>CAWUFW010000634.1:31997-1509497 GCA_963921515.1 Calotriton arnoldi | reverse complement strand
CACCCCCTTTTCAGTGGGAAGACAGGCAGGAAGAATGTGAACAGCCCAGGTGTTCCCACCACTGCCAGCCCCACCCCTCAGGTGGGGGTGGCGAGGTGAAGCCCACTCTTCAGTGCCTGCCATCTTGCATATGGCAGGCACTCTCCAATCCTTGTTAGGGATTGTGCCCACTCCCCTTCGTGGGGTGAGCACACCAAGGGTGTAGTCACCCTAAGGTCAGTAGCCCATTGGCTACTGACCTCGAGACCCCTAATACGCCCCCTAAATACAGTAGTTAGGGAGCAGCCCTGAACCTAGATGGCAGATCCCCCTAGCCCTGTAGGCTAACATTGGGCCTCAGCACTCTGCACCCAGCCACCCTAGTGTCGCTGAGGGTGCTTTTTGATTTGAGTGCATCCTTGACCCTGGGGGAACCCTAGTTCTAACACCAGAAACTCACCCCTCACGACCGTGTACTTACCTGCAAACCGATCACCTCATTTTTCTCCATAGGATTGCATTGACTGTTTTCCTCTGAAAAACTTCTGTTGAGGGTGTTTGTATGGAAACATAAGAAACTGTGTTTTGATAAAAACAGTTTTACTTATCTTTTATCTAGGAAATGTCCCAGTGTGATATCTAGGCATATCACACTGAGTAGAAAAAGTAATCCAAAAGGTACTCTTAAAAGTAATCGCAACTGTCCTTGCATATTTTAGAAACCTGTAACAAAAGTCATTTTCATCCAACTTGCTTGTTGAACAATCTGTCTGGAAAAGTGCAATTCTATTTCCCTGTACCAAGACTTGCTTAGTTCTAAAAAAAAAAAAAAAAAAAAAAAAAAAGAAATATTTTTGATACAAACAATTGGTCTGAGTTCAGTCTTTGAGTGTGTGACATCACTTTGTGGGCGAGTGTGTACAATAAATGCTTAGCACCACCCTCTGATAAAGCCTTACTGTTCACCCACACGCAGAAACAAATGAGACCCTGGTAGTCCCTGGAGTTAGGCAAAGAAAAAGCAGCATGTAAGCAGCTGCAAAGACGCTTGTGCTCATCTCGGAAGCAAAGGGAGAGTGAAGTCTATAAAGAAGCGCTCTCACTCTATCATAAATATCTAAAAAATAAAAAAAAGTTCGCAAAACTCATATTGTTTCCCAACTTAGGTAAGCCGGTAATTCCTCTAAAGAGTGGTATAAAATTCTTAAGTCCTTTACAAAAATTCTACGGCAGATAAGGACATTACCTCTCCTTCTCCAGGATTGTGCGACGACATCGCTAATAATTTGAAAGACAAAATAAACTTCATCTATGCCTCATTCCCTACTAGTATGGATAGCCTATGAAATCCCCCTCTCGCCCCCCATTACTACTAACACAACACCCCTTTTAGATAGCTTTGCTCCCGTACATATTCTCACGGTGGAGAAAATGTTAAAATCAGCCAAGTCTGGTTCCCCTACGGACTTTATACCAGCTTGGGTTGCCGCCCTTCTATTTATGCAGCTTGCTCCAACCGTATGTACACTATTTAATCTTTCGATGAGTGAAGGCTCACTTCCCCGGAAGTGGAAGGCAGCGCAGTTGATCCGATTCGCAAAAAGCCGAACGTATCGGCATCGGTAATATCGAACTACCGCCCCATCTCCCTTCTGCCTTTGAGTAAATTATTGGAAAGATACATTAATAAGACTCTCACTGAACACACAGTCCATTGGCTGCATTGACCCTTCGCAATCCGGTTTTAGACCTATGCACAGCACGGAGTCAGCCCTTTTTGCAGTATCTTATTATATCCGATGCTCTCTGGACAACAATCCAGCTGCGTTATTAGTGTTGTTGGATTTTTCCGCAGTTTTTGACAGTGTCTCATCACATCTTACTGCGAAGACTGGTAGAGATTGGAATTTGTGGAGTTGCTCTCCAGTGGCTTACGAGCTTTCTGACGGACCGTACGCAGGTCGTCAATATAGGTTCAACTTATGGGTCAAGAGTAAAATTTTGTATAGATAAATGCTGGAATTTTTAGGCCCGACATTAAGACCATTTGATTGAACTAAAAGTGTGTGTATGTGTACATATGTATGTATAGGTGTATATTGTTTGGGGTCAAGGGCAACAAGTTTCCATGTGTATTTTGTCCTTGGGACAAGTAGCGCCAACCCCTTACATCACAAACCCTTTGACTGCCAGTTTACAGTACCACATTATGGATCAGGGAAAGGCTTTGCCTGTAGTTAAGGTAATATTTGTGTCCATGTGTTAACGCTGTTAAAACTTGTATTTATGGTTCATTAATGCAAAACCTTTATTAGGGTGAGCGATCTAAGTACATGTTGTAAGCTCAGACTGTACTAGTGACAGTGGTTCCAGTATAAAAATGTGTACACACGTCTTCAATGTTTAGCAAAATGAGGCTATGCATACTGCTCCCAGAATGCTCTCTGACTAGATGCAAATATATGCAGAAGCTTAAAAGCAAGATTGATTATTCTTTGCTTTCAAAATAAAATGTTCACAAAAAAATCCCAAAACATTTCGCTAAACTACTGTAACATTTTAGGTACCGTTTTTCTGCAGCATTTAGTGCAATGTGTTGATGTATGCTAGTATTTCCCAGAAATATTCATAATTGAAAATCAGTGTAACCAGTTTTAATAAGATTATGGGAAACAAAAAAATAAACAAGCATTGGTAAAGCCAATAGGTCTGAAATTGTTGGTCAGCCTTTTGGTTTTGTGAATGCGTGACTTGTTTTGACATGTTTTTGTAAAACCTTATTGGTGTGGGAGCTGCCAGGCCCTCATCATTATAACATTAAAACATTGGCAAAAGCAAAAAATGTTTTGGTCTCAAAAAGCACACAATGCCACAATAGTTCCTGGCACTGAACAAAACGACTGTCGATTATGTTCCTTGTGAAAGAACAGAAAGCTGTCACTCAAAGTGAAGCTAACCGATAGACAGAATTTTAATAAACACAAACGGTCATGATTAACGTCCGACCTAATTAGGGCCCCAATTATTAAATAAAGTCTCAAAAGTGCACTCATGTCTTTGCATTACGTGCAGATATAACTTTCGCAAATTCACAAGACTTTACCGAAGTAGGCCAAGAAATAGTACTCCTAGAAAATATTTGTGAACTGCATTTTAGCATGAGCAAATATGCAGGTGTAGATTTGCTCATGCAAAAATCTGAGTCTTTCCAAGTTCGCTTTCCCTACAACCACTTTTTTCCCAACCCTGGAAGAAGTTTTATGTCTGCCATTGTCGGGCGTAAATTTCCAAACTTTCTCAGAATGGGAAATGATTAAAGAAGAGTTGGTAAACACTTAAAACATGCAAGTTAGTAGGTTTGCACAGACTCGAAAGGGCATTCCAACCCTGGGACTGTTGCTTACCTTCAGCGCCAGTATGTAGATCTGTGGAAACGTGGCAACATAAGGGAATTGCTAGTATTTAAACCCTACTATGGAAGCAGCCCTGGCATAATCAGAGAGGCTATTTGGGAGCTCTTATATAATGAGATTGCTGCCATAATTTGACACTGCATTACATGGCACAAAATGGATTAGTAGATTTTGTTACAGGACAAGTGGATTTATGAAGCAACCTACCCCATGGACAAGTAGATATTTTATTAAGTTCCACACCCCGTATGTATGTATATATGTGTATATATGTGTGTATATGTATGTGTATGTGTGTATGCATGTGTGTTTGTGTGTTTATGTGTATGTATACATGTATGTATATAGGTATAGAGGCTTTCAACCTGCCCTCTTGGGCATAGCCCACTACAGCCATTGGCTAACTTCACTGAGAGTGATAGCATTCTGCTCTTGCACATTGTGCATTTGGTGTCTTCTAGACCAGGTCCTTTGTTAATTTAGTGCAAGACTCCTGCAAGGTCTTTGCCACCAAGGATCATTGAGCCAAAAATGTAAATCCTGATTTTCTGTAGGTTGATGGTTACAACACCTTTCCTTACAAGAATAGTATACTGCACTCCTTAGATTTCATCAGCTACTTGATTCACTCATCTGAAGACTCATCCTGTCCTCTAGAGCATCATCCTCAGTCCCGTAGTGTTTTCATTAGCAGTATGTGTCCTTGCCGCCCTTCTTATTACAACCACACTATTTTAATTCTGGAATTTCTTGACGCTCATTACTTTCTAAGTCCCTGTTAAATGCTTAAGTTGGCCGTCGGTCATGCCTCATTTGGTACCAAGTCTTCCAATCTTACTTGTAAGTGGGTGGCACACCAGAACGCCTGAAGCTTGCAGTGGAGAAATTAAATAGACTGAAAGTTGCTTTTCATGCATCTATTAAAGAGGTATGTGGTTGGATGAGAAACTAGTGGCTCAATCTAAACTCAGCCGGAAGTAAAAGGTGTGGGAGCAAGTGTGGACCCATGAGGCCCCATTTACCATTGTAAATGGATCTGTGACCATTTCCTACCAAGACAATTAGAACTGCTCTGTTTTAGTTTGATGGTGTTCTGTCTTTGTTGTTAGGTTGCCAATGTTTTAACGTTTTTTCTTTTGTAATCCCAAACTGCTGAAGCCTTTTTCCCCTTCTTACGCCATATAATAGTACCTCTTTGGACATATGTTCAAGGCTAAATACTTCTGTGTGGGTGGTGAGTTTAGCAGTGGAGAGTTTTTGTCCCTGGGGTGTGATTTAGCCCCCTCAGCCATACGGAACAGTGAAGCACTCTGCCTGCCCGATTCTAACACAAGTCCATTACCGACTGTGCCTCCCTGGACAGTATGCACTCTGGAAGCTGGGAAATTTACATTGAGAATTCTTCACTTTGGAGCCTGAAGGAATGTGGCCTTGTTCACTGACTGTGACAGCGGTAGAGAATAGGAAAATGAAGGAGGAGTTTTTTAAGCGTCATGAAGTGGCATAGAAACATTGACACAATGAGGTTGCTGAGGACTCCAATCACGATTCAGGAAAGGTCGGGGATAAAATCACCCTGTTCTGAGGTATTGGTGCACTATATATGGCCCTTAGATTTGTTTAGGGCTGGGGACATTGAGGCAGCAGTGACATTTTAAAAGAAAAGTTGGTCTCAAAACTAGGTAGCTGGGAGTGAAACAGGAGCCTGTGACAACTTCTGGCATTGTCCATAGTTTGGGAAGTTAAGGGAGCAGTAGATGCCGTGAAAGTAGTATGTGCCTTTAAGACCTGCAGTATTGGCAGTATTCTCAAGCTAAACTGTAACATTTAAAAAGCAGTTCCTACCACCTTGTGCTGGGTGTCAGAGTGTCGATCCCAGCTGACATTCTTATGTGATGGTGAAGGTTTTAGCTCACCATATGTGAGAGCTGCAAACTGATGGGTGCATT
The DNA here is from genome assembly GCA_963921515.1 of Calotriton arnoldi. Lineage (NCBI taxonomy): Eukaryota > Metazoa > Chordata > Amphibia > Caudata > Salamandridae > Calotriton > Calotriton arnoldi. The sequence goes on along the minus strand of CAWUFW010000634.1, from coordinate 1,504,156 downwards.
TCATTCAACGACTTATAGTTTCCTCTCAAGAATGTTGGAGAAGCATGGATTCATGAGGCAGGGGGATAGTGGTGCTAAAGTCAAAATGGACAGAAAGCGCTTCACAACTGGTATTTCGAAGTGCAGGAAAGTGCCCATTTTTGCCATGGTCACCCCCACTTTTTGCCACTGATGTTTTTCTACTGATGTGCACTGGGTCCCTGCTAGTGCCAGTGCTCTTTCCCTAAAACAAACCGTATGTTCAATTGTTAACCAATTGGCAAGGACTTTAGCACCCCTGTAAGTCCCTAGTAAATGGTACCCCTTGTACTCAGGGCATTGGCACTAAAGAGGGTCCCCAAGGGATTTAAAATGTATTATGCCATCCTTAGGGATCCACACACAAATTGTTTGGGAGTTTTCTATAGCGCAAACTCGACCCAAACGAATCAGAGCGCTTTACACGAGCACCAGTTGCGTTACAGACCGACACATTCATTCTGTTTAGAGATGAAGTGATTTGCTCAGATTCACAGGATGTTGAGCGTCCCTGCTGAGACTTGAACTTTGTTCCCCAGCTTCGAGGGCGACCTCTCTAGCAGTTAGGCCACATCCTCTCCCTGTGCAGAATGCATGAAATGATGCAAACCATTCCGAAAACACTACATGACACCCTCCCTGTGTGCCTTGCCAAAGTACACTGCATGTACCGTATGTAAGTCACTCCTACAGCAGGCCTTAAAGCCCTAAAGGTAGGTGCATTATATTACATATGAGGGCACCTCTGCATAAGCAGATATGCCCTGTGATGACTGGTTCCATTGCTAGACATTGCAAGTGATCAGGAAGCCATCTTAGATATATGCACTGGTCATTATGAGTTACCCGGGTACAATAATGGCTTTACTGAAAATAATGGTATTTGGTATCAAACGCCTAGTCTGAATAAATCTATACTGATGCCAGTATCTGATTTACTCTGACTTGCACCCAGAGGGCACCTTATCATCATCGTCCTTTATAGAGTGCATGGTTACACCATAAGGTGTCCCCCCCCACGCTGAAACAAGACAAACGGGAGGCGAGCGGAACTTGGCAAGAGTGGACGGATTAAGAGAGGGACCTGAAAAGCCATGTTTTCAAATCTTTACAAAAGGCTTGTATAGTAGAGCAAGCCTTCAGGGAGAGCGGAAGAGAATTCCATGTTTTTGCGGCTAGGTAGCTCAACGAGCAAGTGCCCATTCTAGCCCTGCAGAGGTGCCCTCTGAACCCTACTGGCCACCACAGACTAGTTTCTGCTCAGCTGCACGTGAGAGTCTGTACTCTGAGGTCAGAAACAATGCCTGCTCCGGAGGGAGGTATTCGCTCCTCCTCCTCCATCAGAATGGCTAGTGTTCTAGCATATCAGAGCCATATGCTTCAAAGCCTCTGCTGCCCTTGATATTGGCCCTGGCTCCTCCCCTCCCCCCAATAGCAGGGAGATGCCACCCCCTGCACTGAGGCCCATTTGGCACCAGGACAGACGGCAAAATTAGTCAGGGTCCGTGTTCACTCTCAGGCTAGTCACACCCCTAAGGTGGGCTACCTGAAGTGAACAACGAAAGAAGGGTTTCACCATTTTGTTTTTGGTGAAACTAGGAACTCTGGGTCAGGATTATGCCCACTGCTAGCAGGAAGTGGTCATATAGGGAGTGTAGTCACCCTAAGGATAAGTAACTCATTGGCTACTACCCTACACTCCGCTAAATTCAGTGTTTAGGGTTCCCCCTGACACCAGGAACTCAGATTCTTCTACTGGGAACAGAAAAAGGACTAAGAAGAGCTGACATCACAACAACTGTGGACAAGCGACTGAATTGGCGCCAAACCCTGCCTCACTGCTGCTGTCCCAACAATTGCAAAGACTTGACTCGTGCACCAACTGTGCATGCTCCTAAAGCCTTAGAGGGTTGCCAGCACTTCGCCAACCAGCCAGCTTCTCCCTTGAAGTGGAGGAGCCACTTGCCTGCAGGCACCAACCGCATCTCTCCGGTATACTGTTATACTGACCACTGGGTCCACCGAGGGAGCAGCACTTAAGAAAAAGGTCTTCGTGGCTCCACGAGGTCAGCCCCATTTCCCCCTTGACTTTCGAAACATTAGACACTACAGGAGAACCCAAGCCCTAGTACCCTGGATATCGGAGCGCTTGTAGCAGCCAAGGCTTGTTAAGTGTTATGTTATGTTGGCCAATCTTATAGAGTGCAACAGCTACCCAAAAGGGGGCCTCCCGGCGCTGATAGTAGGAACCAACTGAGTGTTGGTGTCCAGTCTTGACACCAACACTGCCCAAACCGACCTACCAGCGAGGGACGTCTGCATCAGCGAGAGTGGCCCTGCTTGACAAAACACCTCTGCACCCGAGCCTCACAGCCAGAGTCTGAACCAATCTACGGGGTCCCCTTGCCCCAGAGACCCTCAAGAGCCGAGCTTCCCTTTGGGTACTGCAGGACTTGTCCCCACTTGCAGCCTTTTCTTGTTAAAGGTTTTTTCCATTGACATTACCGCCTAGCACTTGGGGCTACCATTGCGACCAGCACCGCTGCACCCACCAGGGCAGTTAAAACCAGACTGCTGGTGGTTCTATGAGCCTTAAGTCGAAGAGATCCATCCTAACCACCGTTTCTCCTGTCCGATATCATTACCGTGTTCGAGGCTCAAACCTCAAAACCATTATTTCTGCTTTGTGCTGTTTTTCTATAAAAACGATAACTCGGATATTTATATTAATTTAGACACCAAGATCATCAGAATCAGGTAAGTACTTTCGGTTATTTTCTAAATTGGTCTCTAATTTCTTCTGGAGTGTCTCCTTTTTTGACTGTGTGTACACAACAAATGCTTAACAATTTCTTTTGAGCCCAAGCTGCTCGACCCTACTACCACAAAGAGAACACTTGGGATTCATAAAGCAAGCCCCTGTAAACCATTAAGGGTTGAATGGACTATTTGCATGGTGTACCTGTAGGAAACTGGCTCTATATATACTACACCAAAATGAGGTATAGTGTGTATAGAGTCCAGGTGACCCCAGAGGTAGGCAGAGGTTAAAGTTAGATAGAACCTTACTCTCTATTTGTGGCAGAGTGGTCGAGCAGTAAGGCAGTATCAGAGGACAGTGTTAAGCATTTGATGTACACACTCAGTCAGCAAATGAACTCACACACTCAATAACTGAACTCTAGGCCAATTGTGTTTTGTATAAAAATATATACTATTGTTTTATTGTTAGAACCAAGCAAGCCTGGCACAGGTAAGCATTAAATACTTTTCCGTAATAAGTTACTGGATATAGAACAGTTTGAAAATGCAGTAGAACTTGTGCTTTGTTTGATTTACAGGGGATGCAGCAGGTTTCAACACTTAGCAAATACAGTACATTGAAATGAATAGGCTTTTTCAGTAAATTACAGGTAAGTTACTTTTTACGTTACTTTTCTAACTCAGTGCTGGATACCTAGAGTCAGCACTGGGACATTTCCTGTAAACGGGTAAGTAATTCCGTTTTGGTTATTCGCATGATTTTTAAAGAATATCTTTAGATTTCAAAACTCCACACTTAGTAGTTTTTGGGAAGAAAAACAGTGCATTGAAATGAATAGGCTTTTTCAGTAAATTGCAGGTAGGTTACTTTGTACGTTACTTTTCTTACTCAGTGTGGGATGCCTGGATTCAGCATGTGAAAGGCAGCGAGTCTTCTAAGACCCTCAATGCTGCCCGGTGCAGGGTTCCACCTCTAATTCACTTTGGGTTCGCTATCAAAATAATGAGGCAAGCGCTGGAAACTGGAAGACAAGAAAGGTTTATTTCTCATGAGGAGATCACGTCAACTGCAGACACCGGGATGTCTGAGGGAAGTGCTCTGCTGATACTCCTTTGGCTCTTCCTTTTATACAGGTTTGACACAATGCATTTGTTTCATTACCATGGTTACACAAGCTTGGGGTCCCCGCCCCGGGCAGGTTGTCACACAAGCCCAACAGTAATTCTCTTCCCACCCAGGTCAAACAGACAATCTTATCTTGCAGCTGGACCTTGCTTCAGGGTCTAAAACATGTGAGACCGGCCATATTTAAGAGTCCGTTCTGTTGATAAAAACAGGTCCCATTGTTGGTAACAACAAGTCTTGATGTTTGCAGTGCAATAAATCATGTTGCAAGAGTCTTTTTGGTGTTTGGAACCTGTTTGTGTAACTAGGTGCAGTGAGGTGTAGAGTGTCCAAAGGTTTGCCTGAAAACAGATGAGAGGAAAAACGAGTTTGTGGCAGCAAGTGGCGCTGAGGTTTGTTGTGGCAATAGTTTATAGCCCCCAGCACACATACCAGGTCGGTCAGAGGGTCAGAGGGATGCTAGTAAGGGCAGGGTGAAACAAAGGTGACCAACAGAGTACAAAATGGCTGTGATAGATCAAAATGACTGCAACTTATGTGCACATAAAATTCCACCAGACAAGATGGCGCAGGTAATGTTCATGATTATCGTTTTGCTTTTAACAGTGGCCCCTTTGAACAGAACTAGCCAGCTTGTCAGTCTATTTCGATCTCCATAATGTCCTGTAACTCTTGATCATACATTACTCATTTTTGTTAGCTGAGTGTCCATAGTCTTAGGGTGCAAGGTAGTTATGCAAAGAGAACACAAAGGTGGTATACAGTGTATACCCAAACAACAACCACATATTGTCCATACTGGGACCAAGAGAATCATTGATATTTTCCAACCTCACTCCTTCAAGATGCCCCAAAGCCAACTTCCAATTGTCCAAGTCTCTGATCCTTGATGAATTTCTGAAGATAGTCTATGGAGATGTTCGATTGCTTCATAGACCGAAGGTGAATTATCAGGAATGTATACACAGCAGCTGGCACCGATGATGCGGCATGCTCCTCCACGGTCCGCTAGTACCACGTCCAGGACCATGCGATTTTGCAGGGTAACCAGACTGATCGCTTGGAGCTCAGCAGTGTTGTTGGTGAGGATGCCAGCAGTGACGTTCAGGGCGGTCTCTACCGCTTGGGACAGATGTCTGATGGCTCGGCTGTTTGCCATCGGACCCCATAGCGGGACGAGCCCTTTTGCTGCGTCGAGGAACTGTGATGAGGCAGAGTCTGCTTGATCAATGTCTTTAGAACGCTTTTCTCGATGATGCTCTGCAGGGGCTGTGTAGGTTGGTGGCAAAACAAAGGCGATGTAGCACGTCCCCCCCCAGTTTCTTGGGAGCCAGGTGTAGGCTTTGGTTCCACAAACAAAGTACATATTGGGTGTTGCAACAAGCGCTGTGGGGTTGGCAGTGTTCAAAGTCCTTACAATGCTACAGGTGCTGTGACCCACATTCTTAGTCCCACGGCCTTCAATGCATACAAGGCCAGAGACGTTCACCACAGATAGGGCCACAGTCAGTGTTGCAGCAGTTCTTTTCTTCAGGTAGGAAAATGTGGCTCTGTTAGGATTATTGAACACTTGCATTTCCACTGCTTCTTTGGAGGGGACATTAATCTGGAATGTCGCATTGAAGGTGTGAGGGCAGAAGGGGGCGGCTGTCCTTCCTGTTTTGTTTCGCCAGAACTCGTTGTAGAACTGGGCGATTGTTCCGTCGGAAGTGGCATTGTCTTTGTAACTTTCTTGTAGGAGCATCATCCAGGCAAGGCAAGCTCCACTGAATAGAAAAGGGCGAAGGGATGAAAGGGATGGAATGTTCAGTGGCATGTAGTAACAGCCCACAGACCCAACAGTTGGTAGCATTGGTGGCAAGATTGTGCTGGTGCAACATCTGCACGAAAGAATTATTCCAGAATTCTTTGCGTCGTTCTCGGAGATGTGGCGGTAGTGATACCAGGTAGTGTTCTTTCTTGGTGGTTGGTTGCATGGTGGGTGACAATGTTCTGTATGCAGGTGCATTCTCTTCAATGATCCAGAGTGCGACCATTAGCAGGAGACAGGTGAGAAATGCGGCTACAAGTGCAATTGTCTTTATGCTGTGCAGGTTAGCAGTCTTGGTGTCTTTGCGGTGGTTTTGCAGGTGTTCAGTTTCTTCCATCATCTTCGAGGAGCTCAACAACTGTTAGGACCACAGACTTTTGTCTGGCGCTTTCCTGGTAGCGTTGTTTGACTGTGCTACCGATCTTAGACCTTGACTTAGTTGGTGGCCTGGTCGTTGGAGCTCCCTCCTTTCGTCGATCTTAGGTTGTACCCTTTCCTGGATGGCACCGTGGGTTCGGGAAATTCTGATAGTTCGAGGGTGTCTTCTTGTGGGTAGCAACTCAGAGCTGGTCGGTCTCTCGCGAGTACTTCCTCTTGCACCTCCACCCCTTCACAGGTTGCCAGGGTTGGAGGGACTCGTTTGCAGTGGTGGGCATGCAGCCAGTTTAATTTTCCTTCCACTCGGAGGGCAGTTCGGGTGGTGATCAGGACTTGCCAGGGGCACGTCCACCTAGGCTCCAGATTCTTCGTTCTTTGGAAGTTGCGAATCAATACATGGTCGCCTGGCTTTATTTCATGTCCCGGGCCCCTGAATACGTCAGGCAAGGCTTGCTGCACCTGTTGGTGGATAATTGTTAGCTCGTTTGTCAATTTATGCAAGTAATCCGACATTAATATGTTCGGGACATCGTTAATGGAGGTGGGTCTTGGTGCCGCCCAAATGCTCATAGGCCTGCCGAAGACCACCTCATACGGTGTCAGTCGGTGTTTGGTTGGGGTGGAGCGCATCGATAACAATGCCAATGGGAGGGCGTCGGGCCATTTCAACCCGGTCGTGGCAACTATTTTGGCTAGTTTTAGTTTCAACGTTGCATTGTGTCTCTCTACCAGGCCCGCTGATTGGGGGTGGAAGACGGCATGGAACTTTTGTTTTACCCCCAGCCCTCTCAGTATGTTCTGTATCACCTCGGCTACGAAGTGGGGGCCGTTGTCGCTCCATAAAATTCTGCAAAGGCCGTATCGGGGGAAGAATTCTTTCAGCAATACTTTTGCAGTGGCTAAGGCGGTATTGTCGCGGGTGGGATATGCCTCCACCCATTTGCTAAAAGCGCACACAACCACCAGGACATATTTTAGACCAAGGCATCTCTCTAGTTGAATGTAATCCATTTTAGGATTTCAAAGGGGTGGTCAGGGACTCCAAACCCGCCCCGTGGTACTACTGTCCCCTTCCCTGGGTTGTGTTGTAGGCAGACTATACATTGTTGTACTAGGCGTTTTGCAGATTCTGCTATCTTGACGTTATGCCATACTCTGGTGATTAGTTCAATCATGGGGGTGGAGCCTATGTGTGCTGGTAAATGTGCCATGGTCAATATGGGGATGAGGTAGGCATTGGTTAACAGCCATTTATTTCCGTCTTTAGTTCTCCAGCAATCTTCCTCGTCTTTTAGTCCCACCTTTTCCCACTCGGTCAATTCGCCTTGTGTGCCTGTAGTCTGTATGTCCCTTACAGTGGTCCTAGCGTCAGTCCATCGTTCAGCTTGTGACCTGGTCACATACATTCGTGTCGTAGTTCTGTCTCCTGCCGTGGCTCGGGCAGTAACGTCTGCTAGTGCATTTCCCTGTCCAATGAGATCAGTCACTTTCCTATGTGCTTGGCATTTTATCACTGCTAACTTCTTGGGGAGGAGGACTGCTTGCGTCAAGGCGGAGACTAAATCTCCATGCAGGATGGGTGTACCGTGTAAAGTCAGTAACCCTCTTTCTTTCCATAAGATCCCAAAATGGTGAACCACCCCGAAGGCATATTGGCTGTCGGTGTATATGTTAACTGTCGTGTCAGTCGCTAAGATACATGCTCGTGTGAGGGCAATGAGTTCTGCAGCCTGGGCTGAACGTTTGGGAATACGGGCTGTTTCCAGAACGGTTCGGGCTGTGGTGACAGCGTATGCAGCTGAGGTGGTGCCGTCGGGGAGTTTGATGCACGAACCATCCACCCATAGTTCTCCATCTGGTTCTAGAAAGGCGGTGTCTCTGAGATCTATTCTACTCTTTGTTTGTTCATCGGTTAGTGTCACACAGTCGTGTAGTGGAGTCACGCTAGGATCATTTTCGGGTAGGGGTAACAGTGTGGCTGGATTGAGGGTGGTGCATCGCTTTAGGGTAATGTGCGGTGCTAGCAGGGTCAACTCATATCCTGTCAGTCGGGCGCTAGTCAAGTGTTGGGTTTTGGTCTGGTTTAGTAGTGAGTCGACTGCATGGGGTACTAAAACAGTGACTGGATTGGAGAGTACTATTCCTTCGCTCTGGCGTATCGATACTGCTGCAGCTGCCACAGCGCGCAGGCACGCTGGCAGCGCTCTGGCTACTGGATCGAGGGTGGCAGAGAAATATGCCCAAGGGCGTTGTTTGTGACCAATTGATTGTGTTAGGACAGACAATGCACATCCTTCCCTCTCGTGCGTGTAGAGGAAGAATGGTTTGGAGTAATCCGGGTTCCTAGGACAGGCGCTGAACAAAGGGCATTGCGTAGTTCTTTAAAGGCTGACTGGCATTCGGGGGTCCAGGGGAGAGGTGAGGGGATATCTTTAGGAGGGAGAGAAGGGGTTTGACAATGAGGCTAAAGTTCGGTAACCACTGTCGGCAAAATGAAGTGAGACCTATCAAAGAGCGGACTTGTTTCTGATCTTTGGGGACAGGGGTGTCTAGAATTGTCTGGATCCTGTCAGGCGTGAGTTTCCTCCCTTCTTTGGATAAAAGGTGACCCAAATAGGTCACTTGTGATTTACAGAACTGCAATTTCTTTCGGGAGACCTTGTGACCATTCTCAGCAAGAAAATGGAGTAGTTTGATGGTGGCTGTGACGGCTATTGGTATGGTGTCCGCTGCTAGAAGGATGTCGTCTACATATTGTATTAGTGCCACTCCATCTGGCAATTGTATGGCGTCCAACTGTCTTTTAAGCGCCTGGCTATAGATGCTTGGGCTCTCAGTGTACCCCTGAGGTGCTCTGCAAAATCTGTATGAACGGGAGTTTAGGGTGAATCCAAATAGATAGCGGCTGTCCTTGTGTATAGGTATGGAAAAGAATGCGTTTTTGAGGTCCATTACAGTGAAGGTGGTGGCAGTGGAGGGGATTAAAGTCAAAATTGTTGTGATGTCGGAAACTACTGGGTATTGTGGCACTACGATTTTGTTTATCTCCCGCAGGTCAATGATGAAGCGGTAGGCTTTTCCGTCTCCCTCTCCCTGTCTCTTTACAATCGGTAGTATGGGACTGTTACAAACGTTGCTCACTACTTCCTCTACCACCCCTGCCTCTAACAAAGAGTGTATGATCTCTGTCAGTGCCTTCTCACCCTCTGGCGATATTTTGTACTGCAGTAATTTCGGTAGGGTTGCGTCCTGTCGTATTGTTACGTGTACTGGGTCAATCATCATTCGTCCTACGTCTGAATCGGCCCTAGCCCATAAGTGTGATGGCAAAGTGTCCAGTAGGGATGCGTCAGTCTCGGAGATGGGAAACATGTGCTGAGAAGGGTTCTCTCTATGGCGCTGGGGGTTGTCATACAGGACGACACGCACTCCGTCTGGTGAGCATCTGATAGTCGCATGGAAGTGTTTCAAAAGGTCGAGACCCATAATGGCGTCTGGGGTGTTGGAAGAGAGGAGGAATGTCGTTTCGACGCTATTGTTGTCAAGGTTAAAAGGGATCGGTCGGGACAAAGGGTTGGTGGAGGGCGTACCGTCAAATCCTATTGAGGTCACATGTGAGCCTGACAAGGGTGCCCTTGGAATCAGTCGTTTGGATAGTGCACTACGTGTTGCTCCCGTGTCTACCAGAAATGGCGACTTTGTGCCCAGGACCTCAGCGGTAACATAAGGGCCTTGCTGATCAACATAGAGCTCGACTGGATCCCTCCCTTGCCCCTGGCTGTCCTATGCAAAGTCGTACGTATTGTCATAATCTGTCTGTTGGTACTGATTCTGTTTGGGATGGTCAAATGTGTTCACTCTTCCTGGCCTTTCCTCGCTTGCTTCACTCGCGTACCCTCTCCCACGTCCTCTTCCCTCTCTGTCCACTTGCTATTTCCCTCGCTCCTCTGCCCCTACCAGCTCCTAACAAAGCCGGGCATTGGGTTTTCCAGTGTCCATATTCTTTGCAAAATGCACATTGATCCTGTCCTAGGTCTTGGCGTCCTACATATGTCGATGAATTGTTTCTAGGTGGCTGTACTCTAGGGGTATTCTGCTGGTATCCTCCCCTATATTGCTCCCTTCCTGTATTCGCCCCCTGGAGTTGTGCTACCATTACCCTTTCCTTCAAGTCCTTCTTTTTCCTTTCTGTAGCCCTGTCATTTTCGTTTTTCTGATGCTCATAGTACTGGGCCATTTGGAGAATGGCCGCCGGTTTAGATGCTGCCCAACTACTTTCGCTGGATTGTAATTTCTGGGATACATCTGGCAGTAGTCCTTTGACATAGTTCTGCACAAATAAGTGGTGTCCGGTTGCGGTGGACATGTCTTGTCCACTGTAATCGGAGAACACCGTTTCAAATCTGGAGAAATACTCTGAGACATCCTCTTGTGGTTTCTGGCGGCACGCGGTTACTATGGACCAGTCTATCTTTTCTCTGGGATCAGCGTTTTCACTTTCTGCACTATTTTGTCAGGGAGGTCCAATATTGCTTTAACCGGTTTTTGACCAGGGTTCCGCTGTTTATCTAATGTGTTGAGTTGTTCCCAGGTATGACCAAGCAGTTCGGTATGGTCTATTTTCCTAATCTGTTTCCACACATCTGCTGGCAAACATAACCCGAAGAACAAGTCTATGTCGGCAAGTGTCATTATTGTTGATCCCAGAGCGGTACCTAGCTCGGTGTAAAAGGCGGTGGGGTTCTTTGGTAAATCCGGTAAAGATTTACGGAACGTCAAAATGTCCTGTCTGTCCCATGGTTGATACACTCCAATTGTAGACCACCCCTTCCTCTAGCGTCTTGATGGTTCATATCGTCATGAGTCCCTTGTCCTCTAGGAGGTACCCAATAAGGGGGCAGCTTCTTTATCGGCATCAATCTATCTGGTTTTTCCACCGGGGGTCCTGCTATCTTAGATGTCCTGTCCTTATCTATCCGTCCTTGTTCCACGAGGTGACGGAATACCTCCAGTGTGGATGAAAAGAGTTCTGTAACATCGTTGTCGCCTTCATCTCCGGTGTCTACCTTCCTATAGAGAGCCACTAGCCGCTCGGGCCCTACATCTTGGTACTTCTCTTCATATGCAGTAAGAGTGTGGTAACAGACGTACAATAAAGTATCGATTGCGGTTTTCAACATAGGAGTTGCATATGTCAGTTACATACTCTTCTGTCTCCTTCCTATCTATGAGGGATTTAACTATTTTATCAATGCCTGCTCGCTCATTTTTACTTAATCGCGGGACCCTGGCGCTCCTTTTTCTTTTGATCCTACCTCTACTACTGTATCCTTTGATGAGGCATTTGGTGTGGGTGACTCGGTGGGAGCAGAGGCGGTGGAGACTGAGGCGATCGTGCCATCTCCGGCTATACTTTGGTGGTCCTGGCGTTGTGCTACGGGATGAGTAGGGGCGTAAGGGGGTGGCATGTATATGATTGGGGGACCTAACAATAAATCATCATCTACCCTTTGTTTTGCTGGTAACTTGGGGTAAAGAGTCGAGGGCGTTCTAACAGGGCATTGAACTGATATTTTTGATTCCTGTTCCTTTTTATCGATTTCCTTTTCTTTTAGTTTTTCTTCTAATCTTTTACAGGCTTGGTAAGCTGATTTTCGCGTTTCTTTATCTTGTCTAGCTTCGTCCCTTTTCTTTCTTTGAGCTGCCTCTTTTCGCCATAAACCAAAACTGTCAAACATGGCTGGTCTAGTTTTCTTTTTGTGGAGAGCTAATTCTAATGTTTCTATTTTAGCTGGATCGAAAGATCCCGTCAGTGGCCACTGATTTACCCGGTCCTTCCTAGTGTATTTATGCCATAGTTTGCTATAAGCTACGGTGGCTAATCCATACTTTACGTACATGTCCTTGTTAGGGGTGCCTTCCGGCGGTGCCGGCTGACTGACCTCTAACGAACGGTCGGGTCCAAAACAATTACAATCAAACAATCTAGAGAAAACAGGCATGACGTATTTATCGGTCAAAAATGAATATCTCAATCAATCAATTTAGACAAAAAGTCTGCACTACCTGTCCTTCGCTGCCTGCAAAGAGAGAGAATATTCCTATTCTTCGTTGTTTGCAAGCAGGGAAATGTCGCAAATAACTCAATATAAAAAAAAAAAGGAATACTAGTATTTCAATCAAACTATTCAATCAATCAATTTAAGTCGTTTTTTCACGACCTTACCCGGACCGTATGGACAGTTCTTCGTCTTCCCCTTCCAGCGCCTGGTTGTCCTCTCACTCCAACAATCAATGCGGCGTTCCTCAAGTCCCAGTCAGGACCGCAGGTCACTCGAGAGAGGTCCGTTCGGAACCGGTGAAGTTCAGTCGATCGGCAGCCAGACAAGGGTCTTCTCAGGCAGGTATACCCCAATCGTTTAGTCGTTCACTCCGTCGTTAGGACCTCTCTACCGGACCCACGCGTCGCTGATGGGCCCCCACGTTTGGGCGCCAATTTGTGAAAGGCAGCGAGTCTTCTAAGACCCTCAATGCTGCCCGGTGCAGGGTTCCACCTCTAATTCACTTTGGGTTCGCTATCAAAATAATGAGGCAAGCGCTGGAAACTGGAAGACAAGAAAAAGGTTTATTTCTCATGAGGAGATCACGTCAACTGCAGACACCGGGATGTCTGAGGGAAGTGCTCTGCTGATACTCCTTTGGCTCTTCCTTTTATACAGGTTTGACACAATGCATTTGTTTCATTACCATGGTTACACAAGCTTGGGTTCCCCGCCCCGGGCAGGTTGTCACACAAGCCCAACAGTAATTCTCTTCCCACCCAGGTCAAACAGACAATCTTATCTTGCAGCTGGACCTTGCTTCAGGGTCTAAAACATGTGAGACCGGCCATATTTAAGAGTCCGTTCTGTTGATAAAAACAGGTCCCATTGTTGGTAACAACAAGTCTTGCTGTTTGCAGTGCAATAAATCATGTTGCAAGAGTCTTTTTGGTGTTTGGAACCTGTTTGTGTAACTAGGTGCAGTGAGGGGTAGTGTCCAAAGGTTTGCCTGAAAACAGAGATGAGAGGAAAAACGAGTTTGTGGCAGCAAGTGGCGCTGATGTTTGTTGTGGCAATAGAGTTTATAGCCCCCAGCACACATACCAGGTCGGTCAGAGGGATGCTAGTAAGGGCAGGGTGAAACAAAGGTGACCAACAGAGTACAAAATGGCTGTGATAGATCAAAATGACTGCAACTTATGTGCACATAGAATTCCACCAGACAAGATGGCGCAGGTAATGTTCATGATTATCGTTTTGCTTTTAACAAGCACTGGGACATTTCCTGTAAACAGGTGAGTAAATTCGTTTTGGTTATTTGTGCGATTTTTAACTAATATTTTTAGATTTCAAAACTCCACACTTAGAAACTTTTTGGAAGAAAATTGTCAATGTTATCCTATGGAGGAAAAGTAGTTATCGGTTCACAGGTAAGTTATCAACAGTGGGAGTTCACGTTCTGGGGGTAGACTCAGGGGTCCCCCAGGGTCAGTGATGCACTCTTGTTACACCCTCAGCGGCACTGGGGCGGCCGGGTGCAGAGTGTTGAGGCCCAGTGTATCCCAATGGGGGATCGGGGGCCTCCGGTTGGTGGCTGCTGGCAAGCAGGCCACACGGCGTTGGGAGCAAAGCTCCTAGGGTTTAGGTCAGGGCAAATAGGGAACCAAATTAGCACCAAAGGTGCACCCTCAGCGGCACTAGGGCGACCGGGTGCAGGGTGCTGTTTTGAGGTCGGGTGCCCTGTTTTCAATGGAGAACCTCCGGTTTGCAAAAGCACTGCAGGCAGGGAAACGAAGGACTTCTGGGTGCGAACACCACTTCGAGAGGTAAGTTGGGAAGTTAAGGGTTGGTTAGGCACTGTTGGTTTGGGCACACGAGGCCGTGGGGCGTCGGGTGCAGGGGTGCCTTTTGGGGTTGGGTCTTCTTACCAGCTCCGGGTCGCGGTCAGGGGGGCCTTCTGGATTTAGGCTGCAGGCGTCGGCTGGAGGCTTGAGGCAGGTCAGGGGTTGCAGGATGTCGGGTCAGGATCGCCGGGGGGACCTCCTCGTTGTGTTTTTCCACTCGAGCTCGGGCCGGGTTCGGCGGGTGCAGAGTGGGCTGGATTCGTGGTATCCGGCCGGAGCCAGAAGCTGCAGTTTGAACAAATCCGGTGTTCACGGGAGAAGCAGTCTTGGAAGTGAAGGCAGGCAGGTCCTCCGGGGTTTTCGAGGTTGCTGGCTGCAGGACACACCGGAATTTTGCAGGAGCAGGTTCGAGGGGAGACAGGCCGGTAGGGCTGGGGCCAAGTCAGTGGGCGTCGTCCTCTTGTTAGCTGGCTGCACGGCTGTTCGGTCCTTCTTTTCTTGTTGTCGGGCTGGATCTGAGGAAGCAAGGTTCAGGGTGCCCCCTAAATACTAGATTTAGGGGCGTTACAGGTAGGTAAAGGGCAGGGACCAATGGGTCCCTTCCCTGGGGTGGGTACACCCCCTATCGTGCCACCCTCCAGTTGGAGGGGGGGCAGGAGCCTGTCCCTGGTTGGTTGGGTCCCCCATCCTCAAGATGGCGGGGACTCGGAGTTGTGCTTCACCTCACCTCCCCCACCTGAGGGGTGGAGTTGGCAGAGTTGGGCACACCTCTTTCCCTCACTTGTTTTTCCCGCCGGTTCTCCCGCCCAAAGTGGGGGGTAGAACCAGTGTGGACCAGTTGCTGAAAGCGGCAAATGGTCTGGGGAGGCTCACAAAGGCGGCATGCCTTTGAAGCTTCCCCTTCGTGAACCCTGCCCATCCTGGGGGAGGAGGCTTGGCACCTCGTCCCAGGATGTGCATTGTTTCAGGCTCCAGAGAGCAGCAGGCTCTCGACCCAGGGGTCCAGAAACATGTCTGCTGGGGGCAGCTGAAAGCAGCCACTCTGCCTGGACACTAGTGGTGGGTTAGTTGTCAGGGGGCATCTCTGAGATGCCCTCCTGTGTGCATTTTTCATTAAATCCCACACTGGCATCAGTGTGGGTTTAATGTGCTGAGGAGTTTGAAACCAAACTTCTCAGTTTTCAGTGTAGCCATTATGGTGCTGTGGAGTTCGTAATGACAAGCTTCCCAGCACCATATACTCTTAATGGCAGCACTGCACTTACAATGTCTAAGAATGGACTTAGACACTGTAGGGGTACAGGGCTCATGCACCTGTACCCTCACCACTGGCATCGGGCACCCAGCTAGAGGGGTGACTGATCTATGCCAGGGCAGTGTGTTGTAGGCATGGCACACAGGGATGTGTGCCATGTCGACTCTTCACTTTGTTCTGCACCAAAACACGCAGCCTGCAAAGGCAGTGTGGGTGTGTAAAGGTACAGGGCCTCTAAGGGTGGCACAATAAGTGCTGCAGCCCTTACAGGTCTTCCCTGGTCACAGTGCCCTGGGTACCTGTGGTACCATTTACCAGGGGCTGACCTGTGGCCAGAGATGCCAATTGGGTTAGTTTTGGGGAAAGAACACAGGCCCTGGGAACCTGTTTGGCAGGGACCCAGGGCACACCAAGAAAAAGTGCATCAGTAGTCTGGCAAAAAGTGGGGGGGTTACTGCAACAGAAACCCACTTTCCTACAGTACCCCTGCATTGGTACATTACATGAATAGCTAGCTTCCTACACGGAGTTAGGCTGCAATGATGCTCCGTGATAGGTTTCTTTTCTTTCCTGACTCTCTAAAAAAGAGCATTACATGAGTATTTTAATGTTTTGTACCATATAGACAAATCTTTTGTTTCAATGAGTACACGTTTGCAGAAGTGTAAGGTCCAGTGTTTACATGTCACAGTTGGGTGTATGAAAGGAAGATATTTGTTTCAGGGATTTTGAATGAATGAAATTATGTCTATAAAGCACAGTTGCTGCTACAGAAGAAGCATCCTGGTGCTGAAACACAACAAGGAAAGAGATTTTAAAGTTCGCAGAACTAGAAATTTTTCAGTTGGGCTCTAAATATATTTTCATTAGGAAGATGCAGTGGAAGAGAATTCCAACTGGTGCAAGAAAAAGAAATGCCACCCAATTTAACTTTATGCACTTTTGGGATATGAAGTAGATTATGATTAGCAGAGCGCCCCGGAGGGGGTGTGGGGAGGGGGGTGTGGGGGGAGTGTGTGTGGGGGGGAGTGTGTGTGGGGGGAGTGTGTGTGGGGGGGAGTGTGTGTGGGGGGAGTGTGTGTGGGGGGAGTGTGTGGGGGAGTGTGTGTGGGGGAGGTGTGTGGGGGAGTGTGTGTGTGGGGGAGTGTGTGTGGGGGGGAGTGTGTGGGGGGAGTGTGTGTGGGGGGAGTGTGTGTGGGGGGAGTGTGTGTGGGGGAGTGTGTGTGGGGGAGTGTGTGTGGGGGGGAGTGTGTGTGGGGGGAGTGTGTGGGGGGAGTGTGTGTGGGGGGAGTGTGTGTGGGGGGAGTGTGTGTGGGGGGAGTGTGTGTGGGGGGAGTGTGTGTGGGGGGAGTGTGTGGGGGGGAGTGTGTGTGGGGGGGAGTGTGTGTGGGGGAGTGTGTGTGGGGAGTGTGTGTGTAGGGGGAGTGTGTGTGTGGGGGGGAGTGTGTGTGGGGGGGAGTGTGTGTGGGGGGGGGGGTGTGTGTGTGTGGGGGGGGGGAGTGTGTGTGTGGGGGGGAGTGTGTGTGTGGGTGAGTGTGTGTGTGTGTGTGTGTTTTATTTTTTAGCTTATTTTGAATGTAGCGTGGACCGTTCTGAAAAAGGGCTCTGTGCGTGATTAAAACATCTTTAAACTTAATTCTAGATCTAATTGGTAGTCGGTGAAGAGATTTTAAGCCTGATCTGATGGAATGTCTTTTAGGAATATTTAATACAAAACGAGTAGCGGCGCTGAAGCCGTGTAAGCAGCTCGTGAGAGATTCCCAAGTAAAGGACATTGGCATAGTCCAGTCTGGAGGTAACCAGGGTGTGAATGATCCCCTTCAGAGTAACTAAAGGAAGATATTTTATGAATTTCTTCAAAGATTTCGACAGACCGATAAAGGTAGCGCCGATAGCACCTACTTGGGGTTGCATTAATTGGACATTAACAAAATCGCTCTTAATTTACTGTCCTCTTTTCTCTCCGACAGGTCCCAAAAGGTATCAATGAATCAGTTTCAC
This sequence comes from Calotriton arnoldi, assembly GCA_963921515.1. Taxonomy (NCBI): domain Eukaryota; kingdom Metazoa; phylum Chordata; class Amphibia; order Caudata; family Salamandridae; genus Calotriton; species Calotriton arnoldi. The sequence continues at coordinate 1,486,920 of CAWUFW010000634.1, read as the reverse complement.
TCTGATCCTTTCGTGCTGCCATGCAGGGTTCCTCAGGGCTCGGCCCTGATCCCCACGTTCTTTAACCTTTCCGTGTTTCCATTGACTAAACACCGTCCGCTCCTTCAGTTTCTAGATCGTGTCCTATGCTGATAACACTGATTATTGTGTCACTCTCTAAAGAGACTCAGGACATTGCACACAACTTCAATCTCTGTATGAAGGCTGTTGCACTTTGGATGGCCAAGAACTACCTTGAGCTGAATGGAGAGAAGACAGACACCGCTTTTTGGCAGCCCTACCTTGATCTGGAATGATAACTGCGGCCGGACATGTTGGGCACCCCAACCATCCCAGTGGACAATGCAAAAAATCTAGGTGTCCTCCTGAACAGTAACCCCTCTCTGGATCAGCAGGTTAACCATAGTCTCCTAGTGTTTCTGGACCATTAAAATGCTTATGAAGATATTTCCATTTCTGGCCCTTTCAGCTCGTAATCATGTTGCTCTTGCTTCGGTGTCTTAAAGGATCGATTACTGCAATGCAATATACCTTGAGACTAACAAATTTACCTTAGCAAAGCTGCAACTTGTGCGGAATGCACTGGCACGACTTGTGTATGGTTTAAGGCTATGTGTACGGTACACAGAGCTCTCTACATGGTAAGTCCAGTCAATATTAAAACCATGTTTAAATGGTATGTGCCCCCCAGAAATCTCTGTTCAGCACATCTAATTCGGGTGACTGTGCCAAGAATTCGTAGAACGAAATGGGGAGGCAGAACCTTCAGTTGCAGCTGCAAGGCTCTGGAAAACTCTCCCCCTCTGTTTTACATCTTGAAAATGCAGCTCACTTTTAGGAAAGCACTAAAAACCTGGTTGTTTATCTTATTATAGGCACTATATCTTTTGTATTTTACTAGTCTTCTGTATTATGTGCTATACTACAGCGCCTTGATGCCCATGCGCCTTTGTGCGCTTTATAAATCCTGATCAAATCAAACAACTAAGTTGAATCCAGCAAGAGCTCTAAATTTCTGGCAACTGTAGATTGATTAGGTACTTGGCGCAACTTGGGCGGCCAAAGTATTGAAGAGTCAATGGTAGATGGAGTACCGAACATAAGAATCTGTTTTGCCAGCATTGAGCTGTAAGCAACTGTTATACATCCAGTCTGCAGCTGCAGTAAGACAACCCTGAAAGTCATTAGCCACTGAGTCGTCAAGCTGTTGAAAGGCCATCATCAGTTTAGTGTCATCAGCGTAAGATATGATGTTCACCCAGTGTTGCACCACATGGGCATGAGGGGCCATATAGATGTTAAATAAAGTGGGAATCAAAGCTGAGCCCTGCGGGACACCACAGCTGATGGGTCTAAACTGGAAAGTGAAAGAAGATTGTAATACAGCTTGTTGTCTTTCGGAAAGAAAGAAATGTAACCAGTCAAAGGCCTGCCCACTATTCCAATATTCTCCAATCTTTGAAGGAGAATTTTATGGGACACCGTGTCGATGGCAGCGGACCGATCTAATAAAATAACCACTGCCTTCCCTCCCAGATCTATTTTGGTCCTGATAGATTCAGAGACCTCCAAAAAAGCAATTTTCATGCTGAACCCAGCACGGAAGCCAGACTGGGAGGAGTGGAGGATGTTATTGTGCTCAACATAGCTGTTAATTTGGCTATTCACTCAAGATTCCAACATCTTTTGCAAGATAGGAAAGAAGGTAATTAATGTGAGTGGAGCAGCATTGATCTTTTTTAAAAGGGGTAAAATAAGTGCCCTTGTCCAACAAAGGGGATACTACTGGCTATTTAAGAGAGAGATTGAAAAGATTAATCAGAGTATTAATACTGATACCTTACTTCAATGATAAGAAAGGCGGAAATGGATCAAGAGAAGATCCACATTTAATTTTATGCAGAGTTGCATCTGATTCTGCCAGAGAGATCTTGTTAATAGATTACAACAACGGGCCTCTCTGCATGGAAGAGCGAAATGGAGGATTCCATGTGGGAAGGGGCGCATCCAACTGATCAAAGTGCGAACAGAATTTTTCCAATTTGGCGTGAAAAAAAAAAAAGATAAATCGTCCACAGACTGCTGGGAGGATGGAATACGTTGGTTACATGCCTCCGGTTTTAAGAATGACTTAATTTGAAATACAGTTCTGAGAGCATTTTCTGAGGCAGCAATTTAAGCAAAAATCTTTTTTTGCCTATTTCATATTTTTTCTGAATAATTTTAAGGCTGCACGGTAAACTTGTTTTTTTTCTTCACTATAATAGCTTACCCTACATTTCCTTTCCAGTTTTTTACACTTCAGTTTTTTTAGCATAGAGGATTGGTAAAAACCAGCTGGCAGAGGGAGTAAATCTTCTCCCTGCACTGGTTTTTTTAGCGGTACCAGGCTGTCAAAGCCTGACAATAATGCATTGTCGAAGGCCGGGCAGCTGCATCAATTCCCATAGACTTATTGATTTTTATCTCCATGAATAGTTTGATTGGACTGTGGTCGGGATGGAATTCCACGCTCTGAAGGTGCACACAGGGTTCCTTGTGGTCATTTTAGGTAAGGTCTGGTTAACAGAGAAAGGAATAAAGAAATTGTCAGACCAGGTAAGCTGAAGAAGAGGACCTGACCTCATTTAGAAAAAAAAAGATCAAGTGTGTGGCCCCCAATGTGGGTGGCACCATTAACATGTTGTGTATGGTTTAGGTCAGACATAGTCCAAAAACCGCTCTGCAACACTGTTGTGTGAGACATCGGTGTGAAAGTTAGTCTCCTAGTACCATAAATTGAGAACACTATAACTAGTAGAGGGTAAAGGCGTTTATCAAAGCCTCCATAGACTGAGAGGAGGATTGGGAGAGGAGGGGCGATAAACAAGAGCACCAGAGAGGGAAAAAAATTCGGAAGTCTTTACTGAAAAAAAATCAAGCTTTCTACAGTTCCCAATCACTAAATTTTCACAATGTGTATGCAAAATTAGAGGGATAGATGTTGGGAAATTAAACTAAGCTCTGAGTACAGATTGCTATTGAGCTGATGGCCCAGTCCCGTGGTAAGTAAAGAGTCTGGTTCTGTGCTTGCTGCTTTCTAGGTTTCAGTGGGTGAAGATACTGGGTGTCCTTCTGGACCCATAGACTATTTACTTATGTGAAACAGTGGTTCCTGATGAGGCAGAAGCTTGGATATTAACCTCTTATCCTCGATGATGAGATAGTTTACCATGATTTGGTCTAACCAGGAGACAGCCTATCATCTCAAGTCCAGAGCTTGTTTCACAGACAGCAGTATGTCAAAGAAGCACTGCTTAGTATTGTGGTTCATAAGAATTGAAGGCTGTTTTTGGGAAGTGAGCATGTTGTTTGAGATTAATGATATCCCCTAAAAAGGATAACCGGTTCTTTTGGTGTGTGTGTGTGTGTGTGTGTGTGTGTGAACTAGGAGAAATTGTGAGGGGGAAAAAGGTGCGTTTCGCTTTATTTATATTTTTAAGTTTAGACCCTTAATTGATTAAGGTATCCTTAAGTTATATTTTCAGCCAGGTTGACATGGGTTTCTAAAAGTGCAGCGAGAAAATGTTTCTTTTCTACAAAGTTCTGTTTCAGAATGCTGAAGCAGAAGGGTATGTACTTGAATCTTGGAATTTCGTAGCCTGGTTGTCGGTGATTGCCCTAAAATGAGAGGGCAAGATGGAAAAGGTGTGACTCCCAGGTTTTCAACTTCATTATCTACCAGTGCCCATAGTGGTTGTACATGTAATGCCATTATTTGGTCCGGTTTAGAAGTCTACCTTGAGACTCTTGAGCTACAGAAGTGTAGGTCTTTACATTATTTTACTTCTGATGTTGTATTAAGTTGGGATGATATTTTACCAAATGGCTAGATCTACTATACAGAGGCAAATAGCATATTGAGAAGAGTAAAGTCTTAAAGTAACCTGTAGTGAAGGGGATTGTGAACCATAATTATTGGGTATGGGAGAATTTGGATAGGAAGCGTGGAATTTGGTTGTGGTAGTAGGTTGGAAGATTGTCCAGCAAGCAGTTTACCACTCTGGGGAGGAGGGCAGTAAAAGAGTGCTGAAGGGGGGAGGATGGTATAAAACTTTAAATGACCAAAGATCTGAAGATGGTGGAAGAACAACTATCTAATTTATTGGTGTTCTTCTAGTTGCTGTTCTTATCAAAACTTCTTGCTACCTCAAATCAGATTACTAAAGTGAGGTTGTAAATTGAAGAGTCCCTGTTAGAATAATTGCGTGAAAACAAAATGTTTTTTTATTGTTTTCCTTTTATGTATTTCCCAGATACCCTTCACTGCATAGGTGCATGTCATCGACATGGTTGCTCCTGTGTACCTAGATGTTGGAAAGTTCATTTGCATTTATTTTAATTGACCAATTACAGAAATCTGCTCTACCCTATGTTGCTGCTAATGTTCAATCCATTTTCAGCCCCAAAGAAATCTCACCACCGAAACCTGTGAAGAAGGAGCAGAGAATGCGACACCTTCTTGCAGACCTTCCACTGCCCCCAGAGCTTCCAGGGGGTGATCCATCGCCTCCTGATTCACCAGAGCGAAAGACACCAACCCCGCCGCCACAGCCTACCCGAAAGAGGCCGAAGTAAGTGTATCTAGACTTGAATGTCCCTACTGAACAGCCTTCGTTGAAGTAGTGCTAGATATTAATCTATAGACTGAATAAATGTATAACTAGATTTTTCCGACGAGTGGAAAGCGGAATGTTGACGTTTATTCCCAAGCCCTCAACAGCTTCTGATAAACCTTTACGATTGCATGTGAACAAAAGACTTCACCTGTACTAATGCAGGTTATGTTTCAAGAGTAAGAATGGAATGTCCGAGATAGGCTCTGATCTGTCTTCCGCGTAATTGTGAAGCCTTTATTATAGAGTTCAAAGAAAGTGTAGTAAGTCAACATTGGAATTTTGGTTTTGAGAAGTGTGTTCTTAAATTGCCTGATACTTTTTTGTATGGCCAAATTTACATGATATTGTTATTAAAAGTACCTTCTTGAAGCACCTCCTTCACAGTAATGTTAATGTCAATTGATGTTGACTTAATCTGTTTCTGGTACATTAATGGCAGAAGTCTTTTCCTTTCTCTTGTTTCTATTGTAAAACAGCACCTCATTCCAAGTCATGCTGCACTCCAGTACAGCACCACCTTCTCCCCTGTTGCTCCACTGCAAAAAAGCACATTTTCCTTTGTTGCTAGCTATTCTCCAGCAGGTCCATGAATTTTGCCACTGTATTCATATCCTTATCCTTGCATAATTTGTTCCATCTCTATTTGCCAACAGGCTTGTCACAGATTGCATATTCCCAACCCTGAACACATATGAAGAGTTTTCTGAATCACTTCCCAGGATGAAATCCGGTTCCCCAGACACTTGGATAAATCTTCAAATGTGCATAGCAAACCAGCCAGATTTTAAATTGCCTGTACAGCTCTGTACAACTGTTAACACTTAGTCTCAGCAAGCTCAGCACACACTTTCCCTTTTGACATCACCATTTCTCCTCTGATGTTTTCACGTGTGGAGCTCTGATGTCTCCCACTTGATGAGCATAGTTATTTCTCAAGGTACCTTTGGCTTTTCTCACCTCTGTGAAGATAACTTCCATTCTGCATTGAAGGAGCGAGATTCATTGTTCCCTGTCCTGGAATTACTTCCAGATCAGGTACCTACCTTTTACCATTGCCTCGCTCTCGTTCACTACTTAACTGACCCTTACCTTACCCTGTCTGGTTTTTTTTTTTATTTTATTTTTTTACTCCCCTTTATTGTACAGCACGAACAAAATTGTAACCTGGTCCTGAAGATGACCTTAACTTACTACATGTTGAAACGCCGTTGACCTCTCAGCGCAACTCTTGGCTCAACTCTGGTTCACAAAATTGTTAATTTATTACAATTTGTTCTCTGTAAAAAAAAACACTTGTGAACCAAAAAGTATCTTGAAAATATTGTCTGCCCTGCGCCGTCCTTCGCTGTGTCACTTGCGCCGTTCACTTTGTTTCACGAGCACTTATGTGCACAAGTTTTTTTGGGTTATGCTCACATCCAATGTAAACAATGCTGATACTGTTCCTTTGTCCGTACATGTCTTAAATACATAATTCTCCTTGCTTCGCTCTCAAACCCTTGGAGTTTTTCCTTTTTGCAACTAAATGTGCATGTTTTATTAACTGTCTGCCAAATGTTACCTGTTAAAACGTTGTTTTTGTTACATACTCCCACTTGATGAGCATAGTTATTTCTCAAGGTACCATTGACTTTTCTCACCTCTGTGAAGATAACTTCCATTCTGCATTGTAGGAGCTTCATTGAAGTCCTAAACATGGAGTAATTCTCCGCTGCCTGCTCAGACCCAGGAACACCTATTTAACATATATAAACACTGGAGAAATTCTCATTGGAGAATGTATATCATTTAATTTCCCATGGATTGTCGGTGCATTCAGAGATGTCATTTTCTTTCAGAATGCTGGTGGAAATAGTTGAAGTCGCGGAGTAGCTTTTGAATGTACATCATTTGTCTTGTAAAAAAAAAGCTACCTTTTTATATTAAAAAAAAAAAACCATGAGAAAAATGCAGCCTGATAAAGGAGCCTGTTCCTTTAAGAACCTGAGAAGCACTCTTACCCACAATGCCTTGCAGTGGCAGTTTGCCTGTGAGTCACTTCTTTTTTTTTTTTCCGGCTTCAGCCAGGATCTTTGAACACCTCAGGTGTTTCTTCACACCTTTGAAACAATTTTTTATTATCTACAGCGTTTTTTCAAACAATTTTTACTAGACGTTTTAACATCTCTTCAGTTGAGTAAAACCAAATTTACATTGATTTGACACTTTTTTCTAGTCCAATGACTTCTCTTTTTCTGCCCTCCGTATGGAAGAAGGAATGCAAGTTCAGATGCACACAAAGAATGTGTGATTTGCCTCTGATCATCACATGAGGCAAAAGGATGTGGCATTTGCAATAAAATGGCAAAAGGGGCGCTTAAGGACAGGGAGGGCACCAGATTAAGAGGTTTGATACAAGACTTGAGAGCAGAGGAAGAGAAAGATTAGAAAGAGCTTCATCTCGTCCTTCTGAGAACTCCAAATCTGGTAAAGACTCCTACAGAGGGAAAGCACCAGATAGAAGATCTCCTCCTAGACTTCGTCATTGACGTCCCTCTCGACCACACCCATCGTCAAGACAACCACCATCACGAGGTTCAGCCCCAATATGCTCTTCCTCGAAAGAAAGGATAATGTCGAGACATCATTGTTCGGCTTCTGAAGTGGCATCAAGACTGTCACCGCCATCAATGTTGAAGACCACGACAGCACAGACTCTGCCACCATCACACACTCCGTCAACATCGAAATGACACTATACAATGTCGAAGACCTCTATCGCCGCAGAAAACGCCATTACTGAAAAAAGGGCGTGTACGAATTCAGTCCCACCTATTTCAACGTTGAGGATTTCTCAGGTCAGTCTTTCCTCATCCCCACTGTGGTCTGGCTCTCCTTTTACCTGTTCCACAGTTTCTCAAGCATCTGCTGCCCCGGTGACTCAGACACACCACTTCACCCACTGAGGCCTAAAATACCTCCAGATGACCCTTTAGAGACACCATTACAGCCCCTAGTTCTTTCGCCAGCCAGAAGGGCCTCTAAATCTATCTCTAAGTCTCCCTATTACAAAGTTGAAACCTCCTTCACCTGTTCGGACAACACCACCCAAAACACCCTCTAACACAGGTCTTCAAACTTTTTTACTCTGAGCCCCCGCTAGGCAAAATGTTTTGAGGTCGGGCCACCCTCCAAAACTTTATGGCAAGGATTGGGGGAGCGGGAGAGACATGGCTGCGTGCAGGGAGCGGGGCTTATGAGATGATTTCAGGAATACTTTTTCTATAGCTTATGAACCGCACTAAATATAAGACTTATAAAACAGCAAATGCATCAAACAAAAACGGATATTATCCCAAACAAACTGCTCCCCATAATTGGGGTGTTGTGAGCCCCTCACACTCTTTGACCACAATGCAACTATACCTGCTGCACTAATGATAACTGCAGTCCTGAGTAGCAGGCTATCTCCTCTGCATCTTTTACCTGTTCCCCACTATGACGGATCATCACCTCGGTCCTAATGCTTGAAAGGAAAATAGGGTCTGATGCCCCCTTTTTAAAGGTAGACAGTCATAACTGTGATGCAGTGGGCCCCTCAAATCCCTGGGCCCCAGTCCTGCTGCATCTGCTTCCTTAATGATAACCAGCAGTGACCACTTACACGCTTGGCAGCAGTACCAGCTTCAGTAATGAATGTTCCTTTAAAAAAAAAAAAAAAACTTATATTGTCCCCTTCTTTGGAGTATCTCTCTGAAGAAGCTGTCTCTGGCCATTTGTAAATTCAAAAATGAGTCCCCATACAGTGCTCCCTATTCTGGGCCTTCTCTTTGACAATATCTATGAATCTTGCTCCTTTTCTCTGTCTCATAGACCATTACTGTGAGGCCCCAGGGATCGAGAGGATTAGGGCTCTGCATCTGAATGCAACCCTGCTGGCCGCCTACCTGCCACCCCATGGACTCAGCTTTCACAATGCCCCTGAATGGTTAATACTGATTTTGAGATGCCTTTGCCTGAAATCGAAGGGTGTGGTGGTAGTGCAGAAAGTTAAAAAAGAAACCAGCCGCCTTACCAGCCATTAATTGATTGAGTCACTTAAAGCCAGGGCCACTGGAATTATGAGTTTCTGCAGCAGCAGCGTTTTCCACATAATTATCAGTTTACTGCATTTGCTACATAATCTGCAGATTTCAACAACAAAAACTTGATTCGAGCTCAAACGGAACAAAAGTTACTTACTTAAAGAGTGACAAAGTGTTCCGGAGCAGTGGAAGGCCCTTTGCAAAGATTGACTGGTAATCTTGTAGTTGCTTACTGCTGTATTTGGGTGTTAAACTGGTACTAATGAGGTGAAATATTTCCCCTGACAGTGTTACCCTGAGTTAAAATGACAAAATAATGAAGTAATGCTAACCACAAAATGTGGCGCATTGTGCCGCATAATTTACCTTTTCTTGCTGCATAATTTAGTCAAACCTGCCGCATATTGTTGTCCTCTTCTGCTGAATAATTCCAGTGGCTCTGCTTAAAGCTTCATGGTGGCAAAGAACTATTCTTTTTGAGATGTAATGTAAGGGTGTTATCAGCTGAGATCTGGAATAGTGGAGACACAAAAATGTCTACATTAGATAGTTTGATTACTTATTCTCGATCACTGCATCATTTTGCAGCAGCCTAGCTTGGAGTATGTAAATTCTGTTTTAAAATAATGACTTACATATTCACAGTGCTTTCTGCCACAGGCTGGGACCTCATAGCATTATAAACAGGGCCATTGGAATTATGCGGCAGGAGAAGGCCAAATTATGCAGCATGGTTAAATTGTGCAGCAAGCAAAGGCGAATTATGCTGCATAATTTGTGATAGCATTACTGCATTATTTTTTACATTTGTTAACACTGCCCTGGCCTTTATTGCCCCTCATAAGTACCACATTAACACCCACATATAGCAATAAGCAACAGAAAGGTGACCAGTCAACCTTTAGAAAGGGCCGTCCACTGCGAGGTAATGTGTTGCTGCATTTTTAGTAACTTTTGAACCGTTTGAGCCAGAAACAAGTTTTTTTTTTTTTATCTGCAAATTATGCAGCAGATGATGGATTATGTGGCAAATGCAGGAAATCCATAACTATGTGCTGCGAGTGCTGGGTGAGCGTGAAATTGAAGGGTGAGAATGAGGAGTGAGTTGTCTGAATGCATGGTGCATTCCCAGATACTTGTAGTAAATCCGCATGTTATGGACGGCGGCATAGGGTTTCAGATATAACTTAAACTATTGCTATTATGGCATTAATCAGGGATCGAGGTTGAAGGAAATAATGTGCTGATCCTGCAACAAACTTCCAGTCTTATGATTAGGGTTGCCAGCTCATTATTTTGATGTCGTAGACAGTACAAAAATAAACAGTCACATAAAGCCCTGTTTTCAGCACTCATCTGTGCGTACTTCGAACAGCAAATATAAATAGAAAGCACTTTTAATTGTGTTCTAGGGTGGCCTGAATGATTCATGACTGATAATTAAAGGTAACCGACAGAGAAGTCACATTACAAATGAATACATACTTTTTTATTTATAACCCTATTTAGTGTCAAGACGAGGTCTTTGCAGGCTGTTTAAACATACATGGCTGGCATTTTTTCTATTGGCAACCCTACTTTATATTCCTTTTCATGAAATGCATTCTCACACTACAGCAGTAAATGTAAAATACAAATGTGAGGAATAGGCAGAGTGGGGGCCCAGGGGGTACTGGAAACAGAAAAAAAACTAAGCCTTGGAAACCAGTTTACAAAAGTATACAAATGGTCTTTAAAGACCTGTGAAAAACTTGGGCGTGCCGGAGATAAGACTCCAGACACTGCCCAGCCCCCAGCAGCTCACTCACTGACGTCTGGCCCCACGTAAATGAAGACAGCCTGGAAATGCAGCAAATAAACATCGCTGCACTTCCAGGCCATCTTCATTTACATGTACTTGCAGAGGTCTGTGCGCCCCCCTGGGAACCCATCCACGCCCCCCCCACCCCCAGGGGGCGCGCCCCACAGTTTGAAGACCTCTGCTCTAACCGAATGGGTATGTCTTATTCACGATCAAGATCAAGGTCATGATCACTATATACTGATTCAACATGTTCCTTTTATCCACCAACTTCTCCACCTCAGTCACCATCCATGGTATCTACAGTAGGTGATATCCTTACTCTACAAGATGTTGGTATGAGGTGTAACCAAACTAAACATAAACATAGACACTGCTCAACCAAATGTTTTGGTCAGCCATGAATTTTTACAACCAAGGGCCCTTCCAGGTCTACTAGACATTGTTGAAGAGAAATTTCTCAATCTGGCTATGGGTAAAGCATGTTTTTCAAGGCTGTTTAAGAAATATAAGCCACCGATGGAACTCCCTGCCCTTGGAGGTTAGAATGACTCCCTAGTACATGAAATTCAGACCGCTCCTAGAAACATAGATCTTCAGGCAAGCCTACAATTAACATCTTGAACTGCTGCCTGGATTATGTTACCTCTGCACCAAGAATCTGCATGGTGTACTTGCACTTTACAAATGCATGTAACATAATACAGTAACAGGATCCTGACTTACTTAACCTCTTGCGTGCGTCGGACGGCCGGGGGCTGTCCGAACCGCGCACGTGTGGAATTCCTCAGCACAGCGGGGGAATTCCGGCCGCAGCGAAGCGGTTAAAATTGATCCTAAATCAGATTCGATCATTGTTACAGCGGTAAGGCGTAAACATGCTTCTGCCCCAGAATCCCTGTCTCCAACTAACAGAGAGCAAAAGAATGGACGCTATAGGGGAAAAATTCTGCGACACAGCCTGCATCCACTTAAAGAATGCCAATGCAGCAGCTCTTCTTGGTAGATACCACAGAGATTTGGGATGGTATGAAATCTTTTGTGTCTGAGCTTCCAACTCAGACAACACGATTTTTGGGAAATTATTGAAGGGTCCATTTCAAATCAGTCTATTAGTGGCGCGTTTGATTCAGTCAAACTCTGCTGCTTCATTCTGTCAGGGAATTTCACTAAGAAGATCCTCTTGCCTTTGTTAATCCTCCATAAAACCTGATGCCCAATTAAAATTGAAAACTTACCCTTTTCAGGTGCATCATTGTTCGAGCAACACACTGAGGAAGAAATGCTCTGGATGAAGAATGAGGCTGAAACACTTAAAGCTGCGGGTCTTGAAGAGCAGAAAAGCTTTTACAAGCAATAATACAAATCCAAAGACAGGCAGTACTATTATCGTAGGGTTCAAACCCCTAGATGGCAATACCAGTCTGCAACAACAGAAGCCATCACAAAGACCATACCCGAGGAGATACCAGAAATCCACTCCAACAAAATTTTCTCAGTCCAAGGGGAGAAACCCCCCCCCAACAAAAATGAGCAATAAAGAAGGTTCCTTCAACTCATATCAACAAGGGTATATACTCCAGGTTTTTTCTGGTCCAAAAAAAAGCCATCCCAAACAATTTCGATCAATTCTAGATCTCAGATTTCTCAACAAATTTATCAAAAAAGAAAAATTCTGAATGCTGGCACTTCATCAAATCTATCCACACCTAAGAAAAGGTGACTGGTTATGTGCAATAGATTTATATAATGTGACAGTTTCACATTGCAATTTCTCATCCTCGCAGAAAGTATCTAAGATTTCTGGTAGGGTACGAACACTATAAATGTTATTTCATTTGGTCTAAAGTCAGCTCCTTGAACCTTTTAAAAATGTATGACAGTAGTTGCAGCTCACCTGAGAAAAAGAGAAATATTTGTATATCCCTATCTCGACGATTGGTTAAAAAAGGCAGATTCTCTTTGGAAGGTGAAGAAAGACTTCAACATCACAACGAACTTAGTCCAGATTAGGTTTGCAAATAAACTTCAACAAATCAATCTCAGCACCTGTACACTGCCTCACTGTTCTAGATGCACAAATAGATACTCAAAAGGAAAAAGTGTATCCAGGGGAGAGAGTATTGTCAATACAGATGAAATGTGCAGACCTATTCCAACTAGTCAGACCGACTGTTCATCAAATCATATACCGCCTAGGATCCATGGCATCCTGCATATATATTCATAGTCCCAAATGTAAGACTTTTCCTGAGACCTCTTCAATATTATCTAGAGAACAGTGGTCACAAAAAAAGGACATTGGGAAGATGGAATATATTTAACGGGCAACACGTGGCAATCTCTGGTCTGGTGGTCTAAACCTCTCAATCTGCTAGTAGGAGTTTCTTTTCTGAGGGAAACACCTTCACAAAGCATTGTCATGGACGCTTCACTCTCCGAATGGGGTGCATATATGAACCACTTCACAATTCAGGGATGTTGGTCTCAAAAGGAAAAGCCTTGCCATGTAAACTTGTTAGAACTAATAGCAGTGCATCTTTCTCTGAAAGCCTTTCTACTATCCCACAACAATGTATTACATCAACAAGCAAGGTGGGACAAAATCAAGACAACTATCACTTCGAGCTCAGCATTGTGGCACTGAGCACTAGCAAGAGGTTTGTCACTCAAAGCTTTTCACATATCAGGAATTCAAAATGTTGAAGCAGACTTCTTCAGTCGTTTTCAGGAAAGAAAATCACAAATGAGTCCTCGACAACTAGGTAGTTCATAACATTTTCACAGAATGGGGTACACCAACATTAGATTTATATGCCATAGCACAAAACAAAAAATGCAGAGACTACGCATCCAGGGTGCCATAACCACAAATGCCTTTTTGATTAACTGGCTAATGTGTAATGGGTAAGTGCAAGAATAAGGTATTGGGTGGATGAATGGATGCATGCATGGAAGAATGAGTGACCGTGCAGGTATGATGACTTAATTGTCTAAAGTCACCAGTGACTGAAGCACTTTCATTTACAATCCAGATCTGTCCACATTGACCATGCTTGTTCAACTTTTGTAATGTAAGGCTATGCTGTACTGCAGTAGTTGTACGTGGAGGCAGCAGCTTTTTCCATATGTGCTGCAACGTAGCTTCAAGAAGGTTTTTTTAAAAAACCGTGCAGGCCGTTTAAAGTTTGGAAAACCCCTGCATCTGATAAGCTTTTAGGAGGTACTTGGCAGCATATAAACATGCTCGAGTCTTCACCCTTTATTCTGATACGTTGTTCCCGGGTGCCCACAAGCAGCGGGTGTTATTCTAATGTTTATGACTTCAATGAAGAGTTCTACGATGAGAACCAAAAGTAGAAGTAACAATTTCTTTCTACAAATATTTACCCGTTGCAGTATTCATCATTTAGGCTGAAGCAGTATCCTTAAACTTAAGGTAGAACATTACTAATTTGGCTGTGGTCTGCAGTATGGAATTTTGTGCTGGCTTATTCTCTTAATCTTATTTGTTTTACTTGGCTATTTTTATCGTGTGCTCCTTTCTGCCTGGGGCGTAGTGGAACCCATCAAAGGGCAATTATATGAACTGTACCAGTGCTGACGTCTCGATGGGCGTGTTTCAACAGTGGCCTGAAAAGTTAAAGCCAATTTTTCAAATGTACTGTTATTTTAGCAGCCACATGTTGGGTTTCTAGTACCATCCACTCTTGATCATTTGGTTTTCAGAAAGTGACTTCATAACCTGTGTTTTCTCAGTGATCTGTTGGGCAGAAAGTGCTACCTGCTCCTAGACCAAAGAGGCATTCTGGTGGGTAAACAGTTAACATAACTGGCCACGTTCAGTAGAACCTTTTATTGAGGATATGTCTGACTTCCTCAGCCCCTTCACACCCGTTGGACCACAGCCTTTTCATCTTCCCAAGATTCTGTATCACACAGCAAATGTTGATTTCAGCATTTATATCATTCTGATTTATGTTTAGCTCATTTTCACTACAGTCACTAACTCTCATATAATCTAGGAAATATTTCACAGAATGCTTTCTTTCCAATGTAGAATATGTTGTCCTCGCTATGGTGAAAGGCGTCAGACGGAAACTGACTGGGGAAAAAGATGTGTCGACAAATTTGATATCATCGGCATCATCGGTGAAGGGACCTACGGGCAGGTGTACAAAGCCAAGGATAAGGATACAGGTACATACAAAAACAGTATGGTTGCTCTCCTTCACACGTTATGAAGGTATGGCTGGTCCTTGACACTTTTGGAACAGTAGTCTTTTGCCAGTGTTAAGTATCCGCTCTTATTGTGAAAAGGAATGTTATAGTGGAGTGATTTGCATTTTGCAAGACTGCGTTTGTACTCCGCATATTGAGTGAGGTTGTAAAAGCTATGTAAAGGGTCAATACCCTCCGATGTGGTTTCTAAAACTGAATCTTTGCCCTGAAAAATTACAACTGTAATTACCTTTGGGTACAACATGCTGCTAATGTGACAAGGGCTTCACTGTTATGATTCTCTTACGTGTGAAATACTTTGCCTTCATCCTGAAGGAACTTGTCAGGCTGAGCAGCCTTTTAATAGTTTAGCCACACTGCCCTTTTTACTTGTTGCCTTTTATTTATAGATTTGCCCAGTAATTCATTGCAGATGAGTGAATGGTCTTGGATGCTAGAGCGAGGCAGAAGGTATACCAAGAGAAAGAAAGCTTGCCCCCCAATAGGCTTTTCTAGAGCATGATCACTATGATGCTAATAGTCTAATTCTGTTTGTTTCAGTCAGGAAGCTAAAAAAGGCCCAATGGCAATGTGTGCCATCTGGAAACCTGTTAAC
This sequence comes from Calotriton arnoldi, assembly GCA_963921515.1. Lineage (NCBI taxonomy): Eukaryota > Metazoa > Chordata > Amphibia > Caudata > Salamandridae > Calotriton > Calotriton arnoldi. The sequence continues at coordinate 1,471,560 of CAWUFW010000634.1, read as the reverse complement.
TGTCAAATATTTCTTTTGACCGACCCCCCTCCCGCCCCCCACACAAAATAGTGACTTGCTCTTGTTCCTGCGGTTTTGTGCTTTTAATTCATTCTGACTAGCTAATTGCCATAGCACTCTTGAATGGAGTATTTTGGCCCCACAGCTTACAATCAGTTGTTGTGCCTGTAGGTGAATTGGTTGCTCTAAAGAAGGTTCGGCTGGACAATGAGAAGGAAGGCTTTCCCATCACTGCAATTCGAGAAATCAAAATCTTGCGTCAACTGATCCACTGCAGTGTGGTGAACATGAAAGAGATCGTCACTGACAAGCAGGATGCCCTGGATTTCAAAAAGGACCGAGGTATGTGCCATGCTTCTACTCACTGTGCCAGATGTAATAACTTTGAATGAATTTAAATTATTTTCAAAAACACAAAACATATAAGCCTGGCCTCTACCATGCGCCTGTGCCCTTGCATGTGCCTGGGCCTCTGACCAGGCACAGCCCTTTCTGGCCCAGCTCCAATGCTGTCACACTTCCTGCTTCAACCTTCCGCTTCTCTCTCGTTCTCCTGCGATCTCCCGTTTCACCACTTTCTCTGCCTCTTTGACTTCCTTTTTCTTCCCTTTATCTTTAGTCTCTACCACTTCAATGAGCATTTCTCACCCTTGTCTTGCCTTTTTCTGTGCATCTTTCATTCTCTCTTTAACTATGTGCCGCTTCTTGGTACATTTCTCATTCTTTCTCACTCATTCATTGCTGCTTTTTGAGCATTTCTGGTCATCTATCACTCATTCCCATTTATTCTTTGCCCCTCGTTTTTGTTTTTGCCTTTCGTTCTGTAATGTTTCTCTCTGCTATACGCAATTGATTCTTGCTTCCTTTTTGGCTTCTTTTGTGCTCTCCCCACCCAAAGGTTCACTTTCCCAAGTACTCTCTGACTTCCTCTTCCCCTTTTCCTGCTCTCCTTCACGCCCATCTTCCCCTTTCACTTTTCCTGCCTCATCTGCCATGCCTGTCTCTTTCCGGCTGCATACCGCTTGCTTAGCTCTGCCCACCACCCTAGAGCTCCGCCCCCTCCTGCTTCTGGCGGGCGCGTGAAGTGGGGCCGACAAAGGCAAGTGTGCCCGGTGTCTGGATTCCTGGTCCTCCTCTCACTCACTACTGCTACTCCTCTACTCTCTTCTCGCCTTGAACCTTGGCCCCACCTTCTAAGGCAACTGCCGAGACTTCTGCTCCTCCAGGCACTCCTCCTGCATGCTTCCCCACCCTCACTCCACCCCTTACTCACTACACACACCTCTCAATCGCCAACGGTCATCCGGCCCCACACCTCTCCTAACCTCTTTCTATCCTATCCTGCCTCCTTCTTATCACCGGTTCCCACACCAACCACGCCACCAAAACCTTGGTCCATGTGGCCCCCCCCAAATACCAAGTTGTTAGATGGGGCTAATAGACAGGACGGTGAACTCGCCTTTATCCTGAAAGAACACATCCAGTGCTCCACTAACTCGCCTAGCAACACAAACATCTTGCATTCAAACTCCACATCCCACCAACTACACCCTGAGTGGGACTCTTGTCTACCGACTCCCCCACTCACTAAACACACCAATCACTGGTCAGACCACATCCTTGTCCATTTCAGCATACATATCTCTCGCCATCGCAAAAATGCCATAGTTAAACCTTCTCAATGGGATTGGAACTATGTCTCTTAAGACTCCTGGACCACTGGGCTCTTACACCACCAACCGAAACAGCTCAATGGCAACCTCCCCAGAGCCATCTTTAACTTCAATGCCTGGATCACCACCTGCGCAGGCTCAATGGCCTTACTCGAGGCCACCAGTCCATAAGCAAACTGTTACACAGAAGAGCTTAAGCTCACCAAGCACCACTTCAAGCAGCTGTAACACAGATGGAGGCAAAGGCAGGACAGCACCGACAGTAGCAACTACAGATCAGCCCTACAGAAAGTACCACCAAAAATTTGGCCACCAAATGCTGCTGAGCCAATTGAAAGCAGTACCAGCAGCTCCTATAAAATCTTTGCCATCATGAAATTTTTCACTTCTCAGGTAGCAAGCTCCACCAGCGTCACTCCCTCACAATACCTCTACACTGAGCTTTCCCTCTTCTACAGCAGCAAGATCACCAGCATCTATGACAAGTTGTAGCTCCTACTGGACCTCTCCACCCTCCCTACCTGTCACTTAGAAGGTCCTCCCTGACCGACCACCTAGCCCACCATCACTATTCAAGAAACCTCAGTAATCATGCACACAATAACACTCCGAACCCCTGTCCTCATCACGTATTCAGTAAAGGACTTTGGCACATCAGCTCAACCCTCACCCTGATTTTTTTTTGGATTTTTTTTTTTTAAACAAACTTTATTGAGTTTTACGAAGGTTTCATGCACAATCCATGCATCATAATTATCATTAATCAGGAGCTTCAGCTAACCAGTCCACTTATGCTGTTAATTCAGAAGAAAGGTCATTTAGATAGACTAAGCTTCTCCCACCTTCCCCCGTAGCCTAACAGTATACAATTCTGTATTCAGTGATAGTACATCCTGATCCTGAAAGAATCGATTAACACACCCACCTTCCTGGATGCCTGGTGACATGCCACAGTTCATCTCCTAAAGAAAGCCTCACAAACCCTAAAACACTAGCCAACTGGCAACGCATTTCCCTGTTTCCCTTTCAGATGAAAGTCATAAACATGCCCAAATGGACGACGGCAACCTGCATGAGCAGATATGCCCCTACATTATTTAATACAGGTGGCCTATGCACACGTAATCTTAGTCTGCAGCACAAATGCTGCGTATCTACAGTACAAACATACATTTACACAACATTATAACAGTAATCCAATGTTGCGTTTTCTCTTTGTTTAATGTAGATCAGATGCCCAGCCAACACGTGTTTCGTCAGGGTAGGGACCCACGACTTCTTCAGGGCTATTGGACTGATGGACTGTGTGGAGACCAATCTCAACGCCGGTTGTACTTCCGTCCCGGCTGAAATGGGTGAGTGTCTCCAGAAGATGGACGTCAGCTCGAAGTGTGGATGGTACCACGAGGAGGTCCAGGGAATCCGCAGCGTACTCGCTGATCACACTTGCACTAAGCTTACTCCTCGTGGTACCATCCACACTTCGAGCTGACGTCCATCTTCTGGAGACACTCACCCATTTCAGCCGGGGCGGAAGTACAACCCTACCCTGACGAAACACGTGTTGACTGGGCATCTGATCTACATTAAACAAAGAGAAAACACAACATTGGATTACTGTTATAATGTTGTGTAAATGTATGTTTGTACTGTAGATACGCAGCATTTGTGCTGCAGACTAAGATTACGTGTGCATAGGCCACCTGTATTAATCATTCAGTGACTTCGTGTCCTCGGGGGTTCAGGGTTATCCCCCTGCCTGTGGCACCGTCTCCAACTGGTAATTGCTTCACACGAGCAGGTGCCATCGCATACCGCATTACTGTAAACCCTTCCTTGCTTCTTATCTACATTATTTAAGTCTGTTCCTTAAAATTGTAAGTGCCGGTGAAGCCATAGAGGGTGCATGGGCTGGAAACCCGACAACTCTAGTTCCCCAGCACCATGACGGCTTCACTGAACCCAGGAATGTTTGGTACCAAACAACTCCTCCTAATAAACCCAAACTGAAGCCAGTATGGAATTTATTAAACCATGTACCTCAGAGGTGCCTCCTGAAAACCTATAGACCCTGGTGTGGTCTCTGACTGGCTGTAGGCAGCCTGCCACCGCCAGACATGTTTCTGGACCCCTGGGTCGAGAGCCTCTGCTCTCTGTGGCCAGAAACAAAGCACATCCTGGGCGGAGGTGTCACACCTCCTCCCCTAGGATGAGCACAGTTCTCAAGAGGGGAGCTTCATAGGCCTGCCGCCTTTGTAATGTGACCCCAGCCCTAGCAGCAGATGGCAGCCCCTGGTTCAAACCCCCACTTTTGCGCCGGGAGAATGGGTGGGGCAACTTGGTAAGAATAGGAGGTGTGCCCCCCTTCGCCAACTCCACCCCTCAGGTTCTGGAAGCAAAGTAAAGCACATTTTACAGTGCCCACCATGTTTAAGATGGTGAAATTTAGCCAATCAGGACTAGGGTTATGCCCCCCTCCCACAAGAGGATGGCATAATAGTGGATGTAGACACCCCAGGTAAGGAACCCATTGGTCCCTACCTGTTACTCCCCTGTTATGTCCCTAAATCTAGTATTTAGGTGGCTCCCCCAGACCCTGAAATCATATCTACCACGACCTAAGAAGCCTGGACTCCAAAGAGCCACACCAGCATGAGTGAAGGACTAGTGACTGACTGTGCGCCAGTCCTGCAGGCCTGTCTGCTGCCTTTCGCCTCTGCAACAAAAAGACCGCTCGTCCTTCATGCCCAGCGACCTCCAAAGCCCAGGGAGGACTGCCTGCCTTCGATAAAGACTCAATCTTCCGTGGGCAACGGACCTGTCCAGAAGAAACCATCTACAAAGAAAAAGAACTCTGCCCTGAGGAACTGCCAGCTCACCTCTGGATCCACCTCTGCACCAGACGCCCGAGTCCAAGTGGCCCACCAGTCCTGTGAAGGTTTCCCAGTGCTTCTGAGCATGAGTCCACCATTGGCTGACACCTGCTGGATTCCTACCTAGATGCCTGCAGCCTCATCTCGATGACTCCCCATGGCTGCTACCTGTCCGGTAAGCTGTTTTCCGACGCCTGTGGACACTCCTGCGCCCGAAGCCCCTGGGCCTTGGGGATCCTGACCATAGGTGTCCCTACGTCCCCTAGCATCACTACTTAACTTGGCAGCTGTGGGTTTTCTTCGTCTGTCTACTGGCCTGAGCTGCAGCCTTTCGTCAACCTCAAGCTCCCCCATAGAATTGTATTGGGTGCCCGTTGTTGTGTTGGCTGTCTGCACCCGACCGCCTCTGTGCTGCTTAGGGTGTGTAGGAAGCTGGGTTTCTGTTGCAGTAAACCCCCCCCACTTTTTGCCAGACTAGTGTTGCACTTTGACTTGATGTGCCCTGGGTCCCTGCCAATCAGGTTCCCAGGGCCTGTGTTCTTTCCCAAAACTGTACCTTGTACCCCCAATTGGCACCTCTCTGGCCACGTCAGTCCCTTGTAAACGGTACCATGGGTACCAAGGGCACTGTGGCCAGGGTAGGCCTCCAAGGGCTGCAGCACTTATTGTGCCACCCTTGGAGGCCCTGTACCTTTACACACACACACTGCCATTGCAGGCTGCGTGTTTTGGTGCAGAACAAAGTGAAGAGTCGACATGGCACACATCCCTGTAAATGCACGCACATGTTCTAAACTGAAGTAGATTAAGAGCAATACAGAGTGCACGATAATCAAGAGAAGGTATAACGCATCCCTGTGTGCCATGCCTAAAATCCACTGCCCTGGCATAGATCAGCCACCCCTCTAGCTGGGTGCACTATACCAGTGGTGAGGGTACAGGTGCATGATCCCTGTACCCCTACAGTGTCTAGACCAATTCTTAAGACATTGTAAGTGCAGTAATGCCATTAAGAGTATATGGTGCTGGGAGTCTGTCATTACGAACTCCACAGCACCATAATGGCTTTATTGAAAACTGGGAAGTTTGGTATCAAACTACTCAGCACATTAAACCCACACTGATGCCAGTGTGGGATGTAATTAAAAATGCACTCAGAGGGCATCTTAGAGATGCCCCCTGAAAAAACGACCAGCCTCTGGTGGGTTCCTGAAATGGTACACACCAGCCTGCCACCACAAGACCTGTTTTTGGACCCCTGGGGTGGGAGCCTATGCTCCCTGAGCCCAGTAACAAAGCCTTTCCTGGGCAGAGGTGGTCACACCTCCCCCAGGCCAGGAGGAGCCATCTGTTGCAGGGGAGCTTCAAAGGCCTGGCAGCCTTTGTAATGTGACTCCCAGCCTTTCCTGCTGTCGGGAGCAGGCCCCCTTCCTGTCTCCCCTCCTTTTCGGCGGGAAGACGGGCAGGAAAAATTAGCCAGCCCAGAAGGTGTCCACCTCTGCCAACCCCACCCTCAGTGGTGGAGGCAAAGTGAAGCCCACTCTTCAGTGCCCGCCATCTTGCAGATGGCAGGCCCTCTCCAATCAGGATTAGGGATTGTGCCCACTCCCCCACTTGGGGTGAGCTCACCAAGGGTGTAGTCACCCTAAGGTCAGTAGCCCATTGGCTACTGACCTTGAGACCCCTAAAACGCCCCCTAAATACAGTATTTAGGAGGCAGCCCTGAACCAAGAACTCCGACAAACTACGAGAAGAAAAGAAGGACCGAACAGCAGTGCCAAAGCTAAGAGGAGGACGCCCACTGACTTGGCCCCACCTCGATCCTGCAGAAGCAAAACTCCAGTGTGTCCTGCAGCCAGCAACCTCAAGAACCCAGAGGACCTGCCCTGCCTTCCAAGGAAAAGACTCTCCCGTGAACACCGGATTTGTTCACCCACAGACTCCAGCTCTGGCAAAATCTGTGAGTCTGCACCACTCTGCACTCGTCACCCACGGCCCGAGTTTGAGTGGCCCAACATCACGAGGAGGTCTCCCCGGTGATCCTGACCTGCCATCCAGAGATTCCTGACCTGCCTCAAGCCTCCAGCCGACGCCTGCAGCCTCAATCCGGAAGGTCCCCCCAACCGTGACCAGGAGCTGGTAAGAAGATCCGACCCTAAAAGACACCCCTGCACCCGAGGCCCCACTGCCTTGTGTGGCCCAACCGACGGTGTCTAACCAACCCCCAGCGTCCCAACTTACCTCTCCAAGTGGTGGTCTCACCCAGAAGACCTTCGTCCCCGAGCCTTCAGTGTGTTTGCAAACCGGAGAATCCACATTGAAAGTAACAGGCACCCGTCGACACAACAGCACCCTGCACCCGGCCGCCCTAGTGTCGGTGAGGGTGTACCTTTGGTGCTAACTTGAACCCCCATTTGCCCTGAGCTAAAGTCCAGGAGCTTTGCTCCCACAACCTTGTGGCCTGTTCGTAAGCAGCCACCAACCGGAGGCCCCCTATCCCCCATTGGATAACATTGGGCCTCAGCACTCTGCACCCGGCTGCCCTAGTGCCGCAGAGGGTGTAACAAGAGTGTACCCTTGACCCTGGGGGACCCCTGAGTCTAATCCCAGAAACCCAACTCCCACAACAAAGTACTTACCTGTTAACCAATAACCCTATTTCCTTCCATAGGATAACATTGACTGTTTTTCTATGAAAAAGATTCGAAGTGTGGAGTTGGAAAATCTATAAAAGTCTCTAAAACTGTATACAAATAACCCAAACACTTTTACTTACCTGTTTACAGGAAATGTCCCAGTGCAGTATCCAGGTATACTACACTGTGTAAGAAAAAGTAATTTGTAAAGTAATCTACTTGACATCCTATTGAAAAGTCAATACAAAGTATATGTACAATATTTCAACGCATTGCATTACCAGTGATTCTACTGTAATCAAACCAAAGTATATATACAACTGCAATTCAAACTGTATTATTGCAAAGTATAAATCACTTACCTGTGCCAGGCTTGCTTGGTTCTAGAAAATAAAATAACTAAAAATATTTTTATACAAAACCAATTGGTCTGAAGTTCAGTCTTTGAGTGTGTGAAATCATTTGCTGATTTAGTGTGTACAACAAATGCTTAACACTGTCCTCTGATACTGCCTTACTGCTCGACCACACTACCACAAATAGAGAGTGAGGTGCTATCTAACTTTACCTCTGCCTACCTTTGGGGTTCCACTGGACTCTGTGCACATTATACCTCACTTTGGTAGAGTATATACAGAGCCAGCTTCCTACAAGTGTGCCTACCTAATGACCACCTGGTGAGCATCTGCATTAAGATGTCAAAACACACACTTAAGGACAGAGAAGTTATCAGGCTGAAGAATTTCATTGATGACGCAGAACAACTGAGGAAGTAAAGGAGGCTGGGAAGATCTTCTCATGCCTCCTCCAAAAAAGAGCCTGGCGAAAGACTCCCACAGAAGGAGATCTAAATTAAAAGTTAGACACCATCCTCAATGACATCCCTGCTCGATGTTTAAATCATCTAAGTTGTTGTCAACCGCATCTGCCCCAGACTTGTTCGTCCTTAAAAGGGGGCTCAATGGTACATAGACCGCATTGTGAGGAGGAATATCACCTAAGAAGTGCTGTAAATTGACGTTGAGACACATATCGATCAATGTCAAAGGAACCTCCGACTTCAAAACCGCCATGGTCTGTGGCGGTGTCTGGTTCCTGGGAGGGGAAAATACTTAACGTGCTCTCGGTCTATATCCCACCGCGTTGCGACAGTCCACCCTGTAAGACCTTAGTAAATTTATCCTCGACCTCCCAATCGGCACGTTAGTGATAGGGGGAGACTTTAATCTCACAGTAGACGGTTCACTAGATCGACTGCTCCCGCGTAGAGATCCTGCCTCTGGGTCTACATTAGCTGGATTCCTCTCGGCCTGGTGGACATTTGGCGACAACTTGACCACACAACTCGCCTTCCATTCTGGTGCCCACAATAGCCAATTGCGAATAATTACATGCTCACACATGCCGAAGACCTGCCCAAATTTAGTGAGGCTTGCTGCCTCGATCGTGGAATTTAAGATCACTCTCCTATCTTGACCAAGATGACGGTGGGCCCCCAACCCAGGTGCACGACCCTGACGATAAGTCCTTGGGCACTCAAAATACCTCACATTAAGACAACATTAATCAAAGATACCGAATTATACTTTAAAGAAAATGTTGGCTCGGTCACCTCTGCCCAAATCCTTTGGGGCGCATTTGGGGCAGTTATAAAGGGAAGAGCCCTCGACTTAATGGTAGGTCACAAAAGGGAGTTGACAAAACGTATATAGCCCAACTTGAGGTAGACATCCTACGGGGGGGGGGGGAAACATTGGCACAGACCCTTGACCATGTTGCGCAGCAACTATTGGCGGTTAAGATACTGGATTATAAACAGCTCCTCACAGAGGCGGCTAGGGCAAAACGAAAGTCAATCTGCCATAGGTTCTGCATGCATGGGGAGAGAACAGGCAAGCTATTAGCCTTGCTGGAAAAAAGAGAGCAAGCATCAAGATGGGTACACCAATTACAAGGGCCTACCAGGGAAGAAATCACTGATCCCGTACAGATGGGGACATTCGCCACTTACTTTGACTCGGTTTATACATCTGCCATGACAGTCTCGCCACTGGCAGCACGGGAGCTTCTCTCCACTATTAAAGTCACTTGTCTATCGCAGGAGGACAGAGACTCCCTTGAGGGGGAACCTACAGAGGAAGAAATCCAGCAAGCCATTCGTGATAACCGCTCGGGCAAGGCCATGGGTCCCAATGGACTCCCAATTGAGCTCTTTAAGTCAATGGCTTCCAAGTTAACTCCTTATCTCTGGAAGATGTATCTAGAAAGTTATGAGAGAGGGCTGCTGCCAGAGGAGATCCGGCTAGCCTCAATTGTGGTTATCCACAAACCGGGCAAACCAACTAATGACTGCAAGGCATATAGACCTATCTCTCTTCTTACGGCAGAAGCTAAGACCCTTGCAAAGCTGTTGGCCAATAGACTCATCCCTCTGATCACTGGGCTGATACACCCGGACCAGTCAGGCTTCATGCCTGGCCGGAACACCGCCTTGAATCTAAGACGCCTACATGGGGTGTTGGGTAGGCAGCATACGATTAGGGAAGACGTGGCCCTGTTGTCTCTCGACGCCAAGATGGCCTTCGATACTATCGAATGGAATTATGTTTGCGGTTCTGGAACGAATGGTCTTCGGGCCTAAGTTTATAAAATGGATCAAGCTATTGTACACCAGCCCGACTGCCCAAGTAGTGGTGAACCGGCATACTTCCAGACAATTTCAGTTGGGCAGGGGAACTCGACAGGCATGCCCCCTATCGCCCCTAATATTTGCTTTAGTGCTGGAACCCCTGGCAGTCTGTGTGAGAGGGGACCCTCAGATCCGTGGACTCAAATGGACCGAGAATCATGAAGATAGAATATCGCTTTATGCGGACAATATACTTTTATATATGGCCTCTCCAGCGTCTACCCTTCATCGTATCCTACACATTTTCCGTATATTCGGCACGTACTCTGGGTACACAATAAATTGGTCCAAGTCACAACTATACCCACTGCAGGGCCCGCCGCCGCGTGTACCAAGGGAATATGAGATCCCCGTGGCACCAGAGGGCTTCCGGTACTTAGGAATCTATATACCGACAGACCCTGCCCGTTTTTATGAAACAAACTTGCAAGGGCCCTTGACTCCTCTTTCGCACTGACTTAATACATTGGCGTTTCTTCCCTCTGACTCTTCTGGGACGAGCGGCCCTTTTTAAAATGTTGGCTGTGCCTCGCTTTCCCTATGCTTTGCAAAACACTCCCTTTAGGATCCCCGATTCCTTTTTTTCTAGTATTGATGGTGCCGTACGCACCTTGCTGTGGGATGGACGGGCACCGCGAATTGCGATGCAGAAACTATCGGCGGGATGGTATGACGGGGCTATTGCACTATCTGACCTTAGGTCATACTACCAGGCATCTCAACTGGTGGTGGTTAACCGCTGGGCTTACGGGGATCGGGGGGACCAGAGTTTCCGTACTGACTGGTGGCTCATGGGAAAAGGCGGATACAACAAAGCACTATACACGAACCCCAGGAAATTGGGCCTCACTGGACCGACAGCACGCACTATTGAAACTTGGCATACGGTCAATAAAAAATTGCGCTGGCATAACAAAATTACAAGTGCAACCCCACTCTGGAAACCCGAGCAACTGGGCCGCTTGAGTGCTTGCCACGGTTTCGATAAATGGGACCTGATTGGTATCTCAACGGGGGGGGGGGGGACATGTGGAATTCCAAGGGGTTGGCCACCTTTGCTGATCTGCAGAAAGAATATGACCTCGCACATTCCGAAATATTTAGATATCTGTAGATCAGCCATGCGCTTAAATCAGCAATACCGGGGGGTGGTCCACTTTCTGAGGCTTCCCCACTACAGGACAGGTTGATGCTCGACCCCATGGTCAAGAAGGCCATATCCCTTGCATATAAAAAATTTATAAATAACCGCCCGGATCTTTTAACGCACTTGCGGCAGCACTGGGAGGCAGATTTGGGTGAGCTGGAGGAGGATGATTGGCGAGACGCCTCGGCCTCCCCCCAAAGAGGTGGCCATCCCCATGAGATTGCGACTGGTTCAACTCAAGACCCTGCACCGCGTCTACCTTGCTGCAGGGGTTTTGGTTAAGATGGGCAGGAGGGCTGATCCTTATTGCCTCAGGCGGTGTCATCGGGAGTGGACTTTCTTCCACATTATCTGGGAGTGTCCAGTTGCCCAAACATATTGGAAAGTTGTCGCTGAGTGTGAGAAAGTGCCCTCTTTCTGCATGGTATGCCTCCACTTTTTGCTGAATTGCTGATGTTCTTTGAGTGTGCCCTGGGCTCCTGCTAATCAGGTGCACAGGGCCTATGTTCCTTCCCTAAAACTGCATTGAAGCCTAACCCCAATTGGCATCTCTGGCCACATGTCAGCCCCTGGTAAATGGTATCACAGGTACCCAGGGCACTGTGACCAGAGAAGGCCTCTAAGGGCTGCAACACTTATTGTGCCACCCTTAGAGGCCCTGTACCCTGACACTCACACACTGCCTTTGCAGGCTGCGTGTCTTGGTGCAGAACAAAGTGAAGTCGACATGGCACACATCCCTGTGTGCCATGCCCACAAACCACTGCCCTGGCCTACATCAGTCATCCCACTAGCTGGCTGCCCTATGCCAGTGGTGAGGGTACAGGTGCATGAGCCATGTACCCCTACAGTTCCCAAGTCCATTTCTGGGCACTGTAAGTGCAGTGCTGCCATTAAGAGTATATGGTGCTGGGAGTTTGTCATTACGAACTCCACAGCACCATGATGGCTACACTGAAGACTGGGAAGTTTGGTATCAAACTTCTCAGCACATTAAACCCACACTGATGCCAGTGTGGAATTTAATGTAAAATGCACCACAGAGGGCATCTTAGAGATGCCCCCTGAAACTCGACCAACTTCTAGTGACCTGACTGAGTGGCTGCTTAGGCTGCCACCAACAGACATGTTTCTGGACCCCTGGGTCGAGAGCCTGCTGCTCTTGGGGGCCTGAAACAATGCACATCCTGGGATGAGGTGCCAAGCCTCCTCCCCCAGGATGGGCAGGGTTCACGAAGGAGAAGCTTCAAAGGCATGCCGCCTTTGTGAGCCTCTCCAGACCATTTGCTGCTTTCAGCAACTGGTCCCCACTGGTTCCACCCCCCACTTTGGGCGGGAGAACCGGCGGGAAAAACAAGTGAGGAAGGGAGGTGTGCCCACCTCTGCCAACTCCACCCCTCAGGTGGGGGAGGCGAGGTGAAGCACAACCTCGAGTCCCAGCCATCTTGAGGATGGGGGGACCCAGCCAACCAGGGACAGGCTCCTGCCCCCCTCCCACTGGAGAGTGGCAGAATAGGGGGTGTACCCACCCCAGGGAAGGGACCCATTGGTCCCTGCCCTTTACCTACCTGTAACGCCCCTAAATTTAGTATTTAGGGAGCACCCTGAACATTGCTTCCTCAGATCCAGCAACAACAAGAAAAGATAAGAAGGACCGAATGTAGGAAAGTGGGTTTCTGTTGCAGTAACCCCCCCCACTTTTTGCCAGACTACTGATGCACTTTTTCTTGGTGTGCCCTGGGTCCCTGCCAATCAGGTTCCCAGGGTCTGTGTTCTTTCCCCAAAACTAACCCAATTGGCATCTCTGGCCACAGGTCAGCCCCTGGTAAATGGTACCACCGGTACCCAGGGCACTGTGACCAGGGAAGACCTCTAAGGGCTGCAGCACTTATTGTGCCACCCTTAGAGGCCCTGTACCTTTACACACACGCACTGCCTTTTCAGGCTGCGTGTTGTGGTGCAGAACAAAGTGAAGTCGACATGGCACACATCCCTGTGTGCCATGCCTACAACCCACTTCCCTGGCATAGATCAGTCACCCCTCTAGCTGGGTGCCCTATGCCAGTGGTGAGGGTACAGGTGCATGAGCCCTGTACCTCTACAGTGTCTAAGTCCATTCTTAGGCATTGTAAGTGCAGTGCTGCCATTAAGAGTATATGGTGCTGGGAGCTTGTCATTACGAACTCCACAGCACCATAATGGCTACACTGAAAACTGAGAAGTTTGGTATCAAACTTCTCAGCCCATTAAACCCACACTGATGCCAGTGTGGGATTTAATGAAAAATGCACACAGAGGGCATCTTAGAGATGCTCCCTGAAAAATGACCAGCCTGGTCATGGGATCGTAAATGGGCTGCGTGGAATACACACAGGGGTGAAATATGCCTGTCTCCTACTGTGGAATTAAGAGGCAGTGAGGTTAGATGGCAGGGCTCATTAAACGCTGTGGAAGGGACGCTGGAATGAAGAATCATTGTTGTATCGATGTATATGTAAAAATAACCTGTTAATTTTGCATCTGATTATGTCATTGATAAATTGCATTGCTGTGCTTTATTTTGCTAAATAAAGAGTTAAAAAAAAAAATAGATATCTGAATCTCCATCTTGGTCAATTGTCTCTAGGAGGTCATCAACCTCTTTACAGTCACAAAGCAAGTCTTTGCCTCAGATGAGTTAAAATTCACCCGGATTTTCAACCTCATAATTTACAACTACAGAGAATAGAAACTGTAACAAAGCCTATCTCAGAGAAGGTTTATCCAACTACACCAGATCCTCATCTTTTGCCTTTTAGGCAAATAAAGCCAATAATCCCATTCGAGTATTAAGTTCAACTGCCATTAAAAGGTCTTGATCTTTCACCTAAAATGGTTTCAAGACACTTTGGAATTTAAGGGCCATTCTCTCTACAGAAAACACTGTTTTTGCAAATTGATTCTCTGTCCAAGAGTGTGGTGGGAAAGTCACCCGGAGACAGTTTGGAGGAGCAGTTTGGAGGAACAAGGGGCTTGTACTATAAGGCTCTCCAGAAATAGGTGTGAAAACAGGAAAGGAATGACAGATCTCCAGGGACCAGTCTGTAGCACCATGCTATCTGCCTGTGGACTGCGGTGGAAGTTGATGGCTTTTCCCAAAACACAGGTAATGTATAGTTACTCCAGTATTGGAACTTTCATAAATTCACATGCTTGAATCATTCCCCGTCGTCCTGATGGGAGTCCCTGGTATTTAAAAATAGTAGTAATAGACTTAGTAGAAGTAATAGTACACTTATAGGTATAGACTAGAAAGGCCTAGGCCTCTCAGTTTTTTAACCTATCATGGCCCTTATTAAAAAAAGAACCAAAGTTCTGCCTCAACCAATCAGCATCCAGTCACCCTCTAGAACCCTCCAGAGAATGTCAGCACCTCCGATTTTCTCCCGCACGTTGTGCTAAGGGAGTCTCCTCTGAGCTCTGCTCAGTTTTCTTCTAAAGGACATTTTCAGGATTTCCTGGCTGGAAAGTACTTTAACCTTATTATCCAGTATTAGGGTATCTTTCATAGATTCACATGCCTGAATCATTCCCCGTCGTCGAGATGGGAGTCCCCGGTACATTAGAAAAGTAATGTCCCATTAGACATACAAAACCATAGGCCTAAGGCCTCTCATTAGTAACATATCCAGGTCCTTTTGTGAAAAGGACCAAACTCTAAACAACAGCCAATCAGCTGTTACCACCCTTTGGAACCTTCCTGGCAGGAGCTCTGGTCCCTCAGATTTTCTACCGCACGTCGTGCTAAGGGAGTCTCCAACTGAGCTCTGCTCAGGTTTCCTACTTTTCAGCGTTTAATCTCTCAGATAAGGTATTTCCTTATCCTTACATCGGTCTGAGTGAAGTCCCAGTTGTCTTCATGTCAGACACCCACAAAAAAGGCCTTTTTAGGCCCTGTACAACCTGCAGCAAAAAGAGGTTACATGTGGACGATCCCCACAAGGACTGTCTGTATTGTCTTTACCCGGACCATTCATCTAAAGACTGCAAGGTATGTCGTACCTTTCTTCAAAAACCCTAAAAGACTAGGAGGGACGGCTTTTAATTTGGCTGCAGAGGTTAAAGGACAAACAAGACCCTTTGTCCTCTGAGGAGAGTGAGACTTCGTCAAGGACCTCCTCAAAAACTCCTCAGAAAAGGTCTAGAGATGCTTCTCCAAGCCCTTCATCGCAGCAACCTGCAAAGAAGATGCACAAAAAGTATTCAGAGGTTTCCACAATTAAAAAATTGCCATCTTTAGACCCTGCGACTCCTTCAATTAGAGTCCAGCATTCATTCAAAAAGCCCTCCTCAGGCTCGTCGACGACGGCATCGTCGACGATCTCAACGACGACGTCTCCTGTCGCTGCCAGGGTTACAACGTCGACGACGACAGTATCTACTATGTCTGTCTCGTCTGCATCTCGTTCATCGTCGACGACCACAGCATCTTCGTCGACGGCACAAGTGGTCATGTCGTCGACGATAAAAATCAAGAAGTCGTCGTCGAAGACTCCGACGACGGATCAGTCGGCGACGATACCGACGACGAGCATCCCGTCGACGGTCACAGCCACATCGACGGCTCCTCCGTCGACGATAATATCACCGCCGACGACTTCTCCATCGACGCTGATGTTGCCGTCGTCGACGCCCTTGCCGTCGACGAAAATTTCAGCGAAGTTGAAGGTTTCACCCGTCGACGCTCCGCCGTCGACGACGAGTGTCCCGTCGACGACCCTGATGTCTACACCAAAAATGAAGGCAAAAGTGGCTGTTTGCCACCAAAAACTCAGCAAACAGAGGTTATCACCTTCTTTAACTTCACCCAGTAGGGTCCAGTCCTTAGTGCCCTCTTACCTATTGGATGTGGATGATGATTCGGACGACGAGGGGCTTTTTAGGGCGGCAACAAGTCCGTCGGAACTCAATGTCAAATATCAGGAGGTTTCAGATGATGATGATCAGGACATTGATGATCAGATATCTTATCATGAAGACCAAATACCTCAGCAATCTCAGATGGTGTGCCTTCCGGTGGCTTTGGTATCGGATCTGCAATTCTTGATCACAGATTATAAAAAGAGGTTCCCTGCGTTTGGTCTGTCTTCTGCTCCGGAACAAGCTCCACCACCAGTGGTACAACTTCCGTCTCAGCCCGCCTCCTCGGCAATGCTTAGACCATCTCTCCACTCTACTGATGATGAGGAGGAGTTTCCTCAGGAAGAGGGAGAAATCCCGGATGATGAATCATAACACGAGAAATGGGACGACTACGTCATACCACTTCCAGCGTCTCCTTCCCCTCCTCCAGTAGACTCGCCTCCGGAGGACATAGGAGGCTTTCATAATCTCCTTGAAAGAGCAGCGAAGCGCTTTCAGTTGCCGATGCCTTCCCAGCAACAAGATTGTTTCTTGTATGAATTTAAAGAGCCTTTTAAAAAGTCAGTGCGATCCATGCCTATAATAAATTATATCTGGGAACAAGGGGTCAAGATAATGAAGAATCCTTCTTCAATTCCTCCAATCCTACCACGGCTGGATAAAAAGTATAGGGCACCGGATGATGCCCCGGCTTGTCTGACTGGCCATCCCAAGCCAGATTCTGTGGTTACACAAGCAGCCCAACGCCGCTCAAAAACCCTTCTACTCCACTTTCAGCACCACCGGATAAAGAGGGTAGGCGCTTGGACAACATCGGAAGCGTTTCTCTTCCATGTCTGCACTAACAGTGAGGGCTGCTAACTCATTGGCCTTATTGGGAAGATACAATAGACAGATGTGGTCTGATATTGCACCTTTTTGGACAGCTTACCACAGGACACTAAAGAGGAAGCAAAGAAGCTACTGCAAGAGGGCGAGAGGTCAGCTTCTGAAATTATAGATTGTGCGATGGACATCGCATCTACTGGCTTCCGTCAGTTGGCAGGGGCGGCAGTTCTAAGACGCCAAGGCTGGCTTAAAGCGACGACTTTCCGACCTGAGGTCCAGACAAAGATCCTGGATATGCCCTATGACGGACAGTGCCTGTTTGGATCTCATATCGATGAGGCCCTACAAGGGATTAAAAAAGATACGGATACGGCCAAATCTTTGGGAACCCTCCAATATAGAACTTCCTCCTTTCGTGGCTCACGAGGTAGAGGTCAATCATCCTAAGGAGGAGGATATCAACAAAATCGATATTCTGGTTACTCCTCGTCGGGCCAGCAATACAGGCCGCAATTTCAGCAGAGGCAGCAACCACAACAAACTGCCTACAACAAATCTTTTCGAGGAAAGACTGGTCGCCAGAAAGATTCTGCCCAGGCGTCAATGACTTTTCCCTACCACCTACTGCGAACCCCCCTCACCATTCAGAATAGGAGGAAAGATATCACATTTTTTGCACAATTGGGAACAAATAACTACAGATCAGTGGGTCCTACAAATAGTGCAGTTCGGACATTCCTTGGAATTTCTTCAAACCCCTCCACCAACTCCACCTCAACCTATGGTTCACAAACATTTGAACCTCTTGCAGAACGAAATATCATCCATGATTCGCAAAGGAGCCATAGAGCGAGTTCCTGTTCATCAACGGGGAAAAGGTTTTTATTCCCGATTCTTTTTGGTGCGCAAGAGGGACGACAAATGGAAGCCGGTTCTAGACCTAAGAAATTTGAACAAATTCCTAAGGAAGCAATCATTTCGCATGATTACCATCCAGGAAGTCCTACAACTTCTCAATCCAAACGACTACATGGTATCTTTAGACCTCCAGGATGCCTATTTCCATGTCCCAGTCCACAGAAAACACAAACCATTTCTGAGATTTGCCGTCGCTGGCAGGCATTACCAATTTCGAGTGCTGCCGTTTGGGCTCAGATCGGCTCCTCGCATATTCACAAAATGTCTGTCACCAGTCGCTGCGTATCTCAGACAGCAGCACCATCAAGTGTTTCCATATCTCGACGACTGGCTCATCAAAGCACCATCTGTTGGCGCGATGCAATCTTCCAGCGCTTGTCTAAAACTTTTCGAGCAATTAGGTCTCACCCTCAATGCAGAAAAGTCAATGCTTCAACCTTCTCAAAGGATCACATTTTTGGGAGCCGTTTTGGATACTGTCCACAAGCATGCTTACCCAACACAGGAGCGACAGCACAAGCTCGCACAGTTGGCAAACAGGATAAAACTAAGAGTCTCTTTCTGTTCGACTCTTCAAATCCCTCCTGGGAATGATGTCCTCTTGCATACTACTCATTCCACATTGTCGCCTCCATATGCGTCCTCTCCAGGAGGCTCTTGCCACTCAGTGGATTCAGGTGGAAGGATCTTTCGACGACCTCATTCAGGTCACTCCTCAAGTAATCACAGCGTTACACTGGTGGACTCGTCCACAGAATCTGGCACAAGGCCTGTCTTTCCTACCTCAGGTGTCTCCTCAGGTAATAACTACAGACGCATCCCTGGAAGGTTGGGGAGCCTTTCTCCAGGAGCTTCAAATCAGCGGAAAGTGGTCAATAACAGAAAAGGCTTTGCACATAAACCTCCTAGAGCTCAGAGCTGTTTATCTAGCCTTCGGGCTTTTCTTCCCAGAATAGCAGGTTCTCTAGTGCTTGTCAAAACGGACAATACCACAACAATGCACTACGTGAACAAACAGGGAGGGACTCGTTCTCTCTTGTTATCTCAAGAATCGCAGAAAATTTGGAACTGGGCGCCTCAGCACAAAATCTCCCTGAAGGCCGAATATGTTCCGGGAAGGGAAAATACATTGGCCGATTCGCTGAGCAGACTACAAACCTCCTGCCACGAGTGGGAATTACACCAGGGTATTCTCCACCGCTTTTTCTGTCAATGGGGCGAACCGAATCTCGACCTGTTCGCTTCACGACTCAACGCCAAATGCCGACGCTTCGCAAGCTGGCATCCCCAGCAGGGATCTCTGGGGAATGCATTTTCGATAGCCTGGTCCGGTTCTTTGCGTACGCCTTTCCGCCGATTCCACTGCTCCCCAGAGTCCTCAAGAAGATGAAGGCAGAGCCCTGCACACTGATTTTAATAGCACCAGCATGGCCTCGCCAACATTGGTTTACAGAACTACATCTCCTATCCCAGAAGCCTCCAATTCCATTGAAGCCGTTTCCGTCTCTTCTCACAATGGATCAGGGGCAAATACAGCATCCGGACCCGGCCTCGCTCAAATTATCGGCCTGGCTCCTGAATACAATGAGTTCCAAGCTATGAATATCCCTCCGGACTGTAGGGCGATTCTGTCTCGAGCAGTAGCGGACAGTACAAGCAGAACATATTCTCTCATATGGAAAAGGTTCTGTATATGGTGTGCATCTGCTGAAGTGCATCCCTTCAAGTCCTCGCCTGAGGAGATTTTACCATATCTCCTTCATCTCGCAAATGCGGGCCTCGCTCACGCTTCCATCAGAGTTCATCTGGCAGCGATATCCCGTTTCAGAAGATCCTCCACAGGTCCTTCTCTTTGGTCCAATAGACTCATAAAACAATTCCTCAAGGGTCTTTTCCGGACTTTCCCTCCACTAAAGCTTCCTCCTCCAACATGGCAGCTTAATACGGTTCTAGCCCAGCTTATGAGGCATCCTTTTGAACCAATGCACAAGGTGGACCTCAAGTTCCTCTCCTGGAAAACTGCACTTCTGCTAGCCCTTGCTTCAGCAAGACGAGTCAGTGAGCTTCACGCTTTTATAATACAGCATCCATTTATGCAATTCAAGGACGATAGGGTAATTCTTCGAACTAACTCGAAGTTTATTCCTAAAGTGCCATCGCACTTCCATCTTAACGAACCCATTGTTTTGAAGACCTTCTTCCCAAATCCTCAAACACCAGCGGAAAAGGCTCTTCACTCCTTGGATCTAAAGCGATGCCTTAAATTCTACCTTCACAGGACAAGACCATTCCGAAAGTCCAACTAACTTTTCGTGGCCTACAGTGTACCTAGGAAAGGTTCCCCCCTTTCGAAGCAAAGTATCTCTAGGTGGATCTCTAGCGCTATCACTTTATGCCACCAGCAGGCTGGTCAGCCCTTGCAAACTACAATTCGTGCCCATTCCACCAGGGCAGTCTCTACGTCCATGGCATTGTTTGCCGGCGTCCCTATTGTGGACATTTGCAGAGCGGCAACATGGAAAACGCCGCACACATTTACCAGGCATTACTGCTTGGATTCAGAACTGGCGAAGGACGCTGCAGTTGGACAGGCAGTACTACGTCATCTATTTCAATAGAGGTGAGCCTTTCTTCCTTCCTTCCCACCAACCTTTATTTTACCGCACATTTCTATGATTACCTTCATGTCTGCTTATTATTATACACTATATCGTTGATATACTGAAATGTACAAATATGTTTTTTTCTTAACCAATGCATGTATACCCCTTATGGGGAAAAAGAAATGTGCTTCACTATTGCTTGCTACTCTGATTCAGGCATGTGAATCTATGAAAGATACCCTAATACTGGATAAGAAATGCGTTACTTACCTGTAACTGCAGTTATCCAGTATTGGTATCTTTCATAGATTCACATGCAACCCACCCACCTCCCTTGGAAAGGCTCTTTTGGTTCTCTCAGTGGTACTGTTATATAGCACTCCGCTTACGAAAATCTGAGGGACCAGAGCTCCTGCCAGGAAGGTTCCAAAGGGTGGTAACAGCTGATTGGCTGTTGTTTAGAGTTTGGTCCTTTTCACAAAAGGACCTGGATATGTTACTAATGAGAGGCCTTAGGCCTATGGTTTTGTATGTCTAATGGGACATTACTTTTCTAATGTACCGGGGACTCCCATCTCGACGACGGGGAATGATTCAGGCATGTGAATCTATGAAAGATACCAATACTGGATAACTGCAGTTACAGGTAAGTAACGCATTTCTTATATTGACATTAATTGAGTGGATTTACTTATTTGTTGGGACTGAACTATGGCTGATCAGACTAAGAAGGCTCTCTTTAGAGAATGTGCCACTTGTTTGAAGAAGAGACTTTATGTAGAGGACCCTCATAAAGACTGCATTTATTGTTTGTACCCTTCTCATAAGGCTACAGACGGCAAAATTTGTTGTACATTTTCAAATAAAACCCTGAGGGATCGAGAAGGACGTCTTTTAATTTGTCTTCAAAAATTAAAAACTAGGTCTGATCCTGTATCAGACTCAGAAAGTGAGCAGTCAACCTCTTCTAAAACTTCAAAATCTCTTCAAAAAGAGCCAGGGATCCTTCACAGTCAGATAAGGAACCTGTCAAGAAATGCGCCAAGAAGTCCTCTCACAAATCTTCCTCTGAGCGCAGAAAGGGCTCTCACAAAAAAAGAGCACCTTCCTAAGACTGTTTCTGAGCCAGATGCACCTCCAGTTCATCTAAAATTGACATTCAAAAAGACCTCTTCTCACAAACCATCAGTCAGTTCTCTTGTGAAGGAGGGTGTTTCAACCATTTCGCCGACAAGAGGCTGCTCTGCAGGCATGTCGACAACTTGTTACTCCAGTATTGGAGCTTTCATAGATTCCCATGCTTGGAATCATTCCCCGTCGTCGAGATGGGAGCCTCGGTAAATATATATATATATATATATATATATAACAGTAGTAAATAACCATTACAAAAGAGAAACAGGCCTAGGCCTAATCCCATTTTGTAGTCAGACCATGTCTTTTTGTAAAAGAGACCAAAAAGACTCATTAGCCAATCAGAGCCGCCTCACCCCTTAGAACCCTGGTGAAAGAACCTCAGCTCCTCAGATTTTCTACCGCACGTTGTGCAGAAGGGAGTCTCCTGGAGCTCTGCTCTATTTCGACTATTTCTTACACTTTTCAGCTGTTTTATTCAGGTTTTCTTGGTGAAATGTCTGAGAAAGGAAAGAAAGGGTTATTTAAGGCCTGTTCCACTTGTGGAAAAAGAGGCTCTATGTGGAGGATAGGCACAAGGACTGTATATACTGCCTATACCCGGACCACAAGGCTGCGGAGTGCAAGATTTGCCGCACTTTTTCGACTAAGACTCTCCGGGATCGTGAGGGTCGTCTACTTACCTGGCTTCACAAGTTAAAGTCAAGGAAAGAGTCGGTGTCCAGTGACAGTGAGGACGCTTCTTCCGCAGTTTCTTCAAGAAGGTCAGTCAAGAGGGGTAGGGGTTCCCCTTCATCATCTCTGGGTCACCCCTCTAAGGCCTCAAAGAAGATTCCAAAGGAGTCTGAGGGCCAAGGTTCCATGAAATCTCCTCACTGCGGTGTAAAGGAGAGGGAAGAACCATTATCTGCATCTGCGACTCTCCCTGGCAAGGAGAAACCTTTGAAGAAGTCTTCTTCACATTCTTCGGACCATTCGTCTACAAAGCATAAACCCTCGTCGACGAAAACGCAAAAATCACAGGTTAAAAATGTTCCTGTGTCGACTCCGTCTCTTTTCCCAGTGTCGACGGGCTCGTCGACGAGCACATCTACAGCACCGTCGACGGCGGTGTCGACGAAGACGTCGTCTACAGTTTCGTCTACCACTGTGGCGTCGACGACGAGAGTGTCGACGATGACGACTGCAACAGTGATGACGACATCAGCAGGGGTGTGCCTTATCTCGTCGACAGGTTCGACGACGCCCATCGTCTCGTCGACGATCAGCTCGTCATCGAGGATGTCGACGCTGGTTCCAGTAACTTTCTGCCGACGGTGCCCCGTCGACGATGATGTCACCGACGATGGTTTTGACCTCCACGTCGACGAGACCGTCGACGACGGTTTTCACCTCCACGTCGACGAGACCGTCGACGACGTCGTCGACGGGGAAAATTTCAATTTCCATAAAAGAAAAGGGGTTGCGCCGGAGAGGCTTTCACCCAGGAGAGTGGATCCTTTACCACCTGCATTATTATTGAGGAGGAAGAGGACTCTTATGGTGAGGACAGTCAATTTGGCTATGCTAACAGCCCATCTCAGCTTCTAGTGAAATGTCAAGAAACTGATTCTGAGGGTGAATACTGCCAGGAACAAGTTTCTATACATCATCAATATCCACAGCAGGAGGATGTTCAGCAACAGATGGTTTCTGTTCCCACCTCTCTGTTATCGGACTTACAGGGGATGCTCCTTGACTATCGTCAGAGGTTGTCTTCGCTTCCTCCGCAACCTATTCTCCTACCACAAACTGTGCATACTCCTCAACCCATGGTGATAGTTTCACCACCTCCAATGACTCATCCACAAATTCAAACGGAGGCAGTCCCTCAACTTCAGGATGTTTCTTCTGATGAGGAAGAAGGTGAGCTTGTGCAAACGGATCAGGGAGAGGAGTGGGACGATTACGTGATCCCTGATCCTGCTTCTCCAATTCCTGCTCCTGTGGATTCCCCTCCGGCTGATATAGGGGTTTTCACAAGCTAATGGAAAGGGCTTCGTTACGTTTTGAACTTCCTATGCCATCTGTTCAAACGGAGTGTTTCCTATATGATTTTAAGGAGCCGGGTAGGAGGATGATACGTTCCATTCCCATTGTAAATCATGTATGGGAAGAGGGGATAAGGACCATGAAGAATCCAGCTACAGTGGTCCCAGTCCTACCACGGCTAGACAAAAAATATAAAGCTTCTGAGGACAGCCCAGCCTCGTTGACTGGTCAACCAAAGCCAGATTCAGTGATTTCCCAGGCAGCGCAGAGGAAATCTAAGAATCCTTCAGTACCTCTGACCACACCACCGGACAAGGAAGGCAGACGCCTAGACAATGCAGGGAAACGATTTTCCTCTATGGCGAGTCTGGTTATTAGGGCTGCTAATGCATTAGCGATACTTGGCCGATACGACCGCCAATTGTGGTGCGACCTTTCGCCTTACCTTGATCAATTGCCTGATACAGCTAAGTCTGAAGCGAAAAAGATCCTGCATGAAGGAGAGCTAACATCAGCAGAGATTATAGACTGTGCGATGGACATAGCTACGACATCTTTCCGCTCTTTGGCAGGGGCAGCTGTGCTTCGTCGACAAGGTTGGCTCAAAGCAACTTGGTTCCGGCCAGAGGTTCAGAATAAGATCCTGGACCTCCCATTTGATGGGGAAGCTTTGTTTGGGAAGCACATAGATGATGCTCTCCAAGACATTAAAAAAGACACTGAGACGGCTAGGTCATTGGGGACCCTTCAGTATCGGAATGTCCCTTTTCGGGAGCAAGAGGCAGGGGTTCTCCCTCATATAGAGGATCCTATCAGCAACAGCGATATTCCTCGTATGCTCCCGCATCCCAATCTTACCGGCCTTCTTACAACCAGAGGCAACAAGGCCAGACGTCATCTTTCTCCAGATCCAATTATAGGGGAAGACAGAATCGTCAGGGACGAGGCGCCTCTAAGAGGCAGTAGCGGCGACCTGGCTCTTTGCGCTGTGCCCTCCTCCTCCTCGAAGACATCTGTAGGAGGCAGGGTTTCTCTTTACCTTCAAAACTGGCAACGGATTACATCAGACCGTTGGGTCCTAAACATCATTCAGAGTGGCCACACCCTGGAGTTCATTCACCTACCACCATCCAGAGCTCCTCCCGCCTCCTCCATGAAACATCTGCGTCTTCTCCGGCTCGAAGTTCATCAACTGCTGATCAAAGGGGCAGTAGAGCCAGTTCCTTTCTCTCAGAGGAGCAAGGGTTTCTATTCCAGGTTTTTCCTGGTAAGGAAGACATTGGAAAAATGGCGGCCGATTCTCGACCTCAGGGAGCTCAACACTTATCTCACAAAACAATCCTTTCGGATGGTATCTCTCCAGGACATTCTGCGTCTTTCTCAACACTGGGGATTTTATGGCCACTCTCGATCTCGAGGATGCGTATTTCCATATACCCATCCATCGGGCGCACAGAAGGTTTCTTCGATTTACAGTCGCCAAGAGCCATTTTCAATTCAAGGTGCTTCCATTTGGCCTTCGCTCAGCTCCGAGAGTCTTCTCCAAGGTGCTTGCACCGGTAGCGGCATTTCTCAGGAAACATCATTTCCAAGTCTTTCCCTACCTGGACGACTGGTTGCTAAAGGCCCTTCCAGGGGGCAGCAGCAGAGGCGGTCGCCTCTTGCACCTGCCTCTTCTCCAATCTGGGCTTGACTCTAAACACCACCAAATCTTATCTTCGCCCTTCCAGGAAGGTTCAGTTTCTGGGAGCGATTTTAAACACATCTCTCAGCAAGGTTTTTCCTCTCTAGAGCGACAAAGAAATCTAATCTCAATGGGCCACCTAGTGCGAAGAAAAAGTATCTTTCTGTTCGCCTCTACAAGTCCCTGCTGGGTATGATGTCCTCCTGCATTCCATTGATACCTCACTGCAGATTGCGAATGCGTCCCCTGCAGGAGCTTCTGGATTTACAGTGGAAACAAGTGAGCGGATCCTTCAACGACAAGATTCGGATCACTCAGGACATGCGCCAGGCCATTCGATGGTGGACAAAACAAGAGCATTTGTCCCAAGGTCTATCCTTCGTAACCGCTCCAACACCTCAAGTGGTAACTACGGATGCGTCACTGGAGGGCTGGGGCGCAGTTTTGCAGGATCTGCAGGTCAGTGGTCACTGGCTTCCAGAACATCGCCTCCTTCACATCAACCTCTTAGAGTTGACAGCGATTCGTTTAGCTCTTCAAGCTTTTCTTCCAAGGTTGCAGGGTCTGTCGGTACTTGTCCGGACGGACAACACCACAGCTATGCACTACATCAACAAGGAGGGCGGCACCAGGTCTCTGCCATTGTCACAAGAAGCCCAAATAATCTGGGAGTGGGCGATCTGTCAGGGAATTTCTCTGAAGGCAGAACATTTGCCAGGAGTACTGAACGACAAGGCGGACAGACTCAGCAGGCTGAAGTCTGTCACACACGAATGGGAACTGGATCAGACAACGCTGGAGAGGGTTTTTCGCCAGTGGGGCAGACCTTCCATAGACCTGTTTGCCACACCAGAAAACAGGAAATGCCAGTGCTACGCCAGCAAGCTGCACCATCGAGGGTCACTGGGGAATGCGCTTTCGATAGCCTGGTCAGGCGCATTTGTCTACGCCTTTCCCCCATTCCGCTAATTCCCAGAGTACTCAAGAAGATGAAAGTGGAAGGATGCAAGATGATCCTAATAGCTCCCGCCTGGCCGCGGCAGTTTTGGTTCACCGAACTTCACCTTCTCTCCTTGGACCATCCTCTTCCACTGCGACCAATTCCTCACCTTCTTACAATGTCTCAGGGTCAGATACTACACCCAGATCCTCGCTCGTTACAGCTCACAGCATGGCTCCTGAAGAGCGGGAATTTCTTCACTTAAATCTTCCAGAGGAGGTTAAAGATGTTCTTTCACAGGCAAGAGCTCCTTCCACGAACAGGACCTACCGCTTAAAATGGAAGCGTTTTAGCATATGGTGTCTAAGCAATAATTTGGATCCTTTCTTATCACAACCACACCAGGTCCTTCCGTATTTCCTGGCCTTGGCTAGGGCAGGTTTGGCTCATTCCTCCATTAAGGTGCACTTAGCAGCAATTTCTCGTTTTCGACGCACGTCATCTGGGCCTTCTCTTTGGTCAAGCAGAATTGTCAAACAGTTTCTTAAGGGCCTCTTCAGGGTGTTTCCGCCAGTGAAGCCTCCACCGCCTTCGTGGCAACTAAATTTGGTTCTTTCTCAACTTATGAGGCATCCGTTCGAACCGATTCATCGGTCAGATCTCAAGTTTCTCTCCTGGAAGGTCGCTCTGTTGTTGGCCCTCACTTCAGCCAGGAGGATAGGAGAATTACAAGCTCTTACAATTCAGGAACCCTTCCTTCAGTTCAAGGGAAATACTGTCATCTTGAGAACTAATCCAAGATTTATTCCTAAAGTACCTTCTTCTTTTCATCTCAACGAACCAGTGATCCTTAAAGCTTTTTTTCCTCAGCCTACTTCACCGGCCGAGAGAGCTCTTCACTCTCTGGATCTACAAAGATGTTTAAAATTTTACTTGGATCGAACTAAGTCCTTCCGCAAATCTTCACAGCTTTTTGTATCATATAGCGCTCCCCGCAAGGGATTTCCCATTTCCAAACAGGGGATATCTCGCTGGGTTGTGAGCGCAATTCGATACTGTCACACAGCAGCGGGCAAACCCCTGGAGGGTGTTGTCCGAGCACATTCGACAAGATCTATGGCATCTTCAGTGGCCTTGTTTGCTGGGGTCCAGATCAAGGACATTTGTAGGGCTGCAACTTGGAGCAGCACTCACACCTTTACAAAGCATTACTGCCTGGAGTCATCACTTCAAGAAGACGCGGCGGTTGGACAGGCAGTCCTGAGGAACCTCTTCCAATGAGTGGTGAGCTTTCCCTTGCTTCCTCCTTCCTTCTTTTGTCTGCTTTATACACATTTTCTCTTGTTTATAAATGCACTAACTTATCCATGCCTTTGGCTGGTTTTAAAAGATGTATTTGGAGAATGTTTTTTCAGACAGGTAATGTCTTATGGAAAATGTGTATCCTTACTGCTAGCTACTCTGATTCCAAGCATGGGAATCTATGAAAGCTCCAATACTGGAGTAAGGAAACAAGTTACTTACCTGTAACTTTGGTTCTCCAGTATTGGAAGCTTTCATAGATTCCCATGCGACCCACCCTCCTCCCCTGGGAAAGCTCAGCCTATCTCTGTGTATGTTGTCACAACGTATACGAAAATCTGAGGAGCTGAGGTTCTTTCACCAGGGTTCTAAGGGGTGAGGCGGCTCTGATTGGCTAATGAGTCTTTTTGGTCTCTTTTACAAAAAGACATGGTCTGACTACAAAATGGGATTAGGCCTAGGTCTGTTTCTCTTTTGTAATGGTTATTTACTACTGTTATATATATATATATATATATTTACCGAGGCTCCCATCTCGACGACGGGGAATGATTCCAAGCATGGGAATCTATGAAAGCTTCCAATACTGGAGAACCAAAGTTACAGGTAAGTAACTTGTTTTCTTATATGGCTCTCTCATTGACGACATCCTTGACATCGTCGACACAGGGTCCAATTCAGTCGACCATTCCTCTGATACCTAAGGAGAAAGCATCATCTACGAAGCATTCGTCGTCGACGACGAAACCTATGTTGGGACCGTCGTGTAAGGTACCGTTGACGAAGTCGTCGTCGACCGAGACGAAACTACAGCGGTCGACGAGGCAGTCCTCATCGTCGAGCATGCCACCGTCGCCGATATAGTCGTCGAGAAAACGTCGACGAAGGGGCAATCACCGGTGTCAACAAGATCCCTACCGCCGACGAAACCGCAACTGTCGAAGTCAAGACCGTCGACGAAGTCATTGTAGTCGACGACAGGCAAAATCTTTGGAACTGAAGACACCGTCGTCGACGCAGTCGTCAATGATAATTGTCTATGAAAAAAAAATCACCGGAAAAGACACAGGAAGTGGAAATTACACCAGAGCACACTTAACCCAGTAGAATTACGCCTTTATTACCAACTCCTCTACTGGAAGGGGATGATTAAGATTCCGAACAAGATAGTGGTCCATTTGGGGATGCTTATAGTCCATCGGAGTTGCACTTTAAGTGTCAGCCATATGATGATGAGGAGGATGATCAACAATACTATGATCAATCCTATTTTATACAGCCTGCACAAGGACGCCAGCAGTTTCATGAAGAAATGGTTACGATGCCCTCTGCATTGTTATCTGATTTACAGTTCATGCTACAAGATTACAGGCAACGCTTTCCACCGCCAGGGCCAGCCAATAGACATCCACCATCTTAGGTGACATCACCTGTACGACCAAATACTCCTGCTGTATTATCGGTCCCTAGTACTCCACAAGCTGTTACTCTCCAGGAACCAGCCTCTTCAGATGAGGAGGGGGAATTGCATGACACGGCCTCGGAATGGGACGATTACAGAATGTCATCGCCTGCCTCTCTAGATTCCCCACCAGAGGATATTGGGGGATTTCACAACTTGTTGGAGCGTGCAGCGAAAAGATTTGCTATACATATGCCATCCAAACAAGCGGACTGCTTTTTATACGATTTTAAAGAGCCTTTTCAAAAGTCAGTTAGAGCTATTCCCATTATAGATTATATTTGGGATGAAGGTATTAGGATCATGAAGAACCCAGCCTCAGTACCAGCGGTACTGCCACGTCCTGATAAGAAATATAAGACCACAGATGACGCCCAAGCGTGCCTCACAGGTCACCCAAAGCCAGACTCTGTGGTAATGCAGGCCGCTCAACGACGCTCCAAAAATCCTGCAGCGCCTTTATCTGCACCCCCGGACAGAGAAGGCAGACGTCTGGATTCTATTGGCAAAAGGTTCTCAGCGATGTCTGCTCTAACGGTTAAGGCTGCAAATTCCCTGGCGATTCTAGGGCGCTATGATCGTCAAATGTGTTCGGACATTGCCTCATATATCGACCAGCTGCCGGAAGATATGAAGGAAGAAGCCAAAAAGATTCTGCATGAAGGAGAGCGGGCATCCAATGAGATAATTGATTCAGCTATGGATGTTTCTGTGACAGGATTTAGGCAACTGGCTGGAGCTGCAGTTTTGCTCAGACAGTGATGGCTCAAAGCCACCTCATTCCGTCCAGAGGTTCAAAATAAGATCTTGGATCTCCCATATGATGGGGAAGCTCTTCTTGGTAGCCATGTGGAAGAGGCCCTCAAAACCATCAAGGCAGACACAGATACTGCCAAGTCATTGGGGACGCTGCAATTCAGAAAAGTTCCTTTTCGAGGTTCTAGGGGAAGAGGACAGCCTTCCTACAGAGAGGGATATCAGCAATACCGCTACCCAGCATACTCTTCGACACCTCAGTCATGCCGGCCTCCGTACCAACCGAGGCAGCCCCCTCAATCATCCTACATCAGACTAAATAGAGGGAAAACACAACGAGCTGGCAAGGTTTCCGGCCGTCGGCAATGATACACCACACGCTCCGGCTCCATCTCTCCTTCCTTCACATTTGTCCAACTCATCCTACCCGCCTAGGAGGCAATATCTCCCACTACCTCCATCAATGGCAGTCCATTACTACGGACCAGTGGGTCCTTAGCCTAGTACAATTCGGACACACTCGTTTACACAGAAACCACCTACAACCCCATCTCAAATCTCCGCCCATGGGCATCTCATAGCACTTCAGCAGGAGGTCAGAAACATGCTTCGAAAAGGAGCAATAGAAAAGGTCCCATTATCCAGCAGGGGCACAGGTTTCTATTCCCGTTTCTTCTTGGTCAGAAAGAAGTTAAAGCAGTGGAGACCGATTTTGGACCTCCGAAACCTAAATCTGTACTTAAGGAAACAATCGTTCCAAATGATAACATTGCAAGAGGTGCTGAAGCGCCTACATCAATGAGATTTTATGACAACCTTCGACCTCCAGGATGCCTACTTCCACATTCCTATTTATCCAAAACCAGAAAATACTTGAGATTTGTGGTAGCCGGACGCCACTACCAATTCAGAGTACTTCCCTTTGGTGCCTGGCTCCAGTCGCAGTGTTTCTTAGACAACAGCAACATCAAGTCTTTCCATATCTGGACGATTGGCTGATCAAGGCTCCGTCCGAAGCAGCAGCAATAAAGTCCACAAAAGTCTGCACTGCTCTTTTCAAGAGATTGGGTCTTACGATCAATCTACAAAAATCCAATCAAATTCCGTCTAAAAAAAATTGTCTTCCTAGGAGGTCATTTAGACACTGTCTCCTTAAAGGCGAGTCCTGCGGAAGAGCATCAACAGCGTCTTCTCAATCTGGCAAATTCCATCAAAAGAAAAAAGTCTCTTTCGGTCCGACTTTACAAATCCCCTTCTAGGAATGATGTCGTCTTGCATACCACTAGTTCCTTTCTGTCGTCTCTAGATGCGTCCAATTCAAGAAGAGCTGGAGAAGCAGTGGGTCCAATCAAGAGAATCCTTCGACGACATCGTCCGCATAACTCCACGCCTGGTGAAAGCCCTAGGGTGGTGGATAGACCAGAGCCATCTGTCAGTGAGGTTTCTCTTGCAACAAGTAGCTACTCCGCTAGTGGTTACGACGGATGCGTCCTTAGAGGGATGGGGAGCTTACCTCCAGGAACTCCAAGTAAGTGGCAAGTGGAATCCAGCTCAAACTCAATCCCACATTAACGTGCTAGAACTGAAAGCAGTGCATCTAGCTTTACGGGCATTTCTTCCCAAAATTCGCAACTCATCTGTGTTAGTCCGGACGGACAATACCACTACGATGCACTACATCAACAAGCAAGGCGGCACAAAGTCTCGCCATCTCTCCAGGGAGGCGCAGGTCTTATGGGAATGGGCCATAGCTCAAGGAATCCGCTTACGGGCAGAGCATGTTCCGGGATGTCAGAACACGATTGCGGACACTCTAAGCAGGTTGACAACATTGTGTCACGAATGGGAGATTCACTACCAGGACATATTTCAAATCTGAGGCAAGCTGAAATTGGACCTGTTTGCATCTCACCAGAACCGCAAATGCCGGTACTATGCAAGTTGGCATCCCCAACAGGGGTCATGGGAGAATGCCTTTTCAATTGCATGGTCCGGCATCTTTGCCTACGCCTTTCCTCCCATTCCTCTTCTCCCAAGAGTTCTGAGGAAGATAAGAACCGAACCATGCAAGCTGATCCTCATCGCTCTGGCGTGGCCGCGTCAGCACCGGTATACAGAACTGCTTCTTCTATCGCAGGTTCCACACCGTCGACTACCAGTATTTCCCAATCTTCTGACCATGAACCAGGGTCAGATACTTCACCCGGATCTCAAGAGCTTGCATTTGTCGACATGGCTCCTGAATACAATGAATTCCAACACCTGAACATTTCTAGTGAGTGCAGAGATGTACTAGCCAGTGCGCTGGCGGAAAGTACCAACAAGACTTACCGCCTCAAATGGAAGTGTTTCTGCATCTGGTGTCATCAAGAGAACATATACCCACTGTCGTCTTCTCTGGAACAAATCTTACCTTACCTCTTACAACTAGCAAGATCAGGTTTGGCTCACAGTTCGATAAAGGTTCATTTAGTGGCCATTTACCGATATAGAAGATCACCTTCTCCACCTCTGTGGTCCTCTAGAGTTATAATAGAATTTCTCAAAGGACTGTTTCGAATGTTTCCTCCGGTAAGACCTTCACCTCCAACATGGCATTTGAACACTGTCCTCTCGCAGTTAATGAAACTCCCGTTCGAACCAATTCACACAGCAGATATAAAGTTCCTGTCTTGGAAATTGGCTCTGCTCCTCGCCTTGACGTCTGCTAGAAGGGTCAGTGAGATTCAGGCCTTTGTAATAGAGGAACCCTTTTTGCAATTTAAAACGGATGGAGTTCTGCTACGCACAAATACGAAGTTCATTCCCAAGGTTCCCTCTGATTTCCACCTGAACGGAACCGGTGGTACTTAAAACTTTCTTCCCAAATCCAACGACATCGGCAGAGGGGGCTCTGCATTCACTGGATGTCAGGCGTTGCTTGAAATTTTCTCTACATAGCACGCAACCTTTCCGGAAAAGACACCTCAATTGTTTGTTGCATACAGTGCACCAAGGAAAGGTTTTCCGCTCTCCAAACAGAGTATATCTAGATGTATTGCAAGTGCCATAAAAGTTTGTCATCACAAAGCAGGAAGACCTCTATCCGCAAGAGTCCGAGCCCATTCCACGAGGGCGGTGTTGACGTCTGCAGCTTTATTTGCTGGAGTATCGCTTCCAGACATTTGCAGACTTCTTCTCCGTTCTTGGCGCCACAGCCTTGCATACTGCTGGTTCCTTAAAGGCCTCTCTTCCTTGATCCAGCACACTAGGGAGCATGGGCAGGAATTGGCTCCTAGTTTGTTGAGGCAGTAGAGTCTCCAGGAGAAAACATGCCTTGGGCTTCTCCTCTTCCATTTTCACTCCATAAGTCTGTGCAGCCTTTTGGACGACCATGTTGTAGATCCCTATGTCTGGCGGCGAGGGCCTCGAAGGGTAAGTATCTACCCCTTCTTCCGGCGATTCTGCGTTGAGATCTTGCCATTCTAGGTCTTGTGCCTCCGAGGACGTAGAGTCCCGGTAGGATTGCAGATCTTCGTCACCTTGTCCCTCGAAATAATAGTCTTCGTCCCCCTGTTCCTCGACTGGTTCGGGCGTTTTCGGTGGTTTGGCGTCCTCGTCGTCTCTTTCGACTTAGAGCGCGGGTTTCGGCAGGATGGTGTATTGGCTCATCTTCTCGTCGAAGTCCCTTTTCCGCTGCAGGATGCTCGCCATTTCGGCCTCGAGCCTCCTTCTTCCTCTCCATCTTGGCGGCATGTTGGGCGTCGAGGGTTGGAGCGCCTCTCTTCGGGGCCATCGACGGCGACGATGTCGGCCCTTCCTTTCTCGGCGCTGAGGTGTCCTTTTCGAGGGCAACCTTCGACGATCTTGGTTTTTCGAGGGCTTTCGCCGATTGGGAGTCCTTTTCGAAGGATCCGCTCGGCTGGCTGTCCTTGGTTGCTGTTGCCTTCGATGACTTTCGGCGGCAATGCTCCCTTCGAGGACTTAGCTTCACTTCTACGAGTGTCGCTCGGGGCTTTAGCTTCACCCTTCCGAGTGTCGCTCGAGTGTTTAGGGGTCGACGACTCCCTTACCTCCTTCGACGTCTTCTTATGGACCTAGACGACCGTGCAGTACTCCGGTCCTTCGGCGACGTTGTCCTCTTCTCCACTGGAGAGGCCCAAGTCTCGGAGCGATGGAGGTGGTCCCTGCCCCTGCATGTGGTGGTTCGCCCTTCTCTGCCTCTTCCTTACTCTGAGGGTCTTGGGTGTAAACGCTGAGCACGCGTTGCAGTCTTCGCAGCTGTGGTCAAGCGGCAGGCAGAGGAACGTGGAAGAATAGACACATATTCACCCGACACTACTGCCTGGACTCAGCAATACTGAATGACACAGCAGTGGGTCAAGCAGTACTTCGTCATATGTTCCACCAAGGTGAGCCACCCCTGTCTACCCTCCTACCTCTTCTTCTGTATCACATTTCCACATTTTTGACCGTTTACCATGCTGCAGTTTACAGGAGTTTTGTATTAATGGTGTCTTATTATCATCTCGTATATTATTTGATGAATACTTGAAAGAAAGTCTTACTGATATATGTTTCGGTTAAGCTCTAAAGTCCATGGTAAATGTGATGCCAACTGCTTGCTATTTTGATTCAAGCATGTGAATCTATGAAAGTTCCAATACTGGAGTAAGAAACAAGTTACTTACCTGTAACTATAGTTTTGCAGCGTGAATCTTTCTGGATTCACTATGCTGTGCATTATTCCGCCATCTAGTGGTTGGTTCCGGAATTGTAGTCTTTTTTCTTTTATTTTTCGTGGCCCAGGTGGGCGTCGACATACCACCATTTGGTGTCCTTCGTGACGTCGACGTGCTTCCTCCGGAAGCTCCCACCTTTGGGCGCCATCTTCAGATTCTTTTTTCCATCGTTGGGTCTGGATCGTTGCCGAAGAGTTCCAGAATGTTTGGAAGAGGAATCGAGAAAAATCGTAGGAAAGCGACGAAAATCAAGTTTTAGCTACACCGGACTACAGGTCAGGTAACCGGGACGACGAGGGAGAAGGTTTACGACCAAGACCTCGACGTTCTACGGAGAATGCGCTCGCAGGGGGCTCCCTGAGCACGGGGATGGACAAAACACCGTTCAAGTTTTGCACCAATTGCCACCACAAATACGCCCAGAAGGACAGCATCCAGTCTGCAACCTCTGCCTGCCGCTTGACCACAGCAGCGAAGACTGCAACGCGTGCTCAGCGTTTACACCCAAGACCCTCAGAGTAAGGAAGAGGCAGAGAAGGGCGAACCACCACATGCAGGGGCAGGGACCACCTCCATCGCTCCGAGACTTGGGCCTCTCCAGTGGAGAAGAGGACAACGTCGCCGAAGGACCGGAGTACTGCACGGTCGTCTAGGTCCATAAGAAGACGTCGAAGGAGGTAAGGGAGTCGTCGACCCCTAAACACTCGAGCGACACTCTGAAGGGTGAAGCTAAAGCCCCGAGCGACACTCGTAGAAGTGAAGCTAAGTCCTCGAAGGGAGCATTGCCGCCGAAAGTCGTCGAAGGCAACAGCAACCAAGGACAGCCAGCCGAGCGGATCCTTCGAAAAGGACTCCCAATCGGCGAAAGCCCTCGAAAAACCAAGATCGTCGAAGGTTGCCCTCGAAAAGGACACCTCAGCGCCGAGAAAGGAAGGGCCGACATCGTCGCCGTCGATGGCCCCGAAGAGAGGCACTCCAACCCTCGACGCCCAACATGCCGCCAAGATGGAGAGGAAGAAGAGGAGGCTCGAGGCCGAAATGGCGAGCATCCTGCAGCGGAAAAGGGACTTCGACGAGAAGATGAGCCAATACACTATCCTGCCGAAACCCGCGCTCTAAGTCGAAAGAGACGACGAGGACGCCAAACCACCGAAAACGCCCGAACCAGTCGAGGAACAGGGGGACGAAGACTATTATTTCGAGGGACAAGGTGACGAAGATCTGCAATCCTACCGGGACTCTACGTCCTCGGAGGCACAAGACCTAGAATGGCAAGATCTCAACGCAGAATCGCCGGAAGAAGGGGTAGATACTTACCCTTCGAGGCCCTCGCCGCCAGACATAGGGATCTACAACATGGTCGTCCAAAAGGCTGCACAGACTTATGGAGTGAAAATGGAAGAGGAGGAGCCCAAGGCATGTTTTCTCCTGGAGACTCTACTGCCTCAACAAACTAGGAGCCAATTCCTGCCCATGCTCCCTAGTGTGCTGGATCAAGGAAGAGAGGCCTTTAAGGAACCAGCAGTATGCAAGGCTGTGGCGCCAAGAACGGAGAAGAAGTATAAACATTCTTTAAAGGACCCGGCATACATCCAGGGGTCAGTACCAGCCGACTCCATAATTGCAGCAACGGCTAGGAAAAGGGCCAATGTGCCCACTAATGCCGGACCACCTCCAGACAAGGAGAGTAGGAGGATAGGTCTCACAGGGAGAAAGGTGGAGAGAAATGCGGCAATACATTGGCGCATCGCAAACTCCAACGCCCTGATCAACAGGCACGCATACCAACACTGGGAGGAAGTGGGGCAGCTCCTAAAGCATCTACCAGAAGAGTACCAACAAAGAGCAGCTCACCTGGTAGAAGAAGGCAAAAGCATGGCGAACACATGCCTAAAATCAACATTGGATGCTGCAGAAACATCGACCAGACTAATGATGGGAGTGACCAAGAGGAGACACGCATGGCTCAGAATTTCGGTATTCAAGCCAGAGGTGCAAAGCAACATCCTGAATACACCTTTTAACGGAGAGCAACTGTTTGGCACACCAGTGGACGACAAGATGACGCAGCTCAAGAAGAACGAGACAGCAAGGTCCATGGGAGCGTTGCAGTTCAGAGGGATGAGAAGGGGCACACCCACAAGAAGGCCAGGTGGGTGAGGAGGCAACGTGCCTACCACATCGCACCAGACGTTCCAGCAAGGCTACCAAGGGAACAACCAAGGCCAGCAGCAGCAGGGACAGCAGCAGCAGAACTGGCAGTACCAGCCCCGGGGACAGTCCTTTCGAGGGCGCGGAAACGGACGAGGACAAACACGAAGGGGAGGCCAGCAGCCCTCATCCAAGTGACTTCACCAGGAAACAGACCCCCACCCTAGCAACACCTCGGGGTGGGCGGAAAGACATAGATGAAAACTGCAGCCGAGCGTTCAACAAACAGTACCTCGAACACTCAAGACCGGTAGGGGGAAGAATAAAAAACTTCATCCAGGAATGGAGGAAGGTCACATCGGACAAATGTATACTAAACATCATACAATACGGATACTGTATAGAGTTAGAAAAACAACCTCCGAACAGAAAACCAAGAAGCAAGGCACACTCAGCGAAGGAGCTCTCGCTCTTGCAACTAGGGGTGCAAGAACTGCTCAGCAAGGAGGCAATAGAGGTGGTGCCGAAAAACCAAAGGAACAAAGGGGTTTACTCAACTTACTTCCTGGTGCCAAAGGTGGACGAAACACTAAGACCTATCCTGGATCTAAGGTTCCTAAACAAATTCATAAAAACTCAAAGATTCAAGATGACTTCCCTACAAGAGGTAATACCACAAATACAACAAAGGGACTTCATGGCTACTATAGATTTAAAGGACGCGTACTTGCACATCCCCATCAACCACAAACACAAGCGCCTGCTAAGGTTTGTGATCAACCAAAGCCACTACCAATTCACAGTACTGGCATTCGGCCTAAAATCCGCACCAAGGGTGTTTACAAAATGCCTAGCAGCTGTCGCAGCACACCTACGAAGGCAAGGAATACACGTATACCCCTATCTCGACGACTGGCTCGTAAAGGCAAGTTCGTACAGCCAATGCAAACTACACATTCAGCAGGTCATACTGACGCTGACACGACTGAGTTTCTCGATCCATTGGGAGAAATCGTCAACAGAACCAGAGCAAATCAAGATATTCTTAGGGGCAGAGATAGACACCATACAGGCCAAAGTGTTCCCCAGCAGGAAGAGAACATTGGCGATACTGAAGGAAACGCGTCATTACCGCAAGGGGCAAGTTCTGACGGTGAGCAAGCTGATGGGAATGATGGCATCCTGCATTCACCTAGTCCAAAATATTCGACTGCACATGAGGCCATTCCAGGAATGGATACAGCAGCAATGGTCACAGGCAACTGGGAGTTGGGAAGATCTAGTGGTTGTCACACACGCAGTACATCAGGAAATGGCGTGGTGGAACGAACAAAACATATCACAGGGGAAACAATTCACACAACCAACTCCAACAGTGACCATCATGACGGACGCCTCCCAGCTGGGGTGGGGCGCACACATGAACAAGCTCAAGGTGAGGGGGCTATGGTCTCAACAGGATGCGGTCAAGCATATCAATTACCTGGAACTAAAAACAGTGTTCCTAGCCTTAAAAGCTTTTCAGAAGGAGCTGTACAGAAACAGGGTGTTGATCCAAACAGACAACACCACGACCATGTTCTACATCAACAAACAAGGAGGAACACAGTCAGTAGCGCTATCCGGGCTAGCACAGGAGATATGGACATGGGCTACTCCACTGAGGATAGACCTACTAGCAATACATCTCCCAGGGAAGGACAATGTGGAAGCAGACATACTCAGCAGGCAGACGTCAGCATCACACGAATGGGAGATCAACCAACAGGAATTACAGAAAGTATTCCAGAAGTGGGGTACACCAAAAATAGACTTATTTGCAACACTGCAAAATGCCAACACTACGCATCCAGACAACCAGACCATCGGTCACAAGGGAATGCGCTATGGATAAGTTGGTCAAAGACATTTGCATACGCTTTTCCCCCGATACCACTGATACACAGGGTACTTAACAAATGCAGGATCAGCAACATGTTACTGATAGCACCTCAGTGGGCCAGACAGTCATGGTTCTCACAAATATTGGAGATGGCGCAAGCACCAGCACACAGATTCCCAAGACGAAGGGACCTGTTAACAATGCAGAACGGGAGGGTGCTACACCCAGAGCCAGAGAGCCTCAGTCTGGCGGCATGGCTCCTGAAGACCTAGAGTTCGCACACCTCAAGCTACCGGCGAGCACAATGGCAGTGCTCAGGGAGGCAAGAAGGCCTACCACAAGGAAATGCTACGTAGCAAAGTGGAAAAGGTTCTCAGAATGGAGCATTAGAGAAAAGTTGCAAAGAAAGATCGCAAGGGGAGTCAACAGTACTAAAATATTTAACACACCTACTGCAAAGTAAACTAAGCTACGCATCCCTAAGGGTACACGTAGCGGCGATTGTGGCTTACACAAGAGGAGAAACCGGGAAGAGTTTCTTCACCTCACAAATAGTAAAAAGATTCCTAGAAGGGGCAAAGAGAATCGCACCTCCAAACAGAATGCCAGCACCAGCATGGAACCTCAACGTAGTGCTGACCCAATTGATGAAGGCACCATTCGAGCCGATGCACAAGGCTACACTGCACATGCTCACACTAAGGACGGCCTTCTTAGTGGCTATCACATCTCTACGAAGAGATGCAAGTGTTTGCAAGCGCTAACACTTCAAGACCCCTACCTGCAGATACACAGTGATAGGATTGTGATGAGAACAGACCCACACTTCATGCCAAAGGTGGTGTCCCGGTTCCACATCAACCAAACAATCCAAATACCTAGTTTTTTCCAAAAACCGACCACAAGCACAGAGAGAGCGCTGCACACACTGGACACCAGGAGGGAGGTGATGCACTATATAGAAAGGACAAAAGAGTGCAGAAAGACAAAACAACTCTTTGTTTCCTTCGCAAGCAGTTTTTTAGGACGGGCAGTTAGCAAAAATACCATTGCACGATGGATTGCACAAACCATACAACTATGCCACAAACCAGCTGGGCAACTGTTACAAGGAGCAGCTCATGCTCCCTCAACAAGGAAGAAAGGAGCAACGATTGTGTTTCTAGCAAACACACCTATTCAAGACATTTGCCAAGCCGCAACATGGTCTTCAGTGCACACATTCACTAAGCACTACTGTGTAGATATTCAAATGAACAAGGAAGTGTAAGTGGGACAGAAGGTCTTACAACACATATTCAGTAACCAGAGCTCATCTTCCACCCAGCCACCACAATAATGAGAAACCGCTACAAAGTCTATGCACAGCATAGTGAATCCAGAAAGATTCACGCTGCAAAACGTATAGTTTCTTACCTGTCGGTGTAGTTTTGCAGCTTGAAAACTTTCTAGATTCACTAGCGATACCACCCTCCTCCGCCAGAAAGATGAGACAGGAGGAAGAGGATTAAAACAATAGAAAGACTTTAAAGGTTGAAAGAAAAGAAGTAGCACAAGACAAGAAAAAAGAATCCGAAGATGGCGCCCAAAGGTGGGAGCTTCCGGAGGAAGCACGTCGACGTCACGAAGGACACCAAATGGTGGTATGTCGACGCCCACCTGGGCCACGAAAAAAAAAAGAAAAATAATACAATTCCGGACCCAACCACTAGATGGCGGAATAATGCACAGCATAGTGAATCCAGTAAGTCTTCAAGCTGCAAAACTACACCGGGTAAGAAACCATACGTTCTCCAGTATTGGAAGCTTTCATAGATTCACATGCGACCCGCCCTCCTCCCCAGGGTATTCTCACCTAGTTTTGTGGTCATAATTGGGTTAGCACTTGTGCTCGAAAATCTGAGGTGCTGACCTTCTCTCTGGAAGATTCTAGAGGGTGACTGGATGCTGATTGGTTGAGGCAGAACTTTTTGGTTCTTTTTTAATAATCATGATAGGTTAATAAACTGAGAGGCCTAGGCCTTTCTAGTCTATACCTATCAGTGTACTATTACTTCTACTAAGTCTATTACTACTATTTTTAAATACCGGGGACTCCCATCATGACAACGTGGAATGATTCAAGCAATTGAATCTATGAAAGCTTCCAATACTGAAGAACTATAGTTACAGGTAAGTAACTTGTTTCTTTCATACCTATACGTGTAGTTTTACAGGTTGAAGAATTTTCTGGATTCATAGGCATTATTCCGCCATCTAGTGGTTGGGTCTGGAATTCTCCCCTATTTTGTTGTCCTATTTTATGTTGTTGGGTGTCGACGGACACCCCATTGGTTCATCCTGTGACGTACTCCCTTCTCCGGATGCTCCCACCTTTGGTCGCCATCTAATTTTTATTTTTTTATTTTGTTGTCTCCTTCCATCTTCTTGGTGGAGGCGGGTGGGTGGCTTGTGAATCCAGAAAATTCTTCAAGCTGCAAAATTACACCTACAAAAGAAACTATACTTTTGCAGCGTGAATCTTTCTGGATTCACTATGCTGTGCATTATTCCGCGGTCTAGTGATTGGGTCCGGAATCGTAGTCTTTTTTCTCTTTTTCTTTTCGTGGCCCAGGTGGGCGTCGACGCCCCACCATTTGGTGTCCTCCTGTGACGTCTGTGCGCTTCCTCCGGAAGCTCCCACCTTTGGGCGCCATCTTCAGATTCTTTTTTCCGCCGTTGGGTCTGGATCGTCACGAGGAGTTCCAGAGTTTTTTGGAAAAGAGAAGAGAGAAAAAAGAAGAAAACACTGAGAAATTGCAGTTTCTTCATCACACGACAAACAACACAGAACCGGGACGACGAAGACGGTGAGAAGGAGGAAGAACTTCGACGTCCGACAGAGAATGCGCACACAGGGGGCTCCCTGAGCGCAGGAATGGACAAGACACCATTCAAATTTTGCCGTAACTGCCACCACAAGTTAACGCAGATGGACCAGCACCCAGTCTGCAACCTCTGCCTGCCGATCGACCACGAAAGCAAGGATTGCAACGCCTGCTCGGCATTCGCCCCCAAGACCCTCAGAGTGAGGGACAGACCGAGGAGAGCGAACTATGCCATGCAGGGGCAAGGAAAACCTCAGTCGCTTCGGGACCTGGGCCTCTCCAGCGGAAAAGAGGACAACCTCGCCGAGGGACCAGAGGACTACACAGTCGCAGAGACCGATAACAGGTCGACAAACTAGGTAAGAGACGTCGACCCCTAAAACCCCGACAGACTCTCCAAAGCAGAGCCAAAGTCCTCGAAAGGAGCACTGGCGTCGAAGCAATCGACGACCACAGCTGCGTCCACGGACAAACAGCCCAGCGGATCCTTAGATAAGGACTCCCAGCCGGCGAAAGCTCTAGACAAACCTAGGTCGTCGAAGCACGGTCCCGAAAGGCCGCGCTCGACGCCGAAGGAAAAGGAGCTGAAGGCAACTTCGATGTCAACATCCACGACCTCGAAGAGAAACACCAAAAGTCTTGACGCCGAACAAGCGGCCGAGATGGAGAGGAAGAAAAGAAGGCTCGAGGCCGAAATGAACAGTATCCTCCAGAGGAAGAAGGACTTCGACGAACGGATGAGTAGATACACCATACCTTCGAAGCCTCAAACGGTGGTCGAAGCAGAAGTACAGGAGGAGTTCGACGCCGCCGACTCGCCGTAAACTCCCGAACCGGCGGAGCAACAGGACGAAGAGGGCCTGTATTATTACACAGAGGGCGAAGACGACCAGCAGACAAACTTTGGTTCGACTCCCTCGGAGGCTCAGGACCTGGAATGGCAGGACCTCGACGCCGAAAACCCGAAAGAGGCCGTAGTCATATCCGTCGAGGCCTTCGCCGCCAGACGACATTGGCATCTACAATATGGTCGTCAGGAACGCTGCAGCAACTTATAGGGTGGAAATGGAGGAAGAGAAACCGAAGGCTTGTTTCCTCTTAGAGACACTGCTCCCAGCTCAAACTAGGAGCCAATTCCTTCCTATGCTCCCAAGTGTGCTGGACCAGGGCAGGGACGCTTTCAAGGAGCCATCAACCTGCAGATCTGACACCCCGAGGACAGAGAAAAAATACAAACATTCCTCGAAGGATCCAGCATATATCCAGGGATCCATACCAGCTGACTCTATTATAACAGCAACAGCCAGGAAAAGGGCCAACATTCCCACGAACTCAGGGCCACCTCCAGACAAGGAGAGTAAGAGAATAGACCTCACGGCGAGGAAAATGGAGAGGAATGCGGCAATTCACTGGCGCATTGCAAACTCCAATGCCCTAATAAACAGACATGCTTACCAACATTGGGAGGAATTTGGGCAGCTACTCAAACATCTCCCAGGCGAATACCAGCAGAGGGCAACGCACCTGGTGGAGGAAGGCAAGAACATGGCCAACACCTGCCTAAAGTCGGCCTTGGACGCAGCAGACACATCAAGCAGGCTTATGATGATCGGAGTAACGGAAAGAAGGCATGCCTGGCTGAGGATCTCGGGCTGAGTCCAGAACAATATCCTGAACATACCCTTCAACGGGGAAAAGCTGTTCGGCACAACAATGGACGAGAAGCTGACACAGCTAAAAAAGGATAATGAAACTGCAAGGTCCATGGGGGCACTGCAGTTCAGAGGAATGAGAAGGGGCACCCCCTCAAGGAGACCAAATGGCAGAGGAGGGAGTCAGCCAGGAACATCGCACCAGGCTTTCCAGCAAACCTATCAGGGAACCAACCAGGCGCAACAAGGTCAGCAACAGCAAGGCTGGAAGTACCAACAGAGGGGCCAGTCCTTTCGGAGGCGACCGAACGGACGAGGGCAGACAAGGAGAGGGGGACAGCAACCCGCCCCCAAGTGACTCCACGGTACCAAACGTGCCCGCACTGACAACATCTCTAGTGGCGCGGTACAAGAAAAGACTCAAAGAACAATCAGAAATCAACGATCATGTAACACCAGTAGGAGGCAGACTAAAACACTTCTTCCAGGAGTGGAAGAAGATAACGGACAAATGGATACTCAACATCATACAGTTCGGCTACTGTATAGAACTAGTAAAAAAGCCACCAAGCAGGAGGCCAACCAACAAAACGCGCACAGCAAAAGAGCTATCACTTCTTTGGCAGGAAGCACAAGAACTCCTCCTCCACAAGGAGGCTATAGAAACGGTACCATACAAGGAAAGGAACAGGGGAGTGTACTCCAACTACTTCCTCGTACCAAAAGAAGACGAAACGTAAAGGCCCATACTGGACCTACGGTTCCTAAACAAATACATAAAAACTCAAAAGTTCAAGATAACGTCCCTACAGGAGGTTATACCTCAAATAAGGGACAGGGATTTTATGTCCACTATAGACCTCAAGGATGCCTACCTACACATTCCCATGAACCAGAAACACAAACATCTATTGAGATTTACCATCAGCAGGGCGCACTACCAGTTCACAGCCCTAGCCTTTGGCCTAAAATCTGCACCAAGGGTCTTCACAAAATGCCTAGCTGTGGTGGCGGCACACTTACGGAGGCAGGGAATACATGTATACCCCTACCTTGACGACTGGTTGGTAAAGGCGAACTCCTACAACCAATGCAAATTACATGCTCAGCGGGTCACGCACACGCTGACTGAACTAGGGTTCTCGATACACAGGGGGAAGTCCTCGATAGAACCAGAACAGGTGAAGATCTTCCTGGGTGCACAGATCGACACCATTCAGGGCAGGGTGTTCCCAGCGAAAGAGAACCTTCGCACTGCTGAAGGAGACACGTCAATACCAGAAGGGGCAACGTCTGACAGTGAGGACAGTGAGCAAGCTCATGGGGATGATGGCGTCCTGCATACACCTAGTCCCCAATATTCGACTCCACATGAGACCATTCCAGGAATGGCTCCAACAACAATGGTCACAGGCAACAGGGAGTTGGGAAGATCTAGTGGTTGTAACGCACGCAGTGCAGGAAGAGATAGCATGGTGGAACAAGGACAACATAAGGGGAAAACCATTTACAACTCCAACAGTGACCATCACAACAGAGCAATCCCAAATGGGGTGGGGAGCGCACATGAACCTGCTCAAAGTAAGGG
This sequence comes from Calotriton arnoldi, assembly GCA_963921515.1. Classification (NCBI taxonomy): domain Eukaryota; kingdom Metazoa; phylum Chordata; class Amphibia; order Caudata; family Salamandridae; genus Calotriton; species Calotriton arnoldi. The sequence continues at coordinate 1,427,121 of CAWUFW010000634.1, read as the reverse complement.
GGTTATGGACACAAACAGATGCCGTCAAACACATCAACTACCTAGAACTAAAGACTGTGTTCCTTGCACTAAAAGCATTCCAGAAACAGCTGTACGGGCAAAGGGTGTTAGTACAAACGGACAACACCACAACGATGTTCTACATCAACAAGCAGGGAGGAACACAATCAGTGGCGCTCTCAAGGCTAGCGCAGGAGATATGGAGATGGGCGATCCCATTACAAATAGACCTCTTGGCGATACATCTGCCAGGGAAGGACAATGTGGAAGCGGACAGACTCAGCAGACAGACATCAGTCTCACACGAGTGGGAGCTCAACCCGCAGGAAACGCAAAGGCTATTCAAGAAGTGGGGGACCCCACAAATAGATCTGTTTGCAACACACCAGAATGCAAAATGCCAAGACTTCGCATCCAGACAGCCAGGTCAGCAATCCCAAGGAAATGCACTATGGATCAGCTGGTCAAAGACATTTGCCTACGCTTTTCCCCCGATACTGCTGATGCACAAGGTGCACAGCAAGTGCAGAACAAGCAACATTACGCTAATTCTGGTGGCACCACAGTGGGCCAGGCAGTCCTGGTTCTCACAAATAGTGGAAATGGCACAGGGGCCACCACACAAGTTCCCAAAAAGAAGAGACCTGCTCTCGATGCAAAACTGAAGGGTACTCCACTCTGAACCAGAGAGCCTCAGCCTAGCAGCTTGGCTCCTGAGGACTTAGAGTTCGCTCACCTCAAGCTCCCGGAAAGCACGCTGGCGGTGCTGCGAGAGGCAAGGAGACCCACTACACGGAAATGTTATGCAGCAAAATGGAAAAGATTCACTCAATGGTGCATCAGGGAAAAGCTCCAGAAGAGAATCACCAGGGAATCAACAGTGCTAAGATACTTAACACACTTGCTAAAGAGTAACCTAAGCTACACCTCGCTAAGAGTACGCCTGGCAGCAATAGTAGCCTATACAAGAGGAGAAACGGGGAAAAGTTTCTTTACATCTCAGGTGGTAAAAAGATTCCTAGAGGGGGCCAAAAGAGTAGCCCCACCAAAGAGGATGCCACCGCCGGCATGGAACCTCAATGTAGTTCTAACGCAACTTATGAAGGCACCTTTCGAACCCATTCACAAGGCCTCTCTGCATATGCTCACAATAAAGACGGCCTTTCTGCTAGCAATCACCTCGCTACGCAGAGTGAGCGAATTGCAAGCGCTCACACTACAGGAACCCTACATTCAGATTCACAATGACAGGGTGGTATGAGGACAGACCCACACTTCATGCCAAAGGTGGTGTCGAAGTTCCATATAAGCCAAACAATACAGATACCAAGTTTCTTCCAAAAACCATCCACAAGCGCAGAGAGGGCACTGCACACTCTGGACGCTAGAAGAGCAGTAATGCATTACATCGAAAGGACTAAGGATTGTAGGAAAACAAAGCAATTCTTTGTGTCTTTCGCAAGCAGTTTCCTGGGAAGACCAGTAACTAAAAACACCATCGCACGATGGATCGCACAGACAATCCAATTTTGCCACAAACAGGCAGGCCAAGAACTACAAGGAGCAGCACAAGCTCACTCTACCAGGAAAAAGGGAGCAACAATAGCTTTCCTGGCAAACACACCCATCCAAGACATTTGCCTGGCGGCAACATGGGCTTCAGTGCACACGTTCACTAAGCACTACTGCGTGGATATTCAGATGAACAAAGAAGCACAAGTAGGTCAAAAAGTGCTTCAACATATATTCAACAACCAACGCTCATCTTCCACCCAGCCGCCACAAACATAGCAAACCGCTACAAAGTCTATGCACAGCATAGTGAATCCAGAAAGATTCACGCTGCAAAACGAATAGTTTCTTACCTGTTGGTGTAGTTTTGCAGCTTGAAGACTTTCTGGATTCACTAGCGAACCCACCCGCCTCCGCCAGAAAGATGAGACAGGAGGGAAGGGGGGACTAACAAATGGAAAAAACCTTCAAAAGGTAAAAGGATAAACAAGGAAAAGCACAAAACGAGCAAAAAAGAATCCGAAGATGGCGCCCAAAGGTGGGAGCTTCTGGAGGAAGCGTGCCGACGTCACGGGAGGACACCAAATGGTGGGGCGTCGACGCCCACCTGGGCCACGATAAAAAAAAAAGAGAGAGAAAAAAGACTACGATTCCAGACCCAACCACTAGACCGCGGAATAATGCACAGCATAGTGAATCCAGAAAGTCTTCAAGCTGCAAAACTACACCGACAGGTAAGAAACTATTCGTTTTGCAGCGTGAATCTTCTCTGGATTCACATGCTGTGCATAGATTTTATTTTAGCTGTTTTGTTACTCTTGTGGTGGTAGGGTTATAGATGAGTTTTGTCCTACTTGAGCTTCCTTGTTCATTTGAATGTTGTGAGAAAGTGCCTCTTTTTGCATTGTTAGACACCACGTTTTGCTTGGTTTTGATGTGGTTTCCATTGTAGTGCACAGGGTCCCAGCCAACCACGTCCCGTGTGCCAGTACTTCTTCCCTAAAAACAAATCCCCCAATTGGTACTTCTACCCCCTGCAAGTCCCTAGTAAATGGTACCCTGAGTACCTAGGGCCTGGGAGCTGAACAGGGTTCCCTGGGGCCCTTCTCACTGCGACTATGCCACTGCCCTTGCACCTTGCATGCCCATGTGAGGGAGAAAATGACAGTCGACAGGGCACTCTGACTGGGTGCAATTGCAACCAGAACTTCCTGTAGTGATAGGCAAGTCATCCCTCTAGCAGGCCTCAGAGCCCTATGGTAGGGTGCACTGTTACCACAGGTGAGGGCATATCTGCAGATATGCCCCTACAACATTGTAAGTGCCAGGGAATCCATAGAGGGTACACGGGCTGGAAACTCGACAACTAGAGTTCCATAGCACCATGATGGCTTCACTGAACACAGGAGTGTTTGGTACCAAACTACTCCTTTCAATAAATCCACACTGATGCCAGTGTGGGATTTATTGTTCCTTGTACCCAGAGGGCACCGCAGAGGTGCCACCTGAAAACCTACCAACCCTGGTGTGGTCTCTGGCCGGCTGTAGGCATCCAGCCACCACTAGACATGCTTCTGGACCCTGGGTAGTGTCTTGTGGATTGTTACCTGCCTTGTTATGTTGGCCTAGGCCTGGCTTCCATGCTGCTTTTCTTTGCGCACGTTACACTGAGCCGGGCTTTCCTCGCCCTTTGCTCGTGCCAAGTTCTTTTGCACTGTCTGCATTTTCTGTTGTTCACCTTTTTGGGCTCAGTCTGCACAAACATGTACAAGGTCGCATAACAATGTATTTTGGTTCTTCCTGATATGGCCAGTCTCGCGCACCCAGACATAACATTATGTGCAATTGCCATGAAGAATTTGGTATGCTTTTAATACTGTGGTTTACTAGCGCTTAACACACTTGGAGAAATCCCTTTCAGTGAGAAGAGCTATGATGTCCTGCTGATGTAATTCTGCATCTAGAGACTGAGGTATGGGGGTTCGCTAGTCAAAGCCCAGAGGTCTTCTATTATTATAATAAACTATCTTACTGCAAGGGGAGGGTGGTAATGTTATTTATACGTTTATCCACTGAGCTCTGAGATGCTTTCCCCGTTTGTATTCTATGGAATTGTAACCATGCTGCTTATATTAGTCATATGCATTATGCTATTAGTACTGACACGTGTACTGTACATTAGAGCACGAAAGTTGGAATAAAGATTTTAACCTATCCAGTGTCTCTTCCTACGCACCTTGTGGACAAGTACGAGTGAGTGACGAAAGAGTGTTCTTGCTTCTGCGAGTCCTGAGATAAAGATACCGTGTTCTGGGTTGTCCAAACATTAGTACTTGGGTGCTAATGGGATGCTAAGCTAGTTGGGTTGGGGTTTTTGGGTGCTACGGTATATGGTGGCAAACCACTGTATTCCGGGGTCCCATTTTCCTGTGCATAGCTCTGTGTATGTGCAGAAACCTTATGACATGGCGCGACCAACGTGGGGCTGCTTATCTGCGAGACGCTTGAGTAGTACTTGTGCTTGTCCACAAACCCCTCGCGTACGCTTCCGGAGGCGTATGTGACGGTGATACCTCCTATATTGAATGTTTTATAGGTTCTTTCAAGCTTGATATTATTAAAAAAGGTTAGTTAACAGACCCATTTTTGTGCTCCCTGTTAGGTTGTCGAATATAATTGTGTAGTAATGGCTGGTGTGGCGATAGCTGCACATAGTCGAGGAGCACTCCGAGACCACTTAGCTGTGTATGGAGTGCCCGATGCAGGGGTCGATTTGGTCTTTGTGGTTCAAGCCGATCCGGCTTATCACTTTGAAGTGTTTTACACTTGGATCACTTTTGAAGCGGTGGATGCAGGTGATAAGCTGTTTCATGAATATAAACCCACCGCAGTTCCTGCTGCCTATCGACCCTATACTGCTCTTGAAGTGCCTCTCACGGCTTGGCAGCACCGTGTTTGGTTCAATGGCGCCCTACCACAACCAACTACCGCAGTTCGTTTAGGCCCCTTATCAATTCAGGGGGCCACTTGGCCTGTATTGGCCGGGTATACCCCGCATCCAAATTATCTGGCATTACCGCTTGCGGAATTGCGCACTATGCATACCGAATTGGTACGAGTGCATCGAGCCCTAGTGACATATGTTACAGGTAGCCTCCATGGAGCTGCTCCTGTAGTCGCAGGCCAACCAGCTATTGCAGCTGGAGTGACCATAAGTCCTGTCATGGTAAATTCTGTGATGGGCAAACGTCCACAAAATAAGGACGACTATCCTTACTAGCTTGCAGAAAAGTTCGATCAGATAGAAGCAGTGTTTCCACATACATCCCCAGTAGATAAACACCGCATCCTCACGATAAGTTTGCCAAAAGACATAATCCCCGATTTGACATCATGTGAAAACTGGGGTAAGGTATTCGCAGCAGTTTATTCAAAATGTTTTGGAACTCCTTCCATGACGGTTCTACCCTCTGTAATTAAAAAGTACAGGACGAACATGGCCCTGAAGCGGCTGTGGAATTAGGGATGAGACTAGTGGGAGTGTTTGATGTAGTAGCTGAGCTGATCCTTGGAAATGTCAAGGGCGATGCTATGAACTTTCAAGTAGCGAATGCTTTGGCTTTGGTCCCAGAGTTGGACAGGCCCCGCGAATTACCGAAAATTATTGCCCGGGCTTATAAAACAATTGGAAGAAATAGCCTGGGCAACAAGCCTTTTGTAAAAATGCAAACTCAATCGCAAACACAAGTTACACAAACAAAAAGTGCATCTGAGAAAGATGATAGACCAGTCTTCACTAAAAAGAGTTGGAGACAGAAAAAACAGGGTAAGCAACAAAAGAAGCCGGGGTCGAGAGGAGCTTCCCCAGTTTCGGTTTCCTCTGAACGTACTTATGATTTACGTGATAGGTCAAGGATTAAATCACCAGAAAGGTTTCAGAGCTCTGATACGCGTTCTCCTCGTTCTTCACAGGCCCAGACGTCGTCACAGGCTGGTGGAGGAGGACGGCAAGATAGAGGAAGGGGCCGAGAGGCTCCCCAGGAGCGAGACCAACCTCGACAACAAGTCAGAGGTAAAGCAGAAGACTTTCATCTTCCTCGACCGCAATTTCAGAAGAAACAGGTTGCCGCTGTCACAGCGAAATATGCCTCAGACCGTGAGAACGAGACTCCAGAATTGGACGTGGGCAGTGACCCTCCTAGACAGCGCCGCGGAAGTTACCATAGTGCGGGAGGCGCTACGTCCTCATATGGAGGCGACAGCAACTGAAACATTCGTTACAGTAGAGACAGCTGACACGAGAGTGGCACCCCCTGACAGACTTTACAACATAGTCATACAAATTGAAGGTGATATACCGCGTGAAATAAAAGGGATATTTTGGGAAAATCTAACCTCTTCATATGACATTTTGTTAGCAGAGGTGGATTGGCCACCCCCATTCGTTTTAGCTGCACATAAAGGAGAGGAGGTAATCCTTCCAAGCTTTTCAAGGCATGTCCCAAAAGACAAAGCTGAAGCACTTGCAGCTGAGTGGGCAGTGTACCTGGCACCAGCGTTATACCGCAACCATGTGGGATGGGATGAAGAATCACCTCCTCATGCAATACCTTTGCGGTCACTACCGCAGCCACAACCCCAATATCCCATCAAACGGCAGGCAAAAGGCCCCGTCTCCGAAATTCTGACACAGTTGGAATATCAGGGAGTAATTGAACCATGCGTATCACCTATGAACAATCCCCTTTTCGTGGTTTCTAAACCCGATGGATCGTACCGCTTAGTTTTGGATTACCGGCATTTAAATACTCATTGTCGGAACTTTGCGGTGCAAAATACACACAGTTCTGCGCTTGTAGACAGTCTTGTTCGTAAAAAATACAAAACGACACTTGACCTTTCAAACGGTTTCTACACGCACAACCTAGCCCCGGAGAGTGGTCAATGGACCGCATTCACTTCCGGTGGTAAATTATTCCAGTTCCGGCGTTTACCCATGGGCTACAAAAATAGTCCGGGTATATTCGCCGCCCGTGTTGTTTCTTTGTTAAATGACATTGATCAAGATGCATGTTCGTACGTAGATGACATTTATTTGACAGACGACGAATTATTTCTGCATCTGTCCCGTGTGGACCGCATTATTCTTGAATTTGCGGAGCAGGGTTACAAATTTAACTTTGCTAAGTCACACATTGCTGAATTTACCGTTCTGTTCTTGGGCTATGAGCTCAACAACGAAGGTAAGGGCTTAGCCCCCATTTCTTGGAAAAATGTGCACATTTGTGCCCCCCAAATACTCTGAAGAAACTTCAGTCTTTGCTGGGTTTCTTGAATTTCGGGCGTACTTACATTCCCGAATATGCCCAGCGTATCAAGCCTTTGTATGCTTTGATACAACCTACTTATTCAAGGTCTTGCTGGCTGCCTGAGCATACCTCAATTCTGCAGTCTTTGCAAACAGACCTTTTGGAGTCTAAATATCTTTTGACTCGTGATAACCACACAAACCTGGTGATTAGAATAATTCCGGGGCGGTGGGATTCACATACTTAACCTTTAATGAAGGTGATACAGTACCCATCGCATACAAGTCGCATCTGTACACTTCCGCTGAATTGCGCTTTACATCTGTTGAAAAAGTTCTAACTGCAGTGCAAATGGCGATTCTGAAAGAACGCGCACTGGCACAGGGAAAGCGGATTCTGGTGGTAACACCCTGTCCTGCCCTAGAGGCAGTAACAAAGGCAAGTGTACCGAACTCTAAAGCAATGCATCCCCGTTGGATACAATGGGCTACATCTTTGACGTCATCAGACGTCACCTTTATTTTCGATTCTTCTCTTCAGACTCAGGAGTTTTTGCAGTATGAATTCGTTCATCCTCCTCCTTTGTTTTTACTACCGCTTGAGGATTACAAATGTGTGATCTATACCGATGGTTCGGCGCAACCGGCCACTGGGTCCAAGCACGCTTATTCAGCTGCATGTGCAATTGTTGCGGGTTCCTTTGTAGATGGAAAGTTCAAATCCTCTGTAGTGCATACTCGTACGCTTGGAGATAGTACCGCACAATTAGCCGAGCTGCATGCATTGCTACTTGCGCTTGAGTTCGCTTCACAGGATGAGACCACTCTTATTGTATGTGATTCTTTTTACTGTGTACAATCTTACAATGACAATCTGTTTTTCTGGTCGAAAAACGACTACAAGGACGCAAAAGGGAGCACAATTAAGCATAAAATGCTTTGGGTTCGAGTGGCAGAATTGCAACAACGTCTGCCTCTCACACAGGTGGTTCACACCTTAGGCCATCAGCGGGTGGGCGCACACGCTATTGGTAACGATCTGGCAGATGAAGCTGCCCGTTCAGCAGTAGTCACGTGTTCAGTAGCAGCGATTACCAGGTCCATGTCTAAAATAGACCCTGTTATATTAGCAGCTATTGCTGCAACCAAGGAAGGTAATAATTACCCTACAGGTTTCCCTTCCAAGTATTCTTACACATTAAGTCCCGATCAGGTTCCTTATGTAACTATACCTGACGTTGGAGATCGGCTGATCCCCAACGCGGACCGCAGGAGTGCCTTGATATCAGCTGCACACGAAGGCATGGCTTCTGCTCATGCAGGTGTGTCAGCTACGGTTTCCATCTTGCAGCAGCGTTATTGGTGGCGTGGGTTATATAAAGACACCCGTGCTTTTGTGCTTTCTTGCGACGTTTGTCAACAGATTAAGCCTTCCACGGTAACACGTCCACCACAAACACCGCTCTGCATTGCTAACAGACCCTTTGGGTGTGTTTACTTGGATCACTGCGGTCCATTCTCATCAGACACTGCCTATAAATACATCTTAGTGGCAGTGGACTCGTGCACACGGTTTCTCTGGGTCTGGCCACAACGGAGTGCTGACGCCCGAAATGTAATCAGGGATTTGCGTGTCTTTGTGGGAATTTTCGCATGCGGCACCTTCCATTCGGACCAAGGTCCAGCGTTTGCCTCTAGGGCTTACAAGGATGCAATGGCTTCGCTTGGGGTGCGGGTGAAATTTTCGTCTCCGTATAGGCCTGAGGGCAACTCTATCGTTGAACGAATGAACCGTGACTTAAAGCAATCCTTAACAGCTAGGGTTATAGGTACTGGCAGGAACTGGCTGGCCCATTTGTATACCGTTCAGCGTGCACTTAATAATCTCCCTAGAAGACCTCTGGGTGGGCGGACCCCATACGAAATGCTCTTTGGCATAAGAATGTTTGTGCCTGACCTTGAGGGTCCAGACATCGCGGCGCAATCCGCCAAGTTTGATGTAGATAACCATTCTGCTATGTTACAGGACTTACAAGAAGCCCGAGACAAACTTGCAACTACACATTTGCCTTCAGCCACGGATCCTGCGTTGCAGATTCCGGTAGTCGGCTGGCTTCCGAAAGTTGGAGAACTGGTTCGAGAGAAGGTTGAAAACAAAAAAGAATTTGGCCCCTCTTTTCGTGCACCGGTTCCAGTTCTGGGCTTGAAGGGAACACGTACAGTCATTTTACCACCGCTTCCTGGTCGCAAGGAGAACAGATACATCTCAGTGGAAAATGTCAAGCTACAGCGCCTGGCCGATCCTGAATAGTGTCACACCAGCGGTCTCTTGTCCTGCCATTTATCGGACATATGTTCATAGTCCATCTGCACGAACGATCGCTGATGCTGTAATTGAGATGGTCGATTTGCCTGAATCCTCTACTTTGCCTGAAACTACTATTGATCCCCAACTCTCCACCAATATCGACGAGGACGAGTATACTTATCCTGCATCAGAATCGGTGGCACATCAACCAACAACGCCACTTGGCCCGACTCGTTATTCCTTTGATTCGGATTCCACCTCTTCAAAAGTCCCATCCAAGTTCAGTATTTTTGTATCCTGGTTTAGAGACAATTTTTTGATTCCACCCTGGACATACATCTGGTTGGTACTTTTCTTGATTTTTTTGTTCATGTCCATTGGCTTTGTCACAGTGTTTTTTCTACTAATCAATGGTCACTATTTACCTGAACGCTCTGCTGTAGACTATGTTTCTGGAACTTTGGCTCCTCATTCCTCGTCTCACATCATGAAGCGTGACCACACATTTGTGAACATTTCAGCTTTCCCAGTTGCTGATGGCATCGTATGGGATGCAGTGAACTATCAAATCCATGGTCCGACAGAAATTATTAATGTACCTAATGTCCTTCGTGTTTCAATGGGTGATGTAGTACAAAACAATATTCATTCTGATGATTGGGATGTGCATGCCGTTGAAGCATTGTTTGCCGATTTAAAATATTATGCATCTTTTAATGCTGAAGATTTATATATGAATTCTGCTAATTATGCCGATTTGTATTGTTACCAACATTGGGGTAATCATTTTCTCCATAAGCCAAGTGCCCTGCGTAGTTCTGTTAACTACACCCAATGGGAACATTGTCCAAACCCCTTGCCAGGTAGCTCACAAACTCTTCGAAATAAGTTTACCTATTTTACTGATTTTAATCGGTCGAACCCTGCATCCTATTATTTTAGACTTAATACCACATCAACTCAGAAAATTATGTTAACACACACCAAATTGCTTTATTCGGGTTCCTTTTTAAGTGCCCTAGCAGTGGGTGGTTATGAGTACTGGGTGGATGCAATAGATTTGAAATCTATTTGGGGCTCCAAGCCATGGCAGGTACAGGGAACCGAGGCGTTGCATCGTGCTTGCCTCATCCCTACCCAAATTATGTTCCTGAATGCTTCCATCTATCAGACTACGTGTTGGGGCTTAGCTACCACTAAACAATTAAACTCGCCCTCAATTCCATCCCTGTCGAGTTTTCCCAATGAAAGCTCACGATTCAATCTGTCCCTCGTGTCCCTGCAGGCAATGTTACAGAATAATTCGTTTAATGTTTCTGAGCTGGTTCAGTCACCCTGGTTAGTATGGCCTATATCATCTAATGCATGTCAAATGCGTTTTCACGATTCTGGTGCTGGCTACACACAGGATAGGCCTGATCCGAGATTTACTGATTCCCGTACTGTCACTACATATTCTGTTGGTAAATTATGCAAACAATGGCTGCAACATTCGTCCCTTGATTCTGTTAAACAACATTTGTCCCTCCTTTCAGGCAATATTGATCTGTCCGACTTTGTTTTGGGACCTCGTGGTCCCCGACCTAAAAGATTCATTTATGAGACATATAATGAACTCTGGAAGCTATCACAAATGGAAGCTGCTTCCCGTCTTCGGGAAATAGATCAAGCAAATTTGGAAAAGGTGCTTGCTGTTGTTGATAATAGTATTAATACCCTGTCTTCTCGCATTTATACTTTAGAGAATATTGTGTCCTCTGTTGTCGATATTGTACAAGATGATGTTTCTGTGTTATATCATGGGCAGAATCAATTGCGTTCGGTTATGCAGTTTGCATGGACTTTACAAACGCTCAAGTTAGGTAAAGTTCCTTGGCATTTTTTGAACACCTCTGCCTTGTTTCTACCTTTTAACTTAACTGACAAACAGCAATTCATGTCCATGAAAGATGCAACTTACACTTTATTACATATTGAAAAGATGGATCCTTTGCCGTTCTCTGTTGCAGAACTAGATTCTGCTGTATGGCTAGTTCATGGGGTTATAGCTTTACCTTTCTCCTTATTTGAATTTGACTCATGCATGAAACATTATCCTGTGGGCCGTTACCGGCCCTTGGGCAGTGCTTTCCTGCATGAACTCTGGTCCTTGCCTTTCATGTATAAATGCCTTCGGGACGGCAAGGAAGTCTTTCTCACGGGGAGTCTTGTGACTCGACTATGGGTCATTCGCTTATTTGTAAACACATTAAATTGCATGGCTCATGTAGCGTTTCCTCTCCTAATCTTGCTTGTGTGCTGAAAGGTATTCCTGCTCCTGTTATTTCACCTACTTTCACTCTCCTTTCCAATGGTAGTTATTTACTTTTAAATAACGAAAACTGTTGTGGCCTGCAGGCTGGCATTCCTTACATTGTAACAGTTTCGCACAGAGTTGTCTGCTGCAAAAATGTGCTTTATCCTCCCCCTCATGGCAAGGTTGATATCTCTATTTGGCCTTCCATCCCTACCATGGAAGCTGATTTCAATAGACTGAGCAGAATAAAGGCACTATTATTAAACGAGGAAGTTATGCTCACGTCCGCCCGGGAGACATTCATTCTCCAGGTGGCGAGTACCCACAGTGAAATACAGGCCCTTTTAAACACTAATCTCCCCCAACATTTTGGGGAGTTAATACATCGTATTTTTAACGCATCTAACACTGAAGGCCTAGTACACTTTTTTAAGGTCGTGGGGTCGGGCTTGGTGTCCTCCTTCCAAACTATTTTTGGTGTCATCCCGGCTTTCATACATTCTATTTTTTCCAGTGTCTTTGGCGGTTTCCCATTGATCCTCGCTTTAGCGGCTGGTGTCTTGCTCTTAATTTGCTTTCTGCGCAATGGCTGCTCCCCGATGGGACCTGCTCGATCCAGAACGCCTACAGCTGCTCCGTGAGCGCCTCTTGGCTGGTTTTGGTGTACTGCCATTGGCGACGCTGAGTGTGTCATATACTCTTTCATTCCGCTTTGCGTATTTCACTTGCGTGCAACCTGTGATGACTTGTGTCCGCTGTCCTTTCACCTGGACTCTGGATTATTGCCTCTCCAATTCGTCATTGTCTGTTCCGGATTTTGTTCAGTTGATGGGTCCCTTAGAGGCCCATGAGCAGGACTGTTCCGTTGCTGGCTGTATGGCGCGTGCGGCTGCACTGGGGATTTTGGCGCAATGGGATATCTGGGCGGCTGCCCAGGATCTCCTACAACGAAGCTGTTTCAATTATCACGCAAGCTGTTCCGCATTGCTTCTGGATGCTCCCTTGGTTGAGGAGCATTCCTGCTCTTTTGATCTCATGGATTGGATGGCATCTGTGTTTTTTGACAATTCCAATGATGAACTCCTGGAGGGTATGGCTTTTCTCTGCACTTACACTTTCATGGATTGACCTGCCCTTCGCCGTTTGGGCGCTCCCTGTGCTCCGACGGCTCTGTTTTTCCTCTGTCCTGGCCGCTGGACTGACCAGGGGAGGGTGTCTTGTGGATTGTTACCTGCCTTGTTATGTTGGCCTAGGCCTGGCTTCCATGCTGCTTTTCTTTGCGCACGTTACACTGAGCCGGGCTTTCCTCGCCCTTTGCTCGTGCCAAGTTCTTTTGCACTGTCTGCATTTTCTGTTGTTCACCTTTTTGGGCTCAGTCTGCACAAACATGTACAAGGTCACATAACAATGTATTTTGGTTCTTCCTGATATGGCCAGTCTCGCGCACCCAGACATAACATTAGGTGCAATTGCCATGAAGAATTTTGTGTGCTTTTAACACCGCGGTTTCCTAGCGCTTAGCTCACTTGGAGAAATCCTTTTCAGTGAGAAGAGCTATGATGTCCTGCTGATGTAATTCTGCATCTAGAGACTGAGGTATGGGGGTTCGCTAGTCAAAGCCCAGAGGTCTTCTATTATTATAATAAACTATCTTACTGCAAGGGGAGGGTGGTAATGTTATTTATACGTTTATCCACTGAGCTCTGAGATGCTTTCCCCGTTTGTATTCTATGGAATTGTAACCATGCTGCTTATATTAGTCATATGCATTATGCTATTAGTACTGACACGTGTACTGTACATTAGAGCACGAAAGTTGGAATAAAGATTTTAACCTATCCAGTGTCTCTTCCTACGCACCTTGTGGACAAGTACGAGTGAGTGACGAAAGAGTGTTCTTGCTTCTGCGAGTCCTGAGATAAAGATACCGTGTTCTGGGTTGTCTAATCATTAGTACTTGGGTGCTAATGGGATGCTAAGCTAGTTGGGTTGGGGTTTTTGGGTGCTACGGTATATGGTGGCAAACCACTGTATTCCGGGGTCCCATTTTCCTGTGCATAGCTCTGTGTATGTGCAGAAACCTTATGACAGTAGACAGCCTCTGCTCTATGGGACTAGAAACAATGCACATCCTGGGAAGCGGTGTCACACCTTCTCCCCCAGGATGGACTAGTGCTCGAAGAGGGAAGGTTCAAAGACCCGCCATCTTTGTAATGCAACCCCCAGCCTCTGTTGCTAGTAGCAGATGCCAGCCCCTGGTTTACACCCCCGACTTTGGGAGGGTAAACTTAAGAAGAATAGGAGGTGTACCCACCTCCACCCCCAAGGTGGGGGAGGCGAGGTGAAGCACATCTGTCAGACTCCCCTCCCCCTCCCCCCCCATTTTGAAGACAGGGAGCCCCCCCAATAAGGATTAGGTTGTTTCCCAAGACTGGGATTGTAAGTGCATTACTTACGTTTTTTAACCACGATGTTGTTTTACCCATAGGATAACAATGGAGTGTGCTGAAAAGTTTCCAAGTGTCGATTTTTCAAAGTGAAAAGTATTTTTAATTAAAAAGGTACTTACCTTATTGCGAAGATCTTAGTCTTAAATTAAAATACGAATGAAGTATATTTTTCTGAAATTGGTCTGGATCTGGGTGGCATAATACATGCTGTTGCCCTCAGAGGCCCTCTCTGGTCACAATGCCCGCGGAACCAGGGGCAGTGGCGACCAGCACGGATCGGGAGTGGCAGGGAGGGGCCATAAGCCTCACTCTGGTTAGCTGGGTCCCCCCATCTGCAAGATGGCGGGGACTGAGAGTTGTGCTTCACCTCTCCTCCCCCACCTGAGGGGTGGGGTTGCAAAAGGTGGGCACACCTCTCCTAACTTGGTTTTTCCGCTGACTCTCCCACCCAAAGTGGGAGTCAGAACCAGTGGGGGCTAGTTGCTGGGAGCAGCAAATGGCTGTGGTAGCTCACAAAGGCGGCAAGCCTTTGAACCTTCCCCTTTGTGGACCCTGCCCATCCTGGGGGAGGAGGCTTGGTCCCTTGTCCCAGGATGTGCATTGTTCTCTTCCAGGGGATCCTCATCAATAGTCATAAGCACTGAATATTCCCGCCCATGTGCGGGGACCCCGGAAACAATAAAAAATATATATGAAAAACATATATATATATATATATATATATATATATCATTTTTCCATACCAATGCAGCCCACATATAGTAGGCTACACAATGTAATAAATCACTGTTTTTATAAACACATAATGAATCTATAGACCACAGGAGGGCAAGTGACACTTGAACTCTTTTTAATAAGTGAGACTCATGGAAAAAACTGCAAAAACAGCAGACATTGTTAGCCTACAGGCTGCATTGTAAACCAATAACATAGAAAATGAAAGCAATTGTACAAAAAACTGGCACCGTGCCTTTAAGGCAGCCATGACCCCTAGCTTCCCATCATGCCTCAGGGGTGACAGGTCAGTTGTTCTTTCCGGCTCCTTCAGTCACGACCCTGGAATTCACAGCTCTGACTTTTTTTGTCAGAAAATAAATTGTTTTCAAAATCTACATTTCTACTCTTCACTCGACGTCTTTTTAGCCTTAGAGTGAAGTACTATCTTTTTTGAGACAGAAAAAGTTTGTTTGTCAGAATGCCTTCTCTTTTCGACCCATGCCCTTCCTGTGGCAAAAAGGCTAGGACTGACACACATTCGGTGTGTATTCTCTGCCTCCCTGACTCTCACTCGCCAGAGACCTGTCAGCATTGTGAAAAGCTGTCCAGGAGAACCATCAAGGACAGGGAGAGGATCAGAGTTTATGGGCTCTCTGAAAGAGGTAGGTCTCCAGTGAGACAAAAGAAAAAGAGCTCGATCGACGTCGAGAAGCAAGATTCCACTCTGCTCGGCGTCGGGATCGGCGTCGAACCTACCAGCGGCGAAGAAGAAGGCGACGTCGAAGTCTTCGACGGTGCAGGCGCACCGATCGACTTCAAGACCAAAGACCGTCCCAACGTCGAGTCAAGTATCGGAACCTCCGTTGACGTCAACCCGGCGACGTTCAACGTCGAGAAACAGATCGCCGGCGTTGAAGGAACGTTCGGCGTCGAGACATGATGCTCCGTCGGCGACCTATCGCGGGCGATCGACGTCGAAGCACAGGTCTTCGTCTGCCCCCCTCGCGCAAGCGGTCGGCGTCGAGGCATAAGACTCCGCCGAGATCGACGTCGAAGCATAAGTCTCCGTCGTCGCATTCCCAGAGGCGATTGACATCGAGACAAAAGACCCTTCTGTCGTCACCCAGGGGATCGACGTCGAAGCAGAAAACTCCATCTTCCCCTCATAAGTAGACGTCGAGACATGGGTCGCAGACGAAAAGGCGTTCAGTGTCGAGGCACAGGTCTCCGCCTGCATCTTCTTGTGATCAGCCGACGTCGAGGCACAGGACTCCGTCGGCGTCGCCACACAGGCGTTCGACGTCGAGACTATCACCGCCTCCAGAGAAGAGACGATCGACGTAGACTCACATACCTCGCTCGCCGTCGAGGCACAGATCTCCTTCGGTGATCATTTCATCCTCACCTTCACCGGCACCGAGGGCAGAATCTCCAGCACTGGGTCACACGGAGTCCCCTCGTTCAACGTCGAGACACTCCACGTCAAAGCATTCTCGCCATTCGGCGTCGACCCACCGTTCTGTCTCAAGACTCTCGTCGGCTTCACCCTCAGGCTCACCGGAGGTGGCTATTTCAACATCAATCAGTCCAGCTCCTTCTCCAGTGCGATCCCGCGCAGCTGTATCCCCTGCACGGGAGGAAAGGCAAAAGACTCCATCAGTTCATCTATCTCCTAGATGGATGCTACCTCTGCATCACTGGCAGAGAGGTCCAGCAAGGGTAAATCAGGACTATTCCAGCCCTTTGCATAGGTCTCCGCTGGCCCGGCTGGTGCAAGTAGCGGATCTTTCCCCTACTGCTTCACCAAGGGGTCGAGAGCGCACTCCTACTCCTGCATCCTCATCCAGAAGAAGATCCAGGTCTAGACAATACAGGAGAAGACACAGATCTCCGACAACTTCGCCCTCTTCCACTCGTTCTTCAAAGAGGGATTATTCACCGACAGTCCTCCGTCGAGGATCTCTCCGGTGGATGACGTCAGTACTTTTCAGGAGTTTCTCGCCAGAGGGGCAAATAAGTTGAACATTGTTATGCCCACTCAACAGTCTTCATCCTCTGTGATATTCGAAACGCTGCGGCAGAAAGCAGCTTCCAGACTACTGTTGCCCTTGGTGCCGGGCCTACTTCAACCAGTTATGGATGTCTTCCTGACGTCTGCTACACTCAAAACGGCGCCAGAGAGGATTTTAAAGAAGTATAGACCCCCGCTGGAGGATCCTTTGTTCCTCAGATCTGATCCTCCACCTGACTCCGTGATTATAGCGGTTGCAAAAAAGACCCATGCGGTGGACAGGGCACAGGATTCATGGGGCAGGAAGGTATGTGGCATGTCAGCCTCCATGATGAAAGTCTCCAGCGCCTCAGCGCTCTTAGGGCGCTACGATAGATCCCTGTGGGACTCGCTTCAGAGGTTCACGAAAAACTCCCAAAGGAGGACCGTAAGGACTTTGAAGAGGTGTTACAAGAGGGAAGCCTGGTGGCAAATCAGGTGAGCAGCGCCGCAGCTGATGGAGCTACACTGTCGGCGAATGCCTATGCACATGGGACATGTGCCAGAAGATCTTCATGGCTCAGGTTGACTGCGCTAAAGCCAGAAGCGCAATCTCGCATCCTCAATTTGCCGTTCTCAGGGACATCTTTATTCGGTACGCACACCGATGAAGAGATGTCGAGGATGAAGCCAGAGCTGGATACTTTGAAGGCGGTTGGCCTTGAGAAAAGAAAATAATTCAAGCGCCGTTACAGGCTGTACGATAAGCGACCCTTCCACCAGAGGGTTCAAACCCCTCATTGGCAGAGGCAACAACATCAACAGACCCAGTCCAAGTCACACTATCAGGGTCGTCGCACCCCCAGAGGGAGAGGAACCCCTTGACAGTCTACTACCTCAGCAAGAACACCTGCCAAACAATGAGTCTCTGCTTCCCCCATCGCCGTCATCCACTCCAGTGGGGGGGGAAGTGTTGCAAAGCATCTAGAAGAGTGGCGTGCGATCACACAAGATCAGTGGGTGTTGACTACACTACAGAATGGAGACTCGCTTCGTTTCAAGCATCGACCTCCTGCGATTCCCTCCAATAAAAACGTGTCATCAAATAAAAATACTCCGGGAAGTTGCCATCCTCCTGCGAAAATCAGCCATCGAGAAGGTCCCTATCTCGCAGCGAGGTCGAGGAGTATACTCAAGGTACTTCCTGGTAAGGAAAAAAGGTCGGAAGGCAGAATACAGAAGGCAGGAAGGCTTTGAGAGCAAGATGTACCGCTCTCATCTCTAACATGTTGATGTGGTACAACTGTTCTTTTGCTGACCAACGACCCTGAGTCTGAAGAGACCCCATGTGGGCTCCCCAACCTTGGAGGGAGGCGTCTGTGATCAATGACTGAGAGGGAGGAGTTTGATGGAATGGAATCCCTACCAGCAGATTCTCCTTCCGCATCCACCATGGGATTGATGCCCTGGCTGCCTCTGACAGCTGTATTCTGTCGTCCCACTGAGCAGAGCGTTGATCCCACTTGTCCTCTAGGTCTTGCTGCAGAGGACGCATTCGGAGCCTGGCATTCGGGAACAGAAAAATACAGGATGCCATTGACCCCAGGAGAGAGGTCGATCTTCGGGCCCTAAACAAGTCTATCAAAAAGGAAAAGTTTCACATGCTGGCTCTCCATCAAATATATCCACATCTGCGAAGGGGAGATTGGATGTGTTCGTTGGACCTGCAGGATACATACTTCCATGTCCCGGTCAGTCCACTGCACAGGAAGTTCCTGCGTTTTCTGGTGGGATCGACGCATTACCAATTCAAAGTCCTACCCTTCGTATTGAAGTCAGCTCCCCGGGTGTTCACGAAGTGCATGGCAGTAGTGGCAGCCGCTCTACGTCGCAGAGGCATTTTCGTGTATCCCTATCTCGACGACTGGCTTCTGAAGGGTCCATCCCTCCAGAGCGTGGGGAACGATTTCCAACAATGTCTGAAGCTATGCCAGCAGCTAGGGCTCCAAATCAACTTCGAGAAATCGACGCAGCAGCCCACACAAAGAATCCAGTATCTGGGGGCAACAATAGACTCCGCATTAGGAAAAGTGTTTCCTTCGGAGGAGAGACTGTTATCTATCATGCTGAAGGGCAAACAAATTTTACACAACGGCTTGCCTTCGGTTCGTCAGGTTGCCTCTCTCCTGGGGTCAATGGCATCCTGTATTTTTCTGTTCCCGAATGCCAGGCTCCGAATGCGTCCTCTGCAGCAAGACCTAGAGGACAAGTGGGATCAACGCTCTGCTCAGTGGGACGACAGAATACAGCTGTCAGAGGCAGCCAGGGCATCAATCCCATGGTGGATGCGGAAGGAGAATCTGCTGGTAGGGATTCCATTCCATCAAACTCCTCCCTCTCAGTCATTGATCACAGACGCCTCCCTCCAAGGTTGGGGAGCCCACATGGGGTCTCTTCAGACTCAGGGTCGTTGGTCAGCAAAAGAACAGTTGTACCACATCAACATGTTAGAGATGAGAGCGGTACTTCTTGCTCTCAAAGCCTTCCTGCCTTCGATCCAGACCAACTCCATCCTGGTTCAGACGGACAACACGACTTCCATGTACTATCTGAACAAGCAGGGAGGAACTCGATCGAGATCCCTGTTGCTGGAAGCGCAAGCTATCTGGCACTGGCTCCTGGCGAGGAATCTCTCCATAACGGCAATCCATCTGCCAGGAGAGCAGAATTCACAAGCAGATGCTCTCAGCCGGCACTTCGAAGACCAGCAGGACTGGGTTCTAAACGACGAATGGGGTCGTCCAACCATCGACCTTTTCGCAGACGACGCAAACAAGAAATGCCGAGACTTCGCCTCAAGGTACTACCGACCAGGGTCGAATGGGAATGCCCTTTTGATCAGTTGGTATGGGGCATTTGTGTACGCCTTTCCTCCCCTTCCACTCATTCCGAAGGTCGTGACCAAACTCTCCCACTCAGAGGCGAGAATGATCCTAATTGCTCCGGACTGGCCGAGGCAGTGGTGGTATCCGGACCTTCTTCACCTGCCAGAACATCCACACAGGAGGCTGCCGTGCAGACCGGACCTGCTGTCCAAGATGAACGGGAGCATCTATCACCCCAACCTTCCATCACTGAGCTTGGCAGCATGGCTCCTGAGGTCCTCCAGTATGGTCATTTAGGACTTCCTCAGGACTGCATGACCATCTTGAAAGAGGCCAGGAGACCTTCCATAAGACACTCCTGTGAGAAAGTGCCATCTTTCTTACATGGTATGCCCCCACTTTTTGCTGAATGGCTGATGTACTTTGACTGAGTGTGCCCTGGGCTCCTGCCAACCAGGTACCCGGGGCCTGTGTTCCTTCCCTAAAACTGCATTGATACCTACACCCAATTGCCATCCCTGGCCACAGGTCAGCCCCTGGTAAATGGTACCATGGGTACCCAGGGCACTGTGACCAGGGAAGGCCCCTAAGGGCTGCAGCACTTGTTGTGCCACCCTTAGGGACCCTGTACCTTTACACACACACACTGCCTTTGCAGGCTGCGTGTCTTGGTGCAGAACAAAAGCGAAGAGTCGACATGGCACACATCCCTGTGTGCCATGCCTACAAGCCACTGCCCTGGCCTAGGTCAGCCACCCCTCTAGCTGGGTGCACTATGCCAGTGGTGAGGGCATAGAGGCATGAGCCCTGTGCCCCTACAGTGCCCAAGTCCAT
Source organism: Calotriton arnoldi (assembly GCA_963921515.1). Lineage (NCBI taxonomy): Eukaryota > Metazoa > Chordata > Amphibia > Caudata > Salamandridae > Calotriton > Calotriton arnoldi. Next base: position 1,406,821 of record CAWUFW010000634.1, on the reverse strand, counting down.
TCTTGGGCATTGTAAGTGCAGTGCTGCCATTAAGAGTATATGGTGCTGGGAGTCTGTCATTACGAACTCCACTGCACCATAATGGCCCCACTGAAAACTAAGAAGTTTAGTATCAAACTTCTTAGCCCATTAAACCCCCACTGATGCCAGTGTGGGATTTAATGTAAACGCACTCCAGAGGGCATCTTAGAGATGCCCCCTGAAACCAACCCGACCTCCAGTGTCCGGACTGAGTGGCTGCCCAGGCTGCCACCACCAGACATGTTTCTGACCCCTGGGTCGAGAGCCTCTGCTCTCAGGGGCCTGAAAGAATGCGCATCCTGGGGCGAGGTGCCAAAGCCTCCTCCCCCAGGATGGGCAGGGGAGCTTCAAAGGCCTGCCGCCTTTGAGCTTCCCCAGACCACTTGCTGCTTCCAGCAAACTGGTCCCCACTGGTTCTACCCCCACTTCTGGCGGGAGAACCGGCGGGAAAACCAGAGGCAGGAAATGGGTTGTGCCCACCTCTGCCAACTCCACCCCTAAGGTGGGGGAGACTAGGTGAAGCCCAAACTCGAGTCCCCGCCATCTTGAGGATGGGGGACCCAGCCAACCAGGGACAGGCTCCTGCCCCCTCCCACTAGAGAGGAGCAGAATAGGGGTGTACCCACCCCAGGGAAGGGACCCATTGGCCCCTGCCCTTACCTACCTGTAACCACCCCTAAATTTAGTATTTAGGGGCTCCCTGAACCTTCCTTCCTCAGTTCCCGAATCCAAAAACAAGAAGAGAAGACGAAGCAAGAAGACCAGCCGGGCAGCTGCTAACAAGGATGCGACGACAACTGACTTGGCCCCAGCCCTACCGGCCTGTCGACCTCTGAACCTGCTCCTGCGGAACCCCGGCCTCAGCAACCTCAAAAACCCCGGAGGACCTGACTTCTGTGCCACAGCCTTCAACCCAGGGACTCCCACGAGCAGTGGTACTGCTCAAAAGAACAAACTCCAAAAGACCCAGCCCTGGCACGGAACCGCGAAACCTGCACCCTCTGCACCCGCCGAGCCCGGCCTGTGCCCGAGTGAACCAAGAATTTGAGGACGAACCCCCGTCGATTCTGACCTGGAATCCAGTGCCCAAGGACCCTCCTCGACGACCCAGACGACGCCTGCAGCCTCAGGACAAGGGACCCCTCCAACCGCGACCAGCAGGGGGTAAGATTTCCCGACCTCAAAGACACCCCTGCACCCGGCGCCCCACGGCCCCCTGTGCCCAACTCCTGGGTGTCTACCTATCCTCCAAGATCCCAACTTACCTCCCAAAGTGTTGGTCGCCCCTGAAGAATCACCGTCCCCGAGCCTGCAGCCTTTTTTCACCGTCCAAGATCGCCATTGGTTAACATTGAGCGCCCGACGGCTCGAAAGCACCCTGCACCCAGCCGCCCGAGTGCCCCTGGAAGTGCAGCCTCTACCCTAACCTACTTCCCCATTTGCCCTGGGCAAGTGACCAGGAGCCCAGCTCCCACAGCCGCGTGGCCTGCTTGCCAGCAGCCACCAACCAGAGGCCCCCTGCCTGCCATAGGATAACATTGGGCCTACTCACTCTGCACCCAGCCGCCCCTGTGCCGCTGAGGGTGTAACAACTGTACTTACCTGATACTGGGGGACCCCTGAGTCTATGCCCAGAACCTTAACTCTGCCAGTCGAGTACTTACCCAAAGACCGATAACTCACTTTCCTTCCATAGGGTAACACTGACTGGCTCGCACCTGGAATTTTTTCTAAGTGTGGAGTTTTGGAACTTTAAAATATTCACCTAAAATCAACCGAGTCACGAAAACGAAAATACTCACCTGGCATTAGAAGAGGCCCCAGTGCTGGACCGGGGTGCCCAACACTGGCCCTAAAAAGTAATCCCAACGTTACTTACCGCTAACTCCATTTTCTTCCATAGGGATCCATTGACTGGTTTTCTGTGAAATTTCTTCTAAGTGTCTACTTTTGAAATACTAAAATATTGTTTAAAAATCACAACAGTAACGAATTCCGAACTACTCACCGGCTATCAGGAGAGACGTCAGTACTGCCTCTTTTAGGCTAGTACCAACCATGAAAAGTAATTTTTACCGTACTTACCAGTAACTCGAAATTCCTCTCATAGGATACCATTGCCTGCTTTTGTTGAAAAAGTTTCTAAGTGTCGATTTCTGCATTTTACAAATATTCTTTAAAAATCGTGCCAATGATACAAACGTAATTACTTACCTGTTTTAGCTAGATACCCCAGTGCTGAACCCGAGAACCCAGCACTGGATTACAAAAGTAACGTAAACCTGCTTTGCTTGCAAACTGCATTTCCTTCCATAGGATAACATTGGTAATTTTACCCAGAAAAGTTTCTAAGTGTCGACTTTTGAAATACAGTAATATTCCTCAAAAAATCACTACAATAACCAAAACGCTTTTTCTTACCTGTTTCCAGGAAGTGTCCCAGGACTGAATCCAGGATCCAGTCCTGTGGTTAGAAACGTAACCTACAAAGTCATTAATTGTAATTAATCACAATTTTCCATTAAGCTCAATGTTGCATTGTATTTGACCCTGTGTTGCCTCTTGCACCAACTGTGATTATTACCACCAACAAGTCTATTGCCTATTTTGTAAGGTGGTTAACCAGAACATCTCATACTGAGAAAGTATATTTTGACCCTATTGTTGGTTCTAAAATAAAACAAGCATATATTTTTTTTTTATATACAAACCATTGGCCTAGAGTTCAGTTCTTGAGTGTGTGAGACCATTTGCTGACTGAGTGTGTACAACAAATGCTTTACACTGTCCTCTGATACTGCCTTACTGCTCGACCAAGCTACCACTTTAGAGAGTAAGGTTATATCAAACTTTAGCCTCTGCCAAACCTCTGGGGACTGGGGACTCTGTGCACACTGAACCTTACTTTGGTGCAGTATATACAGAGCCACTTTCCTACAACTCCTATGCCTGTAAATGGAAACGCTTTTATATTTGGTGTACACAGAATAATTGTAGTCCTACCAACGTACAGAAAGAAGTAATTTTGCCCTACCTGCTTCATCTAGCTAGGGCAGGCCTGAAATTCTCTTCCATTAAGGTACACCTAGCTGCCATTACGGCGTATAGGCGTTCCCCCTTCTCAGCCTTCCTTTTTCCAACTGCACGTCGTAAAGGATTTCTTACAGGGTCTGAAGAAGGTCTATCCTCCTGTTCGGCCCCCTTCACCACCCTGGGAACTGAACCTGGTTCTTTCTAAATTGATGGGTCCCCCCCCCTTTGAACCGATCCACAAAGCGACACTACAGCACCTGACATGGAAGGTGGCCTTCCTTGTGGCGATTACTTCAGCTCGCAGGGTGAGCGAAATTCAAGCCCTCTGCTCAAAAGAGCCTTATACTGTTTTTCATCTTAATAGGGTTGTTATGAGAACCCACCCCGCCTTTCTTCCGAAGGTGGTGTCGGATTTTCATGTGAATCAGACCCTTTCGCTTTCAACTTTCTTTCCAAATCCCTCTACCCCAGCTGAGAGGGCTCTTCACTCAGACCTGAAGAGGGTTCTGAAATTTTACTTGAACAGGTCTCAATCTATTAGGAAAACCGATCAGCTGTTCATCAATTACGGTTCGATCAGGTCAGGTTTTCCGGCTTCTAATCGTTCCATCTCCAGATGGATAGTTTCATGCATCAAACTGGCTTTTCAGATAGCGCAGAAGCCTCTGTGGTCTAGACCAAAAGCACATTCCACTAGGGGAAAAGCAGAAACTGCTGCATTCCTTAACAATGTACCGATTTCCGAGATCTGTAAAGCAGCCACTTAAGATCTATACATACATTTACAAGACATTATTGTCTTGATTCTGATACCAGGGCAGATACCCAAGTAGGTCAGGCCTCCTTGAGGAATCTGTTCCACAAATGATTGAGTCTGCTTGTGGATTTGGGTCATTCTTTCTCATTTGGGTCATTCTTTCTCATTTGCCTGCAGGCTTGCTATTCTATTCAGTGCTTATGACTATTGATGAGAATCCCCTGGAAGAGAAGGATAAGTTACTTGCCTGTAATCCTAGTTCTCTTCCAGGGGACACTCATCAATAGTCATAAGCACTGAATAGTCCCGCCCACGTGCGGGGACCCCGGAGCAATAGCCAATAATATGCATATACCTACATATACACATATCCAATATCCATATATATAGATACTATGCATATACATAAATATATGCAGCCTAACAACCCATACTAGGCTGAAAAACTGCCCAAATGCACTGTAAACGTCTTACATTTGAACTATAACTAAATAACCTTCATGAGAACTTCATGAAACAGATAAGTAAACTGCTTTAGTTTGCTTTGAAACAACACAGCCTTTATTTTCAATGGTAAAGAAGACAAGACCATAGAGGCAGATTAGCCTAGAGAGGCTGCATATAGAAACAGTAGGAGAAAACTGGCACCGTGCCTTTAAGACCTCTTGGAACCCCCAGGCTCCCATCATGCACCACAGGTGACAGTTAGGTCAGTTCTTTTTTCCGGCTCCTTCTATGAGGATCCTGGAGTTTGAGCTCCCCAGTTAGTGGTATTTTTATCACTTTTCCGGATTTTGGGTGGAATATTTTTATTTCACTCGACGTCTTTGCTATCCAGCTGTCATACAGCTGATTTTTTTCCTGATTTTTATCTGTTTTCCTCTCAAAATGCCGGCCTTATTCAATAAGTGCCCGGCCTGTGGGAAAAAGATGTCCAAATCAGACCCTCACTCGGTCTGTATTGCTTGTTTACCGTCATCACACAAGCCAGACCAGTGTTACCATTGCAGCAAGCTGTCAAGGCGAACCCTTAAGGAAAGGGAGAAGATCAAGCTGCACTCCATGTTAGAGAAAGGAAGTAAGGCGACAAGTGTTGAAGGGGAACGCTCTGCTAAAAAACCCTCCTCTCACTCAAAAGGGAGTAAAGATCACGGTGAGAAGCGGAAACATCGATCGCCGTCGAGGGACAGATCAACATCAAAGGTACCTGTGTGTTCGGAGTCGGCGTCGAAGTCGAGGCGTCCTTCGCCGTCGAAGATGAAAGCTTCAGGTGAGAAGTCCCATCTGGTGGCTCGTAGGCGGTCCAGGTCTGGCTCGCCTAAGACGGGAGGCGGTGAGAGATCGATGTCGGAGCAACGACGTCGGAGCAACGACTTCGAAGGTACCACCACCGACGTCGAGAACACCGCCGCCGTCGAAGGTCACACAGGCTTCGACGTCGTGCAGAGCACCTGCGGTGTCGACGCCGAGCAAGCATTCGCGTCGAAGGTCGACGTCAAGACATTCGACGTCGAGACAAGCGTCGCCCAGAAGGTCGACGTCGAGGCACCCTAGATCGCCGTTGAGAGGTTCGCCGTCAAAGGTCAAGGTCGCCAAGGCGCAGGTCGACGTCAAGAAGAGCGAGATCGACGTCGAGGGGATCTCCGTCGACGTCGAGAGCATTGTCGAAATCCAGGTCTCCTTTCAGTAGATCAACGTCGAGGAGATCGACGTCGAGGAGATCGACGTCGAGGAGGTCGGGGCCGGCTCCTAAGGATGTCCAAGTGGCCTCTGAAAGTGCTTCTTCCTCTCCGGGCCTTCAGATCGTTCAGATCACGCCTGAACCATCTCCAGCTCCTCCTGCACCGACTAACATCTCCCCTAGATGGCTGGGAGATATAAGGGAATGGAAGATTAGGAAGGTGACAAGGGTCATACGTTCCAGCACACGATCCAGATCGCCTCTGATTCAGTCCGTACATTCCTCGGAGAGGCAGGAGCGACGAGCCATCTTGCATAAATCTCCTTCTGTGAGAAGGCATGCGTCTCGTTCTCCCAGAAGCAGAACGTCTAGGCACCATCGGCGTTCTCACAGGAGTAAAAGCCATAAGTCACCATCGTGGTCTTCATCCTCCGGAACATCTAAGGCGGACTACTCCCCTACGCTGTCTTCTACGCCTCCAAGTCAGATATCACCTATAGATGACATCACCACCTTTTAATGAAGTTTTGTGCAGGGGCGCAGCGAAGCTTCATATCGAAATGCCGGTCCACACCCCGGTAACATCGGTCATCTTTGAAACGCTGCATCAAAGAGCGTCGTCCAGACCGCTGCTCCCTTTGGTGCCTGGCCTGCTGGAGCCTGCAATGCAAAAGTTCTTAACTCCAGCTTCGGTGGGGGCCGCTCCCTCAAGGGTATTGAAAAAATACAAAGCTCCTGAGCAGGATCCCCTGTTTTTGAGATCTGATCCTCCTCCGGATTCAGTTGTTTCGGCTGCCAGGAAAAATCAGTCAGGAGCAACTTCAGCGGTGCCACCTGACAAGGACAGTAAAGCAATGGATTCCATCGGGAAGAGGATGTGCAACACCTCCGCATCCGGTATGAAGGTGGCCAGCGCCACGGCCTTGCTGGGTCGTTATGACCTATCCCTTTGGGACAACCTCACATTTCACGGAGAAGCTCCCGAAGGAAGACGGACAAGACTTCCTGGAGGTCCTTCAGGAAGGGGGGCTGGTGTCTAACCAAATCATAAGTGCATCAGCTGACGCCTCAGACTTGGCCGCCCATGGCTACTCACACGGCATTTGTGCCCGTCGGTCGGCCTGGCTTATGTTCACAGGGTTGAAGCCAGAGGCGCAACATAGGATTTTGAACTTGCTGTTCAATGGATCCTCCCTCTTCGGTCCTCATGCCGACGACGAAATGTCCCGCATGAAGTCAGAGCTGGACACGGACAAAGCAGTGGGTCTGGAGAAGAGAAAAGATTTTAGGTGACGTTACCGCCCCTATGATCGGCGCCACTACCAGCAGAGGGTTCAATCCCCTCACTGGTCCTCGCAGCAAGGAAGATCTCAATCTGCTCAGCGACGTCCCGGCAGAGGGCGAGGAAATGCTTCCAGACAGTCCACACCAGCTACCAAACAACAGCAACAGAAGCAGTGAGACCTCGCTTCCCCTGACTCCGTTACCCACTCCGGTGGGGGGGAAGTATCCGTTTATTTCTGGAAGAGTGGACCAAAATCACGCTGGACAAATGGGTACTGAATATTGTAGAGAATGGATACTCCATCAGGTTCAAGTCCCCTCCACCGTCTATTCCTCCTCAAAAGACTGTTTCCCATCACGTGAGTCTTCTAAGGGAGGAGGTATCTACTCTACTCTTAAAGGAGGCCATTGAAAGGGTTCCATGGCACCAACGTCGTCAAGGAATCTATTCCTGCTATTTTCTTGTACCAAAGAAAGGTCTCAGCAAGGAGTTCAGGCCTATACTCTATCTCCGGCATCTCAACAAATTCATTCTCAAAGAAAAATTCGGGATGCTGGCTTTGCATCAAATAATTCCACACTTGCATCAACAGGACTGGATGTGTTCCATAGATCTCCAAAATGCCTACTTCCATATTCCAATCTCTCGGAAGCATCGGAAATTTCTAAGGTTTCGCATTCAGTCCGACCACTTCCAATTCACAGTCCTGCCGTTCGGACTCAAGTCAGCGCCGCGCGCTTTCTCGAAGTGCATGGCAGTAGTAGCGGCATTCTTGAGAAGGAAGAGAATCTTCGTCTACCCTTACCTAGACGATTGTCTTCTCAAAAGTGCTTCTCCAGAGCTTCTGCGACAACACCTCGTTTTCTGCATTCGACAGCTGCAACGGCTGGGTCTCCATGTCAACTTCAAAAGGTCCATCCTCAACCCAACTTGGAGGATACATTACCTGGGGGCAACTCTAGACCCAGTAAACGCAAGAGCGTATCCTTCGGAGGAGAGACTGTCATCTATTCTCCTCAAGTGTCAAAGCATCTTGCGGAGCCCTCATCCGACGGCCCGTCAAGTTTCTTCTCTGCTGGGGTCTATGGCCTCGTGCATCTTTCTGGTCCCGAATGCAAGACTCCACATGAGACCTCTGCAACAAACTCTGGAGTATCAATGGTCCCAGATCTCCAATCGCTGGGAGGACACAATAGCCATACCTTTGTCCGTTCGGCTCTCCATCGGCTGGTGGATGCGGAGGGATCATCTACTGGTGGGCACTCCTTTTCACGAGGACCTTCCAGAACTGACTTTGGTGACAGATGTGTCCCTTCAGGGATGGGGCGCTCACATGGGGTCACTCCAGATACAAGGTCTTTGGTCGGAGAGAGAACAGCTCTATCACATAAACATGCTGGAGCTCAGAGCAGTCCATCTGGCCCTCAAGGCGTTCTTTCCGTCCATCACATCCAAGACTCTGCTTGTTCAGACGGACAACAATGTACTACCTGAACAAGCAGGGGGGCACCAGGTCCAGGCCTCTGTCTCTGGAAGCGCAGGCGATTTGGAGGTGGCTTCTGGCTCGGGCATGATTTCAGCAGTCCACCTGCCAGGCGTCCTAAACGTTCAAGCAGATGGCCTAAGCAGGCATTTCACAGAAACGCACGACTGGAGGCTAAAACAAGAGGTGGCACAAGACCTCTTTCATGCCTGGGGGAATCCAGACAAAGACCTCTTCGCGGATGCAGGAAACGCAAAATGCCACGTCTTCGCCTCCAGGTTCCCACAACCAGGCTCCAAGGGGAATGCCCTATGGATAGACTGCTCAGATACATACTATACGCCTTTCCACCGATCCCCCTCATTCCTCTAGTGATCAGGAAGCTGTACGAATCCAAGTCAAGGATGATCTTGGTGGCGACAGACTGGCCTCGCCAGTGGTGGTACCCGGATCTTCTTCATCTTTCGTCAGTACCGCACAGGAGGCTGCCAGTTTATCCAGATCTGTTGACCAGGGAGGGCGGCAAGGTGTTCCATCCCAATCTGCCGTCCCTGAAGCTAGCAGCATGGCTCCTGAATTCATCTAATATGGACACCTAGGTCTCCCTCAGGACTGCATGCAGATCTTGAAGGAGGCTCGAAGACCTTCTACAAGGAAAACATACGCTTTCAAGTGGAAGCGGAGCGGTTCTACATGTGGTGTACTGCACAGGGCCATGATCCTATAAGGGGTCAGGAACAGGTACTGTTACCATATTTACTGTATTTGGCCAAAGCGGGATTGCAATATTCATCCATAAAAGTTCACTTGGCCGCGATAACAGCATATAGGAAATCTCCCAGTCAGGTTTCCTTCTTTAAAATGCCAGTGGTTAAGGATTTCTTGGAGGGCTTAAAGAAAGTTTATCCCCCAGTGAAGGCTCCTTCTCCTTCTTGGGAGCTAAATGTGGTTTTATCTAAATTAATGGGCCCACCCTTTGAACCTATACACAAAGCTTCCCTGCAGCATCTTTCATGGAAGACTGCATTTCTTGTGGCGATCACGTCTGCTCGCAGGGTGAGCGAGATACAGGCCTTGTGCTCCTCGGAACCTTATCTTATTTTTCATGCAAACAGAGTGGTACTAAGGACTCACCTGAGGTTCCTTCCTAAGGTGGTCTCGGAGTTTCACATCAACCAGTCCATTACCCTTCCCACTTTCTTTGTGAACCCTGTCACACCTGCTGAGAAAGCACTACACTCGCTAGACCTCAAAAGGGTGTTGAAATTTTACTTGAATAAGACCAAGACTGTACGTAAATCGGACAGATTGTTCGTGAATTATGGTCCTCTAAACACTGGTTCTCCGGCCTCTAAAAGGTCTATCGCTAGATGGATTGTGTCATGCATTATGTTATCTTATCAGCTAGCGCACAAACAGCTCCCAGGCAGACCGAGAGCCCATTCGACAAGAGGAAAAGCCACTACAGTGGCTATGTTGAATAATGTACCTATTCAAGACATATGTAAAGCGGCCACTTGGCGTTCAGTACATACTTTTGCACGCCATTATTGTCTTAATTCTGATACTCAGGCTGATGCTAGGGTTGGTCAAGCATCCCTGAGAAACTTGTTTGGGTAGTATAAGTTGTATTTGGTGTTCATGATATCCTGGTGTTCACCCGCAGAGTATGGGGATGGGCTTGCTACTCTATTCAGTGCTTATGACTATTGATGAGTATCCCCTGGAAGAGAAGGATAAGTTACTTACCTGTAATCCTAGTTCTCTTCCAGGAGTATACTCATCAAAGTCATAAGCAACCCTCCCGCCTCCCCGGGTGACTACCAGGTTCATGTGTATTGTATATGCTACCTATCCTGTGATTACTCTGTTTACGCCGTCCAAAAGAACTGACCTAACTGTCACCTGTGGTGCATGATGGGAGCCTGGGGGTTCCAAGAGGTCTTAAAGGCACGGCGCCAGTTTTCTCCTACTGTTTCTATATGCAGCCTCTCTAGGCTAATCTGCCTCTATGGTCTTGTCTTCTTTACCATTGAAAATAAAGGCTGTTTCAAAGCATACTAAAGCAGTTTACTTATCTGTTTCATGAAGTTCTCATGAAGGTTATTTATTTATTGTTCAAATGTAAGAAGTTTACAGTGCATTTGGGCAGTTTTTCAGCCGAGTATGGGTTGTTAGGCTGCATATATTTATGTATATGCATAGTACCTATATATATATGGATATTGGCATGTGTATATGCATATTATTGGCTATTGCTCCGGGGTCCCCGCACGTGGGCGGGACTATTCAGTGCTTATGACTTTGATGAGTATACCCCTGGAAGAGAACTAGGATTACAGGTAAGTAACTTATCCTTCTCTTCCAGGGGTATCCTCATCAAAGTCATAAGCAACCCACCGCCTCCCCAGGCATATGAGACTGTTGTGTTAAGATATATCTTTGTGCCCTGACCTTCGGATCTCCGCAAAGAACAACTGACCTAACTGTCACCCCTGAGGCATGATGGGAAGCTAGGGGTCATGGCTGCCTTAAAGGCACGGTGCCAGTTTTTTGTACAATTGCTTTCATTTTCTATGTTATTGGTTTACAATGCAGCCTGTAGGCTAACAATGTCTGCTGTTTTTGCAGTATTTTCATGAGTCTTGCTCATTAAAAAGAGTTCAAGTGTCACTTGCCCTCCTGTGGTCTATAGATTCATTATTTGTTTATAAAAACAGTGATTTGTTATTGCATTGTGTAGCCTACTATATGTGGGCTGCATTGGTATGGAAAAAATGATGTGTATATATGTGTGTGTGTGTGTGTGTGTGTGTGTGTGTGTGTGTGTGTGTGTGTGTGTGTATATATATATATATATATATGTATATGTATATATATGTTTTTCATATATATTTTGTATTGTTTCCGGGGTCCCCGCACATGGGCGGGAATATTCAGTGTTTATGATTTTGATTAGGATACCCCTGGAAGAAAACTAGGATTACAGGTAAGTAACTTATTCTTTCAGGACCCCAAGAGCGGCAGGCTCTCGACACACAGGCACAGAAACATGTCTGGTGGTGGCAGCTGGCGAGCAGCCACTCAGCCAGGACACTAGTTAGGTCGTTTTTTCAGGGGGCATCTCTACGATCCCCTCTGAGTGCATTTTTCATTAAATCCCACACTGGCATCAGTCTGGGTTTAATGTGCTGCGAAGTTAGATACCAAACTTCCCAGTTTTCAGTAAAGCTATTACGGTGCTGTGGCGTTCATAATGACAAACTCCCAGCACCATATACTCTTTATGGCAATACTACACTTACAATGTCTAAGAATTGACTTAGACACTGTAGGGGTACAGGGCTCATGCACCTGTACCCTCACCACTGGTATAGTGCACCCAGCTAGAGGGGTGGCTTACCCCTGCCAGGTCAGTGGGTTGTTGGCATGGCACACAGGGATGTGTGCCATTTCGACTCTTCACTTTGTACTGCACCAAAACACGCAGCCTGCAATGGCAGTGTGAGTGGGGAAAGGTACAGGGCCTCTAAGGGTGGCACAATAAGTGCTGCAGCCCTTAGAGGCCTTCCCTGGTCAGAGTGCCCTTGGTACCTTTTACAAGGGACTTATATGTGGCCAGGGAGTTGCCAATTGGGTTTTGCAACAGTACAGTTTAGGGAAAGAACATAGGCTCTGGGTACCTGGTTGACAGGAACCCAGGGCACACTCAAAGTACATCAACAGTTTGGCAAAAAGTGGGGGCAACCATGTAAAAAGGGGCACTTTCCTAAGGTTAAAACAAAGGTTTTGTTCAAATTCAGTCTCCATGATACTAGAGTCAAGCTAGCCTGACTGATGAGGGGTGATGCCCCGAAACCAGTCCCAGGATGCTTGTTTCCAGTTCAGGGAGGACCTTGCCTGGCAGTAAGGGCTGACCTGTTCCCATGGGGAACAGGGTCAAGACTCATTTGCGCATGGCTGGGTGTGAACTGGAAAGCCATGGGGAGCAAAAAAACGATGGATTTAAGCCCAGATCTCTGTACTAGGGTGAATGTTTGACATTGTGCAGCTTTCTGGCCATCAATTGTTCTTTTTGCTTATGTTTGAAAGAAGTTGTAATTAAAACCTTGCCTTTATTCCAGTGGTAATGACAGAATTTGATATAAATCAAGCAGTTTCGTTGCCAACCTTCTTCCCAAACCCTTCATATCCGTGGAAAGAGCTCTTCATTTCCTGGATGTCAAAAGTGCACTAAAATTTTATCTATACAAACCAAGCGATCAATCAAACTGACCAACTTTTTATAAACTATAGTCCTTTTAGGGCTGGTCTCTACTTCTAAGCAATCCATTTCCAGGTGGATTGTTTGTTGCTTTGAATTCCGTTACCATCTAACATGGAAATATCTCAACCAAAGCTCTTTCAACTAAGGGAAAAACTATAGCTTTGTTAAAAAAAAAAAAATAGTTCCAGTTTCTGAGATGTTTAAAGCTGCTACATGGAAGTATATTAGGTACCTTGCCCGGACATTAGTGTTTGGATTCAGATTCAAGAGCCCAAGTGGATTAGGCCTCTTTGAGAAATCTTTTTGTGTAAATGTGGAAACGGTTCCGCTTTTTAGGTCGAGCCTCGAGTAGCGCGCAAGCGCTGCTCTGCGAGACTTTAAGTTAGGGGCTTCTGAAAGCTGACCAGACGCTCGTGCGTCATGGCCTTTTCCCTGCGGTTACCCGCACGGCAGACATCGGTTTCCAATTATCGTGCCCGGGCGCGATAATTGGAAACACATGCCGGCCGTGCGGGTAATCGCAGGGAAAAGGCCATAACGCACGAGCGTCTGGTCAGCTCAGCAGGCTGCCGCGCTCGCTCGCCCCCGCTCCTCTCGTTTCTTTCTGTTGCAGAAAATCAATTTAATTCTGCTGCAAACCATGGTCTCTCCCTGCTTGTAACAAAATGTTTCATTCGCGTCATCGGGAGAGGAGGTTCTGATTTTAACTTTGCCAGGTCACTCAGCTGAGCCTCTTTTAATGTGCTGTATTGTTTATCTACAAAATCAGCTTATTGTTTTCGTTCGTGTTTTCATTAATAATGTACATGATTTTCTTTCTGCGCCAAATTATGTGCATTACCAGCCAATGTAAGTGTTTTTTTAATGTGATTGGTGCTGTGCAACTAATATTCAATAACTGCACGTTTATGTAATGTCAGGCTATGAAAAATAGTGCGCTTCCTTTGTCTTAAACATTATAAAAGACATACGTTTTGGGGAACAGCTAGCTTTTTATTCATTTTAGTTTTAGCTACAGAGCTGTGAGGGTTGGAGAGTGATCTTTTGGGGTTTCCTTTAGAGACAGAATCTGTCAGTCTAATTTCAAATTTATTTAGATACTTATGATTATGCTAATTCTTTAGATTCATTAACTACTTTTTGTTTTCTGTAAAACTATTTTTGAATAAACCTACGAGGTTTACAACTTTAGAATTTAGTTGTGTGCAGGTTTGATTTATAGCCTTGGACCAAGATTCAAAAGCGTCAAAAGAAGTCTGTATTAGGAGGGTCACGTTTAGTGATGATCAGGGGGTCCATGCATGTGCTGTGCCCCATGCTGTATATTGTGTTTAGTTAGTGTGAGTGCATGGATGTGGTGCCCCTCCTGGGAGGGATGCCTATCCATTAACTAGCACATGGCAGAGTGCTTCCTGCCAGTCTCAGGATGGCATGGAAAGCTGTGAGAACTTGCAGTGTGGCACAGATGGGTGCTACATTGATGACATATGTATTTAGGGAAGCTCTATAGAGTGGTGAAGCAGGTGAAGTGACCACCACACCCCTCTTCCTGTGCTCTTTGTTCAAACACCCCTCCTTCTCTTCCCCTTCATGGTAAGGCTCTTCCTTTTCTTGCTCGAGAACAAGGAGGTGCTCCACGGTGACATGTTGGCGCACTATGCACAGAATTGATAATACATGTGAGTCTTGCTAGAAAAGAATGCACTATGCCCAATTATTCATTCAATTGTTCCAGGACCACATAGTGCTCGGATGTGTCCTTCCTGGAAAAATGCAGGTGGTGTTCAAAGCACTAATAAATAAGTGTATCCTGCTGGAAAATAGTACATTATACCAGGTTCTACTTTTTCTTGCCCCAAAACTTCGAGGTGCCCTAGGATGCTGAAAAAGTAGCATGTGGTGCAATAGAAAGTGAAAATACTTATGTTTCTTGTATGCAAATTATAGGATGTTCCCAGTTCTTATCCTGCTCTTTCTCCAGAGCCTTGAAGTGATCTAAAATACCTATAATAGGCCACAGTGACTATAAATAAATGAATCTGTCTCTTATCCATGAAGGATAGCGTTAGCCCGGCTCTTTCTTATGTCCTGCCAGAGATTCGAAATGTTCTAAAAGGGAATAGTCTCAACATGTCGTCGATATACATAATACCAATAAATAACCAGCATTGGCATAGCCAATAGGTCTGCCTTGGGGACCTTATAAGTGTTTAGCCATGCAACGGTTGATGTTGTTGCACCAAGGATATCGTGCTGCATAACTAAATGCTTATAAGGTCCCAAAAGCGAGACCTATTGGCTATGCCAATGCTTGTTTCTTCTTGTCTGCAATTCTTGTAGCGGGATCAGCTATTCTATTCAGTGCTTATGACTGTTGATTAGGATTCCCATTGAAGAGAATTAAACATTTCTTACCTGTAATCCTAGTTCTCCCAGTGGAATCTTCATCATATTAAATTCTGAATTATGTAATGTCCCTCAAAAATGTATAAGCCAGTAGACCTCATTGGAATCCTGATTGTTAGACTGCTTGCCTCACCTCAGTTATTAGGTGTCTTATACCTTTTAATACATTAAGGCTAATTTAGCGAAGGACTGCTTGCACTTGGGACATGTATTTGTTACACAGGACAGAAAACAGTGCTTCTGTTAAAAAAAAAAAAAATTATGAAGCACGCGGAAGCTATTGTGCAGTGGACGGTGTAATCGTCCTTCTCTGGCTTTCATAGCATAAGCAACAAAACGTGCAAAAACATGACCACTTAGCACATAAAAAACTGATTTCGCTTACATCAGAAATGAAACCGAAAAGTTCACGTTAGTAGAGGCTTCCTTTAGGCCTATCAAAATAATTCTCACAAACCCTTTCAGAGAGCAAAAAAGGACCATGTTCGCATCCATCTAGGACTGTGACATATATAACATAGTCTACCATTTAAGAAAAATGTGCTTTCATTGAACAGGTTTTTCCTTCATTAAGATTTTGAGACTAACACTGCTTAAGCAATGTTAATTTAATGACATTCATAAGATGAGACTGATTTTACAAAATGTATTGACTTATTTGGTACATTTTTCGGTTTCAGGTCAGAATATAAAGTGTGCAGTAACTGAATATGGTTTAGAAAACAGCAGCCCGGTCAAGTACCATGCATCAGGTGTCAACCTAGCGGTCCCTGCTGCTAACGAGCAGGCTCGGGGAATGGCTCAGCTATCTGGGCTGGCTTGGGTGTTCCGCCAATCAGATTCACTGACGTCAGGACTCGTGTCAGTGATGATTTGCCCAATAAGCGGACCGGGCTGCATGCACCGCGGGCGGCAGCCAGTTGTTTAGCAGCACATCCCGTGTTGATGTGCTGTGCTGCACTGCCCTAATGATGTGATGACCCACTTGATCCAAACCAGACTGCGGCCGGAGTGGTGGTGCCTCAGCAGGCAGCTCTCAAACAGTCTGTATAATAACTAATTTATGCTTGCAACGTGCTTGTCAGTTAATGCCATTTATTTCCGGCAGTGTTAATTTACATATTTCGCCTTATTTTTTGTTAATTCTACAGAATGTATCTGGTATTTTTAAATGCCAATGAAAGTATCTCAAACTAACAAAAAAACTAAATAGTGTCAACTTTAGTGCAAGTAAGCGCATTTGAATTGAATTAACATTGGACTCTTGCTAGAACAATACTGTCCTAATTCTTCTGTCATTTTCAGTAATTGCTGTTCCTGTAGTCCATTATACATTCTATGTAAATGATACCTGCAAACTTCTCACAGGATATCAGGCTACGTATTAATGTTTCAGCAACAGCGTCGCACCGTAAGAATGTATTGTTAATGGACACCAGAGGGCGGCATACCCATATTTTTAGGTCCCGCCTAGGCAGCGCTTGCCCGGTCTCTTCGAGGCATGCTGTATTCAGGTATGAACTGGAAGCTCCGCCCATCTTTTCAACTGCCTCCTGTTACTATGATTTTTAAATGGTGGCTTTTGGTTTGTTAATAGGCTCAGTAGTCCCTCCTTAGTACTTCCCTTTCTCATGTTGTAACCCCCCATAAGTACTGCCCCTCTTACATGTGTTATTACTCGGTGTGCTTTATTTGCAGTCTGTGAGCACAATTTTTTTTACATGACTTTCTCCTACCTGCTCTCCTGCATCTTAACGATTTTTTTTTTTTGCGCAGCATGCCGTGCTTGAACTTAATGGCGGCAGTGCGACTTTTCTTTTGTTGTGCGCGACTTGCCCAGCTCTATTTTTGCACCATTGTATTTTTTTTCCTAGCAACTCATTTTTACTAGTAATGGCGACCCATCGTGATATTTTTTAAATGCGTGGCTCGCCCGACTTGCACATTTTCATTTATAAAGTATGGGGTATTTTTTGGCAGTGCAGCACGCTTTAACAATAGCAGCCAATCGCCTTTCTTTTCGTCTGAGTAAGCCGCCAAAGGCGTCCACGTGCCCTTATTTTCGAAATAGGCAAAAAGGGCAGCTCAGCAAACTCAATTTTTTCAATATTTTTTGCTTTTAGTAAGCAGCACAGGCGGTGTGCTGTGCTGCTTACGAAAAACGTACAATATTGAAAAAATAGTTTGCCGTGCCTTTCTTTTCTTCGGCGCCAATCGCCAAACTTATGTATACGAGTTATTGGCATTGCCAGGGCTTTTTATAGTTATTGTTTTTACATGTAATATCATAAATAAGACAGTTCGCTTGATTCATTTTCTCTTCGGTTCTGCGTTCCACCGGCGGTTCTCTTGCCCAAGTCAGTCAGATTTTACTTGTGCATATAAAGCATGCACGCCTTTGAACCATGCTGCACCTACTTCACAGAGGAGTTTGATTCATTTCCCAGTTGTAGTTCTGACTTTGTGAATCAGGCGCCATATGTGCAATTGGGCTTCCAGTAGCAAGGACGACCAAATCACTTGGTAAAATCCATCTCTTTCACAGACATGGGTAGCTGGTAGGTCCTGGAAGGGCTACAAGATACAACATGACACACTGTAGGACTCTTGGCTGCAGATTCATTCACTGTCTGGGATTACACAACCAACAACTGAAAACAT
Organism: Calotriton arnoldi; assembly: GCA_963921515.1. Taxonomy (NCBI): domain Eukaryota; kingdom Metazoa; phylum Chordata; class Amphibia; order Caudata; family Salamandridae; genus Calotriton; species Calotriton arnoldi. Next base: position 1,389,227 of record CAWUFW010000634.1, on the reverse strand, counting down.
TCCCTGTAACGCCTGCCATCTCAGGCACGTGAAGACCACAGAGTGACATGGTAATCGGGACAGAAGATGGTCCATTGATTTCACATGGCCCCAGCCACAATTCGTGCATGGGGCAGTTCATGTTGAGGCTTTGTGGAAAGAGCACATTCACTCCTCTTCCAGAGGTGGAAACGGAGTAGCGGATTCTTTGTAAGAGTTCACTTTTGAAAACGGATAAAACATTTACTTGGCAGGTGAACCAACTTTGTGCGCCTTGAACGTTTATAAAAACAAGCATTTGCAATGCAATAGGTCTCGCATTACTGAAAGTTTGAGCTATTGGCGTTGCATTATCATTTGCATCGCCAATAACTCAAACTTTTAGTTATGCGAGACATATTGCAATGCAAATGCTTGTTACAATTATTGACGCTGCAAGTTTTTCAAATGCTGTCAGGAATGCACTTTTGCTGGGTTGGCCGATTATATTATACCCACAATTACAAACGTAAGGGACTCCTAAATATGACCTCATTAGGATGATTCAGTTTTTTGGTACTGGGATACAGGAGAGGCATGGGAGCATGCAGTCTCCAATTTTGCTGGTATCCCTGCTCCGACATCCGGCATTACAAGATATTTTCCTAGGAATGAGGACTAACACACTGACTTGCGAATAACTGGTCCTTTTCCTCATGTCATTCCCAGGTCCAACAATGGGCCATTTATCTCTTCCATTTAGTACCTCCTGTGTGCAGGTGGTAAACTGCAGCGAGAGTACTCTGGTTTGGGGGCGGAGCTCAGTTAGGCAGAGCAATTCTGAGAGGGGCATTATTTGCTCTCACTGGGATCGGGGCTAGTTGATGAGTGTTGCACTGTGCCTCCTACATCCTCTTGCTAGAGTAATCTGTGATTTCACCAGGTGCAGAAATACATCGGTAAAACCAAGTCCAGAATCCAGATACTTTAGGAGTCCTACATGCCCATCCATTGCAGCAGTTTTAATATCTTCTTAGAGTTTTTTTGTTGCTCAAATGGGTGTATTTTCTGTTTGTTTCCCTTGTCTTAATTGCTTGATTATGCTCACAGGAAAGTGTCACTCATAGTCTTTGAATGTCACTCATAATTACACTGTAATTATGAAAATGTCACACAAGCAGTCTGAAACCCTGGCAGCTATGATGCACGCTGTGATAATGTCTTGCGCCCAGCCATCCAAAAACGAAATAATTGTGCATTGTGCTTTTTCTTTTTTAACATGATGATGACCTCCTTTAAATGTTTTGGGGTATTTTATCCACATTTTGAAGTATTTGGTTCTTTTCCCATCCTTCTAGTTATGTTTTATTTTATTTTCTAGGTGCCTTTTACCTTGTGTTTGAGTATATGGACCACGATTTGATGGGCCTGCTAGAATCTGGGCTGGTGCATTTTTCAGAGGACCACATTAAGTCTTTCATGAAGCAGCTTCTCGAAGGCCTGGACTACTGTCACAAGAAGAACTTCCTTCATCGTGATATCAAGTGTTCCAACATATTGTTAAACAACAGGTAGTTGCTCCCTTTACATGTGGAATTAGTTTTCTTAATGTTGCAAGGCTTTTGTTGCACTTGGATTGCTATAAACAAACCACTATCACTGCCTTAGATGAAGGACTAACATCACTCAAATGCATTCCTTCTATTTCTTTTCAGTGGTCAAATTAAGCTGGCTGATTTTGGACTGGCTAGATTGTACAGCTCTGAAGAAAGGTAAGACTGGCAAAATCACTACCTGTCTGCATTGCTCTTAAGGTATTTGAGATTTATTTTACATACACGTACAATAGCATGTTATTTTTTAAAAGCTTCTATGGCTCAATTAGGCGACTTGAAAGCATTTTTGAGTGTCTGAGGCACAAAGAGCTGGGCAGATAGTGCAATGACTGGTCCCGGGTGTAGCAGATGATCATTTGTACCTGTTTTCTGGAGTCCTAAAATCCAGAGTCAGTGAGGTGTCTGAAGCTTTTTCTGGAGATCAAGGCACTCCCTTAAGGCGCTTGACTTTCTCGGGAGAGTGAGGGCCAGCAGTGAAGACCTTTCTACAGCACATGAAATGGGTTAGGCAAATAGAACGATTGAAACTAAGATAGAAAGGTGCTTCAGTGGTTTAGTATGACACTAAATGTCATATTTCCCTAGGGCGTTTTCCCACCTGCTACTTTTAGCCTGTGGCTCTTATTTCAGGTTGACCCAAGATCTTCATAAGTGTTCAGGTCTTGGCAGTTTTTAGCAGACGACTGATGAGATGCTGCTAAGGATACGGAACTAAGTTGGGTACTAACTTGGTACCCAAGGGAACCTTAAAAAAATAGAATCCAGTTGCAGGAAAAATAGCAAGCCGCTAAAACCCACCTCTCAAACTACAAGATCACTTGCCTTTAGAAAGATTAAGCAGGCGTCCTGGTCTTCACTGCAGTTCACTGGGCTGATTTATAAAAAAAATTCTCCCCCGTTTAAGGTTGGAGTAGTGGAATACAATGGGCCAATGGTCTGTATTGTATCCTTTAGGCACCTGAAAGTTCAGTTGCCTCCATTGTGAAATCTGTCACATGATGCTGATTTTGCGTTGGTCAGGCACCCAGAGTAGACCTGGGTGGCACCAGCACCTTCTTGATCATTAGGGTTTGGCTCTATTGTGAGGTCATCTGGCGAGCTCTAAGACCTTAGCGACTACAAAGAGGATTCAGAATGGTTGTGGAGTTTGGGTGACATCCTTCAGCCAGTAAAACTAAACTCCACACAGTAGTTGTGAACACCACCTTTTTTCTGGTCTCTCTGAGGCTGAACTTTCAGGGAAGCCAGGAAGATGGCTCAGGGGCTCCTTTGGCACAGGTTAGGTTGGGAATAATTCAGGCCCACACACTTTCGTCTGGAGGGCATTGGTGCTGAAGTTTCATCCACATATCCTTTTTGTTTCATAATAGCTGGGCTGGGTTCTCTGTGGGATAATTGCGTTATGAAAGGGGAAGATTTCTTTGAGAGGATGATCTCTGAGAATAGTGCAGAGTATGTGTGTGTAGGAAAGTAGGATCTGCTTTCATGGTTACCCCCACTTCTTGCTGGTGTTCTGTTTTCTGACTAGTCTGACTGGGATCCTGCTAATCGGGACTCCAGTCACTGTGCTTCCTCCCTAAATTTGACAAGACAATGGTAAGTACTTTAATACCTTCCCAATTGGCTATTGGTGTACCCCTGTAAGTCCCTAGTATATGGTACTAAGGTGCCCAGTGCATAAGTACACCAGGGGTCTCCCATAGGTTGCAGCATGTATTATGCCACCCATGAGAGACCACTCAAAATGTGACTACAGGCTTGCCATTGCAGCCTGTGTTAGTTGGTGCTAGCACAACTTACAACAGACATATGTTTCCATTGACTTGCATCGAGTACGCAGCTGTGTTTCCACTCTGCACACAGCCTCCGTGGGGTTCCTGGGTACTTATCTCGGTTGGTTCCTTATGTCCCCAGCTCTTCTGAGTCTTCTGGTCCAAGTCCGACTTCAGTTGCAGTTCCCATTTGTAGGAAAGTGGGTTTCTGTTGCAGGAACCCCCCCACTTTTTGCCTGATAACTGATGCACTTTTCCTTGGTGTGCCCTGGGTCCCTGCCTATCGGGTACCCAGGGCCTGTGTTCCTTCCCTAAAAACTGTACTAAAGCCTAAACCCAATTGGCATCTCTGGCCACAGGTATGGTACCCTAGGTACCCAGGGCACTGTGACCAGAGAAGACCCCTAAGGGCTGCAGCACTTATTGTGCCACCCTTAGAGGCCCTGTACCCTGACACACACACACTGCCCTTGCAGGCTGAGTGTCTTGGTGCAGAACAAAACAGAGAGTCGACATGGCACACATCCCTGTGTGCCATGCCCACAAACACACTGCCCTGGCATACCTCAGTCACCCCTCTAGCTGGGTGCCCTATGCCAGTGGTGAGGGTACAGGTGCATGAGCCCTGTGCCCCTACAGTACCCAGGTCCATTCCAGGGCACTAAGTGCAGTGCTGCCATTACGAGTATATGGTGCTGGGAGGTCGTCAGCACGAACTCCACAGCACCATGATGGCTGCACTGAAGACTGAGAAGTTTGGTATCAAACTTCTCAGCACAGTAAACCCACACTGATGCCAGTGTGGGATTTACTGTAAAATGCACGACAGAGGGCAACTTAGAGTTGCCCCCTGAACCTAACCTACAATCCACGTCTTGTCTGAGGGGCTGCCTAGGCTGCCACACAGCAGACATGTTGCTGGACCCCTGGGTAGAGAGCCATCCGCTCTCCCGGGCCTGCAACAATGCACGTCCTGGGCGAGGTGCTAGGCCTCCTCCCCCAGGATGGGCAGGGGAAGCTTCAAAGGCATTCCGCCTTGTGAGCTTCCCCAGACCACTTGCTGTACTCAGCAACTGGTCCCCACCGGTTCTTCCCCCCCATCCTGGCGGGAAGGCTGGTGGGAAACACCAAGGGAGGAAAGGGGGTGTGCCAGCCTCTGCCAACCCCACCCCTCAGGTGGGGGAGGCGAGGTGAGGCACATCTCCGGGCTCTCGCCATCTTGAAGATGGGGAGCCCTGCCCAATCAGGACTAGGCTCCTGCCCCCCTCCCACTGGAGAGTGGCAGAATAGGGGGTGTACCCACCACAGGGAAGGGACCAATTGGTCCCTTCCCTTTACCTACCTGTAACGCCCCTAAATCTAGTATTTAGGGGCACCCTGAACCTTCCTTCCTCAGATTCCCGCAACCTAAGAAGAAAAAGGACGAAAGAAGACGCCCAGCAGAGGAGACTGCAGAGAACAACTGACTTGTCCCCAGCCCTACCGCCCGTCTGCAGTTTCCAGAGATCCTGCGCCAAAATTCGTCTTGTCCTGCAGCCAGCGACCTCCAGAACCCCGGGGAGGACTGACTGCCTTCAACAAAGACCGGATCTCCTGTGAACAGCAGCTCTGTTCAAAAGAAACATCAAACAAAGACTCAGAGCCTGCTGAGGAAAAAGAAACCAGACGCCTGGAACCACCACTGCACCCGTCGCCTACAGCCCGAGTTCAAGTGGCCCACTGGTCCCAGCGAGGTCCCCTAGCTCTCCAGAGTCCGAGTCCACCGTGGGTTGACCCCTCCAGGACTCCCCGATGTCGCCTGCAGCCTCTGCACGAGACCCCCCCAACGGCGAGTGGCCCGGTAAGGTGAAATCCGACCTCAAAAGACACCCCCGCATCCAGCCACCCTGCGCCCTGGAGAAAGGAACCCGAGGTGCACCTACGTCCCCGAGCCCTCCAACTTACCGGCCCAGCTGTTGGTTCCTCCTGGAAGTCTTCCTGGACCGAGCCTGCAGCTGAAAACCAAAACCGAAAATCTCCATTGAAATCAACAGGGCACCCGACCTCAAAACCGCACCCGGCCGCCCTAGTGCCACTGAGGGTGCCCCTTCTGTGCTAACTTGGTCCCCAACGTGCCCTGAGCTTAACCCTAGGACCTTTGCTCCCACAACCCAGTGGCCTGCTTGCCAGCAGCCACCAACCAGAGTCCCCCCATCCTCCATAGGATAACATTGGGCCTCAACACTCTGCACCCGGCCGCCCTAGTGCCGCTGAGGGTGCAACAACAGTGCATCACTGACCCTGGGAGACCCCTGAGTCTAACCCCAGAACCCTAACTCAAAAGACCGATTACTTACCTCGAAACCGATAACTAATTTTTCCTCATAGGATAACATGGACACTTTTTCTTCCAAAAAGTTTCTAAGTGTCGACTTTTGAAAACCTAAGAATATTCCTTAAAAATCGCACAAATAACTAACCGAATTTTCTCAACTGTTTGCAGGAAAGGTCCCAGTGCTAAACCTAGGTGTCCAGCACTGAGTAACAAAAGTAATTAAAAAGTAACTTACCTGTGAATTGAATTTCCTTCCATAGGATAACATTGGTGGTTCTTTGTGAAAAAGTTTCTAAGTGTCAACTTTTGAAATACAAGAATATTCTTTAAAAATCGTACAAACTACAACAACGTAATTACTTACCTGTTTTAAGTAAATGTCCCATTGCTGAATCTAGGAGTCCAGCACTGGATTACAAAAGTAACGTTAAAGTAACTTACCGGCGAATTGAATTTCCTTCCATAGGGTAACATTGACTGGTTTCACTTGGAAATTCTTCTAAGTGTCGAGTTTTGAGACTTTAAAATATTAACCTAAAATCAGCCGAATTATCAGGAGAGATCCCAGCACTGACCCTGAAAAGTAATCATAACTGTACTTACCGGTAACTTGAATTTCCTTCCATAGGATAACATTGCCTGGTTTTTGCTGAAAAAGTTTCTAAGTGTCGATTTTTGCAAACTTACAAATATTCGTTAAAACTCGCCTGTATAACAAAAACACATTCTTCCAACTGTTTACAGGAGATGCACCAGTGCTGGATCCAGGATCCAACACCGAGTTAGAAAAAGTAACAATAACCCCACTTACCTGCTAAGTGAATTCCCTTCCATAGGATAACATTGGTGATTCTATGAGATAAAGTTTCTAAGTGTCAACTTTTAAAATACAATAATACTCCTTAAAAATCACAACTGTAACCAAAACGCTTTTACTCAACTGTTTACAGTAGATGTCCCAGGACTGAATCTAGGATCCAGTCCTGTGGTAAGAAAAGTAATCCAAAAAGTAATCAATTGCATTTAACTAGAAATTCCCATTGAGCTCAATGTATAATTGTGTTTAAAATTGTGTTGCCTATTGCAACAACTGTAACTATTACATTCAAAAATCTATTGCCTATTGAAAGTATTTACCTAAAGCATCTCAATCTGAGGAAGTATATTTTGATACCTGTTGTTGGTTCTAAAATAAAACAAGCATATATTTTTATATACAAACCATTGGCCTAGAGTTCAGTTCTTGAGTGTGTGAGACCATTTGCTGACTGAGTGTGTACAACAAATGCTTTACACTGTCCTTCTGATACTGCCTTACTGCTCGACCAAGCTACCACTTTAGAGAGTAAGGTTATATCTAACTTTAGCCTCTGCCAAACCTCTGGGGACTGTGGACTCTGTGCACACTGTACCTTACTTGGTCCAGTATATACAGAGCCACTTTCTTACACCATTCCACTTCTTTAGTGTATGGTTTGGTCTCCCCCTGGAGACCACTGTGTATTTGTGCTTACTTACCTGATTACATTTAAAGTATTGTGTTGATATCTCTGTGTAGGAGATATACCAATGTGTTAGTGTGTGTGTATAATAAAAATAACTATTTTTATAACTACGCTGTGTGGTTCTTTTTAGTTTCACCTACACTATATTAGTTCTGGTAAAACAAGCTGCTTAACACTCCTTCTGGACTAAGCCTGAAGGCTGCTCTCCACAACTACCACTTAGAGAGCTTTCTATGGTTGTCCAAGACCACTAAAACCAGCATAAGGTTTGTCTGGGTTAGTGCAAGGTGCATCACGTAAATAAGTGTGCCCCATATACTAGACCAGCCTCCTACAGTGTGCTACAGAGAGTGCTCTCAGCAACCAGAAATGCTGTCTTTCTTTTAAGATGGAAGGATGACGTTTGTGTGTGGGGTGGTGTAGCATCGCTTGCCTTGTATCAAAGTTGCTGCGCAGAAGATAGAATGTGCAGTTTGTGAGATTTAATGAAGTGTAAGTGACGCTGTGTATTGGTGAAGGTGTATTATAATACATCTTTAGGTTGAACTGTGCTATTTCCTTTTAGACAGCCCATTATCTTTTTCCAACCCTTAGAACCCAAAGCAGTTTAGCACATAAATTTTAAATCTACAGCCCCCTGCTCCAGAGTGTTAAAATACTAGTGTGCATTTGCTTTTGATTGGCTTACGAGTGCTGCAAACTACAGTCAAAATTTAAACTTGTGCAGCTTCAGTAATCGACTGCCTGATAGACTCAACCGAGTATTGCAGGACATGGCCACTTCTGCCAGAAATTAATATTAAAAGTTGTGTACTCAATCACTCACACTCCTATATTCTGTAGTTGATGAATTTTAAGACCGAATATACAGTTAAATTTCCCTTTTAATATCTAGGAAACAAGTTACCCTAAGATTTCCATAAAATGCATTTTCTGGTTCTTGTTCTATCAGTTTATTTTTAATCTCTTTCCTTATTTTTTTATAATTATTTGATAATTTCTTGCTTATTTTTGTTTCGCTTCCAGTCGGCCCTATACCAATAAAGTGATAACCTTGTGGTATCGACCTCCAGAATTGCTGCTAGGGGAAGAGCGCTACACACCAGCAATAGATGTGTGGAGCTGTGGGTAAGCCCTTTACTTGTTAACCTCCCCTTTGGTATGTGAATGCAGGCTGGTGTTTAAAGTGGGTTATTAAACTAATTATAGAAAACCGAAACATAGTACAACACAGACTACTTTGCATTTGAACCTAAAATTATGTCTTCTGTAATACATTTTTTCTTTTTTTCTAGTTGCATTTTGGGCGAGTTGTTTACAAAGAAGCCAGTTTTTCAAGCCCATCAGGAGCTCGCACAGCTGGAGCTGATTAGGTACTGTTTTTTTATACAGGGTTCCCATCTGGCTATTCTAAATCAACTCCTATGAACACAGGCAGAGCAGTGCATTCAAATGTATAGTGTACTACCCAAAATGTTCTTGGTCTCTAGCCCCCTTTCCTTCTTAGGTTTTCAATTCCCATGCCCAATACTGATCCCTGAGGTCCGGATCCATTTTTTTTTTTTCCATTTCAAAATATTTTATTGCCGTTTGAGGATATAAAAAAGATAAGTCATTGTTCTCTTCCAGGGGATCCTCATCAAGTCATAAGCACATGAATATTCCCGCCCATGCGCGGGGACCCTGGAAAACATATAAAATATATGTGAAAAACATATATGTAGCTCTACATATATGTATGTATGTATGTGTATGTATATGTGTATGTATATGTATGTGTATGTATGTATATGTGTGTATATGTGTATGTATGTATATGTGTATATATGTGTATGTGTATATATGTGTATGTATATATATGTATATATGTGTGTTACTTTTATGTCTATTTCTCACGTGGTTGTGTGTCACTGCATATATTAAAAAAAGATGGCGAACTAGGCTCTGTGATCTTTGATCAAGGACAAGTGTCTGAAACGCGTCAGATCTGAGGCCTGAATAAAAAACAACAGTGCCTAATTAAGAGCGGTTCGTGTTTCTCTGTTCGCCACACAGGAGTGCGGAAGTGCGGAGAATCCTTTGTTCTTTAGATATATAGATATATATATATATATATAGATATATATATATATATATATATATATATACTTTTTTAAAAAAAATATATATAACAATCAATGCAGCCTTCCATACACCACAGGCTGAGCAATGCTGTGAAATTTTACTTTGCACACATACACAAACAAAGCAGGAAAACAATGAGCATTTGAACTGCTTTAATGCACAGTAGAAACCATAGCCCTGCAAAGAAAAAAGCAGGCTTTGTCAGCTCATAGGCTGCATTGTAATTCCAATAGTAAAGAAAGCTGAAAAGCGAACCCATAGAAACACAAAGAAACTGACACCGTGCCTTTAAGGCAGCCATGACCCCTAGCTTCCCATCATGCCTCAGGGGTGACAGTTAGGTCAGTTGTTCTTTCCGGCTCCTTCAGTCAGGACCCTGGTTAACCAGCTCTCACATTTTTGACTTTTTGTCAGAAATTATCTCCTGTTTTTTCATCAAATCCTTATTACTTCGACATTTTTTACCTGTTGGAGTACTTTTTTGTTATTTTTCAGAGTTCAGCATTTTTTCTCTCTCAGAAATGCCCTCTGTTTGATTCTTGCCCTTCCTGTGGCAGAAAGAAGGCTAAATCAGACTCTCATCCTGTCTGTATTATTTGCCTTCCTGAATCTCATGTTCCTAAGACTTGCCAGCATTGTCAGTCCTTATCTAGACGTACTCTGAAAGAGAGACAGAGGATTCGCCTCTATGGACTGGCTGAGAAAGGAAAATCTTCCTCTAGAGGCAGGTCTCCGGTGAAGCAAAGGAAGGAGAGAGCCAGATCTTCCTCCAGAAGCAAGATTCCGATCTGCTCTCCATCGGCGTCGGGCTCAGCGTCAAATGCCTCCACCGGCGAAGAAAACGTCAGACAATCAACGGCGGGCTCGCCGTCGAGAGAACATCGGTCGTCGTCAAAGAAGAAAGGTACGTCATAGTCTAACCCTCCGCCGTCATCAACCCGGCGACAATCGGCATCGAGGAGTCGTTCTCCGTTGGTGCGGGATCGCCCAACGTCGAGGCATTTCTCGCCGTCGGTACGGCGTTCGACGTCGGGACATCATTCTCCGTTGTCGCCGTCAGTACGGCGCTCGACCCCGAGACGAACACCTCCGTTGCCGTCAACAGGTGTCGGTCAACGCTGAGGCCCAGATCTGCGTCGTCTAAGAAGGCTTCTCCATCGAAACCTCCTTTGAAGTATTCGAGACGACGCTCAACGTCAAGGCGGCGATCCCCTACGACTTCGAGAAGGCCTCCGACGTCGGGGCAGACTTCTCCGTTGGGGTCCGCGAGACACTCAACGTCGAACGAGATCCGTGAGGTCGAAGGGTTCGACGTCGAAGGATTTCTCCATCACTCTCTCCTTGTTCGACGCCGAGCCGTGGTACTCTGAGGGAAATTCATCCTCCGGCGTCAAAACGTAATTATACGTCGACGGGACAGAAAGAAACTGCACGGTCGACGTCGAAAACAAGGTCTCCTTCAAAGGGCTCGTCAGTCCTAGTAGCGCATAGCCGCTCGACGTCTTGACATTTATCATCGACTTCGCATCGTTCCTCAAGACACCGTTCCGCTTCTAAAGACTTCTCGGAGCCTTCAGTTTCAGCTACAGGCTCTCCTCAAGTGATCTTGACGTCGAGAAGCTCATCTTCCCCGTCTCTAGAGCGGCAGGTGCAGAAATCCCCATAGATCACGGCTTCACCGGCACAAGGACATAAATCTCCTTCTGTTCACCTTTCTCCCAGGTGGCTTCTTCCAGTCCATCATTGGCAGAAATTATTATTATTATTAAATTAAATTTGTAAGGCGCAGCAGCTACCCAAGAAGGGTTTGCCGGAGCGGATCAGAAGAATGTAACGCAGCTTGATTAGGTTACTGGTTGAAAAGCCAAGTCTTAAGGGATTTGCGAAATAGTGTATACCGTTTCGTTTCGAATGGCTATGGGAAGTGAGTTCCATAGTGAGGGACCGAGGTATGCGAACGATCTACCTCCCATCCGAGATAGTTTGATTCTGGGCACTGAGCAATTCTCTTAATTGGATGAGCGAAGGCACCGGGAAGGCACATAGGGGGTGACCAGAGACTGCAGATATTGTGGGGCAACTCCGGTGGTGATTTTAAACATGTAACTCGGGGCTTTGAACTTGATTCGGTTTTCAACCCTGAGCCAATGTAGGTCCCGCAGATGACTAGAGACGGAGGTGGCTCTAGGGACTCTGCAGAGTAATCTCGCTGCAGAGTTCTGCACCATCTGCAGCCTACGAGTCACTTCCTTGTTGGATCCGAGGTAGAGAACGTTACCGCAATCCAGTCTCGAGGTAATAAGAGCCTGGACTACTGTTCTCTGAGTGGACTCTGGCAGCATCCAGATGATCTTTTTTATGCACTTCAAGATGGTAAGACAAGTTGCGGTTACCTTGACTGCCTGATGGTGCATAGTGAGCGAGTCATCGATGATGACACCTAAGTTGCGGACTTGACTAGAGGGCTGAGGGGGTATTCCCATTTCACCGGGCCAGTGTTGTGGGCCCCAGAGATCTTTGTTTTTGCCAAGAATCAGGACCTCAGTTTTCTCTCCGTTGAGCTTAAGGTAATTCTTTTGCATCCATGATGCAATTTTACCCAGGCCAAGCTGCAGTGGGTAGGACCCAGCCGCACTTCCCATGGAGAGAGAAAAAATGATCTGGGAGTCGTCAGCGTAGGAAAACCGGGACAGCCCTGCCTCTTCCGCGACGTCGGCTAACGGTCTCACGTATTGGTTGAAGAGTAAAGGGCTAAGAATGGAGCCCTGCGGTACCCCATAGGGTGAGGGATGGGTGTCCGAGCTGGATATAGAGGAAAGGACTTGAAAGGTACGGTTGGCAAGAAAGGAAACAAGCCAGTTCAAGGCTGGGCCGCTGATGCCTAGAGATCTTAACGTTTTTACTAGTATAGTGTGGGATACTGTGTCGAAGGCCGCGCTCAGGTCAAGTAGAATGAGGGTGACAGTATCACCAGCGTCCAGATGGCGCCGCAGTCTTTGCGTTACCCCCAATAAAGTTGTTTCTGTAGAAAAGCCAGCTCTGAAACCAGATTGTGATGAATGAAGGAGTTTATTAGTTTCGACGAAGTTCGAGAGCTGAAAAAGGATGTGTTTCTCTAAGATTTTGGAAAAAATAGGTAGTAAGGAGATCGGCCGATAATTGGAGGTTAAGTCGGGGTCGGCGTTCGCCTTTTTTAAGAGAGGGATAACCATGGCGTGCTTCCAGTCTTGAGGAACTGTAGCTTCCAGTAGGGAGGTATTTAAAAGGTCCATAATGGCAAGCAGAGATGGTGACTCAAGCTGCTTAAGCACAGAGATAGGCAGGGGGGTCCTTAGGAAATAACCTTCAGCACAGGTGCAGCGGCCTACGGACTATTCAAGCCCTCTACATAGATCTCCGCTGGCACGGTTTGTGCAAGTTGTTGACCGGTCACCTACCACTCTACCCAGAGATCGCCGTAGCAAGTCCCCTCCACGTAGATCTTCTCATAGTCATCGTAAAAGACTAAGATCTCCTCCTTGGTCATCCTCTTCCACCCACTCCTCCAAGAGGGATTATTCTCCTACTCTCACGGACAGTCCTCCCTCCAGAGTGTCACCGATTGATGACATCAATACTTTCCATGATGTCCTTTCAAGAGGAGCGCAGAAACTTAATATAGAGATGTCCACACCTTAGGCATCCACATCGGTTATATTTGAAACTCTACATCAAAGATCTGTGTCTAGACCTTTACTACCTCTGGTGCCTGGTCTCCTTCAACCAGTCATGGACATTTTTCTTACCCCAGCATCTATAAAGACAGCTCCTGCGAGGATTCAGAAAAAATACAAACCGGCGGAACAGGATCCCTTATTTCTAAGGTCGGACCCTCCTCCGGATTCGGTGATTATCGCAGCAGCGAAGAAAACACATGCAGTCTCCTCTTCATCGTCAGTTCCTCTGGACAAGGAGAGTAGAGCCCAGGATTCTTGGGGTAGAAAAGCATGCGGTTCTGCAGCGGCCTCTTTAAAAGTGTCTAGTGCTGCAGCCCTGTTGGGCCGCTATGACAGATCATTGTGGGACTCACTAGAACGTTTTAAAGAAAAACTACCAAAAGAGGTTCGTCAAGACTTTGCAGAGATTCTCCAAGAAGGGGCATTAGTGGCCAATCAAATGATCAGCGCAGAGGCTGATGGGGCCTCTCTAGCTGCGCATTCATATTCACATGGGATATGCGCAAGGAGATCTTCCTGGTTGCGTCTTATGGCTTTCAAACCGGAAGCCCAGCAACGCATCATGAATCTGCCTTTCTCTGGTAATTCTCTTTTCGGCTCCCACACCGACGAGGAGATGGCCAGGATGAAGACTGAGCTAGACACCCTTAAAGCCATGGGCTTAGAGAAGAAGAGAGAGTTCAAGCGTCGGTACAGGCCTTACAATTGCAAAACCTACCATCAAAGGGTTCAAACCCCTCAATGGTCCCAGAGGCAGTACCACCAATTCAAATCCCATTATCAAGGACGTAGACTCTCCAGAGGTAGAGGAGCACAACAATCCTCTACAACGGCCAAAAACACTGGCAAGCAACGAGTTTCCGCTTCCTCTGACACAGTTGCCCACTCCAGTGGGAGGAAGTATCTCCGGACATGTAGAAGTGTGGCGCAACATAACCAAAGATCAGTGGGTGCTAAATATACTAAAGAATGGGTATGCACTACGTTTCCGTGCACCCCCAAAGAACATTCCTCCAGTAAAGACGAATACTCACCAGCTGAAATTGTTGCGTCAGGAGGTTTCTATCCTTCTACAGAAATTGGCCATAGAAGAGGTTCCTCCATCACAACGAGGAAAAGGAGTATACTCCAGATACTTCCTAGTTCCAAAGAAGGATCAAAAGCAAAGTTTCAGGCCTATTCTAGATCTTCGCACACTGAACAAAGTCATCCAGAAGGAAAAATTTTGTATGTTGGCGCTTCATCAAATATACCCACATCTTCAGAAAGGGGATTAGATGTGTTCGATAGACCTCCAAGATGCGTACTTCCACATCCCGATTGCACCACGACTCCGGGCGTTCCTGCGCTTCATGGTGGGCTCCAAACATTAGCAATACAGAGTCCTGCTATTCGGCCTGAAATCTGCACCGCGAGTATTCACAAAATGCATGGCAGTGGTGGCCGCAGCTTTACATCGCCAAGGCCTGTTCGTATATCCATATCTAGACGACTGGCTGCTAAAAGGTTCATCTCCCCAAACGGTAAAGAACTACTACCAGATCTGCCTGAACTTACTGCATCTCCTGGGCCTTCATGTAAACATGGAGAAATCGGTCCATCGGCCCAATCAAAGAATTCATTATCTAGGGGCCACCCTGGACTCCAGCGCAGGAAAAGTGTTTCCTTCGCAGGAGAGACTGTTATCAATCAAACGGAAATGCAATCTCCTCCTTCAAGTGCATCAACCATCAGTTCGACAAGTGGCATCGCTTCTGGGGTCGATGGCATCTTGCATTTTTCTCATCCCCAACTCCAGGTTGAGAATGAGACCTCTACAGCAGGATTTGGAGGACAAATGGGACCAATCCTCATGACGTTGGGAGGATCGGATTCCTCTTTCCCAATCGGCGAGAACGTCCATTCTCTGGTGGACTCATCCGAAAAATCTCCTTGTGGGAGTCCCCTTCCATCAACCTCTTCCAACACAATCCTTGGTCACGGATGCCTCACTTCAAGGTTGGGGGGCACACATGGGTTGTCTTCAAACTCAGGGCAAGTGGTCGAGCAAAGAACAAACCTATCATATAAACATGCTGGAACTGCGGGCAGTTCGTCTAGCTCTCAAAGCGTTCCATCCATCAATTCAGTCCAAGTCAATATTAATACAAACGGACAACACGACCACCATGTATTACCTAAACAAACAGGGTGGAACTCACTCTCGCCCACTGTCCCTGGAATCGCAGGCGATTTGGCACTGGCTTCTGGCCAGACATCTATCGATCACAGCGGTCCATCTGCCAGGAGAACAGAACTTGCAGGCGGACGCTCTAAGTCGACACTTCGAAGAACAACAAGACTGGGTGCTAAACGAAGAGGTGGTGGCGGACATTTTTCATCAATGGGGTCATCCATCCATCGACCTCTTTGCAGACGAACTAAACAAAAAATGCCACGCCTTCGCGTCAAGATTTTACCGACCAGGATCGAGAGGGAATGCCTTTTTGATCGACTGGTCCGGAACATTTGCGTACGCTTTTCCGCCCCTTCCTCTCATCCCAAAGGTGGTAACCAAACTCGTTCGATCCAGGATGAAGATGATCCTAATAGCACCGGACTGGCGACATCAATGGTGGTATCCGGACCTGTTGCAGCTTTCAATGTGTCCACACAGGAAGCTTCCCTGCAGACCGGACCTTCTGACCAAAATGAACGGGAAGATTCTTCATCCCAACCTTCCCTCACTGAACTTGGCAGCATGGCTCCTGAGGTCCTGCAATACGGCCACCTGAATCTCCCTCAGGACTGTATGAACATTTTGAGGGAGTCAAAGAGACCGTCCACAAGAAGCTCTTACGCTTTTAAATGGAAGAGATTTTACTTGTAGTGTATGACTAATGGTTGTAACCCTACTAGTGGGCAAGAGGAGGTAATCTTGCCTTATCTTCTATATTTGGCAAAATCAGGTTTAAAGTATACCTCCATAAAAGTTCATTTGGCAGCCATTACAGCCTACAGAAAGTCACCTAACCAACCTTCTTTTTTTCAGCTCCAGGTGGTCAAGGATTTCCTTCAGGGTTTGAAGAAGGTTTTCCCCCCTGTCCGACCTCCTTCCCCTCCTTGGGAGTTGAATCTGGTTCTGTCAAAACTGATGGGTGCTCCTTTTGAACCCATTCATAAGGCCACACTGCAACACTTTACATGGAAAGTTGCTTTTTTAGTGGCTATTACGTCAGCACATAGAGTAAGCGACATCCAAGCATTCTGTTCTAAAGAGCCGTACACGGTTTTCCACCACAACAGAGTGGTTTTGTGGACTCACCCCACTTTCCTTCCAAAGGTGGTGTCTGACTTCCATGTCAATCAAACAATTTCTCTACCCTCTTTTTTTTTTCCCAATCCTGCTACGCCAGCAGAGAGAGCTCTTCATTCCCTAGACCTTAAAGGGTTCTCAAATTCTATTTAGATAAAACAAAGTCCATCAGAAAGTCTGATCAATTGTTTCTAAACTATGGTGCCATCAGGACAGGTTTCCCAGCCTCCAAGCGTTCCATTTGCAGATGGATAGTGTCCTGCATTAAGCTGGCGTACCAATTGGCAAACAAACCCCTACTGGTTTCTCCTAAAGCTCATTCCACTAGGGGAAAAGCAGCTACGATAGCTTTCCTACATAATGTGCTGATGGCCGAGATTTGCAAAGCAGCAACTTGGAAATCGGTACACACGTTCACGAGACACTATTCGATTCTGACTCCAGAGCAGATACCCAAGTAGGCCAAGCCACCTTGAGAAATTTATTCCAATGCTAAATTTGTTGGAATTGGTATTTTTGAATGTGTTCTGCATGTTGTATGATTCTCATTTGCCCGCAGGAAGAAGGGATGGGCTTGCTACTCGATTCAAGTGCTTATGACTATTGATGAGGATCCCCTGGAAGAGAAGGATAAGTTACTTCTCTTCCAGGGGATACTCATCAATAGTCATATGCACTGAATAATCTCCGCCCACGTGCGGGAACCCGGAGCATATATAAAAATACATATATATGTGTATGTAGTAGAAAAGGAGTACATAGTACGAAAAAACACACACATATACATGTATTACATAAAAAATATGCAGCCTCAAACATATCCAATAGGCTAAGAAGCCAGAATTACATGTATTTCTCTAGTATGAAAATGCCATATAAACATATAATGTAAGAGAAGGACATGTACAGTAAGAGCATTCCGCAAAAAACCTTTTATTTTCATCAAGAAAACAGTAATGCCAGGCAATTAGCCCAAATAAGGCTGCATAAATAAATAACATCCCTGTACAGAAAAGGAAAAACTGGCACCTCGCCTTTAAGGCCTCAGAGACTCTGAGCACTATGCCTTTAAGACCTCCAGGAGCCCCTGCTCCCATCATGCACCACAGGTGACAGTTAGGTCAGTTCTTTTTCCGGCTCCTTCTGTGAGGAACCTGGAGCTTGAGCTTAACTGATTTTGACTTTTCCAGTCAGAATTTATATTTCTAACAATATTCTAACATTATTTCTTTTTACTGGTTTTAATATCAGTCTTTTTCTGACTAATTGACATTCTTTTTAGTCAGATATGCCACCTTTATTTGATAAATGTCCTTCCTGTGGGAAGAAGATGGCCAAATCCGATCCTCATTCGGTCTGTGTCGTGTGTCTTCCTTCTTTTCACAACACAGAGACATGCTACCACTGTCGTCAACTTTCAAGTCGAACATTGAAAGACAGAGAGAAGATCAGACTTCTAGCCTTGATGGTGAAAGGAAAGAAAAGTGGCCCAGAAAGTCATCATCCATCTGGAGGGCCCTCTTCTCCAAGGAAACGGCGAAAATCTACTTCACCAAAAGCTGGAAGTAAGAAAAACATCATAGCATGTCGTCGACGTCGAGACCAACCAAACAAGTCAGGTCGGCGTCGAAGACAAGATCGCCGTCGAGAAGTAAGTCGACGTCGAGAGCTATGACCCAAGTGAGATCGAGATCGACGTCGAAGGCAAGATCGCCGTCGAGAGTGAGACCGACATCGAGATCAACGTCGAAGGCAAAATCGCCGTCGGAGTACGCCGTCGAAAAGTAAGTCGACGTCGAGACATGTTTCGGGCTCGAAGCATGATAGACCTCGGTCGACGTCGAAACGTCCGTCGACATTATTTCAGAGGTCGACGCCGAGATCTCCGCCACCTTCTCGAAGGTCGGCGTCGAGTCTCTACAATTCACCCTCTCGGACCCGTCAGCGGTCTACGTCGAGGGCAGGGTCGACGTCGAAGACACCGCATGAACACCAGCGGTCGTCGTCGAAGAGACAGACGTCGAGGGCTTCGTCCCATAGATCTCCACCGTCAAGAGTTTCACCTCCACGGTCGTCGTCGATGGTGGCTCATTCTGGTTCGACGCCGAGGCGTTCGACGTCGAGGGACAAGCAAGTTATTCCAGCTGAAGGTTTAGAAAAATCATCTTCAAAATCACGGTCGACGTCGAGGGAAGCTTCTTCCTCGCCTGGTATAACTATTATTCAGGTTACACCGGAGGGCTCTCCGGCGAGAGACAAATCTCCTCCCATCAATATGTCACCCAGATGGTTGGAGGACATTAGGCACTGGAAGAACAAACCCAGATCTACTGAAAGACTTCCTCCCACGGAATCCGCAAGATCTTCCGCTGGTAGGTCCCCGAGACGTTCCAGATCTCCATTAAGACGGCATTCACGTTCAAAAGAACGCTCAGAACCCCGCCGATCACATACGCCAAGGAGAAGACAGAGGTCTCCTACAACGACCTCATCAACAAGGTCATCGTATAGAGACTATTCCCCTACTATATCGTCAACCCCACCATCCAGAGTTTCTCCTGTTGACGATATGGGGACATTCAACGAGGTTCTCTGTAGAGGTGCCAGCAAGTTGAATATAACCATGACTGTGCCTCAGGTTTCTACATCTGTTATATTCGAAACTTTGCACCATCGAGCTTCTGCAAAGCCTCTTCTACCTTTGGTACCAGGATTATTAGAGCCTGCGATGAAGACTTTTTGACACCTGCCACAGTGGGCTCGGGTCCCGCAAGGATTTCAAAAAGTATAAGGCCCCAGACCAAGATCCTTTATTTCTGCGGGCTGACCCGCCACCGGATTCTCTTATAGTCGCCGCCGCCAGAAAAGCACATGCAAATACCTCTGTCATCTGCTCCTCCAGAGAAGGATAGCAAAAACATGGATTCTTTGGGACGGCGAATGTGCAATACATCAGGATCCGTTATGAGAGTGGCTAGTGCAGCCGCTCTACTGGGACGATATGACCGGTCTTTATGGGACTCTCTGACGAGATTCACAGACAGATTACCCAAAGAGGATCAAAAAGACTTTCTAGAGATTGTACAGGAAGGGGGCCTGGTTGCTAATCAGATCATTAGTACAGCGGCCGACTCTGCAGATTTGGCAGCTCATGGGTACGCACATGGCGTTTGTTCCCGAAGATCAGCCTGGCTTCGACTCACAGGTCTCAAGCCCGATGCTCAAAGAAAGATAGCCAATCTGCCCTTTAATGGATCATCGTTGTTTGGTTCACATGCTGACGACGAAATGGCAAAAATGAAAACTGAGTTGGATACTCTCAAGGCTGTAGGCCTCGAAAAGAAGAAAGAATTTCGTCGTCGTTTTCGCCCCTATGATAAACGCTCTTTTCAACAGCGAGGTCAATCATCTAACTGGTCATCGCAGAACCAAGGTCAGACGCAACAAAGATCCCAGTTCCAGCAACGCAGACCTGGACGTGGCAGAGGTGGAAACAAACAACAGTCAACAGCACCAAAGCAGCCACAAAAGCAATGAGATGTGTCTTCCTCCAAAGCTGTTGTCCACTCCGGTGGGAGGAAGTGTTTCATTACATCTGGAGGAGTGGAGACGTATAACAAAAGACAAATGGGTCATCAACATTGTTCAGAATGGCTATCTTCTCAGATTCATAACTCCTCCTCCATCAATACCTCCAAGAGGCATTTCTCACCACAACAAACGATTGTTACAAAAGGAGATAAACACCTTAGTGAAGAAAGGAGCTATAGAAAAAGTCCCCGCTCCTCAAAGAAATCAAGGAGTCTACTCTCGTTACTTCCTTGTAAGAAAAGAGGCCCAGCCACAGAATACAGACCTATTCTGGACTTGAGACTGTTGAACAAACACATTCGCAGAGAAAATTTCGAATGTTGGCACTCCATCAAATTTTTCCACAGCTTCATCAAGAGGATTGGATGTGCTCCATCGACTTGCAGGATGCATACTTCCACGTACCAATCTCAAAGAAACATCGCAAATTTCTACGCTTTCGAGTGTCTTTTCAACATTACCAGTACTCAGTTCTCCCGTTCGGGCTCAAATCAGCTCCCCGAACATTCTCCAAATGTATGTCTGTGGTGGCCGCTTTTCTCCGCAAGCAGAAAATATTCATATATCCTTACCTAGACGACTGGCTCCTGAAGAGCTCATCTCCAACTCTGCTGCAGGATCAGCTCACGTGCTGCCTTCAGCTTCTCCACAACTTGGGCCTTCACGTCAATTTCAAGAAATCCATACTAAATCCAACGCAAAAGATCCATTAACTAGGCTCCTTCCTGGACACCAAAAAAGCAAGCGTGTGTCCTTCGGAGGAGAGATTGTCATCAATCCAAGGAAAATGTCTGACTCTTCTTCACACGCATCTCCCAACAGTTCGACAGGTGTCATCACTACTGGGATCGATGGCATCGTGCATCTTTATAGTACCAAACGCACGATTACACATGCGTCCACTACAACAATGATTGGAGGACCAGTGGATGCAAGTATCAGGGCGCTGGGAGGATCAGGTAATTCTCCATCAATCAGCCAAAGACTCCATCCGGTGGTGGATGAAGCGATCGCACCTGATGAAGGGAGTCCCTTTCCATTAGGACCCTCCAACCCAGACTTTAGTCACGGACGCCTCTCTTCAGGGTTGGGGTGCTCATATGGGCCCTCTGCAAGTACAAGGTCTATGGTCCGACTCCGAAAAGAGCTACCACATCAACCTGCTAGAACTGAGAGCAGTACATCTAGCACTCAAGTCCCTGGTTCCGTCGTTCAAGTCTCGCTCCATTCTGATCCAAACGGACAATACAACGACGATGTATTATTTGAACAAACAGGGAGGTACCCGATCAAAGACACTCTCCATAGAGTCTCAAACCATATGGAACTGGCTTCTAGCGAGAGACCTGTCAATAGTAGCCATTCATCTACCGGGCTCTCTCAACTCCCAGGCGGACTTCCTCAGCAGAGACTTCGTCGAAGCCCACGATTGGGTTCTCAACAACGAAGTCGCTCAAAGCATCTTTCGAGAATGGGGAACGCCAGACATCGACCTGTTTGCAGACGCGGTAAACGCAAAATGCCCCGCCTTCGCATCCAGGTGTCCCCAACAAGGATCTCGAGGGAATGCCCTTTTGATCGAATGGTCTGAGCTTACTGTACGCCTTTCCACCGATTCCGTTGATACCAGTTGTAATCAACAAGCTGTACAGGACCACCTCCAGGATGATCCTAATAGCCCCGGAGTGGCCTCGCCAGTGGTGGTTTCCGGACCTCCTTCAACTATCGGAAGTACCACACAAGAGGTTGCCATGCCGCCCGGATCTCCTATCCAAACAGGCAGGGAGAGTATTCCATCCCAACCTGTCCTCCCTCCGGTTGACAGCATGGCTCCTGAAGTCATACAATATGGACACCTACAATTGAATCCAGACTGTATGGCTATTCTCAAAGAAGCGAAAAGACCTTCCACGAGGAAATCATATGCCTTTAAGTGGAAGCGGTTCTTCCTATGGTGTGTGGACAATGGACATGATCCCATCCGGGGTCAGGAACAGGTGATTTTACCCTATTTGCTGCATTTGGCTTGATCTGGTCTTCAGTTCTCTTCTATCAAAGTCCACCTTGCAGCAATCACAGCCTATAGGAAGTCCCCCACCAGGCTTCTTTGTTTAGAATTCCGGTGGTAAAGGATTTCCTTGAGGGCTTAAAAAGGTTTATCCACCAGTCAGGTCTCCTCTCCTCCTTGGGAGCTTAACATTGTGTTAACAAAGTTGATGGGGTCTCCTTTCGAGCCTATTCATAAAGCTTCCTTACAGCATTTAACATGGAAAGCCGCGTTCCTGGTGGCCATTACTTCTGCTCGCAGGGTCAGTGAGATCCAGGCTCTTTGCTGTAAGGAACCTTATACTGTGTTTCACGCTAACAGAGTAGTTCTCAGAACTCATCCTAGCTTTTTGCCTAAAGTGGTCTCGGACTTCCATATTAACCAGACTATCACTTTACCTACCTTTTTTCCGAATCCTTCGAATCCTCCGGAAAGATCTCTTCACTCACTAGATCTCAAGAGGGTTCTGAAGTTTTATTTGGACAAAACAAAGACACTGAGGAATTCGGAACGTTTGTTTATTAACTATGGTCCTGTTAATACAGGTTCTGCAGCTTCCAAGAGATCCATTTCTAGATGGATAGTTTCTTGTATTCTACTCATACCAATTGGCCAACAAATCCCTTCCGGGAAGCCTAAGGCACATTCCACTAGGGGAAAGCTTCTACCACGGCTCTCCTGAGGAATGTCCCCATGGCAGAGATTTGTAAAGCAGCTACATGGCGATCAGTTCATACCTTTACTCGCCACTACTGTTTAGATGCTGACACGCAGGCAGATGCTCAGGTGGGGCAGGCCTCGCTGAGAAACTTGTTTGCAAATACTGTTTAAAATGTGTATCTTAATTGAGTTCTCTGTGTTTTGCTCGTTCGCACGGAAGTGGGTATGGGCTTGCTACTCTATTCAGTGCTTATGACTATTGATGAGTATCCCCTGGAAGAGAAGGATAAGTTACTTACCTGTAATCCTAGTTCTCTTCCAGGGGTATACTCATCAAAGTCATAAGCAACCCGCCCTCCTCCCCGGACGAGCATTGACAGTTTACTCGATATTCTTGCATCTTTGATGCAGGTTCCTACAGGTTTCTTATACCGTACAAAAGAACTGACCTAACTGTCACCTGTGGTGCATGATGGGAGCAGGGGCTCCTGGAGGTCTTAAAGGCATAGTGCTCAGAGTCTCTGAGGCCTTAAAGGCGAGGTGCCAGTTTTTCCTTTTCTGTACAGGGATGTTATTTATTTATGCAGCCTTATTTGGGCTAATTGCCTGGCATTACTGTTTTCTTGATGAAAATAAAAGGTTTTTTATGGAATGCTCTTACTGTACATGTCCTTCTCTTACATTATATGTTTATATGGCATTTTCATACTAGAGAAATACATGTAATTCTGGCTTCTTAGCCTATTGGATATGTTTGAGGCTGCATATTTTTTATGTAATACATGTATGTGTGTTTTTTCGTACTATGTACTCCTTTTCTACTACATACACATATATATGTATATTTATATATGCTCCGGGTTCCCGCACGTGGGCGGAGATTATTCAGTGCTTATGACTTTGATGAGTATACCCCTGGAAGAGAACTAGGATTACAGGTAAGTAACTTATCCTTACCTGTAATCCTAGTTCTCTTCCAGGGGTAGCCTCATCAAAGTCATAAGCAACCCTCCCGCCTCCCCGGGCAAATGATCCATAAAGTGTCATCTCTTTGTACCCTGACCTCCGGGTCTCCGCAAAGAACAACTGACGTAACTGTCACCCCAGAGGCATGATGGGAAGCTAGGGGTCATGGCTGCCTTAAAGGCACGGTGCCAGTTTCTTTGTGTTTCTATGGGTTAGCTTTTCAGCTTTCTTTACTATTGGAATTACAATGCAGCCTATGAGCTGACAATGCCTGCTTTTTTCTTTGCAGGGCTATGGTTTCTACTGTGCATTAAAGCAGTTCAAATGCTCATTGTTTTCCGGCTTTGTTTGTGTATGTGTGCAAAGTAAACTTTCACAGCATTGCTCAGCCTGTGGTGTATGGAAGGCTGCATTGATTGTTATATAAAAAAAAAAAAAAAAAAAATTTAATGTGTGTTTATATAGATATAGATGTATAGAGAGAGAGCTACATATGTTTTTCACATATATTTTATGTTTTCCGGGGTCCCTGCGCATGGCTGGGAATATTCATGTGCTTATGACTTTGATGAGGATACTCCTGGAAGAGAACTAGGATTGCAGGTAAGTAACTTATCCTTTTTTACAATGCGTACAACATATGTGAAGCGGGATAGAGCATTGTAGACAGTTTCTTTGGTGTGACATAGGTAAATACGGTCTAGAACAAAGCATTGTTGGTTGTAACCACAGTATAATAGAGGTAATTTAAAGTGGAAGAAGGGGAGTAGGGAAGGGAACAAACAAAATAAATAGGGGGGTGGAGTGGGAAGATGCTGTATTGGTTGGGCTGAGCAGCATATAGTAGGAGGGTGATAATTTGTAAGGTTCATACTTGGGCAGTGCTTCGACGTTTATGTGGATCGTATTCATCTATGCTCATTTGGCGGTATGTTTGAGGTAGTGATAGGAATGTATGTGTTCGAGGCATATGAGCTGCAGAATATATACTTGTGCATAGATCGCCATCTGGTGTTGGGCTCGGATGTTTGCACTTTGTTGTTGTATTGGAAGAAGTTCTTTGTAGTCACGAGATAGGTGACTCCTCCTTAGGACGATAGTGCGCATGGGCATCGACTCCATCCTCAGATTGTTTTTTTCCGCCATCGGGTTCGGATGTAAATTGCTGCGTTCCGGGTCGGTGTCGTACTCGATCCCCCTTCGACACGCAATCCCTCACCGCTCGACGGGATTGTTTCGATCGCGTTCCCCTTCGACGGGCATCCAAACATTCATCAAGATCTTCGATTCCGGTCATCGACGCGGGCCGTTGGGCCTATGTGCGCCATCAGGCCCTGCAGTTAATGGAAAGAACTCCATTTAAAAAATGCCCCGTGTGGTGCTAAATTCCCACACACTGATCTCCACGAAGGCTGTAACCTTTGCCTCTCTCCAGAACACGAGGACAAAGACTGCGAGGCCTGTGCTTCCTTCAGATCAAAGAAGACCATACGTGATCGCCGGGCTTGACGTCACATAATGTCTCGATCAACTACCTCGGCGCCGGACGACATCTTCGGTGCAGGCCCCGATGTTCCAGAAGAACCGGAGGATGAAGACATCAGCGTCTCCGAGGCCGACGAGTCAGATGCCGAGGATCAGACCGTTACTCCAGGTCAACGGATCGTGAGTACCGAGCGCGACACCCCTGCCCCATCTAAAACAAAAGATAAGGCTCCGGTAACACCTTCACCTTCGGGCTCAGGTCGACACCGAGATAATACTTCAGATGCCCCGCCCTCGG
Source organism: Calotriton arnoldi (assembly GCA_963921515.1). Classification (NCBI taxonomy): domain Eukaryota; kingdom Metazoa; phylum Chordata; class Amphibia; order Caudata; family Salamandridae; genus Calotriton; species Calotriton arnoldi. The sequence goes on along the minus strand of CAWUFW010000634.1, from coordinate 1,363,880 downwards.
GCCCGGCTCCAAAGCCCAAACAAAAGCCTTCAGGCGGCTCGGGACCGAGTCAGCCACGTACAAGTACCAAAAAACAATCCCCGGCACCAAAACAAAAGCCGAAAACAAACAGTGCCACGCCCTGTTACATCGACACCGAAGACTGCTTCGACGCAGTGTTTCGGCACCAAAACACAGAGGACAAACCCTCAGACCCGAAAAAACCCCATAAATCTTAGGAGCCGAAAAAGATTTCGGACTCTAACTCCACCAAAGCATAAGGAGACCAAGACCTCTCCTAAAGCTACAGAGACTAAATCAAAGCACCACTAGGAACCAAAATCGTCTGTGCCGAAAAAAGACAATGGCTCCAAAGAACTGTTTCAATCAGATCCGAAACAAAAAACCCTACACATTGACCCTGTTAAAGGTCATGTAACAACAATACCACCTAAAAAGAGGAAATTGGACACCTCAGAAGCACCTGAGGTACCCTTAAAAAAGAGACATAGGAACTTCACCTTTCAGACCTTCCTCTCCGTATCCAAATCTTCCAACTATACCACTTTGTGAGAAAGTGCCTCTTTCTTGCATGGTATGCCCACACTTTTTGCTGAATTGCTGATGTGCTTTGACTGAGTGTGCCCTGGGCTCCTGCCAATCAGTTACCCAGGGCCTGTGTTCCTTCCTTTAACTGCATTTGAAGCCTAAACCCAATTGGCATCTTTGGCCACAGGTAAGCCCCTGGTAAGTGATACCACAGGTACCCAGGGCACTGTGACCAGAGAAGGCCTCCAAGGGCTGCAGCACTTATTGTGCCACCCTTGGAGGCCCTGTACCCTGACACTCAAACTCTGCCTCTGCACACTGCTTGTCTTGGTGCAGAACATAGTGAAGTCGACATGGCGCACATCCCTGTGTGCCATGCCCCCCCTGTGCCCAACTCCTGGGTGTCTACCCCTCCTACAGCATCCCAACTTACCTCTCGAAGTGGTGGTTGCACCTGAAGAAATCACCGTCCCCAAGTTTGCAGCCTTTGTTCGTCTTGCAGCATTCCCATTGAAATCCATTGGGCGCCCGACGGCCCAAAAGCCCACTGCACCCGGCCACCCCAGTGCCGCTGAGGGTGCACCAACTACCCTGTTCGACTTCCCCACTTGCCCTGAGTAAGTGACCAGGAGCTTTGCTCCCACAGCCGAGTGGCCTGCCTGCCAGCAGCCACCAACCAAAGGCCCCCCGCCCGCCATAGGCTAACGTTGGGCCTAGTCTCTCTGCACCCGGCCGCCCCTGTGCTGCTGAGGGTGTAACAGTACAAACCTGAACCTGGGAGACACCTGAGTCTTGCCCCAGAACCTTAACTCTGCCAGCCGAGTACTTACCTGAAAGCGGGTAACTTGCATTTTCTCCATAGGGTAACATTGACTGGTTTTCACTTGGAAATTCTTCTAATTGTCGAGTTTTGGAACTTTGAAATATTCCTTAAAAATCGCCTGTGTAACAAAAACGATTTCTTTCAACTGTTTACAGGAAATGCACCAGGGCTGAATCCAGGATCCAGCCCTGAGTAAGAAAAACGTTCGTAAAGTAATTCTATTGCAGTTTACTTGAAAATCCCATTGAGCTCAATGTTATAGTATACCAAGTATTGTGTTGCCTATTGCAACGCCTGTACTATATTGCATTTAAAGTCTATTGTTCATTGAAAGTATTCAACAAACAGCATCTTATCTTGAGAAAGTATTTTTATGCAAACCTGTGGTTCTAAAATAAAACAGTATATTTTTTATACAAAACAATTGGCCTAGAGTTCAGTTCTTGAGTGTGTGGGTTCATTTGCTGACTAGGTGTGTACATCAAATGCTTTACACTGTCCTCTGATACTGCCTTACTGCTCGACCAAGCTACCACTTTAGAGAGTAAGGTTCTATCTAACTTTAACCTCTGGAGACCCTTGGACTCTATACACACTGTACCTCACTTTGGTGCACTATATATAGAGCCAGTTTCTTACACACTTTCTCCAGCACACTCTCCACTGCCTCCTTCACCTGCACCACAAGATGATGAGGATGATTTTGGGGATGGGGATGAAGACCCACAAGGGGATAATGATGACATACACAGTATCCCACCACCTGACCCTTGGGACGGTTATAATGTCCCAGATGTACCTGAACCAGACTTCCACCCATCTAAACCATCCCCTCCAGACGACAACATAGGTTTTGCACAACTCATAAATAGAGCTTCCAAATATCATGGGGTAGAGTTACACTCAGACACTTTGGAGGAAGATTTTTTATTAGAGACTTTTACACAATCACAAAAGTCAACAAGTACTTTACCTATGTTAAAAGGTATGATTAACCATGCACCTGATGTGTTTAAAGACCCTGTCAGGGCTAGAGTTCTCAATCCCAGGGTTGATAAAAAGTATAAACCAGCTCCAAATGATCCAGGTATATCAAAGGGCACCTCCCTTTAGATTCCCTAGTAGTGTCAAATGCCCGTAAACGGGCAAATTCCCAAACAGGTGATGCCCCTCCTCCGGATAAAGAATCTAAATTATTGGACGCATCTGGTAAACGGGTTGCGTCACAGGCAGCAAATTTGTGGCGCGTTGCCAACGCCCAAACTTTACTGGCCAGGTATGATAGGGCGCCTTATGATGAGCTTGAGACGCTCATGCAACATCTTCCAGAACAATACAAGTCCAAAGCTAACGATCTTATACAAGAGGGAAAGCTAATTACAAACACCTCTATCAAATGTGCTCTTGATGCAGCGGACACAGCATCTTGTGCCGTTAATACAAATATTTTACTACGCAGGTACGCATGGCTACGCATATCTGGTTTTAAGCACGAAGTGCAGTCTACAATTCTTAATCAGCCTTTTGATCAAGAACACTTGTTTGGACCTACTGTAGACACATCTTTAGAAAAGATGAAAAAAGACACAAACAGCTAAGTCCATGGGGGCCTTACAGTCACCAACTACTAGAGGTTCCTTTCGTTGCTCCTTTTATAGGGGCGCCTCTAAAACCATTGGGACAGACAACCTCTTCCTATAAAAGCACCACTCAAACTTCCTCTAACAGAGGATATTTTAGCGGGGGTTACAGAGGGAATAACAACAAAGGAAGAGGCCACGGGAATAACACCCGCACCTCCCCTTCCACAAAACAGTGACTTCCCTCCACTCAGACCACTCCACTCCGGTCGGGGGAAGACTGTCACAGTTCCTACCTGTCTGGAATTCCATCACCACAGACAGGTGGGTGAGACAAATTATCCAGTATGGTTATTGCCTGGAACTCACTTCTACTCCCCCACACATACCTCCCAAACAACGTCCAATGTCCACAGAACATCTAACGCTTCTAAAACAAGAAATTCTCTCTCTTGCAAAAGCACGCAATAGAACCGGTTCCCCTACAGCATCAAGGTACAGGAGTTTACTCCCTCTACTTCCACATCCCAAAAAAGGACGGTACTCTCAGGCCAATATTAGACCTCAGACCGTTAAACCTGTACATACAATCCGACCACTTTCACATGGTCACTCTCCAACAGGTCCTCCCACTGCTCCAACAAGGCGATTTCCTTGCCACTCTAGATCTCAAGGACTCCTACTTTCACATTCCGATTCACCCTGCTCACAGGAAATATCTACGGTTTGTACTGGACGGTCAGCACTACCAATTCAAAGTCCTCCCATTCGGAGTGACTACAGCACCCAGAGTCTTCACAAAATGTCTTGCAGTTGTAGCAGCTCACTTGCGAAGACAACCCATTCATGTGTTTCCTTACCTCGACGACTGGCTCATAAAAGCCAAGTCATGCAGCAATTGTGTGCACCACACACACAAAACAATCCAGCTGCTGCACGACTTAGGATTCACAATAAACCTCACCAAGTCACATCTTCAACCGTCCCACACACAACAGTATCTAGGCGCCACAATAAATACTTCAAAAGCCCTTGCATACCCCAGTCCACTCAGGATAGCCAGCATGCAAGCTCTCATAACAAAATTTCAACCTCAACACTCACTACCAGCTCGAGTGTTCAAGCAGCTAATAGGGATGATGGCCTCTTGCTTTTTCATCGTACCTTACGCAAGACTCCAAATGCGTCCATTACAGGAATGTTTAGCACATCGGTGGAACCAGGCTCACGGTCAGCTTACAGATCTGGTGTTGGTGGACAGCCGCACACATCGCTCTCTGCAGTGGTGGAACACACAAAACCTTTCCAAAGGGCGGCCATTCCTAGACCCGGTTCCACAGATAGTTCCAACAACAGACGCATCGCTCACCGGCTGGGGAGCTCATCTCTTAAACCATATGTGAGAAAGTGCCTCTTTCTTGCATGGTATGCCCCCACTTTTTGCTGAATTGCTGATGTGCTTTGACTGAGTGTGCCCTGGGCTCCTGCCAATCAGGTACCCAGGGCCTGTGTTCCTTCCCTTAACTGCATTTGAAGCCTAAACCCAATTGGCATCTCTGGCCACAGGTAAGCCCCTGGTAAGTGGTACCACAGGTACCCAGGGCACTGTGACCAGAGAAGGCCTCCAAGGGCTGCAGCACTTATTGTGCCACCCTTAGAGGCCCTGTACCCTGACACACACACACTGCCTCTGCAGACTGCGTGTCTTGGTGCAGAACAAAGTGAAGAGTCGACATGGCACACATCCCTGTGTGCCATGCCAACAACCCACTGACCTGGCAGGGGTAAGCCACCCCTCTAGCTGGGTGCCCTATGCCAGTGGTGAGGGTACAGGTGCATGAGCCCTGTACCCGTACAGTACCCAGGTCCATTCCTGGGCCCTGTAAGTGCAGAGCTGCCATTAAGAGTATATGGTGCTGGGAGTTTGACATTACGAACTCCACAGCACCATAATGGCTACACTGAAGACTGGGTAGTTTGGTATCAAACTTCTCAGCACATTAAACCCACACTGATGCCAGTGTGGGATGTAATGTAAAATGCACAACAGAGGGCACCTTAGAGATGCCCCCTGAAACTCTACCAACTTCCAGTGGCCTGACTGGGTGGCTGCAGAGGCTGCCACCACCAGACATGTTTCTGGACCCCTGGGTCGAGAGCTCGCTGCTCTCGGGGGCCTGAAACAATGCACATCCTGGGACGAGGTGCCAAGCCTCCTCCCCCAGGATGGGCAGGGTTCACGAAGGAGAAGCTTCAAAGGCATACCGCCTTTGTGAGCCTCTCCAGACCACTTGCTGTACTCAGCAACTGGTCCCCACTGGTTCTCCCCCCCCCCCCCCCCCTTTTTGGGCGGGAGACCCGGCGGGAAAAACAGAGTGAGGAAGAGAGGTGTACCCACCTCTGCGAACTCCACCCCTAAGGTGGGGGAGGCGAGGTGAAGCACAACCTCGAGTCCCCGCCATCTTGAGGATGGGGGGACCCATCCAACCCAGGACAGGCTCCTGCCCCCCTCCCACTGGAGAGTGGCAGAGTAGGGGGTGTACCCACCCCAGGGAAGGGACCCATTGGTCCCTGCCCTTTACCTACCTGTAACGCCACTAAATTTAGTATTTAGGGGGCACCCTGAACCTTCCTTCCTCAGATCCCGATTCCGAAACAACAAGAAGAACGAGAAGAAAGAAGACCAGCCGTGCAGCTGCTAACAAGAGGATGACACCAACTGACTTGGCCCCAGCCCTACCGGCCTGTCGAACCTGCTCCTGCTAAACCCCGGCCTCTTCAGTGGTCAGCAACCTCGAAAACCCCGGAGGACCTGACTGCCTTGCTCAACTAAAAGACTGGGACTCACACGAGCAGTGGTTCTGCTGAAACATCTGTAACCCCAGGCCCCGGCCTGAGACCGCGGATCCTGCCCACTCTGCACCCGGCGAGCCCGGCCCGAGCCAAAGTGGACAAAGACCACGAGGACGTGCCCCCGGCGACTGTGACCAAGAATCCAGCACCCAAGGACCCACCTCGACGCTCATGACGACGCCTGCAGCCTCAACACCAGGGACCCCGCCAACCGCGACCAGCAGAGGGTAAGATTTCCCGATGCCTAAAGATACCCCTGCACCCGGCGCCCCACGGGCCCCTGTGCCCAACTCCTGGGTGTCTACCCCTCCTACAGCATCCCAACTTACCTCTCGAAGTGGTGGTCGCACCTGAAGAATCACCGTCCCAGAGTTTGCAGCCTTTGTTCGTCTTGCAGCTTTCCCATTGAAATCCATTGGGCGCCCGACGGCCCAAAAGCCCACTGCACCCGGCCGCCCCAGTGCCGCTGAGGGTGCACCAACTACCCTGTTCGACTTCCCCACTTGCCCTGAGTAAGTGACCAGGAGCTTTGCTCCCACAGCCGAGTGGCCTGCCTGCCAGCAGCCACCAACCAAAGGCCCCCCGCCCGCCATAGGCTAACGTTGGGCCTACTCTCTCTGCACCCGGCCGGCCCTGTGCCACTGAGGGTGTAACAACAGTACAAACCTGAACGTGGGAGACCCCTGAGTCTTGCCCCAGAAACTTAACTCTGCCAGCCGAGTACTTACCTGAAAGCCGATAACTTGCATTTTCTCCATAGGGTAACATTGACTGGTTTTCACTTGGAAATTCTTCTAAGTATCGAGTTTTGGAACTTTGAAATATTCACTAAAAATCACCCGAATATCAAAAACGAAATTTCTCACCTGTTCTCAGGAGAGATCACAGTGCTGGATTTAGGTACCCAGCACTGACTAGAAAAAGCGATTACAACTGTGATTTTCCGGTAACTTGATTTTCCTCCATAGGATAACATTGCCTGGTTTTTACTAGAAATTCTTCGAAGTGTCGATTTTTGCAACATACAAATATTCCTTAATCGCCTGTGGAACAAACGATTTCTTTCAACTGTTTACAGGAAATTCACCAGGGCTGAATCCAGGATCCAGCCCTGAGTAAGAAAAACGTTCGTAAAGTAATTCTATTGCAGTTTACTTGAAAATCCCATTGAGCTCAATGTTATAGTATACCAAGTATTGTGTTGCCTATTGCAACCCCTGTACTATATTGCATTTAAAGTCCATTGTTCATTGAAAGTATTCAACAAACAGCATCTTATCTTGAGAAAGTATTTTATGCAAACCTGTGGTTCTAAAATAAAACAGTATATTTTTTTATATTCAAAACAATTGGCCTAGAGTTTAGTTCTTGAGTGTGTGGTTTCATTTGCTGACTGAGTGTGTACATCAAATGCTTTACACTGTCCTCTGATACTGCCTTACTGCTCGACCAAGCTACCACTTTAGAGAGTAAGGTTCTATCTAACTTTAACCTCTGCCAAACCTCTGGAGACCCTTGGACCCTATACACACTGTACCTCACTTTGGTGCAGTATATATAGAGCCAGTTTCTTACATTGGTGGATCAGCGGTGGGATACAAACTTGCATTTGTTGGACTACTTGGTTACCATCTGATCACACGACAGAACTCTTAAATTGCCTTTAAAATTCTGATTTTTTTCTAATTGCCATTTTTTTTCCAAACTACTAAAAGTCTTGTTAGGGCTTTGCTTAAGTTCCTTTAGAATTTTAGAAAATAAAAAGTCACTATAGTCAAGGGTAGAGGGGTTAGAACTTTTTGTTAGAATGTCTCAAGACAAGAACCCAGCTATTAGTGAAAATAATGACATGCAGGACATGGTTGAGGAGCTCGACCTCACCCCTTACCTTCACTTGTCTTTCAAGGAAGTAAGGTCCTTCTGTAAACTTAAAAATATACCAATGGGCCAGCATCCAACCAAACAAGGGCTCCAGGAGCTCCTGGCTGAGTATGCAAAGGCCCACCCCTCTGAGCATGGTGATGACCAAGCAGAGGAGGAAAGGAGTGAGGAGGATGGAGAAAGGAGTCCACCTCCACCACTGCCTAGGGAAGAAAGGGTCCCAGCATCCTTATTTCCAAGAATTAACCTCTGGGGACCTAGAGGCCACACAGGTGTTTCAGGTCCCAGGGAGGACATTGAGGACTGCCTCAGTGAGGAGGACAACCTTTTAGCAAGGTTGGCCAAAAGGCTAGATCTAGAGTCCAGACTCCTGGCTCTAGAGAAGGAAAGAAAGGAGATGGGTTTAGCACCCATCAGTGGTGGCAGCAATACCAATAATAAGGATAAAGAGCAATCTTATGATCCTAAAATCCCCAAAGGGATTGTCCCTAAATTTGAGGAGGGTGATGACATCACCAAATGGTTCACAGCCTTTGAGAGGGCCTGAGACAGGTGAAGAAACCCCTCTGGGGGGCACTCCTGTGGGAACTGTTCTCTGGTAACTGCAGAGACAGGCTTCTGACCCTCTCTGGGCCAGATGCAGGGTCCTATGACCTCATGAAGAGAATTCTGATTGAGGGATTTGGACTCACCACTGAGGAGTACAGAATTAGATTCATGGGGGCTCACAAAACCCAAAACCAGTCCTGGATTGATTTTGTAGACTACTCAGTAAAGACACTGGATGGTTGGTTAACTGGACACAATGTGCATGACTTTACTGGACTTTACAATTTGTTTATGAAGGAACATATATTAAGTAATTGCACAAATGAAAAGTTACATCCGCATTTGATAGACCTAGGTCTAATTTCTCCCCAAGAATTGGTAAAGAAGGCAGACCACTGGGTCAAGACTAAGGTGACAAGGACAACCACTGGGGGTGACCAGAAGAAAGTGGTCACAAAACCTCCCCAGGGGAAGGGTGGTGAGAATCCCCAAGATAAAAAGTCTGAGTCTTCCAAAGGGCCCCAAAAACCTGTACAGGGGGGTGGGGTCCCAAACTACTCCCTATGTGCCACAGCCCTATAGGGGGAAGAACTTTGATCCCACAAAGGCCTGGTGTAACAACTGTAAGAAGTTGGGACACTTAACTGTAGACAAGTCTTACCCTCACAACAAGGCCCCTAAGCCCACAAGTACAGCTACTCCTGGGGTGGCAAGTCTACAGATGGGATCAACAGTGTGCCCAGAGCAAATCAGGATGCACACTGAAGCAGTTCTGGTTTCAGAAGGGGAAGTTGAGTTTGCCACTGTAGCTGTGTGGCCACCCAACTTAAAGAAATACTTACAGTACCCTTGGATCAATGGAACTAGGATAGAAGCTCTGAGGGATACAGGTGCCAGTGTCACTATGGTGAGAGACACCCTGGTTCCCCCTGAGCAATATTTGATTGGGCGTACTTACCCAGTCACCAATGCTGACAGTGTTACCACTAATCATGCTATGGCTATGGTGACATTAGACTGGGGGGGGGGGGAGGGGGTTACTGGCCTGAAACGGGTAGTGGTCTCTCCAAAGCTACCAGCTGCATGTCTGCTTGGCAATGACCTGGAAACCTCATGCAACAATGCTGGACATCCCTGAATTGGTGTGTGTAAAAACAAGAGCACAGAGCAAAAGGCAGGGTGAAGAAATAGTGTTGGAGCCTGAAAGAATGGCCCAACCTACCAAGAGAAAAGGTAAGAAGACTGGGGGACCAGCTTCTATACAGCCAAAGGATCAGGACCCCTCTCCTCAGGGAGAGGACTTGGACACCCCAGAGGGAACTGAGCCCATGGAGCTTGACCCTTACCAGGTTGAACTCTTAGGCCCAGGGGGACCCTCTAGGGAAGAGCTGTGCCAGGGGCAGCAAGACTGTCCCACTCTTGAAAGCCTGAGGCAGCAAACTGTTTCCGAAGCAAAGGGAGATGTCAGTGGTACCCACAGAGTTTATTGGGAAGAGGGATTACTGTACACTGAGGCAAAAGACCCCAATCCTGGAACCACCAGGAGAGTGGTAGTGCCACAGAAGTACAGGGAGTTCCTCCTAACTTTAGCTCATGACATCCCCTAGCTGGACATCTGGGCCAAACCAAGACTTGGGAAAGGCTAGTTAGCCACTTTTACTGGCCCCAGATGCACCAAAAGGTGAAGGAGTTTGTCAGCTCCTGTGTTACCTGTCAGGCCAGTGGCAAGACAGGTGGCCACCCAAAGGCCCCCTGATACCACTGCCTGTGGTGGGGGTGCCCTTTGAGAGGGTAGGTGTGGACATAGTGGGTCCACTTGAACCTCCCACAGCCTCAGGGAACAAATTCATACTAGTGGTAGTGGATCATGCCACTAGGTACCCGGAAGCAATCCCACTTAGGACTACTACAGCTCCTGCAGTAGCCAAGGCCCTCATTGGTGTCTTCACCAGGGTAGGGTTTCCTAAGGAGGTGGTTTCAGTCAGAGGTTCTAACTTTGTCTGCTTACCTGAAACACATGTGGAAGGAATGTGGGGTGCAGTACAAGTTTACTACACCCTATCATCCACAAACCAATGGCCTTGTTGAGAGATTTAACAAGACATTGAAAGGCATGATTATGGGGCTCCCTGAGAAACTCAAAAGGAGATGGGATGTCCTCTTACCAGGTCTGCTTTTCGCTTACAGAGAAGTGCCACAGAAGGGAGTAGGGTTTTCCCCCTTTGAACTTCTGTTTGGCCATCCTTTGAGGGGCCACTTTGTCTTGTAAAGGAGGGCTGGGAGAGGCCTCTCCAAGAACCCAAACAAGATATTGTGGACTATGTGCTTGGCCTAAGGTCCAGAATGGCTGAGTACATGGAAAAGGCATCCAATAATCTTGAGGCCAGCCAGGAGCTTCAGAAGCACTGGTATGACCAAAAAGCTGCACTGGTTGAATTTCAACCTGGGCAACATGTGTGGGTTTTGGAGCCAGTGGCACCAAGGGCACTCCAGGACAGATGAAGTGGCCCTTACCCTATCCTTGAGAGAAAGAGTGAGGTCACCTACTTAGTTGACCTGGGCACAAGCAGGACACCCAAAAGGGTTATCCATGTGAACCGCCTAAAGCGCTACAATGACAGGGCTGACATCACCATGCTGATGGTGACTGATGAGGAGCAGGAAGCAGAGAGTGAACCTCTCCCCGACCTCCTCTCATACAGCCCAAAAGATGGGTCAGTTGATGGAGTTGTCTTTTCAGACACCCTCTCTGCCCAACAGCAGACTGACTGCAAGCAAGTCTTGCAACAGTATGCTAAGCTCTTTTCCTTGTCCCCTGGTCTGACAAACTGGTGTACCCATGATGTGGACACTGGTGACAGTGCACCTGTCAAAAACGAGATCTATCGACAGTCAGACCAAGTCAAGGAAAGCATCAGAGCGGAGATCAGCAAGATACTGGAGTTGGGGGTTATTGAACCCTCTGAGAGCCCCTGGGCTAGCCCAGTGGTTCTGGTCCCCAAACCTCATCAAAATGGTGAAAAGAGAGAGATGAGGTTTTGTGTGGACTATAGGGGTCTCAACTCTGTCACCAAGACAGATGCTCACCCTATCCCAAGAGCAGATGAGTTGATAGACAAATTGGGTGCAGCCAACTTCTTAAGTACCTTTGACTTAACTGCAGGATACTGGCAGATTGACATGGCACCAGGAGCAAAAGAGAAAACGGCATTCTCCACACCTGATGGGCACTATCAGTTCACTGTTATGCCCTTTGGTTTAAAGAATGCCCCTGCCACCTTCCAGAGGTTGGTGAATCAAGTCCTTGCTGGGTTGGAGTCCTTTAGTGCAGCTTATCTTGATGATAGTGCTGTCTTTAGCTCCACCTGGCAGGATCACCTGGTCCACCTTGGGAAGGTTTTAAAAGCCCTGCAAACTGCAGGTCTAACTATCAAGGCATCCACATGCCAGATAGGGCAGGGCACTGTGGTGTACTTGGGCCACCTTGTGGGTGGAGGCCAGGTACAGCCCTTACAGCCCAAGATCCAGGCCATCCTGGACTGGGCAGCTCCAACAACCCAGACCCAAGTCAGGGCATTCCTTGGCTTGACTGGGTACTACAGGAGGTTTGTGAAGGGATATGGGTCCATTGTGACTCCCCTCACAGAACTCACCTCCAAGAAGATGCCCAAAAAGGTTAACTGGACAGTTAGTTGCCAAAAGGCTTTTGACACCCTGAAAGAAGCAATGTGCTCAGCACCAATTCTAAAAGCTCCAGATTATGCCAAGCAGTTTATAGTGCAGACTGATGCCTCTGAGCTAGGGATAGGAGCTGTCCTATCCCAGACCAATGATGAAGGCCAAGACCAACCTGTTGCTTTTATAAGCAGGAGGCTTCTCCCCAGAGAGCAGCGTTGGAGTGCCATTGAGAGGGAGGCCTTTGCTGTGGTTTGGTCCCTGAAGAAGTTGAGACCATACTTGTTTGGTACTCACTTCCTAGTTCAAACTGACCACAGACCTCTCAGATGGCTAATGCAAATGAAAGGGTGTAAGAAAGTGGCTCTGTATATACTGAACCAAAGTAAGGTTCAGTGTGCACAGGGTCCACAGTCCCCAGAGGTTTGGCAGAGGCTAAAGTTAGATATAACCTTACTCTCTAAAGTGGTAGCTTGGTCGAGCAGTAAGGCAGTATCAGAGGACAGTGTAAAGCATTTGTTGTACACACTCAGTCAGCAAATGGTCTCACACACTCAAGAACTGAACTCTAGGCCAATTGTTTTGTATATAAAAATATATAGTTTTATTTTAGAACCAACAATAGGTATCAAAATACTTTATCAGAATAAGATGCTGTAGTTGTATACTTTCAATAAGCAATAGACTTTTAAATGCAATAGATACAGCTGTTGCAATAGGCAACACAATTCAAACACAATTATAACATTGAGCTCAATGGGAGTTTTTAAGTAAAAGCAGTTTCAGTTACTTTGCGTATGATTTTCTTACTCGGGGTTGGATCCTGGATTCAACCCTGGTGCATTTCCTGTAAACAGTTGAAAGAAATCGTTTTTGTTACACAGGCGATTTTTAAGGAATATTTGTATGTTTCAAAAATCGACACTTAGAAGAATTTCTAGCAAAAACCAGGCAATGTTATCCTATGGAGGAAAATCAAGTTATCGGTAAGTACAGTTGTAATTACTTTTCAGGGTCAGTGCTGGGCACCAAGATCCAGCACTGGGATCTCTCCTGATAACAGGTGAGTAATTTCGTTTTTGTTGATCGGGCGATTTATTGCTGATGTACTTTGACTGAGTGTGCCCTGGGCTCCTGCCAATCAGGTGCCCAGGGCCTGTGTTTCTTCCCTAAAACTGCATTGTAGCCTAAACCCAATTGGCATCTCTGGCCACATGTCAGCCCCTGGTAAATGGTACCATAGGTACCCAGGGCACTGTAACCAGAGAAGGCCTCTAAGGGCTGCAGCACTTATTGTGCCACCCTTAGAGGCCCTGTACCCTGACACACACACACTCTGCCTCTGCAGAGTGCGTGTCTTGGTGCAGAACAAAGTGAAGAGTCAACATGGCACACATCCCTGTGTGCAATGCCCACAAACCACTGCCCTGGCATACATCAGTCACCCCTCTATCTGGGTGCCCTATGCCAGTGGTGAGGGTACAGGTGCATGAGCCCTGTACCCCTACAGTGCCCAAGTCCATTCCTGGGCACTAAGTGCAGTGCTGCCATTAAGAGTATATGGTGCTGGGAGTTTGACATTACGAACTCCACAGCACCATAATGGTTACACTGAAGACTGGGTAGTTTGGTATCAAACTTCTCAGCACATTAAACCCACACTGATGCCAGTGTGGGATTTAATGTAAAAATGCACAACAGAGGGCATCTTAGAGATGCCCCCTGAAACTCGACCAACTTCCAGTGGCCTGACTGGGTGGCTGCCGAGGCTGCCACCACCAGACATGTTTCTGGACCCCTGGGTCGAGAGCTCGCTGCAGTCGGGGGCCTGAAACAATGCACATCCTGGGATGAGGTGCCAAGCCTCCTCCCCCAGGATGGGCAGGGTTCACGAAGGAGAAGCTTCAAAGGCATACCGCCTTTGTGAACCTCTCCAGTCCACTTGCTGTACTCCGCAACTGGTCCCCACTGGTTCTCCCCCTCCCCCCCCCCCCCCTTTGGGCGGGAGACCCGGCGGGAAAAACAGAGTGAGGAAGAGAGGTGTGCCCACCTCTGCCAACTCCACCCCTAAGGTGGGGGAGGCGAGGTGAAGCCCAACCTCGAGTCCCCGCCATCTTGAGGATGGTGGGACCCAGCCAACCCAGGACAGGCTCCTGCCCCCTCCCACTGGAGAGTGGCAGAATAGGGGTGTACCCACCTCAGGAAGGGACCCATTGGTCCCTGCCCTTTACCTACCTGTAACGCCCCTAAATTCAGTATTTAGGGGCACCCTGAACCTTCCTTCCTCAGATCCCGATTCCGAAACAACAAGAAGAACAAGAAGAAAGAAGACCAGCCGTGCAGCTGCTAACAAGAGGACGACACCAACTGACTTGGCCCCAGCCCTACCGGCCTGTCGAACATCAAACCTGCTCCTGCTAAACCCCGGCCTCTTCAGTGGTCAGCAACCTCGAAAACCCCGGAGGACCCGACTGCCTTGCTCAACTAAAAGACTGGGACTCCCACGAGCAGTAGTTCTGCTCAAACATCTGTAGCCCCAGGCCCCGGCCTGAGATCGCGGATCCTGCCCACTCTGCACCTGCCGAGCCCGGCCCGAGCCAAAGTGGACAAAGACCACGAGGACGTCCCCCCGGCGACTGTGACCAAGAATCCAGCACCCAAGGACCCACCTCGACGCTCCTGACGACGCCTGCAGCCTCAACACCAGGGACCCCTCCAACCGCGACCAGCAGAGGGTAAGATTTCCAGACGCCTAAAGATACCCCTGCACCCGGCGCCCCACGGCCCCCTGTGCCCAACTCCTGGGTGTCTACCCCTCCTACAGCATCCCAACTTACCTCTCGAAGTGGTGGTCGCACCTGAAGAATCACCGTCCCCGAATTTGCAGCCTTTGTTCGTCTTGCAGCTTTCCCATTGAAATCCATTGGGCGCCCGACGGCCCAAAAGCCCACTGCACCCAGCCGCCCCAGTGCCGCTGAGGGTGCACCAACTACCCTGTTCGACTTCCCCACTTGCCCTGAGTAAGTGACCAGGAGCTTTGCTCCCACAGCCGAGTGGCCTGCCTGCCAGCAGCCACCAACCAAAGGCCCCCCGCCCGCCATAGGCTAACGTTGGGCCTACTCTCTCTGCACCCGGCCGGCCCTGTGCCACTGAGGGTGTAACAGTACAAACCTGAACGTGGGAGACCCCGGAGTCTTGCCCCAGAAACTTAACTCTGCCAGCCGAGTACTTACCTGAAAGCCGATAACTTGCATTTTCTCCATAGGGTAACATTGACTGGTTTTCACTTGGAAATTCTTCTAAGTGTCGAGTTTTGGAACTTTGAAATATTCACTAATAATCGCCCGAATATCAAAAACGAAATTTCTCACCTGTTCTCAGGAGAGATCCCAGTGCTGGATTTAGGTACCCAGCACTGACTAGAAAAAGCGATTACTACTGTGATTTTCCGGTAACTTTATTTTCCTCCATAGGATAACATTGCCTGGTTTTTACTAGAAATTCTTCGAAGTGTCGATTTTTGCAACATACAAATATTCCTTAAAAATCGCCTGTCTAACAAAAACGATTTCTTTCAACTGTTTACAGGAAATGCACCAGGGCTGAATCCAGGATCCAGCCCTGAGTAAGAAAATCGTTCGTAAAGTAATTCTATTGCAGTTTACTTGAAAATCCCATTGAGCTCAATGTTATAGTATACCAAGTATTGTGTTGCCTATTGCAACCCCTGTACTATATTGCATTTAAAGTCTATTGTTCATTGAAAGTATTCAACAAACAGCATCTTATCTTGAGAAAGTATTTTATGCAAACCTGTGGTTCTATAATAAAACAGTATTTTTTTTATACAAAACAATTGGCCTAGAGTTCAGTCCTTGAGTGTGTGGATTCATTTGCTGACTGTGTGTACATCAAATGCTTTACACTGTCCTCTGATACTGCCCTACTGCTCGACCAAGCTACCACTTTAGAGAGTAAGGTTCTATCTAACTTTAACCTCTGCCAAACCTCTGGAGACCCTTGGAGCCTATACACACTGTACCTCACTTTGGTGCAGTATATATAGAGCCAGTTTCTTACAGATAGTGCGCATGGGCATCGACTCCATCTTCAGATTGTTTTTTTCCGCCATCGGGTTCGGATGTAAACTGCTGCACTCCGGGTCGGTGTCGTATTCGATTCCCCTTCGACGCGCAATCCTTCACCGCTCGACGGTATTGTTTTTTCGATCGCGCTCCTCGACGCACATCCAACAAATCCCTCAACACCTTCGATTCCGGTCGTTGACGCGGGCCGTTGGGCCTATCTGCGCCATCAGGCCCTACAGCTAATGGAAAGAACTCCATTCAAAAAATGCCCCGTGTGGTGCTAAATTCCCACACATTGATCTCCATGAGGTCTGTAACCTTTGCCTCTCTCCAGAACACGAGGACAAAGATTGCCCGGCCTGCGCTTCCTTCCGATCGAAAAAAAACCATACGTGATCGCCGGGCTCGACATCACGTAATGTCTCGATCCACTACCTCGGTGCCGGACGACCTCTTCGATGCAGGCCCCAATGTTACCGAGGAACAAAAACCGGACAATGAAGACATCAGCGTCTCCGAGGCCGACGAATCAGACACCGAAGATCAGACGGTTACTCCAGGTCAACGGATTGTGAGTACCGACATCGAAACCCCTACCCCTTCTCAAAAACATAAGGCTCTGGTAACACCTTTGCCTTCCGGCTCAGGTCGACACCGTGATAATCCTTCAGACGCCCCACCCTCGGGCCCGTCTCCGAAGTCCAAAAACAAGCCTTCAGGCGACTCGGGATCGAGCCAGCCACGCATCGGTACCGAAATACCATCCCCTGTACCAAAATCCAACCATTCGGCACCGAAACACCATCGGGATAAACCCTCGTAGGCGAAATCACACCATAAATCTTCGGAGCCGAAGAAGGACCATAAATCTTCGGAAACGAAAAAAGACAATAAATCCTCGGAGCCGAAAAAAGACCATATATCTTCGGAGCCGAACAAGTCCTCGAACTCCACAGCTCCTCCAAAGCGCAAGGACACCAAGACCCCTCCTAAATCTTCGGAGTCTAAACCAAAACAACCAAAATCCTCGGTGCCGAAGAAGGATACTGGATTCAAAGACCTATTTCAACCAGATCCAGTGGATCCTAAACAAAAAACCCTTCACATTGACCCTAAAACTGGTCGTATCAAGACAACTCCATCTAAAAAAAGACCTTTGGACTCCCCAGAGGAACCTAAGGTACCCTTAAAGAAGAGAGACATGGGAACTTCTCCAGCCAGACCCTTCTCTCCTGCAAATATTCCTACTTCATCACTTTCTTAAGCACACTCCAATACTTTCATATTCACCTACACCACAAGATGATGATAATGATCACCTTGGGGGTGGGGGTGGGGGTGGTGGTGGGGATGAAAACCCACAGGAGGATAATGACTATGACTCTACTCTCCCACCACCTGATCCGTGGGAGGATTATGATAATCCTCCAGATGTCCCCGATCCAGACTCCTACCCATCTAGGCCATCCCCCCCAGACGACAACATAGGTTTTGCACAGCTCATAAATAGGGCTGCACAATATCATGGGGTAGAATTGCACTCAGACCCACTGGAGGAAGATTTTTTTATTAGAGACTTTCACACAGTCACAAAAATCAACAAGCATTCTACCTATGTTAAAGGGTATGATCAAGCATGCACCTGACGTTTTTAAAGACCCTGTCTGGGATAGAGTTCTCAATCCCAGGATTGAGAAAAAATATAAACCAGCTCCCAATGATCCAGCTTATATTAAAGCACAGCTCCCTCTCGATTCCTTGGTTGTCAAATGCACGTAAACGAGCAAATTCCCAAACATCAGGAGATGCCCCACCTCCAGATAAGGAGTCTAAATTACTAGACGCATCTGGTAAACGAATTGCGTCACAAGCAGCGAATCACTGGTGCATTGCCAATACCCAAGCTTTACTGGCCAGGTATGATAGGGCTCATTACTATGAGCTTGAAAAGCTCATACAACATCTTCCCGATCAGTATAAGTCTAAGGCTAACGACCTCATACAAGAGGGAAAGTAAATTACAAACACTTCTATAAAGTGTGCTCTTGATGCAGCCGACACGGTGTCTCGTGCGGTTAACACAAGCGTTCTACTACGCATACACGCATGGCTAGGCATATCTGGGTTTAAACAGGACGTGCAGTCTACAATTCTTAATCAACCCTTTGATCAAGAACACTTATTTGGACCCACTGTAGACATCTTTGGAAAAAATGAAAAAGGACTCAAACTGCTAAGTCCATGGGAGCCCTACAGGCAACAACCACTAGAGGTTCTTTTCGTCGCTCCTTTTATTGGGGCGCCTCTAAAACTAGTGGGACGGACAACACCTCATCCTCCTACAAAAGCACTACTCAAACATCCTCTAACAGAGGATATTTCAGAGGGGGTTATAGAGGGAACAACAACAAAGGTAGAGGCCGCGGTAATAACACCCGCACCTCTCCTACTACAAAACAGTGACTTCTCTCCACTTCCCCCCGAACATTCCACTCCAGTCGGAAGACTATCACAGTTCCTACCTGTCTGGAATTCCATCAGCGCAGACAAGTGGGTAAGACAAATTATCCAGTATGGTTACTGCCTGGAACTCATTTCAACTCCCCCATTCATACCCCCAAACAACGTCCATTGTCCACAGAACATCTGACACTGTTAAAACAAGAGGTTCTCTCTTTATTACAAAAACACGCGATAGAACCGGTTCCCTTAACCTCATCAAGGAACAGGGGTTTACTCCCTTTACTTTCTAATCCCCAAGAAGGACGGTACTCTCAGGCCAATACTAGACCTCCGACCGTTAAATCTCTACATAGTCGGACCACTTCCACATGGTCACTCTCCAACAAGTCCTCCCACTGCTCCAACAGGGCGATTTCCTTGCCACTCTAGATCTCAAGGACGCCTACTTTCATATTCCCATTCACCCCGCTCACAGAAAGTATCTACAGTTTGTAGTGGACGGTCAGCACTATCAATTCAAAGTCCTCCCATTCGGAGTAACTACAGCACACCGAGTCTTCACAAAATGTCTCGCGGTAGTCGCAGCTCATTTGCGGAGACAACACATTCACGTGTTTGCTTATCTCGACGACTGGCTCATAAAAGCCAAGTCTCACACACACTGTGTGCACAATACACACAAAACAATCCAGCTGCTCTACGACTTAGGATTCACAATAAACCCACCCAAGTCACACCTTCAACCGTCCCACCTACTTCAGTATCTAGGTGCCACAATAGATACCTCAAAAGCCCTTGCATACCCCAATCCAGTCATGATGGCCAGCATGCAAGCTCTCATATCAAGATTTCAACCTCAACACTCCCTTCCAGCTCGAGTGTTTATGCAGCTTATAGGGATGATGGCCTCTTGCATCCTCATCGTTCCTTATGCAAGACTTCAGATGCGTCCCTTACAACAATGTTTAGCACATCAGTGGAACCAAGCTCAAGGTCAGTTAACAGATCTGGTGTTGGTGGACAGCCGCACGCATCGCTCTCTGCAGTGGTGGAGCACACAAAACCTATCCAAAGGGTGGCCGTTCCTCGACCCGGTCCCACAGATGGTGCTAACCACAGACGCATCGCTCACCGGCTGGGGAGCTCATCTCCAAAACCGAACCATTCAGGGTATATGGACCCATCACCAAAAACAGCTCCACATAAATCACCTGAAGTTACTGGCAATCTTTCTAGCACTAAAGTCTTTTCAGCTCTTGCTAGTAGGCAAAGCTGTCTTGATCCGTACAGACAACATGACCGCAATGTATTACATACAAAAACAGGGGGGGACACACTCTTCAGCTTTCACAACTAGCGCAAAGCATATGGAGATGGGCCATTCCTCAAAACATTTACCTCCTGTAAGAAACTGGCTCTATATATAGTGCACCAAAGTGAGGTACAGTGTGTATAGAGTCCAAGGGTCTCCAGAGGTTTGGCAGAGGTTAAAGTTAGATAGAACCTTACTCTCTAAAGTGGTAGCTTGGCCGAGCAGTAAGGCAGTATCAGAGGACAGTGTAAAGCATTTGATGTACACACTCAAGAACTGAACTCTAGGCCAACTGTTGTTGCACCCTCAGCGGCACTAGGGCGGCCGGGTGCAGAGTGTGGAGGCCCAATGTTATCCTATGGGAGGATAGGGGGACTCCGGTTGGTGGCTGCTGGCAAGCAGGCCATGAGGTTGTGGGAGCAAAGCTCCTAGGGTTAAGCTCAGGGCACGTTGGGGACCAAGTTGTCACCAAAGGGGCACCCTCAGCAGCTCTAGGGCGGCCGGGTGCAGGGTGCTGTTTTGAGGTCGGGTGCCCTGTTGATTTCAATGGAGATTCTCCGGGACAAAGAAACACTGCAGGCTCGGGGACGAGGATCTTCCAGGAGCTACCACCACTTCGAGGGGTAAGTTGGGATGTAGAGGGTTGGTTAGGCACCGTTGGGTTGGGCACACAAGGCCGTGGGGCGTCGGGTGCAGGGGTGCCTTGGGACGTCAGATTTTCTTACCCGCTCTGGTCGTGGTAGGGGGGGTCCTCTGGATTGAGGCTGCAGGCGTCGTCCGGATGATTGAGGCAGGTCAGGGGTCGCCGGATCTCGAGTCAGGATCGCCGGGGCGACCTCAGGGTATTTGCCCACTTGAGCTCGGGCCGGATTCGGCGGGTGCAGAGTGTGCGGGATTCGCGGTTCCTGGCTGGCACCAGAAGCTGCAGTTCAAACACGTCCGGTGTTCACGGGAGAAACAGCTTGGAAAGTGAAGGCAAGCAGGTCCTCCGGGGTTTTTGAAGTTGCTGGCCGCTGGACACGCCGGGGTTTTGCAGGTTCGAGGGGAGACAGGCCTGTAGGGCTGGGGCCAAGTCAGTGGGCGTCGTCCTCTTGTTAGCTCTGCACGGCTTCTCGTCCTTCTCTTCTTTTTCTTGTAGTTGCTGGATCTGAGGAAGGAAGGTTCAGGGTGCCCCTAAATACTAAATTTAGGGGAGTTACAGGTAGGTAAAGGGCAGGGACCAATGGGTCCCTTCCCTGGGGTGGGTACACCCCCTATTCTGCCACTCTCCAGTGGGAGGGGGCCAGGAGCCTGTCCCTGGTTGGCTGTGTCCCCCCATCCTCAAGATGGCGGGGACTCGAGGTTGGGCTTCACCTCGCCTCCCCCACCTTAGGGGTGGAGTTGGCAGAGGTGGGCACACCTCCCTTCCTCGCTTTGTTTTTCCCGCCGGTTCTCCCGCCCAAAGTGGGGGGGTAGAACCAGTGGGGACCAGTTGCTGAAAGCAGCAAATGGTCTGGAGAGGCTCACAAAGGCGGCATGCCTTTGAAGCCTCTCCTTCGTGAACCCTGCCCATCCTGGGGGAGGAGGCTTGGCACCTCGTCCCATGATGTGCATTGTTTCAGGCCCCCGAGAGCAGCAAGCTCTCGACCCAGGGGTCCAGAAACATGTCTGGTGGTGGCAGCCTGTGCAGCCACTCAGTCAGGTCACTGGAAGTTGGTCGAGTTTCAGGGGGCATCTCTAAGATGCCCTCTGTTGTGCATTTTACATTAAATCCCACACTGGCATCAGTGCGGGTTTAATGTGCTGGGAAGTTTGATACCAAACTTCCCACTCTTCAGTGGAGCCATCATGGTGCTGTGGAGTTCGTAATGACAACCTCCCAGCACCATATACTCTTAATGGCAACAGTGCACTTACAGTGCCCAAGAATGGCCTTGGGCACTGTAGGGGTACAGGGCTCATGCACCTGTGCCCTCACCACTGGCATAGGGCACCCAGCTGGAGCGGTGTCTGATGTATGCCAGGGCAGTGGTTTGTGGGCATGGCACACAGGGATGTGTGCCATGTCGACTTTGTTTTGTTCTGCACCAAGACACGCAGCCTGCAAAGGCAGTGTGTGTGTGTCAGGGTACAGGGCCTCTAAGGGTGCCACAATAAGTGCTGCAGCCCTTAGAGGCCTTCTCTGGTCACAGTACCCTGGGTACCTGTGGTACCATTTACCAGGGGCTGACATGTGGCCAGAGATGCCAATTGGGTGTAGTTTTGGGGAAAGCACACAGGCCCTGGGAACCTGATTGGCAGGGACCCTGGGCACATAAAGTCCAAGTGCATCAGTGGTCTGGCAAAAAGCGGGGGGGTTACTGCAACAGAAACCCACTTCCTTACACAAGCCCTCCCCCCCCAACCCTCCCCCCAGCCGAAAGGCCAGGAGACTCAGCCAAAGCTGGGAGAGTCTTCCTAGTCTTTCAGGCGAGGCAGAGGAAGTGGTTTGGGAGTTGCAGGGCCTACTCTGCCTTACATCCTTCTGTCCAGGTCAGCCCCTTTAGGGAGCTGGCCTACCTCAACAGTTTCAGGACCTAATTCCCAATGCTCCTTTCCTATCTCTTTAGTGCCTTCACCCCATCTTTTTAGTTTGGGTTCAGAGGTGCCTACCTCTGCAATTTCTAACTTGGCTAGGGCAAAGCCCAGCTTACCCACAGAGGTTACCCACAGCTTGAGCAACCCCACCATGACCAATAAGGTCAGGGGGCCTAACTTGCTATTTGGCAGGGGGCTAGGCCACCATGCCACGGACAGTGCTGCCATGAAGGCTAACACCCAGCAGAGGCTACTGACAGCTGTCAGTGCCCAGAACCACACCTTTAGCTCCTCACTGGTAGGTAAAAGGGCTACCTTACAGGCTTCTTTGGATTCTGGTTGCCTGCCTGCTGTTTTAGGGTGGGGGGGTCACTACACTTGGTAGGGAACACCCTTCTTCCCCCCTCTGTTCTGCCAGCTGAGGAGCCACCAACTCAGGCTGGACAGTTGCCTAACTAGTCAGGGCTTTTTGTTGGCTAGGGGGGACTTCACCAGTGCCAATTTTGGAGTTCTCCCTTACTGGATGGAACCTCCCTGGCCCACTGGAACTGTGGCTAACAGTTGCCCACCTTTCCTACACTGTTTCTTCTTTTTCGTTTGGGGCTTAGCTGCACTAGCTGCAGGTTGAGCCCCCCCAGGTTTCTTGGGTGAAGTCTGGCATTAGACCAGTACCTCTCTTTGGCTCAGACCAACCTCTGGGTGGTCATTCCCAAGGAGACAATCAAGGGAGAGGTCTTTACTGACTACCACCTTTCTCCATCTAAGGGACCCAGCTACTTCTAGGGGCACTACAGCCACAGGCCTAACAGTGACACCCCCTGGGACAGTCCTTACTCTTTTTGTTTCCCCTGGGACATACTGGTTTGAGAGAACCAACCTGTCATGCACCACAGTGTGACTGGCACAGGTATCTCTCAGGGCAAGGGCTGGGATTCCATTCACCAGTAGGTGGTGGAAGTGTCTACTCCCTCTGGAATCTCCAGCTTACCTTGTGGCCCCATTTTCAAGTTGAAGGCTATGAGGGCTTCCTCATCTGAGGACCCTTCCTCCAAAGCTACACTGGCAACCCCTGGAGCTACACTAGTCACCCCTGGAGCTGTGCTAGGGACTTTGTTTTTAGGACAGCTAGGGTCCTTAGTGTGGTGTCCTGCCTTTTGGCAGGTGTGACACCATACTCTGTTGGGATCCCAATTCTTACCTTGGTACCCAGTCTTAGTTTGTGAGGTGTCTTTGGGCCCACCCTCCTGGACAGGTTTTTGGGGGGCTACCTGCGACTCCTTACTTTAAGGGGTTCACTGTCTTTCTTCTGGGGAGGCTTTGTAACCCCTTTCTTTTGGTCACCCCCAGTGGACGTCCTGTTGACCCTTGTTTTGACCCAGTGGTCTGCCTTCTTTCCCAATTCTTGGGGAGAAAGTGGACCTAGGTCTACCAGGTACTGATGCAACTTTTCATCAATGCAATTACTTAATGTGTTCCTTCATAAACAGGTTGTAAATTCCATTAAAGTCATGCACATTGTTTACAGTTAACCAGCCACCTAGTGTTTTTTACTGAGTGGTCTACAAAATCAATCCAGGACTGGTTTGGGGTTTTGTGAGCCCCCCTGAATCTAATTCTGTACTCCTCAGTTGTGAGCCCAAATCCCTCAATCGGAGTTCTCTTCATGAGGTCATAAGACCCAGCATCTGCCCCAGAAAGGGTCAGGAGTCTGTCTCTGCAGTTACCAGAGGACAGTTCCCAAAGGAGTGCCCCCCAGAAAGTCTTCACCCTTCTGGCTTCACAAGCCCTCTCAAAGGCTGTGAACCACTTGGTGATATCATCACCCTCCTCATATTTAGGGACAATCCCTTTGGGGATTTTAGGATCATAAGATTGCTCTTCATCCTTATTATTTTGATTGCTGCCACCATTGATGGGTGCTAAACCCATCTCCTTTCTTTCTTTCTTTCTTTCTTTCTTTCTTTCTTTCTTTCTTTCTTTCTTTCTTTCTTTCTTTCTTTCTTTCTTTCTTTCTTTCTTTCTTTCTTTCTTTCTTTCTTTCTTTCTTTCTTTCTTTCTTTCTTTCTCTAGAGCCAGGAGTCTGGACTCTAGATCCAGTCTTTTGGCCAACCTTGCTAAAAGGTTGTCCTCCTCATTGAGGCTGTCCTCAATGTCCCCACCAGAGCCTGAGCCACCTGTGTGGCCTCTGGGTCCCCAGAGGTTAACTCTTGGGAATAAGGGTGCAGGGACCCTTTGTTCCCTAGGAAGTGGTGGAGGTGGGTTCCTATCTCCATCCTCCTCACTCCTTTCCTCCTCTGACTGGTCATCACCATTTTCAGAGGGGTGGGCCTTTGAATACTCAGCCAATAGCTCCTGGAGCTTTTGTTTGGTTGGATGAGGGCCCATTGCTATGTTTTTGAGTTTACACAAGGACCTTACTTCCTTGAAAGACAAGTGAAGGTAAGGGGTGAGGTCGAGCTCCTCAACCATGTCCTGCATGTCATTATTATCTTCACTAATAGCTAGGTTCTTTTCTTGAGACATTCTAACAAAAAGTTCTAACCCCTCTACCCTTGACTATAGTGACTTTTTATTTTCTACAATTCTAAAGGGACTTAAGCAAGGCCCTAACAAGACTTTTAGTAGTTTGGGGAAAAAATTTGCCAATTTTAAAAAATCAGAATTCTAAAGGCAATTTAAGAGTTCTGTTGTGTGATCAGATGGTAACCAAGTAGTCCAACAAGTGCAAGTTTGAATCCCACCGCTGATCCACCAATGTAAGAAACTGGCTCTATATATATACTGCACCAAAGTGAGGTACAGTGTGTATAGAGTCCAAGGGTCTCCAGAGGTTTGGCAGAGGTTAAAGTTAGATAGATAGAACCTTACTCTCTAAAGTGGTAGCTTGGCCGAGCAGTAGGGCAGTATCAGAGGACAGTGTAAAGCATTTGATGTACACTCTGTCAGCAAATGAATCCACACACTCGAACTGAACTCTAGGCCAATTGTTTTGTATAAAAAAATATACTGTTTTATTTCTAGAACCAAGCAAGCCTGGTACAGGTAAGCATAAAAATACTTTTCAGTAGTAAATTACTTGTATGAACACAGTTCAAAATTGCAGTGTAACTTGTACTGGTTTTGGTTACAGTTTTAAGTAAGCAGTTTGCAACACATTGCAGGTATAGTACATTCAATTGAATGGGCTTTTTAATTAAAATGCAGTTAATTACTTTTCAGATTACTTTTGCTAACACAGGACTGGATCCTAGATTCAGCCCTGGGACATTTCCTGAAAACAGGTGAGTAAATGCGTTTAGGTTAAAGGTACGATTTTTAAAGAATATTATTGCATTTCTAAAGTTGACACTTAGAAACTTTTTCACATAGAATCACCAATGTTATCCTATGGGAGGGAATTCACTTAGCAGGTAAGTTAGGTTATCGATACTTTTTCTTACTCAGTGCTGGATCCTAGATTCAGCACTGGGACATTTCCTGAAAACAGTTGAGAAAATGCGTTTTTGTTATTCGGCTGATTTTTAAGGAATATTTGTAGTTTTCAAAAGTCGACACTTAGAAACTTTTTGGAAGAAAAAGTGTCAATGTTATCCTAGGAGGTAAGTAATCGGTCTTTTGAGTTAGGGTTCTGGGGTTAGACTCAGGGGTCTTCCAGGGTCAGTGATGCACTGTTGTTGCACCCTCAGCGGCACTAGGGCGGCCGGGTGCAGAGTGTGGAGGCCAATGTTATCCTATGGGAGGATAGGGGGACTCCGGTTGGTGGCTGCTGGCAAGCAGGCCACGAGGTTGTGGGAGCAAAGCTCCTAGGGTTAAGCTCAGGGCACATTGGGGCCCAAGTTAGCACCAAAGGGGCACCCTCAGCGGCTCTAGGGCGTCCGGGTGCAGGGTGCTGTTTTGAGGTCGGGTGCCCTGTTGATTTCAATGGAGATTCTCCGGGACAAAGAAACACTGCAGGCTCTGGGACGAGGATCTTCCAGGAGCTACCACCACTTCGAGGGGTTAGTTGGGATGTAGAGGGTTGGTTAGGCACCGCTGGGTTGGGCACACAAGGTCGTGGGGCGTCGGGTGCAGGGGTGCCTTGGGACATCGGATTTTCTTACCCGCTCTGGTCGCGGTAGGGGGGGTCCTCTTGATTGAGGCTGCAGGTGTCGTCAGGAGGCTTGAGGCAGGCCAGGGGTCGCCGGATCTCTGGTTCGGATCGCCGGGGGGGGAACTCCTCAGGGTATTTGCCCGCTCGGGCCGGATTCGGCGGGTGCAGAGTGTGCGGGATTCGCGGTTCCTGGCTGGCACCAGAAGCTGCAGTTCAAACACGTCCGGTGTTCACGGGAGAAACAACTTGGAAAGTGAAGGCAGGCAGGTCCTCCGGGATTTTTGAGGTTGCTGGCCGCTGGACACGCCGGGGTGTTGCAGGAGCAGGTTCGAGGGGAGACAGGCCTGGAGGGCTGGGGCCAAGTCAGTGGGCGTCGTCCGCTTGTTAGCTCTGCACAGCTTCTCGTCCATCTTCTCTTTCTTGTAGTTGCTGGATCTGAGGAAGGAAGGTTCAGGGTGCCCCGAAATACAAAATTTAGGGGCGTTACAGGTAGGTAAAGGGCAGGGACCAATTGGTCCCTTCCCTGTGGTGGGTACACCCCCTATTCTGCCACTCTCCAGTGGGAGGGGGGCAGGAGCCTGTCATTGGTTGGCTGGGTCAAGATGGCGGGGACTCGAGGTTGGGCTTCACCTCGCCTCCCCCACCTTAGGGGTGGAGTTGGCAGAGGTGGGCACACCTCCCTTCCTCACTTTGTTTTTCCCGCCGGTTCTCCTGCCCAAAGTGGGGGGGGTAGAACCAGTGGGGACCATTTGCTGAAAGCAGCAAATGGTCTGGAGAGGCTCACAAAGGCGGCATGCCTTTGAAGCCTCTCCTTCGTGAACCCTGCCCATCCTGGGGGAGGAGGCTTGGCACCTCATCCCAGGATGTGCATTGTTTCAGGCTCCCGAGAGCAGCAAGCTCTCGACCCAGGGGTCCAGAAACATGTCTGGTGGTGGCAGCCTGTGCAGCCACTCAGTCAGGTCACTGGAAGTTGGTCGAGTTTCAGGGGGCATCTCTAAGATGCCCTCTGTTGTGCATTTTACATTAAATCCCACACTGGCATCAGTGCGGGTTTAATGTGCTGGGAAGTTTGATACCAAACTTCCCAGTCTTCAGTGGAGCCATCATGGTGCTGTGGAGTTCGTAATGACAACCTCCCAGCACCATATACTCTTAATGGCAACACTGCACTTACAGTGCCCAGAAATGGCCTTGGGCACTATAGGGTTACAGGGCTCATGCACCTGTACCCTCACCACTGGCATAGGGCACCCAGCTGGAGGGGTGTCTGATGTATGCCAGGGCAGTGGTTTGTGGGCATGGCACACAGGGATGTGTGCCATGTCGACTCTTTGTTTTGTTCTGCACCAAGACACGCATCCTGCAAAGGCAGTGTGTGAGTGTCAGGGTACAGGACCTCTAAGGGTGGCACAATAAGTGCTGCAGCCCTTAGAGGCCTTCTCTGGTCACAGTGCCCTGGGTACCTGTGGTACCATTTACCAGGGGCTGACATGTGGCCAGAGATGCCAATTGGGTGTAGTTTTGGGGAAAGAACACAGGCCCTGGGAACCTGATTGGCAGGGACCCAGGGCACATCAAGTGCATCAGTGGTCTGGCAAAAAGTGGGGGGGGTTACTGCAACAGAAACCCACTTCCTTACACCTCCTCACAGAACATCTACCAGGAGTACACAATCAGATCGCAGATCTGCTCAGTCTTCAAACACAGCAGATCCACGAATGGGAACTTCATCCTCAAGTTCTTCTTCCATTCTTTCACATGTGGGGTCATCCAGACATAGATCTGTTCGCCAAACACAAATGCAAAATGCCCAAGCTTCGCCTCCAGGTATCCACACCCATTGTCCAAAGGCAATGCGCTATGGATGAACTGGTCAGGCAGATTTGCATACACTTTTCCGCCTCTCCCGCTCATTCCGTTACTGGTTCGGAAGCTCAGACAACACTCCCTCACAATGATCCTAGTTGCTCCAACATGGGCACGCCATCCATGGTTCACAACCCTGTTGTAACTTTCAGTAGTGCCTCATCAAAAGCTCCATCTCTCCCCAAGTTCCTCACTCAGAACCATGGAGAGATAATGCACCTAGATCCCAATCAACTCAATCTTGCGATCTGGCTCCTGAAGTCCTAGAGTTTGGCTACCTGAATCTCCCGCCAGACTGCATGAACATCATTAGAGAGGCTAGACGTCCTTCTACTAGAGCATGCTATGCAGCAAAGTGGAAGCGATTTGTCATTTATTGTACAAATAACAAAATCGATCCGCTGGATGCTTCCATCCAAAATATTATCTGTTATCTTTTGCATCTACAACAATGTAACCTAGCATATATATCTATACGGCTACATCTTGCTGCAATTGCTGCTTACCTCCAAAACAGACAACATTTGTCGTTGTTTCGAGTACCCGCTATCAAAGCGTTTATGGAAGGACTTAAAAGAATAATTCCACCTAGAGTTCCACCTTCTCCTGTATGGAATCTCAATATAGTCCTCACCAGACTCATGGGCCCCCATTTGAACCTCTGCACAAATGCGAGTTACAGTTTCTTACTTGGAAAGTAGCCTTCCTGGTAGCTATCACATCACTTAGGAGAGTTAGTGAACTCCAGGCATTAACCATACAAGAACCATTTCTACAAATACACCATAGTAAAGTGGTTCTTAGGCCTAATCCAAAATTTCAGCTTAAAGTGGTATCTGCCTTTCACCTTAATCAGTCGGTTGAACTTCCAGTATTTTTCCCTCAACCAGACTCAGTGGCAGAACGCGATCTCCACACGCTAGATATTAAGAGAGCAATACTCTACTACATCGAAAGAACTAAAAGTTTTAGAAAAACAAAACAACTTTTTGTAGCTTTCTCCCCACCTCACAAAGGCAATCCCATTTCAAAAACAGGAATTGCAAGGTGGATTGTTAAATGCATCCAAATATGCGATCTCCAAGCTAAACGCACATTAACTATTCCCCCTAGAGCTCATTCCACACGCAAACTAGGGGCTTCTATGGCATTCTTAGGGAACATTCCCCTAGATGACATCTGCAAAGCAGCAACTTGGACTACACCGCATACTTTCACTAAACACTATTGTGTAGGTGTGCAAGCAAAGCAACAAGCTACTGTGGGCCAGGCTGTATTAAAAACACTTTTTCAAACTACTGCAACGGATACAGGTTGCCACCGCTAGGGAGAAAAAACTGCTTTATAGTCTATGCTAAAGTATAGAATCTACAGCTCATATGCCTTGAACGGAAAATGCTACTTACCAGTATGCATCTGTTCTTGGCATGTAGAGCTGTAGAGTTGTATACGCCCACCCACCTCCCCGGATACCTTTATCTGTTGCAGTATTATCTTATTTAGATGCATCACATGGACATCCTTTTCTATTCTCTTACTAACTCCATCATCACCCTTTATGGCGAAAATCAATCTGAAGATGGAGTCGATGCCCATGCGCACTATCACCATAAGGAGGAGTCACCTATCCCGTGACTGCAAAGACTTCTTCGACAAAAACAAAGTGCAAACATCCGAGCCCAACACCAGATGGCGATCTATGCTAAAGTATACAACTCTACAGCTCTACATGCCAAGAACAGATGCATTCTGGTAAGTAGCATTTTCCTTCTCCAGTATTTGAATCATTCATTGATTCACATGTGACCCACCCTCTTCCTCTGGGAAGCTCACATTTCTTTCCTGTCTTTTTCTGGGTGTATATTCGACACTCGTGCTTAGAAAACCTGTGGGGCTGGAGCTTCTGATAGTGTTCTAGAGGGCAATGCAACCTGATTGGTTGAAACCAATGCTTGGTCTCTGTTTTTTAAACAATGACAATGGTATGTTGCAAACTTAAAGGGCTAAGGGCCTTCCTAGCCCATGTTTATCTTTGCATTGCTATTTAAACGTACCATGGGACTCATCTCGACGACTGGGAATGGTTCAAGCATGTGAATCCTATGAAAGATTCCAATACTGGAGAACTACAGGTAAGTAACTTAATTTCTTGCCCAGTGTCACCTAATTTGATGCCAGTTTATGGGTTTGGAGCATTACATTTAGGTTGAGTAGATTATTTAAGTCACTAGACCTGCAGGTCTGGTAACATTTTAATGATTTTTCGAGGCCTGTTAACCGTCAGTCTTCAGTTTTCTGGTAATGGTGTATAACTGAGAGCCCTGCTTTTTAGCTAGAAGAGTAATTACTCCTTTTTTAGGTCTCGGCCTGCACCAGCGCTTGCGCTGGTCTGGCCGAGAGTTTTAGTAAGTGGGTTTTGGAAGTGCAAACACTGGCTTTCGGTTGGCGACCAGCTTGAGTTCACGATGGCGTGCACGCGCAGCTGGCATCTGGGTTTCCTATCTCTTCCTCATTTCCTCGTCATGTCTCATTAACTCTCTGGACTCTGTTTCAATCGCAGCAGCAGCTCACATTACCAACTTAGGGCCCTGGACTACAGTCACATGAAAAACAACAGCGATTAGCATTGAAATGCAAGCTTTTTTTTGTCTAGTTAGAAATATTGCTTCGGTGGGTTGATTTCACCTTGTATCGCTATTTGTTTTATATTGGGAGTCACAGCCTAATTAGCAGTATTTTTGTCTCTCACTGTTTTTAAAAAAAATATTTATTCGCGCAAAGCACAAAGCTATATTTAAGGTTACTTTTTCCACGTCACTTCTTCACTCTATTTAAACTCCACACCCCCACTCTTATTGTCTCTCTCCTTCTCTCTCCCTCTCCCCTCTCTAATTCTCTCTACTTAATTAACTCTCCCCTCTCTATCTTTTTAGCCTTTCATTCTCTCTCACCCCTTTATCTGTTTCTCTTTCAAACTCCTTCATTCACTCTCTCTCCCCTTCTTTCTCTCTCTCTATCCCGCTCCACTCTTTATTCTATGTACACCCTTTCTCTCTCTTTCTCTCTCACCACCCTCTCTAATTGGGCATTATATCTTCACTCTATCTCTCACTCGGCAACACCACAGCATCACTCAGCGCAACCACAGCATCAATCAGAGCCAGCACAGCATCAATCAGAGCCAGCACAGCATCACTCAGCACCAACACAACATCTCTCAACGCCATCACAGCATCTCTCGACGCCATCACAGCATCTCTCGACGCCATCGCAGCATCTCTCGACGCCATCGCAGCATCTCTCGACGCCATCGCAGCATCTCTCGGCGCCATCGCAGCATCTCTCGGCGCCATCGCAGCATCTCTCGGCGCCATCGCAGCATCTCTCGGCGCCATCGCAGCATCTCTCGACGCCATCGCAGCATCTCTCGACGCCATCGCAGCATCTCTCGACGCCATCGCAGCATCTCTCGACGCCATCGCAGCATCTCTCGACGCCATCGCAGCATCACTCGACGCCATCGCAGCATCACTCGACGCCATCGCAGCATCACTCGACGCCATCGCAGCATCACTCGACGCCATCGCAGCATCACTCGACGCCATCGCAGCATCACTCGACGCCATCGCAGCATCACTCGACGCCATCGCAGCATCACTCGACGCCATCGCAGCATCACTCGACGCCATCGCAGCATCACTCGACGCCATCGCAGCATCACTCGACGCCATCGCAGCATCACTCG
Organism: Calotriton arnoldi; assembly: GCA_963921515.1. NCBI lineage: Eukaryota > Metazoa > Chordata > Amphibia > Caudata > Salamandridae > Calotriton > Calotriton arnoldi. Next base: position 1,331,871 of record CAWUFW010000634.1, on the reverse strand, counting down.
ACGCCATCGCAGCATCACTCGACGCCATCGCAGCATCACTCGACGCCATCGCAGCATCACTCGACGCCATCGCAGCATCACTCGACGCCATCGCAGCATCACTCGACGCCATCGCAGCATCACTCGACGCCATCGCAGCATCACTCGACGCCATCGCAGCATCACTCGACGCCATCGCAGCATCACTCGACGCCATCGCAGCATCACTCGACGCCATCGCAGCATCACTCGACGCCATCGCAGCATCACTCGACGCCATCGCAGCATCACTCGACGCCATCGCAGCATCACTCGACGCCATCGCAGCATCACTCGACGCCATCGCAGCATCACTCGACGCCATCGCAGCATCACTCGACGCCATCGCAGCATCACTCGACGCCATCGCAGCATCACTCGACGCCATCGCGGCATCACTCGACGCCATCGCGGCATCACTCGACGCCATCGCAGCATCACTCGGCGCCATCGCGGCATCACTCGGCGCCATCGCGGCATCACTCGGCGCCATCGCCTCGGCATCACTCGGCGCCACCGCCTCGGCATCACTCGGCGCCACCGCCTCGGCATCACTCGGCGCCACCGCCTCGGCATCACTCGGCGCCACCGCCTCGGCATCACTCGGCGCCACCGCCTCGGCATCACTCGGCGCCACCGCCTCGGCATCACTCGGCGCCACCGCCTCGGCATCACTCGGCGCCACCGCCTCGGCATCACTCGGCGCCACCGCCTCGGCATCACTCGGCGCCACCGCCTCGGCATCACTCGGCGCCACCGCCTCGGCATCACTCGGCGCCACCGCCTCGGCATCACTCCGGCGCCACCGCCTCGGCATCACTCGGGCGCCACCACCTCGGCATCACTCGGCGCCACCACCTCGGCATCACTCGGCGCCACCACCTCGGCATCACTCGGCGCCACCACCTCGGCATCACTCGGCGCCACCACCTCGGCATCACTCGGCACCACCACCTCGGCATCACTCGGCACCACCACCTCGGCATCACTCGGCACCACCACCTCGGCATCACTCGGCACCACCACCTCGGCATCACTCGGCACCACTCGCCACCACTCGGCACCACTCGGCACCACTCGGCACCACTCGGCACCACTCGGCACCACTCGGCACCACTCGGCACCACTCGGCACCACTCGCCACCACTCGGCACCACTCGGCACCACTCGCCACCACTCGGCACCACTCGCCACCACTCGCCACCACTCGGCACCACTCGGCGCCACCACCTCAGCATCACTCGGCACCACCACCTCAGCATCACTCGGCACCACCACCTCAGCATCACTCGGCACCACTCGGCACCTCGGCATCACTCGGCATCACTCGGCACCTCGGCATCACTCGGCACCACTCGGCACCTCGGCATCACTCGGCACCACTCGGCACCTCGGCATCACTCGGCACCACTCGGCACCTCGGCATCACTCGGCACCACTCGGCACCACTCGGCACCTCGGCATCACTCGGCACCACTCGGCACCTCGGCATCACTCGGCACCACTCGGCACCTCGGCATCACTCGGCACCACTCGGCACCTCGGCATCACTCGGCACCACTCGGCACCTCGGCATCACTCGGCACCTCGGCACCACTCGGCACCACTCGGCACCTCGGCACCACTCGGCACCACTCGGCACCTCGGCATCACTCGGCACCACTCGGCACCTCGGCATCACTCGGCACCACTCGGCACCTCGGCATCACTCGGCACCACTCGGCACCTCGGCATCACTCGGCACCACTCGGCACCTCGGCATCACTCGGCACCACTCGGCACCACCACCACCTCGGCACCACTCGGCACCACTCGGCACCACCACCACCTCGGCACCACTCACCACCACCACCTCGGCACCACTCACCACCACCACCTCGGCACCACTCACCACCACCACCTCGGCACCACTCACCACCACCACCTCGGCACCACTCACCACCACCACCTCGGCACCACTCACCACCACCACCTCGGCACCACTCACCACCACCACCTCGGCACCACTCACCACCACCACCTCGGCACCACTCACCACCACCACCTCGGCACCACTCACCACCACCACCTCGGCACCACTCACCACCACCACCTCGGCACCACTCACCACCACCACCTCGGCACCACTCACCACCACCACCTCGGCACCACTCACCACCACCACCTCGGCACCACTCACCACCACCACCTCGGCACCACTCACCACCACCACCACGGCACCACTCACCACCACCACCTCGGCACCACTCACCACCACCACCACGGCACCACTCACCACCACCACCTCGGCACCACTCACCACCACCACCTCGGCACCACTCACCACCTCGGCACCACTCACCACCACCACCTCAGCACCACTCACCACCACCACCTCAGCACCACTCACCACCACCACCTCAGCACCACTCACCACCACCACCTCAGCACCACTCACCACCACCACCTCAGCACCACTCACCACCACCACCTCAGCACCACTCGGAATCTGGCATCTGTTGATTCTCCCCTAGCGTCTGGCCGCTGCTAGTGTTATAATACAGGTACTAGTTCCCAACCTTCACCCTCCGTTTGTTTATGCCCCCTCAAAAAAAAAGCTTTAACAAACAACCATTGCAATAGGCAGAAACAAGTTGCCAGCATTGCAAGAACAAAAGAAAACTGAGAATTTTTATTGTAAATACTTTTTTAATATGGTCGTTCAGTTTTACATAATGCCTTCTTGGTCATATATAAAGTAACAAAAATGCTTCTGACACTTTTTATTATAACTTTTCAGCATGCTGCACAGCAGCCACACTTCTCTACAGCACAGCTTGAAGACATTGGCAAAGTCGATAGCTCTGGCTAAACACTTATAAGGCCCCAAAGGCGAGACCTATTGGCTATGCCAATGCTTGTTTTCTTGGCTGCTGGAGAGCAGGTTGGGTTGTAGATCCAGTGATGGTGCATTGTATTATATTCTTGAGGACCAATTTTTGCCTCTTATAGGAGAAGTTACCTTTGAGTTTGGCACAGTAGTCCAGAATGTTCCTACGCTTGACAGGGTGGTTGATACCTTTTGAATTGAGGGTGAGAACTTTTAATGTACTATTGGCCATATTTCTGAGGGAGTGAATCTTATCTGTCTTAGATCAGTGAATGTGTGTTATTGTTCATGTCCTAGCGATATCGAGCATTGGTAAATATGACAGATCATTGTGGGGGAATGTGGAAATCTACGTGTGAAGTAAAGCCACTCAGCGTTAGGGTATATATAGATATTAAGGTTGGCAGGAGGGTACAGGGTTAAAGGGGGGAAAGCCAGAATAAAACAAAACGTAGAACCCACACCCCACACAATTCAAAACCTTCTGGGAAAAGATGGGGTGGTGGAGGCCACAGGAGGCCAGGGCCCATGTAGTTCGTGAGGAAGCTGGGGACACTGCCGCTAGGAAAAGGCAGATGGCATTGTTTAGGGTGTGTAGCTTCTTGGAGTTGTTAAAGCTTAAGCTATAGTGGATGAGGTGAGACGTTTAACAATGTCTCAACATTGGCAAAATTATCAAATAATCAAGTATTAATCCAACAGATAAGTGTATTGCATAACATTAAATACCATTGCATTGCATTATATGGCATTGCATATCAAAACATTGTATTGCACAAACTCTTGAACAACCTAAACATTGCAGTACAGCTGGCTAAGTAAGTTTGCCTAGTAGTGTATGTCATGCATGTGTTACAAGTCTGCTAAGCCTGTGATAAATTTGTGATGTGGGATTGCTCTGTATAACCTGCTAGGCTGTGATATGGCTTGTATAACACTTAATTGATATGTACAACACACTATATGGTTTGTATATCTTGTATTATATCTTGTATAGTTCACTGTGTATATATAGCTTGTATATCACATTCAGGTCCTCAGCTACATGTATATAAAATGATATATACACACACACACAAATGTTAATGTAAACGGGATCCTTTTTGCTTCAAGAATCGTGTTTCATTCTTCTTTTTTTCTCATACTTTATTGCACCCAGGCCCTTGTTCTGTGACTCCCTGTATTGGCTGTTCTTTCTTCTCCTGCTTTTCCTTGCTTTTATGCTCTACTTCCCTCCACATGTTTTCTTAAGTTCTACTTCCTTTTTCCCCTGCCTGTCTCCTTACTTTTTCCCCTGCCTGTCTCCTTACTTTTTGTTTCTGATTCGAACACCTGCTTCCTGACCTTGCCTATCTTGTGTGTTAGGTTCTCTGAGAGTTCACTGGCTGTTTATTTCACCCACTTGTTTATTTGCTATGGCTGTCCACATCTTGTATAATCAAAACGGAGACATCGTTCCAATGCAGTGTCTCACAGTGGTTCCTGCTCTTTTAGCCGACTCTGTGGAAGCCCTAGCCCTGCTGTGTGGCCAGATGTCATCAAGCTGCCATACTTCAATACAATGAAGCCCAAGAAGCAGTACAGACGACGCCTACGGGAGGAATTCGCTTTGTGAGTGGGTTATGAAATGCTTTTTTGTGGCCTAAAAGCCTTTCGTGTATATTGCTTTTTGTGTTTTTAAAGGTATATTTTCAACGAGTGGACATAGAATGAAAATCTTCTTGTGGCTCTTCCAATTGTTTCCAAATTTGTGGCTAATAATCCCCCTGTGTTTCTTTTGATTGATATTTAGCATTCCCCCTCCAGCTCTGGATCTGCTTGATCACATGCTCACCCTCGATCCCAACAAACGGTTTACAGCAGAGCAGTCACTGCAGAGTGAATTTCTGAAGGACGTAGATGTTAGCAAGATGGCCCCCCCTGAGTAAGTGTGCTAAATGTTTTACTTTGGTTAACACTGGGTTGTAGCTGAATGAGTGTCATTTTGACCATTGTATGAGGCAAATGGAACTTTACTCAACTGTCGTAAGCAGATTTTCTAATAAGATATTGATAGCAGAGTGTACATAACATTCTATTGAGTCTGTCTGTCTGTATTTATTAGACCTACTAGACCACGCCTTTTGTCTTCCCACCCTTTACCAGAGAGTTTAGTGCTTGAGAATTCATACTGAAAATAGAAACCAAATTCCATTCCTATACTGCTGTGGACGCAGTCTAAGTAAATTTACTCCTTTGGTCACTGTTTTTGAGATAGCAGCATGGCTCCACATAGTTAATGCCACCTGCCTTTTGAGCATTTGTGTCCATGCCTTATGGGATACTAGTGAAACAGAGCAATTGTCAGTCTGTCTTAGCACTTGACCCTGAAATGTGACTCTTTGCACCATTGACTGGTCCCCGAGTACAGCTGTCAATCATTCAGTACTTGTAGAGCACCGCTTATCACCCATGAGGGTATCCAGGTGCTGGGTTTAGTCGAAAAGCCAAGTCTTCAGTCTCTTCCTGAAGTCCATCAGCAGCGGTGATGCTCGGAGAAGGAGGGTGTTGAGGGACTTGGTGCGTGATGTGAGGAGCGGCCTCTGCTGTAGCTACAGTAGATGCGTGGTGTCTGTGCGAGGGCAAGGGCGGTGCAACGAAGGTTTCTGAATGGTTGGTGGAAGTTCGCGCTGTGGTTCATCTATGCTGGTCCTTGGTCATTGAGGGCTTTGTAGGCGTGTCAGTAATTTAAAGTTACTTTTTTCTGGACGGGAAGCCAATGGAGGTTCCTCAGGTGCCTGGTAATGTGGGTCCATTTGGGCAGGTTGAGGATCAGTCTGGCGGGTGAATTTTGTATCTTTTGGAGCCTTCTCATGAGTTCAGTGGTTCCTGCGTACAGTGCGTTGTTGTAGTCCAGACAGCTGGTGATTAGGGGTTGTATGACTTTTTATGCTGGTGCTTGTTGGGAGTGTAAGAAAGTGCCCTCTTTTTGCATGGTTGCCCCCACCTTTTGCTAAACTGCTGATGTGCTTTGACTGAGTGTGCCTTGGGTTCCTGCCAAACGGGTACCCAGGGCCTATGTCCTTTCCCTAAAACTGCATTGAAAACAAACCCCAATTGGCACTCTTTGGCCACAGGTCAGTCCCTTGTAAATGGTACTATTGACTGATACGGATCGGGATGACAATAGGAAGCAGTTTTCACAGTTACCCCTGAAAAAGGGCTCACGAAGCCCGAAATGCATTGGGTTAAAATAAAGTGAATGGCTTCGGACGAATCATCTGTTTTTCGTGTTCTTGAAAGAGGCCCGGATGGGCACATCTTGAGCATTGGAAGCTTATAAATCGCATGATACCTCACATGCGGAGTGCAGATAAAAAAAGAGGACAAGAGTACAATAAGAAAAATGGAGTAAAGTGTTGAATTAAATGGAGTTAAATGAAGGTTGACATTTGAGTATTAATGTGAATTCACGTTATGGCTGTGCCACTGGGATTGGGGTGACATGCCGCTCCATATGGTCCGTTTGAAACACATCCCTGTGTGCCATGCCTACAACCCACTGCCCTGGCATAAGTCAGCCACCCCTCTAGCTGGTTGCACTATACCAGTGGTGAGGGTACAGGTGCATGAGCCCTGTACCCCTACAGTGCCTAAGCCAATTCTTAGGCGTAAGTGCAGTAATGCCATTAAGAGTATATGGTATTGGGAGTTTGTCATTACGAACTCCACAGCACCATAATGACTTCACTGGAAACTAGTAAGTTTGGTATCAAACTTCTCAGCACATTAAACCCACACTGATGCCAGTCTGTGATTTAATGAAAAATGCACATAGAGGGCATCTTAGAGATGCCCCCTGAAAACTAACCTACCACTAGTGTGCAGGCTGAGTGGCTGCTTTCAGCTGCCACCACCAGACAAGTTTCTGGACCCCTGGATAGAGAGCCTGCTGCTCTCTGGGGCCTGAAACAATGCACATCCTGGGACGAGGTGCCAAGGCTCCTCCCCCAGGATGGGCAGGGTTCACGAAGGGCAAGCTTCAAAGGCTTGCTGCCTTTGTGAGCTTCCCCAGGCCACTTGCTGCTTTCAGCAACTGGTCCCCACTGGTTCTGACCCCCACTTTAGTTGGGAGAACCGGTGGGAAAAACAAGTGAGGAAGAGCGGTGTGCCCACCTCTGCCAACTCCTCCCCTCAGGTGGGGGAGGCGAGGTGAAGCACAACTCAGTCCACGCCATTTTGAAGATGGGGGAACTCAGCCAACCAGGGAAAGGCTTATGCCCCCCTCCCACTGGAGGGTTGCATAATAGGGGGTGTACCCACCCCAAGGAAGCAACCAATTTGTCCCAACCTTTTCCTACCGGTTACGCCCCTAAATCTAGTATTTGGGGGCACCCCTGAACCTTGCCTCCCCAGACAAGAACCGACTAAGAAGAAAAGGACAGAAGAAGCCTTGCCAAAGCTAAGAAGAAGACGATGCCCACTGACTTGGCCCCAGCCCTACCGGCCTGTCCCCCACCTCGAACCTGCAGAAGCGAAATCCCGGTGTGTCCTGCAGCCAGCAACCTCAAGAACCCCGAGGACCTGCCCTGCCTTCCACAGAAAAGACTGTCTCCCGTGAGCACCGGATTTGCTAACTCCCAGACTCTGGCTCCGGCCAAATCCGCTAGTCTGCACCACTCTGCACCCACGGCCTGAGTTCGAGTGGCCCAACACCACGAGGAGGTCTCCCTGGCGATCCTGACCTGAGATCTGGTGATCTCTGACCTGCCTCAAAACTCCAAGGGAAGCCTGCAGCCTCTTTCTGGAGGACCCCCCTGACCGCAACCAGAGCTGGTAAGAAAACCTGACGCCTAAAGACACCCCTACACCAGACGCTCCATGGCCTTGGGTGGACCAACCGACGGTGTCCCAGCATCCCCAGGCATCCCAACTTACCTCTCCAACCGGTGGTCACCTCCAGAAGATCTTTGTCCATGAGCCTGTAGTCTTTGTTGAAACCTGAGAATCCCCATTGAAATCAACAGGGCACCCGTCACCATACCAGCACCCTGCACCCAGCCGCCCCTGCGGGTGTACCTTGGGTGCTAAATCTGATCCCCCTTTGCCCCTGAGGTAAACCCTAGGAGCTTTGCTCCCACAACCTTGTGGCCTGCTCGTGAGCAGCCACCAGCCGGAGGCCCCCTGTCCCCCATTGGATAACATGGGCCTCAGCACTCTGCACCCGGCCGTCCTAGTGCCCCGAGGGTGCTTTGAGAGTTCATCCTTGATGCTGGGGGAACCCTGGTTTTGCAGGTGAATCTTTTTTGGATTCACATGCTGTGCATTATTCCGCCATCTAGTGGTTGGGTCCGGAATTGTAGTATTTCTTTCCTTTTTATTTATTTTTTGTTGGTTAGCGTCGACGTACCACCATTTGGTGTCCTTCTGTGACGTCGACGGGCTTCCTCCAGAAGCTCCCACCTTTGGTCGCCATCTTCAGATTCTTTTTTCCGCCGTTGGGTCTGGATCGTTACGGAAGGAGTTCCCAAGATTGGAGAGAAGAATCGACGAAAATAAGGAAAAAACTCAAGAAAAACACCGGTAGAACGTTTCGACTTATAAGTTTCAATCCAAAATGACCGGAGATCGACGAAAAACCAAATCTTAGACGACGATCGGAGAATGCGCATGCAGGGGGCTCCCTGTGCGCGGTAATGGACAAGACACCATTCAAGTTTTGCAAGAACTGTCACCACAAGTACGCTCAGAAGGATCAGCATTCGGTCTGCAACCTTTGCATACTGCTGAATCATCGAAGCGAGGACTGTAACGTGTGCTCCGTCTTCACCCCGAAGACGTTGAGGGTGAGAGAAAGGCAGCGACGAGCCAACTACAACATGCAAGGCCAAGGACCACCGCCATCGCTGCGAGACCTGGGCCTCTCCAGTGAGGAGGAAGATGACGTCGCCGAAGGGCCAGAAGGCGACGAGGACAGATGTTTCGGTCGTGGAGGTCGAGTAGAAGACTTCAAAGGAGGTAAGAGTCGTCGACCTCAAAAAAAAACTAGAAGAGTCTCGAAAATCAGACTCTAGACTTTCAAAGGGAGCCTCGGCGTCGAAGCACTCTGTGACCGCAGCTGCATCCAAGCAAAAACACACCATAGGATCCTTGGATAAGGACTCCGTAACGGCAAAGACCCTCAAAAAGACAGACGTCGAAAGACAGTCTGGAAAAGGACACCTCGGCGTCGAAAAAAGAGGTCCAAGCGCTGACGACCGGATTGGCGTCTACGAGCGCAAAGCAAAAAGCCGAAAGTCTCGACGCCGAAACACACGCGGCCGAGATGGAGAAGAAAAGAAAGAGGCTCGAAGCCGAAATGGCTAATATTTTAAAACGTAAAAAAGACTTCGACGAAAGCTTGAAACAATTAAAGATACCGCCGAAAACAACAAATACTGAAGGCGAAAAGGTAGTCTAGGTACTACTACCGAATATGACTCATTACAACGCGTACTAATACCATGCGTCCCATTACAACGCGGGTATTACTACGCGTTGCAATTGCGACATGCCATTACATCACATACTTTTACCACGCATACCATTGCAACGCAAAGGCATGCGTGGTAAAGCTATACTCATGGTAAAAGTATGCAATGTAAGTGACACTACCCTACCGCCGACAACACTTGAGCCGATCGAAGAAGAAGAGGAAGAATCAGTCTTCGGAGAAGACGTCAAAGATGACAGACAAACATATGCCGAATCGGCGATCTTGGAGAATTAAGACCTCCAATGGCAAGATCTCGACGCTGAATCACCTGAGGAGGCTGTGGAAACATATCCATCGAGGCCATCACCCCCAGATGACATTGGCATGTATAACCAGGTGTAGGAAGCTGGCTCTGTATATACTATACCAAAGTGAGGTATAATGTGCACAGTCCAGTGGAACCCCAAAGGTAGGCAGAGGTAAAGTTAGATAGCACCTTACTCTCTATTTGTGGTAGTGTGGTCGAGCAGTAAGGCAGTATCAGAGGACAGTGTTAAGCATTTGTTGTACACACTCAATCAGCAAATGATTTCACACACTCAGACTGAACTTCAGACCAATTGTTTTTGTATAAAAATATTCTTTTAGTTATTTTATTTCCTAGAACCAAGCAAGCCTGGCACAGGTAAGTGATAAATACTTTGCAGTAAATATACAGTTGAAATACAGTATGAATTGTAATGGTATACGCACTTTGTTTTGACTTACAGTATTGTTGCAGAGAAATGCAATGCTTTGTAAATACAGTACATAGACTTGAATTGGCTTTTCAGTAAAATTACAGGTAAGTTACTTTGGAGATTACTTTTCTTACTCCGAGTAGTATACCTGGATACTACTCTGGGACATTTCCTGTAAACAGATGAGTAAAATCGTTCTTGTTAGTGCAATTTTAAACAATTTCTTTAGGTTTTCAAACTCCACACTTAGAAACTTTTCCAAGAAAAACAGTCAATGTTATCCTATGGAGGAAAATAGTGTTATCGGTTTTGAGGTAAGTATTTGGTAGTGGGAGTTGAGGTTCTGGGGGTTGACTCGGGGGGGGGGTCCCAGAGGGTCAGGGATGCACTCTTGTTACACCCTCAGCGGCACTAGGGCGGCTGGGTGCAGAGTGCTGAGGCCCAATGTTATCCAATGGGGGATAGGGGGCCTCCGGTTGGTGGCTGCTGACGAGCAGGCCACAAGGTTGTGGGAGCCAAGCTCCTGGTGTTAGGCTCAGGGCAAAAGGGGATCCTGTTTTGCACAAAAAGTGCACCCGCAGCGGGGCAGTGGCGGCTGTGTGTAGGGTGCTGTTCTCTTCCAGGGGATCTTCATCAATAGTCATAAGCACTGAATATTCCCGCCCATGCGCGGGGACCCCGGAAACAATAAAAGTCATATATGAAAAACATATGTTCGAGGCATATGAGCTGCAGATCGTACACTGTGCATGAGATCGCCATCTGGTGTTGGGCTCGGATGCTTGCACTTTGTTGTTGTCTTGGAAGAGTCTTTTGTAGTCACGAGATAGGTGACTCCTCCTTTGGACGATAGTGCGCATGGGCATCGACTCCATGGTTAGATTGTTTTTTTCCGCCATCGGGTTCGGATGTACCTTGCTGCGCTCCGGATCCACATCGATCGGTTCCCCTCTCGACGCGCAGAAGAACCTCCTACCGTTCGACGGTATTGTTTTCGATCGCGATCCCCTCATCGCGTCTCCACTCCAACACTGTTTCGAGTCCGGTCGCCGACGTTGGTCCGTTGGGCGTGTCGGCGCCATCATCCAGCATATGGAAAGGACTCCATTTAAAAAATGCAGGTGTGGGGCTAAATTCCACACACAGATCTCCACGAGATCTGTAATCTTTGCCTCTCTCCAGAACACGAGAGCCAACACTGCCAAGCCTGTGACTCCTTTCGGTCCAAAAGACCATCCGTGATCGCCGGGCCCGACGACACGAAATGTCCAGGTCAGCCGCTCCCGCACCGGACGACATCTTTGACACAGGCTCCGACAACCCGGACACCGGAGATTTACAAATCGACACCTCCGGAGCCGAAGACTCAGGGTCCGACGACCAACTCATCACACCACACCAACGTACTGTGAGTACTGACGTCGATGCCCCTGCCCCCAAGAAACAAAAGGCTTCGGTCACACCTTCGCCTTCGGGCCTAGGTCTGCACCATCACAAAGCTTCAGGAGCCCCGCCTTCCGGCTCGACTCCCAAGCACCTAAAGCCTTCTGGCAGCTCGGGACCGAGCCAGCCACGTCCCGGAGCCGAAAAACACTCATCGGCACCGAAACACAAGACTAAGGTCTCGGCACCAACAGACCCTTCGGCGCCAAAGTCCAAGGTCCCAGACACCTCGACACCGAAGCATACCAAACCTTCGGAGTCGACAAAAACCCTCGGTGTCGAAAACTTCACCAAAGGACACCAAACAACCTCGCAAGCCCAAACAACACTCGGAGCCGAAATCTTCGATGCCGACCAAACACGCCAGCTCAGAAGAACTCTTGGTTCCCATCGACCCAAAGCAGAAAACTCTGCACATTGACCCTATTACCGGACAGGTACAATCAGTAATACCTCACAAGAGGAAGATACAGGAACCAACCACACCTGAGCCACCTCATAAGAAGAAAGACTCTTCCACATCACCTATAAGGTCTTTCTCTCCACCTCCACAACACCTCAGCCCTCTACACTCCCCGCCTCACTCTCCTCCACCTTGTTTTTCACCACAAGGGGATACAGACAGGGAGGATCATGATGATGACATGCAGTCACCTCACAACACCTACACTGATGACGACCTTCACAGTATCCCACCACAAGACCCCTGGGACAGTTATGACCTCCCAGATATACCTGTCCCTGAACCATACCCATCAAAAGCCTCACCTCCAGATGATGCTATAGGGTTTTCACAGGTGATAAACAGGGCAGCACAATACCATGGTGTCAAGTTACACTCAGACCCCCTGGAAGAAGACTTTTTACTAGAAACTTTTAGCCAGCCTCAAAAGTCTACCCATACTCTACCTATGCTTAAAGGCATTATTAAACATGCCCCTGAGGTCTTCAAAGACCCAGTTAGGGCTAGGGTTCTTAACCCAAGGATCGAGAAAAATATAAACCTGCCCCTTCTGACCCAGCTTATATTAAAGGCCAACTCCCTCTAGACTCATTAGTAGTTGCTAATGCACGGAAAAGGGCAAACTCCCAGACTACTGGTGAGACACCACCACCAGACAAGGAGTCCAAATTACTCGACGCATCGGGAAAAAGAGTTGCGTCTCAAGCAGCAAACATGTGGCGCATCGCCAATTCCCAAGCCTTACTGGCGAGATATGACAGAGCCCATTACGACGAGCTTGAAAAGCTCATTGAGCACCTTCCAGATCAGTATAAGACCAAGGCCAATGATCTAATACAAGAAGGCAAGATTGTCACAAACACCTCAATAAAGTGCGCCCTTGACGCAGCAGATACAGCAGCACGCACAATAAACTCAAGCGTTTTGCTGCGCAGACACGCATGGCTACGAATATCTGGCTTCAAGCAGGAGGTACAATCTACCATCCTCAATCAACCCTTAGACCAGGAACACCTGTTTGGGCCTAATGTGGACACTTCTCTAGAAAAAATGAAGAAGGACACAGACACAGCCAAAGCTATGGGAGCTCTACAAGCCACACCTAGCAGAGGTTCCTTTCGTCGCTCCTTATATAGAGGCGGCTCCAAAACTACAGCCACAGACACCACCTCTGCTAACTACAAAAACACCACTCAAACCTCCTCTAATAGAGGTTACTCCAGAGGTAATTACAGAGGTAATAACAACAGGGGTAGAGGACGCGGGTTTAACACACGCACCTCCCCTACCACCAAACAGTGACTTCCCTCCGTTTCCCCCGATCATTCCACTCCCGTCGGGGGAAGACTGTCAAAGTTCCTACCTGCGTGGAATTCCATCACCACCGACAGGTGGGTAATACAAATTATCCAGTATGGTTACTGCCTCGAACTCACTTCTACTCCCCCCAACATACCACCCAGACAGCGTCCCATGTCCACGGAACATCTAACGCTCCTCAATCAAGAGGTTCTCTCTATGCTCCAAAAGCACGCAATAGAACCAGTCCCTCTACAACATCAGGGCACAGGGGTTTACTCACTATACTTTCTAATCCCCAAAAAGGACGGTTCCCTCAGGCCCATACTGGACCTCAGACCCCTCAACTATTACATTCACTCAGATCATTTTCACATGATCACTCTTCAACAAATACTTCCACTACTCCAACAAGGCGACTTCCTTGCCACACTAGATCTCAAGGACGCCTATTTCCATATTCCCATTCACCCTGCGCACAGGAAATACCTAAGGTTCATAGTGGACGGACAACATTATCAGTTCAAAGTCCTCCCATTCGGGGTGGCAACAGCACCAAGGGTTTTCACCAAGTGCCTAGCAGTAGTAGCTGCGCACTTACGAAGACAACACATTCACGTGTTTCCGTATCTAGACGACTGGCTAATAAAAGCCAAGTCACACAACCAATGTGTACAGCACACACTCCAAACAGTTCGGCTACTACACAATTTGGGGTTCACAATAAACCATACCAAATCGCATCTCCATCCCTCCTACATACATCAGTACCTAGGAGCCACAATCGATACCTCCAGGGCCCTTGCATACCCCAATCCTTCCAGGATAACAAGTATGCAAGCCCTCATCAACAAATTCCTACCTCAACACTACCTTCCAGCTCGAGTGTTTATGCAACTCGTAGGAATGATGGCCTCGTGCATCTTTATTGTCCCTCACGCACGACTTCAAATGCGGCCCCTGCAAGAATGCTTAGCACGTCAGTGGAACCAAGCTCAGGGCCAGCTTACAGATCTGGTGTTGGTAGACAGCCGCACTCATCGCTCTCTGCAATGGTGGAACATACAAAACATTTCCAAAGGGCGGCCGTTCCTAGAGCCAGTTCCACAAATAGTGCTCACAACAGACGCATCTCTCACCGGGTGGGGAGCTCACCTCCTTACCCACACAACGCAGGGCAGCTGGACCAAGTCACAAAAACTGCTCCACATCAACCACCTAGAATTATTAGCAATATTTCTAGCGCTAAAGTCATTCCAACCGCATCTTACTCACAAGACTGTCTTAGTCAAAACAGACAACATGACAGCAATGTACTATGTACAAAAACAGGGGGGACACACTCTCTACAGCTGTCTCGCCTGGCGCAAGCCATATGGAGATGGGCCATTCCTCAAAACATTTACCTCCTTGCAGAACACCTTCCAGGAGTTCACAATCACATTGCGGATCTGTTAAGTCGACAGACACAACAGATTCACGAATGGGAACTGCATCCGCAAGTTCTACAACCTTTTTTCCAAATGTGGGGCCATCCACAAATAGACCTGTTCGCCACACAAGAAAACACAAAATGCCCAACCTTCGCCGCCAGGTTCCCACACCCGTCGTCCAAGGGCAATGCAATATGGATGAACTGGTCAGGCAGATTTGCATACGCTTTTCCGCCTCTCCCACTCATTCCCCTAGTAGTACGCAAACTCAGACAACAGTCTCTAACAATGATCCTAGTTGCTCCCACATGGGCAAGACAACCATGGTTCACAACACTTCTCGAACTCTCAGTAGTTCCACACCACAAACTGCACCTCTCTCCACACCTCTTAACTCAGAACCATGGAGAGATCAGACACCCCGATCCAGGTCAACTGAATCTGGCAATATGGCTCCTGAAGTCCTAGAGTTCGGTTACCTTAACCTTCCACCTGAGTGTATGCAGGTCATTAAAGAAGCCAGACGTCCCACTACCAGGGCTTGTTATGCAGCAAAATGGAAAAGGTTTGCTATTTATTGCAATAACAACAATATCAACCCACTAGATGCCTCCATACAAAACATTATCTGTTACTTGCTGCATCTGCAAACATGTAACCTAGCATACTCATCCATAAGATTACATCTTGCCGCTCTAGCCGCATACTTACAAAACAGACAGCATTTGTCACTGTTTCGAGTACCTGCAATTAAAGCCTTTATGGAAGGCCTTAAAAGAATCATTCCCCCTAGATTGCCACCCTCTCCAGCATGGAATCTAAATATTGTCCTCACCAGGCTCATGGGTCCCCCATTTGAACCTCTGCACAAATGTGAGTTACAATTTCTTACATGGAAAGTAGCCTTCCTAATTGCAATAACCTCTCTCAGAAGAGTGAGTGAGATTCAGGCTTTAACCATACAAGAACCTTTTTACAAATCCATCGTAATAAAGTAGTTCTCAGACCAAACCCCAAATTCCTACCTAAAGTAATTTCTGCTTTTCACCTTAACCAATCAATAGAGTTACCCGTCTTTTTCCAAGACCCAGACTCTGTAGCAGAAAGAGCTCTACACACACTAGATGTCAGAAGAGCCCTACTTTACTACATTGACAGGACCAAACCTTTCAGAAAGACAAAACAATTATTTGTAGCTTTCTCCCCACCACATAAAGGTAATCCCATCTCAAAGGCTGGCATTGCTAGATGGATAGTCAAATGCATTCAAATTTGCTACCAAAAGGCTAAACGCACCTTAATAATTCCCCTAGGGCACATTCCACACGTAAACTAGGGGCTTCTATGGCATTTTTAGGGAACATCCCCTAAATGACATATGTAAGGCAGCAACATGGTCTACGCCACATACCTTTACCAAACACTACTGTGTTGATGTACACGCAAAGCAGCAAGCTGCTGTGGGCCAAGCTGTTCTTAAAACACTTTTTCAGACTACTGCAACTGATACAGGTGACCACCGCTAGGGGAGACACTGCTATACAGTCTATGCACAGTGTACGATCTGCAGCTCATATGCCTCGAACGGTAAATGCTACTTACCAGTATGCATCTGTTCTTGGCATGTAGAGCTGCAGAGTCGTACACGCCCACCCACCTCCCCGGAACCTGTATCTGTTCCAGTATAATCTTAATTAGATATATTCACATGGACATCTTTTTCTTCTTACTGACTCCATCTTTTCCCATCATGGCGAAAAACAATCTAACCATGGAGTCGATGCCCATGCGCACTATCGTCCAAAGGAGGAGTCACCTATCTCGTGACTACAAAAGACTCTTCCAAGACAACAACAAAGTGCAAGCATGCGAGCCCAACACCAGATGGCGATCTCATGCACAGTGTACGACTCTGCAGCTCTACATGCCAAGAACAGATGCATACTGGTAAGTAGCATTTACCTTATATATACAGCTCTATATATATAAAAACATATATCATTTTTTTCTAGTATCAATGCAGCTCTCATATAGGAGGCTAAACAATGTAATAAAACACAAAATTGCTTTTGCAAATATACATAATACATGTATAAAAACACATGAGGGCAAGATGCACTTGAACTCTGTTTTTAATGAGTAAATCTCATGAGTAAACTGCAAAAGAAAAAACAGGCATTGTTAGCCTACAGGCTGCATTGTAAACCAACATAGAAAATGAAAGCAATCTTTCATAAAAACTGGCACCGTGCCTTTAAGGCAGCCATGACCCCTAGCTTCCCATCATGCCTCAGGGGTGACAGTTAGGTCAGTTGTTCTTTCCGGCTCCTTCTGTCAGGACCCTGGAATCTCAGCTCTCTTTTTTGACTTTTCTGTCAAAAATACCTAGTTTTTTTGTGGTTTTTTCTACTTCACTTGACGTCTTTTGTTAATAGAGTGAGGATTAAACCATTTTTTTGTGGCAGAAAGTGATATTTTCTGTCAAAAATGCCTTCTTTGTTTGATCCTTGCCCTGCCTGTGGCAAAAAGAAGGCCAAGTCAGACACACATGATGTGTGCATCCTCTTCCTACCGGATTCTCACTCTCCTGCCTCCTGTCAACACTGCAGGAAGCTATCCAATAGAACCATCAAGGACAGAGAGAGAATCCGTCTTTATGGCCTCTCAGAAAGAGGTAGGTCTCCTGTGAGAACAAAGAAGAGGGCGCGTTCGACGTCTAGCAAGGTCCCAATATGTTCCCCTTCGGCGTCGGACTCCACGTCGAAGGTACCTGCGGCGGAGTCGTCGTCGAGGACCTTGGTGCAGGAGCGCCATTCTTCAAAAGCTAAGTCGATGCAACAACGTCCGGCGTCGAGACAAGATCCTCCGCCGTCGACTCGACGATCGACGTCAAGACACAGATCATAGACGCCGAAACGTAAGTCATCATCTTCGACGTTGAGGCCGATGTCGCCGTTGCCGTTTCAGCGCAGATCAGCGTCGAAGCAGAGGTCGTCGGATGTCCAGTCGAGGCCTCCGTCGACGCCAGCAACACTCTCGACGTCGAGACAGCAGTCTCCGTCGCGTTCACTGCCGACGTCGAGGCACAGGCCTCCGTCGAGGGAAATGCGCTCGACGTCGAGGATGGATACTCCGTCGAAGCGAAAACGATGGACGTCGAGACACGACTCTTCGTCGAAGCGGCGCTCGGCGTCGAGGCGTAGCCCTCCGTCGAAGCGAAGAAGATCGACGTCGAGACGCAGATCTCCGTCGGCGAGGCGCTCATCGTCTCAGCGGCGTACTCCGTCGAAGCAAAGAAGTTCGACGTCGAGACAGTAGGCGTCGAGACGCATATCTTCGCCGGGATCAAGAAGATCGACGTCGAGACAGAGGTCTCCGTCGGTGTCAGTCCCTGTAAGTTTCTCTCCGTCCCCTTCATCGACATCGAGAGCAGGCTCCCACCATTCTATCGTCAGGTCTGGTTCTCCAGAGGTGATTATTTCGTCTTCAAGTAGCCAGGACTCTCCCTCTGGTCATCAACGTCCAGTGGAAAAGGCTCAGCAGGAAGGACGGAAGTCTCCACATCGTTCTCCTGTGACAGTGGAGAAGTCTCCATCCATTCACCTCTCGCCCAGATGGAGGCGTCCATTACACCACTGGGCGGAGCATACACAGGCAGGTGTTAGACGGGATCCCAGTCCTGCTCACAGGTCCCCTCTGACTCGCCTGGCACAAGATGCGGATCTTTCTCCACCAAGAGGAAGAGCTCGTACCCGCTCTCCTGCACCAACATCCAGAAGGAGATCAAGATCACGCAGCAGGAGGAGAAGACGCCGGTCTCCAACGCCTTCCACCTCTTCAACGTACTCCTCAAAAAGAGACTACTCGCCCACCATTACTGACAGTCCACCGTCGAGGATCTCTCCGGTGGACGATATAAGCACATTTCAGGAGGTGCTTTCCAGGGGGGCTGCCAAACTGAACATTCCTATGCCTGTTCTGCAGAGTACTTCGGTTATTTTCGAAACCTTGAACCAGAAGGCATCCTCTCGCCCGTTACTCCCATTGGTACCGGGGCTTCTGAAACCGGTTATGGACATTTTTCTTACGCCGGCCACTCTCACAACGGCACCGGCGAGAATTCTGAAGAAGTATCGTCCTCCGGAGGAAGATCCATCTTTCTTGAAGTCAGATCCTAAACCGTACTCTGTAATAGTGGCTGCTGCCAGAAAGACCCATTCAGTGGCCTCCTCGTCCACAGTACCACCGGACAAGGAGAGCAAGACACAAGACTCATGGGGGAGAAAAGTATGTGGCACTTCTGCATCCATGCTTAAAGTCTCCAGTGCGTCAGCTCTATTGGGGCGTTACGATAGAGCTTTATGGGATTCGCTACAATGTTTTACAGACAAACTGCCCAAGGAAGACCGTAAGGACTTCGAAGAAATTGTACAGGAGGGCAGCCTGGTAGCGAACCAGGTAATTAGTGCTGCGGCGGATGGAGCTACACTTTCAGCACACTCCTACGCCCACGGAATTTGTGCCAGAAGATCTTCATGGCTTCGCCTAACAGCATTGAAGCCAGAGGCACAGTCACGTATCCTCAATCTGCCATTTTCCGGATCATCGTTGTTTGGCTCGCATACCGATGAAGAGATGGCACGGATGAAGACCGAGCTAGATACCCTGAAGGCGGTGGGGCTGGAGAAGAAAAGAGTTTCGTCGCCGCTACCGCAATACTGATCGCCGTTCCTTCCAACAGAGGGTTCAAACCCCTCATTGGCAAAAGAACCAAAGCCAACAGGGTCAGCAGAAATCGCAGTTTCAAAGCCGGCGATCCAACAGGGGAAGAGGAGGGAACCGTCAGTCCTCTACTTCAACCAAAGCTCCAGCCAAGCAATGAGTGCCCGCTTCCTCCAGTACCGTTCTCCGCTCCAGTAGGAGGAAGTGTTGCGAATCATTTGCAAGAGTGGCGAGGCATCACCAAGGATCAGTGGGTGTTGGCTACGCTGCAGAATGGGTACTCTCTACGTTTCCGACGACGTCCTTCCTCGATCCCTCCAGTACCATCATCATGCGGCCAGATCAACATGCTGCAGAGGGAAGTGGAAATACTTCTCCAAAAATCAGCCATAGAGAAGGTTCCACGGTCACAAAGAGGTCGGGGAGTTTATTCCAGATACTTCCTGGTAAAGCAAAAAGGTCAAAAGTCGGAATACATGCCCATTCTGGATCTGCGAACACTCAACAAGTCCATCAAACGAGAAAAATTTCGCATGTTGGCTCTCCACCAAATATATCCTCACCTCCGCAAAGGGGATTGGATGTGTTCGATGGATCTGCAAGATGCTTATTTTCATATACCGATAAATCAGCATCACCGGCAATATCTACGATTCATAGTCGGAACATCCCACTATCAGTTCAAAGTGCTGCCCTTCGGACTGAAGTCAGCTCCTCGGGTGTTCATCAAGTGCATGGCAGTAGTGGCAGCTGCTCTGCGACGCAGAGGCATCTTTGTCTACCCTTATCTGGACGATTGGTTGCTAAAAGGTCCCTCTCCACAAAGTGTGATGAACCACTTCCAGCAGTGCCTAGGTTTTTGTCAAAAACTGGGCCTACATGTGAACTTCGAATAATCGACGCAGCAACCCACTCAAGCAATCCACTACTTGGGGGCGCTGATAGACTCCGAGCGAGGAAAAGTGTTTCCTTCGGAGGAGAGACAATTATCCATCATTCAGAAAGGCAGACAGATTTTACACAACAGCCTGTCTTCAGTGCGTCAGATCGCCTCCCTGCTAGGATCGATGGCATCCTGCATTTTTCTGGTGCCCAATGCCAGATTGAAAATGCGTCCTCTACAACAAGATCTAGAAGACAAATGGGATCAACGGTCTTCTCGCTGGGAAAACAAAATTTGTCTATCACGCACAGCCAGAGCATCCATCCCGTGGTGGATGAAGAAAGACAATCTGAGGGTAGGAGTACCGTTCCATCAAGCTCCTCCTTCTCAGACTCTGATCACAGACGCCTCCCTGCAAGGATGGGGAGCCCACATGGGGTCTCTCCAGACGCAAGGCCTATGGTCCTCAAAAGAGCAGTTGTACCACATAAACATGCTGGAACTAAGGGCTGTTCATCTGGCTCTCAAGGCTTTCCTCCCTTCGATTCAGGCGAGTTCCATCCTAGTACAGACAGACAATACCATCACCATGTACTACCTGAACAAACTGGGAGGAACTCGCTCGAGGACCCTCTTTGGAGGCACAGACCCTTTGGCACTGGCTTCTGGCGAGGAATATATCCATCACAGCGGTTCACCTGCCGGGAGAGCAGAATTCTCAGGCAGATGCCCTCAGCCGTCACTTCGAGGAACAGCAGGACTGGGTCCTCAACGAAGAGGTGGTGGTCGACGACATCTTCCGAGCTTGGGGCCGTCCGAGCATAGACCTGTTCGCGGACGAAGAAAACACAAAATGCCAAGACTCCGCCTCCAGGTACTACCGACCAGGATCGAAGGGGAATGCCCTTTTGATCAGCTGGTCAGGGGCATTTGTGTACGCCTTTCCACCCCTGCCTCTCATCCCGAAGGTGGTGACCAAGCTATCACACTCAGACACAAAATGATACTAATTGCTCCGGACTGGCCGAGGCAGTGGTGGTACCTGGACCTTCTACATCTGTCAGTCTGCCCACACAAGAGACTGCCGTGCAGACCGGACCTGCTATCCAAGATGAACGGGAGGATTCATCACCCCAACCTTCCGTCACTGAGCTTAACAGCATGGCTCCTGAGGTCCTCCAGTATGGGCATTTAGGTCTGCCGCAGGACTGCATGACCATATTGAAAGAGGCAAGGAGACCTTCTACAAGACATTCTTATGCCTGCAAATGGAAACATTTTTACATTTGGTGTATGCAAAATAATTGTAATCCTACCAAGGGGCAGGAGGAGGTAGTTTTGCTTTATCTGCTTCACCTAGCCAGAGCAGGTTTGAAATTCTCATCCATTAAGGTACACCTAGCTGCCATTACGGCGTACAGGCGTTCTCCTTCTCAGCCCTGGTTTTTTCAGCTACAGGTGGTGAAGGATTTTCCTGCAGGGTCTCAAGAAGGTCTATCCTCCGATCCGACCTCCTTCACCTCCTTGGAAGTTGAACTTGGTTCTGTCAAAATTGATGGGTCCACCCTTTGAGCCTATCCACAAAGCAACCTTACAGCACCTTACGTGGAAGGTAGCTTTCTTGGTAGCTATCACCTCAGCTCGTAGGGTGAGTGAGATACAGGCCCTATGTTCTAAAGAGCCCTACTTGGTTTTTCATCTCAATAGGGTAGTCCTCGGGACTCATCCTTCCTTCCGAAGGTGGTCTCTGATTTTCATGTAAATCAATCTATTTCTCTTCCGACCTTTTTCCCCAATCCCTCCACTCAAGCTGAGAGGGCTCTACATTCGTTAGACCTTAAAAGGGTTTTGAAGTTTTATCTGGACAGGTCGAAGCCATTGAGGAAGTCTGATCAACTATTTGTTAATTATGGTTCGATCAGAACAGGTTTCCCAGCATCAAAGCGGTCCATCTCCAGATGGATAGTCTCATGCATCAAATTGGCTTACCAGTTGGCACAGAAGCCTCTTTGGTCCGCTCCCAAAGCACATTCCACTAGAGGAAAAGCAGCTACGACTGCTTTCCTCCATAATGTGCCGCTCTCTGAGATCTGCAAAGCAGCCACTTGGAGATCAGTGCATACATTACTGTCTTGACTCCGATACTAGAGCGGACGCTCAAGTAGGTCAAGCCTCCTTGAGGAATCTGTTCAACAGCTGACTTTTCGGTTGTTGTTAACAAGGTCACTGCGTTTCTCATTTGCCTGCAGGTGGATGTTGGGCTTGCTATTCTATTCCGTGCTTATGACTATTGATGAGGATCCCCTGGAAGAGAAGGATAAGTTACTTACCTGTAATTCTAGTTCTCTTCCAGGGGTATCCTCATCAAAGTCATAAGCAACCCACCCACCTCCCCAGGCAAATGAGATTATTTCATTGTTAAATATTATTTTGGTGCCCTGATCTTCAGGGTTACGCAAGGAACAACTGACCTAACTGTCACCCCTGAGGCATGATGGGAAGCTAGGGGTCATGGCTGCCTTAAAGGCACGGTGCCAGTTTTTATGAAAGATTGCTTTCATTTTCTATGTTGGTTTACAATGCAGCCTGTAGGCTAACAATGCTAGTTTTTTCTTTTGCACTTTACTCATGAGATTTACTCATTAAAAACAGATTTCAAGTGCATCTTGCCCTCATGTGTTTTTATACATGTATTATGTATATTTGCAAAAGCAATTTTGTTTTATTACATTGTTTAGCCTCCTATATGAGGGCTGCATTGATACTAGAAAAAATGATATATGTTTTTATATATATATAGAGCTGTGTATATATATATGTTTTTCATATATGATTTTTATTGTTTCCGGGGTCCCCGCGCATGGGCGGGAATATTCAGTGCTTATGACTTTGATGAGGATACCCCTGGATGAGAACTAGGATTACAGGTAAGTAACTTATCCTTTTGGCATCGGGTGCCCTGTTGTTTTCAATGGGGATTTTCGGTTTTGGTTTTCAGCTGCAGGCTCGGACCAGGAAGACTTCCGGGAGGAACCAGCAGCTGGGCAGGTAAGTTGGAGGGCTCGGGGACATAGGTGCACCTCGGGTTCTCTTCTCCAGGGCGCAGGGCCGCTGGATGCAGGGGTATCTTTTGAGGTCGGATTTCACCTTACCAGGCCACTCGCGTTTGGGGGGGTGTCCCCGTGCAGAGGCTGCAGGCGACGTCTGGGAGTCCTGGAGGGGTCAACCCACGGTGGACTCGGACTCTGGAGCGCTGGGGGACCTTCCTGGGACCAGTTGGCCACTCTACCTCGGGCCGTAGGCGAGGGGTGCAGGGGTGGTTCCAGGTGTCGGGTTTCTTTTTTCATCAGCAGGCTCAGAGTCCGTCTTTGGTGTTTCTTCTGAACAGAGCTGCTGTTCACAGGAGATCCGGTCTTTGTTTAAGGCAGTCTGTCCTCCCAGGGCTTCTGGAGGTAGCTGGCTGCAGGACGAGATGATTTTTGGCGCAGGATCTCTGGAAACTGCAGACGGGCCGGTAGGGCTGGGGCCAAGTCAGTTGTTTTCTGCAGTCTCCTCTGCTGGGCATCTTCTTTCGTCCTTTTCCTTCTTAGGTTGCGGGAATCTGCTTTCTTGGTTCAGGGCTGCCCCCTAAGGGGTGTTTTAGGGGTCTCGAGATCAGTAGCCATTGGGCTACTGACCTTAGGGTGACTGCACCCTTGTGATTGGGGAGTGCCTGCCATCTGCAAGATGGCGGGCACTGAAGAGTGGGCTTCACCTTGCCTCCCCCACCTGAGGGGTGGAGTTGGCAGAGGTGGGCACACCTTCTGTGCTGGCTAGTTTTTCCCGCCTGTCTTTCCGCCCAAAAGGAGGGGAGACAGGAAGGGGGCCTGCTCCTGATAGCAGGAGAGGCTGGGGGTCACATTACAAAGGCTGCCAGGCCTTTGAAGCTCCCCTGCCACAGATGGCTCTTCCTGGCCTGGGGGAGGTGTGAACACCTCCGCCCAGGAAAGGCTTTGTTTCTGGGCTCAGGGAGCGAAGGCTCCCTGTAAGGAAGTGGGTTTCTGTTGCAGTAACCCCCCCACTTTTTGCCAGACCACTGATGCACTTTGACTTGATGTGCCCTGGGTCCCTGCCAATCAGGTTCCCAGGGCCTGTTAATTACCCAAAACTAACCCAATTGGCATCTCTAGCCACAGGTCAGCCCCTGGTAAATGGTACCACAGGTACCCAGGGCACTGTGACCAGGGAAGACCTCTAAGGGCTGCAGCACTTATTGTGCCACCCTTAGAGGCCCTGTACCTTTTCACACACGCACTGCCTTTGCAGGCTGCGTGTTTTGGTGCAGAACAAAGTGAAGAGTCGACATGGCACACATCCCTGTGTATGAGTTGGACCTGCACTCCTTTTTGAATTAGTAAACAACTCCAATTATTGTTTTTAGATTAAATGACGTAAAATTTGTTTTTGCGTGCTGCTGCGTAAAGGGGTATAGCCCTAACCCCTGTGTAAAACTTGCAAACAAGAGGACCCGGAAAAATCCAAACTTGCGCAGTGCACAGCAACTGTCCCTAAGGTTTCAACAATTCAATCTTATTTCATGCAATTCTCATGGTTACAATCAAGCTATTACTCCGACTCGTTTTAGAATAATGTATTTCTTATTCCATCATAAACTTCGTTGTTTTTATAGAAAACATCAAACATTAACAGTAGTAAACAATTAATGCGATGGCGTAATTGTAGGAAAGTGGGTATCTGTTGCAGTAACCCCCCCACTTTTTGCCTGATAACTGATGCACTTTTCCTTGGTGTGCCCTGGGTCCCTGCCAATCAGGAACCCCAGGGCCTGTGTTCCTTATCCTAAAAACTGTACTAAAGCCTAAACCCAATTGGCATCTCTGGCAACAGGTAAGCCCCTGGTAAATGGTACCCAGGGCACTGTGACCAGAGAAGGCCCCTAAGGGCTGCAGCACTTATTGTGCCACCCTTAGAGGCCCTGTACCCTGACACACACACACCCTGCCTTTGCAGGCTGAGTGTCTTGGTGCAGAACAAAACAGAGTCGACATGGCACACATCCCTGTGTGCCATGCCCACAAACACACTGCCCTGGCATACCTCAGTCACCCCTCTAGCTGGGTGCACTATGCCAGTGGTGTGGGCGCAGGTGCATGAGCCCTGTGCCCCTACAGTACCCAGGGCCATTCCTGGGCACTGTAAGTGCGGTGATGCCATTAAGAGTATATGGTGCTGGGAGGTTGTCATTACGAACTCCACATCACCATAATGGCTACACTGAAGACTGAGAAGTTTGGTATCAAACTTCTCAGCACATTAAACCCACACTGATGCCAGTGTGGGATTTAATGTAAAATGCACGACAGAGGGCAACTTAGAGTTGCCCCCTGAACCTAACCTACAATCCACGTCTTGTCTGAGGGGCTGCCCCGGCTGCCACACAGCAGACATGTTGCTGGACCCCTGGGTGGAGAGCCATCCGCTCTCCTGGGCCTGCAACAATGCACATCCTGGGCGAGGTGCTAGGTCTCCTCCCCCAGCATGGGCAGGGGAAGCTTCAAAGGCATGCCGCCTTTGTGAGCTTCTCCAGGCCACTTGCTGTACTCAGCAACTGGCACCCACCGGTTCTGACCCCCTCTCTGGCGGGAAGACTGGCGGGAAACCCCTAGGGAGGAAAGGGGATGTGCCAGCCTCTGCCAACCCCACCCCTCAGGTGGGGGAGGCGAGGTGAAGCACAACTCCGGGCTCTCGCCATCTTGAAGATGGGGAGCCCTGCCCAATCAGGACTAGGCTACTGCCCCCCTTTCACAGGAGAGGGGCAGGATAGGGGGTGTACCCACCCCAGGGAAGGGACCCATTGGTCCCTGCCCTTTACCTACCTGTAACGCCCCTAAATTTAGTATTTAGGGGCACCCTGAACCTTCCTTCCTCGGATTCCCGCAACCTAAGAAGAAAAGGACGAAAGAAGACGCCCAGCAGAGGAGACTGCAGAGAACAACTGACTTGGCCCCAGCCCTACCGGCCCGTCTGCAGTTTCCAGAGATCCTGCGCCAAAAATCGCCTTGTCCTGCAGCCAGCGACCTCCAGAACCCCGGGGAGGACTGGCTGCCTTCAACAAAGACCGGATCTCCTGTGAACAGCAGCTCTGTTCAAAAGAAACACCAAACAAAGACTCCGAGCCTGCTGAAAAAAAAGAAACCCGACGCCTGGAACCACCACTGCACCCGTCGCCTATTGCCCGAGTTCAAGTGGCCCACCGGTGCCAGCGAGGTCCCCCAGCGCTCCAGAGTCCGAGTCCACTGTGGGTTGACCCCTCCAGGACTCCCCGACGTCGCCTGCAGCCTCTGCACGGAGACTCCCCCCCCCAACCGCGAGTGGCCCGGTAAGGTGAAATCCGACCTCAAAAGATACCCCTGCATCCAGCCGCCCTGCGCCCTGGAGAAGAGAACCAGAGGTGCACCTACGTCCCCGAGCTCTCCAACTTACCTGCCCAGCTGTTGGTTCCTCCTGGAAGTCTTCCTGGACCAAGCCTGCAGCTGAAAACCAAAACCGAAAATCCCCATTGAAATAAACAGGGCACCCGACCTCAAAACAGCACCCTGCACCCGGCCGCCCTAGTGCCACTGAGGGTGCCCCTTTGGTGCGAACTTGGTCCCCAACGTGCCCTGAGCTTAACCCTAGGAGCTTTGCTCCCACAACCCCGTGGCCTGCTTGCCAGCAGCCACCAACCGGAGTCCCCCTATCCTCCATAGGATAACATTGGGACTCAACACTCTGCACCCGGCCGCCCTAGTGCCGCTGAGGGTGCCACAACAGTGCATCACTGACCCTGGGAGAGCCCCGAGTCTAACCCCAGAACCCCAACTCAAAAGACCGATTACTTACCTCAAAACCGATAACTCATTTTTCCTCATAGGATAACATTGACACTTTTTCTTCCAAAAAGTTTCTAAGTGTCGACTTTTGAAAACTGAAAATATTCATCTAAAATCAGCCGAATTACGAAAACGAATTTGCTCACCTGTTATCAGGAGAGATCCCAGTGCTGGATCTTGGTGCCCAGCACTGACCCTGAAAAGTAATCATAACTGTACTTACCGGTAACTTGAATTTCCTTCCATAGGATAACATTGCCTGGTTTTTGCTGAAAAAGTTTCTAAGTGTCAATTTTGCAAACTTACAAATATTCGTTAAAAATCGCCTGTATAACAAAAACACATTCTTTCAGCTGTTTACAGGAGATGCACCAGTGCTGGATCCAGGATCCAACACTGAGTTAGAAAAAGTAACAATAACCCCACTTACCTGCTAAGTGAATTTCCTCCCATAGGATAACATTGGTGATTCTATGTGAAAAAGTTTCTAAGTGTCAACTTTTAAAATACAATAATATTCCTTAAAAATCACAACTGTAACCAAAACGTTTTTACTCAACTGTTTACAGGAGATGTCCCAGGACTGAATCTAGGACCCAGTCCTGTGGTAAGAAAAGTAATCCAAAAAGTAATCTATTGCATTTAACTAGAAATTCCCATTGAGCTCAATGTATTATTGTGTTTGAAATTGTGTTGCCTAATGCAACAACTGTAACTACTGTGTTCAAAAGTCTATTGCCTATTGAAAAGTATTTAACTAAAGTAACTCATTCTGAGAAAGTATATTTTGATACCTATTGTTGGTTCTAAAATAAAACAACTATATATTTTGATACAAAACCATTGGCCTAGAGTTCAGTTCTTGAGTGTGTGAGACCATTTGCTCACTGAGTGTGTACAACAAATGCTTTACACTGTCCTCTGATACTGCCTTACTGCTCGACCAAGCTACCACTTTAGAGAGTAAGGTTATATCTAACTTTAGCCTCTGCCAAACCTCTGGGGACTGTGGACTCTGTGCACACTGTACCTATTTGGGTACAGTATATACAGAGCCACTTTCTTACAGTAATGCTCTGTTTTATTAACATAAAAACTTCAAATGTAAATTCCGCTAGTAAAACGTTTTAAATATGACCCAATGCATTTCGGGCTTGTTAAACCCTTCTTCAGGGGTACATATAATACAATAACAGCATAGTGGTCCAATAAATGACTTGAAGCAACTTCCTTGTGGAACTACAAAAATGAAAATGAACAGCAGTGTCTGTTCTCAATCTGCCAAAAGGACCCCACTTATGTTCATAAAACAGAGCAGAGCATTAAGCCATCGCATTAATTGTTTACTACTGTTAATGTTTGATGTTTTCTATAAAAACAACGAAGTTTATGATGGAATAAGAAATACATTATTCTAAAACGAGTCGGAGTAATAGCTTGATTGTAACCATGAGAATTGCATGAAATAAGATTGAATTGTTGAAACCTTAGGGACAGTTGCTGTGCACTGCGCAGGTTCGGATTTTTCAGGGTCCTCTTGTTTGCACACATCCCTGTGTGCCATGCCTACAACCCACTGCCCTGGCATAGATCATTCACCCCTCTAGCTGGGTGCCCTATGCCAGTGGTGAGGGTACAGGTGCATGAGCCCTGTACCCCCTACAGTGTCGAAGTCCATTCTTAGACATTGTAAGTGCAGTGCTGCCATTAAGATTATTTGGCGCTGGGAGTTTGTCATTACGAACTCCACAGCACCATAATGGCTACACTGAAAACTGGGAAGTTTGGTATCAAACTTCTCAGCACATTAAACCCACACTGATGCCAGTGTGGAATTTAATGAAAATGCACACACAGCGCATCTTTGAGATGCCCCCTGAAAAACGACCAGCCTCTGGTGGGTTCCCTGACTGGTACACACCAGCCTGCCACCACGAGACATGTTTCTGGACCCCTAGGGTGGGAGCCTACGCTCCCTGATCCCAGAAACAAAGCCTTTCCTGGGCGGAGGTGTTCACACCTCCCCCAGGCCAGGAAGAGCCATCTGTGGCAGGGGAGCTTCATAGGCCTGGCAGCCTTTGTAATGCGACCAAACTACAAAAACGTAATTACTTACCTGTTTTAAGTAAATGTCCCAGTGCTGAATCTAGGAGTCCAGCACTGGATTACAAAAGTAACGCAAAAGTAATTTTACCTGCATTTACCTTAAAAAGCCATTCATTTCAATGTACTGCATTTACTAAGTATTGCAACCTACTGCATCCCCTGTAAATCAAATCAAGTACAATCTTCATTGCTTTTTAAAACTGTGTACAACAAGTAACTTATTACTGAAAAGAATTGAATGCTTACCTGTATCAGGCTTGCTTGGTTCTAAAAATATACAACAGTATATTTTTATACAAAAACAATTGGCCTAGAGTTCAGTTCTTGAGCGTGTGAATTCATTTGCTGACTGAGTGTGTACATCAAATGCTTAACACTGTCCTCTGATACTGCCTTACTGCTCGACCAAGCTACCACTATTGGAGAGTAAGGTTCTATCTAACTTTAACCTCTGCCTACCTTTGGGGACTCTTGGACTCTATACACTCTGTACCTCACTTTGGTGCAGTATATATAGAGCCAGTTTCTTACAGTGTGCCCACCTCTGCCAACTCCACCCCTCAGGTGGGGGAGGTGAGGTGAAGCCCACTCTCCAGTGCTCGCCATCTTGCAGATGGCAGGCACTCCCCAATCAGGACTAGGGATTGTGCTCACTCCCCCACGTGGGCTGAGCACACCAAGGGTGTAGTCACCCTAAGGTCTGTAGCCCGTTGGCTACTGACCTCAAGACTCCTAAAACGCCCCCTAAATACAGTATTTAGGGGGCAGCCCTGAACCAAGAACTCAGATCCAGCTTACCTACAAGAAGAAAAGGACGAAGAGCAGTGCAGAGCTAACAAGAGGACGACGCCCACTGACTTGGCCCCAGCCCTACAGGCCTGTCTCCCCTCGAACCTGCTCCTGCGAAATCCCGGCGTGTCCAGCAGCCAGCAACCTCACAAACCCCGGAGGACCTGCCTGCCTTCACTTCCAAGACTGTTTCTCCCGTGAACACCGGACGTGTTTAAACTGCAGCTTCTGGCTCCGGCCGGACACCGCGAATCCAGCCCACTCTGCACCCTCCGACCCCGGCCCGAGCTCGAGTGGAAAAACACCACGAGGAGGTCACCCCGGCGATCCTGACCCGAGATCCGGCGAATCCTGACCTGCCTCCAGACGACGCCTGCAGCCTCTCAATCCAGAGGATCCCCTCTACCGCGACCAGAGCGGGTAAGAAAATCCGACCCTAAAAGGCACCCCGGCGCCCCACGGCCTTGTGTGCCCAAACCAACGGTGCCTAACCAACCCAAGACATCCCAACTTACCCCTCGAGGTGGTGGTCGCACCCAGAAGATCCTCGTCCCCGAGCCTGCAGTGCTTCTTCAAACCGGAGGTTCTCCATAGAAAACAGGGCGTCCAACGCCAAAACATCACTCTGCACCCGGCCGCCCCAGTGCCGCTGAGGGTGCACTTTTTGTGCCAACTTGTTTCCCCAATTGCCCTGACCTAAACCCTAGGAGCTTTGCTCCCACAACCCAGTGGCCTGCTTGCCAGCAGCCACCAACCGGAGACCCCCTATCCTCCATATGATAACACTGGGCCTCAACACTCTGCACCCGGCCGCCCTAGTGCCGCTCAGGGTGCAACAACAGTGCATCACTGACCCTTGGGGAACCCTTGTTCTAACCCCAGAACCTTAACTCCCACAGTCGATAACTTACCTATGAACCGATAACCTACTTTCCTCCATAGGATAACATTGACACTTTTTCTTCCAAAAAACGACTGTGTGGATTTTTGAAAACTAAAGATATTCTTTAAAAATCATACAAGTAACCAAAACGTAATTACTTACCTGTTTGCAGGAAATGTCCCAGTGCTGAATCTAGGTATCCAGCACTGAGTTAGAAAAGTAACTTGAAAAGTAACTTACCTGCAATGTACTGAAAAAGCCTATTCATTCCAATGTACTGCATTTGCGAAGTGTTGCATACTACTGCTCCCCTGTAAATCAAACAAAGTACAATTTCCATTGCATTTTCAAACTGTTCGACATTCAGTAACTTATTACTACAAAGTATTTTATGCTTACCTGTGCCAGGCTTGCTTGGTTCTAAAATAAAACAACAATATATTTTTATACAAAAACAATTGGCCTAGAGTTCAGTTCTTTAGTGTGTGAATTCATTTGCTGACTGAGTGTGTACATCAAATGCTTAACACTGTCCTCTGACACTGCCTTACTGCTCGACCAAGCTACCACTTTAGAGAGTAAGGTTCTATCTAACTTTAACCTCTGCCTACCTCTGGAGTCACCTGGACCCTATACACACTATACCTCATTTTGGTGTAGTATATATAGAGCCAGTTTCTTACACTCCCACCCTAGGGGTCCAGAAACATGTCTCGTGGTGGCAGGCTGGTGTGTACCAGTCAGGGAACCCACCAGAGGCTGGTCGTTTTTCAGGGGGCATCTCTAAGATGCCCTCTGTGTGCATTTTTCATTAAATCCCACACTGGCATCAGTGTGGGTTGAATGTGCTGAGAAGTTTGATGCCAAACTTACCAGTTTTCAGTGTAGCCATTATGGTGCTGTGGAGTTCGTAATGACAAACTCCCAGCACCATTTACTCTTAATGGCAGCACTGCACTTGCACTGTCTAAGAATGGACTTAGACACTGTAGGGGTACAGGGCTCACCACTGGTATAGGTCACCCAGCTAGGGGGGTGACTGATCTATGCCAGGGCAGTGGGTTGTAGGCATGGCACACAGGGATGCCTGCCATGTCGACTTCACTTTGTTCTCCACCAAAACACGCAGCCTGCAAAAGCAGTGTGTGTGTGTGTGTGTGTAAAGGTACAGGGCCTCTAAGGGTGGCACAATAAGTGCTGCAGCCCTTAGAGGTCTTCCCTGGTCACAGTGCCCTGGGTACCTGTGGTACCATTTACCAGGGGCTGACCTGTGGCTAGAGATGCCCATTGGGTTAGTTTTGGGGAAAGAACACAGGCCCTGGGAACCTGATTGGCAGGGACCCAGGGCTCATCAAGTCAAAGTGCATCAGTAGTCTGGCAAAAAAGTGGAGGGGTTACTGCAACAGAAACCCACTTTCTTACACCACGTCATTAAAAAAACAGCAGAAACTTATGGAGTTCAGCTGGAGAAAGAAAAAACGCAATCATGTTTTTTATTAGAGACTTTGATGCCAACACAATCAAGAAATCAATTCCTTCCAATGCTGCCAAGTGTACTGGAGCAGGGAAAAGAGGCATTGAAGGAGCCCGCAACATGCAAGGCTATCACCCCAAGAGCAGAAAAGAAATATAAGCACTCCTCTAAGGACCCTATATACATCAGAGGGTCTGTGCCAGCTGACTCTATTAGTTCCACAGCAAGGAAAAGAGCAAATGTACCAACAACAGTGGGACCACCTCCAGACAAAGAAAACAAGAGGATGGACCTGGTAGGGAGGAAGGTAGAAAGAAGTGCAGCAAATCATTGGCGCATTGCTAATTCCAATGCATTGCTAAACAGGCATGCTTATCAACATTGTGAGGAGGTAGGAGAATTGTTAAAGAATCTACCTGAACAATTCCAAAGAAGAGCTAGCCACTCGGTAGAAGAGGGTAAAAACATTGCGAATACATGTTTAAAATCAGCCCTAGATGCTACAGAAACATCAAGCAGACAAGTGATGATTTGTATCACAGAAAGAAGGCACGCATGGCTGAGAATATCAGGCTTCAAGCCAGAAGTGCATAGTAACATCAACTCACCATTCAATGGAGAACAACTGTTTGGAAGTGTGGTTGATGAAAAACTCAATCAATTTAAAAAGGATAACGAGACACCTAGATCCATGGGTGCTCTACAATTCAGAGGCATGCGTAAAGGCACACCATCAGGGAGACCAGCAGGGAGAGGTACACACCAACCTTCTACCTCACATCAAAGTTACCAGCAAAAGTACCAAAGGGCAAGCCAGGGTCAGCAGCAGGGACAGCAGCAGAGCTGGCAATACCAACAAGGAAGGCAATCCTTTCGAGGGCGTCCCCGTGGCAGAGGACAGCCACAAAGAGGTGGACAACAAACCTCTACTAAGTGACTGCACTCAAAAAAAGGTACACTCACGAAGAACAGCAGTGAGGGTACACACAGAAAAACGACATGTACAAAAACCTGTCAGTTTACAGTTCCTCCAACATACCACTCCAGTAGCAGGCAGACTAAGACTTTTCCTGCAAAAATGGAAGGAAATAACCTCAGACAAATGGATTTTGAACATAATACAGTACGATTACTGCATAGAGCTAACGTAACAATCTTCAAACAAGAAACAAAAGCAAAAGATACATTCAAAAGCAGAATTATCTCACCTAGTCAAAGAGGTGCAGGAACTTCAGGGTAAACATGCAATAGAGCACATACCACACAAAGAAAAGAACAATGGAGTATATTCAACATACTTCCGAATTCCAAAAGTAGACGGAACATTACGACCAATATTAGATCTAAGGTTTCTAAACAAATTTATAAAGACACAAAGATTCAAAATGACTACACTGCAAGAGGTGCTACCTCAATTGCAAGAAGGAGATTACATGGCCACAACAGACTTGAAGGATGCATACTTACACATCCCGATGAACAAAAGACACAAGAGGCTGTTAAGATTTGTGGTGAACAAAAGACACTACCAATTCAAAGTACTGTCTTTCAGTCTAAAATCTGCACCAAGAGTGTTGTCAAAGTGCCTAGCAGCAGTAGCAGCACATCTCAGAAGGAAGGGGATTCATGTTTACCTCTACTTGGACGACTGGTTAGTAAGAGCAAACTCTTACAGTCTATGCAAACAGCATATACAACAGGTGATAGAGATACTAGTTCAACTGGGGTTCTCCATACATTGGGAGAAATCACCAGAGCCAGAACTCATAAAGGTGTTCTTAGGCGCAGAGATAAATACAGTGTTAGGGAGAGCATTCCCAAGCGAGAAAAGGAGATCAGCCTTATTGAAGGAGACTCCTCTATACCTGAAGGGGCATCATCTGATAGTGAGGACAGTGGGGAAATTACTAGGAATTATGGCCTCATGCATTCATTTAATTCCCAACATTCGTCTACACGAGACCATTTCAGGAATGGCTCCAGACACAATGGTCACAGGCAACAGGGAGTTGGGAGGATCTAGTGGTTGTCATAGACAGTTCATCAGGAGATGGCATGGTGGAGCAAAACAAACCTAGCACAGTGGAGACTTTTCACACCACCAACTCCAACAGTGACCATAACAGATGCGTCCCTATTAGGATGGGGAGCACACATGAACAACCTCAAAGTGAGGGGATTGTGGACACAGCAGGATGCAGTGAAGCACATCAATATCTTGGAGCTAAAAACAGTATTCTTAGCCTTAAAAGCCTTTCAGAAAGAGCTACACGGGAAAAGGGTGTTGATACAAACAGACAACACAACAACAATGTTTTACATAAACAAACAAGGAGGGACTCAGTCTGTAACACTCCACGCAAGCTCAAGAGATTTGGAGATGGGCAATCCCAAGGGGATTAGACATAATAGCAAAACACCTACCAGGAAAAGAAAATATAGAAGCAGACAAACAACATCATCCCACGAGTGGGAACTAAATCGGACAGAACTGCAAAAGATTTTCAGAAAATAGGGGACACCACAAATAGACCCATTTGCAACACCCCACAATGCAAATTGCCACGACTTTGCATCCAGGCGACCTTGCAGACAGTCCCTAGGGAATGCGCTATGGATAAACTGGTCAGGGATATTTGCTTACGCTTTCCCCCCAATACCGTTACTGAACAAGGTGATCAGCAAATGCAGGATCAGCAAAATGACAGTGATTCTCATCGCACCACAGTGGGCCAGACAAACTTGGTTCTCAGAAATAATGGAGATGTTTCAAGGAACAAGGCACAAACTTCCAAAAAAGAAGGATTTGCTAACAATGCAAAACGGGAAAGTACTTCACCCAGAACCAGAGAGCTTAGTCCTAGCGGCATGGCTCCTGAGGACTTAGAATTCGCACATCTCAAACTACCAGAAAGCACAATGGCTGTTTTAAGAGAAGCTGGGAAACCAACAACAAGAAAATGTTATACAGCTAAATGGAAAAGATGTACACAATGGTGCCTTAAACTTCTTTCAAAGAAGATTACAATGGAAAGAACTGTGCTAAAGTACTTGACACATTTACTACAAAGTAAATTATGCTATACATCACTAAAAGTACACTTGGCAGCAATTACAGCGTATACAAGAGGCGAAACCGGGAAAAGTTTCTTCACTTCACATGTAGTCAAAAGGTTCCTAGAAGGAGCAAAAAGAATTGCACCTCCAAAAATGGTGCCAGCACCAACATGGAACCTCAACATAGTTCTAGCACAGATGTGAAAGCACCGTTCGAACCACTACACAAAGCAACGCCACAAATGCTCATGCTTAAGGCTGCCTTTTTAGTAGCAATAACATCCCTATGTAGAGTTAGCGATCTGAAAGAGAAACGTTAGTGATAGATTCCTTACCTTAGAATATCCCCAGGCGTCAGACTGGATCCGGAAAGTTTTGCTAGCAGTACCCCTGCGCACCAGTAGGTGGCGTCGTGCGGCTCCGCGTCCGTCACTGGCGTCAAAAGCGCCGAGATGACGTCACGGAGACTACTTAGGCGCCACCCATGCGCGCTGACGTCCTTTCTTTTTCCGCGCCAGAAAGCGCAGAACCGGTTAGAGCACGTACCCTAGTCACTTTTTGACTATCTCTTTTGAGACTTTTGTCTCCCTTTTTCCAGTTGGTTTCCTGGTGCACGTAGGGATACCTGGATTTAAGTCTTGTGGGGCCTGCCGTCGCAACATGTCGGTGGCAGACCCCCACGATGTCTGCCTCTACTGCCTGGAGACCGACCACGACTCTGTCTTGTCCGGATTGTCGGGCCATGGTCCGAAGGCCTTGCGGGAGCGGCGCCGGAAACTGCTGGAGGTCCGGCACTCGTCCCCGCGCCGTTCCTGGTCCAGAGGCCGTTCCAG
Source organism: Calotriton arnoldi (assembly GCA_963921515.1). Taxonomy (NCBI): domain Eukaryota; kingdom Metazoa; phylum Chordata; class Amphibia; order Caudata; family Salamandridae; genus Calotriton; species Calotriton arnoldi. The sequence goes on along the minus strand of CAWUFW010000634.1, from coordinate 1,295,533 downwards.
GGAACGCTCGCGGGGCCACAGCCATCGCTCCTCGGGCTCCAGGTCTTCCCCCTCGGATTCGGGTAAAAGAAGTCGAAGAAGCGTGTTCGCTCTCCGACGTACCCCTGCCGGTCCTCAGATGCGGATGAGGGGGACAGGGGCCTTGCCCCTGCGGCTCCTTTGGAGCTCGAGAGTCCCGCGGCCTACCCGCCTTACCCGGGTCCGTCGGCGACTCCCGCACAAGTGTAAGAATTTCTTGCTACCATGGACCGCCTTTTTAGGCCTCGGGCTCCCGCCGGCGCGCCCTTGGGCCCCGCGGTCCCTTGGGCCCCGCGGTCCCGTGTCTGGATCCTGTTGGACCGCCGGCGCCGGAGGCGGATCCAGCTTCGGCGCCACAGGATCCTGCGCCGCTGGCTCCGGCCACGGCGCCACAAGGTCCAACGCTGCCGGCTCTGGCCCCAGCGCCGCCTCCGGCGCCGCAGTGGGTGCCTTTCGTCCCGCCATTACCCAGGTTCCAGGACCATTTTGATCCCACCTGGGGTCTGCATTGGGGCACGGCGCCGTTCTCGGCGCCGTTTCCGACGCCGTATGTTCCGGCTCCTGCCCCGCCGCCGCGGTCGGTACCACTGGCGGCGGAGGTGGAGGACGACTGGGAGGGGTCCGAGGACCCTCTCGCCCGTCAGTGTGACTCCGAGCAGGACTAGGCAGACGACTTGGAGGACGCCGGCGACCTCGACGTCTCTTCTGACCCGGGGTTTGCCTCTCCCCCGCCTACTATGGAGGAGGGCGCCTCCTACACGATGATGCTCCGTCGGGCAGCTGAGGTCCTCAACCTTGATCTCCCTATGGTGGCCCTCAAAACTAACCTCCTTACTGAGGTGCTCCAGACGGCGACCACCTCGTCGGAGCCCCTGCTCCCGTTTAACGACGCCCTTACCGACGTCTTGCTGGGCACTTGGTCGCGGCCATGCACTGGGGCCCCTGTGGATAAGAATGTCGCCAGGCGTCCTCGCCCGGCGCCGGGTGACCCCGCTTTTTTGACCACTCATCCTACGCCTGAGAGTCTGGTCATCCAAGCTTCGACGTCGCAGAGTGCCTTTCCCACGGCTCTGCCGGATAAGGACTATAAGAAGCTGGAACAGTTCGGTAAAAGTTTGTTCTCTTCGGCCAGCTTGGGGCTGCGGTCAGTGAATACCGCCTGCCTATTGGGCCGCTATTCCCACGCGGTGTGGGACACAGTTGCGCAGGTGTTACCTCAGTGTCCTGAGGAGGCCCAAGCCATTGCAGAAGGTAAAGATGCGGCTAAGTTCGCCATTCGGTGTGGTTTAGACACCGCGGACTCCTTAGGTAGAGCGATTTCTACGACTGTGGCGCTTCGTCGCCACGCCTGGCTCAGATCTACCGGGTTCTCGCCAGATGTCCAAAACTCACTCATGGACATGCCCTTTGATGGCACTCGCCTGTTTGGCGATAAGGCTGACAGTGCGCTGGAGCGTTTTAAGGACTCGCGGGCCACGGCCAAGTCCTTGGGTCTTTCCACGAAAAGCCCAGCCGCTCCTGGATTTCGTTCCTTTCGTGGCAACGGGAGGGGCGCCCAGGCACGTTCTTTCAACAAGCCTGTGCAGAACCAGCCTCAGCGCGGCCGCGGTTTCCGCAGGGGCGGATCTGGGAATCAGCGTGGGGGTCAGTCCACCTCCGCCCCCGCCGCTTCGGCCTCCAAACCTTCCTAATCCGAGCCTTGTGGGGCATTCCACGCCAGTGGGTGGCAGGGTCCGCCTTCATCTCTCCCACTGGCACGCTATCACTTCAGACAAGTGGGTGTTGCAGGTCATCCGCAAGGGTTACGCCCTTGCCTTCCAGTCCACCCCTCCAGCCATGCCGCCTCAGTTCCACCGCCTGTCGGGGGAACACTTGGCACTTCTCCTGCGGGAAGTCACGGCCCTCTTGGCCAAGGGGGCCATCGAACGTGTTCCTGGGCCAGAAGTAGGGAGTGGTTGTTATTGCCACTACTTTTTGGTCCCCAAGAAGGACAAGAGGGGCTTGCGCCCCATCCTGGACCTCAGGAACGTCAATAGTTTCCTTCGGAAGGAGAAGTTCAAGATGTTAACTCTAGCTCAGGTCCTGGCTATGCCAGATGGCACATGCGGGTTCTGCAGTGGGACCTGAAGTTCCAGTGGGCACAGCATCAGGGCGACCTGTCCGATCATGTCCAGATCTCGGAGGGCACTGCACGACAATTGCGGTGGTGGCTCACGGGTCAATGGCAGATCCCTCTCCCTTCCCCAACCGGAGCACACAGTGGTGACGGATGCGTCCCTCCTGGGATGGGGCGGCCACTTTGGAGAGGCGGAGATCAGAGGCCTCTGGTCTCCGGCGGAGTCCCGGCTCCATATCAATCTTTTGGAGCTTCGGGCGATCCGACTTGCACTGAAGGCATCCCTTCCCTCTGTCCGGGGAAGTGTAGTGCAGGTGTTCATGGAGAACACCACCGCCATGTGGTATTGCAACAAGCAGGGCGGGGTGGGGTCGTGGACCCTATGTCAGGAGGCTCTGCGCCTCTGGACATGGCTGGAACATCAAGCCATTACCTTGGTGGTTCAACACCTGGCAGGTTCTCTGAACGCCAGGGCAGACGAACTCCGCCGCCGGTGCTTGATGGATCACGAATGGCGTCTGAACTCTGACGTGGCGCAAGGTCTCTTTCTGCAGTGGGGAGAGCCTTGGTTAGATCTATTCGCCACCGAAGAGAACGCGCATTGTCATCAGTTCTGCGCGTTGGAATTTCCAAGGCGGCACTCGCTCGGCGACGCATTTCGTCGCGAGTGGAGTTGCGGTCTGTTGTACGCCTTTCCGCCTATACCACTTCTGCCCAGAGTGCTGAAGAAGATTCGGCGCGGCCGGGCCCAAGTCATCCTTCTTACTTACTATCCTTGTGGCTCCGGATTGGGCACGAAGATACTGGTATCCCGAGCTACTCAACATGGCGATCGATCCCCCGATCCGACTGCCTCTTCGGGAGGATCTTCTGTCGCAGCAGCTGGGGACGGTCCTCCACCCGAACCTGTCCAGCCTCCACCTCCATGCGTGGAGATTGAGCGGTGGCAGTTGACAGCCTTCGATCTTCCTCCCGAAGTCTGTGATGTCATTCTGGCAGCCAGGCGTCCCTCCACTAAAACGGTATACGCCTGCAGGTGGAACAAGTTTGTGGCATGGTGCACAGCTAAGGCTGTGGATCCCCTTTCCGGGGTCCTTCTGTTCCTTCTTACTTTGGCCCAGCAGGGCTCTGCTCTGGGCACTATCAAAGGTTATCTTTCGGCCATCTCCGCCTTTCTCCGGCTTCCAGATCAGCCTTCTCTTTTTAAGACCCCGGTTGTTAACCGTTTCCTGAGAGGCATTACGCACACGTTTCCTCCTGTGCCGTTCATTATGCCTCAATGGGACTTAAATCTTGTCTTGACCTATCTGATGTGCGCTCCCTTCGAGCCCCTTCATACCTGTCCTTTGCGTCTTCTCACTCTCAAGATGGCTTTCCTGGTAGCTATCACCTCTGCCAGAAGAGTGAGTGAGCTCCAGGCTCTTTTTTCCAAAACCTCCTTTCCTTTCTGTTCATCCGGACAAGGTGGTTTTAAGGACCCGTCCTTCTTTCTTGCCAAAGGTTGTCACGCCCTTCCACATCGGGCAGACCATCACTTTGCCCACCTTCTTTCCGCCTCAGCATCCTTCAAAAGAGGAGGAGAGGCTCCACCGTCTGGACCCAAAACGTGCGCTCTCGTTCTACCTGAAGCGCACGCAACAGTTCCGGGTGGATGACCAGCTCTTTGTTGGCTACGTGGGCGCCAAAAAAGGTCGGGCCGTGCACAAACGGACCATCTCTCGGTGGGTCGTTCTCTGAATCAAAGCCTGTTACTCGTTGGCTAAGAAGGAGCCTCCTGTGGGGCTGCGTGCCCATTCCACCAGGGCGACAGCAGCCACTACTGCCTTGGGACGCAGCGTTCCTTTGCAGGACATTTGTCAGGCAGCTACGTGGGCTTCGATGCACACGTTAACCAAGCATTACTGCCTTGACATTCAAGTCCGGAGAGACGGCTTCTTTGGCCGTTCTGTTCTCCGTGACTTTCTGGTGTAATCTTGTTCGCAGACCCACCACCGGGGTTGGTATTGCTGGGGTATCTATTCTAAGGTAAGGAATCTATCACGAACGTGTCTCTTTCAGATGCACAAGTTACTACTTGTGTAACGATATATCTGTAAGAGACATTAGTTAGTGATAGATTCCTTACCGACCCACACATCCTCCCCGTTCTACGAACTGATTTCTAGGGTTACGGTCATCCCTTTTAGGGCCCTAGTTTCATGGCACCAGTGGTCAGTTTCTTGCATGGCTCTGCGTTCCTGGCGCGGAAAGTAGTGTACAGAACTGACGTCAGCGCGCATGGGTAGCGCCTAAGTAGTCTCTGTGACGTCATCTCGGCGCTTACGACGCCAGCGACTGATGCGGAGCCGCACGACGCCACCTACTGGCGCGCAGGGGTACTGCTAGCAAAACTTTCCGGATCCAGCCTGACGCCTGGGGATATTCTAAGGTAAGGAATCTATCACTAACTAATGTCTCTTACAGATATATCGTTACACAAGTAGTAACTTGTGCAACTGCAGGCACTAACACTACAGGAACCTTACTTCCAAATACATAGTAACAGGATTGTCATGAGGACAGATCCTCAATTCATACCAAAGGTGGTATCAAAATTCCACATAAATCAGAGTATACAAATACTAATTTTCTTTCAAAATTCAAAGACCAAAGCAGAAAAAGCTTTGCACACACTTGACGCAAGAAGAGCGGTCATGTACTACATTGAAAGAACTAAGGAATACAGGAAAACAAAACAGTTATTTGTATCCTTTGCAAACCGTTTTCTGGGAAGACCAGTGTAGGAAAGTGGCTCTGTATATACTGCACCAAAGTAAGGTTCAGTGTGCACAGAGTCCCCAGTCCCCAGAGGTTTGGCAGAGGCTAAAGTTAGATATAACCTTACTCTCTAAAGTGGTAGCTTGGTCGAGCAGTAAGGCAGTATCAGAGGACAGTGTAAAGCATTTGTCGTACACACTCAGTCAGCAAATGAAGCCACACACTCAAGGACTGAACTCTAGGCCAATGGTTTGTATATAAAAAAATATATGCTTGTTTTATTTTAGAACCAACAATAGGGTCAAAATATACTTTCTCAGTATGAGATGTTCTGGTTAGCCACCTTACAAAATAGGCAATAGACTTGTTGGTGGTAATAATCACAGTTGGTGCAAGAGGCAACACAGGGTCAAATACAATGCAACATTGAGCTTAATGGAAAATTGTGATTAATTACAATTAATGACTTTGTAGGTTACGTTTCTAACCACAGGACTGGATCCTGGATTCAGTCCTGGGACACGTCCTGGAAACAGGTAAGAAAAAGCGTTTTGGTTATTGTAGTGATTTTTGAGGCATATTACTGTATTTCAAAAGTCGACACTTAGAAACTTTTCTGGGTAAACTTACCAATGTTATCCTATGGAAGGAAATGCAGTTTGCAAGCAAAGCAGGTTTACGTTACTTTTGTAATCCAGTGCTGGGTTCTCTGGTTCAGCACTGGGGTATCTAGCTAAAACAGGTAAGTAATTACGTTTGTATCATTGGCACGATTTTTAAAGAATATTTGTAAAATGCAGAAATCGACACTTAGAAACTTTTTCAACAAAAGCAGGCAATGGTATCCTATGAGAGGAATTTCGAGTTACTGGTAAGTACGGTAAAAATTACTTTTCATGGTTGGTCCTAGCCTAAAAGAGGCAGTACTGACGTCTCTCCTGATAGCAGGTGAGTAGTTCGGAATTCGTTACTGTTGTGATTTTTAAACAATATTTTAGTATTTCAAAAGTAGACACTTAGAAGAAATTTCACAGAAAACCAGTCAATGGATCCCTATGGAAGAAAATGGAGTTAGCGGTAAGTAACGTTGGGATTACTTTTTAGGGCCAGTGTTGGGCACCCCGGTCCAGCACTGGGGCCTCTTCTAATGCCAGGTGAGTATTTTCGTTTTCGTGACTCGGATGATTTTAGGTGAATATTTTAAAGTTCCAAAACTCCACACTTAGAAAAAATTCCAGGTGCGAGCCAGTCAGTGTTACCCTATGGAAGGAAAGTGAGTTATCGGTCTTTGGGTAAGTACTCGACTGGCAGAGTTAAGGTTCTGGGCATAGACTCAGGGGTCCCCCAGTATCAGGTAAGTACAGTTGTTACACCCTCAGCGGCACAGGGGAGGCCGGGTGCAGAGTGAGTAGGCCCAATGTTATCCTATGGCAGGCAGGGGGCTCGGGTTGGTGGCTGCTGGCAAGCAGGCCACGCGGCTGTGGGAGCTGGGCTCCTGGTCACTTGCCCAGGGCAAATGGGGAAGTAGGTTAGGGTAGAGGTTGCACTTCCAGGGGCACTCGGGCGGCTGGGTGCAGGGTGCTTTTGAGCCGTCGGGCGCTCAATGTTAACTAATGGCGATCTTGGACGGTGAAAAAAGGCTGCAGGCTCGGGGACGGTGATTCTTCAGGGGCGACCAACACTTTGGGAGGTAAGTTGGGATCTTGGAGGATAGGTAGACACCCAGGAGTTGGGCACAGGGGGCCGTGGGGCGCCGGGTGCAGGGGTGTCTTTTGAGGTCGGGAAATCTTACCCCCTGCTGGTCGTGGTTGGAGGGGTCCCTTGTCCTGAGGCTGCAGGCGTCGTCTGGGTCGTCGAGGAGGGTCCTTGGGCACTGGATTCCAGGTCAGAATCGCTGGGGGACGTCCTCAAAGTCTTGGTTCACTCGGGCACAGGCCGGGCTCGGCGGGTGCAGAGGGTGCAGGTTTCGCGGTTCCGTGCCAGGGCTGGGTCTTTTGGAGTTTGTTCTTTTGAGCAGTACCACTGCTCGTGGGAGTCCCTGGGTTGAAGGCTGTGGCACAGAAGTCAGGTCCTCCTGGGTTTTTGAGGTTGCTGAGGCCGGGGTTCCGCAGGAGCAGGTTCAGAGGTCGACAGGCCGGTAGGGCTGGGGCCAAGTCAGTTGTCGCCTCCTTGTTAGCAGCTGCCCGGCTGGTCTTCTTGCTTCGTCTTCTCTTCTTGTTTTTGGATTCGGGAACTGAGGAAGGCATGTTCAGGGAGCCCCTAAATACTAAATTTAGGGGTGGTTACAGGTAGGTAAGGGCAGGGGCCAATGGGTCCCTTCCCTGGGGTGGGTACACCCCCTATTCTGCTCCTCTCTAGTGGGAGGGGGGCAGGAGCCTGTCCCTGGTTGGCTGGGTCCCCCCATCCTCAAGATGGCGGGGACTCGAGTTTGGGCTTCACCTCGTCTCTCCCACCTTAGGGGTGGAGTTGGCAGAGGTGGGCACAACCCATTTCCTGCCTCTGGTTTTCCTGCCGGTTCTCCCGCCAGAAGTGGGGGTAGAACCAGTGGGGACCAGTTTGCTGGAAGCAGCAAGTGGTCTGGGGAAGCTCAAAAGGCGGCAGGCCTTTGAAGCTCCCCTGCCCATCCTGGGGGAGGAGGCTTTGGCACCTCGCCCCAGGATGCGCATTCTTTCAGGCCCCTGAGAGCAGAGGCTCTCGACCCAGGGGTCAGAAACATGTCTGGTGGTGGCAGCCTGGGCAGCCACTCAGTCCGGACACTGGAGGTCGGGTTGGTTTCAGGGGGCATCTCTAAGATGCCCTCTGGAGTGCGTTTACATTAAATCCCACACTGGCATCAGTGGGGGTTTAATGGGCTAAGAAGTTTGATACTAAACTTCTTAGTTTTCAGTGGGGCCATTATGGTGCTGTGGAGTTCGTAATGACAGACTCCCAGCACCATATACTCTTAATGGCAGCACTGCACTTACAATGCCCAAGAATGGACTTGGGCACTGTAGGGGCACAGGGCTCATGCCTCTATGCCCTCACCACTGGCATAGTGCACCCAGCTAGAGGGGTGGCTGACCTAGGCCAGGGCAGTGGCTTGTAGGCATGGCACACAGGGATGTGTGCCATGTCGACTCTTCGCTTTTGTTCTGCACCAAGACACGCAGCCTGCAAAGGCAGTGTGTGTGTGTAAAGGTACAGGGTCCCTAAGGGTGGCACAACAAGTGCTGCAGCCCTTAGGGGCCTTCCCTGGTCACAGTGCCCTGGGTACCCATGGTACCATTTACCAGGGGCTGACCTGTGGCCAGGGATGCCAATTGGGTGTAGGTATCAATGCAGTTTTAGGGAAGGAACACAGGCCCTGGGTACCTGGTTGGCAGGAGCCCAGGGCACACTCAGTCAAAGCACATCAGCATCTCAGCAAAAAGTGGGGGCATACCATGCAAGAAAGATGGCACTTTCTCACAACCAGTAACCCAAAACACTATTGCAAGATGGATAGCGCAAGCCATACAATTATGCCACAGGCAAGCAGGACAAACCTTAATAGGTGCCCCGCGGGCACATTCAACAAGAAAGAAAGGAGCAGCTATTGCATTTCTAGCCAACACTCGAATTCAAGACATCTGCATGGCTGCAACATGGTCTTCAGTGCACACATTCACAAAGCATTACTGTGTGGACATTCAAATGAACAAAGAAGCACAAGTAGGACAAAAGGTCTTACAACATCTATTCACAAACCAAAGTTCATCTTCCACCCAGCCACCACAAGACTAGCAAACCGCTACAAAGTCCATGCACAGCATGTGAATCCAGAAAAGATTCACGCTGCAAAACGAATAGTTTCTTACCTGTCTGTGTAGTTTTGCAGCTTGAAGAATTTCTGGATTCACTAGCGAACCCACCCACCCTCCGCCAAGGAAGATGACAATAGGAGGAAAAGAAAGAAGGAAAAAAAAGAATCCGAAGATGGTGACCAAAGGTGGGAGCTTCCGGAGGAAGCCCGTCTACTTCACAGAAGGACACCAAATGGTGGTACGTCGATGCCCACCAACAACAAAAAACAAGCATTTGCAATGAAATAGGTCTCGCTTTTACGCGAGTTTAAGCTATTGGCATTGTAAATGGCAATGCCTTTTACTTATGTTTTAAAAACCAAAACATAAAAAAAGGCATTATTTACAATGCCAATAGCTCAAACTTGTGTAAATGCGAGACCTATTGCATTAGTATGCACATGTACACATATTTATATGGAGAGCTGCTTAAACTTCTAGAATCGTTTTTTTTAGTGGACTTTCCTTACCATAACTCTTGATTACAGAGTTTATACCTATACAAAGTTACAGTAAACAAATTATTTTCCAGGCCTTAAAATATTCACTCAATGTGATATATATGAAAGACTCCGTATATATGCATATGCATCTCTGTACACTGGTATCCCTTTTGTGTATCAGAACTTTTGCTTAAAAAGGAAGTGCTTGAAACTGAAAATTCGACAGAACCATTAGTTTAAAATTAACAATCTGGAAACAGGGTGAAGGATTTTAAAAAGGCGAACTTTGGAACCATTTCTAAAACTATGTTCTGTTTTTAGAGGTCTTGGGACCTGCATACATTGGCCCACAAAATTCTAGAACGTGAAATAACATTTTTATCACCCACACAAGACTCCAGCAGTGCACGCTGAAATCACACAGTGGTACCTGCTTGGGTGTCTCACCCGCTTCTACCCTTCTCTGCAGTCAGTGGCACAGCGGGGGGGGCTGCTCCTACCGTTCCATTCCCCTCTGAAGCAAGCGGCGGCCGGTGGGCGTGTTGGGACAGTTGATCCTAATCTCTGTTTAAAGGATATCTGCCGGTTCGTGAGAGGTCCGCAGGATGTTTAGCCCTCTCCAGGGCCCACCGATTCTCACCGATGTCTCTAAAATCAGGTGTTCACCATTTGAGAGCTGTCGAATTTTTAACATCTGTGCAAACTAAACAAAATATAATAATAAAGTACATTTAGTGTCAGTCGTGCGCCATTGTTCCTAAAGCAAATGCTGATTTTCTGCCACTGCACTGTGTTGTTCAGAATATTACTGTGACGCGAAGATAATAGGTAATGGATAAACGTTTTGGGCCATTGTTGTATTTTAGTTCAGTTGTTAATTCTCTTGTTCTGATACGAAGGGGTTGACTAGTCAAGGCCCTGCTTATTATGCTGCCATGTCGCCTGTCCCTTTTGAAAATGCAAAACTTACACATTTTATTGACCCACGTTCTGCCAACTGTAAGTCCGCTCCACTTGTTGTGAGTTTGTCCTTATTGCGCAGTATGTAGTGTGTGGTTGCATTCGGATAGCTTTAATGCGTGGTGTAGAGCTTTTTGCTGGAGCGCTCCGCCATTCCTCGTTGGTGGCGAGGCCAGTTTTGCGCTGGCTGCTCGTAGTGCTGTTTTCCTCAGCAGGTGAAGCAGCACTCTCTCCTCCCCTCTGGCGCCTCGTACCGTGGGAGGCCCTCCCTTGCAGCCCCGCCAGGCATGACGTGCGCTTAGCCAGCAGAGCAGAGCTCTAGCAGGGCTGCCAAGTGTCCCTCCTTGCGTGATTAACACTGTGGGAGCTGGGCTCTGGCCCGGGCTGCTGCTTCGTGCAGTGTGCCCAGTGCTGGCTGTCAGAGCAGGGGGGGCCTTAGTCGCTATGCGACCACCCGGCTTGGGGTGGCGGCAGAAGGAGACAGGCGTATATGGTTTATCACTAGCCCTGTGGTCCCAATGCCTTTTGTACCACAGTATGCTAACAGGTTACTGCAGTTTAAATAAGATACCCTCGCATCCTGTACTGTATTAAATATAAGTTGAGTCTTAAATTGTTTTACAACTAAAACTCCTTATCAACGTGCCGGGGATGGGATGCCTTAAGTCACCTTCTCATATCATTTTTTTCTGATCCGCTTTGTGCAAAATTGAAGACCGGGGCTTAGTGTGGCTGCAGTGTGACGAATCATAGAGGGGGTGAGACAGCTGTCTCATTCACGCCATTCTACTTTCTTGGTGGATTCGCCCCATGGGTCCACTTACTCCCGGTCTGCAGCAAATGTGTTGCCCCTGTTAATTTCCAGCTCTGCCTTTGCTCTTATATTATAAATGCTGTGATTGTTGATGCTCGTTGTAATTGGTTTATAAGATGTCTAGAGACATCCTCTAACAGCACACCTGCTCCTATACATTCGCCATCACAGAGAAACACACACACACTCTCTCTTTCTATCCCTCTAACTCACGTGCAAACCTCCCACACACTTCCTCCATACTGTTTTTTGCACAAGAAGAGAGTAAGGCAGTTTGTTAGACAGCGAGGCAATGAGTGGTCTCTGCAGCTCAGTGACTGATGCAGTGAGTGAATACCCGGCTTTCTTTTTTACTGCAGCGCCATCTCGCTCCTCGCACTTCAGTTCAGAGTTTAACCAATCGGCGATCCCTTCCCCTCTCATGCCGTTGCTGAAACCACCTCAAAATGAGGGAACAATTTTTATTTTCAAAATCAAGGCATTGCGAAAAAGTCCTCTTTTCCCACCCGATCCGAGTGGTCTGATAATAAATCAATGCCAGGGACAGTGAGGCAGCCCTCCCTGGCGGCTGCGGGGGCAGCCCGAGTGTGAGCGCGTCTCTGAGGGGGAGGCTTCATAAATCACAGGGAAAGCCTTCCTTTTAGCAGGGCTGGCTGCAGGACTTAGAACAGCAATAACCAAGAGCGGATGGTCCATCACAGGAGGGATGATAGAAAGCCTTTTACCTAGGGATACCCCCTTTCTTTCCTGTCCATGCCCAGTGCAAAGAGACGGATTTTTATATGTGGAAATTAGAAAGATTTCCGAAAGCCCAGAGCCTTTTATAGGCCTGTAGGGCTGGGGAAAAAGTCAGTGATATGTGACTGATTTTGTTTCCAAGCTCTGCTGTGGGTTGAAAAGCATTAATCGGTCAGAAACACTTCCTTCTTTTCCCGTATGCCACTGCTCCTCCGCCAGGAAAAACAAGCGCTTGCCATTTCCGCTGTTTATTTTTGCATCGCGCTTTCACTTTAAAGTGAAAGCGAGATGCAAAAATAAACACGCGGCGCCATGTCTCCTTTTTTGTCCGGCCCATCCGGACTGGATCGCATGGCTTGTTTACATAACACGCCTCCTTGCGATAAGAAACTGCTTCACGACAGCCGTGAAGCAGGCGATCCAGTCCGGATGGGCCGGACAAAAAAGCCAAAAGGAGGCACCCCAGGAAGCTTATTTCCAATGGCAGGCCACCGTTTACCATAAACGGTGACGCCAGCCAATGGAAATAAGGGGCGGGGCTTAAAGCCCTTTTCTAAAACTCCTCATTCACAATAAATCTCGCCGAGCGTTCTGCGCATGCGCGCAGCAACGCTAGGCGAGACCTAAAAAAGGAAAGAAATACTACAATTCCGGACCCAACCACTAGATGGCGGAATAATGCACAGCATGTGAATCCAGAAAATTCGTCAAGCTGCAAAACTACACCGACAGGTAAACTATTCGTTCTACCCCCAGAATACCAACTCCCACAACAAAGTACTTCCATGTTAACTGATAACTTCATTTCTCTGCATAGGAATACATTGACTGTTTTTCCTTGAAAAATGTTCTAAGTGTGGAGTTGATTTTGTATAGAACTTTGAAAAACTGCAAGGAATTAAAAATTGCTTACTTACCTTTTCTCTAGGAAATGTCCCAGTGTGATATCTAGGTGTATCGCACTGAGTAGAAAAAGTATTTCAGAAAGTAATCTGTAAAGTAATGCAACTTAATCTAACAGTAATTTCTACTGTATTGAAAGCATTTACAAACCTATAACAAAGCCATTTTTATTCAGCTTGCTTGTATTGTTCAACCTGCCTTGAAAAGTATCATACGCTTTTGCAGCGCGAATCCTTTTCTGGATTCACATGCTGTGCATCATTCCGCCATCTAGTGGTTGGGTCCGGAATTGTCTTTTTTTCTTATTATTTTGGTCGCTGTCGACCACCATTTGGTGCCAGGTACGTCCCCTGTGTGACGTCAGACGGTATCCTGGAGGTCGACGTGCGTGGTGGCCATCTTCAGATTCATTTTTCCACCGTTGGGTCTGGAAGCAAGACGGGAAGCTCCGAAGAATTTTTCGTTTTTTCCCGAAAAACGTTGGAAAAAAAGAGTATCGAAGAAAACCATCGACATCACCGAAAAGTTATCAGCGATCATCAACGTCGTGAGTAAGGCAGAACCAGAGGACCACGCTGTAGGAAAGTGGGTTTCTGTTGCAGTAACACCCCCCCTCCCCCCCACACTTTTTGCCAGACTACTGATGCACTTTGACTTGATGTGCCCTGGGTCCCTGCCAATCAGGTTCCCAGGGCCTGTGTTCTTTCCCCAAACCTAACCCAATTGGCATCTCTGGCCACAGGTCAGCCCCTGGTAAATGGTACCACTGGTACCCAGGGCACTGTGACCAGGGAAGACCTCTAAGGGCTGCAGCACTTATTGTGCCATGCTTAGAGGCCCTGTACCTTTACACACACACACTGCCTTTGCAGGCTGCGTGTTTTGGTGCAGAACAAAGTGAAGAGTCGGCATGGCACACATCCCTGTGTGCCATGCCTACAACCCACTGCCCTGGCATAGATCAGTCACCCCTCTAGCTGGGTGCCCTATGCCAGTGGTGAGGGTACAGGTGCATGAGCCCTGTACCCCTACAGTGTCTAAGTCCCTCCTTAGACATTGTAAGTGCAGTGCTGCCATTAAGAGTATATGGTGCTGGGAGCTTGTCATTACGAACTCCAGAGCACCATAATGGCTACACTGAAAACTGAGACGTTTGGTATCAAACTTCTCAGCACATTAAACCCACACTGATGCCAGTGTGGGATTTAATGAAAATGCACACAGAGGGCATCTTAGAGATGCCCCCTGAAAAACGACCAGCCTCGGGTGGGTTCCCTGACTGGTACACACCAGCCTGCCACTACGAGACATGTTTCTGGACCCCTAGGGTGGGAGCCTTCGCTCCCTGAGCCCAGAAACAATGCCTTTCCTGGGCGGAGGTGTTCACACCTCCCCCAGGCCAGGAAGAGCCATCTGTGGCAGGGGAGCTTTAAAGGCCCGGCAGCTTTTGTAATGCGACCCCCAGCCTCTTCTGCCATCAGGAGCAGGCCCCCTTCCTGTCTCCCCTCCTTTTCGGCGGGAAGACCGGCGGGAAAAACTAGCCATCCCAGAAGGTGTGCCCACCTCTGCCAACTCCACCCCTCAGGTGGGGGAGGCGAGGTGAAGCCCACTCTTCAGTGCCCGCCATCTTGCAGATGGCAGGCACTCCCCAATCAGGTTTAGGGATTGTGCTCGCTCCCCCACGTGGGGTGAGCACACCAAGGGTGTAGTCACCCTAAAGTCAGTAGCCCATTGGCTACTGACCTCGAGACCCCTAAAACGCCCCAGGGTCAGAACCCAAACCAACAGATGGGTCAACAGTCTAGCTACCAAGGTTGGCAACAACAGCAGAAACAGCCCTTTCGAGGAAGAGGGAATGGCAGAGGAAAAGGCCAATCCTCTAGAGGAAGAGGAAACCGGTCTAACTGACTTTATCATGGAAAAGGACCCACACAAAACACCAGTGGGCGGAAGAATATCCTTTTTCCACACACAATGGGAAAGGATAACAGACATTTGGATATTAAATTTGGTACAGTACGGATATTGCATAGAGCTAAAAAAGACACCACCTGCAAATCCACCCAAAACAAAAAAATTAAACAGATCAGAACAAACACTGCTCAACGCAGAAATCAAAGAACAATACCAAAAACAGGCAATAGAAAAGGTACCAATACAAGAGTGGTACAAAGGAAACTACTCTCCATACTTCCTAGTACCCAAACAGGACCAAACTCTAAGGCTAATCATGGACTTAAGATTTATAAACAAGTTCATACTAACACATTTAAAGATGTGTACCCTTCAAGAAATAATTCCACAGATTCAAAAGGGGGATTACTTGGCAACAATAGATCTCAAGGACGCCTATTTACATATCCCTATGAACAGAAGACAGACAGTATCTAAGATTCCTACACAACGGAACACACTACCAATTCAGGGTACTCCCATTCAGCATAAAATCTGCTCCACGGATGTTCACAAAGTGCCTAGCCGCAGTGGCGGCACACCTGAGAAGAGAGAAAATCCATGTCTACCCTTACTTAGACGACTGGCTAATAAGGGCACGCACAAAACAAACATGTCACGATCATGTTAAAAAAACAATCCAAACGCTACAAAGACTTGGTTTCTCAATAAACCACAAGAAATCTTCAACAACACAGAAAGAGTAAAAACCTTCCTGGGAGCAAGACTGAACACAGAAAACGCCAAGGCTTATCCCACACAAGCCCGAATACGAGCTATCCATCACGAAACAGCCCTCTACCAGAGGGGGCAGTCTCTGACAGTGAGGAAAGTAATGAAACTAATGGGCATGATGGCATCATGTATCCCACTCATCCCTCACGCTCGCCTACACATGCGCCCATTCCAAGAATGGCTCACCAGCAGCTGGTCACAAGCCACAGGAAGTTGGGAGGATCTAGTTGTTGTTACACAAAGGGTGCAAGCACAGATACAATGGTGGGCATCCAACAACATAGCACAGGGGAGACCTTTTAGGGACCCAACTCCATCTGTGACAGTCACCACGGATGCATCCCTCAACGGGTGGGGTGCACATTTCAACCAGCTGAAAGTTCATGGTCAGTGGAGCGAAGAGGACTCAACAAAACATATCAATTTTTGGAGATAAACTTTTCTGGCACTCCAAGCATTCCAGAAACATATTCAGGGAAAAACATATTACACAAACCGACAACACAACTACAATGTTCTACCTGAACAAACAGGGTGGAACAAGGTCTTTTCCCCTGAGCAAGCTTGCACAGGAAATCTGGCATTGGGCGATACCCAAAAAAATCAGTCTATTAACAGTACATCTACCAGGGGTAGACCAGATTACAGCAGACCAACTGAGCAGACAAAACAACTGCTCCCATGAATGGGAGTTGAAACAGACAACGGTGCAGTATCTATTCAACATCTGGGGAACCCCAGTGTTGGACCTGTTTGCAACAATGCAGAACAAGAAATGTCAAAGCTTTGCCTCGAGGTTTCCTCACCACCTGTCAAAGGGAAATGCACTTTCACTCAACTGGTCACAGACATTTGTTTACGCCTTTCCACCAATACCCCTGATACAAAGAGTGCTACAAATAGCAAAGGAACCAGGAACAAACATGATTCTCATTGCTCCTCACTGGCCAAGGCAGACATGGTACTCACCTCTCCTAGAACTATCCAAAGGAGAAATGGTCAGGATCAAAGCAGAAAAAGATCTGCTGACAATGCAACAGGGACAGATCTTTCACCCGGAGCCAGCAACGCTACAACTAGCAGCCTGGCGCCTGAATACATAGAATTTGGGCACCTCAATCTACCGCTCAGAACCATGGAAATTCTAAAAGAATCAAGAAAACAGTCTACAAGAAAATGTTATACAGCTAGATGGAAGCGATGTACCACATGGTGCACCACTAACAACAAAACTAATTCCATCAATACACAAGAAACAGTTATTACATATCTTACTTTTCTCTTGGACAGCAACATCAATTTTTCAAGCCTTAAAGTGCACCTTGCTGCAATAGTGGCATATACAAGAGGAAAATCATGCAAAAGTTATTTTTACAAGACCAGTCATCAAAAGATTCTTAGAAGGAGCAAAAAGAATAGCTCCACCAAGAGCTGCTCCCGTACCAACATGGAGCTTAAATACGGTACTTTCTCAACTGATGACAAAACCCTTTGAGCCCATGCATACAGCGGATCTCAAACATATTACTCTCAAAACAGCCTTTCGCATTGCTATAACATCATTACGAAGAGTAAGTGAACTGCAAGCATTAACTATACAAGAACCCTACTTACAAATCCTAAAGGATACAGTAATCTTAAAAACTAACCCACAATTCTTACCAAAAGTGGTATCTAAGTATCACTTAAATCAAAACATTCTACTGCCAGTTTTCTTCAAAGACCCAAAAACAAGAGCAGAGAGAAGCCTTCATACCCTGGATGTAAGAAGGGCTTTACTGTATTATTTACAGAAAACAGAAAAAATCAGGAAAACAAAGCGTTTGTTGCTTACGCACATACCAACACAGGATCAGCTGTCACAAAAGCAGCTATTGCAAGATGGATAGTACAAGCTATCCAATTATGTTATGCCAATGCCAAAAAAGAACTAACATTGCAACCAACAGCTCACTCCACAAGGAAGAAAGGAGCAGCGCTGGCATTTATGGCCAATGTGCCCATTGACTCAATTTTCGCAGCAGCAACATGGGCATCGCCACACACCTTTACAAAGCATTATTGTGTGTATATACAAATGAATAAAGAAGCTCAAATTGGACAGAAGGTACTTCAACACCTGTTTGCAAGGTCTTCCTTTCACCACAGCCTCCCAGACACGGGAGAAACCGCTACATAATCTGATGCACAGCATGTGAATCCAAAAAAGGATTCGCGCTGCAAAACGAAATGGTTACTACCTTTAGGAGTAGTTTTGCAGCTTGAAGAATTTTCTGGATTCACATGCGACCCACCCGGCCTCCCCTATAAGGAAAACAAACAGGTGGGGAAGCAAAGGACTAGAACAGTATTTTCAAAACCATCTCGAGGATTACAAAACATAAGGAAAACAGAAAAAAGAATCCGAAGATGGCCACCACGCACGTCGACCTCCAGGATACCGTCTGACGTCACACAGGGGACATACCTGTCACCAAATGGTGGTCAACAGCGACCAAAACAAGAAAAAGAAAAAAACAATTATGGACCCAACCACTAGATGGCGGAATGATGCACAGCATGTGAATCCAGAAAATTCTTCAAGCTGCAAAACTACTCCTACTGGTAAGTAACCATTTCGTTACCTGTGCCAGACTTGCTTGGTTCTTGGAAAAAAATACAACTAATATTTTTATACAAATCAAATTGGTCTGAGCTCAGTCTTTGAGTGTGTGACATCATTTGCTGATTGAGAGTGTACAACAAATGCTTAACACTACCCTCTGATAAAGCCTTAATGCTCGCCCAAACTACCACAAATAGAGAGTAAGGTGCTATCTACTTTTACCTCTGCCTACCTTTGATGTTCCACTGGACTCTGTGCACACTATACCTCATTTTGGTATAGTATATACAGAGCCAGCTTCCTACAAGGAGCCATTTGAAGATTCTTCCAAGCATACGGGGGGGGGGTGGAAGCAAGCAGAGGAGACTGTTAATCTGTCACTTCATGGTGAGTTTGCTGTCCAGGATGATGCTGAGGTTGCAGGCATGGTCTTTTGGTGTGGGTCAGAGTTCAGCGGGCCACCAGGTGTCGTTCCAGAGGGAGGTCTGGTTGCCAAACATCAGCACTTCTGTCTTGTCAGTATTGAGCTTTAGACAGTTGTTTTTCATTCAGGCTGCGATGGTCTTCATGCAGCTGTGGAAATTTGTCTTGGTAGTGGCGTGGTCTGCTGAGAACGAGAGGATGAGCTGGGTGTCGTCTGCGTAGGATACGATGTTGATACCTTGGGTTCTGACTGTTGGCTAGAAGCATCATGTAAGTGTTGAAGAGGGTGGGGTTGAGGTAAGAACCTTGAATGCCGCAGATGGTGATCTTGGGTCCCGAGTGGAAGGGGGGGGCGGGGGGGGGGAGGCGGATTCTCAATGGAATGAAGCAATCTATCTGAGCGCGTCTGGTGCAGTCTCACGATGTCAAGCTGTGGCAGCACGCTTATATGCATTATACTGGTCTTTCTGAGATGTCCAGGCTACATATGGACAGGACTTTGATGGAGAATGGCTATTCTGAGCAACGGCAGATTCCTTCTTGGAACATTTCAAGAACAGCAGTTATTTCTTGTGCCTTAAGCATCGCCTTCCCTGCTAATCAATTTTACCTACAGTACCAGAAGTTCCATGACTTTTCTGCAACAGGTATTTGCAACCATCCATTGTATAGCTATTTGAGACAGAGGTAGATCAAGGAGGTGTCACTAACAGTATGGGAACAGTCTGCCCCACTCTTCCCTACAGGCTCTGCCGCTCTAAACCCCTCTGACTCTTTTCCCCTCAACATAGTTTCCCATTAGAAGGAAGTGTCTCCAATTTTGCTAGCTGTTGGGGGCAATTGCAATTGCCCGCTGGGTCATCCAGCTGGTCTGTGGCTGTACCCTTCCCTTCCTATCCTCCCCTTCAGACCACTCACTTCTTTTGAAGCATACTCTACAGTTCTTGCTGAACAAACGGCACTATACATAGACGTAGCGCCTTTGGAAAAGAGTGGCTTTTGATTTTGATCCCTTTAATTCTTTATTCCCATGGGCCGCATGGAGAACTGGTACCAGTCCTGAATCTCCTCCTGAACCTATTCACATGGTAGAGCAAGATGTTGGCCCTTAGCCAGGTCTTGTTGGCTTTGAACTCAGGAGATTACTTGGTGTCCCTCGATCTCCAGAATGCGTGCTTTTATCATCCAGTTCTCTCCACCCACGTATGCTACTTGAGGCACCCAATGGGGTCCCAAAACTAAAAGTTATGATCATCACCTTTGGTCTCAGTACAGCACTGATCTTTACAAAGGTTCTGTCCATTTGTAGGAATCTGGCTCTGTATATACTATACCAAAGTAAGGTATAGTGTGCACAGTCCAGTGGATCCCCAAAGGTAGGCAGAGGCTAAAGTAGATAGTACCTTACTCTCTTTGTTGTAGTGTGGGCAAGCAGTCAGGCTTTATTAGAGGGTAGTTAGAGCATTTATTGTACACACTCTGGTAAGAAATGATTTCACAAACTCAAAGACTGAACTCTGACCAATTTGTTTTCTATAAAAATATTATTTTGTTGTATTTTATTTCTAGAATCAAGCCAGCCCTGGTACAGGTAAGTGTAATAGTACTTTCAAGAATAATGCAGTTTAATACAGTTTAAATGCAGTTGGATGCAATTGGGTTGGTTACAGGTAAGTCACTTGTTCGTAAACAGTTGGAATTACTTTTCAAATTACTTTTTAAGTTACTTTTGCTACTCAGCGTGGTATGCCTAGACACCACACTGGGACATTTCCAAGATAAAAGGTGGGTAAATCAGTTTTTGTAAGCACACAGTTTCTTAAGGTTTTATACAATTTTCCAATTCCACACTTAAAACATTTTTCACAGAAAAACAGTCCATGCAATCCTATGGTAGGAAATGAAGTAATCCGTTTACAGGTAAGTACTTAGTTTTGGGAGTTGGTTTTCTGGGGTTAGAACAAGGGTTCCTCCAGGGTCCAGGATGCACTCTCAAAGCACACTCAGCGGCACTAGGGAGGCGGTGTTGGCTGCTTATGAGCAGGCCACAAGGTTGTGGGAGCAAAGCTCCCGGACTTAAGCTCAGGGCAAAGGGGGATCTGTTTTAGCACACAAGGTGCACCCACTGCGGCACAGGGGCGGCCGGGTGCAGGGTGCTGTTTTGGCGTTGGGTGCCCTGTTTTCAATGGGGATTCTCTGGTTGCAACAAACACTGCAGGCTTGGGGACGAAGATCTTCTGGAGGTAAAAACAGGTTGGAGAGGTAAGTTGGAATGTCGAGGGATGCCGGGACACCGTCGATTAGGCCACCCAGAGCCTTGCGCAGGGATGTCTTTTGGCGTCAGGTTTTTCTTATCAGCTCCGGTCACGGCTGGGGGGATTCTCCAGAAAGGGCCTGCAGGCATCGGCTGTAAACTCGAGGTAGGTCAGGGATCACCAAATCCCAGGTCAGGATCGCTGGGGAGACGACCTCGTGGTGTTGGGCCTCTCTAACTATGGCCGTGGGCGTCGGGTGCAGACTCGCGGATTTGGCCAGAGTCTTTTGGTGAGCAAATCCGGTGCTCACGGGAGACAAAGTCTGGTTGGGAAAGGCAGGGCAGGACCTCCGGGAGCAGGTCGAGGTCGGGACAGGCCGGTAGGGCTGGGGCCAAGTCAATTGGTGTCATCCTCCTCTTCTTCTTTCAGCACGCCTCTTCGGTCCTTCTTCTTGTATCTTCTTGTCTGAGGAGACAAGGTTCAGGGTTGCCCCTAAATATTAAATTTAGGGGTGTTTCAGGTAGGTAAAGGTTGGGACCAATGGGTCCCTTCCTTGGGGTGGGTACACCCCCATATTATGCCACCCTCCAGTGGGAGCAGGGGGGGCATAAGCCTCACTGTTTGGCTGGGTCCCCCCATCTTCAAGATGGCGGGGACTGAGAGTTGTGCCTCGCCTCCCCCACCTGAGAGGGGTTGGTTTGGCAAAGGTGGGCACACCTCTCCTCCTATCTTGGTTTTCCTGCCGATTCTCCCGGCCAGAGTGGGGGGGGGGGGCAGAACCGGTGGGGGCCAGTTGCTGGGAGCAGCAAAGGGCTGGGTCATTTTACAAAGGCGGCAAGCCTTTGAAGCTTCCCCTTCGTGGACCCTGCCCATCCTGGGGGAGGAGGTTTGGCACCTCGACCCAGGATGTGCTTTGTTTCAGGACCGCGAGAGCGGTAGGCTATCGACCCAGGGGTCCAGAAATGTCTGGCGGTGGCAGCTGGCGAGCAGCCACTGTAAGAAACTTGCTCTATATATACACTGCACCAAAGTGAGGTACAGTGTGTATAGAGTCCAAGAGTCCCCAAAGGTAGGCAGAGGTTAAAGTTGGATAGAACCTTACTCTCGAATAGTGGTAGCTTGGTCGAGCAGTAAGGCAGTATCAGAGGACAGTGTTAAGCATTTGATGTTCACACTCGGTCAGCAAATGAATTCACACACTCAAGAACTGAACTCTAGGCCAATTGTTTTTGTATAAAAATATACTGTTTATTTTTAGAACCAAGCAAGCCTGGCACAGGTAAGCATTAAATACTTTTCAGTAATACGTTACTGGATATAGAACAGTTGAAAAATGCAATAGAAATTGTACTTTGTTTGATTTACAGGGGAGCAGTAGTATGCAACACTTCGCAAATGCAGTACATTGGAATGAATAGGCTTTTTCAATAAATTGCAGGTAAGTTACTTTTACGTTACTTTTTCTAACTCAGTGCTGGATGCCTGGATTCAGCACTGGGACATTTCCTGCAAGCAGGTGAGAAAACACGTTTTGGTTAATTGTACGATTTTTATAGAATATCTTTAGTTTTCAAAACTCCACACTTAGTCGTTTTTTTTGCAGAAAAATTGTCAATGTTATCCTATGGAGGAAAAACAGGTTATCGGTTTGCAGGTAAGTAAACAACTGTGGGAGTTAAGGTTCGGGGGTTAGAACAAGGGTTCCCCCAGGGTCAGTGATGCACTGTTGTTGCACCCTCAGCGGCACTAGGGCAGCCGGGTGCAGAGTGTTGAGGCCCAATGTTATCCTATGGAGGATAGGGGGTCTCCGGTTGGTGTCTGCTGGCAAGCAAGCCACTGGGTTGTGGGAGCAAAGCTCCTAGGGGTTTAGGTCCGGGCAATTGGGGAAACAAGTTGGCACAAAAAGTGCACCCTCAGCGGCACTGGGGCGGCCGGGTGCAGAGTGCTGTTTCGGCGTCGGACGCCCTGTTTTCTATGGAGAACCTCCAGTTTGAAGAAGCACTGCAGGCTCGGGGACGAGGATCTTCTGGGTGCGACCACCACTTCGAGGGGTAAGTTGGGATGTCTTGGGTTGGTTAGGCACCGTTGGTTTGGGCACCCAAGGCCGTGGGGCGCCGGGTGCAGGGGTGCCTTTTAGGGTCGGATTTTCTTACCCACTCTGGTCGCGGTAGAGGGGATCCTCTGGATTGAGGCTGCAGGCGTCGTCTGGAGGCTTGAGGCAGGTCAGGAGTCGCTGGATCTCGGGTCAGGATCGCCAGGGGGACCTCCTCGTGGTGTTTCCACTCGAGCTCTGGCCGGGTTTGGCGGTTGCAGAGTGGGCTGGATTCGCGGTGTCCGGCCGGAGTCAGAAGCTGCAGTTTAAACACGTCCGGTGTTCACGGGAGAAACAGTCTTGGAAGTGAAGGCAGGCAGGTCCTCTGGGGTTAGTGAGGTTGCTGGCTGCTGGACATGCCGGGATTTCGCAGGAGCAGGTTCAAGGGGAGACGGGCCTGTAGTGCTGGGGCCAAGTCAGTGGGCGTCGTCCTCTTGTTAGCTCTGCACGGCTCTTCGTCCTTCTTCTTTTCTTCTTGTAGTTAAGCTGGATCTGAGGAAGTAAGGTTCAGGGTGCCCCCTAAATACTAAATTTAGGGGCGTTACAGGTAGGTAAAGGGCAGGGACCAATGGGTCCCTTACCTGGGGTGGGTAGAGCCCCTATTCTGCCACTCTCCAGTGGGAGGGAGGCAGGAGCCTGTCCCTGGTTGGCTGGGTCCCCCCATCCTCAAGATGGCGGGGACTCGAGGTTGTGCTTCACCTCGCCTCCCCCACCTGAGGGGTGGAGTTGGCAGAGGTGGGCACACCTCCCTTCCTTACTTGTTTTTCCTGCCGGTTCTCCCGCCCAAAGTGGGGGGGTAGAACCAGTGGGGACCAGTTGCTGAAAGCAGCAAATGGTCTGGAGAGGCTCACAAAGGTGGCATGCCTTTGAAGCTTCTCTTTCGTGAACCCTGCACATCCTTGGGGAGGAGGCTTGGCACCTCATCCCAGGATGTGCATTGTTTCAGGCCCCCGAGAGCAGCAGGCTCTCGACCCAGGGGTCCAGAAACATGTCTGGTGGTGGCAGCTGAAGCAGCCACTCAGCCTGGACACTAGAGGTGGGTTAGGTCTCTGTGTGCATTTTTCATTAAATCCCACACTGGCATCAGTGTGGGTTTAATGTGCTGAGAAGTTTGATACTAAACTTCCCAGTTTTTAGTGCAGCCATTATGGTGCTGTGGAGTTCGTAATGACAAACTCCCAGCACCATATACTCTTAATGGCAGCACTGCACTTACAATGTCTAAGAATGGACTTAGACACTGTAGGGGTACAGGGCTCATGCACCTGTACCCTCACCACTGGTATAGTGCACCCAGCTAGAGGGGTGACTGACCTATGCCAGGGCAGTGGGTTGTAGGCATGGCACACAGGTGTGTGCCATGTCGACTCCTCACTTTGTTCTGCACCAAAACACGCAGCATGCAAAGGCAGTGTGTGTGTGTAAAGGTACAGGGCCTCTAAGGGTGGCACAATAAGTGCTGCAGCCCTTAGAGGTCTTCCCTGGTCACGGTGCCCTGGGTACCTGTGTTACCATTTACCAGGGGCTGACCTGTGGCCAGAGATGCCAATTGGGTACAGTTTTGGGGAAAGAACACAGGCCCTGGGAACCTGATTGGCAGGGACCCAGGGCACATCAAGTCAAAGTGCATCAGTGGTCTGGCAATAAGTGGGGGGTTACTGCAACAGAAACCCACTTCCTTACAGCCACTCAGCCAGGACACTAGAGTCCGGTAGTTTTTCAGGGGGCATCTCTAAGGTGCCCTCTGAGTGCATTTTTCATTAAATCCCACACTGGCATCAGTGTGAGTTTAATGTGCTGAGAAGTTTGATATCAAACTTCCCAGTTTTCAGTAAAGTCATTATGGTGCTTTGGAGTTCGTAATGGCAAACTCCCAGCACCATATACTCTTTATAGTCTTACTGCGCTTACAATGAACTGCACCCTCACCACTGGTATAGTGCACCCAGCTAGAAGGGTGGCTGACGTATGCCATAGGCAGTGGGTTGTAGGCATGGCACACAGGGACGCTGCTAGGGAAAGAAGTAATTGCTCCGGTTCTTACCAAGCTTCTGAACCTGTCTTTTAGTTTGGGTCAGGTTCCTAGCAACTGGAAGCATGCTATGGTGGTACCACTGTTGAAAAAAACCTTCTTTAGATCCTGCTCTCCCAGAAAACCTGAGACCTATTTCTCTTCTACCCTATGCTGCTAAAATCGCTGAAAAACATTTAAACAGTCAATTGTCCTTATTTCTGGAAGAGAAACAGGTGCTCCATGAAACTCAGTCGGGGTTTAGACCACGACATAGTACCGAGTCAGCCCTTCTTCTTGTTTCCGAGGCCTTGAAAACTGTTGCCGATGAGGGTAGAACTGCTGCTCTGATCCTTCTAGACCCGAGTGCTGCTTTTGACACGGTCTCCCACGGCCTTCTCATGGAACGGCTGCGGGAGGCTGGGGTCGGTGGAGGGACATGGGAGTGGATTAAACATTTTCTGGAGAATAGATCCTTCCAGGTTCTACAGCATCCCTTTAAATCCAGAGTTTGTCCTCTGACCCAAGGGGTGCCGCAGGGTTCGGCGCTTAGCCCTACGCTATTTAATATCTACATGCGCCCTTGGCAGATATCGTGCTGAGACATGGGGTAAAACTGGTGTCCTATGCCGATGACACACAGTTGATCGTTACCCTGGAGCAAAAGAGGCAGGAACGGCATCTGACTTCAAGGTATGTCTGGGGGAACTTGCCAATTGGATGAGGCTCAGCTGTCTGCAGCTGAATGCGGGAAAAACTGAGGTTATGGTAGTGGGTAAAAAGCCCTCTGGTCACATCTATGGTGGCCGGAGGAGCTGGGACCGACTCCGACCCCCAAGGCTAAGGTCAAGAATTTGGGAGTATGGTTCAATGTCACCCTCTCTTACTCAGAGCAGATAACAGCTGTAGCTGGTGCCTGCTTTGGCATCCTTAAAATGTTGCGTAAAATCCTGGATATACTCCCCATTAGATGCCAGACGCACCATTGTACAGGCCCTTGTTATGTCCCGTCTAGATTACTGCAACATCCTGTACCTAGGGGTGACCCAAAAAAATCTGAACATCCTGCAGAAGGTTCAGAATGCCGCAGCTCGGCTAATCCTGAATATTCCTAGGCGGGCTTCGATGGGGGAGGCCTTGAGGAAATTACACTGGCTCCCCATACAGGCCAGAGTTACTTTTAAGGCCTTGTGTTTTAGCCATAGGATCTTCAATAAGAAAGGTCCTAGCTTCCTGCACCCCCTTCTCACCGCATATAGACCTGCACGTTGCCGAAGATCCTTGGGTACGGCAAAGTTGACTGTGCCTAAGGTTCGGAAGGTACGGGCTGGTGGGAGCTCTTTTGGCTTCCTTGCGGCTAAGGCCTGGAATGACCTCCCGGTTGAGTTAAGGACGTGCCCGTCTGAGTCTCTGTTCCAGAAAAAACTTAAGACGTGGCTCTTCCAGCACCCCCTGGGTGGCCGGAAGTAGGCCCAGGCAGCGGTTCCTTGGGGGTCTTTGGCCATAGGGCGGGTGGGCGTTTCTGGCCAGTTTTTCAGGCATTACTGGTGTTCTAGCACGGGGACACTTCGTTTGGAGTAACCAGGCGCTCTATAAGCTGTATAATAATAATAATAATGTCTAAGAATGGACTTATACACTGTAGGGGCACAGGGCTCATGCAACTGTACCCTCACCACTGGTACAGTGCACCCAGCTAGAAGGGTGGCTGACGTATGCCATAGGTAGTGGGTTGTAGGCATGGCACACAGGGATGTGTGCCATGTCGACTCTTCACTTTGCTCTGGACCAAAACACTGTGTGCCCTCTCTAAGGGTGGCACAAGTGTGGTGCACCCCTTCGAGGCCTTCCCTGGTCACAGTGCCCTTGGTACCTTTTACAAGAGTCTTACATGTGGCCAGAGAGTTGCCAATTTGGGTGTGCAACAGTACAGATTTAGGGACTCAACATAGGCCCTGGTTGGCAGTAACCCAGAGCACCCTTAGTCAGAGCATCAACATTAGGCAAAAATTTGGGGGCAACCATGCAAAAAGGGGCGCTTTCCTAAGCAAACCTCCTCCTTCCCCCCCACCCCCACCCCCCACGAAAGATGAGACTATCCTTTCCCTCATTGTCTAAGTGGAAGAATCTGGAAAGTCCTTCTGCATTGGCATGAGCAGTCCGAGCTCTGTGTTCCACTGTAAAGCCCATTCCCTGTAGGGAGATGGACCACCTCAACAGTTTAGGATTTTCACCTTTCATTTGCATTAGCCATTTGAGAGATCTGTGGTCAGTTTGAACGGTGAAGTGAATACCAAAAAAGTATGGTCTCAACTTTAACAGGGACCAAACCACAGCAAAGGCCTCCCTCTGTGTCACTCCAGGCCTCCCTCTCAATGGCACTCCAACGCTGCTCCCTGGGGAGTAACCTCCGGCTTATAAAAGCAACAGGCTGGTCTTGGCCATCATCATTGGTCTGTGATAGGATCGCTCCTATACCTAGCTCAGAGGCATCAGTGTGCACAATGAACTGCTTGATGTAGTCTGGAGCTATGAGAATTGGTGCTGAGCACATTGCCTCTTTCAGGGTGTCAAAAGCCTTTTGACAACTACCTGTCCAGTTGACCTTTTTGGGCATCTTCTTGGAGGTGAGTTCTGTGAGGGGTGTCACAATGGATCCATATCCTTTCACAAACCTCCTGTAGTACCCATTCAAGCCAAGGAATACCCTGACTTTGGTCTGGGTTGTTGGAGCCTCCCAGTAGGGGTTGCACTTGGCATCCACCAACAAGGTGGCCCAAGCATACAACTGTGCTCTGCCCTATCTGGCATTTGGATGCCTTGATAGTTAGGCCTGCAGTTTGCAGGGCTTTTAAAACCTTCCCCATGTAGATCAGGTGATCCTGCCAGGTGGAACTAAAGACCGCAATATCATCAAGATATGCTGCACTAAAGGCCTCCAATCCAGCCAGGTCTTGGTTCACCAACTGTTGGAAGGTGGCAGGGGCATTCTTTAAACCAAAGGACATAATAGTAAACTGATAATGCCCATCAGGTGTGGAGAATGCTGTTTTCTCTTTGGCTCCTGGGGCCATGCCAATCTGCCAGTACCTTGCAGTTAAGTCAAAAGTACTAAAAAATTAGGCTGCACCAAGTTTATCTATCAACTCATCAGCTCTTGGTATGCGGTGAGCGTCTGTCTTGGTGATAGAGTTGAGACCTCTGTAGTAAACACACAATCTCATTTCTCTCTTTCCACCCTGTGGATGAGGTTTGGGGAGTAAGACCACTGGGCTGGTCCAGGGGCTCTCAGAAGGTTCAATAACCCCTAACTCCAGCATCTTGCTGACCTCCGCTGTGATGCTTTCCTTAACTTGATCAGACTGTCGATAGATTTTGTTTTTGACTGATACACTGTCCCCAGTGTCCACATCGTGGGTACACCAGTTTGTCTGACCAGGGGTCAAGAAGAAGAGCTTAGCATACTGCTGTAAGACTTGCTTACAGTCCAGCTTGCTGTTGGGCATTGAGGGTGTCTGATTAGACAACTGTAGGAAACTGGCTCTATATATACTACACCAAAATGAGGTATAGTGTGTATAGAGTCCAGGTGACCCCAGAGGTAGGCATAGGTTAAAGTTAGATAGAACCTTACTCTCTATTTGCGGTAGAGTGGTCGAGCAGTAAGGCAGTATCAGAGGACAGTGTTAAGCATTTTATGTACCCACTCAGTCAGCAAATTAAT
Source organism: Calotriton arnoldi (assembly GCA_963921515.1). Lineage (NCBI taxonomy): Eukaryota > Metazoa > Chordata > Amphibia > Caudata > Salamandridae > Calotriton > Calotriton arnoldi. The sequence goes on along the minus strand of CAWUFW010000634.1, from coordinate 1,267,162 downwards.
TCACACACTCAAGGACTGAACTCTAGACCAATTGTTTTTGTATAAAAAATATACTGTTTTATTTTTAGAACCAAGCAAGCCTGGCACAGGTAAGCATTAAATACTTTACAGTAATAAGTTGCTGATTGTAGAACAGTTTAAAAATGCAAACGGAATTGTACTTTGTTTGATTTACAGGGTATGCAGTAGGTTCATTTGGGTTCAATTTAACTTCATATGCAGACGACACCCAAATTGTTGTGTCATTAAGGCCAGGAGAGTTGCAGGGAACGGCAGCCAGATTTCACGACTGCATGATAGCAGTGGGCAATTGGATGGCCCAAAACTGTCTAAAACTAAATTCCAGTAAGACAGAGGTAGTTCTGTTCAGCAATGATGCTAACTTTTGGAACTCGACTTGGTGGCCTGACTCTCAAGGCCCTCTCCCCACGCCTGTCAAAAAGGCAAAGAATTTAGGAGTCTGGATAGACAATAAGCTCAACCTCAAGGATCAGGTGAATGCAGTAGTCTCATCCACCTCCTATATATTAAAAACTTGTAAGAAGATCATACATGTTTTACCCAATGATAGCTGTCAGTGATTACCGCTCTAGTGATGTCCAGACTAGATTATTGTAACAGTTTATATCTCAACATTCAGGAAGGTCTGATGAATAAACTGCAACTTTTACAAAACGCAGCGGCTAGACTGCTGTCCGGCATCCCAAAACCTGTTTCCATTTCAGCAGAGATTAAAAGACTTCACTGGCTGCCGATGCGAAAACGGGTACAATTTAAGGCTCTGTTTATTGTACACAAAGCCCTGCATAGAAATGGCCCAACCATCTCATTACGCAATTCCAATGGTACACACCAACTAGATGTTTACGCTCCCCGGAAGCTAAACTTGTATCGGTGCCCTTTACGAAAAAGACCAACTGGGGTGGAAGAAGCTTTGTGGTTAGTGCAGCCAATGCATGGAATGGCCTTCCGCTGCAGTTGAGATCTCAGCCAAACCTGTTGGCTTTTAGAAAGGCTCTGAAAACTTGGCTCTTTACCACACAGTCTTAGGTCTTTATTTTTCCGTCTCCTGACTCAGGATCTCTCTATGACTTCAGGTAGCGCCAGGACACCTTCGGGTAGCAGTTTGAGCTTTATAAATGTTAATAACATAACATAACATAGGTTGCAATACTTAGCAAATACAGTACATTGAAATGAATAGGCTTTTTCAGTAAATTACAGGTAAGTTACTTTTTACGTTACTTTTCTAACTCTGTGCTAGATACCTAGATTCAGCACTGGGACATTGCCTGTAAACGGGTAAGTAATTACGTTTTGGTTATGTGTGCGATTTTTAAAGAATTTTTAGATTTCAAAACTCCACACTTTGAAAGTTTTTGGAAGAAAATTGTCAATGTTATCCTATGGAGGAAAATCAGGATATCGGTTCAAAGGTAAGTTATCGACTGTGGGAGTTAAGGTTCTGGGGTTAGACTCAGGGGTCCACCAGGGTCAGTAATGCACTCTTGTTACACCCTCAGCGGCACTAGGGTGGCCGGGTGCAGAGTGTTGAGGCCCAATGTTATCCAATGGGGGATAGGGAGCCTCCGGTTGGTGTCTGCTGGCAAGCAGGCCACTGGGTTGCGGGAGCAAAGCTCCTGGACTTTCGCTCAGGGCAAATGGGGAAACAAAGTAGCACCAAAGGTGCACCCTCAGCGGCACTAGGGCGGCCGGGTGCAGAGTGCTGTTTCGAGGTCGGGTGCCCTGTTTTCAATGGAGAACCTCCGGTTTGCCAAAGCGCTGCAGGCAGGGAGACGAAGGACTTTTGGGTGCGACCACCACTTCGAGTTGGGAAGTTAGGGGTTGGTTAGGCACTGTCTGGGCACACAAGGCCGTGGGGCGTCGGGTGCAGGGGTGCCTTTTGGGGTCGGATCTTCTTACCAGCTCCGGGTCGCGGTTAGGGGGGCCTTCTGGATTTCGACTGCAGGCGTCGGCTGGATGCTTGAGGCAGGTCAGGGGTCGCCGGTTCTCGGTTCAGGATCGCCGGGGTGACCTCCTCGTGGTGTTTGCCCACTCGAGCTCGGGCTGTGGACGGCGGGTGCAGAGTGGGGCGGATTCGCGGTCTCCGGCTGCTGCCAGAGGTTGCAGTTGAACAAATCCGGTGTTCACGGGAGAAGCAGTCTTTGGAAGTGAAGGCAGGCAGGTCCTCCGGGGTTTTTGAGGTTGCTGACTGCAGGACACACCGGGATTTCGCAGGAGCAGGTTCGAGGGGAGACAGGCCGGTAGGGCTGGGGCCAAGTCAGTGGGCGTCTTCCTCTTGTTAGCTGGCTGCATGGCTGTTCGGTCCTTCTTTTCTTCTTGTCAGGCTGGATCTGAGGAAGCAAGGTTGAGGGTGCCCCCTAAATACTAGATTTAGGGGCGTTGTAGTTAAAGGGCAGGGACCAATGGGTCCCTTCCCTGGGGTGGGTACACACCCTATCGTGCCACCCTCCAGTGGGAGGGGGGCAGGAGCCTGTCCCTGGTTGGATCGGGTCCCCCCCCATCCTCAAGATGGCGGGGACTCGGAGTTGTGCTTCACCTCGCCCTCCCCCACCTGAGGGGTGGAGTTGTCAGAGGTGGGCACACCTCTCTCCCTCACTTGTTTTTCTCTTCCAGGGGATCCTCATCAATAGTCATAAGCACATGAATATTCCCACCCATGCGCGGGACCCCGGAAACATATATGTGGAAACCATATATGTAGCTCTATATATATATATATCCATATATATATACAACAATAAAAACACAATGCAGCCTTCCATATACTAGAAACGCTGAGCAATGTTGTAAGAATTTCCCTTGCACATAAATACAATTCCAATAAAGCAGGGAGAAAGAAAACACATTTGAAAACTGCTTTAATGCACAGCAGAAAACATAGTCCTGCAAAGAGGAATGAAAGAACATTGCCAGCACATAGGCTGCATTGTAGAAACATCAGTGTAGAAAGCTGAAAAGCTAACCCACAAACACACAGAATAAACTGGCACCATGCCTTTAAGGCAGCCATGACCCCTAGCTTCCCATCATGCCTCAGTGGTGACAGGTCAGTTGTTCTTTCCGGCTCCTTCTGTCAGGACCCTGGTAACTTCAGCTCAGTTTTTTTCTGATTTCTGTCAGAAATTGCTACTTATTTTTTGTCAAAAACCTTTTACTTCGACTTTTTTTGCTGTTGAAGTACTTTTCTGCTAATTTTGAGAGAATTGGGCATAGTTTTCCAGTCAAATATGCCCTCTCTTTTTGACTCTTGCCCTTCCTGTGGCAAGAAAAAGGCTAAAACAGACTCCCATCCTGTCTGTATTCTTTGCCTTCCTTCTGATCATGCTCCCAAGACTTGCCAGCATTGCCAGTCACTGTCCAAAAGAAAACTGAAGGACAGAGGATTCGCCTCTATGGGCTGTCTGAGAAGGGAAAAACTCCTTCAAGAGGCAGGTCTCCGATGAGGAAGATCTTCATCTAGAAGTAAAGTTCCAGTCTGCTCTCCATCGGCGTCGGGCTCTGCGTCAAAAATACCTTCATTGGCAGCGAAGACGTAGACGAAGAGACCATCAGCGGCGGGCTCGCCGTCGAGAGAACCCCGGTCGTCGACGAAGACTACAGGTACGTCGGATCCTCCGCCGTCGTCAACCCGGCGACGATCAGCGTCGAGGAGTCTATCTCCGTTGGTGCGGGCTCGCCCAACGTCGAGGGATGGGTCTCCGTCGTCGTCGTCAATTCGGCGTTCGACGTCGAGACATGCTCCGCCGACGCCAGGTCATCGACGATCGGCGTCGAAGCAGGCGTCTCCGTTGCTGTCAAACAGGCGGCGGTCAACGTCGAGATGTGCCTCGTCACCAGAGGCAAGGCACTCAGCTCCTCCGTTGTCGTCATCCAGGCGACGTTCAACGTCGAGGGCTAGATCTTCGTCGACGACGAAGGAGGACTCGTCGTCGAGACATAGGGTAAAGTATACTAAGCGTCGTTCGACATCGAGACGGCGGTCTCCATCGACGGCGAGAAGTGTTCCGATCTCGACTCCGCTGGCTTCCAGTAGACGATCAGCGGCGAGAGAGAGAGATCTGAAAGGCCTAAAGACACGACGTCGAGAAGGATTTCTCCGTCGATTCATACTTCGGTGGGTTCTCCTGCACGCTCAACATCGGAGGCGAAGTCTGTCAGGTCCAGGTGTTCGTCACATCACACAACGTCGAAGCACAAGGAGAGGTCGACGTCCAGGAGAAGATCCCGCTCTAAGGATTCACCAGTGATGGTGACGCATAGTCGGTCGACGTCGAGACATTCCCCATCGACGTCGCATCGTTCATCAAGACGCCGATCACACTCCAAAGATCGCAGAGAGTCCTCTCATTCTATTAGCTCTCCCCAGGCGCTCTCAACGTCACGCAGCTCTTCTGCTCATTCTCCAGAGCAGACAAGAACTCCAAGAGGCTCTCCACAGAGACAGCGATCTCGATTCACCTTTTGCCCAGATGGCTTCAACCCCTCCATCATTGGCAGAAAGAACCCTTCGGTCATGCTCAGCAACCTACGGACTATTCCAGTCCACTGCACAGATCCCCACTACGTCTAGTGCAGGAGGTCAGGTTCCCCACTACTCGGACCAGGGAGCTCCGAAGCAAATCTCCGGAGCATAGATCAACTCATGCTCATCACAAAAGGCGAAGAACACCAATCTTGGTCGTCATCTTCGACGCACTCATCCAAAAGGGACTACTCTCCTACCCTTACGGATAGCCCTCCCTCAAGAGTGTCACCCATCGATGATGTTAACACCTTCCACGATGTCCTCGCTAGAGGAGCACAGAAGCTGAGCATAGACATGTCAGTTCGTCAGACCACCACTTCAATCATTTTCGAGACCCTCCATCAGAGGTCTGCGGCTAGACCATTACTTCCTCTAGTCCCTGGTCTCCTTGAACCGGTAATGGACATCTTCCTCACCCCATCCTCAATTAAGGCCGCTCCGGCTCGAATCCTGAAAAAGTATAAGCCTGCTGCATCGGATCCTCTTTTTCTGAAATCAGATCCTCCACCGGATGCTGTCATCATCGCAGCAGCAAAGAAGACACACGCGGTGGCGTCTTCCTCGTCAGCTTCTCCAGACAAGGAGATTAGAGCCCAGGATTCTTGGGGGAGAAAGGCCTGCGGCTCTGCAGCATCTTCTCTTAAGGTCTCTAGCACTGCTGCCCTGCTGGGCCGTTACGACAGGTCCTTATGGGATTCCTTGGAGCGTTTTAAAGAGAAGCTGCCAAAGGAGGATCACAAGACTTTGCAGAGATTCTCCAAGAAGGGGCGCTGGTAGCCAATCAAGTGATCAGCACAGCAGCGGATGGGGCTTCTTTGGCTGCACACTCATATGCGCATGGAATATGTGCACGGAGGTCTTCCTGGTTGCGCCTAACAGCTTTGAAACCGGAAGCTCAGCAGCGTATTTTGAATCTTCCATTCTCTGGTAACTCCCTTGTCAGATCGCACACTGACGAGGAGATGGCCAGAATGAAGGCCGAGTTGGATGCACTAAAGGCTGTGGGCCTTGAGAAGAAAAAGGAGTTCAAACGACGCTACAGGCCCTATATCCGCAAAAACTACCAACCGAGTGTTCAAACCCCTCAATGGTCGCAAAACAAACAAACCAAATCTCAATACCAAGGCCATCGTTCCTCGAGAGGCAGAGGAGGACATCAACAGCAGTCCTCTTCCACAGCTAAAACTCAAGGCAAGCAATGATTTTCTGCTTCCTCTAGCACCGTTGCACACTCCAGTGGGAGGAAGTATTTCAAATTGCATAAAAGAGTGGCGCAACATTACCAAAGATCAGTGGGTGCTAAATATACTGCGCAATGGATACGCGCTACGTTTCCGCGTGCCTCCAAGAGACATTCCTCCGGTAAGGTCACGTCCTCACCACCTGGAACTGCTGCGTCAGGAAGTGTCGACCCTTCTGAAGAAGCTAGCCATAGAAGAGGTCCCTCCTGCCCAGAGAGGAAAAGGAGTTTACTCCAGATATTTCCTTGTTCCGAAGAAAGACCAAGCTCACAAGTTCAGACCTATTCTAGATCTCCGATCTCTGAACAAGTTCATCCGAAAGGAGAAGTTTCGTATGTTGGCGCTCCATCAAATATTCCCACAACTAAGGAAAGGAGATTGGATGTGTTCGGTGGATCTCCAAGATGCGTATTTTCACATTCCAATTGCCCCACGACATCGCAGGTTCCTGCGATTCATGGTAGGCGCGAAGCATTACCAATTCAGAGTCTTACCGTTCGGCCTCAAATCTGCCCCACGGGTATTCACGAAATGCATGGCAGTGGTGGCGGCAGCATTACATCGCCAAGGGCTGTTTGTGTATCCATACCTGGCCGACTGGCTGTTGAAGGGATCATCTCCTCACATGGTGCAGCATCACTACCACATCTGCCTAGATCTCCTTCACCGCTTGGGCCTTCATGTGAACATGAAGAAATCAGTTCATCAACCTACTCAATCGCTCCACTATCTGGGCTCCACCTTGTACTCCGGCCTAGGAAAAGTGTTTCCTTCGGAGGAGAGACTGTTATCAATGAGAAAAAAATGCAATATCGTCCTTCAAGCACATCAACCATCAGTAAGGCAAGTGGCGTCTCTGCTGGGGTCGATGGCTTCTTGCATATTTCTCATACCCAACTCCAGATTCAGAATGAGACCGTTGCAGCAGGATCTGGAGGACAAATGGGACCAATCCTCGGGTCATTGGGAAGACCGAATTCTCATCTCTCAGGCTGCGAAGAAATCCATTCTCTGGTGGACTCAGCCAAAGAATCTTCTAGTGGGAGTCCCATTCCATCAGCCTCTTCCAAAACAATCCCCGATAACAGATGCGTCTCTTCAGGGATGGGGAGCGCATCTGGGTCAACTGCAGACTCCGGGCAGATGGACCAGCAAGGAGCAGACCTAACATATCAAAATGTTAGAACTGCGGGCGGTTCATTTGGCCCTCAAGGCATTCCATCCATTGATTCAGTCTGAGTCGATTCTGATACAAACAGACAATACAACCACCATGTATTACTTAAACAAACATGGTGGAACACACTCTCGCCCTCTCTCTGGAATCTCAAGCGATCTGGCACTGGCTGCTTGCCAGGAACCTCTCGATCACGGCGGTGCCTCTGCCAGGAGAACAGAACGTGCGAGCAGACGCTCTCAGTCGACACTTCGAAGAACAAGAAGACTGGGTGCTCAACGACGAGGTGGTGGAGGACATTTTTCATCAATGGGGTCGTCCATCCATCGACCTCTTTGCAGACGATCTAAACAGAAAATGCCACGCCTTCGCGTCCAGGTTTTACCGACCAGGAACGAGAGGGAATGCTCTTTTGCTAGACTGGTCCGGGACGTTTGCATACGCTTTTCCGTCCCTTCCTCTCATCCCGAAGGTGGTGACCAAGCTCATCCGATCCAGGATGAAGATGATCCTCATAGCACCGGACTGGCCTCGCCAATGGTGGTATCCGGACCTACTACAGCTCTCGATCTGTCCGCACAGGAGACTCCCGTGCAGGCCGGACCTTCTGAACAAAATGGGAGGGAAGATTCTGCACCCCAGCCTTCCATCGCTGAGCTTGGCAGCATGGCTCCTGAGGTCCTGCAGTACGGACATTTGAACCTTCCTCAGGATTGCATGGACATTTTGAGGGAGTCAAAAGGCCATCCACAAGAACCTCTTTTTCTTTTAAATGGAAAAGATTTTACTTGTGGTGTATGCGTAATGGTTGGAGTCCGACTAGCGGGCAAGAAGAGGTAATCTTGCCGTATCTGCTATACTTGGCCAAATCTGGTTTGAAATACACTTCCATAAAAGTTCATCTGGCGGCCATTACAGCCTATAGAAAATCACTCAACCAACCCTCTTTCTTTCAACTTCAGGTGGTCAAGGACTTCCTTCAGGGGTTGAAGGTTTATCCCCCTGTCCGACCTCCTTCTCCTTGGGAGTTTAATCTAGTTTTGTCAAAACTGATGGGTCCTCCTTTCGAACCCATTCATAAGGCCACGTTACAACACCTTACATGGAAAGTAGCTTTTCTGGTGGCTATTACATCAGCGCGCAGAGTGAGTGAAATCCAAGCACTCTGATCTAATGAACCGTATACGGTTTTCCATCACAATAGGGTGGTTTTGAGAACTCACCCTTCTGTCCTACCCAAAGTGGTGTCTGACTTCCATGTCAACCAGACAATTTCTCTCCCCTCTTTTTTTCCCAATCCTGCTACACCAGCAGAAAGGTCTCTTCACTCATTAGACCTCAAGAGGGTTCTCAAATTCTATTTGGAGGGAACAAAATCCATTAGAAAGGCTGATCAATTGTTTGTAAACTACGGCTCTGTTAGGACAGGCTTTCCAGCCTCCAAACAATCCATTTCAAGGTGGATAGTGTCCTGTATTAAATTGGCTTACCAATTAGCGAACAGGCCTTTGTTAGCCTCCCCTAAAGCTCACTCTACTAGGGGAAAGGCTGCTACAATAGCTTTCTTACACAATGTACCGATAGCCGAGATTTGCAAGGCTGCAACTTGGAAGTCGGTTCATACGTTTACCAGGCATTACTGTCTGGATTCTGACTCCAGAGTGGATACCCAAGTTGGCCAAGCCTCCTTGAGGAATCTGTTCCAATGCTAGTTTATTTGGAGTCTTTGAAATGTTTTTTAACAATGTATTCTTTCTTGTCACTTGCCCGCAGGATGAGGGGATGGGCTTGCTATTCTATTCATGTGCTTATGACTATTGATGAGGATCCCCTGGAAGAGAAGGATAAGTTACTTACCTGTAATCCTAGTTCTCTTCCAGGGGTATCCTCATCAAAGTCATAAGCAACCCACCCGCCTCCCCGGGCAAGTGATCAAGATACATGTCATCTCTTTGTGCCATGGCCTTCGGGTCTCCGCAAAGCACAACTGACCTAACTGTCACCCCTGAGGCATGATGGGAAGCTAGGGGTCATGGCTGCCTTAAAGGCACGCTGCCAGTTTTATTCTGTGTTTCTGTGGGTTAGCTTTTCAGCTTTCTACACTGATGTTTTCTACAACGCAGCCTATGTGCTGGCAATGTTCTTTCATTCCTCTTTGCAGGATTAGGTTCTCTGCTGTGCATTAAAGCAGTTTTCAAATGTGTTTTCTTTCTCCCTGCTTTATTGGAATTGTATTTATGTGCAAGGGAAATTCTTCCAACATTGCTCAGCGCTTCTAGTATTGGAAGGCTGCATTGTGTTTTTATTGTTATATATATATATATATATATATATATATATATATATATATGGTTTCCACATATATGTTTTATATGTTTCCGGGGTCCCGCGCATGGGCGGGAATATTCATGTGCTTATGACTTTGATGAGGATACCCCTGGAAGAGAACTAGGATTACAGGTAAGTAACTTATCCTTCCCGCCGGTTCTCCCACGCAAAGTGGGGGGCAGAACCAGTGGGGACCAGTTGCTGAAAGCAGCAAGTGGTCTGAGGAAGCTCACAAAGGCGGCATGCCTTTGAAGCTTCCCCTTCGTGAACCCTGCCCATCCTGGGGGAGGAGACTTGGCACCTCGTCCCAGGATGTGCATTGTTTCAGGCCCCCGAGAGCAGCAGGCTCTCGACCCAGGGGTCCAGAAACATGTCTGTTGATGGCAGCCTAAGCAGCCATCTCTAAGATGCCCTCTGTTGTGCATTTTACATTAAATCCCTCACTGGCATCAGTGTGGGTGTAATGTGCTGAGAAGTTTGATACCAAACTTCCCAGTTTTCAGTGTAGCCATTATGGTGCTGTGGAGTTCGTAATGACAAACACCCAGCACCATATACTCTTAATGGCAGCACTGTACTTACAATGTCTAAGAATGGACTTGGACACTGTAGGGGTACAGGGTTCATGCACCTGTACCCTCACCACTGGTATAGTGCACCCAGCTAGAGGGGTGGCTGATCTATGCCAGGGCAGTGGGTTGTAGGTAGGGCACACTGATGTGTGCCATGTCGACTCTTCACTTTGTTCTGCACCAAAACACGCAGCCTGCAAAGGCTGGGTACCTAACAATGGAGCTGATGCCCATGCGCACTATCACCGAAAGGGGTCACCTACCTCGTGACTGGAAAGACTTCTTCGGGGAAAAAAAACAACTTGCAAACATCCGGACCCAACACTACATGGCAGGAGTATGCAAAGCATGTGAATCTTCAGCTCTACATGCCAAGAACAGATTCTTACTGGGTAAATAACATTTTCTTTATTTTATTTCTAGAACCGAGCCAGGCCTGGTGCAGATAAGTGAAATAATACTTTGCAAAAACAATACAGTTGAATGCGGTTGTATGTACTTGTTTTGTATACAGGTAGGTCAATTATTTAGAAACAGTTGTGATTAGTTTTCAGTTACTTTGCAGGTACTGTATGATTACTTTTTAGATTACTTTTCAGATTACGTTTCTTACTCGGTGTGAAATGCCTAGATATCACTCTGGGTATTTACTAGATAAAAGGTAAGTAAAACAGTTTTTCTCAAAACACGAATTCTTAGGTTTCCATACAAAACACCCTCCACACTTAGAAGTTTTTCAGAGGAAAACAGTCATGCAATCCTATGGAGGAAAATAGGGTTATCGTTTTGCTGGTAAGTAAATGGTCTTGAAGGGTCAGTTTTGGGTGTTAGAACAAGGGCCCCTGCTCTTCGGACGTGTGCCTCCTGACCCTGGACACCGCCATTTGCGGTTTTGGCGTACGTACCATATGGCTATTATGCCAGGACAGATGTGGAGAACCTTGAAACTAAAATTGGTTGTGCGGTGAACATACTGAACAGCTGAATCACTGGTTCAGTATTACACAGTTTCATTTTATTTTTTGCACATGTATTTTCACGTTTTGTACACTTATTTATTGAAGTAGCTGAATTATTTACCCTGAAGAAGGCCACAACACTAGTTTAGGTCCCTTGGCCGAAACATGTTGGTCATGCACTAACACAGATGCCTCTAATGATGGCACCTGCGTTACCAGGTATTTGATTCTGTTTTTAATCCTGACACCGGGTAGCTGAATAAAGTTGCTGCATAGCTAACCCCGTAGCCATTTTTACTCACGCACATTTCAGCACTGCACTTTCTCACCACACTAAGCTCACATAGGGTTTTAGTACACCCGCCTCAATCCAACAAAAAGATCCCTGAGCTCCTCCCTCGCAGCGAAGGGGTTGTACCCCGCGTAGAGACTAGGTCTCTCACGTGAGGAGGCACCCCTATGATGAAGCATGACACCTCTGGTGTGTGAGGGGAACCGTCCTTAAAAAGGGATTCCCCCCAATGTTTGGTAGAGTACACCTAATCACTTTCCTGACCTCTCTTATTCCTCTGTACCCGTGGCCTTTTTTGTGATATGATTGAGTGGGGAGGTGGTCCACGCAGGTCCTTAAATCTCCTCGAGCCCCCTTATGTGAATAAAAAAAAAAAGAACAAGGGTTCCCCCAGGGTCAAGGATGCACTCTCAAAGCACCCTCAGCGGCACTAGGGTGGCCGGGTTCATAGTGCTGAGGCCCAATGTTCTCCAACGGGGGATAGTGGGCCTTCGGTTGGTAGCTGCTCACGAGCAGGCCACAAGGTTAAGGGAGCAAAGCTCCTGGACCTAAGCTCAGGGCAAAAGGGGGTTCAAGTAAGCACACAAGGTGCACAGGGGCGGCAGGGTGCTGTTTTGGTGCCGGGTGCCCTGTTGATTTCAATTGGGATTCTCCGGTTGCAACAAACCCTGCAGGATTGGAAATGAAGATCTTCTGGAGGCGACCACCGGTTGTAGAAGTAAGTTGGGATGCCTGGACACCATCGGTTGGGCCACCCATGGCCGTGGGGCATTGGGTGCAGGGGTGTCTTTAGGCGTCTGGTTTGTCTTACCGGCTCCGGTCACGGTCTGGGGGGGTATCCTCTAGAAAGAGGCTACAGATGTCGGTTGGATCAGGATCGCCGGGGAGACCACCTTGTGGTGTTGGGACACTCAAACTCGGGCTGTGAGCTTCGGGTGCGGAGTGGTGCAGACTCACGGATTTGGATTTGGCCAGAGTCTGTAGGTGAGAAAATCCGGTGCTCATGGGAGACAGTCTGGTTTGGGAAGGCAGGGCAGGTCCTCTGGGTTCTTCGGGGCTGCTTGCTGCAGGACGCACCGGGATTTCGCTGTAGTAGGGCAAGTCGGGACAGGCCGGTAGGGCTGGGGCTAAGTCAGTTGGTGCCCTCCTCTTCTTAAGCACGGCTCTTCGGTCCTTCTTGTTTCTTCTTGTCTGAGGAGGCAAGGTTCAGGGTTGCCGCTAAATACTACATTCTCTTCCAGGGGATACTCATCAATAGTCATAAGCACTGAATAGTCCCGCCCACGTGCGGGGACCCCGGAGCAATAGCCAATAATATGCATATACCTACATATATATCCATAAACACATATAAGTAAATATATATATAGGTGATATGCATAAAACAAACATATATGCAGCCTGATATTATATACTAGGCTCAGAAAACCTGCCTCATTGCATGTAAAACCTTTTAAATTTGAACAACAAATAAACATACCCCATGATATAATCATGATTAAAACAAGTAAACCACTTTAGTTTGCTTTGAAACAGCACAACCTTTATTTTCAAAGGTAAAAGGGTAAGACCATAGAGGCAGGTCAGCCTAGAGAGGCTGCATATAGAACAGTTAGGAAAAACTGGCGCCGTGCCTTTAAGACCTCTTGGAACCCTCAGGCTCCCATCATGCACTACAGGTGACAGTTAGGTCAGTTCTTTTTCCGGCTCCTTCTATGAGGACCCTGGAGTTTGAGCTCCCCAGTTAGTGGTTTTTTATCACTAATTCTGGTTTTGAGTGGAATATTGTTGTTTCACTCGACGTCTTTACTGACTAGCTGTTAGATTCAGCTGTTTTTCCCCCAAAATGTTTCACTTTTTTCCCTGTCAAAATGCCGGCCTTATTTATTAAGTGCCCGGCCTGTGGAAAGAAGATGTCCAAATCGGACCCACACTCGGTCTGTATTGCTTGTCTCCCTTCATCACACAAGCCAGACCAATGTTACCATTGCAGCAAGTTTTCCAGAAGAACCCTTAAGGAAAGGGAGAAGATAAAGCTGCACTCTATGCTGGAGAGAGGAAGTAAGGCAAGTGCTAAAGGAGAACTGTCTGCAAGAAAGCCCTCCTCTCACTCAAGACGCAAAGAAAAAGATGACGAAAGAAGACATCGGTCGCCGTCGAGGGACAGATCAACGTCCAAGGTACCGTTGTGCTCTGAGTCAGCGTCTAAGTCGACGTCGAAACGTCCTTCGACGTCGAGGGCTCCAAGTCATCAAGAATCGCGTAGGCGGACCACATCTGGCTCACCTACAGCGAGAGGCGGTGAGATACCGACGTTGACACATCAACGTCGAAGTCCGCCGGCGAGAGCACCTCCAACGACGTCGAAGACACCACCAACGCCGAAGGTACGGCAAGCTTCGTCGTCAAGCAGAGCGGTTTTAGTGTCGACGCCGGCAAGACAGCTGTCGCCGTCGAGACATTCGACGTCGAAACAGGCATCGCCCAGGGGTTCGACGTCGAGAAGGGCGCGTTCGGCGTCGAGAAGACAGACTCCGAGGAAGTCGCCTTCGACGGTGAGAAGGTCGACGTCGAGATCGCCGTCTAGGACTTCGGTGTCGAGGAGGTCGAGAGCGAGATCGGCGTCGAGGAGGTCGACGTCGAGGAGGTCGGAGTCAGCGACGGAGAACATCCAAATGCCCTCCAGGAGTGCTTCTTCCTCTCCGGGGCTTCAGATCGTACAGATCTCGCCAGAGAGCTCTCCAGCTCCGCCTGCACACCCTGTAACAAACATCTCTCCTAGATAGCTGGGAGATATAAGGGAGTGGAAGATACGGAAGGTTACCAGGGTGGTCCATTCACGTAGCAGATCCAGGTCTCCATTGATAGTCGGTGCACTCCTCAGGGCGGCATGATCGACGAGACCGGTCACGCAGATCTCCATCGGTGAGAAGGCATACACCCCGCTCTCCCAGAAGTAGAGCTTCTAGACCTAGTCATCGCTCTCACAGGAGTAAGAGCCATAGGTCGTCTTCATGGTCTTCATCATCTAGATCATCTAAAGCGGACTACTCTCCCACTCTTTCCTCAACACCTCCGAGTAGGGTATCCCCGATTGATGATCTCAACACCTTCAATGAGGTTTTGTGTAGGGGAGCGGCTAAACTTCAGATTGAGATGCCTGTTCATGTTACAACAACCTCAATCATCTTTGAAACGCTGCATCAGAGGGCGTCATCCAGACCTCTACTTCCCTTGGTGCCTGGTCTACTGGAGCCTGCGTTGCACAAGTTCTTGACTCCAGCTTCAGTGGGTGCTGCTCCCTCAAGGATCTTAAAGAAATATAAAGCTCCTGACACAGACCCTCTGTTTCTGAGATCCGATCCACTTCCGGATTCAGTCATTGTCTCGGCCGCACGGAAGAACCAGACAGGGGCAGTGTCTTCCACGGTACCACCTAACAAAGACAGTAAGGCCATGGATTCGATAGGCAAGAGGATGTGCAACACCTCCGCATCCTACATGAAGGTAGCCAGCGCTTCGGCCTTGCTGGGCCGTTATGACCGCTCTCTCTGGGATTCCCTGTCACGTTTCACGGACAAACTCCCTAAGGAGGACAAGCAAGACTTCCTGGAGGTCCTTCAGGAAGGGGGCCTGGTGTCCAACCAGATCATCAGCGCGGCAGCGGATGCCTCAGATCTAGCATCACATGTGTACTCTCATGGAATCTGTGCCCGTCGCTCTTCCTGGCTAAGGTTAACGGGGTTGAAGCCGGAGGCCCAACATCGGATCCTGAACCTGCCGTTCAACGGATCCTCGCTCTTCGGATCTCGTGCCGATGATGAGATGTCGCGCATGAAGACAGACCTGGACACGGTCAAGGCAGTGGGACTCGAAAAGAGGAAAGACTGTAAACGGCGCTATCGCCCCTACGATCGGCGCAACTACCAGCAGAGGGTTCAAACCCCTCAGTGGTCTACACAACAGCACCAAGGTAGATCCCAGTACAATCAGCGACGTCCAGGCAGAGGACGAGGAGGTTCCTCCAGGCAGTCTGCACCAGCTGCCAAGCAGCAGCAACAGCAGAAACAGTGAGTGCTTGCTTCCCCTAAACCCGTTAACCACTCCGGTGGGGGGAGGCATTCGTATGTTTCTAGAAGAGTGGACCAAAATTACACTGGACAAGTGGGTTCTAAACATCGTAAGAAACGGATACTCCATCCGGTTCAAGTCACCTCCACCTTCTATTCCTCCCCGGAAGACCACCTCCCATCACGTAAGTCTTCTACAAGAAGAGGTATCTGCCCTGCTTTTAAAGGAGGCCATCGAAAAGGTTCCATGGCAGCAACGTCATCAAGGACTTTACTCTCGTTATTTCCTAGTCCCAAAGAAAGGTCTCGGCAAAGAGTTCAGGCCCATTCTAGACCTCAGGCAACTGAACAAATTTATTCTGAAGGAAAGGTTCAGAATGCTGGCCTTGCATCAGATAATTCCACACTTGCACCCACAAGACTGGATGTGTTCCATAGATCTTCAGGATGCCTATTTCCACATTCCCATCTCTCTGAAGCATCGGAAGTTTCTAAGGTTTCGCATTCAATCCGACCATTACCAATTCACAGTACTACCGTTCGGTCTCAAGTCAGCCCCTCGCACTTTCTCGAAGTGCATGGCAGTAGTAGCGGCGTTCTTGAGAAGGAAACAAATATTCGTCTACCCCTATCTAGACGATTGGCTTCTCAAAAGTGCTTCCCCAGCACTTCTGCAACTACACCTCGCTTACTGCGTTCGACATCTGCATCGATTGGGTCTGCATGTCAATTTCAAAAATCCATCCTCAACCCAACGCAGAGAATTCATTACTTGGGGGCAACTTTGGACACGGTAAACGCAAGAGCGTATCCTTCGGAGGAGAGACTATCATCCATCCTCCTCAAGTGTCAGACCATTTTGCGGAAACCTTACCCAACAGCCAGACCAGTCTCGTCTCTTCTGGGTTCAATGGCATCTTGCATCTTTCTAGTCCCGAATGCCAGGCTACACATGAGACCTCTTCAACAGGCTCTGGAAGATCAGTGGTCCCAGATCTCCAATCGCTGGGAGGACACGATAACGATACCTCTGTCTGTCAAAATCTCCATCGGCTGGTGGATGCGGAGGTCTCATCTTCTCGTGGGCAGCCCTTTTCACGAGGAACCTCCAAAGCTGACTCTTGTAACAGATGCGTCTCTTCAAGGATGGGGCGCCCACATGGGGTCCCTGCAGGTACAAGGCCTGTGGTCGGAAAGGGAACAGCTCTATCACATAAACATGTTGGAGCTCAGGGCAGTTCATCTGGCCCTCAAGGCGTTCTTTCCGTCCATCAAGTCCAATACCCTCCTTGTTCAAACGGACAATACAACAACAATGTTTTACCTGAACAAGCAAGGGGGCACCAGGTCCAGGCCTCTGTCGCTGGAAGCACAGTCGATCTGGAGGTGGCTTCTGGCTCGGGACATGAAGATCTCAGCGGTCCATCTTCCGGGCATCCTAAATGTTCAGGCAGATGGCCTAAGCAGGCATTTCGCAGAAGCGCACGACTGGGCGCTAAAGCAAGAAGTAGCACAGGACATTTTTCAAGCCTGGGGAGAACCAGACATAGACCTGTTCGCAGATGCAGACAACGCAAAATGCCACGTCTTCGCCTCCAGGTTCCCACAACAAGGCTCCAAGGGGAATGCTCTATGGATAGACTGGTCAGAGACATTACTCTACGCATTTCCACCAGTCCCCCTCATTCCTCTAGTGATCAGGAAGCTGTACAGATCCAAAACGAGGATGATCTTGGTTGCACCAGACTGGCCTCGCCAGTGGTGGTACCCGGACCTTCTTCGTCTTTCGACAGTACCGCACAGGAGGCTACCCTGTCATCCAGATCTGCTGACCAGGGCGGGCGGCAAAGTGTTCCATCCCAATCTGCCGTCCCTGAAGCTAGCAGCATGGCTCCTGAATTCATCCAATATGGACACTTAGGTCTCTCTCAGGACTGCATGCAGATCTTGAAAGAGGCTCGACGTCCTTCCACAAGGAGAACATATGCTTTCAAATGGAGGCGATTCTACATGTGGTGTACTGCAGAGGGTCATGATCCTATTCATGGTCAGGAACAGGTACTGTTACCATATTTACTGTCTTTGGCAAAAGCAGGATTGCAATATTCATCTATTAAAGTTCACTTGGCCGCGATAACCGCTTATAGGAAGTCCCCCAATCAGGTTTCCTTTTTTAGAATGCCAGTGGTTAAGGACTTTTTAGAGGGCCTAAAGAAAGTCTATCCTCCAGTGAGGGCTCCTTCTCCCTCTTGGGAACTCAATATCGTTCTCTCCAAGTTAATGGGCCCTCCTTTTGAACCTATACATAAGGCCTCACTGCAACATCTTTCTTGGAAGACTGCATTCCTTGTGGCAATTGCGTCTGCTCGCAGGGTGAGCGAGATACAGGCTTTATGCTCGTCGGAGCCTTATCTCGTTTTTCATGCAAACAGAGTGGTACTAAGAACTCACCCTAAGTTCCTTCCGAAAGTGGTCTCCGAGTTCCACATCAACCAGTCGATCACTCTTCCCACTTTCTTTGTGAACCCTGTCACACCTGCTGAGAAGGCATTACATTCACTGGATCTTAAAAGGGTGTTGAAGTTTTATCTGGATAAGTCTAAAACTGTACGCAACACTGACAGATTGTTTGTTAATTACGGACCATTGAACACTGGCTCTCCGGCCTCTAAAAGGTCCATTTCTAGGTGGATTGTGTCATGTATTATGCTATCTTATCAGCTAGCACACAAACAGCTCTCAGGCAGGCCGAGAGCACATTCTACAAGAGGAAAAGCAGCTACAATAGCTATGCTGAGTAAAGTTCCTATTCAAGACATATGTAAAGCAGCCACATGGCGTTCGGTGCACACTTTTGCACGCCATTATTTCTTGATTCTGACACTCAAGCTGATGCTAGGGTTGGCCAGGCATCCTTGAGGAAATTATTTGGGTAATATAAGTTGGATTGGTTGGCATGATATAATGGTATTCGCCCGCAGAGTATGGGGATGGCTTGCTACTCTATTCAGTGCTTATGACTATTGATGAGTATCCCCTGGAAGAGAAGGATAAGTTACTTACCTGTAATCCTAGTTCTCTTCCAGGGGTATACTCATCAAAGTCATAAGCAACCCTCCCTCCTCCCGGACGAATACCATGTTCATGTGAGATGTATCTGTTACCCATACTGTGTTCACACTGTTTACGCCGTCCAAAAGAACTGACCTAACTGTCACCTGTAGTGCATGATGGGAGCCTGAGGGTTCCAAGAGGTCTTAAAGGCACGGCGCCAGTTTTTCCTAACTGTTCTATATGCAGCCTCTCTAGGCTGACCTGCCTCTATGGTCTTACCCCTTTTACCTTTGAAAATAAAGGTTGTGTTGTTTCAAAGCAAACTAAAGTGGTTTACTTGTTTTAATCATGATTATATCATGGGGTATGTTTATTTGTTCAAATTTAAAAGGTTTTACATGCAATGAGGCAGGTTTTCTGAGCCTAGTATATAATATCAGGCTGCATATATGTTTGTTTTATGCATATCACCTATATATATATATTTACTTATGTGTTTATGGATATATATGTAGGTATATGCATATTATTGGCTATTGCTCCGGGGTCCCCGCACGTGGGCGGGACTATTCAGTGCTTATGACTTTGATGAGTATACCCCTGGAAGAGAACTAGGATTACAGGTAAGTAACTTATCCTTTAGGGGCGTTACAGGTAGGTACAAGTTGGGACCAATGGGTCCGTTCCTTGGGGTGGGTACACCCCCTATTATGCCACTCTCCAGTTTTGAGGTGGCATAAGCCTCACTCTGGTTGGCTGGGCACACCTCTCCTCCTAACTTGGTTTTCCCGCCGATTCTCTGGCCCAAAGTGGGGGTCAGAACCAGTGGGAGCCAGTTGCTGGGAGCAGCAAATGGCTGGGGTAGCTCACAAAGGCAGCAAGCCTTTGAAGCTTACCCTTCGTGGACCCTGCCGATCCTGGGGGAGGAGGCTTGGCACCTCGTCCCAGGATGTGCTTTGTTTCAGGACCCCGAGAGTGGCAGGCTCTCGACACAGAGGTCCAGAAACATGTCTGGTGGTGGCAGTTGGCGAGCAGCCACTCAGCCAGGACAGGTCGTTTTTCAGTGGGCCTCTCTAAGATGCCCCCTGAGTGCATTTTTCGTTTAAACCCACACTGATGCCAGTGTGGGATTTATGTGCTGAGAAGTTTGATACCAAACTTCCCAGTTTTCAGTAAAGCCATTATGGTGCTGTCGAGTTCGTAATGACAAACTCCCAGCACCATATACTCTTAATGGCATTACTGCACTTACAATGTCTAAGAATTGGTCTAGACACTGTAGGGGTACAGGGCTCATGCACCTGTACCCTCACCACTGGGATAGTGCACCCAGATAAAGGGAGCACTATGTTCTTTACCTAAACTGTACTGTTGCAAAACCCAATTGGCAACTCACTGGCCAAATGTAAGTCCCTTGTAAAAGGTACCATAGGTACCAAGGGCACTGTGACCAGGGAAGACCTCTAATTGTGCCACACTTAGAGGCCCTGTACCTGTACGCAGGCTGCGTGTTTTGGTGCAGAACAAAGTGAAGAGTCGACATGGCACTCATCCCTGTGTGCCATGCCTACAACCCACTGCCCTGGCATAGATCAGTCACTCCTCTAGCTGGATGCACTATACCAGTGGTGAGGGTACAGGTGCATGTGCCCTGTACCCCTACAGTGTCTAGACCAATTCTTAGACATTGTAAGTGCAGTAATGCCATTAAGAGTATATGGTGCTGGGAGTTTGTCATTACGAAGTCCACAGCACCGTAATAGCTTTACGGAAAACGCGGAAGTTTGGTATCAAACTTCTCAGCACATTAAACCCACACTGATGCCAGTGTGGTATTTAATGAAAAATGCACACGGAGGGCATCTTAGAGATGCCCCCTGAAAAACGACCAACCTCTGGTGGGTTCCCTGACTGGTTCACACCAGCCTGCCACCACGAGACATGTGTCTGGACCCCTGTGGTGGGAGCCTGCGCTCCCTGAGCCCAGAAACAAAGCCTTTCCTAGGCGGAGGTGGTCACACCTCCCCCAGGCCAGGAAGTGCCATCTGCGGCAGGGGAGCTTCAAAGGACTTGACGCCTTTGTAACGCGACCCCCAGCCTCTCCTGCTATCAAGAGCAGGCCCCCTTCCTGTCTCCCCTCCTTTGCGTCCGGAAGACAGGCGGGAAACATTAGCAAAGCCCAGAAAGTGTGCCCACCTCTGCCAACCCCACCCCTCAGGTGGGGGAGGGGAGGTGAAGCCCACTCTTCAGTGCCCGCCATCTTGCAGATGGCTGGCACTCTCCAATCAGGATTAGGGATTGTGTCCACTCCCCCACGTGGGGTGAGCACACCAAAGCTACTGACCTCGAGACCCCTAAAACGCCCCCTAAATACAGTATTTAGGGGGCAGCCCTGAACCAAGAAGGGAGATTCCCGCAACCTACAGAGGACGAAAGAAGAGTAGACTGCAGAAAAGAACTGACTTGGCCCCAGCTCTACCGGCCCGTCTGCAGTTTCCAGAGATCCTGCGCCAAAAGCCGCCTTGTCCTGCAGCCAGCGACCTCCTGAACCCGTGAGAGGACTGACTGCCTTCAACAAAGACCAGATCTCCTGTGATCAGCAGCTTTGTTCAAAAGAAACAGCCAAGAAAGACTCGGAGCCTGCTGAGGACACAGAAACCCGATGCCTGGAACCACCACTGCACCCGATGCCTACGGCCCGAATCCGGGTGGCCCACCGGTCCCAGTGAGGTCCCCCAGCGCTCCAGAGTCCGAGACCCCTCCAGGACTCCCCGACGTCGCCTGCAGCCTCTGCACGGAGACCTCCCCCCCCTCTCCCCTCCCCACCACCACCGCGAGTGGCCCGGTAAGGTTAAAACCGACCTCAAAAGACACCCCTGCATCCAGCCACCCTGCGCCCTGGAGAAGAGAACCCCAGGTGCACCTACTTCCCCGAGACCTCCAACTTACCTGCCCAACTGTTGGTTCCTCCCGGAAGTCTTCCTGGACCGAGCCTGCAGCCAAAATCCAAAACCGGCAACTCCCATTGAAAACAACATGGCACCCAACACCAAAACAGCACCCTGCACCTGGCCGCCGCTGTGGGCGCACCTTGTGTGCTAAACTGGATCCCCCTTTGACCTGAGCTTAAGTCCAGGAGCTGTGCTCCCACAACCTTGTGGCCTGCTCGTGAGTATCCACCAACCGGAGGTCCCCTATTCCCCATTGGACAACATTGGGTCTCAGCACCCGGCCGCCCTAGTGCCGCCGAGGGTGTTCTGAGAGTGCATCCTTGACCCTGGTGGAACCCTGGTTCTAACCCCAGAATACAAACTCCCACAAACTTGTACTTGCATTCAAACCAATAACTCAATTTCCTTCCATAGGATTGCATTGACTGCTTTTCTTGAGAATTTTTAAGTGTGGAGTTGGTTTGTATGGAACATTGGAAAACTGCATATGTACCAAAAGTGAATTACTTACCTTTCAGAGCTCGAAAAATCATAAATGCACTAGACCTGCAGGTCTATTAACCTAGAAAATCTCCTCGACCTAACTGAAATGTACTTGACCTCTGACTCTGAAAGCTGAGCAAATGTGACAAGTTAACAAGATTTAAAAGCATTTTTATTGCTCATTTACTTTGTGAGCAATAAAGATGCCTTTAAATCTTGCTATCTTGTCACATTTCCTCTGCTTTCAGAGGTCAAGTGTCAGTTTGCCTTCCTACTCGCCAGAAAGGGCGAGTAGGACCTAAAAATAGCTCGTCCTGAATTAATCTGACTCGCAAATGCGAGCGGTCGAGTGAATTTTTCGAGCCCTGCCTTTTGTCTAGGAGATGTCTCGGTGTGATATCTAGGCATATCACGCTGATTAGCAAAAGTAATCTGAAAAGTAACGTACATAGTAATCTGAAAAGTAAGTGAAAAGTAATTTCAAAACACTGACTTACCTATAATTCAATCAAATGCATTTGAACTTGCATTCAATTGTAAAACATTGCATTACCTGTGCCAGGCTTGCTTGGTTCTAGAAAATAAAATAACTAAAAGAATATTTTCATACAAAAACAATTGGTCTGAAGTTCAGTCTTTGAGTGTGTGAATTCATTTGCTGACTGAGTGTGTACAACAAATGCTTAACACTGTCCTCTGATACTGCCTTACTGCTCGACCACACTACCACAAATAGAGAGTAAGGTGCTATCTACTTTTACCTCTGCCTACCTTTGGGGTTCCACTGGACTCTGCGCACACTGTACCTCATTTTGGTGTAGTATATACAGAGCCAGCTTCCTACAGTTACTTGCCTTCAATAACGCTTTTTCT
Source organism: Calotriton arnoldi (assembly GCA_963921515.1). NCBI lineage: Eukaryota > Metazoa > Chordata > Amphibia > Caudata > Salamandridae > Calotriton > Calotriton arnoldi. Next base: position 1,244,613 of record CAWUFW010000634.1, on the reverse strand, counting down.
GGTGGATACAGTATCGGCCTGTGGATTCCTCACTGACCCAGTTGCCTGCCTGTTTATACCGAAAAATGATTGACATGTAATTTATGTATTTTATTGTTGGAATAATTGGAGTAATGTGATACTTGTCACTAGGAAATGTCAATATTTTAGAATTTCCAGCTCCAATTGGTTTGGTATACTATGTATACTTGTGAAAATGTCTGTTCGCCTCGAAGGCAGGGAAAAAAATGGGTGGAACTGACGTCTGCACGCCGACTAGGTCTTCTTATGGCTCCAATGACGTCACGCGGAGTCGCGTGCAGAGCCATTCCATTGTGACGTTGTAGGAAAGTGGGTTTCTGTTGCAGTAACCCCCCCACTTTTTGCCTGATAACTGATGCACTTTTCCTTGGTGTGCCCTGGATCCCTGCCAATCGGGTACCCAGGGCCTGTGTTCCTTCCCTAAAAACTGTACTCAGCCTAAACCCAATTGGCATCTCTGGCCACAGGTAAGCCCCTGGTAAATGGTACCCTAGGTACCCAGGGCACTGTGACCAGAGAAGACCCCTAAGGGCTGCAGCACTTATTGTGCCACCCTTAGAGGCCCTGTACCCTGACACACACACACTGCCCTTGCAGGCTGAGTGTCTTGGTGCAGAACAAAACAGAGAGTCGACATGGCACACATCCCTGTGTGCCATGCCCACAAACACACTGCCCTGGCATACCTCAGTCACCCCTCTAGCTGGGTGCCCTATGCCAGTGGTGAGGGCACAGGTGCATGAGCCCTGTGCCCCTACAGTACCCAGGCCCATTCCTGGGCACTGTAAGTGCAGGGCTGCCATTCCGAGTATATGGTGCTGGGAGGTCGTCAGCACGTACTCCACAGCACCATGATGGCTGCACTGAAGACTGAGAAGTTTGGTATCAAACTCCTCAGCACAGTAAACCCACACTGATGCCAGTGTGGGATTTACTGTAAAATGCACGTCAGAGGGCAACTTAGAGTTACCCCCTGAACCTAACCTACAATCCACGTCTTGTCTGAGGGGCTGCCTAGGCTGCCACACAGCAGACATGTTGCTGGACCCCTGGGTAGAGAGCCATCCGCTCTCCCGGGCCTGCAACAATGCACGTCCTGGGTGAGGTGCTAGGCCCCCTCCCCCAGGATGGGCAGGGGAAGCTTCAAAGGCATTCCGCCTTGTGAGCTTCCCCAGACCACTTGCTGTACTCAGCAACTGGTCCCCACCGGTTCCTCCCCCATCCTGGTGGAAAGACTGGAGGGAAACACCAAGGGAGGAAAGGGGTGTGCCACCCTCTGCCAACCCCACCCCTCAGGTGGGGGAGGCGAGGTGAAGCACATCTCCGGGCTCTCGCCATCTTGAAGATGGGGAGCCCTGCCCAATCAGGACTAGGCTCCTGCCCCCTCCCACAGGAGAGTGGCAGGATAGGGGTGTACCCACCCCAGGGCAGGGACCCATTGGTCCCTGCCCTTTACCTACCTGTAACGCCCCTAAATCTAGTATTTAGGGGCACCCTGAACCTTCCTTCCTTAGATTCCCGCAACCTAAGAAGAAAAAGGACGAAAGAAGACGCCCAGCAGAGGAGACTGCAGAGAACAACTGACTTGGCCCCAGCCCTACCGGCCCGTCTGCAGTTTCCAGAGATCCTGCGCCAAAAATAGTCTTGTCCTGCAGCCAGCGACCTCCAGAACCCCAGGGAGGACTGACTGCCTTCAACAAAGACCGGATCTCCTGTGAACAGCAGCTCTGTTCAAAAGAAACACCAAACAAAGACTCCGAGCCTGCTGAGGAGAAAGAAACCCGACGCCTGGAACCACCACTGCACCCGTCGCCTACAGCCCGAGTTCAAGTGGCCCACCGGTCCCAGCGAGGTCCCCCAGCTCTCCAGAGTCCGAGTCCACCGTGGGTTGACCCCTCCAGGACTCCCCGACGTCGCCTGCAGCCTCTGCACGGAGAACCCCCAACCGCGAGTGGCCCGGTAAGGTGAAATCCGACCTCAAAAGACACCCCTGCATCCAGACGCCCTGCGCCCTGGAGAAAGGAACCCGAGGTGCACCTACGTCCCCGAGCCCTCCAACTTACCTGCCCAGCTGTTGGTTCCTCCTGGAAGTCTTCCTGGACCGAGCCTGCAGCTGAAAACCAAAACCGAAAATTTCCATTGAAATCAACAGGGCACCCGACCTCAAAACAGCACTCTGCACCCGGCCGCCCTAGTGCCGCTGAGGGTGCCTCTTTGGTGCTAACTTGGTCCCCAACGTGCCCTGAGCTTAACCCTAGGAGCTTTGCTCCCACAACCCCGTGGCCTGCTTGCCAGCCGCCACCAACCGGAGTCCCCTATCCTCCATAGGATAACATTGGGCCTCAACACTCTGCACCCGGCCGCCCTAGTGCCGCTGAGGGTGCAACAACAGTGCATCACTGACCCTGGGAGACCCCTGAGTCTAACCCCAGAACCCTAACTCAAAAGACCGATTACTTACCTCGAGACCGATAACTCATTTTTCCTCATAGGATAACATGGACACTTTTTCTTCCAAAAGTTTCTAAGTGTCGACTTTTGAAAACAAGAATATTCTTTAAAAATCGTACAGACTACCAAAACGTAATTACTTACCTGTTTTAAGTAAATGTCCCAGGGCTGAACCTAGGAGTCCAGCACTGGATTACAAAAGTAACGTTAAAAGTAACTTACCGGCGAATTGAATTTTCTTACATAGGGATCCATTGACTGGTTTTCTGTGAAATTTCTTCTAAGTGTCCACTTTTGAAATACCAAAATATTGCTTAAAAATCACAACAGTAACGAATTCCGAATTACTCACCTACTATCAGGAGAGACCTCAGTACTGCATCTTTTAGTCCAGTACCGACCATGAAAAGTAATTTTTACCGTACTTACCAGTAACTGGAAATTCCTCTCATAGGATATCATTGCCTGCTTTTTGTTGAAAAAGTTTCTAAGTGTCGATTTCTGAATCATACAAATATTCTTTAAAAATCGTACAAACTACAAAAACGTAATTACTTACCTGTTTTAAGTAAATGTCCCAGTGCTGAACCTAGGAGTCCAGCACTGGATTACAAAAGTAACGTAAACATACTTTGCTTGCAAACTGTATTTCCTTCCCTAGGATAACATTGGTAATTTTACCCAGAAAAGTTTCTAAGTGTCAACTTTTGAAATACAGTAATATTCCTCAAAAATCACTACTATAACCAAAACGCTTTTTCTCACCTGTTTACAGGAAGTGTCCCGGGACTGAATCCAAGATCCAGTCCCGTGGTTAGAAAAGTAATCCAAAAAGTAATCTATTGCATTTAACCAGAAATTTCCATTGAGCTCAATGTATAATTGTGTTTAAAATTGTGTTGCATATTGCAACAACTGTAACTATTGCATTCAAAAGTCTATTGCCAATTGAACAGTAGTTAACTAAAGCATCTCATTCTGAGAAAGTATATTTTGACACCCATTGTTGGTTCTAAAATAAAACAACTATATTTTTATATACAAACCATTGGCCTAGAGTTCAGTTCTTGAGTGTGTGGCTTCATTTGCTGACTGAGTGTGTACAACAAATGCTTTACACTGTCCTCTGATACTGCCTTACTGCTCGACCAAGCTACCACTTTGGAGAGTAAGGTTATATCTAACTTTAGCCTCTGCCAAACCTCTGGGGACTGTGGACTGTGCACACTGAACCTTACTTTGGTGCAGTATATACAGAGCCACTTTCTTACATTGGTGGATCAGCGGTGGGATACAAACTTGCATTGTTGGACTACTTGGTTACCATCTGATCACACGACAGAACTCTTAAATTGCCTTTAGAATTCTGATTTTTTCAAATTGGCATTTTTTACCAAATTACTAAAAGTCGTTAGGGCCTTGCTTAAGTCCCTTTAAAATTGTAGAAAATAAAAAGTCACTATAGTCAAGGGTAGAGGGGTTAGAACTTTTTGTTAGAATGTCTCAAGAAAACAACCCAGCTATTAGTGAAAATAATAATGACATACAGGACATGGTTGAGGAGCTCGACCTCACCCCTTATCTTCATTTGTCTTTCAAAGAGATAAGGTCCTTATGTAAACTTAAAAATATACCAATGGGCCAGCATCCAACCAAACAAGGGCTCCAGGAGCTCCTGGCTGAGTATGCTAAGGCCCACCCCTCTGAGCATGGTGATGACCACGCAGAGGAGGAAAGGAGTGAGGAGGATGGGGATGGTAACCCACCTCCACCACTTCCTAGGGAAGACAGGGTCACTGCACCCTTATTTCCAAGAGTAAACCTCTGGGGACCTAGGGGCCACCTAGGTGGTTCAGGTCCCAGAGAGGACACTGAGGATAGCCTTAGTGAGGAGGACCACCTTTTAGCAAGGTTGGCCAAAAGACTGGACCTAGAGACCAGACTCCTGGCTCTAGAGAAGGAAAGACAGGAGATGGGTTTAGCACCCATCAATGGTGGCAGCAATACTAAAACTAAGGATAGGGAGGAAACTTCTGATCCTAAAATCCCCAAAGGGATTGTCCCTAAATTTGAGGAAGGTGATGACATCACCAAATGGTTCACAGCCTTTGAGAGGGCTTGTGAAATAAGAAAAGTAAAGAAACCTCTCTGGGGGCACTCCTGTGGGAACTGTTCTCTGGTAACTGCAGAGACAGGCTTCTGACCCTCTCTGGGCCAGATGCAGGGTCCTATGACCTCATGAAGAATACTCTGATTGAGGGATTTGGGCTCACTACTGAGGAGTATAGAATTAGATTCAGGGGGCTCACAAAACCCAGACCCAGTCCTGGATTGACTTCAGTAGACTACTCAGTAAAGACACTGGATGGTTGGTTAGCTGGACATAATGTGCAGGATTTTCCTGGACTTTACAATTTGTTTATGAAGGAACACATACTAAGTAATTGCACAAACGAAAAGTTGCATCAGCATTTGGTAGACCTAGGTCTAATTTCTCCCCAAGAATTGGGAAAGAAGGCAGACCACTGGGTCAGAACAAGGGTAACTAGGACATCCACTGGGGGTGACCAAAAGAAAGGGGTCACAAAGCCTCCCCAGAAGAAAGATAGTGAACCCCTTAAGGATAAAAGTAAGGAGTCCCAGGCAGCCCCCAAAAACCTGTCCAGGAGGGTGGGCCCAAAGACACCTCACAAACTAAACCAGGGTACCAAGGTAAGAATTGGGATCCCAACAGAATATGGTGTCACAACTGTCAGAAGTCAGGACACCACACCAAGGACCCTAGCTGTCCTAAAAACAAGATCCCTAGTACAGCCCCAGGGGTGACTAGTGTAGCCCCAGGAGTTGCCAGTGTAGCTCTGGAGGAAGGGTCCTCAGATGAGGAAGTCCTCCTAGCTTTCAACTGGAAAATGGGCCCAAGAGGTAAGCTGGAGATCCCAGAGGGGAGTAGACACTTCCACCGCCTACTGGTGAATGGAATCCCAGCCACTGCCCTGAGAGATACCTGTGCCAGTCACACTGTGGTGCATGACAGGTTGGTACTCCCACACCAGTATGTCCCAGGGGAATCAAGGAGAGTAAGGGCTGTCCCAGGGGAGTCACTGTTAGGCCTGTGGCTGTAGTGCCCCTAGTCATAGCTGGGTCCCTTAGATGGAGAAAGGTGGTAGTCAGTAAAGACCTCCCCTTGATTGTCTCCTGGGGAATGACCACTTAGAGGTGGACCTGAGCCAAAGAGAGGCACTGGCCCAATGCCAGGCCTCACCCAAGAAACCTGGGGGCTCAACCTGCAGTCAGTGCAGCTGAGCCCCAAAAGAGTAAAAAGGAACAGGGTAGGAAAGGTGGGCAACTGTTAGCCACAGTCCCAGAGGGCCAGGGAGATTCTATCCCAGTGAGGGAAAACTCCAGAAGTGGCCCTGGTAAAGCCCCCTAGCCAACAAGAAGACCTGACTAGTCAGGCAACTGTCCAGCCTGAGTTGGTGGCTCCTCAGCTGGCAGAACAAAGGGTGGAGGAAGGGTGCTCACTACAAAGTTTAGTGACCCCCCACCCTAAAGCAACAGGCAGACAGCCAGGACCCAAAGAGACCTGTAAGATAGCCCCTTCACTTGCCAGACAGGAGCTAAAGGTGTGGTTCTGGGCACTGACAGCTGTCAGCAGCCTCTGCTGGGTGTTAGCCTTCATGGCAGCCCTATCCTTGGCATGGTGGCCTAACCCCCTGCCAAATAACAAGCTAGGCCCCCTGACCCTATTGGTCATGGTGGGGTTGCTCAAACTGTGGCTGACCTCTGTGGGTAAGCTGGGCTTTGCCCTGGCTAAGTTAGACTTTGCAGAGGTGGGCATCTCTGAACCCAAACTTAAAAGATGGGGTGAAGACACTAAAGAGCAAGGAGAGGAGCTTTGGGAATTAGGTCCTGAAACTGATGAGGTAGGCCAGCTCCCCAAAGGGACTGACCTGGACAGAAGGATATAAGGCGGAGTAGGCCCTGCAACTTTCAAACCACTTCCCCAACTCTTCCTCGCCTGAAAGACTAGACAGGCTCTCCCAGCGTTGGCTGAGTCTCCTGGCCTTTGGGCTGGGGGGCTTGTGTAGGAAAGTGGGTTTCTGTTGCAGTAACCCCCACTTTTTGCCTGATAACTGATGCACTTTTCCTTGGTGTGCCCTGGATCCCTGCCAATCGGGTACCCAGGGCCTGTGTTCCTTCCCTAAAAACTGTACTCAGCCTAAACCCAATTGGCATCTCTGGCCACAGGTAAGCCCCTGGTAAATGGTACCCTAGGTACCCAGGGCACTGTGACCAGAGAAGACCCCTAAGGGCTGCAGCACTTATTGTGCCACCCTTAGAGGCCCTGTACCCTGACACACACACACTGCCCTTGCAGGCTGAGTGTCTTGGTGCAGAACAAAACAGAGAGTCGACATGGCACACATCCCTGTGTGCCATGCCCACAAACACACTGCCCTGGCATACCTCAGTCACCCCTCTAGCTGGGTGCCCTATGCCAGTGGTGAGGGCACAGGTGCATGAGCCCTGTGCCCCTACAGTACCCAGGCCCATTCCTGGGCACTGTAAGTGCAGGGCTGCCATTCCGAGTATATGGTGCTGGGAGGTCGTCAGCACGTACTCCACAGCACCATGATGGCTGCACTGAAGACTGAGAAGTTTGGTATCAAACTCCTCAGCACAGTAAACCCACACTGATGCCAGTGTGGGATTTACTGTAAAATGCACGTCAGAGGGCAACTTAGAGTTACCCCCTGAACCTAACCTACAATCCACGTCTTGTCTGAGGGGCTGCCTAGGCTGCCACACAGCAGACATGTTGCTGGACCCCTGGGTAGAGAGCCATCCGCTCTCCCGGGCCTGCAACAATGCACGTCCTGGGTGAGGTGCTAGGCCCCCTCCACCAGGATGGGCAGGGGAAGCTTCAAAGGCATTCCGCCTTGTGAGCTTCCCCAGACCACTTGCTGTACTCAGCAACTGGTCCCCACCGGTTCCTCCCCCATCCTGGTGGAAAGACTGGAGGGAAACACCAAGGGAGGAAAGGGGTGTGCCACCCTCTGCCAACCCCACCCCTCAGGTGGGGGAGGCGAGGTGAAGCACATCTCCGGGCTCTCGCCATCTTGAAGATGGGGAGCCCTGCCCAATCAGGACTAGGCTCCTGCCCCCTCCCACAGGAGAGTGGCAGGATAGGGGTGTACTCACCCCAGGGCAGGGACCCATTGGTCCCTGCCCTTTACCTACCTGTAACGCCCCTAAATCTAGTATTTAGGGGCACCCTGAACCTTCCTTCCTTAGATTCCCGCAACCTAAGAAGAAAAAGGACGAAAGAAGACGCCCAGCAGAGGAGACTGCAGAGAACAACTGACTTGGCCCCAGCCCTACCGGCCCGTCTGCAGTTTCCAGAGATCCTGCGCCAAAAATAGTCTTGTCCTGCAGCCAGCGACCTCCAGAACCCCAGGGAGGACTGACTGCCTTCAACAAAGACCGGATCTCCTGTGAACAGCAGCTCTGTTCAAAAGAAACACCAAACAAAGACTCCGAGCCTGCTGAGGAGAAAGAAACCCGACGCCTGGAACCACCACTGCACCCGTCGCCTACAGCCCGAGTTCAAGTGGCCCACCGGTCCCAGCGAGGTCCCCAGCTCTCCAGAGTCCGAGTCCACCGTGGGTTGACCCCTCCAGGACTCCCCGACGTCGCCTGCAGCCTCTGCACGGAGAACCCCCAACCGCGAGTGGCCCGGTAAGGTGAAATCCGACCTCAAAAGACACCCCTGCATCCAGACGCCCTGCGCCCTGGAGAAAGGAACCCGAGGTGCACCTACGTCCCCGAGCCCTCCAACTTACCTGCCCAGCTGTTGGTTCCTCCTGGAAGTCTTCCTGGACCGAGCCTGCAGCTGAAAACCAAAACCGAAAATTTCCATTGAAATCAACAGGGCACCCGACCTCAAAACAGCACTCTGCACCCGGCCGCCCTAGTGCCGCTGAGGGTGCCTCTTTGGTGCTAACTTGGTCCCCAACGTGCCCTGAGCTTAACCCTAGGAGCTTTGCTCCCACAACCCCGTGGCCTGCTTGCCAGCCGCCACCAACCGGAGTCCCCTATCCTCCATAGGATAACATTGGGCCTCAACACTCTGCACCCGGCCGCCCTAGTGCCGCTGAGGGTGCAACAACAGTGCATCACTGACCCTGGGAGACCCCTGAGTCTAACCCCAGAACCCTAACTCAAAAGACCGATTACTTACCTCGAGACCGATAACTCATTTTTCCTCATAGGATAACATGGACACTTTTTCTTCCAAAAAGTTTCTAAGTGTCGACTTTTGAAAACAAGAATATTCTTTAAAAATCGTACAGACTACCAAAACGTAATTACTTACCTGTTTTAAGTAAATGTCCCAGGGCTGAACCTAGGAGTCCAGCACTGGATTACAAAAGTAACGTTAAAAGTAACTTACCGGCGAATTGAATTTTCTTACATAGGGATCCATTGACTGGTTTTCTGTGAAATTTCTTCTAAGTGTCCACTTTTGAAATACCAAAATATTGCTTAAAAATCACAACAGTAACGAATTCCGAATTACTCACCTACTATCAGGAGAGACCTCAGTACTGCATCTTTTAGTCCAGTACCGACCATGAAAAGTAATTTTTACCGTACTTACCAGTAACTGGAAATTCCTCTCATAGGATATCATTGCCTGCTTTTTGTTGAAAAAGTTTCTAAGTGTCGATTTCTGAATCATACAAATATTCTTTAAAAATCGTACAAACTACAAAAACGTAATTACTTACCTGTTTTAAGTAAATGTCCCAGTGCTGAACCTAGGAGTCCAGCACTGGATTACAAAAGTAACGTAAACATACTTTGCTTGCAAACTGTATTTCCTTCCCTAGGATAACATTGGTAATTTTACCCAGAAAAGTTTCTAAGTGTCAACTTTTGAAATACAGTAATATTCCTCAAAAATCACTACTATAACCAAAACGCTTTTTCTCACCTGTTTACAGGAAGTGTCCCGGGACTGAATCCAAGATCCAGTCCCGTGGTTAGAAAAGTAATCCAAAAAGTAATCTATTGCATTTAACCAGAAATTTCCATTGAGCTCAATGTATAATTGTGTTTAAAATTGTGTTGCATATTGCAACAACTGTAACTATTGCATTCAAAAGTCTATTGCCAATTGAACAGTAGTTAACTAAAGCATCTCATTCTGAGAAAGTATATTTTGACACCCATTGTTGGTTCTAAAATAAAACAACTATATTTTTATATACAAACCATTGGCCTAGAGTTCAGTTCTTGAGTGTGTGGCTTCATTTGCTGACTGAGTGTGTACAACAAATGCTTTACACTGTCCTCTGATACTGCCTTACTGCTCGACCAAGCTACCACTTTGGAGAGTAAGGTTATATCTAACTTTAGCCTCTGCCAAACCTCTGGGGACTGTGGACTGTGCACACTGAACCTTACTTTGGTGCAGTATATACAGAGCCACTTTCTTACAGACGTCCTCGTTGACGTGGCAGAGCTATGGAGAAAAGTTTCTGTGGAATGCTGCGCATGGGGCAATTCAAAAGGAGGAATCCACGGACAGATATTGTATCCACCAGAAAAAGCATTAGCAAAGGTAAGTAACTTGTTCATCTGGCACTATGGCGGATATGTAACGAAGTTGTCCTTGTTGAACTGCCATTACACATATGTAACATTGTCCTTCTGTGGCACTAAGCTCAGCACATGCAGCTTTGTTTTCAGCTGCATCACAAACAGCCTATTCTATTTTGGAAATCATGATGCAAATATTGAGGTTTATTACAAACCCGAAGTTCCTGCTTTCTCTTTGATTGCATATTTTTTCCCCTCAAAACTGCAAATGTAAATAGGGAAGTTCAGTGTTCAAGTGATGAACGTTGTTTCTCAGTTCTTTGTCTTCTGTCTTCAGTTTGCCGCACTGGCAAGATTGCCATGAGCTGTGGAGCAAGAAGCGACGCCGGCAACGGCAGAGTGGCATACCAGTGGAGGACCCTCCCCCGGCGAAGGCTCCCCGGAAGGAACCTCTACCTGCAGTCACTGCTGACCCTGTCAAGAACTGCACACCTCCCCCACCAGCACCTCCACCAATCAAAGCTGAAACTTGTGTTACTGATTTAGGTGAGTGTACATTGAAAATGGAGTTCTTTGTCAGGGGGTTTTGATTTAACATTCATAAATATTGAGTAGTTGCGCTCCGACATGAGATCCCAGAACATTCAACAGTTTTGTGCAAGTAAAACATGAGTAAGCGGTGAGTAGTGTTGGTTATTTGGTGTGTTTCATTGTCACCCTGTTTTGCCAAAGGTTGTAATTAATTGGATGCATGTCTGATGATTAACTTTGACCTAATTATTAGTATGTGGTTTGCACCAGAAGGGACACTTGGATCTCGTAATTTAAGAGCCCCATGTTCAGATGCTCATCTCTAAGGTTAGGAATAGCATTGTTCTAATTTGTATGGCTTCCTTTTTTGTGCTAGGGAAAAGTAGATGCTCATGCAAATTGTGATTCTTCCTGGTCTGTTACTATTGATGTCTGAACTCTTCTAAAGGTAAAAATTGAGACCTAGCTAAAGTGGCGAAAGAGTTGGAGTGGTAAGTCAGTTGTAGCAGAATGCCTTCTCTGTACTGTCTAAATACAATGTTAGGTTCTGTGGAATGTAATTTAATTTGATAGACCAGTAAAGCCACAAAGGTGTTTATTTAGGAGTATTGAATTATTTTACGATTTCAGAGCAATCTATTTTCTTTCCAGTCTCCTGGTCAAAGCAGGCTTCGTACTGAAATGTCTTTGAAATCATAGAGCAAGGACTCTTTTATATACCATCATATAGAGGGTTTCCCATTTGGAGCCCTCATTAATGGCAGGTGGTACTAGACATTCATAAATCATTCGAAAGGACTACGCAGTGTACAGATTGATAAGTAATTATTATACTAGTAGCTATTTCACCTGAACTGACTCTAAAAGAGGATTGAAGGATTTTTTTTGCCAAAGTGTTGACAATTTTAAAATTATTACAAGATGGTCTATACTCTTTTAAAAAAACATGGACTTCAACAGTGACTTTTTGCCAGTCTGTGTGAAGAGATAATGAGGGTAACCCGGGAGCCCTACTGCCATGAATAGTATGAAGTTGGTTATGTTTCTTTGCTTGATAAATGTATGTTCGAGGCATGTGTGGCTGTAGATTCACATGCTGTGAATAATCCTGCCATCTAGTGTTGGGCTTGGAAGTGTGCAAGTTGTTTTTCTTTGCAGAAAGTCTTGAGTCACTAGGTATTGTGACTGACTCCTCCTCTTGCTGGTAATGCACATATTCATTGTGAGAGTCTCTCTTTTGACATGGTTGGCCCGCACTTTTTCCCTGGAAAATGATGTGGTTTCAATGGTAGTGCACAGGGTTCCTGCCAACTAAGTTCCCTCAGCCAGTGCTTCTTCCCTAAAACTGTTACACAATTTGCCCTTAAGGCCCCTGTAAGTCCCTAGTAAATGGTACCTAGGTACCTATGGCATTGGGACTGAAGAGGATTCCCTAGGGACTTCTCAGCTAGGCCATGCAGACTGCTACTGCGGCATGCAAGGGCTGGTGCAGACAAAACGACAGTCAACATGACACTTCCTGCGTAGCATGCCAACTAGCACCCCTCTAGCAGATCTTACAGCCTTAAGGCAGGAGGCACTATACCACAGGTTTGGGCATAGCTGCATGAACAGATATGCCCCTAAAATATTCAAGTCCATTCTTAGATATTGTAATTCCAGGGAAGCCATAGAGTACATGGGCTGGAAACTCAAAAACCCGAGTTCCCCAGCACCATGCTGGCTTCTCTGGACCCACGAGTGTTTGGTACCAAACTACTCCTCTCAAAAAACCCACATTGATGCCAGTGTGGGATTTATTGAAACATCTAATCAGAGGGCACCTCAGTGGTGCCCCCTGAAAACCTACCAACCCTGGTGTGGCTACAGACTGGCTTTAGGCAGCCTGCCACCACCAGACATGTTTCTGGACCCCTGGGTCGAGAGCCTCTGCTCTCTGGGACCAGAAATAAAGCACATCCTGGGCGGAGGTATCACACCACCTCCCCCAGGATGGGCACAGTGCTCGAAAGGGAAGCTTCAAAGGCCTGTTGTTTCTGTAATGCGACCCCCAGCCTCTGCTGCTAGCAGTAGAAGGCAGCCCCCGGTTTACACCCCCACTTTGGGCTGGAAAACCAGTGGGAAAACCTAGGAAGAATAGGTGGTGTGCCCACCTCTGCCAACTCAACCCCTAAGGTGCAAGGAGGCAAGGCGAAGTACACTTTTCAGTCCCTGCCATCTTCGAGATGGGAGACTCCTCCAATCAGGGCTAGGACTATGCCCCCTCCCACAGGAGGGTGGCATAGAGGTTGTAGACACCCCAGGTAAGGTGCCCATTGACCCTGCCTGTCACTCCCTTAAAAACGCCCATAAATTTAGTATTTAGGTGGCTCCCCAGACCCTGAAACTAGTTCCTGCTGACCTAAGAAGAAAAAGGATGAAGAAGACGCAGTGCAGAAGACTGAAGATGCCTACTGACTTAGCCCCAGTCCTACCGGTCTGTCTGCAGCCCTCGAAGATCTTGTGAAGAAACAACACCTGTCCAGCAGTCGGCGACCTCCACAACCCCTGGGAGGACTGTCAGCCTTTGAAGAAGACCAGAACACCCAAGGACAGCAGCTCTGTCCACACGAAAGCAGCACAAACGACTCTGGTGCCCTCCAGATCTGCGATCCCTGACCACTCTGCACCGAAAGCCTCTGACCTGTGTCCAGGTGACCCACTGATTCAGAACAGGTTCCCCAGCGATCCTGAGTCCAAGTCCAGCATTGGCTCACCCTTCCTAGACTCCACAACGACGCCTGCAGTGTGAATCCAAAGGCTCCCCCCGACTGCAACCGGCTTCGCTAAGCGAACCTGACGTCCAGGGACACCCCTGCACCTGAAGCCCCAGGGCCTTGGGTACCTCGACCAGCGGTGTCCCTACAACATCTCCCTTTACCTCTGCTGTCGCTGGTGTCCTGCATGTAGCCTCCAGTTCGTCGCCTGCAGCCAGTCTTCAAATCCAAGTTCCTCCATTGATTTGCATTGAGTGCTCAACGCTGTGTTTGCACCCGGCTGCCCCTTTGCCACTAGTGGTGTATGTTTGGTGCTGCCTTGTGGCCTCCCAGTGCTAGTGTAAAACCCCAAAGCTTGAGCCCTGCAACTGTCTTACTTACCTGCAAGCAGTGAGACTTCAAGCACCGTCCTCCGTCTCCATGGGGTAATATTGGGCCTGATGCTCAACTTTGACCTTTACACCTGGCAGCCCTTGTGCCGCTGGTGGTGCAGTGTTTGTGCTTACCTGAACCTTGCCCTCTGCTGACCCTGCAACCTGAAGACTGGATTTGTAAGTTGTTCACTTACATGTAAAACCACATTATTGTTTTCCTCTATAGGTTGACATTGAAAAGACTGAAAATTGCAGTGTCCACTTTTGAAACTGAAAAGAATTTCTATTTAAAAATGTACTTAACTTTTTGCGAAGATCTTGTTCTTAAAATAAATATTGAGCAAAGCTTATGTAGGAAGCTGGCTCTGTATATGGTGTTGCCACTAGGGGATTATTCCGTGCACCGAGTCCAGGAGTTCCCCAAAAGTGTACAGGGCTCAATGTAATACCCAAAGGGCCCTATTAATGGTAGTGTTGGCTAGCAGCCTTAGGCCTAGCACAGAGGAGTGTAAGACATTTATTGCCCAACATTGGCCGTTAATGGACACATGGCTCAAGAAGAACATCCAGAAAATTTTTAGAAAAATATATTTTGTTTGTATTTTTTGTGAAAGAAACAGTTAGTTATAGATTCCTTACCTTAGAATTACCGCCAGGCGTCAGACTGGATCCGGAAAGTTTTTCGTCAGCAGTACCCCTGCGCGTCGGAAGGTGGCGTTGGTCGACTCCACGTTCGTCGTCGTGGTCGCCGGGATGACGTCGCGCTAGCTACATAGACGTCGCCCTCATGCGCTGTCAGTTCTTTCTTTTTCCGCGCCAGCAAGTGCAGATCCAGAGAGAGCGGTACCCCGGTCATTTTTTGACTGAGCTATTTTTGTTGTTTTCTGTCTGAGTCCATCGACTCCTGGTCCAAGTGGGATGCCCGGCTTTAAGGCTTGCGGTTCCTGTAACCGACTGATGTCGGTGACGGATCCGCACCGCGTGTGCCTCTACTGCCTGGAGCGCGACCACGACCCCAAGTCGTGCTCCGACTGCTGGACCATGGCGCTGAAGTCTTTGCGGGAGCGGTCCCGAAAGCTCCTCGAGGCCCGGCAGTCGGCTCCGCGCCGCTCGAGGTCCCCGTCGCGGAGGAGGTCGTGGGACCAATCACGGAGCCAACACCATTATTTGTGGAAGCACTCTGGGTCAGGTAAGTCGAAGCACAAAAAGAAGTCGAAGAAGCATAGTCACTCTTCGACTTCTCCCCGTCCGTCGGCCGACGAGGGATGCGGGTGGTGCGGCTCCGCGTGCGGAGCTCGTAGGGTCGACTCCGGGTTTCCCCCCCTTCCCGGGACCGGGAGCGACCCCTGCCCAGCTCCGTCAGTTCTACGAAGCGATGCACGCCATCTTTGGGCAGCCCGACTCCGCCGGCGTGCCTTCGGGCCACGCGGACTCGGCTGGGGGCCCTGGGGCTTCGGCGCCGCAGGGTCCCCCTGGATCCAGGCCTGGATCCGGATCGGCGCCGGTCGACCTCGTTACGCCTCCCCTGGCGCCGATTCCACCGGCACCATGTCTGCCACCGGTGTCGGCTGTCCCCCCAGCCGACGTCGACCCCGGCCTCCACCTCGAGGTAGACACGGAGTCGACCGACGCCGGCGGGTACTTTTGTGCCCCTGTTCTACCCTGGCTCTTTGAGACCAGATTGGCAGCCAGAGGAGGATGAGGAGGACTGGGAGTGGCCTGGGGACCCTTTGACCGACCAGTTGGTGTACGAACTGGACTGGCGAGAGGAACTGAGGGAAGCCAGTGGTCTGGATACCTCACCAGACCTTGGCATGTTGTCTCCTCCTACTGTGGCTACGGAGGAGGGAGCGTCCTACGCAGTGGTGTTGCGTAGGGCGGCTGAGGCTCTCCACCTCGAGCTACCTACGGTGGCAGTCAGGGCTAACCTCCTGACAGAGGTCCTTCAACCGGCAGCGAGCTCTTCGGAGCCCCTGCTGCCGTTTAATGAAGCCCTCACGGGCCATGGACCACATGCCCAAAAGGATGTCCAACACGGGCTCCTGTGGACAGGATGATTGCCCGACACCACCACCACCGCCCGGCCCCGGGCGACCCCACTTTCCTCTCCCAACACCCCACCCCTGACAGCTTGGTGGTCCAAGCCTCCACTTCAAAAGGCACCTTCCCTACCGCACCACCGTATAGGGAATCCAAAAAGCTGGACTGTGAGAAAGTGCCATCTTTCTTGCATGGCATGCCCCCACTTTTTGCTGAATTGCTGATGTACTTTGACTGAGTGTGCCCTGGGCTCCTGCCAATCAGGTGCCCAGGGCCTGTTTCTTCCCTAAAACTGCTTTGTAGCCTAAACCCAATTGGCATCTCTAGCCACATGTCAGCCCCTGGTAAATGGTACCATAGGTACCCAGGGCACTGTGACCAGAGAAGGCCTCTAAGGGCTGCAGCACTTATTGTGCCACCCTTAGAGGCCCTGTACCCTGACACACACACACTGCCTTTGCAGGCTGAATGTCTTGGTGCAGAACAAAACAGAGAGTCGACATGGCACACATCCCTGTGTGCCATGCCCACAAACACACTGCCCTGGCATACCTCAGTCACCCCCTCTAGCTGGGTGCACTATGCCAGTGGTGAGGGTACAGGTGCATGAGCCCTGTACCCCTACAGTACCCAGGTCCATTCCTGGGCACTGTAAGTGCAGTGCTGCCAGTATATGGTGCTGGGAGGTTGTCATCACGAACTCCACAGCACCATGATGGCTACACTGAAGACTGAGAAGTTTGGTATCAAACTTCTCAGCACATTAAACCCACACTGATGCCAGTGTGGGATTTAATGTCAGATGCACGACAGACGGCAACTTAGAGTTGCCCCCTGAACCTAACCCACAATCAAGTCCTGCCTGAGAGGCTGCCTAGGCTGCCACCCAGCAGACATGTTGCTGGACCCCTGGGTAGAGAGCCATCCGCTCTCCCCGGCCTGCAACAATGCACGTCCTGGGCGAGGTGCTAGGTCTCCTCCCCCAGGATGGGCAGGGGGAAGCTTCAAAGGCATGCCGCCTTGGTAAGCCTCCCCAGACCACTTGCTGTACTCAGCAACTGGTCCCCACCGGTTCTAGCCCCCACTCTGGCGGGAAGACTGGCGGGAAACCACAAGTGAGGAAAGGGGTGTGCCAGCCTCTGCCAACCCCACCCCTCAGGTGGGGAGGCGAGGTGAAGCACATCTCCGGGCTCTCGCCATCTTGAAGATGGGGAGCCCTACCCAATCAGGACTAGGCTCCTGCCCCCTCCCACTGGAGAGTGGCAGGATAGGGGTGTACCCACCCCAGGGAAGGGACCCATTGGTCCCTGCCCTTTACCTACCTGTAACGCCCCTAAATCTAGAATTTAGGGGCACCCTGAACCTTCCTTCCTCAGATCCCGAATTCGAAACAAACAAGAACAAGAAGAAAGAAGACCTGCCGTGCAGCTGCTCACAAGAGGACGACACCAACTGACTTGGCCCCAGCCCTACAGGCCTGTCGACCCTCGAACCTGCTCCTGCTAAACCCCGGCGTCTCCAGTGGTCAGCAACCTCGAAAACCCCGGAGGACCTGACTGCCTTGCTCAACTAAAAGACTGGGACTCCCACGAGCAGTGGTACTGCTCAAAAGCAAGTAACAAACCCCTGGTGCCAGCCAGGAACCGCGACTCCTGCACCCGCCGAGCCCGGCCTGTGCCTGAGTGGACAAAGACCACGAGGACGTCCCCCCGGCGACTGTGACCCAGAATCCAGCACCCAAGGACCCTCCTCGACGCTCCTGACGACGCCTGCAGCCTCAGAACCAGGGACCCCTCCAACCGCGACCAGCAAGAGGGTAAGATTTCCCGACGCGAAAAGACACCCCTGCACCCGGCGCCCTGCGGCCTCCTGTGCCCAACTCCGAGGTGCTTACCTATCCTCCAACTACCCAACTTACCTCTCGAAGTGGTGGTCGCACCTGAAGAATCTCCGTCCCCGAGCTTGCAGCCTTTGTTCAACTTCCAGCTTCTCCATTGAAATACATTGAGCGCCCGACGGCTCAAAAGCACCCTGCACCCAGCTGCCCGAGTGCCCCTGGGAGTGCAACACCTATCCTATTTTTCTTCCCCACTTGCCCTGGGTAAGTGACCAGGAGCCCAGCTCCCAAAGCCGCGTGGCCTGCCTGCCAGCAGCCATTACAAGGGCCCCCTGCCCGCCATAGGCTAACATTGGGCCTAACTTACTCTGCACCCGGCCGCCCCTGTGCCGCTGAGGGTGTACCAACTGTACCTACCTGACCCTGGGAGACCCCTGAGTCTATGCCCAGAACCTTAACTCCTCCAGTCGAGTACTTACCTGAAAACCGATAACCTACATTTTCTCCGTAGGGTAACATTGACTGGTTTACACTGAAATTTCTTCCAAGTGTCGAGTTTTGAAACTTTAAAATAATCACAAAAAATCGCCCGATAAACGAAATTACTCACCTGTTATCAGGAGAGATCCCAGTGCTGGATCTTGGTGCCCAGCACTGACCCTGAAAAGCAATTACAACTGTACTTACCGATAACTTGATTTTCCTCCATAGGATAACATTGCCTGGTTTTCTCCAGAAATTCTTCTAAGTGTCGATTTTTGAAACAATCAAATATTCCTTAAAAATCGCCTGTGTAACAAAAACGATTTCTTTCAACTGTTTACAGGAAATGCACCAGGGTTGAATCCAGGATCCAACCCTGAGTAAGAAAAATCATACGTAAAGTAACTGAAACTGCTTTTACTTAAAAACTCCCATTGAGCTCAATGTTATAATTGTGTTGCCTAGTGCAACAACTGTAGCTATTGCATTCAACAGTCTATTGTGTATTGAAAGTATATAACTAAAGCATCTCATTCTGAGAAAGTATTTTTATACCTACCTGTGGTTATAAAATAAAACAATATATTTTTATATACAAAACAATTGGCCTAGAGTTCAGTTCTTGAGTGTGTGAGACCATTTGCTGACTGAGTGTGTACAACAAATGCTTTACACTGTCCTCTGATGCTGCCTTACTGCTCGACCAAGCTACCACTTTAGAGAGTAAGGTTATATCTAACTTTAGCCTCTGCCAAACCTCTGTGGACTCTGTGCACACTGAACCTTACTTTGGTTCAGTATATACAGAGCCACTTTCTTACATGGACCACCTTGGGAAGAAAATGTTTTCTTCCGCCAGCTTGGGACTGCGGTTGGTAAACACTGCATGTCTGTTGGGCCGTTACACCCACTCTGTGTGGGATACGGTGGCGCAGGTGCTGCCCCAGTTCCCGGAAGAGGCCCGGGCCGTACTCTCCCATGCAGTTGCCAAGGGGAGAGACGGAGCGAAGTTTACCATCCGCTGTGGGCTGGATACAGCAGACGCACTTGACCGGACGATTTCCACGTCAGTAGCCCTTCGACGCTACGCCTGGTTGCGTTCGACTTGTTTTCCAGGGATGTTCAAACCACCCTTATGGACATGCCCTTTGATGGCCGTCGCCTTTTCGGCAACAAGCCAGACAACGCGCTAGAGCGCTTTAAGGACTCTTGGGCTACGGCCAGGTCCTTGGGCCTCTCCACCACCCGCCCTGCGAGGTCGGCCTTTCGCCCCTTTCGTGGCTACGGAAGGGGTGCCCCACAACGTCCCGCCCAGAGCCACAGGCCGGCGCAAGCTGTTCATCCCCAGCGCGGCCGGGGACGTGGGAACCACCGCCGTGGTTCTGGGGGCCAGCGGTCGGGCCAGTCCACCACAGCCCCCTCTGCAGCAGCCTCCAAACCCTCCTAGTCCGCCCTTTCAGGGCCACCAAACGCCAGTGGGCGGCAGGATCCGCCATCACCTCCCCCACTGGCGCACTATCACGTCGGACAGGTGGGTTTTATAGTCCTATGGGGCTGCTCCCTCCCCTTCGAGATTACCCCACCCTCCATGCCACCTCAGTACCATCGCATGTCGGAGGATCACCTGGCCCTTCTCCAACAGGAAGTTTCGGCACTCTTGGCCAAGGGTGCCATCGAGCGCGTTCCTGCCCCAGAAGTAGGTCGTGGTTGCTATTCCCACTACTTTCTGGTGCCCAAGAAGGCCAAAGGCCTGCGTCCTATCTTGGATCTCAGGAACGTCAACCGCTTCCTCCGGAAGGAGAAGTTCAAAATGTTGATGCTCGCTCAGGTCCTGTCTGCCCTCGACCCTGGAGACTGGATGGTAGCGTTGGACTTGCAGGACGCTTACTTTCACATCCCCGTCCTGCCGGCCCACCGGCGTTATCTGCGGTTCACAGTAGGCCACAAGCACTTTCAGTTTACCGTTCTCCCCTTTGGCCTTACCAGAGCCCCTCGGGTGTTCACGAAAGTGATGGCGGTGGTCGTAGCTCACCTGCGCAGATCAGGGGTTCCAGTCTTCCCCTATCTCGACGACTGGCTGTTGAAGTCAGGCTCGCTCCAGGCTGTCGTCTCCCACCTCCAGACTACGGCCGACCTCCTGCATTCGCTGGGGTTCTCCATCGTGCCGAAGTCACACCTGACCCCCTCTCAGAAGCTCCTCTTCATCGGAGCGGTTCTGGACTCGACGCAGTTTCGGGTTTATCCTCCCAAACAGCGAGTCCGGGATATTCGGGCTATGATTCCGATCTTTCCGCCTCTATCCCGGGTTTCGGTCAGGATGACCCTGAGGCTGCTGGGCCTCATGGCCTCCTGCATCCTGCTTGATAGATCATGCCAGGTGGCATGTGCGGGCTCTGCAGTGGGACCTGAAGTTCCAGTGGGTGCAGCATCGGGGGAATCTGTCCGATTGCATCCAGATCTCGGAGGGCAATGCACACCAATTGCAGTGGTGGCTAACGAACCAGGATTGGGTCAACGGCAGACCTTCCTTCCCAAGGTGGTTACTTCTTTCCACATTGGCCAAACCATCACTTTGCCCACCTTCTTTCCGTATCCTTCAAAAGAGGAAGAGAGGCTCCACTGTCTGGATCCAAAACGTGCGCTTTCCTTCTACTTGGATCGCACAAAACCATTCCGGTTGGACGACCAGCTCTTTGTTGGTTACGTGGGCGCTAAGAAAGGTCGGGCCGTGCACAAACGGACCATCTCCAGGTGGGTCGTTCTGTGCATCAAAGCCTGCTATTCTTTGGCAAAGAAGGAGCCTCCAGTGGGGCTGCGCGCCCATTCCACCAGGGCGACGGCAGCTACCACTGCTTTGGGTCGAGGAGTCCCCCTCAATGACATCTGTGAGGCAGCTACGTGGGCATCGTTGCATACGTTTACCAAACACTACTGCCTGGACAGCCAAGTCCGGAGAGACGGCTTCTTTGGCCGTTCTGTTCTCTAGGACTTTCTGGTGTGAACTTAGTTCGCAGACCCACCTCTGGGGTTGGTATTGCTGGGGTATCAATTCTAAGGTAAGGGATCTATAACTGTTTCTTTCAGATGAACAAGTTACTTACCTTTGGTAACGATATATCTGTAAGAAACATAGGTTAGTTATACATTCCTTACCGCCCCACCCATCCTCCCCGTTCTGCGAACTGACTTCTAGGGTTAAGGACATCCTTTCAGGGCCCTAGTTTTGTGCACCAGTGGTCAGTGTCTTGCATGGCTCTGCTCTTCTGGCGTGGAAAGTCGTGTACAGAACTGACGTCAGCGCGCGAGGGCGGCGTCTATGTAGCTACCGCAACGTCATCCCGGCGACCACTACCACGACGACGAACGCGGAGTCGACCGACGCCACCTTCCGACGAGCAGGGGTACTGCTGACACAACTTTCCGGATCCAGTCTGACGCCTGGGGGTAATTCTAAGGTAAGGAATCTATAACTAACCTATGTTTCTTACAGATATAGCGTTACCGAAGGTAAGTAACTTGTTCTTTAGGACCAAGATATTCGCAATCAGGTAAGTACTTTTTAAAATAGAAATACTTTTCACTTTGAAAAATCGACACTTAAAAACTTTTTAGAACAGTTCAGTTTTGTCCTATGGGGAAAACAATATCGCGGTTAAACAGGTAAGTAATGCACTTACAATCTGAGTCTTCGGAACCAAAAGTCAGCAAGGGTCAGGTGAGTACCAAAACTGCAGCGGCACAGGGGCAGCCGGGCGCAGAGGTCAGAATCAGAGTTCGGTCCAATGCTTTTCAATGGAGACTGGGGGGTGCCTGGGACCACACTGCTGGCAGGTAAGTAGATCGGTTGCAGAGGGTTAGCACAAGCACAGGGGGTCCACAAAGCAGCACCAAACGTACACCACCAGCGGCACTGGGGCGGCTGGGTGCAAAATCAGCATTTGGCGCCCAATGCTTTTCAATGGAGATTCTTCTTTTGGCAAACAGGCTGCAGGCTTTGCCCTGGAGGTTGCAGGAGGGAGACCAACGACAGCAGAGATAAGTAGAGATGTAGGGGGTCGTTGGGGCACCATCGGTTCAGCTCACGAAGGCCCAGGGGCTTGGGGTGCCTTTCGACGTCCCAGTCTTCTTACTGGAGCCAGTCGCGGTCGGGGAAAGCCTCTGGATTCACACTGCATGCGTCGCCGTGGAGATCAGCCAACGCTGGACACTGTCAGGATCGCTGGGGAGACTTTACTGGGTCGGTGGGCCACTCAGACTAGGGCCGTGGGCGTCTGGTGCAGAGTGGGCAGGGATCACGGTTCCAGTTTGATCCAGAGCCCTTGGTTTAGGAAGCTGGCTCCGTATATTCTATACCAAAAAGAGGAATAGTGTGCACAGTGCCTATTGAGTACCCAAAGGTATAGCAGAGGATAAAGTAGATACCTTGCACTCCATTTAGTGGTAGCTGTGCTGAGCATTTAGGCTTATTAGAGAGTATTGTGAATGCATTTGCTTTGTATACTCATACAAGGCTGGAACACACACTCAATGACTGACTCCAGGCCAATGTTTGTAGATAAACATTACCATAGTTACTTTTATTTCTAGGACCCAAGCGGAATTCAGTTGCAGTTAAGTAGACTTTTATTCAATACTTACAAGTTACTCGCAGTAGGTTTGTATAGCATCAAACAATACTATTCATGTGCATGAAATACTTTTCAATACCGCTGTACGACTAACCCGATTCCTGACTGTGAAAGCATGCTTTTTATAATTAATCTTTCCTCTAGCTTCACTTTTTCCGGGATCTTAGTTTATCGACCTCCGGGCCCTTTTGGTCGTTTCAACAAAGATTTACTTGAATGTGTAGCACATTCGGCCAGCTCTTCCCCCAATTTTACTATCTTGGGAGATTTTAACATGCATTTTGATGATGCTGAATCCACACCTTCTTTAGAATTGATTGAGGAGCTTTCTACGGCTCAACTCTTTTAAAAGGACTTGGCCCTACCCATATTAAAGGCCACTTGCTTGACCCGGTCTTCTCTAACATACAAAATCTTCAGATGGGCAATACAGTCCCTTTACCTTGGTCCGACCATTTTTAATTTCTTTTACCTGGACGCTAACTGATTTTATTTTACCCTCTGTGCGTACTAGGAAAGTGGCGCGCAAATGGTCTAAACTCCCTGTAGAGGCGTGGATAGATAATCTAAATAACTCCATCCCCCACCTCATTTAAACCCTATTGTGGCTAATGAAAATTTTAATAACTGGCTTGAGTCTTCACTTAATTGCATTCTTCCTAAAGTAGTGATTTCAGAAAAAGATGGAGGGAAAAATAATCCTTGGTACTCACATAAATTAAGGGAACTGAAACAGCAATGCAAGAAACTGGAAAGGAGTTGGAGAAAGGACTTCTCTGTTTCTAGGAAACTTTTATATAGAGAAGCCATTAGAATTTATAAAACTGAAGTAAAAAGCTCTCAAGCCCTCTATTTTCAGGATAAAATTATTAAAGCGGCTAATTCACCACGAGAAATATTTAAAATTATTAAAGCTCTTCTTACACCTCCGACCCCGTCCAGTGCTCTGGATAAAGCTCAATTGCGTTGCGACCAAATAGCGGATTTTTTCTCAGAGAAAATTCAAGCTATTTATCAATCATTTCCTTTAACTGTAGACCAACATCCCCCTCTATTAGGAAAGATAGCCATTCCGGAAGGTCAAATTCTGTTGGAGGATTTTCCGCCGCTAGACCTTCCTACTCTAACTGGGCTGCTAAAAGATTTAAAATCGGGCTCGCCTTTAGATCCTGCCCCGCCCGCGGTCCTCCATCAGATCGGTGAGGTTGTCTCACCAGTTATCCTTGAGGTGATTAATACTTCTCTCAAATCAGGCATAGTACCGCTCTCCTGGAAACATGCGAGGGTTAAAGCACTTTTAAAAAAGCCCAATCTGGACCCTGAAGTCTGGGCTAACTATCGTCCCATTTCTTTATTACCCGGATTAAGCAAAATTGCTGAAAAATACACGAATTCTATTTTATCCACCTTTATAGAAAACAATAACTACTTACACCCCACACAAACCGGCTTTAGACCACGACAGGGCACTGAAACTGCCCTCATTGCCGTGGTGGAAGAAGCTAGGAAGATTTTGGATTCCGGAGGCTGCGCGGCTTTGATCTTGCTAGATCTTAGCGCAGCCTTCGACACGGTAAATCATCAGTTGATGATTCAAAGACTTAGGGAAGTGGGAGTGGCCGGATCAGCTTTAAAGTGGCTGCAGTCCTTCCTTCAAGACAGGGTATTCACAGTCTTTGAAGAAGAATCCGCTTCTAAACAAATTCCTTTGACATGTGGGGTTCCTCAGGGCTCCTCCTTGAGCCCCACTATGTTTAATATATATCTGCGGTCATTAGCAGAAATAGTCCATCCCTTTGGTATACAGATTGTCACATATGCTGATGACACTCAACTGATTGTCTCCCTGAACCAACATTCCCAACAAGGCCACAATCTGGCTGCATGTCTTGAGAAGGTTCTTTATTGGATGAACAATTCATTTTTAAAACTTAATGGAACTAAGACAGAACTTATGCTGCTGGGGAACTCTGTCCCCCTAAATCTCGATTCTTGCTGGCCCAGCTGCCTAGGCTCTCCCCTCTTCCTAGGCAGCAAATTAAAAGTTTAGGGGTCTGGCTTGATTCAAACTTAAACTTTACTGAACAATCACGGAAAGTAGCAGCGTGTTGCTACGGCCTTTTAAGAATGATTCGGAAGATTCTCCCTCTACTACCTTTTTTGGCCAGACGACTGCTGGTCCAGGCTCTTGTTCTTTCACGGCTGGACTATGCGAATGCTATATATTTGGGAGCCCCATTATCTACTACCAGAAGACTTCAAACAGTGCAGAATTGTGCGGCCCGCATGCTGTTGAATATCCCGAGACGTATCTCGGCCAAACCTGCTCTCACTTCGTTGCATTGGCTTCCAGTCTGTCAAAGAATTCAATTTAAGGCAATGTGCATTGTACACAAATCTCTTTTTGACAATGGTCCTTGCCTGATTCGTCCATGGATTCAATCCTATTGCCCTAACAGACCCTTAAGATCGGCGAATAAAGGTCTGATTGTGGTTCCTAAGATTAAACGTGCTCGGAGTGGAGGTCGACTGTTTTCGTATAATGCAGCCAGATTATGGAACAGCCTTCCCCTCTATCTACGCTCTGAGACTAATCACACTAAGTTTAGGAAACTTTTGAAAACCTCTCTGTTTCTTTGAGTGTCGCATAGCATCACTGTTGTCGCAGCGCTGGGATGCCTTTGGGTGGCCATGCGCTTTAGAAATGCTACTTCATTCATTCATTCATTCATTCATTCAATACAGGAAGATACTTTGTATTCAGGATCACACTTGGTACAATACAGTGGGAGACCAATGCAGTTCTATGGGAAAAAGGCAGGTGAGTAACTCACAGGTAAGTAAACAGTTTTGACTTTGTCTCCAGGGGGGTCAACACTGGGTGAGGGTCGGACCTCACCCAGAATTGACATCTTGGAGCAAAGTTTCACCGCTTCCTCCATTCCATCTTTTGGAAATGCAGGAATCAGAGGAGGAAGGTTCCTGTGGAGTTGCATACAGTCCCTCTCAACTTAAGATAAAAAGTCAAGACACGGATGAGGAGGAGTATCATGACAAATCCGAATTTGTACAAGAGGAATTCTCTTTTAAAGACCGTCCTCTTTCAGGTTCACGAAGATATGAATCTTTTCAAGACACTTATGACTATGAGGAGGACAACCCTCCAATAGCCAGAGAAGAGTCGATTTCAGTGCCACTTTCATTGGTCACGGTTCTGAGGCACATGATAACGGACTACTATAGGCGCTTTCCAGAAGCTAATGCCCCTTTGCCTGACACCCCAAGCAAAACGCAAAGTGCACCCACTCCTGAGAAGGCAGCATCACCGCAGGCCTCACAGAAAACGCGCCCTCACCAGTAGTAGCCATCAGAGATGACTATATTGAGAGCGATGTAGAAGAGGATGAACCTGTGGGCGATGAGTGGGATCAATATATTGCTCACTCATCTCCTTCGCCTTCACCGGCAAATTCTCCGCCCGAAGATATCGGAGGATTCCAGGAGCTAATGGAGAGAGCCTCAAAAAGGTTTGATCTTCCTCTTCCGGTGAAACAGGCGGACTGTTTCTTATGACTTCAAAGATTCAGCTAGAAAGTCGATCCGGACCATCCCTATAGTGAAATATATATGGGAAGAAGGCTTAAAAATCATGAAAAGTCCAGCTTCTATTTCGGCATCAATCCCGAAAATAGAAAAGAAATATAAAGCTCCAGAATCGTCTCTGGCATGTCTGATAGGTCACCCCAGAGCGGAATCAGTGGTCATGCAAGAGGCGCGCTAGGAACCCGGCAGCTTCATGTTTTGCTCCACCAGACAAAGAAGGGAGAAAACTAGATGGCGCAGGAAAACGTTTTGCTGTGATGGCGGCCGGGTCCATCAAAGCCTCAAATGCGTTGGCCATAGTTAGCAGGTATGACAGACAAATGTGGTCTGACTTAGCGCCTTTATTATCTCATCTTCCTGAGGATAAGAAGGAAGAGGCCACGCGAATTCTTCAGGATGGAGCTAAGGCAGCATCTGAAATGATCGACATAGCCATGGACATCCCTGCGGTGGTATTTAGACAGATGGCAGGGGCTGTCGCCCTTCGCAGACAGGGCTGGCTTAAGGCCACCTCGTTCCGGCCGGAAATCCAAGCCAAGATTATTGATATGCCATTCGATGGAGAAAATCTCTTTGGCAAGCACGTGGATGATGCCCTTCAGGGGATTAAAACCGATACAGACACAGCACGTGCTTTAGGGACTCTTCAACAACAAAGGTTTCAGTCCTTTCGAGGCAGAGGAACAAGAGGCCATTACCTACAAAGGCCATCATTTCAATCTTATAGGTACCAGGCCTACCAGCAACAAGGGTATCAACAATTTTCCAACCAACAGCAGTTTCGATCGTCCAATACGCATTACCAGCAACAGACGAACAGAAGGAAGACATCAGCCAGAGGAAAATCTCAGGACAATGGTAGGAGACAGTGACATTCTCAGGGCGTCAACCACCTAGACAACCATCAAACCTCATCGGAACCACTACCTCTCTCAGTTTTACCAGCAATGGTTGTCAATAACATCAGACAGATGGGTGTTGGACATAATACATCAGGGTCACACCCTAGAATTCATTCAAAAACCACCAACCCGACCTCCCATTCCCACAAAACATCAACATCTATCCATTCTAAAGAAAGAGATTTTGAATCTCCTTATAAAAGGAGCAATAGAGGAAGTCCCTCATCAACATCGAGGGAAAGGATTCTACTCACATTTTTTCCTAATAAGGAAAAAGCAAATTGCCAAGTGGAGGCAGGTAATGGATCTAAGAGGTTTAAACAAGTACATCAGAAAGCAGCTCTTCAGAATGTTATCCCTGCAAGAAATTCTGCTGATGCTGAACAGAGGAGACTATATGACATCTTTAGATTTATTAGATGCATACTTCCATGTTCAAGTACACGTCAAACACAGACGGTATCTCAGGTTCGAGGTGGCGGGGCGCGACTATCAATTCAAAGTATTGCCCTTTGGTCTCTGTTCCGCACCAAGAGTGTTCACGAAGTGCATGGCGCCAGTGGCAGCACATTTGAGACAACAAGGTCACCAAGTCTATCCGTATCTGGACAACCGGCTGATAAAAGGTCCAACGCTTAAAGACACTCGGGACTCGTTAGAAACTTGCAGGAATCTCTTTGCGTCCTTGGGTCTAAAGATAAATGTGGAAAAATCCTCCCTGATTTCGTCCCAGACTCTACATTTTTTAGGGGCAGTGTTGAACACAAGAGAAGGAAAGGCGTATCCATCGGAAGAACGCATCCAGAAAATTTTAAAGCTGAGTTTTCAGATGCGAAAAAGAGTCAGTTTCAGTGAGGATGTTCAAGTCCATGCTGGGAATGCTTTCATCCTGCATTCCGTTTGTCCCAAATTGCCACCTTCACATGAGGCCACTTCAGGAACTTCTCGACCTTCAATGGGTTGAAGCTCAAGGGTCTTTCGAGTATCTGGTCCTTATCACTCCACTAATAAAGAAAGCATTGTCATGGTGGGGGATAAGAAAAAATGTCACGTCAGGCCTACTCTTCGAACCTCACTCTCCCAGTTACATAATGACAACGGATGCATCCTTGCAGGGATGGGGAGCACATTTGCAAGACCTAGAAATACAAGGTCATTGGAACGGGCAAGAAACGAAGATGCACATCAATTTGTTAGAACTAAAAGCAGTGTTCTTAAGTCTCCAGGCGTTTCTTCCCAGAATTCACGATTCCCCAGTCCTGGTCAGAACGGACAACACGACAACTATGTTTTATCTTCTAAAGCAAGGGGGAACAAGGTCAAAAACCTTGTCAGCAGAAGCGCAGGAAATATGGCAGTGGCTTCTGAAGCGCAATATCACTCTACAAGTTCAGCATCTCCCAGGAATCCACAACACGTGGGCAGATTCTCTAAGGCAGATCAACAAGCCTATGCCACGAATGGGAACTGGATCAGCATTGGCTTCTTCAGACATTCCAACTTTGGGGCACTGTAAGAAACTGGCTCTATATATACTGCACCAAAGTGAGGTACAGTGTGTATAGAGTCCAAGAGTCCCCAAAGGTAGGCAGGAGGTTAAAGTTAGATAGAACCTTACTATCTAATAGTGGTAGCTTGGTCGAGCAGTAAGGCAGTATCAGAGGACAGTGTTAAGCATTTGATGTACACACTCAGTCAGCAAATGAATTCACACACTCGAGAACTGAACTCTAGGCCAATTGTTTTTGTATAAAAATATACTGTTTATTTTTAGAACCAAGCAAGCCTGGCACAGGTAAGCATTAAATACTTTTCAGTAATAAGTTACTGGATATAGAACAGTTGAAAAATGCAATAGAAATTGTACTTTGTTTGATTTACAGGGGAGCAGTAGTATGCAACACTTAGCAAATACAGTACATTGGAATGAATAGGCTTTTTCAATTAATTGCAGGTAAGTTACTTTTACGTTACTTTTTCTAACTCCGTGCTGGAGGCCTAGATTCAGCACTGGGACATTTCCTGAAAACAGGTGAGTAAATGCGTTTTTGTTCGTGCGATTTTTAAAGAATATTTTCAGATTTTAAAACTCCACACTTGGAAACTTTTTGGAGCAGTACATTGAAATGAATAGGCTTTTTCAGTAAATTGCAGGTAAGTTACTTTTACGTTACTTTTTCTAACTCAGTGCTGGAGGCCTAGATTCAGCACTGGGACATTTCCTGCAAACAGGTGAGAAAACACGTTTTGGTTAATTGTACGATTTTTAAAGAATATCTTTAGTTTTCAAAACTCCACACAGTCGTTTTTTGGAAGAAAAATTGTGGATTGCAGGTAAGTAAACGACTGTGGGAGTTAAGGTTCAGGGGTTTGAACAAGGGTTCCCCCAGGGTCAGTGATGCACTGTTGTTGCACCCTCAGCGGCACTAGGGCGGCCGGGTGCAGAGTGTTGAGGCCCAATGTTATCCTATGGATGATAGGGGGTCTCCGGTTGGTGGCTGCTGGCAAGCAGGCCACTGGGTTGTGGGAGCAAAGCTCCTAGGGTTTAGGTCAGGGCAATTGGGGAAACAAGTTGGCACAAAAAGTGCACCCTCAGCGGCACTGTGGCGGCCGGGTGCAGAGTGCTGTTTCGGCGTCGGACGCCCTGTTTTCTATGGAGAACCTCCGGTTTGAAGAAGCACTGCAGGCTCGGGGACCAGGATCTTCTGGGTGCGACCACCACTTCGAGGGGTAAGTTGGGATGTCTTAGGTTGGTTAGGCACCGTTGGTTTGGGCACACAAGGCCGTGGGGCGCCGGGTGCAGGGGTGCCCTTTAGGGTCGGATTTTCTTACCCACTCTGGTCGCGGTAGAGGGGATCCTCTGGATTGAGGCTGCAGGCGTCGTCTGGAGGCTTGAGGCAGGTCAGTAGTCGCCGGATCTCGGGTCAGGATCGCCGGGGTGACCTCGTGGTGTTTTTCCACTCTAGCTCGGGCCGGGTTGGGCGGGTGCAGAGTGGGCTGGATTCGCGGTGTCCGGCCGGAGCCAGAAGCTGCAGTTTAAACACGTCCGGTGTTCACGGGAGAAACAGTCTTGGAAGTGAAGGCAGGCAGGTCCTCCGGTGTTTGTGAGGTTGCTGGCTGCTGGACACGCCGGGTTTTCACAGGAGCAGGTTCGAGGGGAGACAGGCCTGTAGGGCTGGGGCCAAGTCAGTGGGCGTCGTCCTCTTGTTGGCTCTGCACGGCTCTTCGTCCTTCTTCTTTTCTTCTTGTAGGTAAGCTGGATCTGAGGAAGTAAGGTTCAGGGTGCCCCCTAAATACTATATTTAGGGCGTTACAGGTAGGTAAAGGGCAGGGACCAATGGGTCCCTTCCCTGGGGTGGGAACACCCCCTATTCTGCCACTCTCCAGTGGGAGGGGGGCAGGAGCCTGTCCCTGGTTGGCTGGGTCCCCCCCATCCTCAAGATGGCGGAGACTCAAGATTGTGCTTCACCTCGCCTCCCCCACCTGAGGGGTGGAGTTGGCAGAGGTGGGCACACCTCCCTTCCTCACTTGTTTTTCCCGCTGGTTCTCCCGCCCAAAGTGGGGGGGTAGAACCAGTGGGGACCAGTTGCTGAAAGCAGCAAATGGTCTGGAGAGGCTCACAAAGGCGGCATGCCTTTGAAGCTTCTCCTTCGTGAACCCTGCACATCCTGGGGGAGGAGACTTGGCACCTCGTCCCAGGATGTGCATTGTTTCAGGCCCCCGAGAGCAGCAGGCTCTCGACCCAGGGATCCAGAAACATGTCTGGTGGCGGCAGCTGAAGCAGCCACTCAGCCTGGACACTAGAGGTGGGTTAGGTTTCAGGGGGCATCTTCTAAGATGCCCTCTGTGTGCATTTTTCATTAAATCCCACACTGGCATCAGTGTGGGTTTAATGTGCTGAGAAGTTTGATACCAAACTTCCCAGTTTTTAGTGCAGCCATTATGGTGCTGTGGAATTCGTAATTACAAACTCCCAGCACCATATACTCTTAATGGCAGCACTGCACTTACAATGTCTAAGAATAGACTTAGACACTGTAGGGGTACAGGGCTCATGCGCCTGTACCCTCACCACTGGTATAGTGCACCCAGCTAGAGGGGTGGCTGACCTATGCCAGGGCAGTGGGTTGTAGGCATGGCACACAGAGATGTGTGCCATGTCGACTCCTCACTTTGTTCTGCACCAAAACACGCAGCCTGCAAAGGGGGTGTGGGTGTGTGTGTGTGTGTGTGTGTGTGTGTGTGTGTGTGTGTGTGTGTGTGTGTGTGTGTGTGTGTGTGTGTGTGTGTGTGTGTGTGTGTGTGTGTGTGTGTGTGTGTGTGTGTGTGTGTGTGTGTGTGTGTACACACACACGGCCTCTAAGGGTGGCACAATAAGTGCTGCAGCCCTTAGAGGTCTTCCCTGGTCACAGTGCCCTGGGTACCATTTACCAGGGGCTGACCTGTGGCCAGAGATGCCAATTGGGTACAGTTTTGGGGAAAGAACACAGGCCCTGGGAACCTTATTGGCAGGGACCCAGGGCACATCAAGTCAAAGTGCATCAGTGGTCTGGCAAAAAGTGGGTGGGTTACTGCAACAGAAATCCACTTCCTTACAGGCACTCCAGGATTGCATCTGTTTGCCACTCGAAACAACAAGAAATGCAAACAGTTTGCGAGCAGATTCCCTCAGAGGATCATGGGGGAATGCCTTTCATCTTCGATGGACGGGAATGTTTGCTTACGCGTTTCCTCCATTCCCTCTAATTCCGAAGATGTTGAGGAAGATGAATTTGGAACCATGCCACTTGATACTAATTTCGCCGGCATGGCCGAGACAGTTCTGGTTCACGAAGCTTCTACGAATGTCCGTTTCTCCTTGAGTGCAGTTTCCACTGGTGCACGATTTGATATCGATGAACGGAGGGCAAGTGGTACATCCCCAATTAGGCTCACTAAATTTATCAGCTTGGAACCTCATGACCACGAATTCCAATCCCTGAATATTCCTCAAGAATGTCGGGATATTTTGATTCACTCCAGAGCAATTTCCACTAATAAGACACATGCGGCAAAGTGGAAAAGGTTTTGCCAGTGGTGTTTGGATCACTCTCTACACCCTTTGCTTTCAACTCCAGAGCAAATTCTTCCTTATCTACTGTATTTAGCAAAATCAAGATTATCACATTCATCTTTGAAGGTGCATCTTGCGGCAATTTCAAGATATCGCATAAAGCCGAGCCAAACTTCTCTTTGGTCTCATAGGGTAATAAAGGAGTTCATGAAGGGTCTTTTCAGAGTGTTCCCTCCAGTAAAACGTCCGTCAGTACCTTGGGAACTTAACACAGTCCTTGCACAGATGATGAAGCCTCCTTTCGAACCCATTCATAAAGCTGATCTGAAATTTGTATCATGGAAGGTGGCTCTACTCCTGTCTCTGACATCAGCCAGAAGAGTCTGAGATTCAAGCTTTTTCCATATCCAAACCTTTTATGCAGTTCAAGAAGGACAAAGTAGTACTGAGAACGAATCCAAAATTCATTCCTAAAGTTCCAACGTCATTCCATCTGAACGAACCTATCATACTACCTACATATTTTAAAAATCCAACATCTATGGCAGAAAGGTCTCTTCACACGTTGGATGTCAGAAGATGCTTAAGATTTTATTTTGACAGAACGAAATCTTTCAGAAAGTCAAATCAACTGTTAATAGCTTTCGCAACTCCCAGGAAGGGTTTGGCATTATCCAGAAACAGTATGTTCGAGGCATATGAGCTGCAGATCACACACTATGCCTAGATCGCCATCTGGTGTTGGGCCCGGATGTTTGCACTTTGTTGTATTGGAATAAGTCTTTGGAAGTCACGAGATAGGTGACTCCTCCTTTGGACAATAGTGCGCATGGGCATCGACTCCATCTTCAGATTGTTTTTTTTCCGCCATCGGGCTCGGATGTGTTTGTCGCGCTCCAGTTCGGTGACGCCACCGTTCTAACTTTAGATGCGCAATCCTTCACCCTTTCGTCAATATTGTTTTCGATTGCGTTTCCCTTTTCGACGCGCATCTCTACTACAATCCTTCCATTCCGGTCGTCGACGCAGGCCTTCGGGCCTAACTGCGCTATCAGGCCGCCTTGGCTCATGGAAAGGACTCCCTTCAAAAAGTGTCCTCTATGTGGATCCAAGTTTCCCCACGCCAATCTTCACGAGGTGTGTAACCTCTGCCTTTCGCCCGAGCACGAGGCCAAAGACTGTCCAGCTTGCGCCTCTTTCCGCTCCAAGAAAACCATACGGGATCGTCGAGCTCGAAGAAACCTGGCTCGATCCTCGACATCCATACCAGACGATATCTTCCAGGAAGGCGTCAATGAACCGGAACAGGAACAACGCGAAGAGGGCCTCATCAGCGCCGACGATTCCGACGTCTAAGACATCACTCCTGGGCATCGGGTCATAAGTACTGACGTCGACCCCTCCCCACTATCTATTCCGGCAAAGGCTTCGGTAACACCTTCACCTTCGGGCCTAGGTGCACACCGGGACAAAACTTCTCACGCCCCGCCTTCCGGCTCGGCCAAGAAGTCGACAAATAAGCCTTCAGGCCGCTCGGGCTCGAGCCAGCCTACCCTCGGTGCCGAAACCCCGGCACCGAGACCAAAAGACAAGCCACTGTCTACGCCCGCACCAAAGCAAGGCTCCACATTGGCGCATTCGGCACCGAAACCCACCGGCACTGCGCCCTCGACTCCGAAAAAGCCATCGGAATCGAACAAACCACCAGTTCCGAGAACCGCTGGAACTCCACCTTCGGAGCCGAAAAAGTTACCGGTACCAGCTCCAAAGACCCCAACGGAACCGACAAAAACTCCCGTTTCCAAACCTAGGGAATACAAAATAACTCCAAAATTGGTGCCACACAAGCATTCGGACTCAATAAAATCCACGCCGAAACACCACACTTCGCAGGAGGAGCTTTTCCAACCCGATCCAAACCAACAAATCCTGGAAATAGACCCAAATACACGTCGCCTTGTGGTTAGTCCTTCCAGGAAGAGAAAATTGGACAAACCTGCACCAGCTCCACTCCCTCTAAAGAAAAGAGACAATGCCACTTCTCCTTTCAGGATCCCTTCTCCACCCCCTCCTCCACACCACATCTCTCCTGTTCCATCTCCAATACCCTCACAATCTCCTCCACCTCAGGATGATGAGGACCCTTCTGAGTACGAGGGTGATAATCAACCCTTAGGAGAACCTAGCCCTCCTAATATCCCAACTGACCCATGGGACAATTATGGCACACCAGATGTTCCTGACACACCACAGGATGATGTCTACCCATCTAGACCATCCCCGCCAGAGGACACTATAGGGTTCACTCAGCTCATACACAGAGCCGCAGAATACCACAGTGTAGATTTACACACAGACCCTATAGAGGAAGACTTCCTTATGGACACTTTCGCACCATCTCAAAGGTCCACTTCTATTCTCCCAATGTTGAAAGGGGTAATCAAACACGCTCCTGAAGTCTTCAAAGATCCTGTCAGGGTTAGAGTCATTAACCCCAGGGTAGAAAAGAAATATAAGTCTGCCCCAGCTGACCCTGTTTACATTAAAGGGCAACTTCCCTTAGATTCATTAGTGGTTTCTAACGCCAGGAAAAGGGCTAACTCCCAAACCTCAGGCGATGCTCCACCTCCTGATAAGAAGTCAAAGCTCTTGGACGCATCGGGTAAGAGAACAGCGTCCCAGGCAGCTAACATTTGGCGAATTGCCAACACAGGCGTTGCTGGCTAGGTCCGATAGGGCACATTATGATGAACTGGAGACCCTACTACAACACCTTCCAGATCAATACAAAATAAGAGCCAATGATCTCATACAGGAAGGCAAGACTATAACAAATACCTCCATTCGATGTGCTCTAGATGCTGCAGACACAGCCTCACGAGCCATTAATACCAGTGTCCTTTTGCATAGACATGCATGGCTCCGTATTTCAGGGTTCACACCCGAGGTTCAAACTGCCATACTAAATCAGCCGTTTGACCAAGAACATTTATTTGGCCCTAGTGTGGATTCATCTTTAGAAAAGATGAAAAAAGACACCGACACAGCCAAATCAATGGGAGCATTGCAATCCCAAACTCCCAGAAGTTCCTTTCGTCGCTCCTCTTATAGGGGCGCCTCTAGAGGCTTTATCACGGATAACTCCTCCACGTCCTATAAGTCCCACCCAGACCTCCTCTACCAGAGGTTATTACAGAGGAGGCTACAGGGGTAATAATAACAAGGGTAGAGGCAAAACCGTCAATACCCGTACTGCCTCCACCTCCAAACAATGACTTCCCTCCACTCCCCCCAGACCATTCCACTCCGGTCGGAGGAAGATTACTACAGTTCCTACCTGTCTGGAACACCATTACCACGGACAGGTGGGTGAGACAAATCATCCAATCCGGTTATTGCCTGGAACTCACTTCAACTCCTCCAAACATACCACCCAAACAGCGTCCAATGTCAGCAGACCATTTAACGCTTCTCAAACAAGAGGTACTTTCCCTCCTACAAAAACATGCAATAGAACCAGTTCCCCTGCATCAGCAAAACACAGGGGTCTACTCACTGTATTTTCTCATTCCAAAGAAGGACGGAACCCTGAGGCCCATCCTCGACCTCAGACCATTAAACCTCTACATACAGTCAGACCATTTTCATATGGTCACTCTTCTACAACTCCTTCCTCTACTCAAACAAGGCGATTTCCTTGCCACCTTCGATCTCAAGGACGCCTACTTCCACATTCCCATTCACCCGGCTCACAAAAATATCTTCGATTTGTAGTGGACGGTCAACATTATCAGTTCAAGGGGCTCCCATTCGGAGTCACCACAGCACCCAGAGTCTTCACAAAATGTCTGGCAGTCGTAGCAGCCCACTTAAGACAACAAATTCACGTCTTCCCATACTTGGACGACTGGCTCATAAAAGCCAAGTCGCATACCCAGTGTGTAGATCACACACACCACAATCCAGCTACTTCATGACTTAGGGTTCACAATAAACCTCACAAAGTCTCACCTCCCACCGTCCCACGTCCAGCAATATCTAGGTGCCACAATAGACACCTTAAGAGGCCTTGCATACCCCAATCCAGCCAGGATAGCAAGCATGCAAGCCCGTATAACAAAATTCCAGCCGCAACACTCCCTTCCAGCGCGGGTGTTCATGCAACTAATAGGGATGATGGCCTCTTGCATATTCATAGTCCCGCATGCAAGACTCCAGATGCGCCCCTTGCAAGAATGCTTAGCACGTCAGTGGAACCAAGCTCTAGGTCAGCTAACAGATCTGGTGTTGGTGGACGGCCGCATACATCGCTCTCTGCAGTGGTGGAACACCCAAAACCTTTCCAGGGGGTGACCGTTCCTAGAGCCGGTTCCACAGATTGTTTTAACCGCAGACGCATCGCTCACCGGATGGAGAGCTCATCTACTACATCGAACCATACAGGGCGCATGAACACCTCAACAAAAACTACTCCACATCAATCATTTGGAGTTACTAGCAATCTTTCTGGCATTAAAATCATTCCAGAAACACATATCAAACAAAGCTGTTAGTCCGGACGGACAATATCACAGCAATGTATTATTTACAAAAACGGGGGGACGCACTCTCTGCAGCTCTCTCAACTAGCTCAGACCGTATGGAGGTGGGCTATTCCTCAAAACATATTCCTTTTAGCCCAACACCTTCCAGGAATTCAGAACCAGATGGCAGATCTGTTAAGTCGTCAAGCACAACAGATTCACGAGTGGGAACTTCACCCACAGGTTCTTCAACCGTTTTTCCAAATGTGGGGGCATCCAGAGAGAGATCTCTTCGCCACACATTACAACACAAAATGCCCAAGCTTCGCCGCCAGATATCCACAACCATTGTCCAAAGGCAATGCGATATGGATGAATTGGTTAGGCAGATTTGCGTACGCTTTTCCCCCTCTCCCACTCATTCGCAAAATGCAACAACAGTCACTAACACTGATTCTAGTTGCTCCAACATGGGCCAGGCAACCCTGGTACACAACATTGCTGGAACTATCCGTAGTCCCGCACCAAAAACTACACCTCTCCCCACATCTTTTAAAACAGAACCGTGGAGAGATCAGACATCCAGCACAGCTCAATCTAGCGATCTGGCTCCTGAAGTCCTAGAATTTGGTTACCTCAATCTTCCACCTGATTGCATGAACGTTATCAAAGAGGCTAGGCGCCCCACCACTAGAGCCTGCTATGCAGCCAAGTGGAAAAGATTTGTTATATACTGTACCAATAACACAATCAATCCTCTAGATGCGTCCGTTCAACACATCATATGTTACCTGCTGCATCTTCAAAGATGTAATCTAGCATACACATCCATTAGATTGCATCTCGCTGCCATAGCAGCTTACCTGCAAAATAGACAACATTTGTCATTATTCAGGGTACCAGCCATTAAAGCATTTATGGAAGGCCTCAAAAGAATAATTCCTCCCAGGGTACCACCCTCTCCAGTGTGGAATCTAAATATCGTCCTCACTAGATTAATGGGCCCTCCATTCGAGCCTCTACATAAATGTGAGCTCTAATTTCTTACATGGAAAGTTGCTTTCCTTGTAGCCATCACATCTCTCAGAAGAGTCCGTGAGTTACAGGCACTAACTATTCAAGAACCATTTTTACAACTCCTCATAACAAAGTGGTTCTCAGGACAAATCCCAAATTCCTTCCTAAAGTTATTTCTCCCTTCCATCTCAACCAATCTGTGGAGTTGCCAGTATTCTTCTCGCAACCACAAACAGTAGCAGAAAGAGCTCTTCATACACTAGACGTGAAAAGAGCCCTCCTTTACTACATTGACAGAACAAAACCTTTTCACAAAACAACTTTTTGTATCCTTCTCACCACCACATAAAGGCAATCCTATATCAAAGTCTGGGATTGCAAGGTGGATTGTCAAATGTATACAAATTTGCTACCACAAAGCAAAACGTACACTATCTATTCCCCTAAAGCCCACTACCCGCAAAATAGGGGCTTCCATGGCATTTTAGGGAACATTCCCTTAGATGACATCTGCAAAGCAGCTACATGGTCTACACCGCACACATTCAGAAAACACTATTGTGTAGATGTGCAGGCAAAACAACAAGCTAGTGTGGGCCAAGCTATACTCAAAACACTATTTCAAACTACTGCAACTGATACTGGTGGTCTCCACTAAAGGGAAGTACTGCTATGCAATCTATGCATAGTGTGTGATCTGCAGCTCATATGCCTCAAACGGAAAATGCTACTTACCAGTATGCATCTGTTCTTGGCATGTAGAGCTGCAGATCCCACACGCCCACCCACCTCCCGGCTACCTTTATCTGTTCCAGTATTATCTTAATTAGATACAACATACATGGACATCTCTTTCTGTTTCTCACAAAACTCCATCATTTCCCTTCTTGGCGAAAAAACAATCTGAAGATGGAGTCGATGCCCATACGCACTATTGTCCAAAGGAGGAGTCACCTATCTCGTGACTTCCAAAGACTTATTCCAATACAACAACAAAGTGCAAACATCCGGGCCCAACACCAGATGGCGATCTATGCATAGTGTGTGGATCTGCAGCTCTACATGCCAAGAACAGATGCATAATGGTAAGTAGCATTTTCCTTCCAGGTGGATATCCTCAGCAATTGCATTCTGTCATGACAAAGCTGGAAGGCCTCTAACTGCAAAAGTTAGAGCGCATTCGGCAAGAAAGATGGCTACCTCTGCCGCATTATTCGCGGGAGTATCGCTCCCAGACATTTGCAGAGCGGCAACGTGGTCAAATGTCCATACATTCACCAGGCACTACTGTCTGGACACAGCAAGGAAAGGAGATTCAGCGGTGGGACAGGCTGTGCTGCGCCGACTGTTTCTTTAAGGTATTTTTTCTATTTTAAAAGATTGCTTTTGTTTGTGAAGTAATACATGATACGTTTGTGTTTTTCTCATGATATTTCATATGTTTATATGTAGTCTTGGTTATTATAGACATTCTGAAACACACAATCCACTATGTAAGCCAAAAGATCTGGTAGTCTTTGAAAAGGCTCTATCTGAACTATAAGGAAAAAGAGGTCTTAACCTTAAAAAGCTTTTCATGGATATGATACTGCTTTCTATTCTGATTCAAGCATGTGAATCTATGAAAGATTCAATGCTGGAGAAAAAACAAGTTACTTACCTGTACACTGTGGTTCTCAGTATTGATATCTTTCATAGATTCACATGCGGTCCGCCCACCTCCCCGTTTGGTAAGGTAGACCACTTTTGCCTCATGATACTATCCTTGGCTCACGCTGGTGCTGGAAATCTGAGGTATGGTGGCTCTGCTGGGGATTGTGATCTCAGGGCTGGCGTCTCATTGGCTGACTTTTGGACCATATAATAATGGTGATATGTTACCAAAGTATGATGCATCTGTATGGGTTTTTCATGCAGTTTTTCTTTTATACTGCTATATTTTTATTACCGTGAGACTCCCACCATGACGACGGGGAAGATTCAAGCATGTGAATCTATGAAAGATATCAATACTGGAGAACCACAGTGTACAGGTAAGTAACTTGTTTTATGTCACATGAAGTGGTGGGTAGGCATGGCACCCAGGAAGGTGTGCCATGTCGACTTTTAGTTTAGCCACACCACAACACATAGCCTGCAATAGCAGGGTGTATGTGCTTTATGTGGGGTCCTTTAGGGTGGCACAATACATGCTGCAGCCCTAAGTGACCCTCTCTGGTCACAAGGCCCATGGTACCACTGGTAACTTTTGCAAGGGACTTATATGTGGGCCAGAGGGGTGCCAATTGTGAGCAATGGTACAGGGTGGGGGGGGTCTGCAGCAGAAACCCACTTTCCTACACTTGAAGTCATTTTCTTCTGGAGAGGTCCACTGTCCACTGGTGATTGGAGTCTTTTTCGAAGGCAGCAGTCCCTCTCAGAGTTTTCAGAGGTCCCTGGCTGCAAGACAGGCTGCAGGTTCGCAGAAGCTGGAGACAGGCCGGTAGGGCTGGGCCATGGCAGTCGTCATTGTAAGAAAGTGCCCTCTTTTTGCATGGTTGCCCCCACTTTTTGCCAAACTCTTCATGTGCTTTGACTGAGTGTGCCCTGGGTTCCTGCCAACCAGATACCCAGGGCCTATGTTCTTCACCTAAACTGCATTGATACAAACCCCAATTGGCACTCTTTGGCCACATGTCAGTCTCTTGTAAAAGCTACCATAGGTACCAAGGGCACTGTGGCCAGGGAAGGCCTCTAAGGGATGCAGCACTTATTGTGCCACTCTTATAGGCCCTGTACCTTCACACACACACTGCCGTTGCAGGCTGCGTGTTTTGGTGCAGAACAAAGTGAAGAGTGGACATGGCACACATCCCTGTGTGCCGTGCCTAAAATTCACTGGCATGGCATAGGTAAGCCACCCCTCAGCTGGGTGCATGAGCCCTGTACCCCTACAGTGTATAAGTCCATTCTTAGACATTGTAAGTGCAGTAAAAGCCATAAAGAGTATATGGTCTGGGAGTTTGTCATTACGAACTCCACAGCATCATAATGGCTTTACTGGAATCTGGGAAGTTTGATATCAAACTTCTCAGCACATTAAACCCACACTGTTGCCGCTGTGGGATTTAATGAAAAATGCACTCAGAGGGCATCTTAGAGATGCCACCTAAAAAACCACCTGACTCTAGTGTCCTGGCTGAGTGGCTGCTCGCCAGCTGCCACCAGCAGACACGTTTCTGGACCCCTGCTGCTCTCAGGGTCCTGAAACAAAGAACATTCTGGAGCGAGCTGCCAAGCCTCCTCCCCCAGGATGGGAAGTTTCCATGCAGGGGAAGCTTTAAAGGCTTGCTGCCTTTGTAAGCTGGCCCAGCACTTTGCTGCTCCCAGCAACTGGACCCCACCGGTTCTGACCCCCACTTTGGGCGGGAGAATCAGTGGGAAAACAAAGATCGGAGGAGAGGTGTGCCCACCTTTGCCAACCACACCCTAAGGTGGGGGAGGTGAGGTGAAGCACAACACTCAGTCCCCGCCATCTTGAAGATGGGGGGCACCCAGCCAACCAGAGTGAGGCTTATGCTCCCCTCTCACTGGAGTGTGGCATAATAGGGGGTGTACCCACCCCAAAGAAGGTACCCATTGGTCCCTACCTTTGCCTACCTGAAACGCCCCTAAATTTAGTATGTACCCTGAACCTTGCCTCCTCAGACAAGAATAAGAAGGAAAATGAGCTGTGATGAAAGAAGAGGAGGACAGCAACTGACTTGGCCCCAGCCCTACCGGCCTGTCCCAACCTCGACCTGCTTCAGCGGAATCCCGGTCTGTCCTGCAGGCAGCAGCCCCCAGAGGACCTGCCCTGCCTTCCCCAACCAGACATGGTCTCCCGTGAGCACTGCATTTGCTCACCAACAGACTCTGGCTCTGGCCAAATCCGCGAGTCTGCACCCGACGCCGACTGGCCAAGTTCGTGTGGCCCAACCCCAAGACATTGTCTCCCCAGCGATCCTGACCTAGTGATCGCTGACCTACCTCAAGTTTCCAGCTGACTCCTGCAGTCCCACCACCGCAACCGGAGCCGGTAAGAAAAACCAAACGCCAAAAGACGCCTCTGCACTCGACGCCCCACAGCCTTGGATGGCCCAGCAGATGGTGTCCTGGCATCCCTCGACATCCCAACTTACCTCTCCAATCGGTGGTCGCCTCCAGAAGATCTTCATCCCCAAGCCTGCAGTGTTTGTTGGAACTGGAGAATCCCCATTGATAACAACAGGGCACCCGACGCCCAAACAGCACCCTACACCCGGCCGCCCCTGTGCTGCTGTGGGTGCACTTTGTGTGCTAATTTGAACCCCCCTTTGCCCTGAGCTTAAGTCCAGGAACTTTGCTCCCACAACCTTGTGGCCTGCTCGTGCACAGCCACCAACCGGAGGCCCCCTCCC
This sequence comes from Calotriton arnoldi, assembly GCA_963921515.1. NCBI lineage: Eukaryota > Metazoa > Chordata > Amphibia > Caudata > Salamandridae > Calotriton > Calotriton arnoldi. The sequence goes on along the minus strand of CAWUFW010000634.1, from coordinate 1,202,371 downwards.
CCACCCTTTGAATAACATGGGGCCTCAGAACTCTGCACCCGGCCGCCCTAGTGCTGCTGAGGGTGTTTTGATAGTGCATCCTTGACCCTGGGGGAACCCTTGTTCTAACCCCAGAAACCCAACTCCCAGAACCAAGTACTTACCTGTAAACTGATAACTTCATGTTCGAGGCATATGAGCTGTAGATCATATGCTATGCATAGATCGCCATCTAGTGTTGGGTCCGGATGTTTGAACTTTGTTTTTCCTCGAAGTCTTTCCAGTCACAAGGTAGGTGACTCCTCCTTTCGGTGATAGTGCGCATGTGCATCGACTCCATAATTAGATTGTTTTTTTCCGCCATCGGGTTCGGATGTTACTCGCTGCGCTCCGGTTCGACACCGTTCCCTCGGTTTCCCTCGGTGCGCAAGACACTCAACCTCGATAGTATTGTTTCCGATCGCGTATACTATTCTTCGCGTGTCGGATTTTCTGGCGAAAATTCTCTTTCGATCGGGAAAGTTTGTGGTGGGCTGTCGGGCCTACCCGCGTCGGTTCGACTAGCGGTCGATGGAACAAACTCCCTTTAAATTCTGCCCTCGGTGCCATGCAAAATACCCGCGCACAGACTCACACGGAGTGTGTAACCTGTGCTTGTCCCTTGAGCACAAGACTGCGACGCGTGCAAGGCGTTCCGCTCCAAGAAGACACTTCGCGACCGTCGGGCTCAACGTGTAACATGCAGAGTCAACGCACAGCCTCCATCCCGGACCTCTTCGGACCTCAATCAGATGAAGAAGCAGAGGATGCTATCGGGGCCGAGGAAGAGCAGTAGCCGATCTCCGTTTCCGAGTACGGCTCGGCTCCGACCAGGATGATGACATCCCGCAGGGACAACGTACTGTGAGTACAGCAACCCCCTCGCCCCGACATCCACCTCAACCCAAAAAGAAGGCTCAGGACCAACCCGCGCCCTCAGGCCCCTGTCGGCCCAGAGATCACGCTTCCGACGCCCCGCCTTCGGGCTTGGCACCGAAGCCTACCAAAAAGCCTTCCGGCTCCGAAAAGCCCCAATCCAAAACGGGAACCGAGCCGAAGCCTTCGGGATCAAAATCTAAGTCCGGCTCCAACCCTCAACCATCGGCACCGAAACACACTTCGGATCCAAAAATACCATCCCCTAAACCATCGACACAGAAACCTTAGGTGCCGAAACAACCGCAGGCACTGAAATCACCAAATAAGCACCGTTTAGACGATCCGCTCGATAAACCTGATCCGAAACAAAGTGCTGTACATTCATCCAAAAACTGGGCATATCACCACCACAGTGACTCTAAAGAGAAGGACTGAGGCCGAGGAGGAATATCACATTCCCTTGAAGAGAACTGTCGGGACTAACCCTTCCCCTCCTCCTCTTCCTCCTCATATCCCATCTCCTTATCCACAGTCTATACCTGTGCCTACTTCACCTCAGCATTCACCACATACACCTGACAACCAGGATGATGGGGATGATAATGGGGATGGGGATGACTATAGTCAGCCAATACCTGCAGACCCATGGGATGACTACAACATTAACTCGCCCACAGGCAATGATCCTGACTTGTATCCTACCAAACCCTCTCCACCAGACGACAGTGTAGGTTACATTGAATTGCTGGGTAGGGCTGCCAATTACCATGGGGTGCAGCTCCACAAAGATTCACTCAGAGGATTTCCTTTTCGAGACCCTTAGCACTACTCAAAAGTCATCACATACTTTACCAATGCTCAAGGGCATGATTAGACTGCTGGATGATATCTTTAGTGATCCGGTCGGGGCACGTATCATTACCCCTAGGGTAGACAAAAAATATAAGTCAGCACCATCTGACCCAGCGTACATTAGGGGACAATTACCGTTGGACTCGCTAGTAGTGTCTAACCCACGCAAAAGAGCTAACTCCCAAACCACAGGAGATGCTCCACCCCCAGATAAGGAATCTAAGTTTCTTGATGCTTCGGGGAAGAGAGTCATCTCAGGCAGCAAACATCTGGCGCATATCTGTAAGAAACTGGCTCTGTATATACTGCACCAAAGTGAGGTACGGTGTGTATAGAGTCCAAGAGTCCCCAAAGGTAGGCAGAGGTTAAAGTTAGATAGAACCTTACTCTCTAATAGTGGTAGCTTGGTCGAGCAGTAAGCAGTATCAGAGGACAGTGTTAAGCATTTGATGTACACACTCAGTCAGCAAATGAATTCACACACTCGAGAACTGAACTCTAGGCCAATTGTTTTTGTATAAAAATATACTGTTTATTTTTAGAACCAAGCAAGCCTGGGACAGGTAAGCATTAAATACTTTTCAGTAATATGTTACTGGATATAGAACAGTTGAAAAACGCAATAGAAATTGTACTTTGTATGATTTACAGGGGAGCAGTAGTATGCAACACTTAGCAAATACAGTACATTGGAATGAATAGGCTTTTTCAATAAATTGCAGGCAAGTTACTTTTACGTTACTTTTTCTAACTCGGTGCTGGTTGCCTGGATTCAGCACTGGGACATTTCCTGAAAACAGGTGAGTAAATGCGTTTTCGTTATTCGTGCGATTTTTAAAGAATATTTTCAGATTTCAAAACTCCACACTTGGTCGTTTTTTTGGAAGAAAAATTGTCAATGTTATCCTATGGAGGAAAAACAGGTTATCGGTTTGCAGGTAAGTAAACCACTGTGGGAGTTAAGGTTCTGGGGTTAGACTCGGGGGTCCCCCAGGGTCAGTGATGCACTTTTGTTTCACCCTCAGCGGCACTGGGGCGGCCGTGTGCAGAGTGTTGAGGCCCAATGTTATGTTATGGATGATAGGGGGTCTCCGGTTGGTGGCTGCTGGTGAGCAGGCCACTGGGTTGTGGGAGCAAAGCTCCTAGGGTTTAGGTCAGGGCAAATTGGGAACCAAATTAGCACCAAAGGTGCACCCTCAGTGGCACTAGGGCGGCCGGGTGCAGGGTGCTGTTTTGAGGTCGGGTGCCCTGTTCTCAATGGAGCGCCTCCGGTTAGAAGAAACACTGCAGGCTCGGGGACGAGGATCTTCTGGGTGCGACCACCACTTCGAGGGGTAAGTTGAGATGTCTTGGGTTGGTTAGGCACCGTTGGTTTGGGCACACAAGGCCGTGGGGCGTCGGTGCAGGGGTGCCTTGGGACGTCGGAAAGTCTTACCCGCTCTGGTCGCGGTAGAGGGGATCCTCTGGATTGAGGCTGCAGGCGTCGATTGGAGGCTTGAGGCAGGTCAGGAGTCGCCGGATCTCGGGTCAGGATCGCCGGGGTGACCTCCTCGTGGTGTTTTTCCACTCGAGCTCGGGCTGGGTTCGGCGGGTGCAGAGTGGGCTGGATTCGCGGTGTCCGGCCGGAGCCAGAAGCTGCAGTTTGAACAAGTCCGGTGTTCACAGGAGATTCAGTCTTTGAAGTGAAGGCAGGCAGGTCCTCCGTGGTTTTTGAGGTTGCTGACTGCAGGACACACCGGGATTTCGCAGGAGCAGGTTCGAGGGGAGACAGGCCTGTAGGGCTTGGACCAAGTCAGTGGGCGTCGTCCTCTTGTTAGCTCTGCACGGCTCTTCGGTCCTTCTTCTCATCTTCTTTTCTTGTTGTTGCTGGATCTGAGGAAGTAAGGTTCAGGGTGCCCCCTAAATACTAGATTTAGGGGCGTTACAGGTAGGTAAAGGGCAGGGACCAATGGGTCCCTTCCCTGGGGTGGAGTACACCCCTATTCTGCCACTCTCCAGTGGGAGGGAGGCAGGAGCCTGTCCCTGGTTGGCTGGGTCCCCCCATCCTCAAGATGGCGGGGACTCGAGGTTGTGCTTCACCTCGCCTCCCCCACCTGAGGGGATGGTAGAACCAGTGGGGACCAGTTGCTGAAAGCAGCAAATGGTCTGGAGAGGCTCACAAAGGCTGCATGCCTTTGAAGCTTCTCCCTTGTGAACTCTACCCATCCTGGGGGAGGAGGCTTGGCACATCATCCCAGGATGTGCATTGTTTCAGGCCCCCGAGAGCAGCAGGCTCTCGACCCAGGGGTCCAGAAACATGTCTGGTGGTGGCAGCCTAAGCAGCCACTCAGTCAGGTTACTAGAAGTTGGTCGAGTTTCAGGGGGCATCTCTAAGATGCCCTCTGTGGTGCATTTTACATTAAATCCCACACTGGCATCAGTGTGGGTTTAATGTGCTGAGAAGTTTGATACCAAACTTCCCAGTCTTCAGTGTAGCCATCATGGTGCTGTGGAGTTCGTAATGACAAACTCCCAGCACCATATACTCTTAATGGCAGCACTGCACTTAGTGCCCAGGAATGGACTTGGGCACTGTAGGGGTACAGGGCTCATGCACCTGTACCCTCACCACTGGCATAGGGCACCCAGCTAGAGGGGTGACTGATGTATGCCAGGGCAGTGGTTTGTGGGCATGGCACACAGGGATGTGTGCCATGTCGACTCTTCACTTTGTTCTGCACCAAGACACGCTGCCTGCAAAGGCTGTGTGAGAGTGTCAGGGTACAGGGCCTCTAAGGGTGGCACAATAAGTGCTGCAGCCCTAAGAGGCCTTCTCTGGTCACAGTGCCCTGGGTATCTGTGGTACCATTTACCAGGGGCTGACATGGTGCCAGAGATGTGTAAGAAAGTGGCTCTGTATATACTGCACCAAAGTAAGGTTCAGTGTGCACAGAGTCCACAGTCCCCAGAGGTTTGGCAGAGGCTAAAGTTAGATATAACCTTACTCTCTAAAGTGGTAGCTTGGTCGAGCAGTAAGGCAGTATCAGAGGACAGTGTAAAGCATTTGTTGTACACACTCAGTCAGCAAATGAAGCCACACACTCAAGAACTGAACTCTAGGCCAATGGTTTGTATATAAAAATATAGTTGTTTTATTTTAGAACCAACAATGGGTGTCAAAATATACTTTCTCAGAATGAGATGCTTTAGTTAACTACTGTTCAATTGGCAATAGACTTTTGAATGCAATAGTTACAGTTGTTGCAATATGCAACACAATTTTAAACACAATTATACATTGAGCTCAATGGAAATTTCTGGTTAAATGCAATAGATTACTTTTTGGATTACTTTTCTAACCACGGGACTGGATCTTGGATTCAGTCCCGGGACACTCCTGTAAACAGGTGAGAAAAAGCGTTTTGGTTATGGTAGTGATTTTGAGGAATATTACTGTATTTCAAAAGTTGACACTTAGAAACTTTTCTGGGTAAAATTACCAATGTTATCCTAGGGAAGGAAATACAGTTTGCAAGCAAAGTATGTTTACGTTACTTTTGTAATCCAGTGCTGGACTCCTAGGTTCAGCACTGGGACATTTACTTAAAACAGGTAAGTAATTACGTTTTTGTAGTTTGTACGATTTTTAAAGAATATTTGTATGATTCAGAAATCGACACTTAGAAACTTTTTCAACAAAAAGCAGGCAATGATATCCTATGAGAGGAATTTCCAGTTACTGGTAAGTACGGTAAAAATTACTTTTCATGGTCGGTACTGGACTAAAAGATGCAGTACTGAGGTCTCTCCTGATAGTAGGTGAGTAATTCGGAATTCGTTACTGTTGTGATTTTTAAGCAATATTTTGGTATTTCAAAAGTGGACACTTAGAAGAAATTTCACAGAAAACCAGTCAATGGATCCCTATGTAAGAAAATTCAATTCGCCGGTAAGTTACTTTTAACGTTACTTTTGTAATCCAGTGCTGGACTCCTAGGTTCAGCCCTGGGACATTTACTTAAAACAGGTAAGTAATTACGTTTTGGTAGTCTGTACGATTTTTAAAGAATATTCTTGTTTTCAAAAGTCGACACTTAGAAACTTTTGGAAGAAAAAGTGTCCATGTTATCCTATGAGGAAAAATGAGTTATCGGTCTCGAGGTAAGTAATCGGTCTTTTGAGTTAGGGTTCTGGGGTTAGACTCAGGGGTCTCCCAGGGTCAGTGATGCACTGTTGTTGCACCCTCAGCGGCACTAGGGCGGCCGGGTGCAGAGTGTTGAGGCCCAATGTTATCCTATGGAGGATAGGGGACTCCGGTTGGTGGCGGCTGGCAAGCAGGCCACGGGGTTGTGGGAGCAAAGCTCCTAGGGTTAAGCTCAGGGCACGTTGGGGACCAAGTTAGCACCAAAGAGGCACCCTCAGCGGCACTAGGGCGGCCGGGTGCAGAGTGCTGTTTTGAGGTCGGGTGCCCTGTTGATTTCAATGGAAATTTTCGGTTTTGGTTTTCAGCTGCAGGCTCGGTCCAGGAAGACTTCCAGGAGGAACCAACAGCTGGGCAGGTAAGTTGGAGGGCTCGGGGACGTAGGTGCACCTCGGGTTCCTTTCTCCAGGGCGCAGGGCGTCTGGATGCAGGGGTGTCTTTTGAGGTCGGATTTCACCTTACCGGGCCACTCGCGGTTGGGGGTTCTCCGTGCAGAGGCTGCAGGCGACGTCGGGGAGTCCTGGAGGGGTCAGCCCACGGTGGACTCGGACTCTGGAGAGCTGGGGGACCTCGCTGGGACCGGTGGGCCACTTGAACTCGGGCTGTGGCGACGGGTGCAGTGGTGGTTCCAGGCGTCGGGTTTCTTTCTCCTCAGCAGGCTCGGAGTCTTTGTTTGGTGTTTCTTTTGAACAGAGCTGCTGTTCACAGGAGATCCGGTCTTTGTTGAAGGCAGTCAGTCCTCCCTGGGGTTCTGGAGGTCGCTGGCTGCAGGACAAGACTATTTTTGGCGCAGGATCTCTGGAAACTGCAGACGGGCCGGTAGGGCTGGGGCCAAGTCAGTTGTTCTCTGCAGTCTCCTCTGCTGGGCGTCTTCTTTCGTCCTTTTTCTTCTTAGGTTGCGGGAATCTAAGGAAGGAAGGTTCAGGGTGCCCCTAAATACTAGATTTAGGGGCGTTACAGGTAGGTAAAGGGCAGGGACCAATGGGTCCCTGCCCTGAGGTGAGTACACCCCTATCCTGCCACTCTCCTGTGGGAGGGGGCAGGAGCCTAGTCCTGATTGGGCAGGGCTCCCCATCTTCAAGATGGCGAGAGCCCGGAGATGTGCTTCACCTCGCCTCCCCCACCTGAGGGGTGGGGTTGGCAGAGGGTGGCACACCCCTTTCCTCCCTTGGTGTTTCCCTCCAGTCTTCCCACCAGGATGGGGGAGGAACCGGTGGGGACCAGTTGCTGAGTACAGCAAGTGGTCTGGGGAAGCTCACAAGGCGGAATGCCTTTGAAGCTTCCCCCTGCCCATCCTGGGGGAGGGGCCTAGCACCTCACCCAGGACGTGCATTGTTGCAGGCCCGGGAGAGCGGATGGCTCTCTACCCAGGGGTCCAGCAACATGTCTGCTGTGTGGCAGCCTAGGCAGCCCCTCAGACAAGACGTGGATTGTAGGTTAGGTTCAGGGGGTAACTCTAAGTTGCCCTCTGACGTGCATTTACAGTAAATCCCACACTGGCATCAGTGTGGGTTTACTGTGCTGAGGAGTTTGATACCAAACTTCTCAGTCTTCAGTGCAGCCATCATGGTGCTGTGGAGTACGTGCTGACGACCTCCCAGCACCATATACTCGGAATGGCAGCCCTGCACTTACAGTGCCCAGGAATGGGCCTGGGTACTGTAGGGGCACAGGGCTCATGCACCTGTGCCCTCACCACTGGCATAGGGCACCCAGCTAGAGGGGTGACTGAGGTATGCCAGGGCAGTGTGTTTGTGGGCATGGCACACAGGGATGTGTGCCATGTCGACTCTCTGTTTTGTTCTGCACCAAGACACTCAGCCTGCAAGGGCAGTGTGTGTGTGTCAGGAGTACAGGGCCTCTAAGGGTGGCACAATAAGTGCTGCAGCCCTTAGGGGTCTTCTCTGGTCACAGTGCCCTGGGTACCTAGGGTACCATTTACCAGGGGCTTACCTGTGGCCAGAGATGCCAATTGGGTTTAGGCTGAGTACAGTTTTTAGGGAAGGAACACAGGCCCTGGGTACCTGATTGGCAGGGATCCAGGGCACACCAAGGAAAAGTGCATCAGTTATCAGGCAAAAAGTGGGGGGTTACTGCAACAGAAACCCACTTTCCTACCAAGCCCCCCAGCCCAAAGGCCAGGAGACTCAGCCAACGCTGGGAGAGCCTGTCTAGTCTTTCAGGCGAGGAAGAGTTGGGGAAGTGGTTTGAAAGTTGCAGGGCCTACTCCGCCTTATATCCTTCTGTCCAGGTCAGTCCCTTTGGGGAGCTGGCCTACCTCATCAGTTTCAGGACCTAATTCCCAAAGCTCCTCTCCTTGCTCTTTAGTGTCTTCACCCCATCTTTTAAGTTTGGGTTCAGAGGTGCCCACCTCTGCAAAGTCTAACTTAGCCAGGGCAAAGCCCAGCTTACCCACAGAGGTCACCCACAGTTTGAGCAACCCCACCATGACCAATAGGGTCAGGGGCCTAGCTTGTTATTTGGCAGGGGTTAGGCCACCATGCCAAGGATAGGGCTGCCATGAAGGCTAACACCCAGCAGAGGCTGCTGACAGCTGTCAGTGCCCAGAACCACACCTTTAGCTCCTGTCTGGCAAGTGAAGGGGCTATCTTACAGGTCTCTTTGGGTCCTGGCTGTCTGCCTGTTGCTTTAGGGTGGGGGGTCACTAAACTTTGTAGTGAGCACCCTTCCTCCACCCTTTGTTCTGCCAGCTGAGGAGCCACCAACTCAGGCTGGACAGTTGCCTGACTAGTCAGGTCTTCTTGTTGGCTAGGGGGCTTTACCAGGGCCACTTCTGGAGTTTTCCCTCACTGGGATAGAATCTCCCTGGCCCTCTGGGACTGTGGCTAACAGTTGCCCACCTTTCCTACCCTGTTCCTTTTTACTCTTTTGGGGCTCAGCTGCACTGACTGCAGGTTGAGCCCCCAGATTTCTTGGGTGAGGCCTGGCATTGGGCCAGTGCCTCTCTTTGGCTCAGGTCCACCTCTAAGTGGTCATTCCCCAGGAGACAATCAAGGGGAGGTCTTTACTGACTACCACCTTTCTCCATCTAAGGGACCCAGCTATGACTAGGGGCACTACAGCCACAGGCCTAACAGTGACTCCCCTGGGACAGCCCTTACTCTCCTTGATTCCCCTGGGACATACTGGTGTGGGAGTACCAACCTGTCATGCACCACAGTGTGACTGGCACAGGTATCTCTCAGGGCAGTGGCTGGGATTCCATTCACCAGTAGGCGGTGGAAGTGTCTACTCCCCTCTGGGATCTCCAGCTTACCTCTTGGGCCCATTTTCCAGTTGAAAGCTAGGAGGACTTCCTCATCTGAGGACCCTTCCTCCAGAGCTACACTGGCAACTCCTGGGGCTACACTAGTCACCCCTGGGGCTGTACTAGGGATCTTGTTTTTAGGACAGCTAGGGTCCTTGGTGTGGTGTCCTGACTTCTGACAGTTGTGACACCATATTCTGTTGGGATCCCAATTCTTACCTTGGTACCCTGGTTTAGTTTGTGAGGTGTCTTTGGGCCCACCCTCCTGGACAGGTTTTGGGGGGCTGCCTGGGACTCCTTACTTTTATCCTTAAGGGGTTCACTATCTTTCTTCTGGGGAGGCTTTGTGACCCCTTTCTTTTGGTCACCCCAGTGGATGTCCTAGTTACCCTTGTTCTGACCCAGTGGTCTGCCTTCTTTCCCAATTCTTGGGGAGAAATTAGACCTAGGTCTACCAAATGCTGATGCAACTTTTCGTTTGTGCAATTACTTAGTATGTGTTCCTTCATAAACAAATTGTAAAGTCCAGGAAAATCCTGCACATTATGTCCAGCTAACCAACCATCCAGTGTCTTTACTGAGTAGTCTACGAAGTCAATCCAGGACTGGGTCTGGGTTTTGTGAGCCCCCTGAATCTAATTCTATACTCCTCAGTAGTGAGCCCAAATCCCTCAATCAGAGTATTCTTCATGAGGTCATAGGACCCTGCATCTGGCCCAGAGAGGGTCAGAAGCCTGTCTCTGCAGTTACCAGAGAACAGTTCCCACAGGAGTGCCCCCAGAGAGGTTTCTTTACTTTTCTTATTTCACAAGCCCTCTCAAAGGCTGTGAACCATTTAGTGATGTCATCACCTTCCTCAAATTTAGGGACAATCCCTTTGGGGATTTTAGGATCAGAAGTTTCCTCCCTATCCTTAGTTTTAGTATTGCTGCCACCATTGATGGGTGCTAAACCCATCTCCTGTCTTTCCTTCTCTAGAGCCAGGAGTCTGGTCTCTAGGTCCAGTCTTTTGGCCAACCTTGCTAAAGGTGGTCCTCCTCACTAAGGCTATCCTCAGTGTCCTCTCTGGGACCTGAACCACCTAGGTGGCCCCTAGGTCCCCAGAGGTTTACTCTTGGAAATAAGGGTGCAGTGACCCTGTCTTCCCTAGGAAGTGGTGGAGGTGGGTTACCATCCCCATCCTCCTCACTCCTTTCCTCCTCTGCGTGGTCATCACCATGCTCAGAGGGGTGGGCCTTAGCATACTCAGCCAGGAGCTCCTGGAGCCCTTGTTTGGTTGGATGCTGGCCCATTGGTATATTTTTAAGTTTACATAAGGACCTTATCTCTTTGAAAGACAAATGAAGATAAGGGGTGAGGTCGAGCTCCTCAACCATGTCCTGTATGTCATTATTATTTTCACTAATAGCTGGGTTGTTTTCTTGAGACATTCTAACAAAAGTTCTAACCCCTCTACCCTTGACTATAGTGACTTTTTATTTTCTACAATTTTAAAGGGACTTAAGCAAGGCCCTAACAAGACTTTTAGTAATTTGGTAAAAAATGCCAATTTGAAAAAATCAGAATTCTAAAGGCAATTTAAGAGTTCTGTCGTGTGATCAGATGGTAACCAAGTAGTCCAACAATGCAAGTTTGTATCCCACCGCTGATCCACCAATGTAAGAAAGTGGCTCTGTATATACTGCACCAAAGTAAGGTTCAGTGTGCACAGAGTCCACAGTCCCCAGAGGTTTGGCAGAGGCTAAAGTTAGATATAACCTTACTCTCTAAAGTGGTAGCTTGGTCGAGCAGTAAGGCAGTATCAGAGGACAGTGTAAAGCATTTGTTGTACACACTCAGTCAGCAAATGAAGCCACACACTCAAGAACTGAACTCTAGGCCAATGGTTTGTATATAAAAATATAGTTGTTTTATTTTAGAACCAACAATGGGTGTCAAAATATACTTTCTCAGAATGAGATGCTTTAGTTAACTACTGTTCAATTGGCAATAGACTTTTGAATGCAATAGTTACAGTTGTTGCAATATGCAACACAATTTTAAACACAATTATACATTGAGCTCAATGGAAATTTCTGGTTAAATGCAATAGATTACTTTTTGGATTACTTTTCTAACCACGGGACTGGATCTTGGATTCAGTCCCGGGACACTCCTGTAAACAGGTGAGAAAAAGCGTTTTGGTTATGGTAGTGATTTTTGAGGAATATTACTGTATTTCAAAAGTTGACACTTAGAAACTTTTCTGGGTAAAATTACCAATGTTATCCTAGGGAAGGAAATACAGTTTGCAAGCAAAGTATGTTTACGTTACTTTTGTAATCCAGTGCTGGACTCCTAGGTTCAGCACTGGGACATTACTTAAAACAGGTAAGTAATTACGTTTTTGTAGTTTGTACGATTTTTAAAGAATATTTGTATGATTCAGAAATCGACACTTAGAAACTTTTTCAACAAAAAGCAGGCAATGATATCCTATGAGAGGAATTTCCAGTTACTGGTAAGTACGGTAAAAATTACTTTTCATGGTCGGTACTGGACTAAAGATGCAGTACTGAGGTCTCTCCTGATAGTAGGTGAGTAATTCGGAATTCGTTACTGTTGTGATTTTTAAGCAATATTTTGGTATTTCAAAAGTGGACACTTAGAAGAAATTTCACAGAAAACCAGTCAATGGATCCCTATGTAAGAAAATTCAATTCGCCGGTAAGTTACTTTTAACGTTACTTTTGTAATCCAGTGCTGGACTCCTAGGTTCAGCCCTGGGACATTTACTTAAAACAGGTAAGTAATTACGTTTTGGTAGTCTGTACGATTTTTAAAGAATATTCTTGTTTTCAAAAGTCGACACTTAGAAACTTTTGGAAGAAAAAGTGTCCATGTTATCCTATGAGGAAAAATGAGTTATCGGTCTCGAGGTAAGTAATCGGTCTTTTGAGTTAGGGTTCTGGGGTTAGACTCAGGGGTCTCCCAGGGTCAGTGATGCACTGTTGTTGCACCCTCAGCGGCACTAGGGCGGCCGGGTGCAGAGTGTTGAGGCCCAATGTTATCCTATGGAGGATAGGGGACTCCGGTTGGTGGCGGCTGGCAAGCAGGCCACGGGGTTGTGGGAGCAAAGCTCCTAGGGTTAAGCTCAGGGCACGTTGGGGACCAAGTTAGCACCAAAGAGGCACCCTCAGCGGCACTAGGGCGGCCGGGTGCAGAGTGCTGTTTTGAGGTCGGGTGCCCTGTTGATTTCAATGGAAATTTTCGGTTTTGGTTTTCAGCTGCAGGCTCGGTCCAGGAAGACTTCCAGGAGGAACCAACAGCTGGGCAGGTAAGTTGGAGGGCTCGGGGACGTGGGTGCACCTCGGGTTCCTTTCTCCAGGGCGCAGGGCGTCTGGATGCAGGGGTGTCTTTTGAGGTCGGATTTCACCTTACCGGGCCACTCGCGGTTGGGGGTTCTCCGTGCAGAGGCTGCAGGCGACGTCGGGGAGTCCTGGAGGGGTCAACCCACGGTGGACTCGGACTCTGGAGAGCTGGGGGACCTCGCTGGGACCGGTGGGCCACTTGAACTCGGGCTGTAGGCGACGGGTGCAGTGGTGGTTCCAGGCGTCGGGTTTCTTTCTCCTCAGCAGGCTCGGAGTCTTTGTTTGGTGTTTCTTTTGAACAGAGCTGCTGTTCACAGGAGATCCGGTCTTTGTTGAAGGCAGTCAGTCCTCCCTGGGGTTCTGGAGGTCGCTGGCTGCAGGACAAGACTATTTTTGGCGCAGGATCTCTGGAAACTGCAGACGGGCCGGTAGGGCTGGGGCCAAGTCAGTTGTTCTCTGCAGTCTCCTCTGCTGGGCGTCTTCTTTCGTCCTTTTTCTTCTTAGGTTGCGGGAATCTAAGGAAGGAAGGTTCAGGGTGCCCCTAAATACTAGATTTAGGGGCGTTACAGGTAGGTAAAGGGCAGGGACCAATGGGTCCCTGCCCTGGGGTGAGTACACCCCTATCCTGCCACTCTCCTGTGGGAGGGGGCAGGAGCCTAGTCCTGATTGGGCAGGGCTCCCCATCTTCAAGATGGCGAGAGCCCGGAGATGTGCTTCACCTCGCCTCCCCCACCTGAGGGGTGGGGTTGGCAGAAGGTGGCACACCCCTTTCCTCCCTTGGTGTTTCCCTCCAGTCTTCCCACCAGGATGGGGGAGGAACCGGTGGGGACCAGTTGCTGAGTACAGCAAGTGGTCTGGGGAAGCTCACAAGGCGGAATGCCTTTGAAGCTTCCCCTGCCCATCCTGGGGGAGGGGGCCTAGCACCTCACCCAGGACGTGCATTGTTGCAGGCCCGGGAGAGCGGATGGCTCTCTACCCAGGGGTCCAGCAACATGTCTGCTGTGTGGCAGCCTAGGCAGCCCCTCAGACAAGACGTGGATTGTAGGTTAGGTTCAGGGGGTAACTCTAAGTTGCCCTCTGACGTGCATTTTACAGTAAATCCCACACTGGCATCAGTGTGGGTTTACTGTGCTGAGGAGTTTGATACCAAACTTCTCAGTCTTCAGTGCAGCCATCATGGTGCTGTGGAGTACGTGCTGACGACCTCCCAGCACCATATACTCGGAATGGCAGCCCTGCACTTACAGTGCCCAGGAATGGGCCTGGGTACTGTAGGGGCACAGGGCTCATGCACCTGTGCCCTCACCACTGGCATAGGGCACCCAGCTAGAGGGGTGACTGAGGTATGCCAGGGCAGTGTGTTTGTGGGCATGGCACACAGGGATGTGTGCCATGTCGACTCTCTGTTTTGTTCTGCACCAAGACACTCAGCCTGCAAGGGCAGTGTGTGTGTGTCAGGGTACAGGGCCTCTAAGGGTGGCACAATAAGTGCTGCAGCCCTTAGGGGTCTTCTCTGGTCACAGTGCCCTGGGTACCTAGGGTACCATTTACCAGGGGCTTACCTGTGGCCAGAGATGCCAATTGGGTTTAGGCTGAGTACAGTTTTTAGGGAAGGAACACAGGCCCTGGGTACCTGATTGGCAGGGATCCAGGGCACACCAAGGAAAAGTGCATCAGTTATCAGGCAAAAAGTGGGGGGGTTACTGCAACAGAAACCCACTTTCCTACACGATGCCAATTGGGTTTAGGCTTCAATGCAGTTTTAGGGAAAGAACATAGGCCCTGGGCACCTGATTAGCAGGAACCCAGGGCACACTCAGTCAAAGAACATCAGCAAAAAGTGGGGGCATACCATGCAGAAAGAGGGCACTTTCTCACAATATCCAACACACAAGCGTTGCTAGCTAGATACGGCTGAGCGCATTGGGACGAGATGGAACAATTGCTCCAATACCTACCTCAAGAACATAAATATAAAGCTGAAGACCTGATAAGGGAGGGACAACTTCTTTCCAACAATCTAATCAGGTGCTCCCTCGATGCTGCAGACACAGCTGCCAGAGCAGAGAAATACCAGTGTCCTTTTAAGAATGCACGCCTGGCTACGTATCTCTGGATTCAAACCCGAGGTTCAAACCTCTATCTTAAACACACCTTTTGATAAGGAACACCTTTTTGGCCCACTGGTAGACTCTTCACTGGAAAAATGAAGAAAGACACTGAAGTGGCCAAATCCATGGGGGCGCTTCAGTCACCATAAGGACGTTGTTCCTTTCGGCGCTCTTTCTATCGAGCGGGGTCCAAGAATTCTTCCTCGGAAAATACCTCCATCTACAAGGGTAATAACCAACCTTCTGGCTCTAAAAACTACATCCGTGGGGGTTGCAGAGGAAATAACGGTAAGGGAAGAGGTAGAGTTTCAAACACACGCACCTCCCCCTCCAATACAAAACAGTGACTCACCTCTCCTTCCCCCCCCCCCCCGACCACCTAACACCTGTCGGGGGAAGACTATCAAATTTCTTACCAGCTTGGCTGTCAACAGACAAGTGGGTTCTGTAAATTATCCGTTCTGGTTACTGCCTGCAGTTCATCAACACTCCTCCAAACATTTCCACAAAGTCACACAAACTCTCACCGGATCATCTACACCTCCTCAAGCAAGAGGTAGTCTCTACTTTTAAAAGGAGCTATAGAGCCTGTACCGCTCAACACTGAGGGTTGGGCGTGTACTCCTTTTACTTCCCAAGACCAAAAAAGGACGGGTCTCTCAGACCAATCTTAGATCTCAGAGAACTCACTTTTTACATAGTCAAACCATTTTCACATGGTAACACTTCAACAGGTACTACCTCTTTTACAAAAAGACGACTTTCTGTCTACTCTAGACTTAAAGGACGCCTACTTTCATTTTCCAATCCACCTTGCTCATCGTAAATTTCTCAGGTTTGTGCTAGCGGGCCAGCAATACCAGTTCAAGGTACTCCCATTCGGAGTCACCACTGCCCCCAGAGTCTTCACAAAATGTCTGGCGGTAGTAGCTGTTCATCTCAGGAGACAAGGCGTCCATGTCTTCCCATACTTAGACGACTGGCTCATCAAAGCCACCACATACTAACAGTGTCTCAGATACACTTCCTTAACCATCAAGTTACTGCATCGACTAGGGTTCACATTCAATGTGCCAAAGTCACATCTTCAGCCAGCCAATATTCAGAACTACCTAGGAGCCACTTTAGATACTCAAAAGGCTCTCGCGTTTCCCAACGCAGCCAGAATTTGCAACATTCTGGCTTTGGTTCTCCAGTTTCAACCCAATCAATCACCTCCAGCTCGGGCTTACATGCAACTGCTGGGGAGGATGGCATCTTGCATCATGATCGTCCCGTATGCCAGGCTCCACATGCGTTCGCTTCAGGAAGGCTTAGCCAGTCAGTGGAACCAGTCCCACGGTCTAATAACCGATCTAGTGTTGGTAAGCGGCCGTACTCATCGCTCTCTGCAGTGGTGGAACACACCAAATCTGTCAAAAGGACGGCCCTTCATAGACCCGGTTCCACAGACAGTACTATCAGCGGACGCGTCTCTAACTGGCTGGGGTGCTCATCTACAGCAACACACAATACAAGGCCTGTGGAGTCGCCAACAAAAGTTGCTCCACATCAACCATTTAGAGCTCATGGCCATATTTCTAGCCCTCGAAGCTTTTCAAACCCATCTGGCTGGCAAAGCTGTCCGGGTTCGTACCGACAACATGACAGCTTTGTATTACATACAAAAACAGGGGGGGGGAACACATTCCCTCCAACTGTCCCACCTAGCCCAGGACGTCTGGAGGTGGGCCATTCACCACAGAATCTATCTCCTAGCAGAACACCTCCCAGGAGTAGACCATCAGATGGCAGATCTGCCAAGTCGTCAGACACAGCAAGTCCACGAATGGGAACTACACCCTCAAGTTCTGCTCCCATTCTTTCAAATGTGGGGCTTTCCAGACATAGACCTGTTCTTCACGCACCTAAATGCAAAATGCCCAAACTTCGCGTCCAGGTATCCACACCCATTGTCCAAAGGCAATACACTATGGATGAACTGATCAGGGATATTTGCTTACACTTTTCTGCCTCTCCCACTCATTCCATTAGCGGTTCGGAAACTCAAACAGAGCGTCCCTGACACTAATCCTAGTTGCTCCCACATGGGCACGTCAGCCATGGTTCACAACCCTATTGGAACTATCAGTAGTTCCTCATCCAAAAGTACGTCTTACACCCAATATCCTCACACAGAGCCATGGAGACGTAAGACACCCAGACCCCAGTCAACTCAATCTGGCGATTTGGCACCTGAAGTCTTAGAGTTTGGCTACCTTAATCTACTGCCAGACTGTATGAATATTATCAAGGAAGTTAGACGTCCTACCACTAGAGCCTGCTATGCAGCAAAGTGGAAGCGGTTTGTGATTTACTGTAATAACAACCACATCAGCCCGCTTGACGCTTCTGTTCAAAACATTATATGCTATTTGTTACATCTACAACGTTCCAATTTAGCATACACGTCCATACGTTTACATTTAGCGGCAATAGCTGCATACCTACAAAATAGACAACATCTATCGCTTTTTAGAGTACCTGTCATCAAAGCGTTTATGGAAGGACTCAAAAGAGTTATTCCCCCGAGACGTCCACCTGCTCCAATATGGAATCTCAACATTGTCCTCACCAGACTAATGGGTCCACCCTTTGAGCCATTGCACAAATGTGAACTGCAATTTCTCACATGGAAAACTGCTTTCCTGGTGGCTATCACATCACTCAGAAGAGTGGGTGAGCTTCAGGCATTAACTATAGAGGAACCTTTTTACAAATGCACCAAAATAAAGTAGTTCTTCGGACTAATCCTAAATTCCTTCCTAAAGTCATTTCTGCTTTTCACATCAATCAATCTGTTGAGTTACCAGTGTTCTTCCCTCAACCAGATTCAGTAGCAGAATGTGCCTTACACACATTAGATGTAAAGAGAGCATTGCTGTATTACATAGAAAGGACAAAACCTTCCCGTACCACAAATCAGCTATTTGTCGCTTTTGCTCCACCACACAAAGGCAATACCATATCAAAATCAGGTATTGCAAGGTGGATAGTCAAGTGCATTCAGATATGCTATGCAAAAGCGAAACGAACGTTAACAGTTCCCCCTAGAGCACACTCTACACGCAAACTGGGGGCTTCTATGGCATTCTTAGGAAATATACCCATAGATGACATATGCAAAGCTGCAACATGGTCTACACCTCACACATTCACAAAACACTATTGTTTAGATGCGTTAGCAAATTAACAAGCTAGAGTGGGCCTGGCAGTTTTATGTACATTATTTCAAACCACTGCAACAGATACAGGTTAGCCACCGCTTTGGGAGATAACTGCTATGTAGTCTATGCATAGCATATAATCTACAGCTCATATGCCTCGAACGGAAAATGCTACTTACCCAGTATGCATCTGTTCTTGGCATATAGAGCTGTAGAGACACATGCGCCCACCCGCCTCCCCGGGTACCTATACCTGTTGCAGTAACATCTTACTTAGATACATGAATTCATGGACATCTCCTTTTACTACTCTTACTAACTCCATTATCACCCTCTGCGGGAAAACAATCTAACAATGGAGTCGATGCCCATGCGCACTGTCACCGAAAGGAGGAGTCGCCTACCTCGTGACTGGAAAGACTTCTTCGAAGAAAAACAAAGTGCAAACATGCGGACCCAACACTAGATGGCGATCTATGCATAGCATATGACGCTACGGCTCTGTATGCCAAGAACAGATGCATACTGGGTAAGTAGCATTTTCCTTTCTCCCATAGGATAACATTGACTGTTTTTCTATGAAAAGTTTCTAAGTGTGGAGTTGGAAAATCTAAGAAAGTCTTTTAAACTGTAACCAAATAAAAACGCTTTTACTTATCTGTTTACAGAAAATGTCCCAGTGTAGTATCCAGGTCTACTACACTGTGTAAGAAAAGTAATCTGTAAAGTAATCTACTTGACATTCTATTGAAAAGCCAATACAAAGTATATGTACAATATTTCAAAGCATTGCATTACTAGTAGTTCTACTGTAATCAAACCAAAGTATATATTCAACTACAATTAAAACTGTATTACTACACTTCAAACTTCACTTACTGCAAAGTATAAATCACTTACCTGTGCATGGCTTGCTTGGTTCTAGGAAATATAATAACTAAAAATATTTTTATATAAACAAAATTGGTCTGAGTTCAGTCTTTGAGTGTGTGACAGTCATTTGCTGATTGAGTGTGTACAACAAATGCGTAACACTACCCTCTGTTAAAGCCTTACTGCTCACCCACTCTACCACAAATAGAGAGTAAGGTGCTATCTTCTTTTACCTCTGCCTACCTTTGTGGTTTCACTGGACTCTGTGCACACTATACCTCACTTTGGTATAGTATATACAGAGCCAGCTTCCTACAGACATGCATGTTTAAGAATTTCGGGATTTAAACCCGAAGTTCAGGCTTCCATTCTCAACACACCATTCAACAAACATCTCTTAGGTCCTGTAGTAGACCCGTCCTTAGAAAAAATAAAAAAAGAACACAGACGTGGCAAAGTCTGAGTGCCCTACATTCCCCTTCTACTCGTGGTTCCTTTCGCCGCACCTTCTATCGTGGGGGGTCCAAGAATATCTCTTCAGACACTGCCTCTACACCGTACAAAGGCAACAATCGGCCCTCTTCTTCAAAAGGTTTCTTTAGAGGAAACTACAGAGGCAACAAAGGCAGAGGTAGAGGTTCCAACACACGCACCTCCCCCTCAAATAACCAACAGTAACTTGCCTACGTGAACCCCCTCTTCCATTCCCCCCCCCCCCTCCCCCTCCGATCATTCAACACCTGTCGGAGGACGTCTTTCATAATTCCTACCCGTCTGGCAATCAATAACTACAGACAAATAGGTGCTAGGAATTATCCGATCTGGTTATTGCCTGGAGCTTACCAACAATCCTCCAAATATCCCTCCACGTTCACACAAAATGTCACCAGACCATCTACACCTCCTCAAACTGAGATTCAGTCTCTCCTTTTAAAAGGAGCCATAGAGCCCATACCACTTTAATATCAAGGGTCGGGTTGTAAGAAACTGGCTCTATATATACTGCACCAAAGTGAGGTACAGTGTGTATAGAGTCCCCAAAGGTAGTCAGAGGTCAAAGTTAGATATAACCTTACTCTCTCATAGTGGTAGCTTGGTCGAGCAGTAAGGCAGTATCAGAGGACAGTGTTAAGCATTTGATGTACACACTCAGTCAGCAAATGAATTCACACACTCAAGAACTGAACTCTAGGCCAATTGTTTTTGTATAAAAATATATTGTTGTTTTATTTTAGAACCAAGCAAGCCTGGCACAGGTAAGCATAAAATGCTTTGTAGTAATAAGTTACTGAATGTCGAACAGTTTGAAAATGCAATGGAAATTGTACTTTGTTTGATTTACAGGGGAGCAGTAGTGTGCAATACTTAGCAAATACAGTACATTGGAATGAATAGGCTTTTTCAGTAAATTGCAGGTAAGTTACTTTTACGTTACTTTTTCTAACTCCGTGCTGGATGCCTAGATTCAGCACTGGTACATTTCCTGCAAACAGGTGAGAAAACACGTTTTGGTTATTTGTGTGATTTTTAAAGAATATCTTTAGTTTTCAAAACTCCACACTTAGTCGTTTTTTGGAAGAAAAATTGGCAATGTTATCCTATGGAGGGAAAACAGGTTATCGGTTTGCAGGTAAGTAAACGACTGTGGGAGTTAAGGTTCTGGGGTTAAAACCAGGGTCAGTGATGCACTGTTGTTGCACCCTCAGCGGCACTAGGGCGGCCGGGTGCAGAGTGTTGAGGCCCAATGTTATCCTATGGATGATAGGGGGTCTCCGGTTGGTGGCTGCTGGCAAGCAGGCCACTGGGTTGTGGGAGCAAAGCTCCTAGGGTTTAGGTCAGGGCAAATGGGGAAACAAGTTGGCACAAAAGGTGCACCCTCAGCGGCACTGGGGCGGCCGGGTGCAGAGTGCTGTTTCGGCGTCGGACGCCCTGTTTTCTATGGAGAGCCTCCGGTTTGGAAAAGCACTGCAGGCAGGGAGACTAAGGACTTCTGGGTGCGACCACCACTTTGAGAGGTAAGTTGGGAAGTTAAGGGTTGGTTAGGCACCGTTGGTTTGGGCACACAAGGCCGTGGGGCGTCTGGTGAGGGGTGCCTTTTGGGGTCGGATCTTCTTACCAGCTCCGGGTCGCGGTTAGAGGGGCCTTCTGGATTTAGGCTGCAGGCGTCGGCTGGAGGCTTGAGGTAGGTCGGGGGTCGCCTGATCTCGGGTCAGGATCGCCGGATCTCGGGTCAGGATCGCCGGGGTGACCTCCTCTTGGTGTTTTTCCACTCAAGCTCGGGCCGGGTTCGGTGGGTGCAGAGTGGGCTGGATTCGCGGTATCAGGCCGGAGCCAGAAGCTGCAGTTTAAACACGTCCGGTGTTCACAGGAGAAACAGTCTTGGAAGTGAAGGCAGGCAGGTCCTCCGGGGTTTGTGAGGTTGCTGGCTGCTGGACACGCCGGGATTTCGCAGGTTCGAGGGGAGACAGGCCTGTAGGGATGGGGCCAAGTCAGTGGGCATCGTCCTCTTGTTAGCTCTGCACGGCTCTTCGTCTTCTTTTCTTCTTGTAGGTAAGCTGGATCTGAGGAAGTAAGGTTCAGGGTGCCCCCTAAATACTAAATTTAGGGGCGTTACAGGTAGGTAAAGGGCAGGGACCAATGGGTCCCTTCCCTGGGGTGAGTGCACCCCTATTCTGCCACTCTCCAGTGGGAGGGGGCAGGAGCCTGTCCCTGGTTGGCTGGGTCCCCCCATCCTCAAGATGGCGGGGACTCGAGGTTGTGCTTCACCTCGCCTCCCCCACCTGAGGGGTGGAGTTGGCAGAGGTGGGCACACCTCCCTTCCTCACTTATTTTTCCCGCCGGTTCTCCTGCCCAAAGTGGGGGGTAGAACCAGTGGGGACCAGTTGCTGAAAGCAGCAAATGGTCTGGAGAGGCTCACAAAGGCCTTTGAAGCTTCTCCTTCGTGAACCCTGCCCATCATGGGGGAGGAGGCTTGGCACCTCGTCCCAGGATGTGCATTGTTTGAGGCCCCCCGAGAGCAGCAGGCTCTCGACCCAGGGGTCCAGAAACATGTCTGGTGGTGGCAGCTGAAGCAGCCACTCAGCCTGGACACTAGAGGTGGGTTAGGTTTCAGGGGCATCTTCTAAGATGACCTGTGTGTGCATTTTTCATTAAATCTCACACTGGCACTCTCTCACTGGCAAATCTCTCACTGGGTTTAATGTGCTGAGAAGTTTGATACCAAACTTCCCAGTTTTTAGTGCAGCCATTATGGTGCTGTGGAATTCGTAATTACAAACTCCCAGCACCATATACTCTTAATGGCAGCACTGCACTTCAATGTCTAAGAATGGACTTGGACATTGTAGGGGTACAGGGCTCATGCACCTGTACCCTCACCACTGGTATAGTGCACCCAGCTAGAGGGGTGGCTGACCTATGCCAGGGCAGTGGATTGTAGGCATGGCACACAGAGGTGTGTGCCATGTCGACTCCTCACTTTGTTCTGCACCAAAACACGCAGCCTGCAAAGGGGGGGGGTGTGTGTGTGTGTGTGTGTGTGTGTGTGTGTGTGTGTGTGTGTGTGTGTGTGTGTGTGTGTGTGTGTGTGTGTGTGTGTGTGTGTGCACACACGTGTACAGGGCCTCTAAGGGTGGCACAATAAGTGCTGCAGCCCTTAGAGGTCTTCCCTGGTCACAGTGCCCTGGGTACCTGTGGTACCATTTACCAGGGGTTGACCTGTGGCCAGAGATGCCAATTGGGTACAGTTTTGGGGAAAGAACACAGGCCCTGGGAACCTGATTGGCAGGGACCCAGGGCACATCAAGTCAAAGTGCATCAGTGGTCTGGCAAAAAGTGGGGGGGGTTACTGCAACAGAAACCCACTTCCTTACAGGCGTATACTCCCTGTACTTGCTTATACCCAAAAAGGACGGCTCTCTCAGACCCATTTTAGACCTCAGAGTTAAATCATTACATACAATCAGATCATTTTCACATGGTGACACTTCAACAAGTGCTCTCACTTCTACAACAAGGCGACTTTATTTCTACTCTAGACTTAAAGGACACATTTCCACATTCCATACATCCCGCTCATCGTAAATGTCTCAGATTTGTGGTAGCGGGGCAGCATTACCAGTTCAAAGTGCTACCATTCGGAGTCACCACTGCTCCCAGAGTGTTTACAAAATGTCTGGCAGTAGTAGCTGCCCACCTGCGAAGACCATCATTCATGTCTTACCGTCCTTGGACGACTGGCTCATCAAAGGCAGTACGTACTTAGTGTCTCCAGCACACTCACATAACACTGCGGTTACTGCACCAACTGAGGTTTACAGTCAATGTGTTGAAGTCTCATCTCCAACCTTCCAACACTCAAGCCTATCTAGGAGCCACTTTAGATACTCTAAGAGCTCTAGCTTTTCCCACTGCAGCCAGAAATCGCAATATTCAGGCTCTAATTGTTCAGTATCAGCCTACTCACTCACTACTGGCTCCTGTGTATATGCAGCTGCTGGGAATGGTGGCCTCTTGCATCATGATTGTTCACCATGCAAGGCTTCACATGCGTCCCCTTCAGGAATGCCTAGCAAGTCAGTGGAACCAGTCGCAGGGTCTCTTAACTGATCTAGTGTTGGTAGATGGCCGTACTCATCGCTCTCTGCATTGGTGGAACCTACAAAATTTATCAAAAGGACGGCCCTTCATAGACCCTGTTCCACCGACCGTGCTAACAGCAGACGCGTCGCTTACTGGTTGGGGAGCTCATATCCACAATCACACACTTCAAGGCTTGTGGAGTCAAAAGCAAAAGGCTCTCCACATAAATCATCTAGAGCTGCTAGCAGTGTTTCTAGTGCTTAAAGCTTTTCAAATTCGCCTTGTAGACAAAGCTGCCCTAGTCCGCACCGACAACATGACAACTATGTACTATATACAAAATTAGGGGGGAACACACTCCAACTGTCATACCTAGCTCAAACCATTTGGAAATGGGCATACACCACACAATGTATCTCCTAGCAGAACACCTTCCAGGAGTAAACAATCACATTGACGACCTTCTCAGCAGACAGAGGCAGCAAATCCACGAGTGGGAACTTCACCCTCCAGTTCTTCACCCATACTTTCAAAATTGGGGTTTCCTCAAATAGTTCTTTTTGCCACACACAAACGCTAAATGCCCAAGCTTTGCCTCCAGGTATCCACACCCGCTCTCCAAAGGCAATGCACTATGGATGAACTGGTCAGGGATATTTACCTACACTTTTCCGCCTCTCCCACTCATTCCATCAGTGGTTCGGAAACTCAGGCAAACATCCCTCACACTGATATTGATAGCTCCCACATGGGCCCGTCAACCTTTGTTCACCACGCTGCTGGAACTGTCAATAATTCCACATCAAAAACTACACCTCACATCCAGTCTCCTCATACAGAGCCATGGAGAAATCGGGCACCCAGATCCCAAAGAACTCAACCTAGCGATCTGGCTCCTGAAGTTATAGAGTTTGGTTATCTGAATCTTCCACCAGACTGTATGAACATTATCAAAGAGGCCAGAAGGCCTACTACAAGAGCTTGTTGTGCAGCTAAATGGAAGCGATTTGTGATCTATTGTAATAATAGCAATATCAATCCTCTGGATGCTTCCATACAAAATATCATCTGTTATTTGTTACACTTGCAGCGGTCAGAATTCGCTTACGCATCTATCCGCATACATCTTGCTGCAATTGCTGCGTACCTACAGAATAGGCAGCACTTGTCTCTTTAGAGTACCAGTTATCAAAGCATTTATGGAAGGACTAAAGAGTTTTGCAGCGTGAATCTTTCGGGATTCACTATGCTGTGCATTATTCCGCCATCTTGTGGTTGGGTCCGGAATCGTATTTTCTCCTTTTTTTTTTTTCGTGGGCCAGGTGGGCGGCGACATCCCACCATTTGGTGTCCTTCGTGACGTCGACGCGCTTCCTGCGGAAGCTCCCACCTTTGGTCGCCATCTTCAGATTCTTTTTTCCGCCGTTGGGTCTGGATCGTTGCCGAAGAGTTCCAGAAGTTTTGGAAGAGGAATCAAGGAAAATCGAAGAAAAACGACAAATCAGTTTTCAACTACACCGGACTACAGGTCAAGTAACCGGGACGACGAGGGAGAAGGTTTACGACCTAGATCTCGACGTTTCTACAAAATGCGCTCGCAGGGGGCTCCCTGAGCACGGGTATGGACAAAACACCGTTAAAGTTTTGCACCAACTGCCACCACAAGTACGCCCAGAAGGACCAGCATCCAGTCTGCAACCTCTGCTTACCGCTCGACCACAGCAGCGAAGACTGCAACGCGTGCTCGGCGTTTACACCCAAGACCCTCCGAGTGAGGGAGAGGCAGAGAAGGGCGAACCACAACATGCAGGGGCAGGGACCACCATCGCTCCGAGACCTGGGCCTCTCAAGTGGAGAGGAGGACACCATTGCCGAAGGACCGGAGGACTGCGCAGTCGTCGAGGTCCATAAGAAAACGTCGAAGGAGGTAAGGGAGTCGTCGACCCCTAAACACTCGAGCGACACTCGAAAGGGTGAAGCTAAAGCCCCGAGCGACACTCGTAGAAATTAAGCTAAGTCCTCGAAGGGAGCATTGCCGCCGACACAATTGTCGAAGGCAACAGCAACCAAGGACAGTCAGCCGAGCGGATCCTTCGAAAAGGACTCCCAATCGGCGAAAGCCCTCAAAAAACCAAGGGCGTCGAAGGTTGCCCCCGAAAAGGACACCTCGTCGCCGAGAAAGGAAGGGCAGACATCGTCGTCGACATCGGCCCCGAAGAGTCGCTCCAGGCCTCGACGCCGAACAGGCACACGAGATGGAGAGGAAGAAGAGGAGGCCCGAGGCCGAAATGGCGAGCATCCTGCAGCGGAAGTAGGAATTCGACCACAAGATGAGCCAATACTCTATCCTGTCGAGACCCGCGCTCGAGGTCGAAATAGACGACGAGGACGCCGAACGGCCGAAAACACCCGAACCGGTCGAGGAACAGGGGGACGAAGACTATTATTTCGAGGGAGAAGGCGACGAAGATCTGCAATCCTACCGGACTCGACGTCCTTGGAGGCACAAGACCTGGAATGGCAAGACCTCGACGCAGAATCGCCGGAAGAAGGGGTAGACACTTACCCTTCGAGGCCCTCGCCGCCAGACGACATTGGGGTCTACAACATGGTCGTCCAAAAGGCTGCACAAACCTATGGAGTAAAAATGGAAGAGGAGAAGCCCAAGGCATGTTTCCTCCTGGAGACTCTACTGCCTCAACAAACCAGGAGCCAATTCCTACCCATGCTCCCTAGTTTGCTGGATCAAGGAAGGAGAGGCCTTTAGGGAACCAGCAGTATGCAAGGCTGTGACTCCAAGAACAGAGAAGAAGTATAAACATTCTTCACAGGACCCTGCATACATACAAGGATCAGTGCCAGCCGACTCCATAATTACAGCAACGGCTAGGAAAAGGGCCAATGTGCCCACTAATGCCGGACCACCTCCAGACAAGGAGAGTAGGCGGATGGATCTTACAGGGAGACAGGTGGAGAGAAATGCGGCAATCCATTGGCGCATCGCAAACTCCAACGCTCTGATCAACAGGCACGCATACCAACACTGGGATGAAGTGGGGCAGCTCCTAAATCATCTACCAGATCAGTACCAACAAAGGGCAGCTCACCTGGTAGAAGAAGACAAAAGCATGGCGAACACATGCTTGAAATCAGCCTTGGACGCTGCAGAGACGTCCAGCAGACTAATGATGATAGGGGTGACCGAGAGGAGACATGCATGGTTCAGAATTTCTGGATTCAAGCCAGAGGTGCAAAGTAACATCCTGAATACACCCTTTAACGGCGAACAACTGTTTAGCACACCAGTTGACGACAAGTTAACGCAGCTCAAGAAGGACAACGAGACAGCAAGGTCCATGGGAGCCCTGCAGTTCAGAGGGATGAGAAGAGGGACACCCACGAGAAGGCCGGGCGGTAGAGGAGGCAACGTGCCTGCCACATCGCACCAAACGTTCCAGCAAGGCTATCAAAGGAACAACCAAGGACAGCAGCAGCAAAACTGGCAGCACCAGCCCTGGGGCCAGTCCTTTCGAGGGTGCGGAAACAGACGAGGGCAAACTCGTAGAGGAGGCCAAAAGCCCACCTCCAAGTGACTTCACCATCAAGCCAACAACCACCCTAGCAACACCTTGGGGTGGGGGCAAGGACAAACAGAAAAATAAAAACCTGACGTTCCACAAGAAACAGTCCCTCGAACATAGAACACCGGTAGGAGGCAGGATAAAGAACTTCATCAAGCAGTGGAGGAAGGTCACTACAGACAAATGGATACTAAACATCATACAATACGGATATTGCATAGAGCTGGAAAAACAACCTCCAACAAGAAAACCAAGAAACAAGGCTCACTCAGCAAGGGAACTTTCGCTCTAGCAGCTGGAGGCGAAGGAACTGCTCAGCAAAGAGGCGATAGAGGCAGTACCGCACAACCAAAGGGGTTTACTCAACTTATTTCCTCGTGCCAAAGGTGGACGAAACACTAAGACCTATCCTAGATCTGAGATTCTTAAACAAATTCATAAGAACTCAAAGATTCAAGATGACTTCCCTACAGGAGGTAATACCACAAATACAACAAGGGGATTACATGGCAACTATAGATCTGAAGGACGCGTACTTACACATCCCCATCAACCACAGGCACAAACGTCTACTAAGGTTTGTGATCAACCAGACTCACTACCAGTTCACAGTACTGGCATTCGGACTCAAATCCGCACCAAGGGTGTTTACAAAGTGCCTAGCAGCAGTAGCAGTGCACCTACGAAGGCAAGGAATACACGTATATCCCTACCTCGACGACTGGCTCGTAAAGGCAAGCTCGTACAGCCACTGCAAAGAGCACATCCAGCAGGTCGTACAAACACTGAGCCAACTGGGTTTCTCAATTCATTGGGAAAAATCGTCAACCGGGGCAGATCAAGATATTCTTTGGGGCCGAGATCAACACCATACAGGCCAAAGTGTTCCCCAGCAGGAAGAGAACATTGGCGATACTGAAGGAAACACGTCCTTACCGCAAGGGGCAAGTTCTGACAGTGAGGACGGTGAGCAAGTTAATGGTAATGATGGCGTCATGCATCCACCTAGTCCCAAATATCCGACTGCACATGAGACCATTCCAGGAATGGATTCAGCGACAATGGTCATAGGCAACAGGGAGTTGGGAAGATCTTGTGGTTGTCACACACGCAGTGCATCAGGAAATGGCGTGGTGGAACAAGGAAAACATATCACAGGGGAAGCCATTCACACAACCAACTCCAACAGTGACCATCACAACAGACTCCTCCCAGCTGGGGTGGGGCGCACACATGAACAAGCTCAAGGTGAGGGGTCTATGGTCGCAGCAAGATGCGGTCAGACACATCAACTACCTGGAGCTAAAAACTGTATTCCTAGCCTTAAAAGCCTTTCAGAAAGAGCTGTACGGAAACAGGGTATTGGTCCAAACAGACAACACAACCACCATGTTCTACATCAACAAACAAGGAGGAACACAATCAGTGGCACTATCAGGGCTAGCACAGGAAATATGGAGATGGGCCATTCCACTAAAAATAGACCTACTGGCAATACATCTCCCGGGGAAGGACAATGTGGAAGCAGACCGACTCAGCAGGCAGACGTCGGCATCCCACGAGTGGGAGCTCAATCAACAGGAAATACAGAAGCTATTCCAAAAATGGGGTACACCGCAAATAGACCTATTTGCAACACACCAGAATGCAAAATGCTAACACTTCGCATCCAGACAACCAGACCATCGGTCACAAGGGAATGTGCTATGGATAAGTTGGTCAAAGACATTTGCATACGCTTTTCCCCCCCGATACCACTGATACACAGAGTACTCAGCAAATGCAGAATCAGCAACATGACACTAATCCTGATAGCACCTCAGTGGGCCAGACAATCCTGGTTCTCACAGATAGTGGAGATGGCACAAGAACCAGCACACGGGTTCCCAAGAAGAAAGGACCTGTTAACAATGCAGAACGGAAAGGTGCTACACCCAGAACCGGAGAGCCTCAGCCTAGCAGCATGGCTCCTGAAGACTTAGAATTTGCACACCTCAAACTGCCACCAAGTACCATGGCAGTACTCGGGGAGCTAAGGAGACCCTCCACAAGGAAGTGCTACGTAGCAAAGTGGAAAAGGTTCTCCCAATGGTGCATCAAGGAGAATCTACAACGGAAGATCACAAGGGAATCAACGGTACTAAAATACTTAACATACCTGCTACAAAGCGGATTAAGCTGCACATCCCTGAGGGTGCACTTGGCTGCGGTAGTGGCCTACACGAGGAGAGATGGGGAAAAGTTTCTTCACCTCTCAAGTTGTGAAAAGATTTCTGGAAGGGGCGAAAAGAATCGCACCCCCAAAGAGGATGCCAGCACGGAACCTCAACGTAGTGCTAACTCAATTGATGAAGGCACCCTTTGAACCTATTCACAAGACTACACTGCACATGCTCACTCTAAAGACAGCCTTCTTAGTGGCTATCACGTCACTACGAAGAGTAAGTGAGTTGCAAGCGCTGACACTCCAAGAGCCCTACTTGCAAATACACAAGGACAGGATTGTAATGAGGACGGACCCACACTTCATGCCAAAGGTGGTGTCTCAGTTCCACATTAACATAACAATCCAAATACCAAGTTTTTTCCAAAAACCTTCCACGCGAACAGAAAGGGCGCTGCACACACTAGACGCCAGAAGGGCTGTAATGCACTATATAGAGAGGACAAAGGAGTGCAGGAAAACAAAACCGTTTTGTCTCCTTTGCCAGCAGTTTTCTGGGACGACCAGTCACCAAGAATACGATTGCATGATGGATTGCGCAGACAATTCAACTCTGCCACAAGCAGGCAGGACAACAGTTACAAGGAGCAGCTCAAGCTCACTCAACAAGGAAGAAGGGAGCAACAATTGCGTTTCTAGCGAACACACCTATCCAAGACATTTGCCAAGCTGCAACATGGTCTTCTGTGCATACGTTCACTAAGCACTACTGTGTGGATATTCAAATGAACAAGGAAGCGCAAGTGGGACAGAAGGTCTTACAACACATTTTCAGTAACCAATGCTCATCTTCCACCCAGCCACCGCAATAAGGACAAAACCGCTACTAAGTCTATGCACAGCATAGTGAATCCAGAAAGATTCACGCTGCAAAACGTATAGTTTCTTACCTGTCGGTGTAGTTTTGCAGCTTGAAGACTTTCTGGATTCTCTAGCGATCCCACCCTCCTCCGCCAGAAAGATGAGACATGAGGACAAAGGAGGCTAAATTGCATACATAGCTAAAGGGATCAAGCAAACCGGATAACAAAAAAAAAGAAAGAAAAAAGAATCCGAAGATGGCGACCAAAGGTGGGAGCTTCCGCAGGAAGCGCGTCGACGTCATGAAGGACACCAAATGGTGGGCCGTCGCTGCCCACCTGGGACAAGAAAAAAAAAAAAAAGAAGAAAGCGAGAAAATACTACGGTTCCAGACCCAACCACGAGATGGCGGAATAATGCACAGCATAGTGAATCCAGAAAGTCTTCAAGCTGCAAAACTACACCGACAGGTAAGAAACTATACGTTATACCGCCAAGACTCCTACCTGCCCCAGTGTAGAATCTTAACATAGTCCTTACACGATTAATGGGCCCACCTTTTGAACCCAGGCATAAATGTGAACTGCAATTTCTCTCATGGAAAATCGCTTTCCTTATTGCAATCACTTCACTGAGGAGAGTGGGTGAGCTACAGGCATTAAACCTACAAGAACCTTTTTTCCAGCTTCACGAAGACAAAGTGGTATTTCGTACCAACCCTAAATTTCTACCTAAAGTAGTATCTGCCTTTCGCATCAATCAGTTGGTTGAGTTACCTGTGATCTTTCCTCAACCAGATTTAGTGGCAGAACGAGCTCTGCACACTTTAGATGTTAGAAAAGCCTTGTTATATTACTTAGAAAGAACAAAGTCATTTCGTAAGACAAAATAACTTTTTGTTGCTTTTGCTCCACCTCACAAGGGCAATCCTATATCAAAATCTGCTTTTGCTAGATGGATGTTAAATGTATTCAAACATGTTATACGAAAGCAAAGCGAACTTTAACAATACTCCCTAGAGCGCATTCCACTCGCAAAATGGGGGACATTATGGCTTTCTTGGGTAACATCCCCATAGTTGACATTTGTAAGGCTGCAACATGGTCTACACCACATACATTCACAAAGCACTATTGTGTAGATGTGTTAGCGAGACAACAAGCTAATGTAGGCCAGGCAGTACTTGGAACACTTTTTCAAACAACTGCGACAGCTACAGGTTAGCCACCTCTTTGGGAGATTACTGCTGTATAGTCTATGCAAAGCATGTGATCTACAGCTCACATGCCTCGAATGGATAATGTTACTTACACAGTAAGCATCTGTTCTTGGCATGTAGAGCTGTAGATTCACATGCGCCCACCCGCCTCCCCGGGTACCTGTACCTGTTGCAGTTCTTTCTTATCTTGTATACATACGCATGGAGATCTCTATTCTACACTTACTAACTCCATTCTCTGTGGGAAAACAATCTAACAATGGAGTAGATGCCCATGCGCACTATCACCGAAAGGAGGAGTCACCTACCTCGTGACTGGAAAGACTTCTTAGAAGAAAAACAACTTGCAAACATCCGACCCAACACGAGATGGCAGGAGTATGCAAAGCATGTGAATCTACAGCT
Source organism: Calotriton arnoldi (assembly GCA_963921515.1). NCBI lineage: Eukaryota > Metazoa > Chordata > Amphibia > Caudata > Salamandridae > Calotriton > Calotriton arnoldi. The sequence continues at coordinate 1,170,823 of CAWUFW010000634.1, read as the reverse complement.
CTACATGCCAAGAACAGATGCTTACTGTGTAAGTAACATCCTTACTCACCTTTTATCTGGGAAATGTCCCAGTGTAATATCTAGGCATATCACACTAGGTAGAAAAAGTAACTTAAAAGGTAATCTAAAAAGTAATCATACAACAATTACAATAGTAACTGAAAAGTAATTTCAACTGTTGACTTACCTGTAACCAAACCAATTGCATTCTACTGCATTTCAACTGCACTATTCTTGCAAAGTATTATTTCACTTACCTGTACCAGGCCTGACTTGGTTCTAGAAATAAAATGCAACTAAATAATCGTTTTATACAAACAAAGTGGTCTGAGTTCAGTCTTTGAGTGTGTGACATCATTTCTTGCCTGAATGTGTACATTTAATGCTTGACACTACCCTCTGATAAAGCCTTACTGCTCGCCCACACTACCACAAATAGAGAGTAAGGTATTATCTACTCTAGCCTCTGCCTACCTTTGGGGATCCACTGGTCTCTGTGCACACTGTACCTTACTTTGGTATAGTATATACAGAGCCAGCTTCCTACACCGCCTCCTTCCTTCAGCACAGCTCTTCGGTCTTTTTTCTTCTCCTCTCCTTGTCTGAGGAGGCACGGTTCGGGGTTGCCCCTAAATACTAGGTTTAGGGGCGTTTCAGGTAGGTACAGGTTGGGAGCATTGGGTCCCTTGCTTGTGGTGAGTACACTCCCTGTTATGCAACCCTCCAGTGGGAGGGGGGAATAAGCCCACTCTGGTTGGCTGGGTCCCCCCATCTTCAAGATGGCGGGGACTGAGAGTTGTGCTTCCCCTCGCCTTCCCCACCTGAGGGGTGGGGTTGGCAAAGGTGGGCACACCACTCCTCCTATCTTGGTTTTCCCGCCGATTCTCCCTTCTAAAGTGGGGGCCAGAACCGTTGGGGGCCAGTTGCTCGGATTAGCAAATGGCTGGGTCAACTCACAAAGGCGGCAAGACTTTGAAGCTTCCCTTTCGTGGTCCCTGCCCATCCTGGGGAAGGAGGCTTGGCACCTCTGCCCAGGATGTGCTTTGTTTCCAGACCCCGAGAGCGGGAGGCTCTCGACCTAGGGATCCAGAAACATGTCTGCTGGTGGCAGCTGCCGAGCAGCCAGTCAGCCAGGACACTAGAGTTAGGTTGTTTTTCAGGGGGCATCTTTAAGATGCTGTGAGTGCATTTTTCACTAAATCCCACACTGGCATCAGTGTGGCTTTAATGTGCTGAGAAGTTTAATACCAAACTTACCAGTTTTCAGTAAAGCCATTAAGGTGCTGTGGAGTTCGTAATGACAAATTCCCAGACCATATATTCTTTATGGCTTTACTGCACTTACAATGTGTAAGAATCGACTTAGACACTGTAGAGGTGCAGGGCTCATGCACCTGTACCCTCACCAGTGGCATAGTGCTCCCAGCAAGAGGGGTGGCTGACCTATTCCATAGACAGTGTGTTGTAGGCCTGGCAAACTAGGATGTGTGCCTTGTCGACTCTTCACATTTCTCTGCACCAAAACATGCAGCCTTCAATGGCAGTGTTTGTGTGTTAAGGTACAGGACCCCTAAGGGTGGCACAATAGGTGCTGCAGCCCTTGGAGGCCTTCTCTGGTCACAGGGCCCTTGGTACTTAGGGTTCCTTTTACAAGGGACCTAAATGTGGCCAGAGAGGTGCCAATTTGGGGGTTCACAGTACAGTTTTAGGGAAGGAACATAGACACTGGGTACCTGGTTGGCAGGAACCCAGGGCACACTTAGTTAAAGAGCATCAACATCAGGCAAAAAGTGGGGGGCAACCATGCAAAAAGGAGCACTTTCCTACAAATGGCCACAAAACTTTACCACTAACGAAGTTTTTCTAGTAAAACTATATAGTGCATAAACAATGTTTGGAAATTGGGTTTCAGCAAAAATATTTAAAACTTGGCATTACCAAGTAAAGTTTTCCGATTTGTTTTGATCCTAAAAAAAATCTTTTTTTCACCACAAAGTTACAAAAATGTGTCTTCATAACTAGTGAAATATATTTGAAATGTTTAAACAGTTCACTTATAAGCTAGTACAGTGTTAGAAAAAAAGCCTGAAATCTTACAGCCTTTCATCTCACATGCTTTGCACAGCGCGCTTGTCACACAGTTCACTTTACAAAATCCTCTAACTTCAGTCACAGAAAGAATTGTATTGTAGGAAGAAAAACTGTCTTTTGGCCTCTTTCACTGGAAGCCAAGCAAATGTGACAACATAAGATTTAAAGGCATTTTTATTGCTCATTCACAATATGAGCAAGCAGAACACATGTCAACTCGCCAGAACTGGCAAGTAGGCCCTAAAAATAGCTCGTCCTGATAAAATCTGGCTCGCCATGGCAAGTGGATTGTTCGAGCCCTGCTTTACTGAATGCTAAGATGTTTGGTATCAAACTTCTCAGCACTATAAACCCACACTGATGCTAGTGTTGGATTTTTTGTCAAATGCACTTAAAGGGCATCTTAGGGATGCCCCCTGAAAAACGACTAACTCCCTAGTGTACAGCTGACTGGTCTGCACGAGCCTGCCACACACAGGCTTGTTTCCGACTCCCTGAGGTGGGAGCCCTTGTACTCTTGGGGGTCTCTCATAGGTCAGGAACAAAGCCTGCTTGTAAGGGGGTTCTTCTCACCTACCGCCAAGCAGGAACTGCATTCAGGGTGGCGAGCCTCAAAGGCTTCCTGCCCTTCGTTATGTTAGCCAGGGCCTCTCCAGCCAGTGGAGATGCCCCACCTCCTCCCCCGACCAAGCCCCACTTTTGTCTGTAAGGTCGGCGGGAAAATTAGTAGTCAGGAGAGGTGTGTCCCCTCTCTGCCAAAACCACCTCTAAGGAGCCCTGGACAGAGGTAACCCTTTCTTAGAAAATCCTCCCTCTTGAATGGGAGGAGTTTGGGAATGCCCCCTCCCCAAAGACCGCTGTGGTATAAGAAAAACCTTATCGATGGTGTCAGAGGTGTCTCTCTTTTCTTAATAGCATTGCCGATTCCAGCCTCTGTACTCCCTCAACTGAATCACTCCCCTTCATCGTTAACCCACTTATGTAAGTGTAGCACCCTGCACTAATCCAGACAACCCTTACGGTGATTTTAGTGGTCTTAAACAGTGTTAGAAAGCTCTCGAAGTAGTAACTGTGGAGAGCAGCCCTCTAGCTCAATCCAGAAGGGGTGTAAAGCATCTTGTTTTACCAGTACTTAATCTTATGGTATAGGTTAAGTGAAAAAGAATCACACAGTGTAGTTATAAAAATATGTATTTGATTACATACACTCACACATTGTATTATCTTCTACCCGGAGATACAAACACAATACACACAATACTTAGGAAATGGAGCACGTAAGTAGCACAATTACACAGCGGCCTCCAGGGGGAGACTGAATCATATACTAAAATAGTGGAATGCGAACCACGACTCAAGACAAGAGTGGACCCACAAGACGTAGAAGAGCCGGAGACCCAAGGAACCACCCAAGCTGAGTATCTAGGAACCCCAGGGAGGTCGTGTGCAGAGTGGGAGCAGGACCGCATGCTCCATGTTAGTCAATGGGTAAGTCGCGGTTGAAGTTTTAAAGAAAAAGGACCCTTCCCACTGGACCCTGAAGACACCCTGTGGAAGATGGAAGGTTGGAGAGTCACCCCACCCGTGGATTCCCCAGGAACCAGGATACCTACACCAGGGAAGCCGGGTGCATAGGTGTCAAGTTTTTGTTTGTTTTATTTTCGAAGTTTTCTTTTGAGTGAACTTGACCTGAAGGTATCAGAGCACTTTACATGAGCACCAGTTGCGTTATTTTCATTTTTGTTAGGCACGGGGAGATTAAGTGATTTGCCTAGAATCACAGGATGTTGAGCATCGTTGCAGAGACTCGAACCTGGTTCCCCAGATTTGAGGTCGACCTCCCTAGCCATTAGGCTTCATCCTCTCCACCCTCAAATGACGTCGGAAACCGCCGTAGACCACAATGGAGGACTTAAGGAAAGATACTGCTGGAGAAGACGACGAAGGAGTCCGGTGGAACCCAAAGGTGGATTCAAGGTGAGAAGAACCTGCAAGCAGAGGGGACAGAGTCTATGCCACTCAGGAGTGACCAGGAGGCACGGAAGACGAATGCCCACCAATGTCGGTAGATGTAGGGGAGTTGATGGTTCCCTTGAAGTTGCAGCTGTGCGAACCAGGCGACGCTGTGGAAGACCAGGAGCCGTTTGAGCTGTCCCACGTCAGGTGTCGAGTGCCAGGTGGTCAGTGTCCTGCAGGGGCACCAACCAGCCTTGGCAGCGGCAAACAACGTAGTCGACAAAAAAGGTGGTGTCGGGACCAGCAAGGTTCAAGTGACTCACCACGAGCAGGTAAGTTGGAACAGGCCCCGAGCAATCAGTGGAGCCCTCTGGAGCCAAAGAAGACCCTCAAGGGGACCCACGGGCCAGAGGCACAGGAGTCGCAAGAGGACCTCGAGCAGCTCACCAATGAAGAAGACCCACAGTGCAAAGGAAGCAATGAGGGCGAAGATCTTGGCTGCAGGAGTTGCTTGAGGTTGGAGCTTCTTGGAGCCCGAAGATCTCTGGAGGAGTCAACAAGCCTTGGCAACAGCAAGTTGACGAGGTGCACAGGGGTTCTGTCCCAACGGTTACGAGGGATACTGGCATCAAACTCTGTATGAAGACGGTGCAGGCCTCGAGGGAGTTGTAGAACCACCACCTGTGTTGCTGAGCCTTTAGGAGTCCGTGGAAGCCCAGGATCAGCATACCGGTCACCTGCGTTGCAGTTCCTGCAGATGGCGGGGAGTGACTCCTTCACTCAAAGGGAGATTCCTTCAGGTGTCTTGGATGTCCACAGGCCTGGTGAAGAACCTGTATGGAGCATGGGCACAGACGTTGCAGAAGACCAGCAGGACAACGAGACAAGGAGCAGCAGGAATCTTCCCCGGTGCAGTCTCAGTTCCCAAAGCAAAGTCCAGAGTGTCCAGATGGTCGAAGTTGAAGTGGTATGTGATCTGAATCTTGTCCCACGACGAGTCTAGGGACCCACCCACAGGTAAACTCTTAAGTACCCTTAGGAAAAGGTTGGGACGATTCAGGGGTCCTTCCCAGAGGAGGGGCTGGACAGTGGGAAGGATACGCCCATGTCCTTTGTCCAGTTTTGCGCCAGAGCGGGAGATACGGCTCCCTGAACTGGTTTGAACTGGAGTATACAAGGAGGACATCAAATGTGCTCTTCAAGCAGTCTCAGTGGTGTTGGCAAGCGCCCCCACCCTGCTCCAATACACTAAACCCTGTCTTGGAGGTGGTCACACCTCCCTGTGACAAGATATCTATTGTTCTACCTTCCCCTGCTTGAGCTTGGCTCAGCAGCTGGAGGGCAGACACATGTCTCTGGTCAGCGGCAACCCTAGCTTGCTGTAGAGTTCTGGTAGACTGGTACCGGGAGCACTGAGTGGCTCCCGGAGGAGCTTTACAGTGCATGGAATCATACCTCCCTCACCGTTTACAGTGTGGGGGTATGATTCCAACATGTTTGATGCCAAACATGACCAGGTTTGTTACAGCCAGTTTAGAGATGGTCATCGCGAAATAACGCATGACCACTCTATATATCGTAATAGCTGATGCACTTACAACGTGGGAGAATGGACTCCGAAGGTTGTAGGGGTGCCCTGATCATGCAGGGGCACCCTCACACTTGGAACCGAGCACCCTGCTTTCTGGATTGAAAGGCCTGCCTTAGGGGTGACTTATAGGTTTTAAGTGTAGTGACCTCAGATATAGGGAAACCTATATCTGTCGTGAGTGGTGCTAGCACCAGCTCACACAGGCTGCAATGGCAGGCCTGGAGTCACAATTTGAGCCGTCTCCCATGGGTGGCATAATGCATGCTTCAGCCCATAGAAGACCCCTGGTGCACCTATGGCCTGGGTACCTTAGTACCATATGCTAGGGTACACCAGTAGCCAATCTGGAGTGTACCTAAGAACTCACCATGTCCAATTTAGGGAAGAAGCACAGAGACTGGGGGCCTGATTAGCAGTATCCCAGTCAGACTAGTCAGAAAAACATAATGACACCAGCATAAAGTGGGGGTGACTATGAAAGCAGGTCCTACTTTCCTACACAGTCCTACCAAGGTTAAGCTCCAGGAGCTCTTGGCAGAATATGCTAAGGAACACCTTTCTGAAGAGGATGACCTCCCTGCAGGAGGAGTGAATAGTGATGAGTCCAAATCCCAGCCCCCTCACCTACATAAAGATGATGTGGCTCCTGCACCCCTCTTCCCAAAAGTAGTGATTGGAGTACCTAGATCCCAAACAGGTGGGACAGGCACCCCGAGTGACATTGAAGACAGCCTCCATGAAGAAGACATCCTTTTAGTAAGGTTGACTAAAAGACTAGCCATTAAGGATAGACTCCTGGCTATAGAGAAGTAAAGAGCAGAGATCGGTCTAGCACCCAGAAATGGTGGCAGCAGTGTAATACCTAGGGACAGACAATTCTTATGACCCTAACGTCCCCAAAGGGATTATCCCCAAATATGAGGAAGGTGATGATATCACAAAATGGTTCACAGCCTTTGAGAAGGCCTGTACCTGAAGAAAAATGAAGAAGTCACACTGGGGAGCATTGCTTTGGGAACTGTTCACTGATAACTGCAGGGACAGACTCTTGGCCCTTACTGGGGCAGATGCTGAGTCCTAAGACCTCATGAAGGGTACCCTGATTTAGGGCTTTGGACTCACCACTGAGAAATATAGAATTAGATTCAGGGGGCTCACAAAATCTCGAGTCAGTCCTGGGTTGACTTCATAGACTACTCGGTGAAAACACTAGATGGCTGGATAACTGGTAGGTTAAGTACATGACGATGCTGGGCTTTATAATCTGTTTATGAAAGGACGCATTTTAAGTAATTACATTAATGAAAAGTTGCATCAGTACCTGGTATACCTGGGTCCAATTTTTCCCTGAGAATTGGGAAAGAAGGCAGACCACTGGATCAAGACTAGGGTGACCAAGATGAGCACTGGGGGTGACCTAAAGAAAGAGGTTACAAAACCTCCCCCAGGGGAAAGTGGGTGATCACTCTAAAGATAAAAATCAAGAGTCTTCTATAGGCCACCAAACACCTGCACAAGAGGGTGGGCCCCAGAACTCTTCCCAGCCCAGCAGTGGGTACAAAGGTAAAATCTTTGATTCCCTAAAGGCCTGGTGTTACAAGTGTAAGAAGTTGGGACACACAAGTGGAGACTCTGCCTGTCCCAAAAATAATGCTTCTAGTCCTCCTCCAGTCAGCACTGGTGTGGCAGGTCTCCAGGTGGGATCAAGTGTGCCCAGAGCAAATCAGGGTTCACACTGAAGCTGTTTTAGTCTCCGAGGGTGGGGTAGATGTAGCCACTCTTGCTGTCTGGCCCACTAATATGAAGAAGTATCAGCAGTACCCCTTGATTATTGGCACTAGGGTAGAAGCCCTGAGGGATACAGGTGCCAATGTCACCATGGTGAAAGAAACACTGGTTTCCCCAGGACAATACCTGACTGGAAAAACGTATCCAGTCCCCAAAGCGGATAATGTCACTACAGTCCACCCCATGGCTATGGTGTCATTTGAATGGGGAGGGGTTAATGGCCTGAAAGAGGTAGTGGTCTCCCCTAAGATCCCATTTTAATGCCTGCTAGGGAACGGTTTGGAGACCTCAGCAAGGTCTGAGGTACAACTGAAAACCCATGCTGCCATGCTGGGAATCCCTGAATTGGTGTGTAAAAACAAGAGCACAAAGCCGAGCACCGGGTGAAAAAAGTGTTGGAGCCTGGAAGAATGGCCCAAACTTCTAAAAGGAAAGGTAAAAAGACCCCCAGCTTTCTTACCTTTTCTCTTGTACAGCAAAAAGTTCAGGGCCCCTCTCCTCACGGAGAGGACTTGTCAACCCCAGAGGGAACTTAGCCCATGGTACTTGAAGCTTACCAGGTTGAGGTCCTGGGCCCAGGCGGGCCCTCTAGGGAACAACTATGCCTTGGACAAAGGATCTGTCCAACTCTTGAAAGCCTGCAACAGCAAGCTGCTGCACAGTAAAAGGGAGATGTCAGTGGCTCCCACAGGACCAATTGCGAGGAAGGACTCCTGTACACTGAGGCCAGGAACTCCAAACCTGGTGCCACTAGGAGAGTGGTAGTGCCTCAGTTGTATAGACTTTTTTTGCTCACATTGGCCCAGGACATCCCCCTAGCTGGGCATCTTGGCCAGACCAAAACTTGGAAAAGGCTTGTCAGCCATTTCTACTGACCACACATATCCCAGAAAGTAAAGGAGTGTGTAAGCTCATGTGTCACCTGTCAAGCCAGCGGCAAAACAGGTGGGCTCCCAAAGGCCTGCTTAATTCTAAGACCAGTGGTTGAGGTTCCCTTTGAAAGGGTAGGTGCAGACATAGTGGGTCCACTTGAACCTTCCATAGCACCTAGAAACAAATATAAACCAGTAGTAGTGGAACATGCTATGAGGTATCCTCAGGCAATTCCCCTTAGGGCTACTACAGCTCCTGCAGTAGCTAAAGCCCTCATTGGTGTCTTTACCAGGGTAGGGTTCCCTAAGGAGGTAGTATCAGATAGAGGTTCCAACTTCATGTCTGCATACCTAAAACACATGTGGAATGAGTGTGGAGTGAACTACAAATTCACTTCACCTTATCACCCACAAACCAATGGCCTTGGTGAAAGATTCAATAAAACATTTTAAAGACATTATCATGGGGCTCCCTGAAAAACTCAAAAGTAGATGGGATATCCTTTTGTCATGCCTGCTTTTTGCCTACAGAGAAGAGGTGCCTCAGAAGGGAGTAGGGTTTTCCCCTTCTGAACTTCTGTTTGGCCATCCTGTTAGCGATGCTAGGAAGGTTGTAAGAGGCCTCTCCAAGTACCTAAACAGGATATTGTGGACTATGTACTAGGCTTACGCTCCAGAATGGCAGAGTACATGGAGACAGCATCCAAAAATCTCAAGGCCAGCCAAAAGCTCCAGAAGCTCTGGTTTGACCAAAAGGCTGCACTGGTGGAGTTCTAACCAGGGCAGAAGGTGTGGGTTTTGGAGCTTGTGGCACCAAGTGCCCTCCAAGACAAATGGAGTGGTCCTTACCCTATCCTAAAAAAGTGAGGTCACTTACTTGGTGGACCTGGGCACTAGCAGGAGCCCCAAGAGGGCGACCCATGTGAACCGCCTCAAACTTTTCTATGACAGGGCTGATGTGACCATGCTCATGGTTACTGATGAGGTTCAGGAGTCTGAGTGAACCTCTCCCTGACCTCTCTTACAGTCCAACAGATAGGTCAGTTGATGGAGTGGTCTACTCAGGCACCTTCTCTGCCCAACAGCAGGCTTACTGCTGGCAAGTGCTGCAACAGTATGCTGAGCTCTTCTGTAAGAAAGTGCCCTCTTTTTGCATGGTTGCCCCCACTTTTTGCTAAACTGTTGATGTGCTTTGACTGAGTGTGTCCTGGGTTCCTGCCAACCAGGTACCCAGGGCCTATGTTCTTTCCCTAAACTGCATGGATACAAAACCCAATTCGCACTCTTTAGCCACCTATAAATCCCTTGTAAGTGGCACCATTGGCCAAGGGCACTGTGGCTAGGGAATGCCTCTAAGGGCTGCAGTACTTATTGTGCCACCCTTAGAAGCCCTGCACCTTTACACACACACACTGCCATTGCAGGCTGTGTATTTTGGTGTAGAACAAAGTGAAGAGTCGACATGGCACACATGCCTGTGTTGATAATCCATGCTATATGGAGCGACATTTCGCCCCAATTCCAGTCGCACAGCGAAAGCGTAAATATGCAATACTACTTCTACGTAATAAACTCGTCCATTTTACTCCATTAAATCAATGTTTAGTTCCAATATTTAGAGTACTTTTTTCTTGTGCTTTTTAAATCCACATGTAAGGTATCATGCTTTTTTTAAAAGCTTCCAATGCTCAAGATGTGCCCATCCGGGCCTCTTTCAAGAACACGACAAACGCATGGTTTGTCCTAGGCAGTATTCTTTATTTCAACCCAATGCATTTCGGGCTTTAACAAGCCCTTCTTCAGGGGTAACTGCAAATTACAATTTAGAAAAAACACCATTACTACATTGTCCTTTATGTCACATGTAACACAATCCGTACTTCCCTTATTTCATTGATTTAAACCATCGTGTTCTTGAAAGAGGTCCGGATGGGCACATCTTGAGCATTGGAAGCTTTTGAAAAAAGCATGATACCTTACATGTGGATTTAAAAAGCACAAGAAAAAGTACTCTAAATATTGAAACTAAACATTGATTTAATGGAGTAAAATGGACGAGTTTATTACGTAGAAGTAGTATTGCATATTTACGCTTTCGCTGTGCGACTGGAATTGGGGCGAAATGTCGCTCCATATAGCATGGATTATCATCATGTGCCATTGGGGCAAGGCACAAAACCAGTAAGCACGTGAACTTTGATCATTATCATGGCTAAAATTGGAAACATTATGATAAGGAAGGTGTGCATTCCATCACCTTTGTTGACAACACATGCCTGTGTGCCATGCCTACAACCCACTGCCCTGACATAGGTCAGCCACCCCTCTAGCTGGGTGCACTATAGCAGTGGTGAGGGTACAGGTGCATTAGCCCTATACCCTTACAGTGTCTAAACCAATTCTTAGACATTTTAAGTGCAGTAATGCCATTAGGAGTATATGCTGCTGAGAGTTGGTCATTACGAACTCCCCAGCACCATACTGGTTTTACTGAAAACTGGGAAGTTTGGTATCAAACTTCTCAGCACATTAAGCCCACACTGATGCCAGTGTGGGATTTAATGAAAAATGCACTCAGAGGGCATCTTGGAGATGCCCCCTGAAAAACGACCTAACTCTAGTATCCTGGCTGAGTGGCTGCTCGCCTGCTGCCACCACCAGATATGTTTGTGGACCCCTGGTTCAAGAGCCTGCTGCTCTCGGGGGTCTGAAACAATGCACATCCTGGGATGAGGTGCCAAGCCTCCTCCCCCAGGATGGGCAGGGTCCACGAAGGGCAAGCTTCAAAGGCTTGCTTCCTTTGTGAGCTACCCCAGCCATTTGCTGCTTCTAGTCACTGGCCCCTACCGGTTCTGACCCCCACTTTGCTAATCAGGTTCCCAGTGCCTGTGTTCTTTCCCAATAGTGTACCTTTGTTTCCACAATTGGCACACCTCTAGGCCACATATAAGTCCCTTGTAAAAGGTACCAGTGGTACCAAGGGCCTTGTAAACAGAGAGGGTCTCTAAGGGTTGCAGCATCCATTGTGCCACTCTCAGACCCCTAACATATACACTGCCATTGCAGACTGTTTTAGTGTAGACAAAACCTAAAAGTCGTCATGGCACACATCCGTCTGTGCCATGCCCACAAACACTGCCTGTGGCATAGGTAAGTCACGCCTCACAGCCCTAAGGGAGGATGCACAATACCACAGGTGAGGGCATAGCTGCATGAGCAATATGCCCCTACTGTGTCTAAGTCCATTCTTAGACATTGTAAGTGCAGTGGAGCCATATTGAGTACATAGGCTGGGAGGTTATCATCATGAACTCCACAGCTCCATGATGGCTTTCCTGAAGGCTAAGAAGCTTGTGTAGGAAAGTGGGTTTCTGTTGCAGTAACCCCCACTTTTTGCCAGACTACTGATGCACTTTGACTTGATGTGCCCTGGGTCCCTGCCAAACAGGTTCCCAGGGCCTGCGTTCTTTCCCCAAAACTAGCCCAATTGGCATCTCTGGCCACAGGTCAGCCCCTGGTATTGGTACCACAGGTACCCAGGGCACTGTGACCAGAGAAGGCCATAAGGGCTGCAGCACTTATTGTGCCACCGTTAGAGGCCCTGCACCTTTTCACTCACACACTGCCTTTGCAGGCTGTGTGTCTTGGTGCAGAACAAAGTGAAGAGTCGACATGGCACACATCCCTGTGTGCCATGCCTACAAATCACTGCCCTGGCATAGATCAGCCACCCCTCTAGCTGGGTGCACTATACCAGTGGTGAGGGTACAGGTGCATGAGCCCTGTACCCCTACAATGTCCAAGTCCATTCTTAGACATTGTAAGTGCAGTGCTGCCATTAAGAGTAAATGGTGCTGGGAGTTTGTCATTACGAACTCCACAGCACCATAATGGCTACACTGAAAACTGGCAAGTTTGGTATCAAACTTCTCAGCACATTAAACCCACACTGATGCCAGTGTGGGATTTAATGTAAAATGCACAACAGAGGGCATCTTAGAGATGCCCCCTGAAATTCGACCAACTTCTAGTATCCCGACTGAGTGGCTGCTTAGGCTGCCACCAACAGACATGTTTCTGGACCCCTAGGTCGAGAGCCTGCTGCTCTCGGGGGGCCTGAAACAATGCACATCCTAGGATGAGGTGCCAAGCCTCCTCCCCCAGGATGGGCAGGGTTCACGAAGGGGAAGCTTCAAAGGCATGCCGCCTTTGTGAGCCTCCCCAGACCACTTGCTGCTTTCAGCAACTGGGCCCCACTGGTTCTGCCCCCCACTTTGGGCGGGAGAACCGGCGGGAAAAACAAGTGAGGGAGAGAGGTGTGCCCACCTCTGCCAACTCCACCCCTCAGGTGGGGGAGGCGAGGTGAAGCACAACTCCGAGTCCCCGCCATCTTGAGTATGGGGGGGACCCGATCCAACCAGGGACAGGCTCCTGCCCCTCTCCCACTGCAGGGTGGCACGATAGGGGGTGTACCCACCCCAGGGAAGGGACCCATTGGTCCCTGCCCTTTACCTACCTGCAACGCCCCTAAATCTAGTATTTAGGGGGCACCCTGAACCTTGCTTCCTCAGATCCAGCCTGACAACAAGAAGAAAAGAAGGACCGAACAGCCGTGCAGCCAGCTAACAAGAGGAAGACGCCCACTGACTTGGCCCCAGCCCTACCGGCCTGTCTCCCCTCGAACCTGCTCCTGCAAAATCCCGGTGTGTCCTGCAGCCAGCAACCTCAAAAACCCCGGAGGACCTGCCTGCCTTCACTTCCAAAGACTGCTTCTCCCGTGAACACCGGATTTATTCAAACTGCAACCTCCTGGCAGCAGCCGGAGACCGCGAATCCGCCCCACTCTGCACCCGCTGTCCACGGCCCGAGCGGGCAAGCACCACGAGGAGGTCACCCCGGCGATCCTGAACCGAGAACCGGCGATCCCTGACCTGCCTCAAGCCTCCAGCCGACGCCTGCAGTCGAAATCCAGAAGGCCCCCCTAACCGCGCCCTAGAGCTGGTAAGAAGATCCGACCCCAAAAGGCACCCCGACGCCCCACGGCCTTGTGTGCCCACACCGACGGTGCCTAACCAACCCTTAACTTCCCAACTTACCTCTCGAAGTGGTGGTCGCACCCAGAAGTCCTTCGTCTCCCTGCCTGCAGTGCTTTTGCTAACCGGAGGTTCTCCATTGGAAACAACAGGGCTTCCGACGTCGAAACAGCACCCTGCACCCGGCCGCCCTAGTGCCGCTGAGGGTGCACCTTTTGGTGCTAATCTGTTTCCCCATTTGCCCTGAGCTAAAGTCCAGGAGCTTTGCTCCCACAACCCAGTGGCCTGCTTGCCAGCAGCCACCAACCGGAGGCCCCCTATCCCCATTGGATAACATTGGGCCTCAACACTCTGCACCCGGCCGCCCTAGTGCCGCTGAGGGTGTAACAAGAGTGCATCACTGACCCTGGGGGACCCCTGAGTCTAACCCGGGAACCTTAACTCCCACAGTCGATAACTTACCTTTGAACCGATAACCTGTTTTTCCTCCATAGGATAACAGTGACAATTTTCTTCCAAAAAGTTTCTAAGTGTGGAGTTTTGAAATCTAAAAATTCTTTAAAAATCGCACAAATAACCAAAACGTATTTATTTACCTGTTTGCAGGAAATGTCCCAGTGCTGAATCTAGGTATCCAGCACTAAGTTAGAAAAGTAACGTGAAAAGTAACTTACCTGTAATTTACTGAAAAAGCCTATTCATTTCAATGTACTGTATTTGCTAAGTATTGCAACCTACTGCATCCCCTGTAAATCAAACAAAGTACAATTCCTATTGCATTTTCAAACTGTTCTACAATCAGCAACTTATTACTGTAAAGTATTTAATGCTTACCTGTGCCAGGCTTGCTTGGTTCTAAAAATAAAACAGTATATTTTGTATACAAAAACAATTGGCCTAGAGTTCAGTCCTTGAGTGTGTGAATTCATTTGCTGACTGAGTGGGTACATCAAATGCTTAACACTGTCCTCTGATACTCCCTTACTGCTCGACCACTCTACCACAAATGGAGAGTAAGGTTCTATCCAACTTTAACCTCTGCCTACCTCTGGGGTCACCTGGACTCTATACACACTATACCTCATTTTGGTGTCGTATATATAGAGCCAGTTTCCTACAGCTTGGTATCAAACTTCTCAGCACAATAACCCCACAATGATGCCAGTGTTGGATTTATTGTAAAATGCTCTCATAGGGCATCTTAGAGATGCCCCCTAAAAAATGACCAACTTCCTAGTGTACAGCTGACTGCTCTGAGCCAGCCTCCTGTGAGAAGCTGGGTTTCTGTTGCAGTAACCACCCACTTTTTGCCAGACTACTGATGCACTTTGACTTGATGTGCCCTGGGTCCCTGCCAAACAGGTTCCCAGGGCCTGTGTTCTTTCCCCAAAACTAGCCCAATTGGCATCTCTGGCCACAGGTCAGCCCCTGGTAAATGGTACCACAGGTACCGAGGGCACTGTGACCAGGGAAGATCTCTAAGGGTTACAGCACTTAGTGTGCGACCCTTAGAGGCCCTGTACCTTTACACTTAGACACTGACTTTGCAGGCTGCGTGTTTTGGTGCAGAACAAAGTGAAGAGTCGACATGGCACACATCCCTGTGTGCCATGCCTACAACCCACTGCCCTGGCATAAGATCAGTCACCCCTCTAGCTGGGTGGCCTATATCAGTGGTGAGGGTACAGGTGCATGAGCCCTGTACCCCTACACTGTCTAGGTCCATTCTTAGACATTGTAAGTGCAGTGCTGCCATTAAGAGTATATGGTGGTGGGAGCTTGTCATTACGAACTCCACAGCACCATAATGGCTACACTGAAAACTGAGAAGTTTGGTATCAAACTATTCTGCACATTAAACCCACACTGATGCCAGTGTGAGATTTAATGAAAAATGCACACAGAGGGCATCTTAGAGATGCCCCTAGAAATACGACCAGCCTCTGGTGGGTTCCCTGACTGGTACACACCAGCCTGCCACCACGAGACCTGTTTCTGGACCCCTAGGGTGAGAGCCTTCGTTCCCTGAGCCCAGATACAAATCCTTTCCTGGGTGGAGGAGTTCACACCTCCCCATGGCCAGGAAGAGCCATCGGTGGCAGGGGAGCTTCAAAGACCTGGCAGCCTTTGTAATGCGACCCCCAGCCTCTCCTGCTATCAGGAGCAGGCCCCCTTCCTGTCTCGCCTCCTTTTCCGCAGGAAGACAGGCGGTAAAAACTAGCCAGCCCAGAAGGTGTGCCCACCTCTGCCAACCCCACCCCTCAGGTGGGGGAGGCGAAGTGAAGCACACTCTTCAGTGCCCGCCATCTTGCAGATGTCAGGCACTCCCCAATCAGGATTAGGGATTGTGCTCACTCCCCCACGTGGGGTGAGCACACCAAGGGTGTAGTCACCCTAAGGTCAGTAGACCATTGGCTACAGACCTCGAGACCCCTAAAACGCCCCCTAAATACAGTATTTAGGGGGCAGTCCTGAACCAAGAACTCCGATTCCCACAACCTAAGAAGAAAAAGGACTAAAGACGCCCAGCAGAGGAGACTGCAGAGAACAACTGACTTGGCCCGTCTGCAGTTCCAGAGATCCTGCGCCAAAAATAGTCTTGTCCTGCAGCCAGCGACCTCCAGAACCCCTAGGAGGACTGACTGCCTTCATCAAAGCCCGGATCTCCTGTGAACAGCAGCTCTGTTCAGAAGAAACACCAAAGAAAGACTCCGAGCCCGCTGAGGAAAAAGAAACCCGACACTTGGAACCACCACTGCACCCGTCGCCTATGGCCCGCGTTCGAGTGGCCCACTGGTCCCAGCGAGGTCCCCCAGCGCTCCAGAGTCCGAGTCCACCGTGGGTTGACCCCTCCAGGACTCCCCGACATCGCCTGGAAGAAAAGAACCTGAGGTGCGCCTACGTCCCCGAGCCCTCCAACTTACCTACCCAGCTGTTGGTTCCTCCCGGAAGTCTTCCAGGACCGAGCCTGCAGCTAAAAACCAAAACCGAAAATCCCCATGGAAAACAGGGCACCCGACGCCAAAACAGCACCCTGCACCCAGCCGCCGCTGCGGGTGCACTTTGTGTGCTAAACAGGATCCCCCTTTGCCCTGAGCCTAACACCAGGATCTTGGCTCCCACAACCTTGTGGCCTGCTCGCCAGCAGCCGCCAACCAGAGCACCCTATCCCCCATTGGATAACATTGGGCCTCAGCACCCGGCCGCCCTAGTGCCGCCGAGGCTGTAACAAGAGTGCATCCCTGACCCTGGGGGACCCCTGAGTCTACCCCTAGAACCTCAACTCCCACTACCAAAAGTTTCTAAGTGTGGAGTTTGAAAACCTAAAGAAATTCTTTAAAATTGTACTATTTAACCAAAACGATTTTACTTACCTGTTTACAGGAAATGTCCCAGAGTAGTATCCAGGTATACTACTCTGTGTAAGAAAAGTAATCTCAAAGTAACTTACCTGTAAATCTTACTGAAAATCCTATACAAAGTATATGTACTGTATTTACAAAGCATTGCATTTCTCAGAAACTCAGAATACTGTAAGTCAAAACAAAGTGCATTTACAATTGCAATCCAAACTGTGTTACAAACTGTATATTTACTGCAAAGTACTTATCACTTACCTGTGCCAAGCTTGCTTGGTTCTAGTAAATAAAATAACTAAAAGAATATTTTTATACAAAAACAATTGGTCTGAAGTTCAGTCTTTGGGTGTGTGAATTCATTTGCTGACTGAGTGTGTACAACAAATGCTTAACACTGTCCTCTGATACTGCCTTACTGCTCGACCACACTACCACAAATAGAGAGTGAGATGCTATCTAATATTACCTCTGCCTACCTTTGGGGTTCCACTGGACTCTGTGCACACTATACCTCACTTTGGTATAGTATATACAGAGCCAGCTTCCTACACCTCCACACACAGAAAGGTTTCTGACCCCCCGAGGTGGGAGCCTTGTGCTCTTGTGGGTCACGACCAAAGCCTGCTCTGGGTGGAGAGGCTTATCACCTACCCCCAAGCAGGGACAGTATTCAGGGTGGTAAGCCTCAAAAGCTTCCTGCCCATTATGCTGGCCAGGACCTCTCCAGCTAGTCCAGATGCCCCATACCCCCCGGACAAGCCCCACTTTTGCTCTTGTGGTTTAGGAATAAAGCCTGCTTGGGGTGGAGGTGCTTCTCACCTACCCCCAAGCAGCAACAGCATTCAGGGCGGTGAGTCTCAAAGGCTTCCTGCCCTTTATTATGCTAGCCAGGACCTCTCCAGCCAGTGGAGATTCCCCATGCCAACCCCCCCCCCCCCCCGGTCAGCAGAGGTGTATCCCCTCTCAGCCAGGACCACCCCTACCGTGTCCTGAGCTGAAGTGACCCTCTGTAGGAAGCTGGCTCTGTATATACTATACCAAGATGAGGTATAGTTTGCACAGAGTCCAGTGGAACCCTAAAGGTAGGCAGAGGTAAAAGTAGATAGCACTTTCTCTTCCAGGGGATCCTCATCAATAGTCATAAGCACTGAATATTCCCGCCCACGTGCGGGGACCCGGAAATATAAAAATTATATATGGAAATCACATATATACAGCTCTACATATATGCATATACATATATCATTTTTTCTCATACCAATGCAGCTCTCAATAGGAGGCTAAACAATGTAATTACACACATAAAAAACTACATTTGCCAATATATAAAAACACCAGAGGACAATTAGTACTTGAACTCTGTTTTTTAATGAGCAAAATACTCAAAGAGTAAAAACTGCAAAATAAGTAGACATTGTTAGCCTACAGGCTGCATTGTAAACCAATAGCATAGAAAATGAAAGCATTTTCAACAAAAACTGGCACCGTGCCTTTAAGGCAGCCATGACCCCTAGCTTCCCATCATGCCTCAGGGGTGACAGTTAGGTCAGTTGTTCTTTCCGGCTCCTTCAGTCAGGACCCTGGATTTTCAGCTCTTGCTTTTTTGACTTTCTGTCAAAAAATATCTATAAAGATCTAGTTTTTTCTACTTTCACTCGACGTCTTTTGGTCCTAGAGTGCAAGTAGCACCTTTTCTGTGTTTCAGAAAAGGTTTATTTTTGGAAATGCCTTCTTTATTCGATCCTTGCCCGTCATGTGGCAAGAAGAAGGCCAGAACAGATACACATCCTGTGTGTATTCTCTGCCTCCCTGAGTCCCACTCTTCTGACAACTGCCAGCATTGTAAGAAGTTATCAAGAAGGACTATCAAGGAGAGGGACAGGATCCGTCTCTATGGCCTCTCTGAAAGAGGTAGGTCTCCTGTGAGGCAGAAGAAGAGGAAAACTCGGTCGACGTCGAGAGGAAAAGTCCCGACCTGTTCTCCGTCGGCGTCGGTATCGACGTCGAAGAAATCGGCGACGAAGAAATCGGCGTTGAAGACTTCGGTGATGCCGGCGCATCATCATTCGACTACGAAATCTTCGTCGACGAAGGTAACAGGTCCTCCGTTGACGTCAACCAGGCGGCGCTCAACGTCGAGAGACAGGTCTCCGTCGGCGCCGGGTGGGCGTACGACGTCGAGGCACAGCGCTCCGTCGTCGCAGGCGCGATCGACGTCGAGGCACAGCGCTCCGTCGTCGCAGGTGCGATCGATGTCGAGGCACAGCGCTCCGTCGTCGCCTCATCAACGGCGATCGACGTCGAAGCACATCTCCCCGTCTCGTCAGCGGCGATCGACGTCGAGGCGCATCTCTCCGTCGTCGCCTCCTCATCGGCGATCGACGTCGAGACACAGATCTCCGCCGGGATCAAAGCAACGATCTTCGGCGTCGAGACACAGGACACCTCCTTCGGCGTCGAAGAAGACGATCCATCATTCCACGCCGTCGAGGCGGATGACTCCGCCGAGTGGATTTTCGGCGTCGAGACCAAGACCTCCGTCGCCGGCAGTCCAACGCCGGTCGACGTCGACACAGCAATCTCCTGAAAGGGTGCAGGGAGTGTCAAAGCAGGACACTGCACCAGTGTTGGAGAGACGTTCGTCGCCGAGAAGTCCACTTTCTAAGAGAAGAAAGTCAACGTCGAGACATACGTCTCCGTTGAGAGGGCAGTCGACGCTTAGACGCTCCAGGTCAACGTCAAAGCGCCCTTCTGGGAACACCTCACCTCCAGTGAGCCTGTCTTCGTCACCTTCAGGTTCGTCCAGATCCCCGGAGGTGGTTATCTCGACGTCCAACAGCCCAGTGTCAGGGGGACACCAAGATTCTCCAACAAGGCATGAAGAGCTGAGCTTCACACCTCCTGCTCAGTCTCCTAAGGAAAGAGAGAGCCACAGATCGCCTTCCATCCATTTATCGCCACGATGGCACAGGCCTCTACATCACTGGGCTACGGACAGGAATTACTCGAGCCATCAGAACAGATCCCCGTTGGCTTGTTTAACTCAGGATAAAGAGCGATCTCCTTCAAGAACAAGAGCTCGCAGCCGCACACCGGCGCACTCACACAGGAGGAGGTCTAGATCAAGAAGCAGGAGGAGAGCACACAGATCGCCTACTCCGTCCTCTTCTTCCACTCATACATCCCATAGAGACTATTCGCCTACTTTGACGAACAGTCCACCGTCGAGGGTCTCTCCGGTGGACGACATCTACACTTTTCAGGACATTCTTGGCAGAGGAGCTGTAAAGCTGGGTATCCCTATGCCAACTCGTCAAAGCAAGTCCTCTGTGATTTTTGAGACTCTACACCAAAGAGCAGCAGCTAAACCTCTGCTTCCCTTGGTACCAGGCATCATAGAGCCAGTGATGGATATCTTTCTCACGCCAGCGAGTGTTAAGACCGCCCCAGCGAGGATCTTAAAAAGTACCGTTCACCAGAGGACGATCCGCTCTTCCTCAGGGCTGACCCTCCTCCGGATTCAGTCGTAATTGCGGCGGCAAAGAAGACTCATGCGGTGGCATCCTCCTCTACTGTCCCACCAGACAAGGATAGCAAGGTGCAGGATTCCTGGGGAAGGAAGGTTTGTGGCACTTCGGCCTCCATGTTGAAGGTCTCCAATGCAGCGGCACTCCTGGGCCGCTACGACAGATCTCTGTGGGACTCACTACAGAGATTCACTGAAAAGTTGCCACAGGAAGACAGTAAAGATTTTGAAGAAATCTTAACAGAGGGCAGTCAGGTGTCTAACCAGGTCATCAGTGCTGCGGCGGATGGAGCTACCCTTTCGGCACATGCTTATGCTCATGGGGTATGCGCAAGGAGAACATCATGGCTACGTCTTACAGCACTCAGGCCAGAAGCGCAGTCACGCATCCTCAATCTTCCGTTCTCTGGTTCCTCTTTGTTCGGGACTCACACGGATGAAGAGATGACGCGGATGAAAACGGAACTGGACACGCTTAAAGCGGTGGGCCTGGAGAAAAGAAAGGAATTCCGTAAGAGATTCCGTCCTTACAATAGACGATCCTCCCAACAGAGGGTTCAAACCCCTCATTGGCAGAAAAATCAGGATCAGCAAGGCCAGCAAAAAACGCAGTATCGGGGCAGACGCTCCTCCAGAGGAGGAAGAAACCAGCAACAAGGCAACAATTCCACCAAGACGCAGTCGAAACAATGAACACTCACTTCCCCTGTCGCCGTTCACCACTCCAGTGGGGGGAAGTATCGCAGATCATCTCGAAGAGTGGCGAGCTATCACAAAGGATCGGTGGGTACTAGCCACGTTGCAGAATGGGTACTCTCTACGTTTTCAACATCGCCCACCATCAATCCCTCCAGTTCCTCCGTCGTGTCACCAGTTAAAACTCTTGCAGAAAGAGGTTGCCACCCTTCTCAGAAAGTCAGCCATCGAGAGGGTGCCAGTATCTCAAAGAGGAAAAGGGGTTTACTCAAGATATTTTTTGGTGAAGAAAAAAGGCCAAAAAGCAGAGTACAGACCCATTCTGGACTTGCGGTCACTCAACCTATCCATAAAAAGGAAAAGTTTCGCATGTTGGCTCTCCATCAAATATATCCACATCTCAGGCAGGGGATTGGATGTGCTCGCTGGATCTGCAAGATGCATATTTTCACGTTCCGATCAATCAGTATCACAGACAGTACCTGCGATTCCTAGTGGGATCCGCTCATTACCAGTTCAAGGTTCTACCCTTCGGGTTGAAGTCAGCCCCCAGAGTGTTCACGAAGTGCATGGCGGTGGTGGCAGCCGCACTGCGTCGCAGGGGCGTCTTCGTATACCCGTACTTGGACGACTGGCTGTTGAAAGGTCCTTCCCCAGACAGTGTGAGGATTCATTTCTTGAGCTGTCTCGAGCTGTGTCACCGGCTGGGCCTGCATGTGAATTTCGTCAAATCAACTTCACAGCCAACACAGAAAATACATTTTTTAGGAGCTCTACTAGACTCCACGGTAGGAAAAGTGTTTCCTTCGGAGGAGAGACAGTGTTCCCTCATACAGAAATGCCAGCTGGTTCTGCGCAACAGAAAACTACCTGTGCGTCGGATTGCCTCCCTGCTAGGGTCGATGGCATCCTGCATCTTCCTGGTTCCCAATGCCAGACTACGAATGCGTCCTCTTCAGCAGGATCTGGAGGACAAGTGGGACCAGCAGACCGCTCGTTGGGACGAAAAATAAGTCCATCAAACGCGGCTCGAGCTTCCATACCTTGGTGGATGAGAAAACAAAATTTGCAAGTCGGAGTTCCTTTCCATCAACCTCCGCCTGCTCAGACACTGATCACGGACGCCTCGCTGCAGGGTTGGGGAGCCCACATGGGTTCTCTCCAGACTCAAGGGCTGTGGTCTCCAAAGGAACGATCCTATCACATCAACATGCTAGAGCTGAGAGCAGTACACCTAGCCCTCAAAGCTTTCCTCCCCTCGATTCAGGCAACCTCAGTGTTAGTACAGACGGACAACACCACCACCATGTACTACCTGAACAAACAGGGGGGAACTCGCTCATGCACACTTTCCCTGGAAGCTCAAGCACTCTGGCATTGGCTCTTGGCTCGGAATCTGGCAGTCACAGCAGTCCACCTGCCAGGAGAACAGAACGTGAGAGCGGATGCACTCAGCCGTCACTTCGAAGACAGAGAAGACTGGGTGCTCAACGACGAGGTCGTCGAAGACATCTTCCAGACATGGGGTCGTCCCACCATCGACCTCTTCGCGGACGACGAAAATGCCAAATGCCGAGACTTTGCCTCACGGTTCTACCGACCAGGATCGAAAGGGAATGCCCTTTTGATAGACTGGTCAGGGGCATTTGTGTACGCCTTTCCACCCCTTCCGCTGATCCCGAAGGTGGTGACCAAGCTGTCCCATTCGTGCACGAGGATGATACTAATTGCCCCGGACTGGCCGAGACAATGGTGGTACCCGGACCTTCTGCACCTATCAGAGTGTCCTCACAAGAGGCTGCCGTGCAGACCGGACCTGCTGTCCAAGATGAACGGGAGGATTCATCATCCCAACCTTCCCTCACTGAACTTGGCGGCATGGCTCCTGAGGTCCTCCAGTATGGCCACTTAGGACTACCGCAGGACTGCATGTCCATCTTGAAGGAAGCAAGAAGACCGTCCACGAGGCATTCGTATGCATGCAAGTGGAAACGGTTTTACATGTGGTGTATGCAGAACAATTGTAACCCAATCAAAGGTCAGGAAGAGGTCATCCTTCCTTACCTACTTTATCTGGCGAAAGCAGGTTTGAAGTTTTCTTCCATTAAGGTGCATTTAGCAGCTATAACTGCATATAGGCGTTCACCTTCCCAACCTTCCTTCTTCCAGTTACAGGCTGTTAAGGATTTTTGCAGGGTTTAAAGAAGGTCTACCCTCCGGTACGGCCTCTTTCACCACCCTGGGAGCTTAACCTGGTGCTATCAAAATTGATGGGTCCGCCTTTTGAACCCATACACAAAGCAACCTTACAACATCTTTCTTGGAAGGCGGCTTTCTTGGTAGCGATCACGTCAGCTCGCAGAGTGAGTGAAATACAGGCTCTCTGCTCTAAAGAACCCTATACAGTCTTCCATCTTAACAGGGTTGTGTTGAGGACGCACCCCTCTTTCCTTCCAAAGGTGGTGTCAGATTTTCATGTGAATCAGACCATCTCTCTACCCACCTTTTTTCCCAATCCCTCCACTCCAGCTGAGAGGGCTTTGCATTCTCTGGACCTCAAAAGGGTTTTAAAATTCTATCTGGATCGGTCCAAATCTATAAGAAAATCTGATCAACTATTTGTTAACTATGGGTCGATCAGATCTGGGTTCGCAGCTTCAAAGCGCTCCATCTCCAGATGGATAGTTTCATGTATCAAGCTTGCTTATCAATTAGCGCAGAAGCTCCTGGGGTTTACTCCCAGAGCGCATTCTACTAGAGGAAAGGCAGCTACTACTGCTTTTCTTCAGAATGTGCCCATGTCTGAAATCTGTAAGGCGGCAACTTGGAGGTCCGTCCATACATTTACGAGGCACTACTGTCTGGAATCAGACACCAGAGCAGACACCCAAGTAGGCCAGGCCTCCTTGAGGAATCTGTTCAACAGCTGATTTCGGCTGTTATGTTTTTTGTTGGGTCACTTTACTCTCATTTGCCTGCAGGTGGTTGATGGGCTTGCTATTCTATTCAGTGCTTATGACTATTGATGAGGATCCCCTGGAAGAGAAGGATAAGTTACTTACCTGTAATCCTAGTTCTCTTCCAGGGGTATCCTCATCAAAGTCATAAGCAACCCACCCGCCTCCCCAGGTAAATGAGGGATTTCTAAAGTGTTAAAGGATATCTTTGTGCCCTGACCTTCAGGGTTATGCAAAGAACAACTGACCTAACTGTCACCCCTGAGGCATGATGGGAAGCTAGGGGTCATGGCTGCCTTAAAGGCACGGTGCCAGTTTTTGTTGAAAATGCTTTCATTTTCTATGCTATTGGTTTACAATGCAGCCTGTAGGCTAACAATGTCTACTTATTTTGCAGTTTTTACTCTTTGAGTATTTTGCTCATTAAAAAACAGAGTTCAAGTACTAATTGTCCTCTGGTGTTTTTATATATTGGCAAATGTAGTTTTTTGTGTGTGTAATTACATTGTTTAGCCTCCTATTGAGAGCTGCATTGGTATGAGAAAAAATGATATATGTATATGCATATATGTAGAGCTGTATATATGTGATTTCCATATATAATTTTTATATTTCCGGGGTCCCCGCACGTGGGCGGGAATATTCAGTGCTTATGACTTTGATGAGGATACCCCTGGAAGAGAACTAGGATTACAGGTAAGTAACTTATCCTTACTCTCTATTTGTGGTAGTGTCGGCGAGCAGTAAGGCTTTACCAGAGGGTAGTGTTAAGCATTTGTTGTACACACTCAATCAGCAAATGATGTCACACACTCAAAGACTGAACTCAGACCAATTTGTTCTGTATAAAAATATTATGAAGTTATTTTATTTCTAGAGCCAAGCCTGGCACAGGTAAGTGAAATAAATGCTTTGTAAAATCTTATGCAGTGTTTTACAATTGAATGCAAGTTCAAATGCAGTTGATTGAAATGCAGGTAAGTCAATATGTTGTAATTACTGTTCAGATTACTTTTCAGTTACTTTTCAGATTACTTTTTAAGTTACTTTTTCTACTCAGTGTGATATGCCTAGATATCACACTGGGCCGTTTCCTAGAGAAAAGGTAAGTAAAATCAGTTTTGTACAGTTGTAGTTTTTCAGGTTTTCATACAAACGAACTCCACACTTAGATCAATTTTCAAGGAAAAAGTCAATGTATTCCTATGGAGAGAAATTAAGTTATCGGTTAACAGGCAAGTACTCTCTTTGGGTTTGAGTTTCGGGGGTTAGAACAAGGGTTCCCTAGGGTCAAGGATGCACTCTCAAAGTACCCTCAGCGGCACTACGGCGGCCGGGTGCAGAGTGCTGAGGCCCAATGTTATCCAATGGGGGGCAGGGGGCCTCCGGTTGGTGGCTGCTCACGAGCAGGCCACAAGGTTGTGGGAGCAAAGCTCCTTGGGTTTAACTCGGGGCAAAGGAGAATCCAGTTTAGCACAAAAGGTGCACCCCCAGCGGCACTGGGGCGGCCGGGTGAAAGGTGCTGTTTTGGCGTTGGGTGCCCTGTTGTTTTCAATGGGAGTTGCCGGTTTTGGTTTTTGGCTGCAGTCTCGGTCCAGGAAGACTTCCGGGAGGAACCAACAGCTGGGCAGGTAAGTTGGAGGGCTCGGGGACGTAGGTACACCTCGGGTTCTCTTCTCCAGGGCGCAGTGCGGCTGTATGCAAGGGGGTCTTGAGGTCGGATTTCACCTTACCGGTCCACTCGCGGGGAGTCTCTGTGCAGAGGCTGCAGGCGACGTTGGGGAGTCCTGAAGGGATCAACCCACGGTGGACTCGGACTCTGGAGCGCTGGGGGACCTCGCTGGGACCGGTGGGCCACTCTAACTCGGGCCTCAGGCGACTGGTGCATTGGTGGTTCCAGGCGTCTGGTTTCTTTGTCCTCAGCAGGCTCTGAGTCTTTGTTTGATGTTTCTTTTGAACAGAGCTGCTGTTCCCAGGAGATCCGGTCTTTGTTGAAGGCAGTCAGTCCTCCCAGGGGTCTTGGAGGTCGATGGCTGCAGGACAGGTCAACTTTTGCCTTAGGTTTCTCTGGAAACTGCAGACAGGCTGGTAGTACTGGGGCCAAGTCGGTTCTTCTTTGCAGTCTCCTCTGCTGAGCGTCGTCTTTCGTCCTTCTTTGGTTGCAGGAATCTGTCTTCTTGGTACAGGGCTGCCCCCTAATTACTGTATTTAGGGGGCGTTTTAGGGGTTTTGAGGTCAGTAGCCCATGGGCTACTGACCTTAGGGTGACTACACCCTTGGTGTGCTCACCTCACGTGGGGGAGTGGGCACAATCCCTAATCCTGATTGGAGAGTGCCTGCTATCTGCAAGATGGCAGGCACTGAAGAGTGGGCTTCACCTCGCCTCCCCCACCTGAGGGGAGGGGTTGGCAGAGGTGGGCACACCTTCTGGGCTGGCTAATTTTTCCTGCCTGTCTTCCAGCCGAAAAGGAGGGGAGACAGAAAGGGGGCCTGCTCCTGATTGCAGGAGAGGCTTGGGGTCGCATTGCAAAGGCAGCAAGGCCTTTGAAGCTCCCCTGCCACAGGTGGCTCTTTCTGGCCTGGGGAAGGTGTGAACACCTCCGCCCAGGAAAGGCTTTGTTTCTGAGCTCATTGAGCAAAGGCTCCCACCCCAGGGGTCCAGAAACATGTCTTGTGGTGGCAGGCTGGTGTGTACCAGTCAGGGAACCCACCAGAGGCTGGTCGTTTTTCAGGGGGCATCTCTAAGATGCCCTCTGAGTGCATTTTTCATTAAATCCCACACAGACATCAGTATCGGTTTAATGTGCTTCGAAATTTTATACCAAACTTCCCAGTTTTCAGTAAAGCCATTATGGTGCTGTGGAGTTCGTAATGACAAACTCCCAGCACCATATACTCTTTATGGCATTACTGCACTTACAATGTCTAAGAATTGGTCTAGACACTGTAGGGGTACTGGGCTCATGCACCTGTACCCTCACCACAGGTATAGTGCACCCAGCCAGAGAGGTGGCTGACCTATGCCAGGGCAGTGGGTTGTAGGCATGGCACACAGGGATATGTGCCATGTCGACTCTTCACTTTGTTCTGCCCCAAAACACGCAGCCTGCAATGGCAGTGTGTGTGTGTATAAAGATACAGGGCCTCCAAGGGTGGCACAATGTGCTGCAGCCCTTGGAGGCCTTCCCTGGCCACAGTGCCCTTGGTACCCATGGTACCTTTTACAAGGGGCTGAAATGTGGCCAGAGAGGTGCCAATTGGGGGTACAAGGTACAGTTTTGGGAAAGAATACAGTCCCTGAGAACCTGATTGGCAGGGACCCAGGGCACATCAAGCCAAAGTGCATCAGTAGTCTGGCAAAAAGTGGGGGGTTACTGCAACACAAACCCACCTTCCGACCTCCCAACCCCCTCGCCCCCCTCCTTTGAAAATCTATGTTGGATAGAAGGAGTTTAGCCAATCAGGTTAGGGGATGCCCGCTCCCCAAAGGGTGTAGCCACCCTAAAGGTAAGTAGCCCATTGGCTACTACCTGCCAGGACCTGTAATGCCCCTAGATTCAGTATTTAGGGGCACCCCTGAACCTTGATCCTCAGATCTGTGACGACCTAAAAAGAAAGAAGACATCCCTGAAGCCGACCCTGCAGAGAAGTCTGACGACGACTGCCTGGGCCCCAGCCCTAATATCCTGTTTCCAGCTTTAAAGAGCCTGTAACAATTAAATGTGACCTTTTTTGCAGCCAGTGACCTGAAAACCCTGGGAGGACTGCTGCCTTCGAAAAAGACTCCAGTGGACCTTTCTCGAAGAAATCTACTCCAAGGACGCCTTTGCCATATGGAACCGCAAGTCCTGCCACTCTGCACCCAACGCCCATGGCCCAAATCTGAGTGGCTTGTCCAGTGAAGTCCCCCCAGCAATCCTGACCTCGAATACAGCATTGGCTGACCTCTCCTGACCTCCACAACAGCGCCTGCAGTGTGAATCTGAAGGGTCCCCCCAACTGCGACCGGCCCGGTAAGAAGTAGTGCGACCAAAGGCAACCCAGGTACAGGGCCTCTAAGGGTGGCACAATAAGTGCTGCAGCCCTGCGAGGCCTTTCCTGGCCACAGTGCCCTTGGTACCCATGGTACCTTTTGCAAGGGACTGACGTGGCCAGAGAGATGCCAATTGGGGGTACAAGGTACAGTTTTTGGGAAAGAACACCGGCCCTGGGAACCCGATTGGCAGGGACCCAGGGCACATCAAGTTAAAGTGCATCAGTAATCTGGCAAAAAGTGTGGGGGTTACTGCAACCGAAACCCAGCTTCCTACAGAGGGTAGCTGCTAACCTGCTAAGTATGGACAATGCACTCTGTCGAACGCTTTTTCTGCATCGACAAGTAAGTAACTTGTTCTTCTGGACCTCCGCGACCTAAACAAATACATTCTCTCAGAGCACTTTCACATGGTCACTCTTCAGGATGTCCTCCCACTGTTGCAACAAGGCGACTTCATGGCTGCACTCTACTTCAAGGACGCCTATTTTCACAGTGCAATCCATCAGGCACATAATCGGTCCCTCAG
Organism: Calotriton arnoldi; assembly: GCA_963921515.1. NCBI lineage: Eukaryota > Metazoa > Chordata > Amphibia > Caudata > Salamandridae > Calotriton > Calotriton arnoldi. The sequence goes on along the minus strand of CAWUFW010000634.1, from coordinate 1,142,392 downwards.
ATTTGTAGTCAGCAGACGGCATTATCAATGCAAAGTGCTCCCCTTCAAAGTTGGTACCACACCCAGGGTTTTTACCAAATGCGTCGCTGTGGTGAACGCTCACCTACGCAGACAAGGCATCCACGTCTTGCCCTATCTGGATGACTGACTCATCAAGAGTGCCACTCGTCAAAAATTTCACAAACACACTCGGGTCACCAGCAACCTAGTTCATGAACTAGGCTTTCTATCAATGTCTCAAAATCACGCCTCCAACCCTATTATATTCAACCTTATCTGAGGGCAATGCTCAACTCGAAGGTGGGAATGGCCCGCCTAAATACCCCCAGAATACAGTCTTTTCAGACACTCATCCCTCTGTTCGAACCCAGCCAACAAGTCACTCAGGACAGTCATGCGTCTTCTTGGCATGACTTCCTGTATCGCCATAGTACCCCATGCCAGTTTACACGTGCGTCCATTGCAGGAGTGCTTAGCGTACCAGTGGCCTCAAGCGGAGGTCCATTTAGATGATCTACTGTTGGTGGGCCGTCAAGCGTATTGCTTTCTGCGGTGGTAGAACATCAACCTGTTACAGGGTCGTACTTTTCTCTACCCAGCTCCATAGAGCACCATCACAACTGATGCTTCCCTTATGGGGTGGAGGGCGCACTCGCAGAACCTCACTGTTCAAGGCCAGTGGACACAGTCACAAGGGTCTCCACATAAATTATCTGGTACTGCTAGCTGTTCACCTTGAGTTGAAAGCCTTCCTTCCCCACCACACTGCCAACGTAATCCTCCTCAAAACTGACAGCATGACAGCCCTGTATTACCTTCAAAAGGAAGGGGGCACCAGGTCCCCTCAGATCTCTCACTTAGCCCAGAGCATCTGGAGGTGGGCACACAGACACAAGATCCATCTGTTAGCGGAATACTTACCGGGAGTGGACAACGACTTTGCCAAGCTCAGCAGGATGCAGCAACAAGTCCACGAGTGGAAACTCCACCCGCAAGTCATTCTGAAGCACTTCCAATGCTGGGTACTATCAAACATAGACCTCTTCGCCACAGCAAAAAACGTCAAATGCCCACACTTCGCCTCCAGGTTCCCACACCCGCAATCCAAGGGCAGCACACTATGGATGAGTTGGTCAGGGATATTTGCTTATGCTTTTGCTCCTCTCCCACTATGCGGTTATCCAGTATTGGTGTCTTTCATAGATTCACATGCTTGAATAATTCCCCGTCGTCGAGATGGCAGTCCCACAGTAAAATAATCAAGCAGTGTTTAATAATTTTCATAGGCTATAATGGCCCTAAGCCATCTTATCCGTAGGCTATCTATGTCCTTTTTAAAAAAGGACCTAATGTTGGAACACAGCCAATCAGCTGTCAGCACGCTCTAGAACACTCCCAGCAGAGGCAGATTCCCTCAGATTTTCACCGCACGTCGTGTGGAAGGGAGTCTCCCTGAGTGCTACTCAGTTTTTTCTCAGCTTCTAGAATTTTTTCAATCTGTACATCGTCTGACAAGAGGGGTCTTTTCCGCCCATGTTAGACCTATGGCAAGAAAAGAGTCAGTGTGGATGATTCACATACAGAGTGCATTTATTACCTCCACCCAAAGCATGAGGTGAGAGAATACAAGATCTGCTGCACCTTTTCATCTAAAACCCTCCAGGACAGAGAGGGGGAAGGTTGTTGCTGTGGCTTCAAACCACTAAGCACCAAAGCATTTAATCTGATGAGGAGAGTGAGAAATCCTCCGCATCTCATAAAAGGGTCAGATCTAAGGATAGTTCTCTCGCAGGGGATTTCCATGTATAGTCATAAGCGCTGAATAGTCCCGCCCATGCGCGGGGACCCCGGAGCAGTTAATATATATATCTTCTTAAGTGTAGAATTTTTGCCTTACTTCAGGAAGGCCTGCAAAGACACTTAAGAAAAAGAGACAGATTATGCAGCCTATTTACCTAGGCTACACTGGCCAGGTTCTTCATCCTGAAGAAAAAAAGGGGCCAGAATAAGTAAATTTGAGATAATTTTAGTGTTAGTCAGTAGAAATATCTCTCACAAAACCTTTTTTATCTTTATACTAGAGATGAAGGGAACAGGGCAGAGTAGCCTCATAGGCTGTCATTATATGTCTAAAAAAAGAATACTGTGCCTTTAAGGGACCAGGCACCACCAGTATCCCATCATGCATAGCAGGTGGCAGTTACTTCAGTTCTTTTTTTCCTGCTCCTGCCGACAGGATCCTGGAGCATTGAGCTCGACCAAATTGATTTTTTTCTTCAAAATTCTTCATTGAATTTTAACTTTAAATGTTTCACTCGACGTTTTTTGTTTCTCCCTGCCTTTTTCTGTTTTTTCCTGACAGAAATTTACAGCATTTTGTCAAGAAATGCCATCCCTCTTTGACAAATGCCCAGCTTGTGGGAGAAAGAAGGCCAAAACAGACCCCCATGAGGTCTGTATCATCTGTCTTCCAGACAGTCATGTTCCTGAATCATGTCAACACTGCAGGAACTTCATCAAGCGTACCCTGAGAGACCCGGAGAAGATTAGTCTCCATGGCACCGAGGAGCGGAGAAGGATTCAGTCTGAAGGTGGCACCTCAGGACTTGGAGAGGGTAGAACCTCTACCAAGTCTCAGTTAACTTCCACAGAGCGTCCCAGGAAAAGGGGAACACGGAGACGACATTTGTCCCGGTCGACGTCGAGGAGAGGTATGGCGCCGATATGCTCGCCGTCGATTCAAGACACAACGTCGAGCAAGCGCAGGAGGACTACGTCGAAGACTCCAAGTAGGTCTCCGTCGAGACACCGAAGATCTACGTCGAGGCGTACACCTCACAAGTCGACGTCAAAGCGGTCACGGAGATCGACTTCGAGGCATGGACGCCGATCGGCGCCGAGCGCGGAGCTCGCCGTCAAGGCACTGAAGATCGCCGTCGAGGCACACTGGAAACTCGACGTCGAGGCGCTCCCGCACATCAAAGCACCGTCGACACTCACCGTCGACGAGCAGGTCGACGTCGAGGCATTCGACGTCGAAGTCTTTATCTCCATCTTCCAGACTTGCGAAGTCCAGGAAAAAGAGGAGGCTCATCTATTCATCACCGGATTCTGAATATTCAAGGACATATTCTCCATCGTTGCAGCATTCACCAGCGCTGCCGGTGTCTAATCCTCCTCCGCCTCCACCACCTCCAGTAACGCCACGGAGGTCAAGGTCTAGATCACGCCATCGCTCAAGACATCGCCATCGTCGCTCCTCTACTTCGTCCCAAAGGTCTCGTCACTGTCGTCACCATCATTCGAGATCAAGATCTTCTACTCCTACAGGTCAATACTCACCAACATTGACTGACTCTCCACCTCCACGAATATCACCGGTGGATGATATCTCGACTTTCCAAGAAGTCTTAATAAGGGGTGCTACAAAACTGAATATCCCCTTATCTGAAAGAGACACGTTAGTGACAGATTCCTTACCTTAGAATATCCCCAGGCGTCAGGCTGGATCCGGAAAGTTTTTGCGTAGCAGTACCCTTGCGCGTCGGTAGGCGGCGTCGTGCGGGTCCGCGTCCATCGTCGGCGTCGTGATCGCCGGGATGACGTCGCGGGCAGTACTTAGACGCCGCCCCTGCGCGCTGACGTCAGTTCTTCTTTTCCGCGCCAGCAAGCGCAGATCCGGGAAGAGCAGTGCCCTAGTCATTTTTTGACTAACTTTTTGGTGAATTTTTTCACTGTTTTCTTCAATCGACTCCAAGGTGTCGTAGGGATGCCCGGCTTTAAACGTTGCGACGCCTGTGCTCGGATGATGTCCATCACAGACCCGCATCTGGAGTGTCTCTTCTGCCTTGGGCGAGACCACGACACGAAGTCGTGTTCCGACTGCCGGTCCCTAAACCCGAAAGCTTTGCGAGAGCGGTCTCGAAAGCTCCTCGAGGCCCGGCAGTCGGCTCCTCGCCACACCAAGCCCCTGTCGCGTGAGAGGTCGAGGGGTCGGTCGCGGAGTCCTCGCCGGTCGTCGGGATCCAAGTCTTCGTCGTCCGGTAAGTCCAAACACAAGAAGTCCAAAAAGCATCATCGCTCTAGGACTTCGCCTCGCCGGTCTCGCGACTCGGCTGAGGCCCCTCCCGGCACCGTCCCCGCCCCCGCGGCCCCGGACATGCCTGTGGAGTCGCCCCCGCAATACCAGTCCTTCCCGGGTTCGGGGGCGGATCCGGCCCAAATACAGGAATTCCTGTCGGCCATGGCCCGCCTCTTCGGGCCTCAAGGTCCCTCCGGTGCGCCTTCGGGCCCCGCGGGCCCTGATGGGGTTGCCCCGGCGTCGCCGACGACTCCGGTCCCGGCGTCGCTCGTGCCTCCAGCCTCGGTCCCGGCTCCGGCTTCGGCCCCAGCCTCGATCCCGGCTCCGGTGGTACCGCAACCCCCATCGACGCTGGTCGACCTGACCACGCCGGCGCCGATGTCTCCGGTGCCGTTCCTGACGCCGCCCGGGGCTCCGGGCGGCGTCGTCCCCATGTACTCTCCGGCTCCGGACTTGGAGCCGGACCGACGTCGCTCGACGCCGGTTCCGGCGCCGATGAGACCTTGGGTCCCAAATGTCCCTCCTCCTCCTTATTTTGAACCGGAGGAGGACCAGGAGGACTGGGAGGGATTGGAGGACCCTCTGGCACAACAGTGTCAGTATGATGAGGACTGGGCAGAGGAACTAGGGGATGCCAGTGGTCTAGATACTTCCCCTGACACTGGCATGCTGTCTCCTCCCGTGGCTATGGAGGAGGGAGCCAATTTTGCAACGGTGTTGCGTAGGGCAGCTGGAGCCTTACATCTCCGACTCCCTACGGTGACGGTCAAGACTAATCTCTTGACAGAAGTGCTTCAGCCGGCAGCCTCCTTCTTGGAGACTGTGCTGCCGTTCAACGATGCACTAACTGACGTTCTTTTGGGCGCCTGGTCCAAGCCCAACACAGGGGCTCCTGTGGATAGGAACGTGTCCCGACGCCATCGCCCAGCTCCGGGCGACCCCTTGTTTCTCTCTGTCCACCCCACTCCTGAGAGCTTGGTTGTCCAAGCCTCGGCTTCCCAAACCGCCTTCCCTACCGCCCCTCCGGATAGGGAATCCAAACGCCTGGATCAATTTGGGAAGAAGGGTTTTCTTCCTCCAGTGCTGGCTTGCGGTCCATCAACACCGCTTGTCTTTTGGGCCGATATACCCACTCCTTGTGGGATTCGGTGGCGACTGTTTTGCCCCAGTGTTCTGAGGAGGTCCAGACACTGCTTACCCGCGCCATTGCGGAAGGAAGGGATGCGGCCAAATACACCATACGTTGTGGCCTTGATACCGCCGACTCGCTGGGCAGATCTATTGCAACGACGGTGGCGCTGTGTCGCCACGCCTGGCTGAGAACCACTGGTTTTTCGGGTGATGTCCAGAATACACTCATGGACATGCCCTTTGATGGAGTCGGTCTTTTTGGTTCCAAAGCAGACCATGCGTTGGAGCGTTTTAAGGACTCACGGGCTACTGCCAAGTCCCTGGGCCTTTCTGCTACACGCCCTCCGCTACCTTCTGCTTTTCGCCCCTATCGTGGCCACGGAAGGGCGCCCAGTCACGTCAGCAGCCCAGCCACCGGCCTGCGCAGCAGGCGTCTTCGCGTGGCCGAGGACGTGGATACCGCCGTGGCGGTTCGGGCAACCAGCGTGCGGGTCAGGCCACCACCTCCAACCCGTCCGCGGCCTCCAAGCCCTCCTAGTCCCTCCTTTCAGGTGCACAGCACGCCAGTAGAGGGCAGGGTCCGCCATCACCTTCATCACTGGCGTCTCATCACCTCGGACAGGTGGGTCTTGGACATTGTCCGAAGGGGCTACTCCCTCCCCTTCGAGACCACCCCCAGCCATGCCACCTCAATTCCACCGCATGTCAGGGGATCACTTGGTACTTCTGCAGAAGGAAGTCACGGCCCTCTTGGCCAAGAGGGCCGTCCGAGCATGTTCCGACCCCAGAAGTAGGACGTGGTTGCTACTCCCACTACTTCCTGGTGCCCAAAAGGACAAGGAGGACATGCGTCCTATCTTGGACCTCCGGAACGTCAATCGCTTCCTCCGGAAGGAGAAGTTCAAGATGCTCACCCTAGCTCAGGTCTTGACTGCCCTCGACCCTGGAGACTGGTTGGTAGCGTTGGACTTGCAGGACGCCTATTTCCACATCCCCGTCCTGCCGGCCCACCGGCGTTACCTTCGGTTCACGGTAGGCCTCGAGCATTTTCAGTTCACCGTGCTCCCCTTTGGCCTTACCAGTGCCCTCGGGTGTTCACGAAAGTGATGGCGGTGGTTGCAGCTCATCTGCGCCGGGCAGGGGTTTCAGTCTTCCCCTACCTCGACGACTGGCTGCTGAAGGCGGGCTCGTCCCAGGCAGTCGTCTCCCACCTCCAGACTACGGCCGAACTCCTGCACTCGCTGGGGTTCTCCATCAATGTGCCGAAGTCGCGTCTGATTCCTTCTCCACAGCTCCTTTTCATCGGAGCAGTTCTGGACACGACGCAGTTTCGGGCCTATCCTCCCGAACGGCGAGTCCGGGATATTCAGGCTATGATTCCGATCTTTCAGCCTTTATCCTGGGTTTCGGTACGGATGACCCTGAGGCTGCTGGGCCTCATGGCCTCCTGCATCCTGCTGGTCAATCATGCCAGATGGCATATGCGGGCTCTGCAGTGGGACCTGAAGTTCCAGTGGGCGCAGCACCAGGGCAACCTGTCCGATCACGTCCAGATCTCGGAGGGGACTGCAAAACAGTTACAGTGGTCGCTCTAGAACCGGCAATGGGTCATGGGCAGATCCCTCTCCCTTCCCCAGCCAGAGCACACACGGACGCGTCCCTTCTGGGATGGGGCGGTCACATGGGAGAGGCGGAGATCAGAGGCCTCTGGTCTCCGGCGGAGTCCCGGCTCCATATCAACCTTCTGGAGCTCCGGGAGATCCGACTTGCACTCAAGGCATTCCTTCCCTCTGTCAAAGGGACGGTAGTGCAGGTGTTCACAGACAACACCACCGCCATGTGGTACTGCAACAAACAGGGCGGGGTGGGGTCGTGGACCCTCTGTCAGGAGGCTCTGCGCCTCTGGACATGGCTGGAACATCAGGGCATGTTCCTGATGGTTCAACACCTGGCAGGTTCCCTGAACGCCAGGGACGGACGAACTCAGCCGCAGGTGCATGATGGATCACGAATGGCGTCTTCACTCGGAAGTGGCGCAAGGACTCTTTCTACAATGGGGAGAGCCTTGGTTAGATCTATTCGCCACCGAAGAGAACGCGCAATGTCATCAGTTCTGCGCGTTGGAATTTCCAAGGCGGCACTCGCTCGGCGACGCTTTTCGTCGCGAGTGGAGTTGCGGTCTGTTGTACGCCTTTCCGCCTATACCACTTCTACCCAGAGTGTTGAAGAAGATTCGGCACAACCGGGCCCAAGTCATCCTTGTGGCTCCGGACTGGGCTCGAAGAGTTTGGTATCCCGAGCTACTCAGTATGAGCGTCGATCCCCCGATCCGTCTACCTGTTCGGGAGGATCTTCTGTCGCAGCAGCAGGGGACGGTCCTCCACCTGAACCTGTCCAGTCTACACCTGCTTGCGTGGAGATTGAGCGGCGGCAGTTGATTCCTTTCGACTTGCCTCCCGAAGTTTGTGATGTGATTCTGGCAGCCAGGCGTCCCTCCACTAAGGTGGTAAACGCCTGCAGGTGGAACAAATTTGTGGCATGGTGCACAGCAAAGGCTGTGAATCCCTGTCTGCCCCTCTTTCTGAGGTCCTTCTGTTCCTTCTTTCTCTGGCCCAACAGGGTTCTGCCCTGGGTACCATCAAGGGTTATCTTTGTGCTATCTCGGCCTTCCTCAGGCTCCCTGATCAGCCCTCCCTTTTCAAGTCCCCTGTTTTTAACAGGTTCTTAAAAGGCATTACACACCTCTTCCCTCCTGTTCCGTTTGTAATGCCTCAGTGGGACTTGAACTTGGTTCTTACCTTTTAATGTGCGCTCCCTTTGAGCCTCTACATAACTGTCCTCTTCGTCTTCTGACTCTGAAGACAGCCTTTCTGGTGGCCATCACCTCCGCTCGGCGGGTGAGTGAGCTCCAGGCTCTATCTTGCAAACCTCCCTTTCTGTCTGTTCATCCAGACAAGGTTGTTCTTCGGACGCGTCCGTCCTTCTTGCCAAAGGTGGTTACTGCCTTCCACATTGGGCAGACCATCACTTTGCCTACCTTCTTTCCGCCTCCGCATCCTTCCAGAGAGGAAGAGAGGCTCCACCGTCTGGACCCAAAACGTGCGCTCTCCTTCTATATCGACCGCACAAAACACTTCCGGGTGGATGACCAGCTCTTTGTTGGCTACGTGGGCGCCAAAAAGGTCGGGCGGTGCACAAACGAACCATCTCCCGCTGGGTTACCTTGTGCATCAAAACCTGCTATTCTTTGGCTAAGAAGGAGCCTCCTGTTGGGCTGCGTGCCCATTCCACCAGGGCAACGGCTGCTACCACGGCCTTGGGCCGCGGTGTTCCGCTGCCGGTTATCTGTCAGGCAGCTAGGTGGGCCTCGCTGCACACGTTTACAAAGCATTACTGCCTTGACAGTCAGGTCCGGAGGGACGGCTTCTTTGGCCGTTCTGTCCTCCAGGACTTCCTTGTCTGATCTTTGTTCGCAGACCCACCACCGGGGTTGGTATTGCTGGGGTATCTATTCTAAGGTAAGGAATCTGTCACTAACGTGTCTTTCAGATGCACAAGTTACTAACTTGTGTAACGATATATCTGTAAGAGACAGTAGTTAGTGACAGATTCCTTACCGCCCACCCATCCTCCCCGTTCTGCGAACTGATTTCTAGGGTTAAGGACATCCCTTTCAGGGCCCTAGTATTTTTCAGACACCTATGTCAGCTTCTTGCTTGGCTCTGCGTTCCTGGCGCGGAAAGTCGTGTACAGAACTGACGTCAGCGCGCAGGGGCGGCGTCTAAGTACTGCCCGCGACGTCATCCCGGCGATCACGACGCCGACGACGGACGCGGAGCCGCACGACGACGCCTACCGACACGCAAGGGTACTGCTACGCAAAAACTTTCCGGATCCAGCCTGACGCCTGGGGATATTCTAAGGTAAGGAATCTGTCACGAACTACTGTCTCTTACAGATATATCGTTACACAAGTTAGTAACTTGTGCATCCACGCTAACTCCGACAACATCGGTTATTTTTGAAACACTTCACAAAAATCTATCGCTAGACCCTTGTTGCCTCTGGTGCCAGGCCATCTGGAACCGGCCATGGAGCTCTTCCTCACTCCAGCATCAATAAAAACAGCTCCTTCGAGACTTCAAAAAAAGTATCGACCTCCAGAGCAGGATCCAGCTTTTCTCCGCTCTGACCCAGCACCAGATTCTGTAATTGTGGTAGTGGCTAGGAAGCAACATGCCACTTCTCCTTCATCCACGGTTCCTCCGGATAAAGAAAGCCGCAGACTGGACTCTGTGGTCCGCAAGATGTGCAGAACAGCTGCAACGACCATGATTGCAGCTAGCGCCACTGCCTTGCTAGGCAGGTATGATAGAGCCCTTTGGGAGTCATTAAACCAATTTTTACACCATCTGCCCAGGGTCAAGAGGGAGGACTATATGGGAATCCTCAACGAAGGCCTGATGGTCTCCAACCAGGTGATAAGTGCGGCAGCGGACTCTTCACTACTAGCCGCTCACGAGTACTGCCACGGGATAGGTCTCCGACGGCAATCGTGGCTGCGTCTCACTTCTCACTTCTCTCAAGCCAGAGGTGCAGCAAAGAATTTTAAACTTGCCCTTCTCAGGTTCCACTCTCTTTGGATTCCTCGCAGATGAAGAGATGACGCGCATGAAAGCGGAGATGGAGACCCTTAAAGCTGTGGGCCTGGAAAGGCCTAGAGAACAGAGAAAATCTTTCCGGCCTTAACAGCGGCGGTTCTCTTCCCAGAGAGGTCACTCTTCCTCGTGGTACCAGGGTCGACAGCAGGGTGGCCCTCAGTCACAACAGCAATGACCTTGCCAGTCGTATCAGCGACGCCAACCAAGAGGAAGATCCTCCCAGCAACACCCTCAAGGGGGTAAACCGCCTGCTGGGCCGAAGCCCTGATTCGTTACTTCCCCCTTCTTCTGTTCCCCACTCCAGTGGAGGGAAGCATATGTCATTACCAGATAGAGTGGCAAAACATAACAAAAGACTCCTGGGTGCTGAATATTGTTGCTCAATGGATATTGCCTGCGTTTCATCAGTCCTCCGCCGTCCATTCCTCCGAAGCCAACTACTTTCCAGCTTCCTCTCTTACAAGAGGAGGTCAACATCCTTTTACAGAAATTGGCGGTGGAACCAGTTCCTCACCAGCAACGAGGACAAGGCATTTATTCAAGATACTTTCTTGTCAAAAAGAAAGACAAACAAGAATTCAGACCCATTCTAGACCTCAAGACAGCCAACAAATGGATTTGACGGGGAAAAAACAGGATGCTGGCTTTACACCAAATTTATCCTCAATTACATCAAGGAGATTGGCTCTGTTTGATCGACCTTCAAGACGCGTACTTTCATATTCCAATTGCCATAAAGCATTGCAAATTCTTAAGGTTCGTGGTGGGACAAGACCATTACCAGTACCGGGTCCTTCCATTCGGGCTAAAGTCAGCACACAGAACATTCTCCAAATGCATGGCAGTAGTCACTGCCCATCTCCGGAGACACAAGGTGTTCGTCTATCCATATCTGGATGATTGGTTCATCAAGGCCTCCTCGCCTCAAGAGGCGCAGCTTCATTTCAACTGGACTCGCGACCTATTACAGAGACTGGGGCTTCAGATCAACCACGACAAATCTATCTCTACACCAGTACAGACCTTGCACTATCTAGGTGCCTTAATCGACACAGTAAAGGCAAAAGTGTTTCCTTCGGAGGAGAGACGCTTATCGATCCTTCTGAAGTGTCAGAGGCTCATGAAAGCTTCCCATCCAACAGTCAGGACGGTTGCCTCTCTCCTCGGCTCGATGGCTTAGTGCATATTTCTCACACCGAATGCCCGTCTGCACATGAGACCTCTCTGCAAGAATGTCTCGAGAATCAATGGGACCAGTTGAGGGGAAACTGAGAGGACAGTATACAACTATCCCTCCATGTGAAGTCGTCTCTCAAATGGTGGTGCTCCCCCCTCCAATCTACTCCAGGGCACTCACTCCAGGGCACTCCGTTCCATCAGGAGATCCCTCCTCAGACTATTGTCACGGACGCATCGTTGCTGGGCTGGGGAGTGCATATGGACCATCTCCAGATCCAGGGGAAATGGTCAGAGAAGGAAGCTTCGTACCACATCAACCTCTTGGAGCTTCGGGCAGTCCATCTGGCGTTGAAGGCATTCTGCCCCTCGTTCAACACCCCTTCCCTGCTTGTTCAAACGGACAACACCACGACGATGTACTACCTCAACAAGCAGGGAGGGACAAGGTCCAGAGTCTTATCCCGCGAGTCTCAGACGATTTGGAAGTGGCTTCTTGCCAGGGGCCTGACAGTCACAGCAGTACACCTCCCAGGTGTCCAAAATGCTCATGCGGATTCACTCAGCAGACTCCTGCAAGAAAACCACCAGTGGGTCTTGCACGATGACGTGGTACTAGACGTATTTCAGCGATGGGGTACTCCCAGCGTCGACTTGTTCGCCACTGCAGAAAACAAAAAATGCCAAAGCTTCACATCGAGGTTCTACCAGACAGGAACTCTGGGGAATGCCCTATGGAGCAATTGGTCCGGGAAGTTTGTCTACGCCTTTCTTCCGATCCCCCTGATTCCGTAAGTTCTCATCAAATTGGCTCAATCGTCAACGAGGATGATCCTTATAGCTCCAGAATGGCCACGCCAATGGTGGTTCACGGACCTCCTTCACCGGTCCATCCGTCCACATCTGCGGCTGCCCTGCAGACCGGATCTGCTAACGAAATTCGGAGGCCAGATAGTACATCCCAGCCTCTCCTCTTTGAATTTGGCTGCATGGCTTCTGAGCTGATACAATATGGACATCTGAATCTGCCACAGGACTGCATGGAGATCCTCAAAGAGGCTAAGCGACTTTCCACGCGATCGGCATATGCATTCAAGTGGAAGAGATTCTGCATATGGTGTTCTTCCAGAAACGTGGATCCCACCTCTTGCCAGGAAGATGTCAATTCTTCCGTACTTACTCCACTTTGCAAAATCAGGCTTACAAATCTCCTCGATAAAGGTTCACTTAGCAGCTTTGACTGCTTATAGAAAATGTCCCTCACAAACATCCTTTTTAGGTCTCGCCTGAGCCAGCGCATGCGCTGCTCTGGCGAGACATTTTGTGAGTGGGCTTTTAAAAGTCCGACCGCAGCTTTGTGTGGCATACAGCGTGCGGTTACGCGCACAGGCACGAGCTGAGGCGCCATCTGGCTTTCCTCTCTCGTCATGGTGCGCGCACACCACTCGCCAGACGTGCATCCTTTTTTTTTTTTTTTTTTTTTTTTTTAACTTTGAGCGCGAGGCGCGCGCGCTTGTGTCATTAAGCGCTTATGTTTCATCCTTTCATCTAATACCAGGCAATTTGCAGAGCAGACGACTGGGTTTTCGCTGCAGTCCAGTGTTTTTTTATTCCTAGGGACATTTCAAACAGATTTTTATTCAGTCCACCCAAAACATCTTTGCAAAGACCTTTGACCCACTCACTGAAACAAAAGGAGATAACTTTAACACAGAACAGTCAGTAGCTTATCACAAACATATGACGTGTTTGAGTTGCTTAGACTCCCTTTCAAATCAACTAAGGGTTGTTCCCTTTTCCAGTTCCACGCAAGCGTAGTGTGAAGCCCCCAGGCTAACTTGGGAAAACAAATGCTATCTGAGCCATTTTTTTTTTTTTAAAGTAACAAAGACGTTGCAGATGATAAACATAGTCTCGTTCTGAAGTCACTACTCTACTGGAAATGAATGACTAGATATCCCTAAAAAAAAGGCGGCCCCCAGATTCAATATGCATAAATTCACACTCGGGGACACACTGTGGTCTTCACACCCATGAATACTAACTTTCTGACATCATGCCTGTGTGTAAACACGTCTGAAAGACGCACATTTCAAACCACCATGCAACTTAATTGCTTCTTTTCTCAGGTCGTTTCCAAACAGAAATATGGTAGCAGCATAGTTTAGCATGTTTGTGTGTTTGTATTTGAGGAAGCAAGAAGGGATATAAATAAAGTAGAAAAGAGCTTGAAAGAAAAAGCTATGCTCTCTAGCTAACAGGTGTTACTTGCAGAACACTGCATGTTGCAGCAGTGAGCGTTAAATTTAAATGAAACACCTTGCCGCCTTGCATCCCAAACCCACAAACAGACTTGTCTCTTTGCAAGCGAAGTTTTAATGAATGAGTACAGTTATTTAAATAGATCAGATTATTTTTCTTCTCTCCGTACATGTAATGCTGTGCTGACTTTTATGGTTAAAGGAGTCATTCAATAAATAATGTCACAATATATTTCAAAACCGTCCACATACATCAAGCACATCTACGTTAGAAATGCACCACTCCATAAAAAGAACTGTTTTTTTACTTAATGTTGAATGGTCTTTTTAGCTTGTTGATTGAAAGTTCTGCAGTAAAATGTCCACGCAATCAGCTGGCTCATCCTGTGGCCAAACCCCAAATCTATTTTCCTTGTTGCTTCTATGTACCTACAGCTTTAAAATAGCAATCATTTGTCATGCAATAGGTCTCGCATTTGCGAGAGTTTAAGCTATAGGCATTGTAAATGACAATGCCTTTTATCTGTTTTAAAAACCAACACATAAATAAAAGGCATTGTCATTTACAATGCCAATAGCTGAAACCCTCGTAAATGCGAGACCTATTGCATTGCAAATGCTTGTTTAGAATCCCAGTGATTAAGGATTTCTTAGAGGGCTTGAAAATCGTTTTTTCCTCCAATCAGACGACCTTCTCCCCCCTGGGAACTCAATATTGTACACTCTCGCCTTATGCAAGACCCATTCGAACCCATTCACAAGGCATCTCTCCAACATTTATCATCTCTTGCATCCTATTATGTTATCAGAAGGCTAACAAAAGCCTTTCAGCCAAACCTAGGGCTCACTCTACTAGGGGAAATGCAGCCACAGTGGCTTTATTACGTAATATCCCAATTCCAGAGATCTGTAAAGCAGCTACCTGGAAGTCAGTACACACATTTACAAAGCATTACTGTGAGAAAGTGCTCTCTTTCTGCATGGTATGCCCCCACTTTTTGCTGAATTGCTGATGTTCTTTGAGTGTGCCCTGGGCTCCTGCTAATCAGGTGCCCAGGGCCTATGTTCCTTCCCTAAAACTGCATTGAAGCCTAAACCCAATTGGCATCTCTGGCCACATGTCAGCCCCTGGTAAATGGTACCACAGGTACCCAGAGCACTGTGACCAGAGAAGGCCTCTAAGGGCTGCAGCACTTATTGTGCCAACCTTAGAGGTCCTGTACCCTGACACTCACACACTGCCCTGGCAGGCTGCGTGTCTTGGTGCAGAACAAAGTGAAGAGTCGACATGGCACACATCCCTGTGTGCCATGCCCACAAACCACTGCCCTGGCATACATCAGTCACCCCTCTAGCTAGGTGCCCTATGCCAGTGGTGAGGGTACAGGTGCATGAGCCCTGTACCCCTACAGAGCCCAAGTCCATTCCTGGGCACTGTGTGCAGTGCTGCCATTAAGAGTATATGGTGCTAGGAGTTTGTCATTACGAACTCCACAGCACCATGATAGCTACACTGAAGACTGGGAAGTTTGGTATCAAACTTCTCAGCACATTAAACCCACACTGATGCCAGTGTGGGATTTAATGTAAAATGCACCACAGAGGGCATCTTAGAGATGCCCCCTGAAACTCGACCAACTTCTAGTGACCTGACTGAGTGGCTGCTTAGGCTGCCACCAACAGACATGTTTCTGGACCCCTGGGTCGAGAGCCTGCTGCTCTCGGGGGCCTGAAACAATGCACATCCTGGGATGAGGTGCCAAGCCTCCTCCCCCATGATGGGCAGGGTTCACGAAGGAGAAGCTTCAAAGGCCTTTTTGAGCCTCTCCAGACCATTTGCTGCTTTCAGCAACTGGTCCCCACTGGTTCTACCCCCCACTTTGGGCGGGAGAACCGGCGGGAAAAACAAGTGAGGAAGGGAGGTGTGCCCACCTCTGCCAACTCCACCCCTCAGGTGGGGGAGGCGAGGTGTAGCACAACCTCGAGTCCCTGCCATCTTGAGGATGGGGGGACCCAGCCAACCAGGGACAGGCTCCTGCCCCCCTTCCACTGGAGAGTGGCAGAACAGGGGGTGTACCCACCCCAGGGAAGGGGCCCATTGGTCCCTGCCCTTTACCTACCTGTAACGCTCCTAAATTTAGTATTTGGGGGGCACCCTGAACCTTGCTTCCTCAGATCAAGCAACAACAAAAGAAGATAAGGACAAAAGAGCCGTGCAGAGCTAACAAGAGGACGACGCCCACTGACTTGGCCCCAGCCCTACAGGCCTGTCTCCCCTCGAACCTGCTCCTGCGAAATCCCGGTGTGTCCTGCAGCCAGCAACCTCAAAAACCCCGGAGGACCTGCCTGCCTTCACTTCAAAGACTGAATCTCCCGTGAACACCGGACTTGTTCAAACTGCAGCTTCTGGCTCCGGCCGGACACCACGAATCCAGCCCACTCTGCACCCACCAAACCCGGCCCGAGCTCGAGTGGAAAAACACCACGAGGAGGTCACCCCGGCGATCCTGACCTGAGATCTGGCGACTCCTGACCTGCCTCAAGCCTCCAATCGACGCCTGCAGCCTCAATCCAGAGGATCCCCTCTACCGCGACCAGAGCTGGTAAGACTTTCCGACGTCCCAAGGCACCCCTGCACCCGACGCCCCATGCCTTGTGTGCCCAAACCAACGGTGCCTAACCAACCCAAGACATCCCAACTTACCCCTCGAAGTGGTGGTCGCACCCAGAAGATCCTCGTCCCAGAGCCTGCAGTGTTTCTTCTAACCGGAGGCGCTCCATTGAAAACAGAGCACCCGACCTCAAAACAGCACCCTGCACCCGGCCGCCCTAGTGCCGCTGAGGGTGCACCTTTGGTGCTAATTTGGTCCCCAATTTGCCCTGACCTAAACCCTAGGAGCTTTGCTCCCACAACCCAGTGGCCTGCTTGCCAGCAGCCACCAACCGGAGACCCCCTATCCTCCATAGGATAACATTGGGCCTCAACACTCTGCACCCGGCCGCCCTAGTGCCGCTGAGGGTGAAACAAAAGTGCATCACTGACCCTGGGGGACCCCGAGTCTAACCCCAGAACCTTAACTCCCACAGTGGTTTACTTACCTGCAAACCGATAACCTGTTTTTCCTCCATAGGAGAACATTGACAATTTTTCTTCCAAAAAACGTCTAAGTGTGGAGTTTTGAAAACAAAAGATATTCTTTAAAAATCGTACAAATAACCAAAACGTGTTTTCTCACCTGTTTGCAGGAAATGTCCCAGTGCTGAATCCAGGCATCCAGCACTGAGTTAGAAAAAGTAACGTAAAAGTAACTTACCTGCAATTTACTGACCAAGCCTATTCATTCCAAAGTACTGTATTTGCCAAGTGTTGCATACTACTGCTCCCCTGTAAATCAAACAAAGTACAATTTCCATTGCATTTTTAAACTGATCGACATTCAGTAACTTATTACTGTAAAGTATTTTATGCTTACCTGTGCCAGGCTTGCTTGGTTCTAAAATAAAACAATATATTTTTATACAAAAACAATTGGCCTAGAGTTCAGTTCTTGAGCGTGTGAATTCATTTGCTGACTGAGTGTGTACATCAAATGCTTAACACTGTCCTCTGATACTGCCTTACTGCTCGACCAAGCTACCACAAGTAGAGAGTAAGGTTCTATCTAACTTTAACCTCTGCCTACCTTTGGAGTCACCTGGACCCTATACACACTATACCTAATTTTGGTGTAGTATATATAGAGCCAGTTTCTTACATTGGTGGATCAGCGGTGGGATATACAACTTGCATTTGTTGGAGTACTTGGTTACCACCTGATCACCCGACAGAACTCTTAAATTGCCTTTAGAATTCAGATTTTTTTCAAATTGGCATTTTTACCAAACTACTAAAAGTCTTGTTAGGGCCTTGCTTAAGTCCCTTTAGAATTTTAGAAAATAAAAAGTCACTGTAGTCAAGGGTAGAGGGGTTGGAACTTTTTTTTGTTAGAATGTCTCAAAAACAGATCCCAGCTACTAGTGAAGATAATAATGACATACAGGACATGGTTGAGTAGCTTGACCTCACCCCTTACCTTCACTTGTCTTTCAAGGAAGTACGGTCCTTATGTAAACTTAAAAATATACCAATGGGCCCTCACCCAACCAAACAAAAGCTCCAGGAGCTGTTAGCTGAGTATTCAAAGGCCCACCCCTCTGAAAATGGTGATGACCAGTCCGAGGGAGAAGGAGGTGAGGAGGATGGAGATAGGTACCCATCTCCACCACTTCCTAGGGAAGAAAGGGACCCTGTACCCTTAATTCCAAGAGTTAACCTCTGGGGACCTAGAGGCCACACAGGTTCTGGTGGGGACATTGAGGACAGCCTCAATGAGGAGGACAGCCTTTTAGCAAGGCTGACCAAAAGACTGGATCTGGAGACCAGACTCCTGGCTCTAGAGAGAAAGGAGATGGGTTTAGCACCCATCAATGGTGGCAGCAATCTTAATAAGGATAAAGAGCAATCTTATGATCCTAAAATACCCAAATGGATTGTCCCTAAATTTGAGGAGGGTGATGACATCACCAAATGGTTCACAGCCTTTGAGAGGGCTTGTGACCTGAGAAAGGTGAAGAAACCTCTCTGGGGGGGCACTCCTGTGGGAACTGTTCTCTGGTAACTGCAGAGACAGGCTCCTGACCCTTTCTGGGCCAGATGCTGGGTCCTATGACCTCATGAAGAGTACTCTGATTGAGGGATTTGGACTCACCACTGAGGAGTACAGAATTAGATTCATGGGGGCTCACAAAACCCAAAACCAGTCCTGGATTGATTTTGTAGACTACTCAGTAAAGACACTGGATGGTTGGTTAACTGGACACAATGTGCATGACTTTACTGGACTTTACAATTTGTTTATGAAGGAACATATTTTAAGTAATTGCACGAATGAAAAGTTACATCAGCATTTGGTAGACCTAGGTCTAATTTCTCCCCAAGAATTGGGAAAGAAGGCAGACCACTGGGTCAAGACTAGGGTGACTAAGACAACCACTGGGGGTGACCAAAAGAAAGGGGTTACAAAACCTCCCCAGGGGAAAGGTGGTGAGAATCCCCAAGATAACAAGTCTGAGTCTTCTAAAGGGCTCCAAAAACCTGCACATGCGGGTGGGTCCCAAAATACTCCCTATACTCCACAGCCCTATAGGGGGAAGAACTTTGATCCTGCAAAGGCCTGGTGTAACAACTGTAAGAAGTTGGGACACTTAACTGGAGACCAGGCTTGCCCTAGCAAGAAGGCCCCTAGTCCTACAGCTACTCCTGGTGTAGTCAGTCTCCAGATGGGATCAGCAGTGTGCCCAGAGCAAATCAGGTTGCACACTGAAGCAGTTCTAGTTTCAGAGGGGGAAGTTGAGTTTGCCACTGTAGCTGTGTGGCCACCCAACTTAAAGAAATACTTACAATACCCTTGGGTTAATGGAACTAGGATAGAGGCTCTGAGGGATACAGGTGCCAGTGTCACTATGGTGAGAGACACACTGGTTTCCCCTGAGCAATATTTGATTGGGCGTACTTACCTAGTCACCAATGCTGACAGTGCTACCACTAACCATGCCATGGCTATGGTGACATAGACTGGGGGGGGGAAGGGGGGGATGGGGTTACTGGCCTGAAACAGGTAGAGGTCTCTCCAAAGCTACCAGCTGCATGTCTGCTTGGCAATGACCTGGAAACCTCAGCCTGGGCTGAGGTTGAACTAAAAACCCATGCAGCAATGCTGGATATCCCTGAATTGGTGTGTGTAAAAACAAGAGCACAGAGCAAAAGGCAGGGTGAAAAAGTGTTGGAGCCTGAAAGTATGGCCAAACCTACCAAGAGAAAAGGCAAGAAGACTGGGGAACCAGCTTCTGTTCAGCAAAAGTATCAGGACCCCTCTCCTCAGGGAGAGGACTTGGACACCCCAGAGGGAACTGAGCCTATGGAGCTTGACCCTTACCAGGTTGAACTCTTGGGCCCAGGAGGACCCTCTAGGGAAGAGCTGTGCCAGGGGCAGCAAGACTGTCCCACTCTTGAAAGCCTGAGGCAGCAAGCTGTTTCAGAAGCAAAGGGAGTTGTCAGTGGTACCCACAGAGTCTATTGGGAAGAGGGATTACTGTATACTGAGGCAAGAGACCCCAATCCTGGAGCCACCAGGAGAGTGGTAGTGCCACAGAGGTACAGGGAGTTCCTCCTAACTTTAGCTCATGACATCCCCCTAGCTGGACATCTGGGCCAAACCAAGACTTGGGAAAGGGTAGTTCGCCACTTTTACTGGCCCCAGATGCACCAAAAGGTGAAGGAGTTTGTCAGCTCCTGTGTTACCTGTCAAGCCAGTGGCAAGACAGGTTGCCACCCAAAGGCCCCCCTGATACCACTGCCTGTGGTGGGGGTTCCCTTTGAAAGGGTAGGTGTGGACATAGTGGGTCCACTTGAACCTCCCACAGCCTCAGGGAACAAATTCATACTAGTGGTAGTGGATCATGCCACTAGGTATCCTGAAGCAATTCCACTTAGGACTACTACAGCTCCTGCAGTAGCCAAGGCCCTCATTGGTGTCTTCACCAGGGTAGGGTTTCCTAAGGTGGTGGTTTCAGACAGAGGTTCTAACTTTGTCTGCTTACCTGAAACACATGTGGAAAGAGTGTGGAGTGCAGTACAAGTTTACTACACCCTATCGCGCACAAACCAATGGCTGTGTTGAGAGATTTAACAAGACATTGAAAGGCATGATTATGGGGTCCCTGAGAAACTCAAAATGAGATGGGATGTCCTCTTACCATGTCTGCTTTTCGCTTACAGAGAAGTGCCACAGAAGGGAGTAGGTTTTCCCCCTTTGAACTTCTGTTTGGCCATCCTGTGAGGGGACCACTCTGTCTTGTAAAAGAGGGTTGGGAGAAGCCTCTCCAAGAACCCAAACAAGATATTGTGGACTATGTGCTTGGCCTAAGGTCCAGAATGGCTGAGTACATGGAGAAGGCATCCAAGAATCTTGAGGCCAGCCAGGAGCTTCAGAAGCACTGGAATGACCAAAAAGCTGCACTGGTTGAATTTCAACCTGGGCAACAGGTGTGGGTTTTGGAGCCAGTGGCACCAAGGGCACTCTAGGACAGATGGAGTGGCCCTTACCCTATCCTAGAGAAAAAGAGTGAGGTCACCTACTTAGTTGACCTGGGCACAAGCAGGACACCCAAAAGGGTTATCCATGTGAACCGCCTAAAGCTCTACAATGACAGGGCTAACATCACCATGCTGATGGTGACTGATGAGCAGGAAGCAGAGAGTGAACCTCTCCCTGACCTCCTCTCATACAGCCCAAAAGATGGGTCAGTAGATGGAGTTGTCTTTTCAGACACCCTCTCTGCCCAACAGCAGACTGACTGCAAGCAAGTCTTGCAACAGTATGCTAAGCTCTTTTCCTTGTCCCCTGGTCTGACAAACTGGTGTACCCATGATGTGGACACTGGTGACAGTGCACCTGTCAAAAACAAGATCTATCGACAGTCAGACCAAGTCAAGGAAAGCATCAGAGCTGAAGTCAGCAAGATGCTGAAGTTAGGGGTTATTGAACCCTCTGAGAGCCCCTGGGCTAGCCCAGTGGTTCTGGTCCCCAAACCTCACCCACAGGATGGAAAGAGAAATGAGGTTTTGTGTGGATTACAGAGGGCTCAACTCTGTCACCAGGACAGATGCTCACCCTATCCCAAGAGCAGATGAGTTGATTATAAGTTGGGTGCAGCCAAATTCTTAAGTACCTTTGACGTAACTGCAGGGTACTGGCAGATTGGCACGGCCCCAGGAGCAAAAGAGAAAACCGCATTCTCCACACCTGATGGGCACCATCACTTCACTGTTATGCCCTTTGGTTTAAAGAATGCCCCTGCCACCTTCCAGAGGTTTGTGATTCAAGTCCTTGCTGGGTTGGAGTCCTTTAGCGCAGCTTATCTTGATGATATTGCTGTCTTTAGTTCCACCTGGCAGGATCACCTGATCCACCTTGGCAAGGTTTTAAAAGCCCTGCAAACTGCAGGTCTAACTATCAAGGCATCCAAATGCCAGATAGGGCAGGGCACTGTGGTGTACTTGGGCCACCTTGTTGGTGGAGGCCAGGTACAGCCCTTACAGCCCAAGATCCAGGTCATCCTGGACTGGGCAGCTCCAACAACCCAGACCCAAGTCGGGGCATTCCTTGGCTTGACTGGGTACTATAGGAGGTTTGTGAAGGGATATGGGTCCATTGCGACTCCCCTCACAGAACTCTCCTCCAAGAAAATGCCCAAGAAGGTTAACTGGACAGTTAGTTGCCAAAAGGCTTTTGACACCCTGAAAGAAGCAATGTGCTCAGCACCAATTCTGAAGGCTCCTGATTATGCCAAGCAGTACATAGTGCAGACTGATGCCTCTGAGCTAGGGATAGGAGCGGTCCTATCCCAGACCAATGATGAAGGCCAAGACCAACCTGTTGCTTTTATAAGCAGAAGGCTTCTCCCCAGGGAGCAGCGTTGGAGTGCCATTGAGAGGGAGTCCTTTGCTGTGGTTTGGTCCCTGAAGAAGTTGAGACCATACTTGTTTGGTACTCACTTCCTAGTTCAAACTGATCACAGACCTCTCAGATGGCTAATGCAAATGAAAGGGGAAAATCCTAAACTGTTGAGGTGGTCCATCTCCCTACAGGGAATGGACTTTGAAGTGGAACACCGACCTGGGACTGCCCATGCCAATGCAGATGGACTTTCCAGATTCTTCCACTTGGACAATGAAGACTCTCTAGGGAAAGGTTAGTCTCATCATCTTAAGTTGGGGGGGTGGGGGGGGGGTGAGAAAGTGCCCTCTTTCTGCATGGTATGCCCCCACTTTTTGCTGAATTGCTGATGTTCTTTGACTGAGTGTGCCCTGGGCTCCTACTAATCAGGTGCCCAGGGCCTATGTTGCTTCCCTAAAACTGCATTGAAGCCTAAACCCAATTGGCATCTCTGGCCACATGTCAGCCCCTGGTAAATGGTACCACAGGTACCCAGGGCACTGTGACCAGAGAAGGCCTCTAAGGGCTGCAGCACTTACTGTGCCACCCTTAGAGGTCCTGTACCCTGACACTCACACACTGCCTTTGCAGGCTGCGTGTCTTGGTGCAGAACAAAGTGAAGAGTCGACATGGCACACATCCCCGTGTGCCATGCCCACAAACCACTGCCCTGGCATACATCAGTCACCCCTCTAGCTAGGAGCCCTATGCCAGTGGTGAGGGTACAGGTGCATGAGCCCTGTACCCCTACAGAGCCCAAGTCCATTCCTGGGCACTGTAAGTGCAGTGCTGCCATTAAGAGTATATGGTGCTAGGAGTTTGTCATTACGAACTCCACAGCACCATGATGGCTACACTGAAAGCTGGGAAGTTTGGTATCAAACTTCTCAGCACATTAAACCCACACTGATGCCAGTGTGGGATTTAATGTAAAATGCACCACATAGGGCATCTTAGAGATGCCCCCTGAAACTCGACCAACTTCGAGTGACCTGACTGAGTGGCTGCTTAGGCTGCCACCAACAGACATGTTTCTGGACCCCTGGGTCGAGAGCCTGCTGCTCTCGGGGGCCTGAAACAATGCACATCCTGGGATGAGGTGCCAAGCCTCCTCCCCCAGGATGGGCAGGGTTCACGAAGGAGAAGCTTCAAAGGCCTTTAAGAGCCTCTCCAGACCATTTGCTGCTTTCAGCAACTGGTCCCCACTGGTTCTACCCCCCACTTTGAGCGGGAGAACCGGCGGGAAAAACAAGTGAGGAAGGGAGGTGTGCCCACCTCTGCCAACTCCACCCCTCAGGTGGGGAGGCGAGGTGAAGCACAACCTCGAGTCCCCGCCATCTTGAGGATGGGGGGACCCAGCCAACTAGGGACAGGCTCCTGCCCCCCTCCCACTGGAGAGTGGCAGAACAGGGGGTGTACCCACCCCAGGGAAGGGACCCATTGGTCCCTGCCCTTTACCTACCTGTAACGCCACTAAATTTAGTATTTAGGGGGCACCCTGAACCTTGCTTCCTCAGATCCAGCAACAACAAGAAAAGAAGATAAGAAGGACCGAAGAGCCGTGCAGAGCTAACAAGAGGACGACGCCCACTGACTTGGCCCCAGCCCTACAGGCCTGTCTCCCCTCGAACCTGCTCCTGCGAAATCCCTGTGTGTCCTGCAGCCAGCAGCCTCAAAAACCCCGGAGGACCTGCCTGCCTTCACTTCAAAGACTGAATCTCCCGTGAACACCGGACTTGTTCAAACTGCAGCTTCTGGCTCCGGCCAGACACCGCGAATCTAGCCCACTCTGCACCCGCCGAACCCGGCCCGAGCTCAAGTGGAAAAACACCACGAGGAGGTCACCCCGGCGATCCTGACCCGAGATCTGGCGACTCCTGACCTGCCTCAAGCCTCCAATCGACGCCTGCAGCCTCAATCCAGAGGATCCCCTCTACCCCGACCAGAGCGGGAAAGACTTTCCGACGTCCCAAGGTACCCCTGCACCCGACGCCCCACGGCCTTGTGTGCCCAAACCAACGGTGCCTAACCAACCCAAGACATCCCAACTTACCCCTCGAAGTGGTGGTCGCACCCAGAAGATCCTCGTCCCTGAGCCTGCAGTGTTTCTTCTAACCGGAGGCGCTCCATTGAAAACAACAGGGCATCCGACCTCAAAACAGCACCCTGCACCCGGCCGCCCTAGTGCCGCTGAGGGTGCACCTTTGGTGCTAATTTGGTTCCCAATTTGCCCTGACCTAAACCCTAGGAGCTTTGCTCCCACAACCCAGTGGCCTGCTTGCCAGCAGCCTCCAACCGGAGACCCCCTATCCTCTATCGGATAACATTGGGCCTCATCACTCTGCACCCGGCCGCCCTAGTGCCGCTGAAGGTGAAACAAAAGTGCATCACTGACCCTGGGAGACCCCCGAGTCTAACCCCAGAACCTTAACTCCCACAGTCGTTTACTTACCTGCAAACCGATAACCTGTTTTTCCTCCATAGGATAGCATTGACAATTTTTCTTCCAAAAATCGACTAAGTGTGGAGTTTTGAAAACTAAAGATATTCTTTAAAAATCGTACAAATAACCAAAACGTGTTTTCTCACCTGTTTGCAGGAAATGCCCCAGTGCTGAATCCAGGCATCCAGCACTGAGTTAGAAAAAGTAACATAAAAGTAACTTACCTGCAATTTACTGACAATGCCTATTCATTTCAATGTGCTGCTTCAAAAAGTTTCTACGTGTGGAGTTTTGAAAACTAAAGATATTCTTTAAAAATCGTACAAATAACCAAAACGTGTTTTCTCACCTGTTTGCAGGAAATGTCCCAGTGCTGAATCCAGGCATCCAGCACTGAGTTAGAAAAAGTAACGTAAAAGTAACTTACCTGCAATTTATTGAAAAAGCCTATTCATTTCAATGTGCTGCTTCAAAAAGTTTCTACGTGTGGAGTTTTGAAATCTGAAAATATTTTTAAAAAATAGCACGAATAACAAACACATTTACTCACCTGTTTTCAGGAAATGTCCCAGTGCTGAATCCAGGCATCCAGCACTGAGTTAGAAAAAGTAACGTAAATAACTTACCTGCAATTTACTGAAAAAGCCTATTCATTCCAAAGTACTGTATTTGATAAGTGTTGTTGCATAATACTGCTCCCCTGTAAATCAAACAAAGTAAAATTTCCATTGCATTTTCAAACTGTTTGACATTCAGTAACTTATTACTGTAAAGTATTTTATGCTTACCTGTGCCAGGCTTGCTTGGTTCTAAAATGAAACAATATATTTTTATACAAAAACAATTGGCCTAGAGTTCAGTTATTGAGTGTGTGAGTTCATTTGCTGACTGAGTGTGTGCATCAAATGCTTAACACTGTCCTCTGATACTGCCTTACTGCTCGACCAAGCTACCACAAGTAGAGAGTAAGGTTCTATCTAACTTTAACCTCTGCCTACCTTTGGGGACTCTTGGACTCTATACACACTGTACCTCACTTTGGTGCAGTGTATATAGAGCCAGTTTCTTTCAATTACTGCCTAGATTCTGACGCTAGAGCAGACCCTCAAGTAAAGCAAGCTTCACTCGGGGAATCTTTTTTCTTGCGTCCTTTAGTGTTTTCCTTTGTCTGTTTCGCCGCTTTCTTTGGGATGGGCTTGCTACTCTATTCAGCACTTATGACTATACATGGAAATCCCCTGCGAGAGAAGGAATGGTTTCTTACCTGTAACTTCTTTTCTCTCGCAGGGGAATTTCCATGATAGTCATAAGCGACCCTCCCTCCTCCCCGGCAGAAGTGACAGAGGAATTGTTTTTTTACATATGTTATCAGCCTCCAAAAGAACTGAAGTAACTGCTACCTGCTATGCATGATGGGATACTGGTGGTGCCTGGTCCCTTAAAGGCACAGTATTCTTTTTTAGACCTATAATGACAGCCTATGAGGCTACTCTGCCCTGCTCCCTTCATCCCTATTATAAAGATAAAAAAGGGTTTGTGAGAGATTTCTACTGACTAACACTAAAAGTATCTCAAATGTACTTATTCTGGCCCCTTTCTCTCTTCAGGATGAAGAACCTGGCCAGTGTAGCCTAGGTAAATAGGCTGCATAATCTGTCTCTTTTTCTTAAGTATCTTTGCAGGCCTTCCTGAAGTAAGGTGAAAATTCTACACTTAAGAAGATATATATATAACTGCTCCGGGGTCCCCGCGCATGGGCGGGACTATTCAGCGCTTATGATTATCATGGAAATTCCCCTGCGAGAGAAAAGAAGTTACAGGTAAGAAACCATTCCTTCCTCAGGAGAAGGTAGAAAACACCATAAACCTTCCCAGGACTCCAAGAGCTCTAAAACAGAAAAAAAGCTAAGCACTCCTCAGAACCTGTGTTGTCTGTGCCCTCTGTGCCATCTACAAAGGATGAAGATCGCCCAAGAGCCTCCTCTTCATATCCTGTGAGACGAAAATCTTATAAGAAACCATCATCAATGACGTTTCCTCACTCTGCGACTGAGTGTAACCTATTCGCCGCCGCCATTGACGGCAACTGTGACGACGACTGCAATCTTGGCTCCTGTTTTCTTCGAGGGTCTCGCTTTCCAAAAGCCCATCGACGCCCTCCCGTCGACTAAGGTTCCGTCGACGACTGTCCCGTCGACGACAACTGCATCAGTTGAACTTCTGTTATCGACGATTGCACCGACGACGACCCCGTCGATGATGGAATTTGCCTTGCTGGTTACGTCTGCACCGTTGACGCCGCCGTTGATAAGGGTTGCTCAGGTTACCAGGGTGACCAAGACTTTTCTGCGTCCAACCTTGCCGGAATACTTTTCACACTTGGGGACTTTTTTTCTTTTTCATTGAGCATTCCATGAGAGTGCATGTGTTTTCAAGCTCTCTCCCAGTCTACTGCTTCTCAAATACCCTCTTCTGTGCTGTGCTGCTTCTCACCTCTCCCAGCTTGTCTGTAAAAGCACAGCAAGAGGATATTTTTGCTGGGGTATGGTAGAACAGCAGACCTGAGCTGTGTTTTTTAAAAATCTCCTGCATTCTAAATATAGCATGGAAACACACAAGCTATGGCACACAAAGATGTTTACAGCACTGGGGAAAGGGCGATCTGCTGCATTCCTTAACTTGCGTCTGAGACTGAAGTTGTACTTAATATGACACTTTTCATGGAGGCACATAAATCTCTTCCCTGGTCTTCTACAGAAGACCAAAATGGCTGAATCCTATGCAGAGTGAATTAGACCTTGGCACGACTTTCCGTTTACATAGGGCACTTCCTTATTTGTTTTAATTATTTTCAGTTTTCTTAGTGAAAAGTATTTGAAAAATACACTGTCACCAATTAAGATTAAAAACATTGAATTCAATCCATAGTTATAAGATGCTATGATGTTTGCTTTTCCTCCAGTATTTTGAAATGTTTTCTTTTACTTTTTGAAACACTATTTTACAAATATCTTCAAAGCCAAAAGATTGCCACTTGCATTATAAAATGCAAGACCTAATGGTGTTGCAAGTGCCTGTTGCAAACAGCAAAGTTAACAGGAGGTTGACCAGTTCTACAGACACAGCCTGATTCCCATACTTATCCCTCCCTTTAGCTGACTCATTGGAGAGAATCTGTTCCAACCTTGCTGTTACTATGAGGTGCCTAAGGACGTGCAAAGCTTTTTGGTTTTTTTGATGGATGCATGCATGCTCTTAACCTTTTTCTTTCCTTCCTTATTGGCCCATCTCCTGTACTTCAATTAGTCTCTGTTCGACCGCTGGACCAGTTCCTATCAGATAATATTTTCCTACAGGGCCTGGGCTATGAGTACTTGTCCTTTGGCTTGCTCCATTTACCCTTTTCCTCTTCTGAATTTAGCTGCTATGAAATCACTGTTTATCTGTTGCTTTTTTGTGTGATATCAGTGTTTTAGTTCAACATCCACAAAGTGGATTCCCTCTATCTTGTCCCTTCCTTTTCTCTTTACTGGCCCATTTTTTCCATCACTCCTGTTCCTCTTCACACTTCTGATAGTTCTTTGATGTTTTTTAATGGTGACATAATAATCTATTCAAAAAAGCAACGTGACAAATCTCTGCATTCTCCTCTTGGGAAGACTCTCGTAGACTTTTGACTTATCTGTGGGAAAGCAAAAGACTTGGAGTGAGAGAAACCACTACCTCTTCAACAGCTACCAGGGACAACACTGAGGTACCAACTGAACATACTGGAACTTCATCAGGTGTTCATGCTTCTCTGAACACTGTCCGGAAGACCTTTTACTGGAGAGATGCTTGTCTGACAATTATTGGTTTCTCGAGGTGTACACCAGTCCAGTTCTGAGCCTCGATCAACACAACTCCTTTGTTGGGAGAAGATGCCAAGTGGCTCTTATTTGTGGCTTTGCATAATTGTCGTGTTGGAGGGGCACAAACTGTAAAATATAACTTTCGTACATACTGAGATTCACTTTGAATGTAACCAAATCTAGTGAAATACTGCTAAATGGAAAGAAAATGTTTATAGGGTTGATATGGAGACTTTGAAAGTCTAGCTTACACGTCAGCTGGGAGAATTTTGCCATTCTCATTTTCCAAATACTGGACCTCTGACACTGACATAGAGAGCAGTGAGGAAACTGTTGGGAATTATGGTGTCCTGCATTATGCAGTTAGTGGCATTCACAAGGCTGCTAAAAGATGACTCGGTAGTCAGTGCAGTGTAAAAGGAAGTGGAATATTTTTGTGTGTTAATGATTTTCTCCCATGCAAAACTCTTCACATATAGATGGGAGCCAGCACAGATATCATATATGCTGGGAGCCAGCAGAGATAACGCTTGTCCAAATATTGGTACAGGGAATCCTTGTTTGAGGATCAGAGTTTTCTGGGGAGCATACCAAAACAAACATCTCTGTAAGACGGAGTATGCTTTCCTGTAAAGAGATGTGTCAAACAGCACGTTTAAAGTCTTTTTCCTAATGAGGAGCCAGTTCAGTTTTTCCAAGATGGAGTTGTGGAACTTTTGAGATATTGACACTCTAGTGACAGTAATGTTGGATAGTTTGAAGCTATCTAGTCCTTTTGCCAGTCGCAAATGAAGCATGCTCCAGTACTCCAACCATGACTTATCACAGCTGAGACCACTGTACAGCAACCCACCCTTGTCAGACTTGATAGAATTGGGCTAAAGTATTTTAATCTGGATTGAATATCTTGAAGTAACCACAGCTGTCTGCTTGTTCAGTTGGAGCTTTAAGCCAGTCTTTACACACACACTGTGAGAAAGTGCCCTCTTTCTGCATGGTTGCCCCCACTTTTTGCTGAACTGCTGATGTACTTTGACCGAGTGTGCCCTGGGCTCCTGCAAATCAGGTACCCAGGGCCTATGTTCTTTCCCTAAAACTGCATTGAAGACAAAACACAATTGGTACTCTCTGGCCACAGGTCAGCTCCTGGTAAATGGTACTACAGGTACCCAGGGCACTGTGACCAGGGAAGGCCTCCAAGGGCTGCAGTACTTATTGTGCCACCCTTACCTTTACACTCACACAGTGCCTTTGCAGGCTGCGTGTTTTGGTGCAGAACAAAGTGAAAAGTCGACATGGCGCACATCCCTGTGTGCCATGCCTACAACCCACTGCCCTGGCAGAGATCAGCCACCCCTCTAGCTGGGTGCACTATACCAGTGGTGAGGGTAAAGGTGCACGAGCCCTGTATCCCTACAGTGTTTAAGCCAATTCTTAGACATTGTAAGTGCAGTAATGCCATTAAGAGCATATGGTGCTGGGAGTTTGTCATTATAAACTCCACAGTACCATTATGGCTTAACTGAAAACTGAGAAGTTTGGTATCAAACCTCTCCGCACATTAAACCCACACTGATGCCAGTGTGGGATTTAATGAAAAATGCACACAGAGGGCATCTTAGAGATGCCCCCTGAAAAATGACCTAACACTAGTGTCCAGGCTGAGTGGCTGCTCCCCAGCTGCCACCACCAGACATGTTTCTGGACCCCTGGGTCGAGAGCCTGCTGCTCTCGGGGGCCTGAAACAATGCACATCCTGGGACGAGGTGCCAAGCCTCCTCCCCCAGGATGGGCAGGATCCACAAAGGGGAAGCGTCAAAGGCTTGCCGTCTTTGTTAGCTTCCCCAGGCCTTTTGCTGCTTTCAGCAACTGGTCCCCACTGGTTTTGGCCCCCACTTTGGGCGGTAGAACCGGCTGGATAACCAAGGGAGGTGTGCCCACCTTTGCCAACCCCACCCCTCAGGTGGGGGAGGCGAGGTGAAGCACAACTCAGTCCCCGCCATCTTGCAGATGGGGAGACCCAGCCAACCAGAGTGAGGCATATGCCCCCCTCCCACTAAAGGGTGGCATAATAGGGGATGTACCCACCACAAGGAAGGGACCCATTGGTCCCAACCTTTTACTTACCTGTAAAGCCCCTAAATCTAGTATTTAGGGGCACCCCCCAACCTTGCCTCCTCAGACAAGCAACAACAAGAAAAAAAGGACCGAACAGCCGTGCCAAAGCTAAGAGGAGGACGCCCACTGACTTGGCCCCAGACCTACCGGGCTGTCCCCACCTCGAACCTGCAAGAGCGAAACTCCAGTGTGTCCTGCAGCCAGCAACCTCAAGAACCCCGAGGACCTGCCCTCCCTTCCAAAGAAAAGACTTTGTCTCCTGTGAACACCGGATTTGTTCACCTACAGACTCCAGCTCTGGCAAAATCCACGAGTCTGCACCCGTCGCCCACGGCCCGAGTTCGAGTACCCCAACACCATGAGGAGGTCTCCCCGGCGATCCTGACCCGAGATCCAGTGATCCCTGACCTGCCTCAAGCCTCCAGCCGACGCCTGCAGCCTCAATCCGGAGGGTCCCCCCAACCGCGAACAGGAGCAGGTAAGAAGATCCGACCCTAAAATACACCCCTGCACCCGACGCCCCGCGGCCTTGGGTGGCCCAACTGACGGTTTCTAGCCAACCCCCCCTGCATCCCAACTTACCTCTTCAAGTGGTGGTCGCTCCCAGAAGACCTTCGTCCCCGAACCTGCAGTGTGTTTGCGAACCGGAGAATCACCATTGAAAGTAACGGGGCGCCCAACGCCAAAACTGCACCCGGCCGCCCTAGTGCCGCTGAGGGTGTACCCTTGGTGCTATCTTGAACCCCCATTTGCCCTGAGCTAAAGTCCAGGAGCTTTGCTCCCACAACCTTGTGGCCGGTTCTTGAGCAGCCACCAACCGGAGGCCCCCTATCCCCCATTGGATAACATTGGGCCTCAGCACTCTGCACCCGGCCGCCCTAGCGCTGCTGAGGGTGCTTTGAGAGTGCATGCCCCTGAGGTTGCTTTGAGTGCATCCTCAATCCTGGGGGACCCCTGAGTCTAACCCCAGAAACCCAACTCCCACAACAAAGTACTTAGCTGTTAACCGATAACTCTATTTCCTCCCATAGGATAACATTGACTGTTTTCTTTGAAAAAGTTTCTAAGTGTGGAGTTGGAAAATCTATAAAAGTCTATAAAACTGTGTACAAATAAAAACGCATTTAATTACCTTTATACAGGAAATGTCTCAGTGCCGTATCCAGGGTACTACACTGTGTAAGAAAAGTTCTCTTCCAGGGGATCCTCATCAATAGTCATAAGCACATGAATATTCCCGCCCATGCGCGGGGACCCCGGAAAATATATAAAAATATATGTGAAAACGTATATGTAGCTATATATATATATATATATATATATATATATATATATATATATATATATACATATATATACAATCAATGCAGCCTTTCATACACCACAGGCTGAGCAATGCTGTAAAAGTTTTCTTTGCACACATACAAAAACAAAGCAGGAAAAAACAAAGGACATTTGAACTGCTTTTAATGCACTGTAGAAATCATAACCATGCAAAGAGAAAAGCAGGCATTGTCAGTTCAAAGGCTGCATTGTAATTCCAATAGTATAGAAAGCTGAAAAGCTAACCCATAGAATCACAAAGGAACTGGCACCGTGCCTTTAAGGCAGCCATGACCCCTAGCTTCCCATCATGCCTCAGGGTTGACAGGCCAGTTGTTCTTTCCGGCTCCTTCAGTCAGGACCCTGGTTAATCAGCTCTCATATTTTTGACTTTTTGTCAGAAATTATCTCCTGGTTTTTCATCAAAACCTTTTTACTTCGACATTTTTTACCTGTTGGAGTACTTTTTTGCTATTTTTCAGAGTTCAGCATTTTTTCTCACTCAGAAATGCCCTCTGTTTGATCCTTGCCCTTCCTGTGGCAAAAAGAAGGCTAAATCAGACTCGCATCCTGTCTGTATTATTTGCCTTCCTGATTCACATGTTCCTAAGACTTGCCAGCACTGTCAGTCTTTGTCCAAACGATCCTAATCCTGGGGGACCCCTGAGTCTAACCCCAGAAACCCAACTCCCACAACAAAGTACTTAGCTGTTAACCGATAACTCTATTTCCTCCCATAGGATAACATTGACTGTTTTCTATGAAAAAGTTTCCAAGTGTGGAGTTGGAAAATCTATAAAAGTCTATATAACTGTGTACAAATAACAAAAACGCATTTACTTACCTTTATACAGGAAATGTCTCAGTGCAGTATCCAGGTATACTACACTGTGTAAGAAAAGTAATATACATGGCCTACTATTGAAAAGTCTTAAAGTATATGTACAATATTTCAAGGTATTGCATTTCCAGTAATTCTACTGTAACCAAACCAAAGTATATATAAAACTGCAATTCAAAATGTATTGTTACTGCAAAGTGTAAATCACTTACCTATGCCAGGCTTGCTTGGTTCTAAGAAATAAATATAACAAAATAATATTTTTATACAAAGCAAATTGGTCTGAGTTCAGTCTTTGAGTGTGTGAAATCATTTGCTGATTGAGTGTGTACAACATATGCTTAACACTACCCTCTGATAAAGCCTTACTGCTCGCCCACACTACCACAAATAGAGAGTAAGGTGCTATCTTCTTTTACCTCTGCCTACCTTTGGAGTTCCACTGGACTCTGCACACTATACCTAATTTTGGTATAGTATATACAAAGCCAGCTTCCTACACACACTTTCTTCATGACTGCTTTAGAGAATGGATACATTCCCATCTCTAGTGGCTCTATAAAGCAGAAGGTACAAAACAGTTTAAGATTGTAGACAAGCATACATTTAGAGACGGATCTTTCTCAAATCAAGTGCAGATATACAACGGATTCAGGCGGGGGAAGCCGATACAAGGTAGACCGTACTAATTTGGACAGGTAACATGACAAGGTAGTGTCTGAACCAATGGAGGTCATCAAATCACCTGTCCTGATCATCATTAATGTATATATAGTATTGTGCCATCAAGAGACACACAACTGCATAGTATGTGCCCAGAGAGGACCACACCAGAGACCCTATATCAGCAAGACATTTTTGTAACATGTATGAAACATTAATATCCCCCTCTTTCAGTTTTGGAGAATAATATTCATTGTTTTGTGTTTCAGCAAACCTGGGTGAAATAACACAGCAGTTGAATCAAAGTGAGCTAGCTGTCCTGCTTAACCTGCTGCAGACTCATACTGACCTGAGCATGGCCCAAATCTCTCAGCTCCTCAATGTACACGCCAATCCAGAAATGCAGAATCAGCTCGAAGCCCTCAACCAGTCTATCAACTCGCTGAAAGAGGTCAACAATCAACCGCAAGAGGGGGAAGAGCTCTCTGTGGACCATCTTTCCAAAGAGCCTCTTGTGCTGGTTCCAAGACTGGACCAGGCAGCCCAGGACATGGCCAGCGCTCAGGGAGATATGCAAAGTATGCTAGCGGTTATCTTGAGCCAAGTTCTTAAGCCTCAAGAGGTGCCACTGCACTTGGAGGAGAGCAATGGAGAGCGTAGCTGTGAGCAGCAGGGTACACAGCAGACCCCCACAGTGCTCCAGCATGAGGAGGAGCAGGAGGAAGAAGATGCGACCTCAGGTAAAAGATTTCCACTCTGGTCAGACTGCACTACTCCAACTGTCATGTAAGGACCAGCTTACATCATTGATCATTTTCCTACTCACGACAATTTAAAACTAGTTTAATTAGTATAATTAAACTATAAAGTTTTATCTTTGTATATTTAGATTTGATTTACATTTTTACTGATTTTACACACACACATATATATATATATATATATATATTCAAACAACGAAGGATTGCCCATTTGGAGAAAACCTCACAGGTAAGTTCAGTTCCAGCGTGAGGGTGCAGCGAATGGGGCAGACACACCCAGCAACATCAGCTGCCAAACGCGTTTCGGGCTCCCGCCCTTGATCACTGGCAATTCAGACTCGCACACATGAAATTGGCAGTGGACTACTTTATTCAAAATAAGCCCCGCCCCTTGGCTACCGGGCATCGTGGTCATTGTAGTTCTGCAATTTTGCCTCAGTGGGTTTTCATGCGGCGTCCCTTGATAAAATGCCCCATTCGCTGCACCCTCACGCTGGAACTGAACTTACCTGTGAGGTTTTCTCCAAATGGGCAATCCTTCGTTGTTTGAATTAAATGTGGCCTGGCTCGATCACGGAGACTACCCGCCGCGTAATGGCGGACCACGAGCACTGGACTCTCTGTTGTTCATGGCAGGTCGGTGTTCCCCGCGAGGGGTGAAGTATTGGCAGCATTTTGGGACACAGACAATGCAGCAAACCCACAGGGGTGTTTTATACATTTTATCAAGGGACGCCGCATGAAAACCCACTGAGGCAAAATTGCAGAACTACAATGACCACGATGCCCGGTAGCCAAGGGGCGGGGCTTACTTTGAATAAAGTAGTCCACTGCCAATTTCATGTGTGCGAGTCTGAATTGCCAGTGATCAAGGGCGGGAGCCCGAAACGCGTTTGGCAGCTGATGTTGCTGGGTGTGTCTGCCCCATTCGCTGCACCCTCACGCTGGAACTGAACTTACCTGTGAGGTTTTCTCCAAATGGGCAATCCTTCGTTGTTTGAATATATATATATATATCAGAATACATTCTGTTTCCCTAACTATATTTATTTTTAAAGTCAGAAAAATTGAGAAAATAGGTCTTTTGAGAAACGCTCCAAACTCTCTTGTGTCTGCAACAGCTGTGCATGTTGTCAGTGCAGAAGTTAAAAACGGGATGATATTTCATAGGGAGGATTAAATAGCTGTAGTTGTATAGATGTGCTAGTACTAAATGCTAATGTTTTCAGGGGGTTGTACTGCTATCAAGAGCAGTAATGTTCTGAAGATGTCAGTGTAGATTTATCAGTTAAACATATAGTTATACTAGTTACGGCTTCATTTCTTTACTCACTAAAAAATACATCTGAATAAATTCAAGCCAAATGAGAAAAATATAAACATGGATAAATAAAGATGAAATTATTAAAAAAAATAATGCCAAGTAAGTGGGTGTCCTCTATATCACTTATAGTTAGGCAAAGGTTAAATGCATGAACAATTTGTTATAAAAAAAACTATCTCTTCAAAGCGTTTAAAAACGGAAGTGTCCCTTTGGACAAAGGCAGTTTCTGAGCAGAATATTTAGGGATGTGCAGATGCAGACCTGAGGGATTGTGTTGTAGCAAGATTGCAAAAAATCTTAGTGGGCTGGTTTAACTTTTAAAGCAGGGCTACATGTTGAAAAGTCGAGAGCAGCACAGTGATAATGAAAATTATCTTTTGAAAAGCTCAGGAGATAATAAATTTCAAGAAGTGTCTGTTCTTTGAATAAGATACAGATTATATTAACTTCCATCTATTGCAGTATATGTCCCTGAAGAAGCGTTTGACGCGAAACGCGTGTTGGGTTCAAAAGACAATATGATATGGAGGAACAGATATCCAAAATATTTACACTAGAGTACATTTAATTACTCTTATGCATAGGATCTTAATCCCATCGGATTTATTGTATTTTCTAAATTAAATCGCATTCATAATTCATCCCAAGTCAAAACCATATTTTATTTCTTATTTCATATCTGGTTGAGACCAATGATCTTTTCGCTTTTTTTCATCAAAAAATTATATATACACCAAACATATACAATACATACAAATTTGCAAACAATCAAAAATAATCATTCCTAGACCCCAAATTTTTATGTACAACAAGTGTCCGTTCATAAAAGTATGTTGCGGTCTAATGTGAGGTAACCCTAATGCACAAATGAGGTATTAGCTCCACCTCAACGCAATCTTTTGTATGTGCAAATCATCAAATATATATCACTTTAATATCCGATGGATTCCTCCTTTTCCGGTAGTCTACTCGTTTCGACCCTTCTATTTGGGCCTCACCAGGACGGGGGTACGAGGAAGGGCCTATAATACAATTTTACAATATGTACACATATTACTATACATCTATATACCTACGGAACACTACAAGGTTGTGCTGGTGACTTATTTTCATGCACTTACACCAAAAAGTGCATCTAGTGCCAGAGAAAATCCAAGGAAAATGTAACAACAAACCCCTCCATACGTGTACCCAAAGTATATTTCGAAAATAATTCTCAAGTATTCTAGAAAGTTACTATATTCCATCACCGAACGTGTGATCGCCTATTTTTATATTTTACTCGTGACTCATGCTGTGGGAAACTCTAACATAAATAAACCAACTATAACCCTAAGCCAATAAAAGTCCACAACGCTCACTTGAAACTATCGTCTGGATGCCACAACTGTTAAGGAAGCTGCCGCTCTTGGCACCACAAAATGCTTCGTCAAACTGGATTCTCAGTCCAGTCTCATTTCTAAAATACAGATGAAAAGTGGCACTAGTCACAAGTTACAGCGTGTAAAGATGATTCTAAGAAAAAAGAAAGTGCAAGATAGGAAATACCTGTTGCATTCTGAAAAAATTGGACAATACTCCGGGTTGTTTATTAATGTGCCACTTCTTAGCGAGTAATTGCTAGGAAACAATAAAAGGCAGACAAGGCTTACTTTAATCTATCCTAGCCCAATGTGGCCACAGTCAACAATAAAATAAGAGGAGCGGAAAGAACACTCACCCCGGTGTCCAACTCCAATCTAATTGTTTCCGGCTCTCCGCATATGTCGGGAGCCCTGCAACGCCGAGTCCGCAGCGCTTGAAAGTGGCCGGCGGTAGACCGGTGGCTATCCGGGTATGATCACGTGCGATCCAAACTCAGTAGAACTGGAAGAAATACTTCCGCTGAGCATATGTATTAAATTACGCTCAAACGGGTCCTATTGCCACGCAAAAAACAAGCGTTGGGCTTAATGTGCAACTACAACATTACACCAAGGGTGGAAGAAAACGGAAAAACATATTATAGAAAATAAATATATATTTTTTTGTGTGAAAGTCAATACCCAATGTGCAGGAAAAGATTACAAGTGGTTTTAAAAACTAAAACAAGAAAAAGATAGAGACCTTCATCCCATGTGCCAGACAACCTTGTAACTTATTAAAAATGCTACACATCGGGGAATAAGCATCACAAAAATACAGAGCGCACTACATGCTCATAAATTAAATGCGCAATCCCAATATATGAAACAGAATGGCGACTGAGCAATTGGTCAACTACAAAGAATGTCATCACGGAACTGGATTAACTAAATCAATGCCCAGATCTCGTCAAACGAGATCTGGGCATTGATTTAGTTAATCCAGTTGACACAACAGAGATAGAGTCTCTATTAAGAAATAGATTTCTTTAACTGGTTCCTGATGTATGATGAGATGAAGTTGTACAATGCACATGATTTCAGAGTGCATGAACCAGTTTTATATAGTGATACGAATAATACTGTTACTCCAGTATTGGAGCTTTCATAGATTCCCATGCTTGGAATCATTCCCCGTCGTCGAGATGGGAGCCTCGGTAAATATATATATATATAACAGTAGTAAATAACATTACAAAAGAGAAACAGGCCTAGGCCTAATCCCATTTTGTAGTCAGACCATGTCTTTTTGTAAAAGAGACCAAAAAGAATCATTAGCCAATCAGAGCAGCCTCACCCTCTAGAACCTTGGTGAAAGAACCTCAGCTCCTCAGATTTTCTACCGCACGTTGTGCAGAAGGGAGTCTCCTTGAGCTCTGCTCTATTTCGACTAATTTTCATCTGTTTTTTCTTCACTTTTTCTTGGTGAGATGTCTGAGAAAGAAAAGAAAGCGTTATTTAAAGCTTGTGCCACTTGTGGGAAAAAAAGGCTTTATGTGGAGGATAGGCATAAGGACTGTATATATTGCCTATACCCGGACCACAAGGCTGCGGAGTGCAAGATTTGCCGCACCTTCTCGACTAAGACTCTCCGGGATCGTGAGGGTCGTTTACTTACCTGGCTTCACAAGTTAAAGTCAAGGAAAGAGTCAGTGTCCAGTGACAGTGAGGAGGCGTCTTCAGTCGTCTCATCCAGAAGGTCAGTCAAGAGGGGTAGGGGTTCCCCTTCATCATCTCTGGGTCACCCCTCTAAGGCCTCAAAAAAGACCCTGAAGGAGTCTGAGGACCGAGGTTCTCTCAAATCTCACTGCGGTGTAAAGGAGAGGGAAGAGCCATTATCTTCGTCTACTGCTACCCCAGGCAAAGAGAAATCATTGAAGAAGCCTTCTTCACAATCTTCGGATAAGAGTTCTCATTCGTCGTCGATGCGTAAACCCTCGTCGACGAAAACGTCAAAATCACAGGCTGGGAATGCTTGTCGACGCCGGCTCTTTTTCCAGTGTCGACGGGCTCGTCGACGAGCACCTGTACAGCAACGTCGACGAGGATTGCGGCTACAGTTCCGTCGACCACTGTGGCGTCGACGACGAGAGTGTCGACGATGACGGCCACGACAGTAACGACGACGTCAGCAGGGGTGCTGCTTATTTTGTCGACGACCGGTTCGGCGACGCCCATCGTCTCGTCGACGATCAGCTCGTCGTCGAGACTTCCGTCGCTGGTTCCATCTACTTTCTCGTCGACGATGCCCCCGTCGACGATGACATCTTCGACGACGGTCGTCACCTCTACGTCGACGAGACCGTCGACGACGTCGTCGTCGACGGGGAAAATTTCGATTTCCATTAAAAGAAAAGGGGTTGCGCCGGAGAGACTTTCACCCAGGACAGTGGATCCCTTACCACCTGCATTATTGTTGGAGGAGGAAGAGGACTCGTATGGTGATGACAGCCAATTTGGCTATGCTAACAGTCCCTCTCAGCTTCTGGTGAAATGTCAAGAAACTGATTCTGAGGGTGATTACTATCAGGAACAGGCTACTCAACATCAACAATATCCACAACAGGAGAACGTTCAGCAACAGATGGTATCTGTTCCCACCTCTCTGTTATCGGACTTACAGGGGATGCTTCTAGACTATCGTCAGAGGTTGTCTTCGCGTCCTCCGCAACCTATTCTTCTACCACAGCCTGTGCATACTCCTCAACCCATGGTGATAGTTTCACCACCTCCATCGGCTCGCCCACAAATTCCAACGGAGGCAGTGCCTCAACTCCAGGATGTCTCCTCTGAAGAGGAGGAAGGTGAACTTGTGCAGACGGATCAAGGAGAGGAGTGGGATGATTACGTCATTCCAGATCCCGCTTCTCCAACTCCTGCCCCTGTGGATTCCCCTCCTGCTGACATAGGGGTTTTCACAAATTGATGGAAAGGGCTTCGTTGCGTTTTGAACTTCCTATGCCCTCTGTTCAAACGGAGTGCTTTCCATATGATTTTAAGGAGCCGAGTAAGAGGATGATACGTTCCATTCCCATTGTATCTCATGTATGGGAAGAAGGGATAAGGACCATGAAGAATCCAGCTACAGTGGTCCCAGTCTTACCACGGCTAGACAAAAATATAAAGCTTCTGACGACAGCCCAGCCTCTTTGACGGGTCAACCAAGGCCAGATTCAGTCATTTCTCAGGCAGCGCAGAGGAAATCTAAGAATCCTTCAGCGCCTCTGACCACACCACCAGACAAGGAGGGCAGGCGCCTAGACAATGCAGGGAAACGATTTTCCTCTATGGCAAGTCTGGTGATTAGGGCTGCTAATGCACTAGCGATACTTGGAAGATACGACCGCCAATTGTGGTGTGACCTTTCGCCTTATCTTAATCAGTTGCCGGATACGGCTAAGTCTGAAGCAAAAAAGATCCTACTTGAAGGAGAACTAGCGTCAGCAGAGATCATCGATTGTGCGATGGACATCGCTACCACATCTTTCCGCTCCCTGGCAGGGGCAGCTGTGCTTCGTATATAGGGTTGGCTCAAAGCGACGTGGTTCCGGCCAGAGGTTCAGAATAAGATCCTGGACCTCCCATTTGATGGTGAAGCTTTGTTCGGCAAGCACATAGATGATGCTCTCCAAGACATTAAGAAAGACACTGAGACGGCTAGGTCATTGGGGACCCTTCAGTACCGGAAAGTCCCTTTTCGTGGAGTTGGAGGCAGGGGTGCTCCTTCATACAGAGGATCCTATCAACAACAGCGATATTCCTCTTATGCTCCCGCATCCCAATCTTACCGGCCTTCTTACAACCAGAAACAAGGCCAGACGTCATCTTTCTCCAGATCCAACTTTAGGGGAAAACAGAATCGTCAGGGACGAGACGCCTCTAAGAGGCAGTAGCGGCGACCTGGCTCTTTGCGCTGTTCCCTCCTCCAAGACATCTGTAGGAGGCAGGGTATCTCTTTACCTTCACAACTGGCAACGGATTACATCAGACCGTTGGGTCCTAAACATCATTCAGAGTGGCCACACCCTGGAGTTCATTCATCTACCACCATCCAGAGCCCCTTCCGCCATCTCCATGAAACATCTGCGTCTCCGAATCGAAGTTCATCAACTGCTGATCAAGGGGGCAGTAGAGCCAGTTCCTTTATCCCAGAGGAACAAGGGTTTCTATTCCAGGTTCTTCCTGGTAAAGAAGACATTGGACAAATGGCGACCTATTCTCGACCTCAGGGAGCTCAACACTTATCTCACAAAACAATCCTTTCGGATGGTGTCTCTCCAGGACATTCTGCGTCTTCTCAACACTGGAGAATTTATGGCCACTCTCGATCTCGAGGATGCATATTTCCACATACCCATCCATCCAGCCCACAGGAGGTTTCTTCGGTTTACAGTCGCCAAGAGCCATTTCCAGTTCAAAGTGCTTCCATTTGGCCTTCGCTCAGCTCCGAGAGTCTTCTCCAAGGTGCTAGCACCGGTAGCAGCATTTCTCAGGAAACATCATTTCCAAGTCTTTCCCTACCTGGACGACTGGTTGCTAAAGGCCCCGTCCAGGGAGGCAGCAGCGGAGGCGGTCACCTCTTGCACCTGCCTTTTCTCCAATCTGGGCTTGACTCAACACCACCAAGTCTTCTCTTCGCCCTTCCAGAAAGGTTCAGTTTCTTGGAGCGATTTTAAACACATCTCTCAGCAAGGTTTTTCCCTCTCTAGAGCGACAAAGAAATCTAATCTCAATGGCCCACCTAGTGCGAAGAAAAAAGTATCTCTCTGTTCGCCTCTACAAATCCCTGCTGGGGATGATGTCCTCCTGCATTCCCTTGATACCTCACTGCAGATTGCGAATGCGTCCCCTGCAAGAGCTCCTGAATTTACAGTGGAAGCAAGTGAGCGGATCCTTCAACGACAAGCTTCTGATCACTCAGGATATGCGCCAGGCCATTCTATGGTGGACAAAACAAGAGCATTTGTCCCGAGGTCTATCCTTCGTAACCGCTCCAACACCTCAGGTGGTAACTACGGATGCGTCACTAGAGGGCTGGGGCGCAGTTTCGCAGGATCTGCAAGTCAGTGGTCACTGGCTTCCAGAACATCGCCTCCTTCACATCAATCTCTTAGAGTTGACAGCGATTCGTCTAGCTCTTCAAGCTTTCCTTCCAAGGTTGCAGGGTCTGTCGGTACTTGTCCGGACGGACAACACCACAGCCATGCATTACATCAACAAGGAGGTCCCTACCCTTGTCACTAGAAGCCCAAATGATCTGGGAGTGGGCTATCTTTCATGGAATTTCTCTGAAAGCAGAACATTTGCCAGGAGTGCTAAGCGACAAGGCGGACAGGCTCAGCAGGCTGAAGTCTGTTACACACGAGTGGGAACTGGATCAGACAACGCTGGAGAGGGTGTTTCGCCGGTGGGGCAGACCTTCCATAGACCTGTTTGCCACACCAGAGAACAGGAAATGCCAGTGTTACGCCAGCAAGCTACACCATCGAGGGTCACTGGGGAATGCGCTTTCGATAGCCTGGTCAGGCGCATTTGTCTACGCCTTTCCCCCATTCCGCTAATTCCCAGATTACTCAAGAAGATGAAAGCGGAGCGGTGCAAGATGATCCTGATAGCTCCTGCCTGGCCGAGGCAGTTTTGGTTCACCGAACTTCACCTTCTCTCCTTGGACCATCCTCTTCAACTGCGACCAATTCCGCATCTTCTTACAATGTCTCAGGGTCAGATACTGCACCCAGATCCTCGCTCGTTACAGCTCTCAGCATGGCTCCTGAGCAGCGGGAATTTCTTCACCTAAATCTTCCAGAAGAAATTAAGGATGTTCTTTCGCAGGCGAGAGCTCCTTCCACGAACAGGACCTACAGCTTGAAATGGAAGCGTTTTAGCATATGGTGTCTAAGCAATAGTTTGGATCCTTTCTTATCAGAACCACACCAGGTCCTTCCTTATTTCCTGTCCTTGGCTAAGGCAGGTTTGGCTCTTTCATCCATTAAGGTGCACTTAGCAGCAGTTTCTCGTTTTCGACGCACGTCCTCTGGGCCTTCTCTTTGGTCAAGCAGAATTGTCAAACAGTTTCTTAAGGGCCTCTTCAGGGTGTTTCCGCCAGTGAAGCCTCCACCGCCTTCGTGGCAATTAAATTTGGTTCTTTCTCAACTTATGAGACATCCATTCGAACCGATTCATCGGACGGATCTCAAGTTCCTCTCCTGGAAGGTGGCTCTGTTGTTGGCCCTCACTTCAGCCAGGAGAATAGGAGAATTACAAGCTCTTACAATTCAGGAACCCTTCCTTCAGTTCAAGGGAAATACTGTCATCTTGAGAACTAATCCTAAGTTTATTCCTAAAGTACCTTCTTTTCATCTCAACGAACCAGTGATCCTTAAAGCTTTTTTTCCTCAGCCTACTTCGCCGGCTGAGAGCTCTTCACTCTCTGGATCTAAAAAGATGTTTGAAATTTTACTTGGACCGAACTAAGTCTTTCCGCAAGTCTTCACAACTTTTTGTATCATATAGCGCTCCCGCAAGGGATTTCCCATTTCCAAACAGGGGATATCTCGCTGGGTTGTGAGCGCTATTCGATACTGTCACACAGCAGCGGGCAAACCCCTGGAGGGTATTGTCCGAGCACATTCGACAAGATCTATGGCATCTTCAGCTGCCTTGTTTGCTGGTGTCCAGATCAAGGACATTTGTAGGGCTGCAACTTGGAGCAGCACTCACACCTTTACGAAGCATTACTGCCTGGAGTCATCACTCCAAGACGACGCGGCGGTGGGACAGGCAGTTCTGAGGAACCTCTTCCAATGAGTGGTGAGCTTTCCCTTGCTACCCTCCTTCCTTCTTTTATCTGCTTTATACACATTTTCTCTTGTTTATAAATGCACTAACTTATCTATGCCTTCGGCTAGTTGTAAAGCATGTATTTAGATAATGTGTTTTCAGACAAACAATGTCTTATGGAAAATGTGTATCCTTACTGCTAGCTACTCTGATTCCAAGCATGGGAATCTATGAAAGCTCCAATACTGGAGTAAGAAAACAAGTTACTTACCTGTAACTTTGGTTCTCCAGTATTGGAAGCTTTCATAGATTCCCATGCGACCCACCCTCCTCCCTGGGAAAGCTCAGCCTCTCTCTGTGTGTGTTTTCACAACGTATACGAAAATCTGAGGAGCTGAGGTTCTTTCACCAAGGTTCTAGAGGGTGAGGCTGCTCTGATTGGCTAATGATTCTTTTGGTCTCTTTTACAAAAAGACATGGTCTGACTACAAAATGGGATTAGGCCTAGGCCTGTTTCTCTTTTGTAATGTTATTTACTACTGTTGTATATATGTGTGTGTATATATATATATATATATATATATATATATATATATTTACCGAGGCTCCCATCTCGACGACGGGGAATGATTCCAAGCATGGGAATCTATGAAAGCTTCCAATACTGGAGAACCAAAGTTACAGGTAAGTAACTTGTTTTCTTCTGTGGTGTATATATAATTTTTTGATGAAAAAATGAAGAAAAGCGAACAG
Organism: Calotriton arnoldi; assembly: GCA_963921515.1. Taxonomy (NCBI): domain Eukaryota; kingdom Metazoa; phylum Chordata; class Amphibia; order Caudata; family Salamandridae; genus Calotriton; species Calotriton arnoldi. The sequence goes on along the minus strand of CAWUFW010000634.1, from coordinate 1,098,285 downwards.
ATCATTGGTCTCAACCAGATATGAAATAAGAAATAAAATATGGTTTTGACTTGGGATGAATTATGAATGTGATTTAATTTAGAAAATACAATTCCGATGGGATTAAGATCCTATGCATAAGAGTAATTAAATGTACTCTAGTGTAATTATTTTGGATATCTGTACCTCCATATCATATTGTCTTTTGAACCTGTTTATAGCCCAGAAAGTGGAGGATGATTTGGGCAAACCCCTTATATAATGATGCGAAACGCGTGTTAGCCAACAATCGCATTACTTTGAGGTGAAGATGGAAACTTTTAATAAAAGTCTACTTTTAAAGTTAGAATAGCCCCTCGCCGATTTGTTGCAGTAATTGTTGAGACTTATGAGCTAGGACTTGTTAGTAATACTAGGAGTGTGTTGTATTGCTGGTTGAGTATGTGCGGATGCCTTTTGGATTATCTGTTGTGTTGTAACCAGGCCTGTTAGGGAATCATTAGTGATTTAGTTAATTGCTATTGTTTACCACGGACAGTCATTTCGAGCTTGGTTATCTGAAGTAACTTAAGTGTGTGAGCACATAATTTGAACTGGTGATTTGCTCTGGATTGAAAATGCAGAGTAAGTTGAAGACACATGCAACACCAAATGGAGCACTGCTACAATAGCTGCATAATTCTTCTAGCTGACATATGACAAGCCTGCATAGTGATGGGTGGTATTTGGACATCTATGTTTAAGCCAAAAGGCACATGAGTGAACTGCACATTTTTAATGACCTTTGTTGTCTCTGCTAAGTGAACTGAAAATTGTTCTCCCTTTCTGGTGACTTGATTACTGGGCGGATTAAGTTACTGTATAGTTTCACAAGCAAGTTGTGAAAAGTTTCATGTGTGCACATAAATTGACGCAAACTGCAGTGAGTATAGAAGGAAGCAGTGGCAACAACTTCTGAGATTCTGTTTTCCGTCTACCACACAACGGGTTTTAGCATGCATCAGTGGCACAACGTTTATAACAATGCCATGCCACTTAACTGAGTTCCGCTTGATTACTGCATGGCTCATGTTATTCTATCACACTTGTAGCCCATTTTCTCTGTGCACTCGACTTATCACCCCCAATGTTCTGTTTCTCTTTTCTTGTTCTCCATTCCTCCTTCCTTGTTCATTCTTCCTCTGTGCAAAACCTTACTTTGCATTTTTCCTGCTCATAAGCTTATTCACTTTCCATACATGAATAATGATTCTTCCAGGTATCCACAGGTTTTACAGCGTAAATCTTTTCTGGATTCATATGCTTTGTCATTCTGCCATCTAGTGGTCGGGTCTGGAATTGCATCATTCTGTCATTAGTGGTAAAATCAAAAATTGGCTTTGTAGTACTTTTATATATTTGTTTACCTGGGCAGCGTCAACCATTTAATGTCCTGTCTGTCCCTCTTTGACAAAATTCGCCTGCCCCCTAAGCCCTGTTGTGTGGTTGGCATTTTCAGATTCTTTTTCCTCCCAGTGCTTCCCAGAGACCTGGATCAAGGACGAGAGGCCTTTAAGGAACAAGCTGCAGCCAAACATGTGACACCCTGGCCAGAAAAAAAATGCAAATACTCCTTCAAAGACCCTACGGACATTAGAGGCAGTGTGGAGGCAGCATTTAATCATTGCCACTACTGCACACCAATGAATTAAGGCTCCTGCTACCATGGGTACTCCAACTGTAGGAAACTGGGTTTTGTTCCTCCCCTCCCCCTTTTTTTTTTTTTGGCCTGGTTTTTTATGCTAATTTGACTGAAGTGTACTGAGTCCCGGCTAATCAGGTTCCCATTACCAGTGTTCTTTCCCTAAAGCTGTACAATTGTTCCCAAAATTGGCATAACCTTAAGTCCCCTCTGTAAGTCCCTAGTAAATTGTACCCTGGTACCTAGGGCCGAGGTACTAAAGAGGCTCCCTAAGGGCTGCATTGCGAATTGTGACACCCTAAGGGACCCCTCACCCAAGGACTTGCAAGACTGCCATTGCATGCTGCTTGTCTTGGTGCAGACAAAAGTGAAAACACAACATGTCCTACATCCCTGTGTGCCATGTCCCCTACCACTGCATGTCATACTTGTGTCACCCCTACAGCAGGCCTAACAGCCCTAAGGCAGCGTGCTGAATATGACATGGGAGGGCACACCTGCATGAGCAGATATGCTCCTGTGCTGGTCAGTCCTATTACTGCCAGTGCAAGTGGACAGGGAAGCCATTTTAAAACGTGTGCTGGACACTGGTGAAAACAAGTTCCCCAGCTACATGATGGCATCACTAAAAATAGGGATGTTTGGTATCAAACGTTGTAGGAAAGTGGCTCTGTATATACTGTACCCAAGTAAGGTTCAGGGTGTACAGAGTCCACAGTCCCCAGAGGGTTGACAGAGGCTAAAGTTAGATATAACCTTACTCTCCAAAGTGGTAGCTTGGTCGAGCAGTAAGGCAGTATCAGAGGACAGTGTAAAGCATTTGTTGTACACACTCAGTCAGCAAATGAAGCCACACACTCAAGAACTGAACTCTAGGCCAATGGTTTGTATATAAAAAATATATGCTTGTTTTATTTTAGAACCAACAATAGGATCAAAATATACTTTCTCAGTATGAGATGCTTTGGTTATTCACCTTACAGATAGGCAGTAGACTTTTTGATAGTGGTTATCACAGTTGGTGCAAGAGGCAACACAGGGTCAAATACAATGCAACATTGAGCTCAATGGAAAATTATGCTTAATTACAATTGATTACTTTGCAGAGCACTTTTCTAACCACAGGACTGGATCCTGGATTCAGTCCTGGGACACTTCCTGTAAACAGGTAAGAAAAAGCGTTTTGGTTATTGTAGTGATTTTTGAAGAATATTACTATATTTCAAAAGCTGACACTTAGAAACTTTTCTGGGTAAAATTACCAATGTTATCCTATGAAAGGAAATACAGTGTGCAAGCAAAGTATGTTTACGTTACTTTTGTAATCCAGTGCTGGACTCCTAGGTTCAGCACTGGGACATTTACTTAAAACAGGTAAGTAATTACGTTTTTGTAGTTTGTACGATTTTTAAAGAATATTTGTAAAATACAGAAATCGACACTTAGAAGAAATTTCACAGAAAACCAGTCAATGGATCCCTATGAAAGAAAAGTGAGTTAGCGGTAAGTACCGTTGCGATTACTTTTAGGGCCAGTGTTGGGCACTCTGGTCCAGCACTGAGGCCCCTTCTAATACTAGGTGAGTATTTTCGTTTTCGTGACTCGGTTGATTTTTGGTGAATATTCTAAAGTTTCAGAACTCCACACTTAGAAGAAATTTCGCAGAAAACCAGTCAATGGAACCCTATGGAAGAAAAGTGAGTTATCGGATTTCGGGTAAGTACTCGACTGGCAGGGTTAAGGTTCTGGGTATAGACTCAGGGGTCCCCCAGGATCAGGTAAGTACAGTTTTTACACCCTCAGCGGCACAGGGGCGGCCGGGTGCAGAGTGAGAAGGCCCAATGTTATCCTATGGCAGGCGGGGGCCCCGGGTTGGTGGCTGCTGGCAAGCAGGCCACGCGACTGTGGGAGCTGGGCTCCTGGTCACTTGCTCAGGGCAAGTAGGGAAGTAGGTTAGGATAGAGGTTGCACTTCCAGGGGCACTCGGGCGGCTGGGTGCAGGGTGCTTTGAGCCGTCGGGCGCTCAATGTTAAACAATAGAGGTCGTGAAAGGTGAAGAAAGGCTGCAGGCTCGGGGACGGTGATTCTTCAGGGACGACCAACACTTCAGGAGGTAAGTTGGGGTCTTGGAGGATAGGTAGACACCCAGGAGTTGGGCACAGGGGGCCGTGGGGCGCCGGGTGCAGGGGTGTCTTTTGAGGTCGGGAAATCTTACCCCCTGCTGGTCGCGGTTGGAGGGGTCCCTTGTCCTGAGGCTGCAGGCGTCGTCTGGGTCGTCGAGGAGGGTCCTTGGCCACTGGATTCCAGGTCAGAATCGCCGGGGGACGTCCTCGAGGTCTTTGGTCACTCAGGCACAGGCTGGACTCGGCGGGTGCAGAGTGTGCAGGTTTCGCGGCTCCGTGCCAGGGCCGGGTCTTTGGTAGGTTTTCTTTTGAGCAGTACCACTGCTCGTGGGAGTCCCTGGGTCGAAGGCTGTAGCACAGAAGTCAGGTCCTCCGGGGTTTGTGAGGTTGCTGAGGCCGGGATTCCGCAGGAGCAGGTTCAGAGGTCGACAGGCCGGTAGGGCTGGGGCCAAGTCAGTTGTTGTCGCCTCCTTTTAGCAGCTGCACGGCTGGTCTTCTTGCTTCGTCTTCTCTTCTTGTTTTCGGATTTGGGAACTCCGGAAGGAAGGTTCAGGGAGCCCCTAAATACTAAATTTAGGGGTGGTTACAGGTAGGTAAGGGCAGGGACCAATGGGTCCCTTCCCTGGGGTGGGTACACCCCTATTCTGTTCCTCTCCAGTGGGAGGGGGCAGGAGCCTGTCCCTGGTTGGCCAGGTCCCCCATCCTCAAGATGGCGGGGACTCGAGTTTGTGCTTCACCTCGCCTCCCCCACCTTAGGGGTGGAGTTGGCAGAGGTGGGCACAACCCATTTCCTGCCTCTGGTTTTCCCGCCGGTTCTCCCGCCAGGAGTGGGGGTAGAACCAGTGGGGACCAGTTTGCTGGAAGCAGCAAATGGTCTGGGGAAACTCCAAAGGCGGCAGGCCTTTGAAGCTCTCCCTGCCCATCCTGGGGGAGGAGGCTTTGGCACCTCGTCCCAGGATGTGCATTGTTTCAGGCCCCTGAGAGCAGAGGCTCTCGACCCAGGGGTCCAGAAACATGTCTGGTGGTGGCAGCCTGGGCAGCCACTCAGTCCGGACACTGGAGGTCGGGTTGGTTTCAGGGGGCATCTCTAAGATGACCTCTGGAGTGCGTTTTACATTAAATCCCACACTGGCATCAGTGGGGGTTTAATGTGCTGAGAAGTTTGATACCAAACTTCTTAGTCTTCAGTGGGGCCATTATGGTGCTGTGGAGTTCGTAATGACAGACTCCCAGCACCATATACTCTTAATGGCAGCACTGCACTTACAATGCCCAAGAATGGACTTGGGCACTGTAGGAGCACAGGGCTCATGCCTCTATGCCCTCACCACTGGCATAGTGCACCCAGCTAGAGGGGTGGCTGACCTAGGCCAGGGCAGTGGCTTGTAGGCATGGCACACAGGGATGTGAGCCATGTCGACTCTTCACTTTTGTTCTGCACCAAGACACGCAGCCTGCAAAGGCAGGGTGTGTGTGTAAGGTGCAGGGTCCCTAAGGGTGGCACAACAAGTGCTGCAGCCCTTAGGGGCCTTCCCTGGTCACAGTGCCCTGGGTACCCATGGTACCATTTACCAGGGGCTGACCTGTGGCCAGGGATGTCAATTGGGTGTAGGTATCAATGCAATTTTAGGGAAGGAACACAGGCCCTGGGTACCTGGTTGGCAGGAGCCCAGGGCACACTCAGTCAAAGTACATCAGCCATTCAGCAAAAAGTGGGGGCATACCATGTAAGAAAGATGGCACTTTCTCACAAACGTCTCTTATTGGTAAACCCACACTGATGCCAGTGTTGGATTTACTAATACATGCACCCAGAGGGCACCTTAGAGTAGCCTCCTGAAAACCTACCAGCCAATGGTATGCTTGCTGACTGGTTTCTGTCAGCCTGCCATCTGAGACACTGTTCTGACCTCCTAGGGTAAGAGCCCTTGCTCTCAGGAGTCCCAGAACAAAAGACTGTCCGTGAAGAGGGTGTAACCTCCCCCCTCCCCCCCCATGAGGATGGTCTGCTGATTAGTCTTCCTTGGGCTGCAAGCCTTAAAGGCCTGCTGCCTTTGAAATTCAAATCTGCCTCCAGCTCACAGGAGAGGAAGCCAATCCCTTTGTCTAGGCACCTGGGAAAATTAGGTAGACTGGTAGGCGTGCCTCCTCCAGGCTAGTAACACCCCTAAGGTGGACTACTGTGAGGTGGACTCGATTTTTCAGAAGTAGCCATCTTTGTGATGGAATATTTAGGAATTCTGGGACAGGGTTATGCCCACTTCCCACAGGAAGTAGTCCTATAGGGAGCGTAGTGACCCGAAAGTTCAGTAGCCCATTGGCTACTACCCTACACTCCCCTAATACCCTTAAATTCAATATTTAGGGGAGTCCCTGGCACCAGAGAAGCAGAACCTGACTACATACGAAGGAGGACACGAAGAGCCGCAGAAGACTGAAGAGATCTCCGGACTTGGCCCTAGCCCTGCTGTCCTGTCTGCCGTACTTTGTCGAACCTGCACCAAAGAAGACTCATCCTGCAGCTGTGTGCCTCCAAAAACTGGGAGGACTGCCTGCCTTCAATAAAGACCAAGACCTCCAGAGGACAGGGTAACTGTTCCCTGCATCCTGCAGAAACTCCAAAAGAAAAGACTCTGAGGCCTCCGGACACGCACAACCCGACACCTGAAGTCACCACTGCACCCGTCGCCTCAGGCCAGAGTTGAAGTAGGCCACTGGTGTCAACAAGGTCCACCAGCCCTCCAGAGATCAAGTCCACCGTGGCTTCACCACTCGTGTACTCCCAGACGTCGCCTGCAGGCTCTGCACGCTGCACCACTCGACTGATCTTGGTAAGAAAATCCAACGCCCGAAGACACCTGCATCCATTGCCCCCGGGCTGTGGAGAAGAGGACCCCATGTGTCCCTACTTTCCAGAGCATCGCAAGCTTTGAATCCTCCCTGTTGGTTCACACCCAACTGGCCTTCCAGCCAGAGCCTGCAGACTTTCTGTAGTGACCGATCTCTATTGAAATACATTGGGCTCCCAACTCTATTTTGCCCCCATGCCACTGGTGGTGTAATGCTGGTGTTGCTTTGGACCTTGCCCACCACTCACCTTAACTCCTGGAGATTGGTCTTGTAAGTCGCTGTACTTTACCTGTTTTCAGAACTTGTTCTTCCTGCCATAGGACAACATTGCAGAACTCCGAAATTGCACTGTGTCCTCTTTTTAAAGTGCAAAGAATTTATATTTAAAAACCTACTTACCTGAATGATTTCTCTGATGCTTAAGCGTATAGAAATATACCTATTTTTATACATTGGTGTGATTCTCCTTCTTGAGTTGTGTTGTCATTTATTGACCATTGTGTGTATTTGCAAATGTCTTGCACTCCTCTGTCTTAAGCCTAAAGTTGCTCGACTACACTACCCCATAATAAATCACTTTGGGATTGCATAGCAAGCCCTTCCCACTCCTAAGGGAATCCCTGGACTCTTTACACAGTATATCAGCTTCTTATATATCACATAAAGAGCCAGCTTCCTACACCCCCGGAAAGGGAAACCAGAAGATTGAGATGGTGGAACAAAAGGTGATTCGGTTGGCGGCCACCGAATGGCACATCGCCAACTTTTATGCCCTTCTCAGCAGATACAGCCATCAGCAGTGGGTTGAGATGGAGGTGCTCATGCAAAACCTCCCAGATCAATACCAAAACAGGGCAAAGAGGCTCATCCAGGAAAACAAGGCAATTTCCAACGCCTGCCTAAAATCTGCACTAGATGAGGGAGGTGCAGCCAGACAGAAGGCACCATCCTAGGCACCTCTGGATCTAAGCAGGAAGTCCTAAATATCCAAAGTACCAATGTCATCCATTCATCTAATTTTACTCCTACCTCTGAATCCTCAAAAAGTATAATTAACCAAGCAGGCCCAACATTCATCCATAATCATTAAAAAACGTAGAAGAGCATGTGATTATTAGAAATTAAGAAGGCTATTAGAGAAGAGTCTAGAAATATATAATTTTTTATGTGATTTGGATATGTTAAGAAAAATTGTACCTCATATTATGGATGACTCTCTCTCCCAAGTTTTTTTTAATTTTTTTTATAACAATTATGGATTAATGTTGGGTCGGCTTGGTTAGGTTCTCAATATTTTTGTGTATGGTGTATCAATTTTCATGTTAATTTGATATGTTTGACTGGATTAATTGCTTTATAATAAAGTAGTATGTATTGAGAATTCCACTGTCTAATATACTTTTTGAGGATCCATGGGTGCGAGTAAAATTGGTTGAATGGATGTCATTTGTATTTTGGATTGAAAGAGTGCCTAGACATCTATAGTTAAATAGGCCAATCATATTCCTATGGGTGAGTCACTACTGAAGAACAGTGAGACTGCAAAAGCCATGGGTGCCCTCCAGTGTAGAGATCCTTCCGAGGAGAAAAGGGTGTAAGAAAGTGGCTCTGTATATACTGTTCCCAAATATGTACAGTGTGCACAGAGTCCACAGTCCCCAGAGGTTTGGCAGAGGCTAAAGTTAGATATAACCTTACTCTCTAAAGGGGTAGCTTGGTCGAGCAGTAAGGCAGTATCAGAGGACAGTGTAAAGCATTTGTTGTACACACTCAGTCAGCAAATGGTCTCACACACTCAAGAACTGAACTCTAGGCCAATGGTTTTGTATCAAAATATATAGTTTTATTTTAGAACCACCAATAGGTATCAAAATATACTTTCTCAGAATGAGTTACTTTAGTTAAATACTTTTCAAATAGGCAATAGACTTTTGAATACAATAGTTACAGTTGTTGCAATAGGCAACACAATTTCAAACCCAATAATACATTGAGCTCAATGGGAATTTCTAGTTAAATGCAATAGATTACTTTTTGGATTACTTTTCTTACCACAGGACTGGATCCTAGATTCAGTCCTGGGACATCTCCTGTAAACAGTTGAGTAGAAACGTTTTGGTTACAGTTGTGATTTTTAAGGAATATTATTGTATTTTAAAAGTTGACACTTGGAAACTTTTTCACATAGAATCACCAATGTTATCCTATGGGAGGAAATTCACTTAGCAGGTAAGTGGGGTTATTGTTACTTTTTCTAACTCAGTGTTGGATCCTGGATCCAGCACTGGTGCATCTCCTGTAAACAGTTGAAAGAATGTGTTTTTGTTATACAGGCGATTTTTAACGAATATTTGTAAGTTTGCAAAATCGACACTTAGAAACTTTTTCAGCAAAAACCATGCAATGTTATCCTATGGAAGGAAATTCAAGTTACCGGTAAGTACAGTTATGATTACTTTTTCTAATCAGTGCTGGGTACCTAGATCCAGCACTGGCATCTCTCCTGAGAACAGGTGAGTAATTTCGTTTTTGATATTCGGACGATTTTTAGTGAATATTTCAAAAGTTGACACTTAGAAACTTTTTCGAACAGTCCATTGAAATGCATTGACTTTTACTGTAATATGCAGGTAGGTAATTATCGCGTTACTTTTCTAACCTCAGGACTGGGTCCTAGATTCAGTCCTGGGACATTTCCTGCAAACAGGTGAGTAAAGTCGTTTTGGTCAAACACACAATTTTTAAGCAATATTTTTAGTTTTTGAAACTCCACACTTAGTTGTTTTGTCAGAGAAAAATACCCAATGTTATCCTATGGAGGAAAACAAGTTATCGGTTTGCAGGTAAGTTTTTGACTGTGGGAGTCCAGGTTCTGGGGTTAGACTCAGGGGTCCCCCAGGGTCCGTGATGCACTCTTGTTGCACCCACAGCGGCACTAGGGCGGCCGGATGCAGAGTGTTGAGGCCCCAATGTTATCCTATGGGGGATAGGGGGCCTTCGGTTGGTGGCTGCTGGCTAGCAGGCCACTGGGTTGTGGGAGCAAAGCTCCTGGCTGTAGACTTGGCACAAAGGGGAAGCAAGTGAGCACCAAAGCGCACCCACAGCGGCACTCGGGCGGCTGGGTGCAGGGGGCTATTATGGCGTCGGGTTCCCTGTTGAAGTCTATGGAGATTCTCCTGACTGGACAAACACTGCAGGCTTGGAAACGAGTCTCCTGGGATCTACCAACACTTCGAGGGGTAAGTTGAGATGTCTTGGCTTAGGTAGGCACCCTGGGTTTGGGCACACAAGGCCGTGGGGCGTCTGGTGCAGGGGTGCCTTTTAGTGTCGGATTTTTCTTACCCGCTCTGGTCGCGGTAGGGGGGACCCTTTGGACTGAGGCTGCAGGCTTCGTCTGGAGGCTTGAGGCAGGTCAGGAGTCGCCGGATTCCAGGTCAGGATCGCCGGGGAGACCACCTCTGGGTGTTTTTTTACTCGAGCTCGGGCCGGGTTCGGCGGGTGCAGAGTGGGCTGGATTCGCAATCCCGGGCTGGTGCCAGGGGTGCTGGTTTTGAACAAATCCGGTGTTCACGGGAGAAGCAGGCGGTTCAAGTGAAGGCAGGCAGGTCCTCCGGGGTTTGTGAGGTTGCTGGCTGCAGGACACACCGGGATTTCGCAGGAAGCAGGTTCGAGGGGAGACAGGCCGGTAGGGCTGGGGCCAAGTCAGTTGTTGTCTTCCTCTTGTTAGCAGGCTGCACGGCTGTTTGGTCCTTGTTCTTCTTTTCTTGTTGTCGTTGCTGGATCTGAGGAAGGAAGGTTCAGGGTGCCCCAAAATACTAACTTTAGGGGCGTTACAGGTAGGGCAAGGGAAGGGACCAATGGGTCCCTGTCCTGGGGTGAGTACACCCCCTAACCTGCCACTCTCCAGTGGGAGGGGGGCAGGAGCCTAGCTCTGATTGGGTAGGGCTCCCCATTCTCAAAATGGCGAGAGCCCGGAGTTGTGTTTTACCTCGCCTCCCCCACCTGAGGGGTAGGGTTGGCAGAGGCTGGCACACCCCCTTCCCTTCCTTTGTTTTTCCCGCCTGTCTTCCCACCAAAGTGGGGGTCAGAACCGGTGGGGGCCAGTTGCGGAGTACAGCAAGTGACCTGGAGAAGCTCACAAAGGCGGCATGCCTTTGAAGCTCCCCCTGCCCATCCTGGGGGAGGAGACCTAGCACCTCGCCCAGGATGTGCATTATTGCAGGCCCAGGAGAGCGGATGGCTCTCTACCCAGGGGTCCAGCAACATGTCTGCTGTGTGGCAGCCTAGGCAGCCTCTCAGTCAGGACACTGGTAGTTGGTTAGGTTTCAGGGGGCATCTCTAAGATGCCCTCTGTAGTGCATTTTACATTAAATCCCACACTGGCATCAGTGTGGGTTTAATGTGCTGAGAAGTTTGATACCAAACTTCAGTCTTCAGTGTAGCCATTATGGTGCTGTGGAGTTCGTAATGACAACCTCCCAGCACCATATACTCTTAATGGCATCACTGCACTTACAGTGCCCAGGAATGGCCCTGGGTGTACTGTAGGGGCACAGGGCTCATGCACCTGTGCCCACACCACTGGCATAGTGCACCCAGCTAGGGGGGTGACTGAGGTATGCCAGGGCAGTGTGTGGGCATGGCACACGGATGTGTGCCATGTCGACTCTCTGTTTAGTTCTGCACCAAGACACTCAGCCTGCAAAGGCAGGGTGTGTGTGTCAGGGTACAGGGCCTCTAAGGGTGGCACAATAAGTGCTGCAGCCCTTAGAGGCCTTCTCTGGTCACAGTGCCCTGGGTACCTAGGGTACCATTTACTAGGGGCTTACCTGTGGCCAGAGATGCCAATTGGGTTTAGGCTTTAGTACAGTTTTTAGGGAAGGAACACAGGCCCTGGGTACCTGATTGGCAGGGACCCAGGGCACACCAAGGAAAAGTGCATCAGTTAGGCAAAAAGTGGGGGGGTTACTGCAACAGAAACCCACTTTCCTACACGGGGGCAAAGGAAAGTACCAGTCGCTAAAGCAGATCACAACCAGTCACTCCTCATACCAGTTTTGTGCCACAACTCAGTGCTCAAAGTGTTCCATCTCAGTGGCAATACCTCAGCACACCAAGACACTATTTCAAGGAAGCGGTAGAGGGAGATGTGCTGCTCCATGAGGAGCAGGGCATACTCGCATGTGACTTCTTATCTGGCTCCTGCGCTCAGTTAGGGGGCAGAACCAAATGTTTTCTCCACGGATGAAATACGTTCACCTCTAACAAATGGACTCTGAACATCATCCTGCATGGCTATTGTATAGAAATGTTAAGATCTCCACCGAACGTGAGACCAAGAAGGAGGAAATGCTGCCACTATAGCAAGAGGTGAGTCTCAAGATAGTGACCACGAAAAGGGGCTTCCAATGTGGGCATCTGATGTCCTAAAAGGATCGGCAGGACTTCAAATGGTCTATGGTGCCCAGGTGCAGGAAGCCGACTCTTTATGTAGTATACCAATAACTGGTTATATCATGTAAAGAGTCCAGAGATTCCCCCAGAAGTGTACAGGGCTTCTATGTAAATCCTAAGTGTGGTTGAGCAGGCTTAGGCCTAACACAGAGGAGTGTCAGACATTTGTTTAACACACAGTGAATAATAAATGACACGACGCAAAAAGGAGATTCATGCTAATTTTAGAAAAATAAGCTTCTTTCTAGGTTTATTTTAAGACCAAGATCTACATTAAAATGTGAGTAAATTTTTTATAAGAGCAATTTTTCACTTTAAAAAGTGGAAACCACAAGCGGCACAGGGGCGACTGCTTGCAGAGGTCAAATTTGGAGTTGGGCGCCCTATGTTAACCAATATAGACTGGGATTGATCGAAGATGCGCTTTTTACAGGTGAGTGAGAGGGCCGTCCGGGGTCAATCCCCGGGAGTGAGGCAAGCATTGGAGGGGCCACCGGGTAGCACCACCCATGCACCCTCTGTGGCACAGAGGCGGCTGGGTGCAGAGTGCCAACACTGCATCGGGTGCCCATTGCAAACCAATGGAGAAGATCAGTTTAAAAAAAGGCTGCAGGCTCTGGTTAGGAGGTCGGACGATGAAAAACATCTGCCCAGGTAAGTACTGATGCTTGGGGACGTAGGGACATCGTTGGTAGAGTTCCACAAGGCCCAGGGGCTTCAGGTGCTGGGGCGGCCTTTGTTGACTGAAACATCTTACCGGAGCAGGTCACAGTTAAGGAGGGCGGGGGGGAGGGAATCATCGGGTTGAGGCTGCAGGTGTCGGTATGGGGCCCAGGAGGGGATCAACCCTCTGACTTGGGCTCAGGACTACTGGGGAACCTTCTTAGGACCGGTGAGCCATTTAGACTCGAGCCGGAGACGTCTTATGCAGACGTGGGTCCGGTGGTCGTTTTCGTGGTTCCGCATGGCTCAAAAGTCCTTGGTTGTTGGTTTCTTGTGGAGAGATCTGCTGTCCTCGGGAGTTCTTGATCGTTATTGAAGGCAGGCAGTCCTCCCAGGGTTTTGGAGGTCACTGGGCCTGCAGGACGAGTCTACTTTTGTAGCAGGGGCCAAAGGTGGCCAGCAGGGTCGCGCCGAGTCAGTGACTGGTCCTCCTTTCTTGCTGTTGCGTCTCTTCGGTGTCCGGGCTTCGTAGGTCGTCGGAAATCTATAATTCAGGGTTTGGGGGGGCAGGGGGTGCCATCTAAATACTAGATTTAGGGGTGTTACAGGGGAGTGGCAGGTACCTAGTTACCTGGGGTGTCTACACCCTCTATTATATAAAGTAGCGTGCCCTTGATAGGGACCGTCCCCCTAGGCACAACAATTAACCTTCCAATGGTTTATTCAACTCGTTAATATCTCAACAAAACGTCATCAAACGTTTTTGATAGATATTTAATGGATTTATCCAAAGTTCTTATATCATATCATATACTGTAGGATCAATCAATGGCGATAAATCCAAACAAACGGTAGTGTCAAAATCATAAATGCCATTGTATTAATTCAAGCCCATCCCGATGCATTTCGGGCACTCAGCCCTTCGTCGGGGGACAATTCTATAGAAGGAAACAATATGAAATAATGAGGAAACCATCCTATGCGTATGTTGAATGATGGCAACATGCAACAAAGTGAAGTGGGTGAAAACCCCTCTATCCCTGGTCTTAAGAGTCAACACTTACACAATAAGCGAAACCTAAACCATCCCTGGTGTCATAGCAATGAGTCAGTAAAGGTAGTGTTTAAACCAATTCAATAACGAACGGTGAACCATCCACAATGAAAACGACATAAGGCATAACTCATAAATCACCAGTGATCGGGAGAAGTGAATCTGTTTAAATCACATTCAGTTGCCAGTGAAAGGCGTGATGAAAAAATGAGTAAGAGGCGATGTGACAAAGAATTCGTGTGTGATTAACCAATGTCCTGGAAAATAACGAAACCGTGGCGCGAGTTTCATAGACCGCGGAAACCCCATGAGATTAGTACTCGTGTGAGAGAAACACCCCGTAAATACAAAGCGTCAATGACCAACGTAACTTAAACTAGTAAAGTGACCAAAAACTTACGGGTCAATAGTATAAACATGCAGTTACCTTCCTCCATGTAAAAGTCAACTAAGTGTAAAAAAGCAGCAGCATATAAACCCGACGTCCTCCAGAGAAAACGGACAATACGGTGAACAGCGAAAAGTGTGAACAGCAAAAAAGGACTGAAATGTGTATTCAAGGTGTATGCGATCCATGGCGGCCATTTTAGAGTGAAAGAGTAACAAGGCAATAAAGTTAATAAAACAAGACATGTCAGTACTAGACATTCTAGGATGACCATAAAGGCAAAACATAAAACGGAGCAAACGGGCCTAACACCGTATGTGAACAAAAAAAATTCAGGAATAGATAATTGTGAAATGTATGGTCAAATCAAACTGTCTGTGAATATAGTCGAACACAGTGATCATAGATAGCATTGAAATTCCATTCTATCATTCATTCCATGAGGTCTCATTACGTCAAGGTATTTAATCCACCCTCTATTATGCCACTCTACTGTGGGAGGGGGACTTAGTCCTAGCCCTGATTGGATAAGTCCCACCATATTCAAGATGGTGGGCACTGAAAAATGTGCTTCACCTCGCCTCCTGCACCTGAGAGGTGGAGTTGGCAAAGGGGGGAACACTTCCTATTCTCACTTAGTTTTTCCTCTAGTTTTTCCGCCAAAAGTGGGGGTTTGAACCAGGATCTGCCATCTGCTAGTAGCAGCAGAGGCTGGGATCACATTACAATGGCGGCAAGGCCTTTGAAGTTTCCCTCTCGCGTACTGTGCCTGTCTGGGGGGAGGAAGTGTAACACCCCCTCCCAGGATGTTCTTTTGTTTCAGGCCTCAGAGAGCAAGGGCTCTCATCCAAGGGATCTAGAAACATGTCTGGTGGTGGCAGGCTGCCTAAAGCTTGTCGTAGATCGCACTAGGGTTACATGTTTTAATAAATCCAACACTGGCATCAGTGTGGGTTTATTAAGAGGAGTTGTTTGGTACCAAACACTCGCCATCATGGTGCTGGGGAACTCGAGTTGTCGAGTTTTTAGCCCATGTACTCTCTATGGCTTCCCTGGCACACTATTAAGAATATACTTATTTTAATATTGTAGGGGTTTATCTGCTCATGCAGATATGCCCACACCTGAAATATAGTGCACCCTGCCTTAGGGCTTGTAAGGCTGCAAGAGAGGAGACTTACCAATAACTTAGGCAGTGCTGCTTGACATGGCACACAGGCTGTGTGCCATGTAGCCTTTGTTGTTTTTCTTTGCACCAAGGCATGCAGGCTGCAGTGGCAGTTTGCATGGCCTTGGTGAGGGGTCCTTACGGGACCCTCCCCAGTCCCAATGCCCTAGGTACCAGGAGTACCATTTACTAGGGACTTACAGGAGCGTCTGAAGTTTGCTAATCATGGTACAGTTTTAGGGAAGAGCTCTGGCACAGGAGTCCTGGTTGACAGGGACCCTATGCACTTTCAATCGAAACAACATTATTTTTTAGGCAAAAAGTGAGGGGGGGGGGGGCTAACCATGTCAAAAGAGACACTTTCTCACACCAGGTCAGAGGAAAAAAAGTACTACTGCATAGACAGTTCCATGCCCAACCACTAGATTGCGGAATCATGCACAGCATGTGAATCAAGACCATTCTTTAAGCTCAAAACTATTCATAAATGTAATTAACCATTCTGTTACGGAGCGCTGGTTTTATTGGAGGGTCAAGAAAAAAGGAAGGTGCCTCAAAGGTTTAAAAGTTAATTACCACGTCTTGCATTTCAGCTGTAAATAGCAAACTGTGAGGGTATTGCTTGCATTTCACCTCCTTTATTATGTTGGTCTTTTTTTTTCTTTTCTTTTTTAGATTGTGCTACAAGAAGTACTCCTCCTGCAGCATTTCACCATCATATTACTGTAGCAGAGAAAAGACCTCCAGAGCCTCCAGGGCCTCCGCCTCCCCCGCCACCACCTCTAATTGAAAAGGATGTTCCCTGTCAAGAGCAGGATTTAAACCCTTCAGTGGCTGCTGCGCTGCTACAACTTTTAACCCAGGAGGCTGAGCAGCCACCAGCTCATGAACTCCATGCTTTAGGAGACAGCGATTACAACAGAGTGCATTCATCAAGAACTTACAGCACAGAGGTGGCCCCAGGAAACTTTAGCACTGCCCCCAGTGAAGGGGATCTGGCCCAAACATTATTGGAGCGACCGCCAAAGACTTTGGGAAAGGTCAAAAACTATTCTAGTCCTGTGAGCCGCACTGGAGATGCGAGTAGTTATCAGGGGACAGGCTCTGTGCAGTTCCCTGGGGACCAGGACCTCCGGTTCAGTAGAGTTCCTTTACCATTACATCCAGTGGTCAGCAAGTCTGCTCTGAAAGCAGAGGCGATTAACACTGTGCTGGGGTATCCGGAGGCCAAAATACAAAACTACAGTGAACTAGGACCAGGAGTTGCAGGCTCCAGCAGTGCAGGGACAGGTCATAACTGGAGTGCCCCATCCCAAGCTTACGGGAAGGCATATCACGGCAGAGTGCCTTCAAGAGGCGGGCGGGGTAGAGGGGTTCCCTATTAACTCAGACTGAACCATTAGTTCCACGATTCTATGACCCACCCATGCCTCTAATCTGTAGTGGTACAGCCCACCTCAGCAGAAGTTCAACAGGTGCACGTCGCCCAGAGTCACATCTGGCTCCCGAACGTATGTGGTAAGTGGCCAGTTCATGCAGCAAGAGCACCTTGTGCACATTGATGGGATGATCCCCACCACCGCACTTGGTTGGTGACAAGCAGCGCAGTGACAGAAGCTAGGTGACGCGGTGCAGGGGTCAACGGAGTTTCTGAAACCTGGTGAGATGAGGTTTCTCTCAACCTACTAAATGGAATGGCTTTGAGTTACTTTGAGAGGCACGCCTTGCCTCTCTCCCAAGTTGATTTCCAGCGCCCTTCTTTGCAATGAAATAAAATAAAAATACAAAATGTTTCTGCTAAAGTGGAGCCTTATGATGTTACCTAATTGCATTGAGGATAAAGTAGATGTGGCAGCTGACTGTAAAAACATTTTCTTTCTAGCAGCCCTTAAGATGGTCTGAGCACGGCCCTCCTGAAATGTGTAGCCAAGTGCAGTTAACTGCTTCTGGACGAACTCCACCGTGTGGAAATTCCTCTAACCAATCTTCATCCAGAGGCTTTGTTTTTATTCTCTTGCGATGGGTAGAGTTTCTGACTCAGGCCGTCATGGGCCATACTTTTTTTGAAGTAAAAGCCCCCTCCAGTTAGAAACTGACCTTTGTTTTGCGTTGAAGGGGTCTGAAAATAAACACTGTTCCCTTTAAGAAAAAAATCCCGATTGTTTTAATATGACAAATGTTTTTCATATGAGAGCTTTGCACAGTGGATTCTTATTTTTTAATCACCCTACCCGTCTGTGGAATGCTGTCAGCCTTGACCCACTCCTTTGAATCCCAGTATAAAGGTTATAACATCCATACAAATCTAGATTTGTGTTAATATCAAAGAAGCTCTGTCATTAATTATGTACTCTTACAGTGTTATACATTTAAGAGGCAACAAATTAAACATGCTTTTGGTGTTTTGTTTGGCAGCATCTGGCATCCCTCCCAAGCAACAGCAACCCATATCACAACAACACCAATGTAATACAAACATTCTGAATTGAGTTGCTTAGGACATGGGTGAAATTCGTTTTCGAGCACCGTGACCACATCAATAGCTTTATTTTCCTCTGACGAAGTCGCTATGGGTCTCTCATCATGGTCTGCGTCAGTCAAGCCAATGTACATCGTTTCCAGTACTAGAAACAAATAATGGTGTCTGTGCCCTCGTTAAATAGAGGGTAAAATTGTTGTTAAAATTGCCACAAGAGGTAATACTGCTCATTTGTCTTGTAAGGACCTATTACACCTTTAGCAAACTCTCAAGTGTAAATTGTTTTTCAGTTTTTTTAAAAAAAAATTCCAGTTAGTCTTGTACACAAAGTGCTGTCTGGAGGATGCAGATTGGACTAATAAAGAGCAGAGCTCTCCATACAGTGATGCCAGTGCTTGTTTTTACTCTCTGAGTATGAACAGTGTATTGAACTGATATGTTGTAACTGGCCAGTAAAAACTCTTGTTTCAGACACTAACCAGCGCATTGTTTGCCTGGTGGTGCCAGTTCATTTACATGACTTCAGCAGAGTATTCCGTTGGACAGAAACTCCAAAAAATAAAGCTCCATCAGAAAACCCAAGGTTAAGGTATCGTATCTGCCTGGCTTTCAATAATTTCACATTTCTAGAAGATGGTTGGGCTAAGTTTAGCTATTGCTTTGGAGCCATTGAGCCATTGTACTTCATTGTTCTGGGAACATACCTGAAGAATTATAGAAGGGATTGCATATTACAGTAAGTGTCAGTCCTTTCTAGAGCTATCCAGTGACATAACGGAAAAGCAGCATTTCCTGACTGCGCCTTACCCAGATAATTTAGTGGCTATTAATCAGGGTTCTTTGGTCAAACTTTGCAATTCTGTTTTTAGAAGCTAAAGCATTTTTTTCAGGAGTCCTTCAGTGTAAAAGTAATACAGGATAAAAGTACTGTGTGTTAACAACTGGACTCATATTTTCTCTTGTAGTCTATAATATTTGCTTTACGTCCCATTGACAAAATGTCTTGCGTTTTTTCATTTCAGGTCCCCTTATTGTGTTTATATTGTGGTGTTTGAAAGATGACCGGGTGTGGGACTGCTCAAGTAATCATCAAATACCCTGGACGCAAGAAAAGTTTGCATTATATATCTTATTGAACACCCTGCTCCCCCACCCTGAGTGAAGTGCAAACTCCTAAATTTTGCTTTTTTTTCTCGGAAAACTCCAGGTCACTTTCACAAGGTAATTTGACTAGAATGACTCCTGCCCTAAATAGCCCTGAAAACTGGAATGCATAGTGACTAGTTCCATCTTTGATTAGGTTTTTCTGCTTTTGTTTCCAAGCTGTATGCCAAGGTTCTCCATCTTCATTAATATTCATGAATATTCGATTAACACCTCTTGTGCCGGATCCCAGAATACTTTATTTTGTGAAAGCCTATCTTAGGCAAGTTAATCATATTAATTAACATGCATAGGAAAAACAATCCTGAGCTGATTTTCTTTTTTGTTAAAGGCTAATGCAGGTAACACTAGATAAGCAGCAGACTACGAATCCTGAAAGTGTTGCTCCTTTAAGGCTACAGATCCTTCCACTGCCTCACAAGACAGTCATTCCGAGTTCCAACCACGGCCCAATTATTTCCTTTACCAATGAACTGGAAAAAACAGATGCCAGAGACCTTATCTAAACTTTTCATGTTCACCCCTTAGCCAAGTTTACTCCTGCTGCCTTCAAAAATGTGCTTCTACCAACTACCCCACCCCTCCGAGTCAGACATCAGTTAATGGTTGACCCTCATTGCCATTGGTGTCTCTGCACCAGACAATATTCCAAGTCCTGTCACTAATGCTCCTTGATGTACCCTATAAACCAAACATAAGCGAGGTCTGTCCAGCTCCCTTTTACCATCCTTGGATATGTCCAGTACAAAAATGAAAGGAAAGTCCAAGTGAGACTGTTCACCTCCTCAATGCTTATGCTCTATTGAGAGGTCTTATAGTCTGCATTTGAAGGGGCTGACCCTGCATTTGAGGTCTGAGTTGGATCTGATTCTTGAGCCGGTGCACTTGAATTCTTTGAGTCGTTATCTACTCCGCAGCAGATTGCAACTTTCAATGAAGCCAAGGTGTAGCTCTTCAGTATGGACCGGCATCTCTGTGTTGCGACTTCATGCCCTCAAATCTGTAGGGCGTCCCCTGCCCAGCTTCTTGCCTTTTTACGAAGCCCTCCACTCCATCTTTGGGCAGCCCGACTCCGACGGCGCGACTCCGGGCCCCGCGGGCTCGGCTGGGGGCTCTAGGCCTTCGATGCCGGCGGCTCTGGCCTTGGTACCGCAGGGCCCACAAGGATCCAGGCCTGGATCCAGATCAGCACCGGTCGACCTCACGGTACATTCCCCGGCCCCGATTCCTCTGACGACGCCTCCGCTGCCAGTTGCGCCCCCGGCCGGCATCGACCCCCCCCCCCCCTGTTGACCCTCTGGCAGACCAGCTTGAAGAGCCGGACTGGAGAGAGGAGTTGGGTGATGCCAGTGGTCTGGATACCTCCCCAGACCTTGGTATGCTTTCTCCCCCTACCGTGGCTACGGAGGAGGGAGCTTCCTACGCTGTGGTGTTGCGTAGGGCGGCCGAGGCCTTGGGCCTTGAGCTTCCTACGGTGGCAGTCAGGACTAATCTCCTGACTGAGGTGCTTAAGCCAGCAGCAGAGAGCCCTTGCTGCCTTTCAATGAGGCCCTCACTGACGTCCTTCTGGGCTCCTGGTCCAAGCCCAGCTCAGGGGCTCCTGTCGATAAGATGATTGCCCGACGTCACCACCCGGCCCCGGATGACCCCCTTTTCCTCTCCCAACACCCTACTCGAGAGCTTCATGGTCCAAGCCTCATCCTCGAAAGGTAGCGCTTTCCCTACAGCTCCTCAAGATAGGGAATCCAAGAAGCGGGACCATCTTGGGAGGAAGATGTTTTCTTCCGCCAGCTTAGGACTGCGGTCGGTGAACACCGCATGTCTCTTGGTCCGTTACATTTGGTGTGGAACACGGTTGCGCATGTGCTGCCACAATGCCTGGAGGCGTCCCGGGCCGTGCTCACCCGCGCTGTTGCTGAGGGTAGAGACGCAGCAAAGTTCACCATCCGGTGTGGGCTGGATACTGCCGACTCGCTGGGTAGGACGATTGCTACGTCGGTAGCCCTGAGGCGCTACGCCTGGCTGAGAACCTCTGGCTTATCTGGGGATGTCCAATCTACCCTTTTGAACATGCCCTTTGAAGGCCATCGCCTGTTTGGTGACAAGGCGAACAACGCGCTTGAGCGCTTCAAGGACTCTAGGGCTACGGCCAGGTCCTTGGGCCTTGCAGCAACGTCTCGACCCATGCAGTCTGCCTTATGCCCCTTTTGGCCACGGAAGGGGTGCCCCAACACGTTCCACCCAGAGCCACAGGGTCGCACAAGCCACCCAGCCTCTGCGCGGCCGGGGACGTGGGACCCAGCGTCGGGGTCCGGGGGCCAGAGGGCGGGTCAGTCCCCCAATGCCCCCTCCCCCCGCAGCTGCCTCCAAACCTTCCTAGTCCGACTTTTCAGGGCCTCCAGTTGCCAGTGGGCGGCAGGATCCGCCATCACCTCCCCCACTGGCGCAACATCACATCGGACAGGTGGGTTTTGCAGATAGTCCAAAGGGGCTACTCCCTCCCCTTCGAGACTACCCCTCTCTCCATGCCACCAACACTCCATCGCATGTTGGAAGATCACTTGGCCCTTCTCCGTCAGGAAGTTACGGCTCTCTTGGTCAAGGGAGCTATCGAGCGAGTCCCTGTGCCAGAAGTAGGTCATGGTTGTTATTCCCACTACTTCCTGGTACCCAAGAAAGACAAAGGTCTGCGTCCTATCTTGGATCTCAGGAACGTCAACCGCTTCCTCCGGAAGGTGAAGTACAAAATGGTGACGTTAGCTCAGGTCCTTTCTGCTCTCGACCCTGGAGACTGGATGGTAGCGTTGGACTTGCAGGACGCTTACTTTCACATCCCCGTCCTGCCGGCCCACCGGCATTACATGCGGTTCACGGTAGGCCACGAGCACTTTCAGTTTACCGTGCTCCCCTTTGGCCATACCAGCGCCCCTCGGGTGTTCACGAAAGTGATGGCGGTGGTCGCAGCTCATCTGCGCAGATCAGGGGTTCCAGTCTTCCCCTATCTCGACGACTGGCTGTTGAAGGCGGGCTCTCCCCAGGCTGTCGTCTCCCACCTCCAGACTACGGCCGACCTCCTGCATTCGCTGGGGTTTTCTATCAATGTGCCAAAGTCACACCTGACTCCCTCTCATAAGCTCCTCTTCATCGGAGCGGTTCTGGACACGACGCAGTTTCAGGTCTATTCTCCCGAGCAGCGAGTCCGGGATATTCAGGCTATGATTCCGATCTTTCAGCCTCTATCCCGGGTTTCGGTCAGGGTGACCCTGTGCCTGCTGCGTCTGATGGCCTCCTGCTGGTGGATCATGCCAGATGGCATATGCGGGCTCTGCAGTGGGACCTGAAGTTCCAGTGGGCACAGCATCATTTGAACCTGTCCGATTGCGTCCAGATCTCGGAGGGCACTCCAATTACAGTGGTAGCTAACGAACCGGGATTGGGTCAACGGCAGATCCCTCTCCCTTCCCCAACCGGAGTACACGGTGGTGACGGATGCATCACTTCTGGGGTGGGGCAGCCACATGCGAGAGGCAGAGATCAGAGGCCTCTAGTCTCCGGCGGAGTCCGAGCTCCACATCAACCTGTTGGAGCTCCGGGCGATTCGTCTTGCAATGAAGGCATTCCTTCCTTCTGTCAGAGGAAAAGTAGTGCAGGTGTTCACGGACAACCCCACCGCCATGTGGTACTGTAACAAACAGGGCGGGGTGGGGTCGTGGACCCTTTGTCAAGAGGCTCTTCGCCTTTGGACGTGGCTGGCACATCAGGGCATGTCCCTGGTGTTTAACACCTGGCAGGTTCCCTGAATGCCAGGGCGGACGAACTCAGCCGCAGGTGCATGATGGATCACGAATGGTGTATTCACTCAGAGGTGGCGCAAGGTCTCTCTTTCAGCAGTGGGTAGAGCCTTGGTTAGATCTATTTGCCACCGAAGAGAACCCGCAATGTCAGCAATTCTGCACGTTGGAATTTCCAAGGCGGCACTCGCTAGGTGACGCTTTTCGTCGCGAGTGGAGTTGCGGTCATCTATACGCCTTTCCGCCTGTACCATTTCTGCCCAGAGTGCTGAAGATCAGGCGCGACCGGGCCCAAGTCATCCTTGTGGCTCCGGATTGGGCACGAAGAGTCTGGTATCCCGAGCTGTTACACATGGCCATCGATCCTCCGATCCGACTGCCTCTTCAGGAGGATCTTCTGTCACAGCAGCAGGGGGCAGTCCTCCACCCGAACCTGTCCAGTCTCCACCTCCTTGCCGTGGAGATTGAGCGGCGACAGTTGACAACCTTTGACCTTCCTCCCGAAGTCTGTGATGTTATCTTGGCAGCCAGGCGTCCCGCCACTAAGACGGTATACGCCTGCAGATGGAACAAACTTGTGGCATGGTGCACAGCCAAGGCTGTGGATCCCCTTTCTGAGGTTCTTTTGTTCCTCCTTTCTTTGTGCCCAGGGCTCTGCTCTGGGCACTCTTAAGGGCTATCTCTCAGCCATTTCAGCTCTTCTTAGGCTTCCTGATCAGCCTTCTTTTTTTCAACTCTCCTTAAGGGCATTACTCCTCTTTTTCCTCCTGTTCCTTCGTAATACCTCAGTGGGACTTGAACTTGGTTCTTACCTATCTTAGGTGCGCTTCCTTTGAGCTGCTTCATAACTGTCCTCTCAGACTTCTTACTCTAAAGACTGCTTTTCTGGTTGCCATCACCTCTGCTCGCAGGGTGAGTGAGCTGCAAGCCCTTTCTTCAAAACCTCCTTTTCTGGCGGTTCATCCGGACAAGGTCGTCCTTAGAACCAGGCCTTCCTTTCTTCCAAAGGTGGTTACTTCTTTCCACATTGGTCAAACCATCACTTTGCCACCTTCTTTCCACCTCCTTCTAAGGAGGAAGAGAGGCTCCACCGTCTGGATCCAAAACGTGCGCTTTCATTTTATTTGGATCGCACCAAACAATTCCGGGTGGATGACCAGCTCTTTGTTGGCTACGTGGTCACCAAAAAAGGTCGGGCCGTGCACAAACTGACCATCTCTAGGTGGGTCCTTTTGTGCATTAAAGGTTGATACTCTTTGGCAAAGAAGGAGCCTCCAGTGGGACTGCGCGCCTATTCCACCAGGGCGTCGGCAGCGGCCACTGCTTTGGGACGGGGAGTCCCCCTCAATGACATCTGTCGGGCAGCTCGTGGGCATCTCTGCACACGTTCAGGAAACACTACTGCCTGGACAGCCAAGTCCGGAGAGACTGCTTCTTTGGCCATTCTGTTCGCCAGGACTTTCTGGTGTGAACTTGGTTCGCAGACCCACCTCCGGGGTTGGTATTGCTGGGGTATCTATTCTAAGGTAAGGAATCTATACCTAATTGTCTCTTTCAGATGAACAAATTACTTACCTTCGGTAACGATAGATCTGTAAGAGACATAGATTAGTTATAGATTCCTTACCGCCCACCCAACCTCCCCGTTCTGCGAACTGACTTCTAGCGTCAGGGAATCCGTTTTAGGGCCCTAGTTTTGTGCACCAGTGGTCGGTGTCTTGCATGGCTCTGCGCTTCTGGCGTGGAATGTCGTGTAAAAGAACTGACGTCGGCACCCGAGGGCGGGGTCTAGGTAGATACCGCGACGTCATCCCGGCAACAACGACGAACGCAGAGCCGACCGAAGCCACCTTTCGACGCACAGGGGTACTGCTAACGAAAAAATCTCCGGATCCAGTCTGACGCCTGGGGGTAATTCTAAGGTAAGGAATCTATAACTAATCTATGTCTCTTACAGATATATCGTTACCGAAGGTAAGTAACTTGTTTGTCAAGTCCGGAGAGATGGCTTCTTTGGCCGTTCAGTTCTCCAGGACTTTCTGGTGTGAACTTAGTTCGCAGACCCACCTCCGGGGTTGGTATTGCTGGGGTAGCTATTCTAAGGTAAGCAATCTAGAACTAATAGTCTCTTTCAGATGAACAAGTTACGTACCTTCGGTAACGATATCTGTAAGAGACATATATTAGTTATAGATTCCTTACCGCCCCACCCATCCTCCCCGTTCTGCGAACTGACTTCTAGAGTAAGGGACTCCCTTTCAGGGCCCTAGTTTGTGCACCAGTGGTCAGTGTCTTGCATGGCTCTGTGCTTCTGGCGTGGAATGTCGTGTAAAAACTGACGTCAGCGCGCAGAGATGGTGTCCAAGTAGATACTGCAACGTCATCCCGGCGATCAGTACGCTGACTAACGCGGAGTCGACCGATGTCACCTACCGACACGCAGGGGTACTGCTGAGAAAAAATTCTCCGGATCCAGTCTGATGCCTGGGGGTAATTCTAAGGTAAGGAATCTATAACCAATACGTCTCTTACAGATATATTGTTACCGAAGGTAAGTAACTTGTTCTTCACCAAATGCTTGACAGTGGTGGGCGCTCATCTCAGGAGGAGTGGCATCCACGTGTTCCCTTGCCTAGGCGAGTGGCTGATCTAGAGTGCCACAAGGCAATTCAGTCTAGAGCACACCCAGACCACAATTCACACCCTGCACAGTGGGTTTTACCTTCAACCGGACCAGATCCCACCTTCAACCCCTTCAGGTACAACCTTTCTTTGGGGTGGTATTGGATGCGCACAAGGGAAAGGCTTACCGCAGCCCAGCCAGAGTTTAAGCCTTCCAAAACCTGCAGCTTCTTTTTCAGCCAGATGGACAGGTAATAGTCAAAACTGTGGTGTGCCTATTAGGCATGATGACGTGCTGCATAGCTATAGTCCGTCATGCAAGGCTCTGCATGCGTCTGTTACAGGTAGCACAGTGGTCTCATGTGGAGGTTCGCCTACCAGATCTAGTGTTGGTTTGGGGCCCCACACATCGCTCTCTGCGGTGGTGGAACAAAATGTTTTGTTACAGGGCAGCCCTTCCTCGACCCAGTTCTGCAAGAAACCATCACAACGGACGCCTCACTCACAAGTTGGGTCGCTCATCTCAAACATCTTGTTGTTCGGGGTCATTGGTCCTCTACCCAACAACTTCTTCACATCAGTCACCTAGAGCTGCTGGCAATCCAGCTTGCTCTCTGCGTTTTTTCCGCCCCATCATTCAGAACAAGACAACATAACTGCCATGTTCTCTTCCAGGGGATCCTCATCAATAGTCATAAGCACTGAATATTCCCGCCCACGTGCGGGGACCCGGAAATATAAAAATTATATATGGAAATCACATATATACAGCTCTACATATATGCATATACATATATCATTTTTTCTCATACCAATGCAGCTCTCAATAGGAGGCTAAACAATGTAATTACACACATAAAAAACTATTTTTGCCAATATATAAAAACACCAGAGAACAATTAGTACTTGAACTCGGTTTTTAATGAGCAAAATACTCATAAATAGTAAAAACTGCAAAATAAGTAGACATTGTTAGCCTACAGGCTGCATTGTAAACCAATAGCATAGAAAATGAAAACATTTTCAACAAAAAACTGGCACCGTGCCTTTAAGGCAGCCATGACCCCTAGCTTCCCATCATGCCTCAGGGGTGACAGTTAGGTCAGTTGTTCTTTCCGGCTCCTTCAGTCAGGACCCTGGATTTTCAGCTCTTGTTTTTTTGACTTTCTGTCAAAAAATATCTATATAAATCTAGTTTTTCTACTTTCACTCGACGTCTTTTGGTCCTAGAGTGCAAGTAGCTCCTTTTTGTGTTTCAGAAAAGGTTTATTTTTGGAAATGCCTTCTTTATTCGATCCTTGCCCGTCATGTGGCAAGAAGAAGGCCAGAACAGATACACATCCTGTGTGTATTCTCTGCCTCCCCGAGTCCCACTCTTCTGACAACTGCCAGCATTGTAAGAAGTTATCAAGAAGGACTATCAAGGAGAGGGACAGGATCCGTCTCTATGGCCTCTCTGAAAGAGGTAGGTCTCCTGTGAGGCAGAAGAAGAGAAGAACTCGGTCGACGTCGAGAGGAAAAGTCCCGACCTGTTCTCCGTCGGCGTCGGTATCGACGTCGAAGAAATCGGCGACGAAGAAATCGGCGTTGAAGACTTCGGTGATGCCGGCGCATCATCATTCGACTACGAAATCTTCGTCGACGAAGGTAACAGGTCCTCCGTTGACGTCAACCAGGCGGCGCTCAGCGTCGAGAGACAGGTCTCCGTCGGCGCCGGGTGGGTGTACGACGTCGAGGCATAGCGCTCCGTCGTCGCAGGCGCGATCGACGTCGAGGCACAGCGCTCCGTCGTCGCAGGTGCGATCGACGTCGAGGCACAGCGCTCCGTCGTCGCCTCATCAACGGCGATCGACGTCGAAGCACATCTCCCCGTCTCATCAGCGGCGATCGACGTCGAGGCGCATCTCTCCGTCGTCGCCTCCTCATCGGCGATCGACGTCGAGACACAGATCTCCACCGGGATCAAAGCAACGATCTTCGGCGTCGAGACACAGGACACCTCCTTCGGCGTCGAAGCAGACTCTAAGGTCGATACATCATTCCACGCCGTCGAGGCGGATGACTCCGCCGAGTGGATCTTCGGCGTCGAGACCAAGACCTCCGTCGCCGGCAGTCCAACGCCGGTCGGCGTCGAGACAGCAATCTCCTGAAAGGGTGCAGGGAGTGTCAAAGCAGGACACTGCACCAGTGTTGGAGAGACGTTCGTCGCCGAGAAGTCCACTTTCTAAGAGAAGAAAGTCAACGTCGAGACATACGTCTCCGTTGAGAGGGCAGTCGACGCTTAGACGCTCCAGGTCAACGTCAAAGCGCCCTTCTGGAGACGCCTCACCTCCAGTGAGCCTGTCTTCGTCACCTTAGGTTCGTCCAGATCCCCGGAGGTGGTTATCTCGACGTCCAACAGCCCAGTGTCAGGGGGTCACCAAGATTCTCCAACAAGGCATGAAGAGCTGAGCTTCACGCCTCCTGTGCAGTCTCCTAAGGAAAGAGAGAGCCACAGATCGCCTTCCATCCATTTATCGCCACGATGGCACAGGCCTCTACATCACTGGGCTACGGACAGGAATTACTCGAGCCCTCAGAACAGATCCCCGTTGGCTCGTTTAACTCAGAATAAAGAGCGATCTCCTTCAAGAACAAGAGCTCGCAGCCGCACACCGGTGCGCTCACACAGGAGGAGGTCTAGATCAAGAAGCAGGAGGAGAGCACACAGATCGCCTACTCCGTCCTCTTCTTCCACTCATACATCCCATAGAGACTATTCGCCTACTTTGACGAACAGTCCACCGTCGAGGGTCTCTCCGGTGGACGACATCTACACTTTTCAGGACATTCTTGGCAGAGGAGCTGTAAAGCTGGGTATCCCTATGCCAACTCGTCAAAGCAAGTCCTCTGTGATTTTTGAGACTCTACACCAAAGAGCAGCAGCTAAACCTCTGCTTCCCTTGGTACCAGGCATCATAGAGCCAGTGATGGATATCTTTCTCACGCCAGCGAGTGTTAAGACCGCCCCAGCGAGGATCTTAAAAAGTACCGTTCACCAGAGGACGATCCGCTCTTCCTCAGGGCTGACCCTCCTCCGGATTCAGTCGTAATTGCGGCGGCAAAGAAGACTCATGCGGTGGCATCCTCCTCTACTGTCCCACCAGACAAGGAGAGCAAGGTGCAGGATTCCTGGGGAAAGAAGGTTTGTGGCACTTCGGCCTCCATGTTGAAGGTCTCCAATGCAGCGGCACTCCTGGGCCGCTACGACAGATCTCTGTGGGACTCACTACAGAGATTCACTGAAAAGTTGCCGCAGGAAGACCGTAAAGATTTTGAAGAAATCTTAACAGAGGGCAGTCAGGTGTCTAACCAGGTCATCAGTGCTGCGGCGGATGGAGCTACCCTTTCGGCACATGCTTATGCTCATGGGGTATGCGCAAGGAGAACATCATGGCTACGTCTTACAGCACTCAAGCCAGAAGCGCAGTCACGCATCCTCAATCTTCCATTCTCTGGTTCCTCTTTGTTCGGGACTCACACGGATGAAGAGATGACGCGGATGAAAACGGAACTGGACACACTTAAAGCGGTGGGCCTGGAGAAAAGAAAGGAATTCCGTAAGAGATTCCGTCCTTACAATAGACGATCCTCCCAACAGAGGGTTCAAACCCCTCATTGGCAGAAAAATCAGGATCAGCAAGGCCAGCAAAAAACGCAGTATCGGGGCAGACGCTCCTCCAGAGGAGGAAGAAACCAGCAACAAGGCAACAATTCCTCCAAGACGCAGTCGAAACAATGAACACTCACTTCCCCTGTCGCCGTTCACCACTCCGGTGGGGGAAGTATCGCAGATCATCTCAAAGAGTGGCGAGCTATCACAAAGGATCGGTGGGTACTAGCCACGTTGCAGAATGGGTACTCTCTACGTTTTCAACATCGCCCACCATCAATCCCTCCAGTTCCTCCGTCGTGTCACCAGTTAAAACTCTTGCAGAAAGAGGTTGCCACCCTTCTCAGAAAGTCAGCCATCGAGAGGGTGCCAGTATCTCAAAGAGGAAAAGGGGTTTACTCAAGATATTTTTTGGTGAAGAAAAAAGGCCAAAAAGCAGAGTACAGACCCATTCTGGACTTGCGATCACTCAACCTATCCATAAAAAAGGAAAAGTTTCGTATGTTGGCTCTCCATCAAATATATCCACATCTCAGACAGGGGGATTGGATGTGTTCGCTGGATCTGCAAGATGCATATTTTCACGTTCCGATCAATCAGTATCACAGACAGTACCTGAGATTCCTAGTGGGATCCGCTCATTACCAGTTCAAGGTTCTACCCTTCGGGTTGAAGTCAGCCCCCAGAGTGTTCACGAAGTGCATGGCGGTGGTGGCAGCCGCACTGCACCGCAGGGGCGTCTTCGTATACCCGTACTTGGACGACTGGCTGGTGAAAGGTCCTTCCCCAGACAGTGTGAGGATTCATTTCTTGAGCTGTCTCGAGCTGTGTCACCGGCTGGGCCTGCATGTGAATTTCGTCAAATCAACTTCACAGCCAACACAGAAAATACATTTTTAGGAGCTCTGCTAGACTCCACGGTAGGAAAAGTGTTTCCTTCGGAGGAGAGACAGTGTTCCCTCATACAGAAATGCCAGCTGGTTCTGCGCAACAGAAAACTGCCTTTGCGTCGGATTGCCTCCCTGCTAGGGTCGATGGCATCCTGCATCTTCCTGGTTCCCAATGCCAGACTACGAATGCGTCCTCTTCAGCAGGATCTGGAGGACAAGTGGGACCAGCAGACCGCTCGTTGGGACGAAAAAATAAGTCCATCAAACGCGGCTCGAGCCTCCATACCTTGGTGGATGAGAAAACAAAATTTGCAAGTCGGAGTTCCTTTCCATCAACCTCCGCCTGCTCAGACACTGATCACGGACGCCTCGCTGCAGGGTTGGGGAGCCCACATGGGTTCTCTCCAGACTCAAGGACTGTGGTCTCCAAAGGAGCGATCCTATCACATCAACATGCTAGAGCTGAGAGCAGTACACCTAGCCCTCAAAGCTTTCCTCCCCTCGATTCAGGCAACCTCAGTGTTAGTACAGACGGACAACACCACCACTATGTACTACCTGAACAAACAGGGGGAACTCGTTCACGCACACTTTCCCTGGAAGCTCAAGCACTCTGGCATTGGCTCTTGGCTCGGAATCTGGCAGTCACAGCAGTCCACCTGCCAGGAGAACAGAACGTGAGAGCGGATGCACTCAGCCGTCACTTCGAAGACAGAGAAGACTGGGTGCTCAACGACGAGGTCGTCGAAGACATCTTCCAGACATGGGGTCGTCCCACCATCGACCTCTTCGCGGACGACGAAAATGCCAAATGCCGAGACTTCGCCTCACGGTTCTACCGACCAGGATCGAAAGGGAATGCCCTTTTGATAGACTGGTCAGGGGCATTTGTGTACGCCTTTCCACCCCTTCCGCTGATCCCGAAGGTGGTGACCAAGCTGTCCCATTCGTGCACGAGGATGATACTAATTGCCCCGGACTGGCCGAGACAATGGTGGTACCCGGACCTTCTGCACCTATCAGAGTGTCCTCACAAGAGGCTGCCGTGCAGACCGGACCTGCTGTCCAAGATGAACGGGAGGATTCATCATCCCAACCTTCCCTCACTGAACTTGGCGGCATGGCTCCTGAGGTCCTCCAGTATGGCCACTTAGGACTACCGCAGGAATGCATGTCCATCTTGAAGGAAGCAAGAAGACCGTCCACGAGGCATTCGTATGCATGCAAGTGGAAACGGTTTTACATGTGGTGTATGCAGAACAATTGTAACCCAATCAAAGGTCAGGAAGAGGTCATCCTTCCTTACCTACTTTATCTGGCGAAAGCAGGTTTGAAGTTTTCTTCCATTAAGGTGCATTTAGCAGCTATAACTGCATATAGGCGTTCAGCTTCTCAACCTTCCTTCTTCCAGTTACAGGCTGTTAAGGATTTTTGCAGGGTTTAAAGAAGGTCTATCCTCCGGTACGACCTCCTTCACCACCCTGGGAGCTTAACCTGGTGCTATCAAAATTGATGGGTCCGCCTTTTGAACCCATACACAAAGCAACCTTACAGCATCTTTCTTGGAAGGCGGCTTTCTTGGTAGCGATCACGTCAGCTCGCTCCAAAGAACCCTATACAGTCTTCCATCTTAACAGGGTTGTGTTGAGGACGCACCCCTCTTTCCTTCCAAAGGTGGTGTCGGATTTTCATGTGAATCAGACCATCTCTCTACCCACCTTTTTCCCCAATCCCTCCACTCCAGCTGAGAGGGCTTTGCATTCTCTGGACCTCAAAAGGGTTTTAAAATTCTATCTGGATCGGTCCAAGTCTATAAGAAAATCTGATGAACTATTTGTTAACTATGGGTCGATCAGATCTGGGTTCGCAGCTTCAAAGCGCTCCATCTCCAGATGGATAGTTTCATGTATCAAGCTTGCTTATCAATTAGCGCAGAAGCTCCTGGGGTTTACTCCCAGAGCGCATTCTACTAGAGGAAAAGCGGCTACTACTGCTTTTCTTCAAAATGTGCCCATGTCTGAAATCTGTAAGGCGGCAACTTGGAGGTCCGTCCATACATTTACGAGGCACTACTGTCTGGAATCAGACACCAGAGCAGACACCCAAGTGGGCCAGGCCTCCTTGAGGAATCTGTTCAACAGCTGATTTCGGCTGTTATGTTTCTTTGTGTTGGGTCACTTTACTCTCATTTACCTGCAGGTGGTTGATGGGCTTGCTATTCTATTCAGTGCTTATGACTATTGATGAGGATCCCCTGGAAGAGAAGGATAAGTTACTTACCTGTAATCCTAGTTCTCTTCCAGGGGTATCCTCATCAAAGTCATAAGCAACCCACCCGCCTCCCCAGGTAAATGAGGGATTTTCTAAAGTGTTAAAGGAATCTTTGTGCCCTGACCTTCAGGGTTATGCAAAGAACAACTGACCTAACTGTCACCCCTGAGGCATGATGGGAAGCTAGGGGTCATGGCTGCCTTAAAGGCACGGTGCCAGTTTTTTTGTTGAAAATGTTTTCATTTTCTATGCTATTGGTTTACAATGCAGCCTGTAGGCTAACAATGTCTACTTATTTTGCAGTTTTTACTATTTATGAGTATTTTGCTCATTAAAAAACCGAGTTCAAGTACTAATTGTTCTCTGGTGTTTTTATATATTGGCAAAAATAGTTTTTTATGTGTGTAATTACATTGTTTAGCCTCCTATTGAGAGCTGCATTGGTATGAGAAAAAATGATATATGTATATGCATATATGTAGAGCTGTATATATGTGATTTCCATATATAATTTTTATATTTCCGGGGTCCCCGCACGTGGGCGGGAATATTCAGTGCTTATGACTTTGATGAGGATACCCCTGGAAGAGAACTAGGATTACAGGTAAGTAACTTATCCTTCTACCTACAAAAACGGGGGCACACATTCACCAAAGCTGTCCAGTGTAGCTCAGAGGATCTGGAGGTGGGCAATACATTACAGAATACAACTACTCATACAGCATATTCCTGGGGTGGGCGACGATGTTGAACCTCCTGCTCAGAAGGACGCAATAACAAGCACACAAATAGGAACTTAACTCACAGATCCTACTCTCAAAGTTGGGGGCTCCCACAAATAGGTCTGTTCGCCAGCTCATAAAACTCAAAAAGCTCAATCTTCACCACCAAACTGCCACAGTCCATGGGCAATGCACTATGGATGAGTTGGTCATGGATATTTGCCTATGCTTTACTGCCTCTCCCACTCCTTTTGTGGTGAGGAAACTGAAACATACATCCCTCATGATCATTATAGTGGCACCAACCTGGGCATGCCAGTAATGGTATTCTATAGTCTCACACGAGAAGCTCCCCAACAGGCCAGACCTTCTCACACAAAACCACATCACTCTCTGGCACCCCAACCTTGAGCAGAACACTATGTGCATACTCTTCATATCAAAATAGCATTCCTGTATTATATTGATGATACAACACCATTTCCTAATACCTAGCAACTGTTTGTGTCATACTCCAGGTTTCACAAGGGACCTGCTTTTTCCAAAGCCGGCGTAGCATTCTGGTTATTCAAATGAATACAAACGTGTAATGCCAAAGCTAAGAGAATCCTTTCTTCCCCTCCTAGACCTCATTCCACTCGTAAGAAAAGGGCTATCTAGGCTTTCTTGGGTAACATACCATTCTCTTCCAGGGGATACTCATCAATAGTCATAAGCACTGAATAATCCCCGCCCACTTGCGGGATCCCGGAGCATATAGAAATATACATATATATATGTGTATGTTGGGGATCACAAGTGCATAGCACTTCCGCGACATACATATATACATGTATATAAATACATAAATATGCAGCCTAACATAATTCCAATAGGGCAAAATGCCAAAATTACATAGGTTTTTCTTGTACAAAAAATAATCTCCCACATACACTCTGTAATAGAGAACATGCACTGTAATAGTGTCATACAAGAAAACCTTTATTTTCAGAAAGGAAAAAACATGTAATAGCCGGCAGTTGGCCTATAGGCTGCATAGATGAATAAACATCACAGTACAGTAAAAAACTGGCACCTTGCCTTTAAGGCTTCCAAGAACTTGGACATCGTGCCTTTAAGGCCTCCAGGAGCCCCTCTGCTCCCATCATGCACCACAGGTGACAGGTCAGTTCTTTTTTCCGGCTCCTTCTGTGAGGATCCTGGAGCTTGAGCTCGACAGTTTTTTGATTATCTTTAGTCAGAATTTTTTTTTTTTTTTTTTCTTCTCTCTCATTTTTGATTGCTGGTTGATATTTATTTATCATTTCTGACATTTTAACTTACTTTTTTCTGTCAGAATGCCAGCATTATTCCACAAATGTCCATCTTGTGGAAAAAAGATGGCTAAATCTGATCCGCACTGTGTGCATAGTGTGTTTGCCATCTTCACACAAGCCTGACTCCTCTAATTATTGTCAGCAGTTGTCTAAACGGACTCTTCGGGACAGAGAGAGGATTAGACTCCATGCCTTGCTGGAGAGAGGTAAAAGTCATCGTGAAAGTGGCCTTTGGAGCGGCCAAGGCCCTTCTTCTCTTCAGGAACATCGAAAACGGCGATGATCTACCTCTCCTGAGTCCAGAAAGAGACAGATCCCTGACTGCTCGCCGTCGGCGTCGAGATTGCCGTCGAAAAAGCAACGGAGACACTCATCAGCGTCGAGGGATAGATCGCCGTCGAGACAACGACATTCTCCGTCGCACAAAAGTAAGTCGACGTCGAGACATACTTCGGGCTCGAAGTATGCTGGTCCTGAGAGACCTGACAAGCACCCTTCGACGTCGAGAAATCCGTCGACGGCGAGGAACACTCCGCCACCTTCTAGGAGGTCGGCGTCGAGGGGTTCGCCGGCAAAGACTCTGCCGAGAGCTTACCGACTGTCGACGTCGAGATCCCCGTCGCAGTCGAGGCGCTCACCGTCGAGGAAATCGACGCCGAAGACGCGCTTGAGGCGATCGACGTCGAAATCTCCGGTTCGCCCACGAGGGCGTTCGACGTCGAAGACAACGCCAAGATCGAGGAGATTAACACCCTACTGCGTCTCACCGCCGAGAAAGTCGACGTCGAAGACGGCACAGACGATGTCGTCCAGGCATCGGTCGACGTCGAGAGACAAAACTGTAGTCGTCTGAGGAGGTTAGAGAGGAGACCAGGTCGACGTCGAGTTCACGACGTTCGACGTCGAAGAGACTTTCATCATCCTCGGGCCTTAACATCGTCCAGATTTCACCGGAGGGCTCTCCGGTTCCGCCCAGAAAGTCACATCCTTTTAATCTTTCGCCAAGATGGCTGGCGGGTACTGGACTTTCTGTAACAAGGGGTGCTGGTCATAGAAGTCCTGATTCGGATTATTCTCGCACCTACTCGCCGTCAAGAGGTCACAGAACTCCTCCTGCAACAACATCATCGAGGGTCTCTCCAAAAAGAACCCCGAGAAGGTCAAGGTCCCCATCCTCCCGCCACACAAAATCACGGGAGCGATCTCGCTCGCATCACACTTCCTCTCTCAAAAGGAGGAGGCAAAGCTCTCCAACGTGGTCAACATCCAGCAGATCTTCTATCAGGAACTATTCCCCAACTCTGTCTGCAACACCGCCATCCAGAGTTTCTTCGATTGACGATATCGGAACCTTCAATGACGTTCTCTGCAGAGGGGCCAAAAAGCTTAACATCAGTATGTCGGCCCCGACTGTCTCCACATCCGTTATATTCGAGACTCTACACCATCGATCGTCAACCAGGCCTCTACTGCCTTTAGTCCCAGGCCTCATAGATCCTGCCATGCAAACTTTCCTAACCCCTGCCACAGTGGGATCTGTACCATCTCATATTGCAAAGAAATACAAGGCACCGACTCAAGACCTCCCTCCAGACTCCGTCATTGTGGCGGCGGCCAGAAAGGCACACTCGACTGCATCTTCCTTGTCAGTTCCTCCAGAGAAAGATAGCAAGAATATGGACTCTCTGGGTAAGAGGATGTGTAACACCTCGGCCTCTGTGATGAAAGTGGCCAGCGCTTCAGCTCTCCTAGGGAGGTACGATAGGTCTCTCTGGGACTCTCTTGCCAGATTCACAGAAAAACTCCCGAAAGAAGATCAGCAGGACTTTCAGGAGATACTGCATGAGGGGGGCTTGGTGGCGAACCAGGTTATAAGTGCGGCTGCAGACTCTTCTGATCTGGCCGCCCACGGTTATTCACTCGGTATCTGCTCCAGACGCTCGGCTTGGCTCCGTCTGACAGGCCTGAAGCCAGATGCCCAACGGAGAATTGTCAACCTTCCGTTTAATGGATCTTCGCTGTTCGGTCCTCACGCGGATGATGAGATGGCCAAGATGAAGACAGATTTGGATACTGTGAAGGCCGTTGGGTTAGAAAAGCGTAAAGAATTCAGGAAACGCTTCTGCCCGTATGACAGACGTTCCTTTCAACAGAGGGTTCAAACCCCTCAGTGGTCATCTCAAAATCAGCAACAGCAGAGGTCTCAGTTCCATCAACAACGACCTGGTAGAGGGAGAGGAAACAACAGGCAGCAGTCATCAGCTGCTAATCAGCCAGCCAAACAATGAGCAGAGGCTTCCTCCGTGCCCGTTAGCCACTCCGGTAGGAGGAAGTGTCACTTTTCATCTGGAAGAGTGGAGATCCATAACAAACGACAAAATGGGTGCTGAGTATTGTTCAAAATGGATATTTCCTGAGGTTCAAGGCTCCACCTCCATCAATTCCACCTCAAAGCAGATCCAATCATCATCATCATCTTCTTTTGCAGAAAGAGGTGGACAGTCTTCTACAAAAAAAAAAAAAAAAAGGCCTGGCAAGGGAATACAGACCTATTCTAGACCTATGGCTTTTGATCAAATTCATCCGCAAGGAAAAATTCCGGATGTTGGCACTACACCAGATTTTTCCACATCTACATCAGGGAGATTGGATGTGTGCTATAGACTTACAAGATGCATACTTCCATATTCCAGTGTCCAGGAGGCATCGCAAGTTTTCTCTGTTTTCAAGTCCGTCAACATTTTCAATTTCGAGTACTCCCGTTCGGACTCAGGTTACCTGGGCGCCTCGCTGGATACCACAAAGACAAACGTGTGTCCTTCGGAGGAGAGGTTGTCTTCAATCAGAAGCAAAGGTCGCGAACTCCTCAGTGCAAGTCATCCCACAGTAAGACAGGGTTCGTCACTGTTGGGCTCCATGGCCTCTTGCGTGTTCATCGTCCCCAATGCCAGATTGAACATGCGTTCTCTGCAGCAGTTTCTGGAGGACCAGTGGATGCAAGTCTCAGGTCGCTGGGAAGACCGTGTGACCCTACCTCAATCTGCCAAGGACTCCATCAGATGATGGATGAAGCGGTCACACCTGCTAAAGGGAGTCCCATTCCATCAAGACATTCGCACTCAGACTATAGTCACGGATGCTTCCCTGCAAGGTTGGGGAGCGCACATGGGGTCCCTTTAAGTACAAGGTCTCGGGTCGGAGACAGATCGAGGATATCACACCAACTTCCTCGAGTTAAGAGCCGTTCACCTGGCTCTCAAGTCTCTGTATCCTTCTCTCCAGTCCAGCTCTCTCTTGGTTCAGACAGACACCACAACGATGTATTATCTGAACAAACAGGGGAGCACCAGGTCGAGAACTCTCTCTCTGGAGGCACAGACTATTTGGAAATGGCTTCTCACAAGAGTTCTCAGCATTGTGGCCATTCATCTTCCGGGTTCCATGAACGTCCAAGCAGACTCCCTAAGCAGGGGCTTCGTAGAAGCGCCCGACTGGGTGCTAAACACCGAAGTCACGCAAGACATCTTCCGACAATGGGGAGTGCCAGACATCGACCTCTTCGCAGACGCGGCCAACACCAAATGCCCCGTCTTCGCGTCCAGGTTTCCCCAACCAGGATCACGAGGGAATGCCCTTTTGATAAACTGGTCTCAGACATTACTGTACGCCTTTCCACCGCTTCCACTGATCCCGGCAGTGATCAACAAATTGTACAGGACCAACACCAGAATGATCCTGATAGCTCCAGAGTGGCCGCGTCAGTGGTGGTACCCAGACCTTCTGCAATTTCCCGAGGTGCCACACCGGAGGTTGCCTTGCCGTCCAGATCTGTTGTCCAAAAACGAGGGGAGAGTGTTTCATCCCAATCTCTCATCCCTCAGATTGACAGCATGGCTCCTGAGGTCCTTCAATACGGACACCTAGACTTGCCAGTGGATTGTATGACTATCCTGAAGGAAGCCAAGAGGCCTTCCACCAGAACATCCTATGCTTTCAAGTGGAAGCGGTTCTACTTGTGGTGCAGGGACAATACTCATGATCCGGTCAAGAGCAGGTACTGTTGCCATACCTACTACATTTGGCCAAGTCTGGTCTACAGTTCTCTTCTATTAAAGTGCATCTAGCAGCTATCACTGCTTACAGGAAATCTGATACTCAAATTTCTTTTTTCAAAATGCCAGTGGTTAACGATTTTCTTGAAGGGATAAAAAAGGTTTACCCCCCAGTGAGATCACCAGCTCCTCCTTGGGAGCTCAACATAGTCCTTGCAAAGCTTATGGGTGCTCCTTTGGAGCCAATTCACAAGGCCTCTCTGCAACATTTATCATGGAAAACGGCCTTTTTTAGTCTCCATCCCTTTTGCCCGCAGGGTTAGTGAGATCCAGGCTTAGTGTTGTAGAGAACCTTATTCTGTTTTTCATGCCAACAGGATGGTTTGAGGACCCATCCGATTTTCCTGCTATGGTGGTCTCAGATTTCCACATCAATCAGGCGATCACTCTTCCCACCTTTTTTCCCAATCCCTCTACTCCCCCGGAGAGGTCCCTCCATTCTTTAGACCTCAAGAGGGTTTTGAAATTTTATCTTGACAAAACTAAGTCCTTGAGAAAGACGGACCGGTTGTTTGTTAACTATGGTGTCATAAATACCGGTTCAGCAGCTTCTAAAAGATCCATCTCTAGATGGATAGTTTCGTGCATATCTTTGTCCTACCAATTAGCTAACAAGGTTCTTCAGGGCAAACCCAAAGCACATTCTACCAGGGGAAGGCTTCTACTATGGCCTTACTGAGAAATGTTCCTATGTCAGAAATTTGTAAAGCAGCAACTTGGCGCTCAGTTCATACTTTCAACCGCCATTACTGCTTGGATTCTGATGCACAGGCGGATGCCCAAGTTGGGCAAGCCTCCCTGAGGAATTTATTTGCTTGATGTCATGTTAAGATGCTCTGTTTTTTCAATACTATTTGCTCGTCCGCGAGGTAGTGGGTATGGGCTTGCTACTCTATTCAGTGCTTATGACTATTGATGAGTATCCCCTGGAAGAGAAGGATTAGTTACTTACCTGTAATTCTAGTTCTCTTCCAGGGGATACTCATCAATAGTCATAAGCACTGAATAATCTCCGCCCACGTGCGGGAACCCGGAGCATATATAAAAATGCATATATATGTGTATGTAGTAGAAAAGGAGTACATAGTACGAAATAACACACACATATACATGTATTACATAAAAAATATGCAGCCTCAAACATATCCAATAGGCTAAGAAGCCAGAATTACATGTATTTCTCTAGTATGAAAATGCCATATAAACATATAATGTAAGAGGACATGTACAGTAAGAGCATTCCGCAAAAAACCTTTTATTTTCATCAAGAAAACAGTAATGCCAGGCAATTAGCCCAAATAAGGCTGCATAAATAAATAACATCCCTGTACAGAAAAGGAAAAACTGGCACCTCGCCTTTAAGGCCTCAGAGACTCTGAGCACTATGCCTTTAAGACCTCCAGGAGCCCCTGCTCCCATCATGCACCACAGGTGACAGTTAGGTCAGTTCTTTATTCCGGCTCCTTCTGTGAGGAACCTGGGGCTTGAGCTTATCTGATTTTGACTTTTCCAGTCAGAATTTATATTTCTAACAATATTCTAACAATATTTCTTTTTACTGGTTTTAATATCAGTCTTTTTCTGACTAATTGACATTCTTTTTAGTCAGATATGCCACCTTTATTCGATAAATGTCTTTCCTGTGGGAAGAAGATGGCCAAATCCGATCCTCATTCGGTCTGTGTCGTGTGTCTGCCTTCTTCTCACAACATAGAGACATGCTACCACTGTCGTCAACTTTCAAGTCGAACATTGAAAGACAGAGAGAAGATCAGACTTCTAGCCTTGATGGTGAAAGGGAAGAAAAGTGGCCCAGAAAGTCATCATCCATCTGGAGGGCCCTCTTCTCCAAGGAAACGGCGAAAATCTACTTCACCAAAAGCTGGAAGTAAGAAAAAACATCATAGCATGTCGTCGACGTCGAGACCAACCAAACAAGTCAGGTCGGCGTCGAAGACAAGATCGCCGTCGAGAAGTAAGTCGACGTCGAGAGCTATGACCCAAGTGAGATCGAGATCGACGTCGAAGGCAAGATCGCCGTCGAGAGTGAGACCGACATCGAGATCGACGTCGAAGGCAAAATCGCCGTCGAGGAGTACGCCGTCGAAAAGTAAGTCGACGTCGAGACATGTTTCGGGCTCGAAGCATGATAGACCTCGGTCGACGTCGAAACGTCCGTCGACATTATTTCAGAGGTCGACGTCGAGATCTCCGCCACCTTCTCGAAGGTCGGCGTCGAGTCTCTACAATTCACCCTCTCGGACCCGTCAGCGGTCTACGTCGAGGGCAGGGTCGACGTCGAAGACACCGCATGAACACCAGCGGTCGTCGTCGAAGAGACCGACGTCGAGGGCTTCGTCCCATAGATCTCCACCGTCAAGAGTTTCACCTCCACGGTCGTCGTCGATGGTGGCTCATTCTGGTTCGACGTCGAGGCGTTCGACGTCGAGGGACAAGCAAGTTATTCCAGCTGAAGGTTTAGAAAAATCATCTTCAAAATCACGGTCGACGTCGAGGGAAGCTTCTTCCTCTCCTGGTATAACTATAATTCAGGTTACACCGGAGGGCTCTCCGGCGAGAGACAAATCTCCTCCCATCAATATGTCACCCAGATGGTTGGAGGACATTAGGCACTGGAAGAACAAACCCAAATCTACTGAAAGACTTCCTCCCACGGAATCCGCAAGATCTTCCGCTGGTAGGTCCCCGAGACGTTCCAGATCTCCATTAAGACGCCATTCACGTTCAAAAGAACGCTCAGAACCCCGCCGATCACATACGCCAAGGAGAAGACAGAGGTCTCCTACAACGACCTCATCAACAAGGTCATCGTATAGAGACTATTCCCCTACTATATCGTCAACCCCACCATCCAGAGTTTCTCCTGTTGACGATATGGGGACATTCAACGAGGTTCTCTGTAGAGGTGCCAGAAAGTTGAATATAACCATGACTGTGCCTCAGGTTTCTACATCTGTTATATTCGAAACTTTGCACCATCGAGCTTCTGCAAAGCCTCTTCTACCTTTGGTACCAGGATTATTAGAGCCTGCGATGAAGACTTTTTGACACCTGCCACAGTGGGCTCGGGTCCCGCAAGGATTTCAAAAAGTATAAGGCCCCAGACCAAGATCCTTTATTTCTGCGGTCTGACCCGCCACCGGATTCTCTTATAGTCGCCGCCGCCAGAAAAGCACATGCAAATACCTCTGTCATCTGCTCCTCCAGAGAAGGATAGCAAAAACATGGATTCTTTGGGACGGCGAATGTGCAATACATCAGGATCCGTTATGAGAGTGGCTAGTGCAGCCGCTCTACTGGGACGATATGACCGGTCTTTATGGGACTCTCTGACGAGATTCACAGACAGATTACCCAAAGAGGATCAAAAGACTTTCTAGAGATTGTACAGGAAGGGGGCCTGGTTGCTAATCAGATCATTAGTACAGCGGCCGACTCTGCAGATTTGGCAGCTCATGGGTACGCACATGGCGTTTGTTCCCGAAGATCAGCCTGGCTTCGACTCACAGGTCTCAAGCCCGATGCTCAAAGAAAGATAGCCAATCTGCCCTTTAATGGATCATCGTTGTTTGGTTCACATGCTGACGACGAAATGGCAAAAATGAAAACTGAGTTGGATACTCTCAAGGCTGTAGGCCTCGAAAAGAAGAAAGAATTTCGTCATCGTTTTCGCCCCTATGATAAACGCTCTTTTCAACAGCGAGGTCAATCATCTAACTGGTCATCGCAGAACCAAGGTCAGACGCAACAAAGATCCCAGTTCCAGCAACGCAGACCTGGACGTGGCAGAGGTGGAAACAAACAACAGTCAACAGTACCAAAGCAGCCACAAAAGCAATGAGATGTGTCTTCCTCCAAAGCTGTTGTCCACTCCGGTGGGAGGAAGTGTTTCATTACATCTGGAGGAGTGGAGACGTATAACAAAAGACAAATGGGTCATCAACATTGTTCAGAATGGCTATCTTCTCAGATTCATAACTCCTCCTCCATCAATACCTCCAAGAGGCATTTCTCACCACAACAAACGATTGTTACAAAAGGAGGTAAACACCTTAGTGAAGAAAGGAGCTATAGAAAAAGTCCCCGCTCCTCAAAGAAATCAAGGAGTCTACTCTCGTTACTTCCTTGTAAGAAAAAGAGGCCCCGCCACAGAATACAG
Source organism: Calotriton arnoldi (assembly GCA_963921515.1). Taxonomy (NCBI): domain Eukaryota; kingdom Metazoa; phylum Chordata; class Amphibia; order Caudata; family Salamandridae; genus Calotriton; species Calotriton arnoldi. The sequence goes on along the minus strand of CAWUFW010000634.1, from coordinate 1,055,726 downwards.
ACCTATTCTGGACTTGAGACTGTTGAACAAACACATTCGCAGAGAAAAATTTCGAATGTTGGCACTCCATCAAATTTTCCCACAGCTTCATCAAGAGGATTGGATGTGCTCCATCGACTTGCAGGATGCATACTTCCACGTACCAATCTCAAAGAAACATCGCAAATTTCTACGCTTTCGAGTGTCTTTTCAACATTACCAGTACTCAGTTATCCCGTTCGGGCTCAAATCAGCTCCCCGAACATTCTCCAAATGTATGGCTGTGGTGGCCGCTTTTCTCCGCAAGCAGAAAATATTCATATATCCTTACCTGGACGACTGGCTCCTGAAGAGCTCATCTCCAACTCTGCTGCAGGATCATCTCACGTGCTGCCTTCAGCTTCTCCACAACTTGGGCCTTCACGTCAATTTCAAGAAATCCATACTAAATCCAACGCAAAAGATCCATTACCTAGGCTCCTTCCTGGACACCAAAAAGCAAGCGTGTGTCCTTCGGAGGAGAGATTGTCATCAATCCAAGGAAAATGTCTGACTCTTCTTCACACGCATCTCCCAACAGTTCGACAGGTGTCATCACTACTGGGATCGATGGCATCGTGCATCTTTATAGTACCAAACGCACGATTACACATGCGTCCACTACAACAATGTTTGGAGGACCAGTGGATGCAAGTATCAGGGCGCTGGGAGGATCAGGTAATTCTCCATCAACCAGCCAAAGACTCCATCCGGTGGTGGATGAAGCGATCGCACCTGATGAAGGGAGTCCCTTTCCATCAGGACCCTCCAACCCAGACTTTAGTCACGGACGCCTCTCTCCAGGGTTGGGGTGCTCATATGGGCCCTCTGCAAGTACAAGGTCTATGGTCCGACTCCGAAAAGAGCTACCACATCAACCTGCTAGAACTGAGAGCAGTACATCTAGCACTCAAGTCCCTGGTTCCGTCGTTCAAGTCTCGCTCCATTCTGATCCAAACGGACAATACAACGACTATGTATTATTTGAACAAACAGGGAGGTACCCGATCAAGGACACTCTCCATAGAGTCTCAAACCATATGGAACTGGCTTCTAGCGAGAGACCTGTCAATAGTAGCCATTCATCTACCGGGCTCTCTCAACTCCCAGGCGGACTTCCTCAGCAGAGACTTCGTCGAAGCCCACGATTGGGTTCTCAACAACGAAGTCGCTCAAAGCATCTTTCGAGTATGGGGAACGCCAGACATCGACCTGTTTGCAGACGCGGTAAACGCAAAATGCCCCTCCTTCGCATCCAGGTGTCCCCAACAAGGATCTCGAGGGAATGCCCTTTTGATCGAATGGTCTCAGAGCTTACTGTACGCCTTTCCACCGATTCCGTTGATACCAGTTGTAATCAACAAGCTGTACAGGACCACCTCCAGGATGATCCTAATAGCCCCGGAGTGGCCTCGCCAGTGGTGGTTTCCGGACCTCCTTCAACTATCGGAAGTACCACACAAGAGGTTGCCATGCCGCCCGGATCTCCTATCCAAACAGGCAGGGAGAGTATTCCATCCCAACCTGTCCTCCCTCCGGTTGACAGCATGGCTCCTGAAGTCATACAATATGGACACCTACAATTGAATCCAGACTGTATGGCTATTCTCAAAGAAGCGAAAAGACCTTCCACGAGGAAATCATATGCCTTTAAGTGGAAGCGGTTCTTTCTATGGTGTGTGGACAATGGACATGATCCCATCCGGGGTCAGGAACAGGTGATTTTACCCTATTTGCTGCATTTGGCTAGATCTGGTCTTCAGTTCTCTTCTATCAAAGTCCACCTTGCAGCAATCACAGCCTATAGGAAGTCCCCCACCAGGCTTCTTTGTTTAGAATTCCGGTGGTAAAGGATTTCCTTGAGGGCTTAAAAAGGTTTATCCACCAGTCAGGTCTCCCTCTCCTCCTTGGGAGCTTAACATTGTGTTAACAAAGTTGATGGGGTCTCCTTTCGAGCCTATTCATAAAGCTTCCTTACAGCATTTAACATGGAAAGCCGCGTTCCTGGTGGCCATTACTTCTGCTCGCAGGGTCAGTGAGATCCAGGCTCTTTGCTGTAAGGAACCTTATACTGTGTTTCACGCTAACAGAGTAGTTCTCAGAACTCATCCTAGCTTTTTGCCTAAAGTGGTCTCGGACTTCCATATTAACCAGACTATCACTTTACCTACTTTTTTTCCGAATCCTTCGAATCCTCCGCAAAGATCTCTTCACTCACTAGATCTCAAGAGGGTTCTGAAGTTTTATTTGGACAAAACAAAGACACTGAGGAATTCGGAACGTTTGTTTATTAACTATGGTCCTGTTAATACAGGTTCTGCAGCTGCCAACAAATCCCTTCCGGGGAAGCCTAAGGCACATTCCACTAGGGGGAAAGCTTCTACCACGGCTCTCCTGAGGAATGTCCCCATGGCAGAGATTTGTAAAGCAGCTACATGGCGATCAGTTCATACCTTTACTCGCCACTACTGTTTAGATGCTGACACGCAGGCAGATGCTCAGGTTGGGCAGGCCTCGCTGAGAAACTTGTTTGCAAATACTGTTTAAAATGTGTATCTTAATTGAGTTCTCTGTGTTTTGCTCATCCGCACGGAAGTGGGTATGGGCTTGCTACTCTATTCAGTGCTTATGACTATTGATGAGTATCCCCTGGAAGAGAAGGATAAGTTACTTACCTGTAATCCTAGTTCTCTTCCAGGGGTATACTCATCAAAGTCATAAGCAACCCGCCCTCCTCCCCGGACGAGCATTGACAGTTTACTCGATATTCTTGCATCTTTGATGCAGGTTCCTACAGGTTTCTTATACCGTACAAAAGAACTGACCTAACTGTCACCTGTGGTGCATGATGGGAGCAGGGGCTCCTGGAGGTCTTAAAGGCATAGTGCTCAGAGTCTGTGAGGCCTTAAAGGCGAGGTGCCAGTTTTTCCTTTTCTGTACAGGGATGTTATTTATTTATGCAGCCTTATTTGGGCTAATTGCCTGGCATTACTGTTTTCTTGATGAAAATAAAAGGTTTTTTGCGGAATGCTCTTACTGTACATGTCCTTCTCTTACATTATATGTTTATATGGCATTTTCATACTAGAGAAATACATGTAATTCTGGCTTCTTAGCCTATTGGATATGTTTGAGGCTGCATATTTTTTATGTAATATATGTGTGTTATTTCGTACTATGTACTCCTTTTCTACTACATACACATATATATGTATTTTTATATATGCTCCGGGTTCCCGCACGTGGGCGGAGATTATTCAGTGCTTATGACTTTGATGAGTATACCCCTGGAAGAGAACTAGGATTACAGGTAAGTAACTTATCCTTCTCTTCCAGGGGTATACTCATCAAAGTCATAAGCAACCCTCCCTCCTCCCCGGACGAGCATTTTTAGTATATTTTTGTAGTGATTGCATCTTATAATCAGGTTGCTACAAGTTAGTACACCGTAAAAAAAGAACTGACCTAACTGTCACCTGTGGTGCATGATGGGAGCAGAGGGGCTCCTGGAGGCCTTAAAGGCACGGTGTCCAAGTTCTTGGAAGCCTTAAAGGCAAGGTGCCAGTTTTTACTGTACTGTGATGTTTATTCATCTATGCAGCCTATGGGCCAACTGCCGGCTATTACCTGTTTTTTCCTTTCTGAAAATAAAGGTTTTCTTGTATGACACTATTACAGTGTATGTTCTCTATTACAGAGTGTATGTGGGAGATTATTTTTTGTACAAGAAAAACCTATGTAATTTTGGCATTTTGCCCTATTGGAATTATGTTAGGCTGCATATTTATGTATTTATATACATGTATATATGTATGTCGCGGAAGTGCTATGCACTTGTGATCCCCAACATACACATATATGTATATTTCTATATGCTCCGGGATCCCGCACGTGGGCGGGGATTATTCAGTGTTTATGACTTTGATGAGTATACCCCTGTAAGAGAACTAGGATTACAGGTAAGTAACTAATCCTTAGCTCACGTCTGCAAAGCATCTACCAGGTCTACCCTCCATATGTTCACTAACAATTACTGCGTGGACGTTCTGGCTAGACAGCAAGCTTAGAGTTGGCCAGGTTGTCCTACGTACACTTTCCCAGTTTACTGCAACAACCTCTCGCTAAGCCACCACTTTTTGGAGAACTGCTTTACAGTTGATGCACAGCATGTGTATCTACAGCTACACATGCAACAAAACGAAAATGTTACGTACCATGTAAGCACCTGTTTGTGGCATGTGGTGCTGTAGATTCACGTGTGCCCACCCCCTCCCTGGTTCCCTGAGGTTGTTGCAGGTTTGTAGGAAACTGGATTTGTTGCAGTTGTCCTCCACTTTTTTGCCCTATTTTGGACTACTAGATGTTGGTTTTCAACTCTGCCGGTGCACTGAGGTCAGCTAACCAGACCTCTGTGCCAGTGCTCGCTCCCCTAAAACTAGTTAAAGCCTAATTGTAACCCAGTTGGCAAGGACGTTTGCACCCCTATAAGTCCCTAGCAAATGGTACCCCTGGCACCTAAGGCAAGGGTACTAAAGAGTGTCCCTAAGGGCAGCAGCATTTCTTATGCCACCCTAAGGAACCCAAACACACATTACATGCAGACTGCCATTGCAGGCTGCGTGAAATGGCGCAAACCATTCTGAAAACATGACATGGCACACTCACCTTGTCATTCCAAAATGCACTGCATGTACTATATGCAAGTCACCCCTACAGCAGACCTTAGAGTTCTAAGACAGGGTGCATTATAGTATATGTGAGGACATATCTGCATGAGCAGATATGCCCCTGTAATTTGTAGTTCTTTTACTAGATATTACAAGTGCTCAGGAAAGTTATCTTAAGACATGTACTGGGCACTGGTCATCACGTGTTACCCAGCTACATGATGCCTTCACTGAAAATACTGGTGTTTGGTATCAAACACCTGGTTGTAATAAATCTGTACTGATGCCAGTACTAGATTTGTTATGGCATGCACCCAGAGAGGGCACCATAGAGGTGCCCCCTGAAACTTTACGAGTCTCATAGTGTGCTGGCTAACCAGACTCCTCCACCCTGTCACCACAGACTCCTTTCTAACCCTCTGCCACTCAGAGCCTACGCTCTGAGCTCAGAAACCATGTCTGCTATGGAGGAAGGTGTTCACATCTCCTCCAGCAGGATGGCTAGTGAGATTAGCATGGCACGGACAGAGACTTCAAAGCCTCTGCTGCCTTTGATATGCAACCACGGCTACCTCCAGACTTTGAGAATGCCACCCCCTGCCCTGAGGCCCATTTGCCACCAGGACAGGCAGGAAATTAGTCCGGAGGCTTGTTATACTGTCAGACTAGTTGCACCCCTAAGGTGGGCAAGAAGGATTTCACCATCTTTGTTGTGGTGAAATAAGGAACTCCGGGTCAGGGTTCTCTTCCATGGGATCCTCGTCAATAGTCATAAGCACTGATTATTCCTGCCCATGCGCGTGGACCCCGGAATATATGAAAATATATGTTCGAGGCATATGAGCTGCAGATTGTATACGTTTGCATAGATCGCCATCTGGTGTTGGGCTCGGATGTTTGCACTTTGTTTTTGTCTTGGAAGAAGTCTTTGTAGTCACGAGGCAGGTGACTCCTCCTTAGGTCGACAGTGCGCATGGGCATCGGCTCCATCCCCAGATTGTTTTTTCCGCCATCGGGTTCGGATGTGACTTGCTGCGCTCCGGGTCGGTGTCTTTATCAAACCCCCCCCTTTCGACGCGCAATCACTATTACTCTACGGTATTGTCTCGATCGCGTTCCTTTGACGCGTACCCTCCACACTCGAAGAAAACTTCAAAAAACTTTGACGCGGGCCGTTGGGCCTACCCGCGCCGGTAACGACGGAAGTCCATGGAACGGACTCCCTTCAAGAAATGTCAACTGTGTGGTGCTAAATTCCCACACTCGGACCTACACTCCGTTTGTAATCTGTGCCTCTCTCCAGAACACCGAGAGGACAACTGTGAGGCTTGTCTATCGTTCAAGTCCAAGAAGACCATTCGTGATCGTCGGGCTCGACGCCACGAGATGTCCCGAGGAACCGGTTCCATTCCGGATATCTTCCATCCAGGCCCCGACAGCCTTCCGCAAGAACAGGAGGAACAGGTCTCGGTCTCCGAAGCAGATGACTCAGAAGACGAAGTCACCCCAGCTCAGCGGACCGTGAGTACCGAGACCCCTGCCCTACCCAAGCCCATACCAAAGGCTCCAGTAACACCTTCGCCTCAGGTCCACACCGAACAAATATTTCGGGCGCCCCGCCCTCGGGCCCGGCTACGAAAGACAAAGACAAGCCTTCCGGCTCCGACTCGAGCCAGCCACTTGGTCCCGGAAAAACACCCTCGGCACCGGAAACTAAGCCCTCCGCGATGCCGCGCCCTCCTCAGTCGGCACCGGAAAAACATTCGGCACCGAAACAGCTAAAGGACTCTTCGGCACCGAAGCAACCGGATAAGACTTCGACACCGAAGACCTTGGAGCTGAAACCATTGAAGGAAAAATCTTCCACAGCTAAACCTCCGAAACAATTCGCACTGAAGGGTTCGGAGCCGGAAAAAGCTTCTAAACCGGACACTGTTCCTAAACAGCCAAAGACTGTTTCTAAAGAAAAAGCTTCGGCACCAAAGAAGGGCATCGGATCCGAAGAACTTTTTGTCCCAGATCCAAAACAGACAACCATCCGTATACACCCAAAGACTGGTCATATGGTTACCACACCACCTACAAAGAGGAAACCAGAACATTTGCAATATTCACCGGTTCCTCCAAAGAAGATACACATGGGCACTAATACTTCACCACCTCCTCCTCCACCTCCACCCATTAACCCTAATTTACTGATTTCTCCAGTACACTCTCCCGAACACACTTTCCCACTACCACAACCAGAGGATAGTGATTATGGACATGGGGATGGGCAAGGGGATGACAATATAGTCCCATTAGATACTGATGATACTGATGATCCACCACAGGATCCAGATCCATGGCATGACTATAATACCGATCCTGATTTACACAACGACCCGGATCTTTATCCCTCAAAACCATCCCCACCAGACGACAATGTAGGTTTTGCCCAACTAATAGATCGAGCCGCAACATACCACGGGGTAAATTTACACTCAGACCCTGTAGAGGAGGATTTTCTCTTAGACCTTTGATCAACCACAAAAATCGTCATATGTCCTATCAATGCTGAAAGGTCTACTTAAACACGCTCCAGAAGTGTTTAAAGACCCGGCTAGGGTTCTTAACCCCAGAATAGATAAAAAAAAAATACAAAGCAGCTCCCAGTGACCCCATATACATTAAGGGTCAACTCCCTTTAGATTCCCTGGTCGTAGCTAATGCACGTAAATGGGCAAATTCTCAGGGGTCAGGTGACACCCCACCTCGTGACAAGGAGTCTAAATTATTAGACGCATCAGGCAAACGTATGGCGTCTCAAGCTGCAAACTATTGGAAAATAGCTAACACACAAGCCCTCTTGGCAAGATACGACAGGGCTCACTATGATGAGCTGGAAAAGCTCATTCAACACCTACTTCAACAAGACAAGGCCAATGACCTCATACAGGAAGGCAAACTAATCACAAACACACCCATCAAGTGTGCGCTAGACGCAGCAGACACCGCGTCCCGCGCAGTAAATACTAGTGTTTTACTACGCAGACATGCCTGGCTCAGGATATCTGGCTTTAAACAAGAAGTGCAGACCATTATCCTTAATCAGCCCTTTGACCACGAGCACCTCTTTGGCCCTGCAGTGGACACATCTTTAGAAAAGATCAAAAAGGACACAGAGACCGCTAAGTCAATGGGAGCCTTGCAGTCATCTTCTACTAGGGGCTCCTTTCGACGCTCCTTTTACAGAGCAGGCTCAAAAACAAATACACCAGAACACCCATCCTCATCCTACAAAAGCCCCAATCAGAGCTCCTTTTCCAAAGGATACTATAGGGGAGGTTACAGGGGTAACAACAACAAGGGCAGAGGCAGGGGTAATAACACCCGCAGCTTCTAATACCAAGCAATGACTTTCCTGCGCTTCCCCCCCGATTTCCACTCCTGTCGGGGTACGTCTCTCACAGTTCCTGCCTGTCTGGAATTCCATCACAACAGACAAGTGGGTAAGACAAATTATCCAGTATGGTTATTGCCTGGAACTCACTTCTACCCCTCCAAACATTCCTCCCATACAGCGTCCAATGTCATCAGAACACTTAACGCTTCTCAAACAAGAGGTTCTTGCACTATTACAAAAACATGCAATAGAGCCAGTTCTCGTGCCTCATCAAGGCACAGCTGTCTACTCCCGCTATTTTCTAATTCCAAAAAAGGATGGCTCTCTCAGGCCTATACTAGACCTCAGACCACTAAACTTTTACATCCAATCGGACCACTTCCACATGGTCACTCTCCAACGAATGCTTCCATTACTTCAGCAATGCGACTTTCTCTCCACTCTAGATCTAAAGGACGCCTACTTCCATATTCCCATTCATCCCGCTCACAGGAAATATCTCAGGTTCGTGGTAGATGGTCAACACTACCAATTCAAAGTTCTCCCATTCGGAGTCACCACAGCACCCAGAGTCTTTACCAAATGCCTCGCAGTGGCGGCAGCCCATTTAAGAAGACCGCACATTCATGTCTTCCCTTATCTGGACGACTGGCTCATAAAAGCGAAATCACACAACAGCTGTGTCCAACATACACATAGCACAATTCAACTACTTCACAGTTTGGGATTCACAATAAACCTCGACAAATCCCATCTCCAACCGTCCTGCACACAACAATACTTAGGGGCTGAAATAAACACTTCCAAAGCTCTAGCATATCCCAATACAGTCAGGATAAGCACTATCAAAGCTCTAGTCCAAAGATTTCAGCCTCAACACTCACTACCAGCGCGAGTGTTCATGCAATTAATAGGGATGATGGCCTCTTGCATTCTCCTCGTCCCTTATGCAAGACTCCAGATGCGTCCCTTACAGGAGTGTTTGGCACGTCAGTGGAACCAGGCTCAAGGTCAGCTGACAGATCTGGTGTTGGTAGACGACCGCACCCATCGCTCTCTGCAGTGGTGGAACATTCAAAACCTTTCCAAAGGGCGGTCGTTCCTCGACCCGGTCCCACAGGCAGTGCTAACAGACGCATCGCTCACCGGCTGGGGAGCTCATCTCCAAACCCATACCATTCAGGGTCTCTGGACCCCCCAGCAAAGACAATTCCACATCAACTACTTGGAATTATTAGCAATCTTCCTAGCGTTGAAATCGTTTCAACTACACCTCCTAGGGAAAGCTGCCCTGGTCCGTACAGACAACATGACAGCCATGTATTACATACAGAAGCAAGGGGGAACACACTCCCTACAGCTTTCACACCTAGCTCAAAGCATATGGAGATGGGCCATTCCGCAAAAGATATATCTCCTTGCAGAACACCTCCCAGGAGTAAACAACTAGATCACAGATCTGCTCAGCCTTCAAACACAACAGATCCACGAATGGGAACTTCATCCTCAAGTTCTTCCATTCTTTCATATGTGGTGACACCCAGAAATAGATCTGTTCGCCACACATCAAAACGCAAAATGCCCAAACTTCGCGTCCAGGTATCCACACCCATTGTCCAAAGGCAATGCGCTATGGATGAACTGGTCAGGCAAATTTGCTTACGCTTTTCCGCCTCTCCCACTCATTCCGTTAGTGGTTCGGAAACTCAAACAGCATTCCCTCACAATGATCCTCGTTGCTCCAACATGGGCAAGACAACCATGGTTCACAACCCTATTGGAACTATCAGTAGTTCCTCATCAAAAACTACGCCTCTCACCCAGGCTTCTCACTCAGAACCATGGAGAGATAAGACATCCAGATCCCAATCAACTCAACCTTGCGATCTGGCACCTGAGATCTTAGAGTTTGGCTACCTTAACCTCCTGCCAGACTGTATGAACGTTATTAAAGAGGCTAGACGTCCTACCACCAGGGCATGCTATGCAGCAAAATGGAAACGATTTGTCATTTATTGTACACACAACAAAATCAACCCACTAGATGCTTCCATTCAGAACATCTGTTACCTCTTGCATCTACAACAATGTAACCTAGCATATACATCTATTAGGCTACATCTAGCTGCCATAGCAGCCTATCTACAAAACAGACAACACTTGTCTTTGTTTCGAGTTCCCGCTATCAAAGCTTTTATGGAAGGACTTAAAAGAATAATTCCACCAGGAGTTTCACCCTCTCCGGTGTGGAACCTAAACGTTGTCCTTACCAGACTCATGGGTCCCCCTTTTGAGCCTCTCCACAGATGAGAACTACAGTTTCTCACTTGGAAAGTGGCCTTTTTAATCGCTATCACATCTCTCGGAAGAGTTAGTGAACTCCAGGCATTAACCATACAAGAACCATTTTTACAAATCCATCATAACAAAGTGGTTCTTGGGACTAACCCAACATTTTTACCCAAAGTAGTATCTGCCTTCCATCTCAACCAGTCTGTTGAACTTCCAGTGTTTTTCCCTCAACCAGACTCGGTGGCAGAACGAGCTCTACACACCTTAGATGTTAAAAGAGCAATACTATACTACATTGAGAGAACAAAATCCTTTAGGAAAACCAAACAACTCTTTGTGGCTTTCTCCCCACCTTATAAGGGTAATCCCATATCCAAAGCAGGGATTGCAAAGTGGATTGTTAAATGCATACAAATATGCTACATCAAAGCCAAACGCACATTAACCATTCCCCCTAGAGCTCATTCTACACGCAAACTAGGGGCTTCTATGGCATTCTTAGGGAACATTCCCCTAGATGACATATGCAAAGCAGCAACTTGGGTTACACCACACACCTTCACAAAATACTATTGTGTAGACATGCAGGCAAAACAACAAGCTAGTGTGGGCCAGGCTGTATTAAAGACACTATTTCAAACTACTGCAACAGATAAAGGTAGCCACCGTTAAGGAGGTAACTGCTGTATAGTCTATGCAAAAGTATACAATCTGCAGCTCATATGCCTCGAACGGAAAATGCTACTTACCAGTATGCATCTGTTCTTGGCATGTAGAGCTGCAGATTTGTATACGCCCCCCCGCCTCCCCGGATACCTCTATCTGTTCCAGTATTATCTTAATTAGATACATTACACATGGACATCTTTCTACTTCTCACTACTCCATCGTAACCCTGCACGGCAAAAACAATTTGGGGATGGAGCCGATGCCCATGCGCACTGTGTACCTAAGGAGGAGTCACCTGCCTCGTGACTACAAAGACTTCTTCCAAGACAAAAACAAAGTGCAAACATCCGAGCCCAACACCAGATGGCGATCTATGCAAAAGTATACAAATCTGCAGCTCTACATGCCAAGAACAGATGCATACTGGTAAGTAGCATTTTCCATATATATATAAATATATATATATATATATCCATATATCCACAACACCAAGATTTGCCCTCCTTCAACTTCTTCTCATCCCAGTTGGAACAGAAGGGCACGAACTCCAGTTTTGAGGTCGCAAAGTTTCTTTATTTTTACACTATCATGCTGCCATAACGCGTTTCGGTAACAGCCGTTACCTTGATTACCATGATATACATACATATTATTTTTTCACAAACCAATGCAGCCTCCAAGAAAAAACAAAGGCTAACCAATGCTCTGGAACTTTGTTTTTGCAGCAAAACACAGAAAACAGGAGAACGAGGAGACACTTGAACTCTCTTTAATGAACAGCAGAAAGTTGTCTTGCAAAACCGCAGGCATTGTTAGCCCATAGGCTGCATTGAAAACCTAACAGCATAGAAAGTGAAAGCAATTGCAAGCATAAACCTAAGGAGTTACCTTTTTTCTGGCAGAAATTTTGCTTTTTCTGTCAGAGTATGCCTCCTCTTTTTGATTCTTGCCTCTCCTGTGGCAAAAAGGCCAAAACAGATTCCCATTCCTTTTGTATCCTCTGCCTTCCTGAGTCTCATAACCCTGAGACCTGCCAATACTGCAAGAATCTTTCAAGACGCACTCTCAAGGAGAGAGAAAGAATCCGTCTTTATGGCCTCTCGGAGAAGAAAAAATCTACTACCGCTAGAGGCAAATCTCCAGTGAGGTACAAGAAGAGGAGACATAGGTCGACTTCTAAGAGTAAGGTCCCAGTCTGTTCTTCGGCGCCTGGCTCTGCGTCAAATGCTTCCAACAACAAGGAAATCTGCTGTGAGAGTCTATCCAGCCACGAGACTGCCGTCGAAAGTGTCGGAACATCGCTAGTTGTCAACTTCTCAGGAACATAGAGGTACGTCTACCCATCGACGTTGGCTCAACCTCCTCCGTTGCTGCCAACCCGCCGACGGTCAACTTTGAGGAGTCGATCTCCATTGGCACCCACTCATTGCCCAATGTCGAGAGATTGCTCTACGTTGTCGCTGTAGTTAGTGTTCGATGTTGAGGCGAAGCCCTCCGTTGCCGTCAACTCGGCGGCAGTCAATGTCGAGGACTCAATCCCTGTTAACGCCGACAGGGCGAAACATCGCTATCCGTTGTCGCCGTTGCTATGGCGTACGACATCAAGGAGAAGCCCTCCTTTGCCGTCAACCCGGCGGCGGTCAACGACGAGGCCTCGATCAGCTCTAACGGCATCCAGAAGAGGTTAGACGTCCAGAGCACGTTCTCCATCGCTGTCTCCCCGCACGACGTCGACACATCGGTCTCCGTTGGCCAGTTCACTCTGTGTCGAAGCACCAGTCTCCGTCGGCGGGGCATCGCTCAATGTCGAAGCAGAAAACTCACTCAACATCAGCTCTTCAGTCTCTGTCGGCGACTCACACCCCGACATCAAGAACTCAATCAGTGTCTTCTCAACCAGAGGTCTTGGTGGCACATAGCCGCTCGACGTCGAGGCATTCTCACCTTTCGACGTCGATGTACCGCTCACCATCTGTAAGACAGTCTATCCGCTCAACGTCAAAGGGGCACTCTGTGTCTTCAATCTGGCAAACAAGATCGCCTCCGGTTCCGCTCTCGATGTCGAGAAGCTCCACTTCGCCCTCTCCGGGACGGCGGGCACGGAAGACCACACCACAAGTTACTCTTCCTCCTGCGCAACGAGATCTCCTTCCATTCACCTCTCTCCCAGATGGCTCCTCCAAGTACACCACTGGCAGAAATCTTCCAATACGCAGATTCAGCAGCCTTTGGACTACTCTAGCCCTCTCCACACATCACCTCTGGCTCGTTTGGTATAGACAGTGGATCTTTCTCCTACCACCCCTTCCAGGGGTCGACAAAGTGACCGGAATCCAACTCCATCATGACTGATGTCCACTTCACGTAGCCACCGTAAGAGGCGTAGAACATCTTCTTGGTCTTCTTCTACGCACTCTTCCAAAAGAGACTATTCTCCCATGTTATCGGGCAGTCCACCCTCCAGAATATCCCCGGTAGTTAACATTAATACTTTTCAAGACGTGCTTGCGAGGGGATCGCACAAATTGAACATTGAGATGCCCGCTCCTCAAACATCACCGTCGGTCATCTTTGAGATTCTTCACCAAAGATCAGCAACAAGGCTTTACTGCCTTTGGTTCCGGGGCTTCTACAGCCAGTCATGGATATCTTCCTCACCCCAGTGTCGCTCAAAACAGCTCTTGCAAGGATCCTAAAAAAGTATTAGCCACCAGAGCAAGATCCTCTATTCCTCAGGGCTGATCCTCCTCCAGACTCTTATCATTGCTGCTGCGAAGAAGACTCATGCAGTAGCCTCCTCTTCAATGGTGCCTCCAGACAAGGAGAGCAGAGCGCAGGACTCATGGGGAAGGAAAGCTTGTGGCTCTGCAGCTACATCATTGAAGGTATCTAGCTCTTCAGCCCTTTTGGGGCGCTATGATAGAGCACAGTGGGACTGTTTAGAGCGCTTTAAGGACAAACTGCCCAAAGAGAATCGCCTGGATTTTGGAGAGATAGTTCAGGAAGGAGGTTTAGTGGCGAACCAAATGAACAGTGCGGCAGCAGATGGGGCGTCTCTGGCTGCACACTCTTACTCTCATGGCATCTGTGCTAGAAGATCATGCTGGTTACGACTCACTTCCCTGAGGCCCAAGAGCGAATTTGGAACCTCCAGTTTTCAGGGAATTCCCTTTTTGGCTTGCATGCAGAGGAAGAGATGGCCAGGATGAAATCTGAACCGGACACTCTAAAGGCGGTGGGTCTGGAGAAGAAGGAATTCCGTCGCTGGTACAGGCCTTATGACCGCAGGCCATTCCATCAGAGGGTTCCAACCCCTCAGTGGTCTCAAAGGCAGTATCACCAGACCAAAACGCACTACCAAGGGCGTGGGCCTTCCCGTGGGTGAGGCACACAGCGTCAACCCCCCTCCACTACCAAGAATACAACCAAGGAATGATCAGTCGCTGCCCCTGTCGCCATTACCCACTCCAGTGAGGGTAAGTATCGCCTACCATGAGCAAGAGTGGCGCAGCATTACGAAAGATCAATGGGTCCTGGGTATACTGCAGAATGGATACGCACTACGTTTCCACTATCCACCGTAGGCCACCATCCTCCAGTAAAAACAAGATGTCACCAACTGTCATTGTTACAGCAAGAGGTATCCACTCTCTTACAAAAATCTGCCATAGGGGAAGTTCCTCCCTCCCAGCGAGGAAATAGGGTTTACTCGAGATTTTCTACTACAAAAGAAGGGCCGCAAGGCAGAATTCAGGCCTATATTGGATCTTCGCATCCTCAACAAAGCCATCCGAAGAGAAACATTTCGTATGCTGGCTCGCCATCAAATATATCCTAATCTCCAACAAGGAGACTGGATGTGCTCGATTAGACCTTCGGGATGCGTCTTTCCATGTTCCAGTCACCTTGCGCCACCAGAAGTTCCTACGCTTCATGGTAGGGACCAAGCACTACCAGTACAAAGTCCTTCCATTCGGCTTGGAGTCTGCTCCTTGAGTGTTCACCAAATGCATAGCTGTAGTAGCTGCTGCTCTACGTCGCCAGGGACTGTTATCCGTACCTAAACAACTGGCTCCTGAAGAGCTCATCTCCTCAGAGTGTAAAAGACCACTATCAAATCTGTCTAGAATTGTTACAGCGGATGGGCCTTCAGGTCAACCTGGAGAAATCAGTTCATCAACCTACTCAGAATACATTACCTGGGTGCCACTCTAGACTCCAGCACAGAAAGAGTGTATCCTTCGGAGGAGAGACTATTATCAATTACTCTGAAATGCGAGTCTTTTTCAAGCTCATCATCCCTCGGTCCGGTAGGTTGCATCGCTCCTGGGTTCGATGCCAGTCTGGCATTGGGGACTAGGAAAATGCAAGATGAGGCTGCTGCAGCAGGATCTGGAGGACAAATGGGATCAGAAAACCGCTCGATGGGACAACAGAATTCTACTTTCCCAAGCTGCGAGATCATCCATCCCATGGTGGACTCATCGGAAAAATCTCCTGGTGGAAGTTCCCTTCCATCAGACTCCTCCAACACAATCTATGATCACAGACGCCTCCCTTCAGGGTTCGGGAGCTCACATGGGACCTCTGTAGACTCGGGGCCAGTGGTGGAGCAAGGTCCAGGCATATCACATCAATATGCTGGAGTTACGGGCAGTGCATCTTACCCTCAAGGCTTTCTACCCGTCCAGACAGTCCGAGTCCATATTGGTCCAGACGGACAACACGACCACTATGTATTATCTTAACAAAAGGGAGGGACCTGTTCGCGTCCTTTGTCCTTGGAGGCTCAGGCGATCTGGCATTGGCTTCTAGCCAGACAACTGTCAATCACGGCAGTCCATCTTCCAGGAGATCAAAATGCTCAGGCAGATTCCCTAAGTCGTCGTTTCAAAGATCAGCAAGACTGGGTTCTGCACGACGAGGCGGTGGCAGACATTTTCCAAAAATGGGGTAATGCAAGCATCGATCTCTTCGCGGACGACACAATAAAAAAATGCCAAGACTTCGCATCAAGGTTTTACTGACCAGGGTTGAAAAGGAATGCCCTTTTGATCAATTGGCCAGGGAGCTTTTTGTATGCTTTTCCTCCTCTACTTCTCATCCTGCAGGTCATAACCAAGCTCTCCCACTCCAGAGTGAGGATGATACTGATAGCACCAGACTGGCTATGACAGTGTTGGTATCCCGGCCCTTCTACACTTCTCGGAGTGTCTACACAGGAGGCTTTCGTGCATGCCGGACCTGCTGTCCAAAATGAACGGGAGGATCCATCATCCCAACCTTCCCTTGCTGAACTTGGCAGCATGGCTCCTGAGGTCCTCCAGTATGGACACCTAGGTCTTCCTAAGGACTGCATGAACATTTTGAAGGAATCTATAAGGCCTTCCACGGGGCATTCTTATGCTTCTAAATGGAAAATGTTCTATATGTGGTGTGTGCAAAATGGTTTTTAACCTACCAAAGGGCAAAAGGAGGTAATTCTCCCATATCTCCTCACTTGGCCAAGTCTGGTCTAAAATTAGCTTCTATAAAGGTACATTTTGCTGCCATTACGACATACAGAAAGTCACCTACTCAGCCATCTTTCAGCTTCAGGTGGTTAAGGATTTTCTACAGGAGTTAAAGAAAGTTGTTTCCCCCCCCAGTCCGTCCTCCTTCGCCTCCCTGGGAACTCAATCTGGTTCTTTCCAAGCTCATGGGTCCCCCCTTTGAGCCAATTCACAAAGCGACCCTTCAACATCTTACATGCAAAGCCTCCTTCTTGGTGGCAATCGCTTCCGCTCATAGAGTGAGCGAGATTCAGGCACTCTGCTTTAATGAACCGTACACAGTTTTTCACCGCAACAGAGTAGTTCTGAGAACCCACCCTTCCTTCCAACGGTGGTGTCGGATTTTCATGTTAACCAATCCATCTCTCTGCCTACTTTCTTCCCCAATCCTTCCACGCCAGCTGAGAGGTCTCTCCATTCTTTAGACCTAAAGAGAGTTTGAAGATTCTATTTGGACAGGTCTAAGGCTATTAGGAAGTCTGATTACTTGTTTGTAAACTATGGTTCCATCAGAACAGGTTTCCCAGCCTCCAAGCGTTCAATCTCCAGATGGAAAGTGTCATGTATCAAGCTGGTTTACCAATTGGCAAATCAGCCTCTCTCGTCTTCTCCCAAGGCTCATTCCACTAGGGGAAAGACAGCTACGCTGGCTTTTCTGCACAATGTACCGATTGCTGACATCTGCAAGGCAGCCACTTGGAAGTCAGTACATACGTTCACAAGACATTGTCTCGATTCGGATACTAGAGCAGACACTCAAGTAGGCCAGGCCTCCTTGAGAAATTTATTTCAATGCTGAATTCAGCTCCTACAGTTTATCATTTGCCTGCAGGAGTAGAGGATGGGCTTGCTATTCCATTCAGTGCTTATAACTATTGATGAGGATCCCCTGGAAGAGAAGGATACGTTACTTACCTGTAATCCTAGTTCTCTTCCAGGGGTATCCTCATCAGTCATAAGCAATCCACCCCCCTCCCCGGGCAAATGATCCATTATTATGTCATCTCTTTGTACTCTGACCTCTGGGTCTCCGCAAAGAACAACTGACCTAACTCACCCTTGAGGCATGATGGGAAGCTGGGGGTCATGGCTGCCTTAAAGGCACGGTGCCATCTTATGCTTGCAATTGCTTTCACTTACTATGCTGTTAAGTTTTCAATGCAGCCTATGTGCTAACAATGCCTGCCGTTTTGCAGGACAACTTTCTGCTGTTCATTAAGGAGTGTTCAAGTGTCTCCTTGTCCTCCTGTTTTCTGTGTTTTGCTGCAAAAACAAAGTTGCAGAGCTTTGGTTAGCCTTGGTTTTTTCTTGGAGGCTGCAATGGTTTGTGAAAAAATGTGTGTGTGTGTATATATATATATATATATATATATATATATATATATATAGAGAGAGCTGTATGTTTTCATATATATATATTTTTTTATATATACGCCGGGGTCCCCACGCATGGGCGGGAATTTTCAGTGTTTATGACTTTGAGTATACCCCTGGAGGAGAACTAGGATTCCAGGTAAGTAACTTATCCTTATACACACTCCCCACAGGAAGTGGTCATGTAGAGGGTGTAGTGACCCCAGGGGTCCATAGCCCATTGGCTACTACCCTACACTCCCCTTAACACCCTAAATTGAGTATTTAGGTGGCCCCCTGATACCAGGAAAATAGATTAGTTGGACTGAAGCAGGACAAAGAAGAGCCAAAGATGGGAGAATAGAGGTCCTGTACCAAAGATTGATGCCAAACCCTGCCAGGCTGCTTGTACTGCGACAATCACAGGGACTGACTCGTCCTGAAGCATGCTTGCTTCCCCAACCCCTTGGAGGTCTGCCCAGCGCTTCATCAATCCAGCAACATCTCTCTTGCGGTGGAGGAGCCTTCCCCCTGCACCCGCAGGCACCAAAAGCAACTGTCCGGTATCTCAGTCTGCCGACCGTCTGGTCCAATGAATGAACATGCATCTTGCCAGGAGATGGTCATAGAAGTTCTAGGAGTGCAGCCCCATCTCCCCAGCAAGTTCTGAGACGCTGATCACTCCAGGAGCCCCACACAACCAATACCCTCAGTTCTGGAGCAGTTGCAGCAGCCAAGGCTTGTTGTGTTCAGCCCGGACACCACCACTGAGGAACTTCAAAGCCAGTAAGATCCATGTCAAGAGTGGCCCAGCTGTCCTGTTTTCCCCTCTTCTGAAAAACCGATGACAACTGTGAGAGCCTCTGACCGCTGCGACCCGCCAGACAAAACACCTATGCTCCCAAGTTCACAGAAACAGACGGTGCATTCGTGGTCCAGAGACCCTAAAGAGCCGAACCCCCCTCGGTTCTGGTCCCCCAGTCCCCACTTGTGGCCTTTCTTTCCGGTACTTTTTCCCATTGACTTAAGCAGTAGTGCTCGTGGCTACTGCCACAGCCAGCACCTCTTCATCCGGACACCCCAGGGCAGGTAAACCCGAATTGCTGGTGCATTCCTGGACCTTGGCCCCTACTTATCTTAAGTCTAGAACAGTCCTGTAAGTAATTTGCAAGTGACCATATGCAGTGTGTTTTTCTCATAAGATAACATTACAGCGCTTGAGTCTCATGCCTCAAATCTGACAGCTGTATTTTCTGAGTTTCTGAAAATCGCTAACTCAAAAAGTGCTTACCTGATCACGAAAATCTTGGTGTCTAAATGAATATAAATATCTGTTATTTTTCTAAATTGGTCTCGGACTGCCTTATTGAGTGTGCCTCATTTATGGACTGTGTGTGTGCAACAAATGCCTAACACTCCCCTTTGATAAGCATAAACCACAAAGAGAGCTACAACAAAGAGAGCATTTGTGATTTTTAATTAAAATGGCTGTAAACTAGTAAGGGTTGTCTGGACTATTAGTATAGTGTACCCATTAGTAGGTGCACTACAGAAATAGTAAGCTT
This sequence comes from Calotriton arnoldi, assembly GCA_963921515.1. Taxonomy (NCBI): domain Eukaryota; kingdom Metazoa; phylum Chordata; class Amphibia; order Caudata; family Salamandridae; genus Calotriton; species Calotriton arnoldi. Next base: position 1,036,225 of record CAWUFW010000634.1, on the reverse strand, counting down.
CCTAAATTTTTGATGGGTTTTTTTCTTTAAAAAAAATGTTAATCTGAACTGCTAAGGCCTTGTGTTAAGTCCCCTAGTCCTTTTGTATTAGAAATATAAAGAGTGTTACTAGTCAGTTAGGTCTTAAAAGTCGATTTAGAATTTTTGGGTAATTTTCTAAAAAGGTCCCAGCTGTAATAAAAATGTCTGCCACAGAGGACAGTGTTCAGGAACTCAAGCTGACCCCTTTCTTGGATCTTAGTATGAGGCACTTAAGGAACCTCTGGAAGGCCAACAAGATAAAAACTGGCTTGACTCCTACCAAGTTTCAGCTCCAGGAGCTGCTTGCAGAGTTGGATGCAGCCAAGTTAAAAAAAATAATCCTGACATTCCTGAAAAGGAGGTGGACAGTAATGCAGGTACCCCCGCCCCCCCCAACCAGAGGATACGTGTAGGAAGCGGCCATTTTATGTAGTGTACCAAAAAGAGGTTCACTATGTAGAAAGTACAGATGACCCTTATTGGCTTACAGGGTTTGAATTAAGAATCCCAAATGCTCTCTTTTGTGGTAGTGTGGACGAGCAGTAAAGGCTTATCAGAGGATAGTGTTAATGCATTTGTTGAATACACACTGTCAATAAATGAGAAACGCACTCAAAAAGAAACTCGAGACCAGTTTAGAAAAATAGAAATTTTTATATTTATTTTAACACCAAGAACTTTGTAATTGGGCAAGTACTTTTCGTAATAGCAGTTTTTGCAGGTAAGTAAAAATGTCACTGAAATGCTTTTTTATGTGATAATGCTTTCTTATGGAGAAAAAGGCATATAGTGCATACGGGTATTTACAAACAATTCTCAGGGGTCCCCTTTAGGACTTAAGGTGCTAGGGGGCAAAGGTCCAAAGTGCCACCAACGGTGCGTTTACCTGCCCTGAAGTGCAGAGGTGCTGGACTGGTTGCTTGCCTTGTGCCCTACACTGTAGGAAAGGAGGGGGCACCTACAAACAGGCTGCATAGGGGGACTTGGGTACAAGTCCCGGGCTCCCAACGGGAGGCTTGGTTCGTGTGGGTCCTGGGAGCAGGCGAGTACCATCGGTTGTCGTGGACCCGGGCCGGGGAGCTTGGGTGCAGAGGGTTTTGGTTGGTTGGTTGATGCCAGTGCATCCAAGGCACCCACAGTTCTCGGTTAGACCTGCAAAGGGGGCCACTCTGTGCTGGACTCTGCGATGTTGACTTCCCTCGTCAGCTGCTCGGTGTAGGAGGCTGGCTCAGTATATGATGCACACTTATTTAAGTGATGCACCTTGCACTAATCCAGGCAACCCTTATGGTGAGTTTAGTGGTCTTTGATAACCACAGAATGCTTTCAAAGTAGTAGCTGTGGAGAGCAGCCTTTAGGCTTATCTTGAAGGAGTGTTAAGCAGCTTCTTTTACCAGTTTAATCATGTAGTGTAGGTTACATGAAAAAGAACCACATAGTGGATATGTACAAATATTTCTATTATTATACAACACTCGCTAACACATTGGTATAGCTCCTACCTGGAGATATCAACACAAATGCACAATAATACTTCAATTGCAATGAGGTAAAGTAGCACAAAATACAGTGGTCTCCAGGGAATACCAAACCATATATTAAGAAAGTGGAATGCGAACTGCTGGAGAAGATGGGTCTTGGACCGGAAGACCTAGCGGAGCCGCAGACACAAGGAAAAGTGCCCAGGAACCCCAAGGAGGCTGTGTGCAGAGTGGGATCACAGCTGTAAGCCCAATGGAAGTCAATGGAGAAGTTGCAGTTTTGCAGAAGGACCCTTCCGATAGGACCCCAAAGAATTCCCTTGGAGGACGGAAAGTCCAGGTTACCTACACCAGAGAAGGCAGGTGCATAGGGGTGAAGAGACGTCTGAAACCTCAGTAGACGACGATGGAAGACTTGGAGAAAAGTGCCTCTGGTGAAGAAGTCCTGTGGAATCCAAGGGTGGATTCTGGAAGTGAAGCACCTGCAAGCAGAGGGGACAGAGTCTATGCCACTCATGAGGGGCCAGGAGGCATGGAAGAGCAATGCCCACTGATGTCAGACGGTTCAGACGAGTTGATGGTGACCTCGTCGCTGCAGCTGTGAGGACCAGGCGACACTGAGGAAGAACAGGAGCCATGCACTAGCTGTCCCATGTCGGATGTTGGTGACCAGGGGGTCGGTTTCCGGTGGGAGCACCGACAAGCCTTGGTAGCCGCAGCTGGCATAGAGAATGAAGGAATAACGTTGGGACCAGCATGGTCCAAGGGACTTGCCACAAGCAGGAGAGTTAGAGCAGGCCCAGAGTAAGCCGGGCAACCCACTGAAACCGGGGAAGACCCTTAGGAGGACCCACAGGCCGAAGGCACAGGAATCGAAAGAGGACCTCGAGCAGCTCACCAACAAGGAAGGCCCACGGTGCAGAGGATGCGGTGAGGACGAGATGTACTTGGCAGGTAGGGATGCTGGAGGCTGGTGCTTCATGTAGCCATAAGATCGCTGTAGTGCAGAGCCAACAAGCCTTAGCAACGGCAAGTCGACGCGGTGCACAGGGGTTTGGTCCCAGCGGTGCAGACGAGGGATACTGGCCTCAAAATTGCAGAGAGTACAATTGCGGAGCCTTTTGAAGTCTGTGGGATGTCAGGAGCAGCAGACCGGTCAGCTTCGTTGTGGTGCCTGCAGATGCAGGGGAGTGACTCCTTCACTCCAATAGAGATTACTTCGGGTGTCCTTGATGCCCACAGGTCTGCTGAAGATACTGGAAGAAGCACAGACGATGAAGAAGACGCAGAAAATCGAGACCAGAAGCAGCATGAGTCTTCCTTAGTGCAGTCTCTGTTCCTGGCGAAGTCCAAGTGTCCTGGCGGTCGAAGAGTGGTGTTGTTTCAGGCTTGAGTACCCTGGGGGAAAGGGTTGGAATGACTCAGGGGTCACTCCTAGAGGAGGGGCTGGACAGACGGGAGGATACTCCCATGTCCTTTGTCCAGTTTCGCGCCTGAGCGGGAGCCAAGGGATACCTGAACTGGCTCGAACTGGAGTATTCAAGGAGGGGGCACCAAATGTGCCCCTCGAAGCGGTCTGGTGGCACTAGCAAGCGACCCCAACCCAATACAGTGAGTCCTGTCTGGGAGGTGGTCACACTTCCCTGTGACAGGAAACCTATTGTTCTACCTTCCCCTGCTCAAGCTTGGTTCAGCAGCAGGAAGGCAGAATAGTGTCTGTGGCCGGCAACATCACTAGCTGTTATCGGTAGTACGGGGGGGTACATGAAGGGAGCTCCCCAGTACATGGGATCATACTTCCAACAATTGGAATTGGTGTTGGGGTATGATTGATGTTAGATACCAAACATGACTTGGTTTAGTGCAGCCACTATATAAAACATCTAGTAATGACTGATGTCCACTATATGTTTTGAAATGGCTGACTGCACTTACAAAGCCTGGAGGATCAACTCCAGGGTTTGTAGGGGTGTCCTGCTCATGCAGGGGCACCCTCACACTGATAACCAAGCACCCTGCCCTCAGGACTGAAGAGCCTGCTATAGGGGTGACTTATAGGTTTTATGTGCAGTTACCTCAGATATAAGGAAACATATCTGTCGTGAAAGGTGCAAGCACCAACTCACACAGGCTGCAATGACAGGCCTTATGTCACAGTTTAAGTGCACTCCAATGGGAGGCTCAATACATGCTGCAGCCCATGGGTACCTCAGTACCATATACTAGGGATTTACAAGGGTACACTAGTAGCTAGTTGGGGTTCTACCGAAGTACTTACCATGGTCAATTTAGGGAGAAAGCACAATGGGGTCCTGACCAGCAGGATTCCAATCAGACTGGTCAAAAACATACTGACACCAAGCAAAAAGTGGGGGTAACCATGAAAGCAGATCCTTGGGGGGGCGTGGCTTGGCCGAGCAGCAAGATGGCCGCCTTCTGAAGGGGCTCTGCCGGCTGGGCACATTATCCTGCATCATCCTTATTAAATCGGAGGTCCAGCGTCTCCCGCCCTACTGTGCCTGACTGAGAGCGAGACGAGGAACAAGCCCATGCCTTTATTGGGCTGAACGGAGGAAGATACAGGCGGCTACGAACACCGTGTAGCGGAGCGCCCTCGAGGTGCGGCCTCCCTGCCCAGGTCTGCTCTGTGGAGCCGCTGCGGAGATAATTGCGGCCATCCCCGAGTTACCTTCTCTCCGCCCCTCGCCCGTGGGGAGACTCTATCAGGCGGATCGGCGAGGCAGCGTGGGCCATAGAGACGCTCTGCGCTGAGACCCGGCAACTATCGTGGCCATGGGGAGGCTGCCGTGATCCTTACCCGCTGAAGACAGTGGCGACTGCCTGCGGTACCCCAGATTGGCCAACATCTCCTGCGTGGACCCTTCTTGCTCCTGCTGGCTGGGGTGACACGTACGTCCTGGACCGCTACCGGCCGCGCTGGGGAGCTGCGGGGGGGCCAGTGTCTGCCGTGGCGGAGCCTCGCGGATCCGAGGCCCGCCTGCACCGGGGGTGCTGTTCCTGCGAAAAGCGGAGAGACCCAGAGACCTGGCTCTGAGGACACGTGAGTAATGCAGACGGACCTGATTCCTAACTCCGGGTACTGTACAGCGAGGGCCCTGCTTCCTGAGGTGGTCACCGCTGGGTGACCACTGGGGGCCACGGGCCGCGCACATATCCAGAACCAGGTGGGGATTGTGAGGGCCCTGGGATACGGTGCTGCGAGGTCCTGGGCGGGAGCGTTGAGGGTGCCGGTTTGGGGCGGAGGGTGGCATCTTAGATGGTGCTGTGCTCCCGTCGCCTCTGAGGCTGCTACGCTCCGGCTCTCCCCTCGCTGGTTTTACTCTGATGGCCCCCTAGGTGCTGTTTTACCAGTTAGTAGGCCCAACGCTCGACGAGCAAGGAGAGAGAGCCTTGTTACCTGCCCCTGTGGATACAGACTTCTGTGCCAGAGGTCCAACGGAGCCCTAGTGTGTGCCACCTTAACCAGTTCATCAGCCGCATACACACGTTGCCATGGGGAAAAATGACCCCAAACAGTCCAAACTGCCCTTCGAAAATAAGCGCACAACCCGCGCTGGGGACGCAGGCTCCGAACCTGAAGGTGAATCTTCCCAGGCTGGTGACAAACAAGATGAAGATCTACGTGCCATCATGCTGGAGGTTCGCTTCAAGCTCCGATCAATGGACCCCAAACTTGACACTCTAACAGCAGGGCTCGATACGGTAAAGCGCCAAGTGAATGCTCATGAATCCCGTTTAGACGCCCTGGAGAATCGTGCCAAAGAAGCCCATGAATATCAAGTGGAATCTAAGGAGCACCTCCTAAATATGGAACGGGTTCTTACACTGATAAAGGCGAAAAATGAGGACTTGGAGGCGCGCTCTCGGCGCAACTACCTGCGCATAGCCGGAATTCCGAAAACTACAGCTATTCCTAAAATGGAGCCCTTTGTAGAGGCCTTGTTCCGTGAACTCTTCCCACAGGCTCTTTCTGCATTCTTTGTAGTTGAACGTGCACACCGCTCGCTTGGCCCTCAACCGACCGTAGGTGGTACGCCTAGGCCCATCATTGCACGCGTATTAAATTACCCTCGACAGAGACTCCAGCTTGAAAGCGGCTAGAGAACATGGCCCTATAACTCACCAAGGCAACCACATATCTATCTTTCTGGACTTTACTCCCACGGTTCAGGCCGCACGTAAATAATTTTTGCCTGCAAAACGCCTTCTTCAACGTGCTGAAATCCCCTATGCGATGCTCTACCCGGCGAAGCTGAAGATATCCCATGACGGCCAAGCACACTTCACTGATGCCAAATCAGCGCATAAATTCGTCAAACATATCTGCCCAGGGCGGTCCTCCCCCGGGGCGCCCCTGTACGCGGAGGCGAGGGATAGACTCAGCGACAACGATTGAGCATGGGATCATGCTCGCTGGACACTTACCGCATTGCCTTAAATTCTGATTCTACCGTCATTTAACTTTTCTGTCTTACAGTAGCTTATGCCCCACCATTCGTATAATGACTTCCTTGTTTAGCGCTCTTCAACCGTCCTCCTGTGCTGATAAGTACGCCCGCCACCCTACCTTTAGTGCAGGGCAGTTCGCCGGCAACCCATGCCCCCACAGGGAGATCTCCCAGGGCTCAGTTTGCCTCTTCTTGATTTGGGTATGTTTGGGAGGGGGTGGTAGTGGGATCTCAACCTAGTTGGGGGGGGTTGGAGTGGGAGGGGGGAGGTGTTTGATTTTAAGCATGTATAGTTGGAAGTTTGCAGGCACTTCTAGGTCACACACTTTTTACGCTCCTACATGTATCACGAGACACAGCTTCTATCACCCTCAGCAACAAACTAGTTTAGAGAGCCGCGCTGCGTTCAATCCTTTTAACAGACCGCACACTGCATACGAGTGGTCACCCTACCGCACTAGACGTCGTATTAAATGACCCAAAGTATCGTTTCTCACCTGGAACATACGTGGTCCCAACAACCACAGAAAGGCAAGGCTCACCTACGCTTATCTGATCTGACACAAAATAGACATCTGTTTCCTTCAAGAAACACTTCTCATGCATGCCGCAGATCCCAAATTACACAATAGGTATTGGGGGGAGATACACTCCGCCACATACTCTAACTACGCCTGAGGCACTGCAATACTAATCAGTCGTAATGTGGGCTGGACTACAATTGAATCCTGTGTGGACCCTGACGGTCGCTACGTACTGCTGAAAGGCACGTTGCATACAACTCAGTTGACCCTAGCGGCCGTCTATGGCCCTAACTAGACGACCCTGCACTCTTTGAAACCATATGGACCAAGATAACTCTGTTTGGGGATGACACGATTATTTGGGGGGGACATTTTAACGCAGTCATGCAAGACTCAATGGACCGCGTAGGCACATCTAGGCAGCTAAACCCCAAAACCACCGAAGTACTCAACACCATTGCGCTGGAATATGGCCTTATAGACATTTGGCGCTTATGGCACCCTGACACCCGCGAAGGTACGTGTATCTCCTCCTGTCATAATGCCTGGTCTCGGCTGGATTTCTGGCTGGTCACCCAGAACGTAGCCTCCTGGACCACTAGTATCAAACCCACACACCACGCACACCGTCCGATCATTCCCCTGTTCAGTTAAACTGGACCATACCATTAACAAAACCGCAAGCCTTCAGCTGGCGTCTGCCACCACACGCGCAGCGAGACACCGTATTCCGTGAGGAGGTCCGTGAAGAACTCCAGCAATACTTTGCCACAAACGTCAAATCTGTTGACTCCCCTTCCACACACTGGGAAGCCTTTAAAGTTGTTATACGGGGGGTCTGCATTTCTAAACAATCGGGGGTGTTAAAATCCATCCGTTCCACCCTGGAGTGTATAGAGGGGTAAATACAACAGGCGGAGACTCTATACTTCCAAACGGGCCTAAAGTCGCACCTCGCTACCATTCGTAGTAAAATCTCAGAGTATGATGACTAAGCGGCCCGCAAGACAAATTTCCTAGGTAGAACTGCCAAAGCCCGCATGTATGGGGAGGGTGATCGCCGGGTAAAGCCCTAGCCTACACACTCAAACAACATCGTGCCTCCGCTTATATTTCCGAGCTCTTGGAGGATGACTCCAGCTCTGCACGTGGACAATCTGCTACCCTTGACAGAATGAAGAGATTCTACGAATCTCTATACACTGCGACCCAGACCTGCCCACACGTGGAGTTGCAGACCTACTTAGACTCCATCGAGTTGGTCTGGCTGAGCAATGCGCACCGCGAATACTTAGACGCGTCATTCACCAAAGAGGATATTATCCAGGTTATCAACAGCCTACCTGGAGATAAGGCGCCTGGCCTAGATGGCTTATCAGCCTCTTTCTACAAAACCTACGCTACTGAACTGGCTCCTTGTTTATTAGAAGTATACCAAGAATCCCTCGAAATTGGCCACCTCCCCCCGAAGATGCGCGAGGCCGTGATCGTGACAATCCTGAAGCCAGATAAACCGGCAAACAAGTGCGATTCCTATCGCCAGCTTTCCCTTATTAACATTGATGCGAAAATACTTGCCAAACTTATCGCCAACAGATTGCAGCCACTTTTGCCCATCATCGCTAGACCGGACCAATCTGGCTTTATTCCCGGGAGATCTACCTCTCACAACCTGCGTACCTTTTTCTCTATACTCCACCAGTTAGAACCCAACCTAGCAACGCCTTCTGCGTTTTTAGACGCTACGAAAGCGTTCGATTCCCTCGAGTGGCCGTTCCTCTTTACTATTCTCCCCAGGATTGGCATGAGCCCCAATTTCTTGAAACTCATTCATTTATTATATACTAATCTGACTGCCAGATTCCAGGTGAACGACTTGCTATCGGAACCTTTCCCCGTAGCCCGAAGAACTAGGCAGGGATGCCCCTTGTCTCCCTTATTATTCGCGATAGCTATGGAACCTCTTGCGGCCAGGATGCGTCAACACCACACAGCCAGAGGACTTGGCCTCACAGACAGGGGCTTGATTAAATCAACATATGCCAACGACATCACACTATACATCTGGGAGCCAGACACGAATCTCAACCCCGTGCTATGCGAGATTCTCCTATTCGGAGGCATGTCGGGTATACAGGCGAACTGGTCCAAGTCAACCTTACTCACCTTAACACCGGCTCCAATAGTATTGGACCTTGACTTCCCGCTCACCTGGGCGGACCCAGCGGCCCAGTAGATATGGCTCTCTAGCGAAATACAGGATATCTGGCGCCTGAATTAAGGCCAACTCATCACCTGGCTGGAGGGCAAGATCCCCTTTTGGACCAAACTACCGCTATCGCTCGCTGACAGGATAGCAATTGTTAAAATGATCATATTGCCCAAGTTTCTGTACCTCTTTGCCAACATTCCTATCCCTCTCACACAGGCCTTCTTCAAACGACTACGGTCCCTTTTAATCTCTCTAGTTTGGGCGGGTAAACAACCTTGCATCTCCTGGGAGGTCCTGACACTACCATTAGCACAAGGGGGTCTGGGAGCGCCGGACTTTGAACTCTACGCTCTGAGCGCACAGGCCCAATACCTCCACTACTGGGTTCATCCTGTCCCGTTTCAACCCCATGTGGCGGTTGAGAGGGATGTTGCCTTCCCAGCACCTCTACCAGCTGCTATCTATTACACCTACAAAAGGCCCAATGCTGAAATCAATACAGTTGAAAATCTACGCTGGGCCTGGGAGGGACTTAGACGCCGGGCGAAACTACCACTGCTATACGCCCCATCTATGCCCCTGGCCCACCACCCAAGCTTCCCTCCAATGCAGGACACTGGCTCTATTCACAGAGCCCGTCGGATGGGGCTATCCACTTTTGCCGACCTGTACCCGGCAGAGAAATTCCTGCCTCGGCCACAAAACCTGGACGACGCACGTGCCCCTCTCTTGGAACTCCTACTTTACCACCAACTCAGGGCAAATTGTCGGCAAATCCACAGCTCATTTCCCACTGCCCCTGTACCTCTACTCCCTTTGGAAAACATTTTAGCGAATCCCTCGCCCAAGAAGCTTATAACTCGCATTAATAACATTACACAGCAAACCAGCCCGATCACGGCACCCAACGCACTGGCGCAATGGTCCTTAGACTTGGACCCACCACCCACAGACAAACAATGGGATTTTTACTGCGCTCAACTAAAGCGCCTTTCTCCAAATTACAAACTACGGCTAATACATTTCAAATACTTACACAGGTTATACCGTACACCAGTACAACTACAGAAAATGGGCCTGCGCCAGGACGCCACATGCTGGCGCTGTGCGGATACACAAGCTACATTTCTACACTTGGTATGGTCCTGCGGTCCCATTTCATCGTTTTGGGGTAGGGTGTTTGATATTATTCATGAAGTGACGGGCTTCCAGCATGCTCGCACCACCCTCACCCCCATAACTTGGCCATGTTGCTGACGCCCCTCCAGGTGTGAGACGCCTGTCAGCCATGATGCTTCTTCTGGCCAAGCGCCGCATTGCAATACACTGGGGATCACCCCATGCACCCACTGTCAACATCTGGATAAAAGATGTGACCTATTGTCAGGAGATGCTCGCAGCGTACTGAGATCTGTTGCCCACTGCGTCACGACCCCAAGATATCGGGCACCGTTCACTACATGGTTTGGCTGCACACACTGAAGCACCAGCCCACACTCCACAATCGCACCCACCCCCATAGGCTCACCTATACAAACCGTTAGCACAACAGGATCTATAATTTCCTCAATTTCCCCTGGTATCCTGTCCTCGCTCCAATTGGCCATTCCCGGCAGGCCTGAACACTCGTCCCATACAATACCACACACGTGCAGGCAATACAGCGATCTCTTCGCCTTATTTGCCCTACCTCATAATTTCTTGGATTGCAAGTGTCTTAAAACTGTAACATAACGCCCACCCTGATATATCGCGATTGCTGTCAACTGTTTATCTGAATGTATTTCTCTTGTCTCTATTTGTATCAAAGATAACCATGATGTGACCTGCCTGTTTCCTTTCTTTGTTTGTTCGAAAATGATAAAGTTAAAAAAAACACAAAAAAAAACATGAAAGCAGATCCTACTTTCCTACATTCGGTCTTTGCAGCCTTGGAGTCCGGATTGGACTCAAACAAGCTTTGGTTGCTGTAAGAGGTCCGGTACCCCGCATACTGCTGCAGGGCGGCTCCAGTTGGTCCTGGCATCTTCTCACTTGGTAGGGGGACGGATCTGACTTCTTAGAGCACGGTGACCACCTTCTGGGTGGCTGCTTCGTCGGGGGACCCGGTGTTGAGGAGAACGGTGCCTGCAGGTTGCAGGGAAGTGGCTCCTCCACTTCAGTGGAGATGCTAACAGCTTAGCAAAGTGCTGGCGGTCCTTCGAGGCTTTTGGAGGATGCACAGCTGCAGGACGAGTTGGGTTGTTGCAATTGTCAGGACAGAGTTTGGCGCCAAAGTACACCAAACAGTTGTTCGGCTCTTTGTCCCCTTCTTTCTTCAGTCAGATAAATCTGAGTTCCTGGTGTCAGGGGGCCACCTAAATGCTCAATTTAGGGACGTTAAGGGGAATGAAGGGTAGTAGCCAATGGGCTACTTACCATTGGGGTCATTAATCCAATATTTGACCACTTCCTATCAGGGAGTGGGCATAAGCCTGTCCCAGAATTCCTATTTCTTTAAAAATCCATTGGTGGAAATCCATATTCCTACCAAATCAAGATGTGGAATCCTTCATTTGTGAGGCACATCAGGTAGCCCACCTTAGGGGTGTGACTGGCCTGGTAGTGCACCATTCCTCCTAGCATAGCTAATTTCACGCCTGTCCTGGTGCCAAATGGGCCTCTGGGCAGGGGGTGGCATCTACCAGGTCTGGGGGAAGCCGAGATGGCATACCAAAGGCGGCAGGGGCTTTGAAGTCCCTGGTCGTGGTATGCACATTCACTAGCCGTTCTCCTGGAGGAGGTGTGAACACCTTCTTCCGGAGCGGGCACTGTTTCTGGCCTCAAAGCTCGCAGGCACTTACCTGCTAGGGGTCCGAAACCTGTCTGTGCTGGCAGGCTGAACACCAGTAAGCCAGCACACCGCTAAGATGCCCTCTGGGTGCTTGTTTTAATAAATCCACTACTGGCATTAGTATGGATTTATTAAGACAAGGTGTTTGATACCAAACTCCAGAGGTTCCAGTAAAGCCATCACGTAGCTAGGGTTGGTACTCATAATGACCAGTACATGACCTCAACCTGCGTTAGGGCTATAAGGACTACTGTAGGGGTGACTGGCATATATTGCATGCAGTGTCTGTAGGCATGGGTTTGTGCCATGTTGGGTTTTCACTTTTGTCTGCACCATTTCACACAGTCTGCAATGGCCATTTGCATGAGTTTGGTGGTGGGTCCTTTAGGGTGGCACAATACAAGCTGCAGCCCCTAGGGACTCTCTTTAGTACCCATGACCCATAGCAGACTGCTTGTCTTGGTGCAGATAAAGGTGAAAACACGACATTGGCACACATCCCTGTGTGCCATGCCTCCAGACACTGCATGCAGTATAAGTAAGCCACCCCTTACAGCCTTAAGGCAGAGTGGACTATGTTACATGTGTGGACATAACTGCATGAGCAGATATCTCTTTGATGTCTAAATCAATACTTAGATATCACAAGTGAACAGGGATACCATTTTAAGTAAATGTGCTGGACACTGGTAAAAACGAGTGCCCCAGCTACATGATGGCTTCACAGAAGTCTATGCTGTTTGGTATCAAACATCTTGTATTAATAAACCCACAATGATTCCAGTAGTGGATGTATTAATACATGCACCCAGAGGGCACCTTAGAGGGGCCCCCTGAAAACCTACCAGCCTCTAGTGTTCTGGCTGACTGATGTCGACCAGCCTGCCACCACAGACAGGTTTCTGACCCCCTGTAGGTGAGAGTCGCCACGCTCCGAGGACAGAAACCGTGCCTGCTCTGGCCAGAGGTGTTGTCACCTACTCTAAGCAGGATGGCTAAGTAATCAGCATATCAAGCCAGGAGGCTTCAAAGGCCTCTACCCCCTTTGATATGTAACCACGGCTTCCCCCAGACTGCAAAAATGCCAACCCCCTGCCCTGGGTCCATTTGGCACCAGAACAGGTGGGAAATTAGATATGCAGGGAGGTGTGGTGCACTAACAGGCCAGTTTCAACCCTAAGGTGAGCTTCCTGATGTGCCCCCCTTTAGGAAACATCTGCCATCTTGGTGATGGCAGAATTAGGATCTCTGGACCGGGGTTATGGGGGTGTAGTGACCCCCAAGGGTAAGAAGCCCCTTGGCTACTACCCTTCACTCCCCTTAACACCCCTTTAACTAGTATTAAGTAGAGCCCCTGGCACCAGGAATGCAGATTCTGGCGACCTAAGAAGGACACAGAGGAGCCCTGAAGAGCAAGAACTGAGGAGCAGCAACTGACTTGGCACCAACCCTGCTTGCCTGCTGTCCCCAATTGTGTCAAAAATGACTCGTCCTGCAGCTGATCTGCCTCCAAAAGCCTGGGAGGACTGCCAGCAACCATTATTATCAGTGGAGTAGCAGAGCTACTTCCCTGCACCACCCCAAGAAGAGCCGTGACGACTCCTGGCCGTGAAAACCCAACACCAGAAAGCACCACTGCACCCGTACCCCACAGCCTGAGTTGAAGTGGGCCAACGAGGTCCTTCGACCCACAGAGTCGAAGCCCACCTTGGATTTGCCCAGACTGGACTTCCAGTCACCACCTGCAGCCTCCTTGTGCAGACGCCCTCAACTTCGAGTGTCTCTTGCAGCAGGGACCTGACGCCTAAAGACACCACTTCACCCAAGCCCTTCAGCCCGAGGAGAAATGGACCTACGGCGTCCCTACATGCCTGAGCATCTCAAGGACTGAGCCTCCCTGTAGGTTCACCTGGACTCGCCCCCAAGTCCCAGCTTGCAGCCTCTTTTTCCCCAGAACTGCCTCCAATTGAAATCACTGGGCACCCGATGTCTCAGAGCCTAACGAGGTGACCTGTTGGGGGCTGCCTTGGACCTTGCCCTGTACTTACTATAGGAAAGTTCCCCTTTTTGCATGGTTACCCCCCACTTTTTTGCCTGACATCTGATGCAACTTGACGTGCCCTGGGTCCCTGCCAATCAGGTACCCAGGGCCTGTGTTCTTTCCCAAAACTGTACCTTTGTATTCACAATTGGCACATCTCTGGCCTCATGTAAGCCCCTTATAATAGGTACCATGGGTATCAAGGGCACTGTGACCAGGGAAGGCCTCTAAGGGCTGCAGCACCAATTGTGCCACCCTTAGGGGCCCTGTACCTTAACACCCACACACTGCCATTGCAGGCTGCGTGTTTTGGTGCAGAAAAAAGTGAAGAGTTGACATGGCACACATCCTTGTGTGCGATGCCTGCAACCCACTGCCTGAGTCCTAGCTAAGTCACCCCTCTAGTAGGGTCAACTGACCCTCAGGTGAGGGTACAGTGGCATGAGCCCTGTACCCCTACAGTGTCTCAGTCGATTCTTAGACCTAATCTTCAGTAACAGAAGAGCCCAGTGGAGAAAAGTCTTAACTTCAACGTTTCGATTAAAACCAATGAAAACTCCTCATGGTTTCCGAGTAACCATAATACCCTCACCAGACTGCAATACAGATCTTACCATCTCCCTCTATAACAATGGAATCATCCTTATACAAGCATCTGACAGAAATCTTAGTCAGTTCAACAGATTCTTTACGAGGATCATAAATATCTTGGATAATACCAGTCTGGATACCCCACTTAATCAAAGTCCTCCCTCAGCATTGAAGCCGCACGCCATGTCCTCTAACTCTACTACCGCAGCCGTTTCTTCCCCACCTCGTCTGACCTGGAACACTCAGCCCACTGAAAACTACCAGAAAATCAATGATGAAGAACCTGGATCTAGTATATCCAATATAATCTGCCCGAGCACCAAATTGGGGGATTTGCCCCACCCCCCTTTCTCTCATGAGTCTGAAACACAAAGCGCCCCCTCCTGAAGAATGCACATATAATAATCCGGGAAACCACAGCTGTACCAACTACCTGTCCCCTACCCTGCTCCGCCCCTTCAGAGGTCACACACTGCCACCGTACTCACCAGTCCACTGCCTCTCAACTCAAGAATCTGGTAAGGAAAGTAAATAGGTTAACTCTTCCTACCCCTCACCCACTCACATCCTTCAGTTCACCTTCCTCAAGCCCACAACCGCACGGCTTCACCTCCACATGCCTCCTCATTTATGAGGACTCACAATTCCCCTCCATTACCCACTTCCCCGAGGGGCCTCATTTACTATCTACCCCTAGTCTGGCTTCACACACTGCCAACCCGCCCTCAATCGAGGATAAGTTGGCAGACCTCAAGCATGATCTTCAACTAGTTAAAGATAGCTTGCAAAACCTATTACACTTCTCTGTGAAGATGGAAAAGTTTTGGAAGATCTATTTGATCCCTGAGACAAATCATCTCGGTACTCCTGCAACAGATAAGCAATGCAGGAGATGAACTTCATCCAGGGAAAACCTGCTCAGTTTTCTTGGGAAAACACAACCTTATCCTAATCACCACTCCAGGCCCCATAGGGCTACTTACCATTTGTCTGAGGATGACATCCACTCCCTACTTCTATCTTATAACAGCCCTCGTAGTGATTCTCAACCCTCACCACGCAATATTCACTCTATTCCTTCCAACCCACTTAGAGAAACTACTGTCAAACGCAGAACTATGAACAAGAACAACCTAGTCCCTGTCCCCACGTCACACCTACAAACGGTAACTAAATCGTGCATCAATTCGATGCTCCTTAATTGCAGGTCAGCGGTCAAACACGCTTCTGATTTTGCCAACCTCATTCTTACGCATGACATCATGATCCTAACTGAAACCTGGCTTAATGACTCCTTGTCAATTTTGGACATCTTAGTTTCTCCCGAATATGACATCAGACTGGATAGACCTGTTAAAATTGGGGGTGCCATTGTATACATTTATTGCTACAGTCTTACCCTGAGACACAAACGGTGCCGATGTCCTCCTACAAACATCTAGGTGTTGAAATCTAGAACAACAAGATAGTCTGTTTACTCAACACGATCTACCATCCCCCGGGTGACAATCTTCTTTTCATTGAACAAATTATGGAAATCAGCCTCAAACTATGCCCAATCCCCCAACCATATCTTTCTTTGGGATTTCAACCTACATGGAACGACACAACTGATCCCTCACTGTGCACCTTCAAGGCTTTCCTCTCAGACCAAAACTTCCCCCAGGTCTGCAATGAACCTACCCGCAACAAGGGCTCCACCATTGATTTAATCATAGCAAAAGATAACATGAAAGCATATCACTGTGTGACTGGTCGGATCACTACATAATGTCTTTTTGCATCCTGGAAAAGGTACTGTCTAGACAAGGTCAACCTCATAAGACCAAACAGTGGTCTAGGAATCTGAGAGACATTAACGCAATTGACCTAACCTCCATTACTAATAACCTACTTCCTCCAACCCCTAAAATGACCAATCTGGATAACCTCACTGAGCACTATATACATGCCATAACAAATATATTCAACACTGTTGCTCCGAAGCAACTCAAGAGGATACCGGTCAAACTCTGGTTCAGTGGCTCCCTTAATGAGGAACGAGGCATACTAAGGCTTGGGGAGAGATCATGGAGAAACTCTCCTTCACTAACAAACCTCAAACAGTTGAGGAGGGCAAGAAGTTCCTACAATAAACATATCCACAGCGCGAAAGCCAAACACTAGCCGGTTAACTGCTTAGAACGTTCCGCGCCAGTGCGGAACGTTCTATTAAGCGGGCGGGGCCGCGTCGGCCAACGGACGTGCACAGCACTACCTAGGTAGTGCTCGCGACGGCCGTTGGCCGACAGAAGCACTTAACGGGCTAGGTTTCAGCTTGACAATTCCAAAAACATAGCTAAAAAACTATTTGAAATCATAAAACAAGTTAACCACTCAACCTAACAACAGTCAGCTCCCACGATATCACTCCCCAGTGATGAGGACTTCTCTGCACACTTTATCGAAAAGTCCAGAAAGATTGAACTCAAACTGCAACTCTCATCACAAAATGGGCATCATCTGACCCAGCCCATTACATCGACATGGCAAACCTCAGAGAGTGCTCCGACCTCCAGAGACATAGATCATACTCCAAAAAATAATGCATTGTGGAATAACTTTAGACTACCAGACGATGTCGAGCTACGGAAAGTCATAATGTCATTAAAACCCTCTAATCATTTCAATGATCCTTTGCTTGCCGAATTCTTCATAGAGCTTAGATTTGCCACTCTCCCATTCTGGTTCTTGATTATCCATGAATCTCTCTTACAGGATAGAATTCCTGACTGCCTAAAGATATGACAAGTCGTACCCATGAAGGAAGTGGACCGATTCGGGTCACTAATGACCACCTCTCAGCCTTCCATACCAAATGAAGAGTCGGTCAGACAGTAGAGAATACAAACCAATAATTGTTTATTCAGAATACACTCAGAGCGGAGCCCAGTCGCTAGGAGTGCTGCAGAGGGACTGAAATCAACAACCATAAAGATACATTTAGTGCATTTCGTAACTGGGCTAGAACACGCCCATAATGGAATTTTCCAGGCCGGTGCAGCAAGGCAATGGAAAAGAGAGAAAAACAATCTCAGGACTCACATCTCACACAAAATAGCAAAGTCCAAGGTTGCTCCAGTTGGGCCCGTCACCAGACAAGTGGGAGAAGGCTTCTATCTAGTGAGAAAGGTGTGCGCTAATAAGAACAGTCTATTCATTAGTGATGCAAAACCCATTCTTGGAGAAATGAAACCTAGCAGAAGCTTTTTCTCAGAAATAGCAACGGATTAGTTATGATCATGATTCAAAATGGCGCCTAAATAGAAAATGGTGCAGCGAATGCTAACTTACATAGGATAATGCGTAAGCAGGAACATTTCTAGTCTAACAGACCCTCCTTTTAGCATGACGCAAAACATTTCCGAATAGCAACAAGGAGAACAGAAAACAAGGAAAACAAGAAACCATAAACACTAATAACAGTAAATCCTTATGAGCATTCCATGTTCTCAGTATCGGAAAGGGAGACGTAAGGAGGGAAGAAGTCTCGAAAATGCCCTCATCTATCTGCATTAGGTCGTCTATCTCTTTCTGCACCATAATTGCGGCATTGGTATCGTGAATCAATATTTTTCTCTTGGGAGTGAGAAGAGTAGTACAATAAGAGCAACAGAAGGGGAGGCACTGAATAAGGGCACAACAATATACCAATATCACAATCAAGTAGATCACTTTTTCAAGAATCAAACCCCAGCCACCAAAAAGAGACCAACTCCAATTTCCACTTTCCATTCCCTTGACGTTCTCGAGGATGTCTAATATGTGTTTAGTTATATTCCTTTCCATATTTTTGATCCCGACTACACACTGGTCGCCCACTACCGCGCATACGCCACCACTCTTGGCTAAAATAAAATCCACTGCATACTCTCTCACTGAGTAGTGATGTCGCGTAAAGCAGCCACGGTAGTGTTAGATAATATTTGCAACTTGCGCCCAAAATATTCTCTGGCTTTCTCACCTCGGGCCATAGAGGTACCACCCAAAGTGAAGATAGAAGAAAGGATATATCCAAAAGTTATTCCATTACTATAGTTATCCACCTCTATATCAGTCACTCCCTCACAGAATTCTTTGGTCAAAGTCCTTTTAACCCAGCGGACATTGGGCTTAGCGTACTTACAGGGATCACCTAAGGGCGACACCATCCCAAGAGCAACATCGTCGGTACCATTATGAACATTAGAATAAGTACCGTTGGACAAAAAATAAAACCCTGATTGGGCATAAATCGGTCCTTTGTAATCTACTGCGGCATATCTGGTGTTCATTCCAAACGTACTTGGATCTTTATCATTCACCAGGGGTATTGTATTTTTGTACAGCACTATTCCAAAACAATTGATATACAAAGAAGTGTCCGTACTGTTCACGATGGGGCAACAAGCAGGATAATAACCAGCCTCCCGGGTAACTATCAATTCCTTATAGTGCCAACCCACCAACGTGACATTCTGTTCTTTCATGTAAAAGTTGTCGCAATATGTGTTATCACACCCTGGATAACCCATTCCCTGTGGCTTTCTATAATATACACAAGGACCTGGATAGCCAAAACCAAAAACTCCTTTAACTTCAGTAAATTGCTCTGGACGAGTGTAGGTATAGTTCACAAGAGATAATGGGTATGAAGTCCATAAACTAGTGATGGACTCAGTGGGGTAGCAAGCTATCCCTTCTCCAAAGAATCTCTTGTGCGTGTCTAAACACACATTACTCGGGGCTGTTCTTTTCTTTATTGGCGGGGAAAGAACTTTAACCTTGGTACGTAAAGACACATCTTGATCATTTTCCAAAACTTATGACACCCCGCACAATATTATTAGCAATAAAACCACAAGAGCAACACACATTATTTTCTTCTTGGAGGTCCAGACCACATTATGTGAGGCAACAAGAATCACTGGCTGCTCTTCCTCAGCAACCAACCTACCAAAGGGATGCATAACGAATGGTAAGATGGGGGCAAAATGCAAAGAAAATATGCAAGTTCCCAGTATCCGTCAGAGCCTCACTGGTACAGGCTCCTATTGTCCATCAATATGTTGGCGCTCTTGAGCACCGGCGGTGGAGCTTGCTCTGTCCTAAGCTCGTATCCCACGTTGATCACGATGGTATACCTCCACGGTATACTTTGGTCTTCCCTATCTAACGTTCAATCAACTAACTAAAGTAAGCAGAAATCCTTCACCAAGCTCAATAAATCTCCGTTGGTACTATAACTCAGTACAGCCTATCTTACGCAGTCCATCCCGAATCTCTTTTCTCCTCGGATGCACTTTCCATCAGCTGAGGGCGCAAATTGTACCTGGTAGCCCCGGGCACGGTAGGATCAGTGAACAACGGCTCCTGAATAGCTCGTATTTCGGGAGGAACAGCCGCATTCAACACGTCGTCATTTTCCTTATCCGTCCGAGTCCAAATTAGTTGAGCATCGCCTAATGGGACAAACCGAGGCACTTGCTCACACTTGGAGTCCCCAATGCTGTCTCTTACCCACTGATCGTAGGGTAGAGGCAGAGGAACCCTCCTACAATGGGTGGCATGCACCCAGTTCTTATGGCCAGTAACCTTTACCGCAGTCCGCGTCACCAGCAGGACCTGTTCAGGCCCCTTCCATCGTGGCTCCAAACTTTTCTTTTGCTGAAAAATTCTGGAGAAGAACAAAATCTCCAGGCTGAATGTCATGGCCGGGTCCCTCTGGTGTAGAAGGCAGGGACTCCTGAACTTGTTGGTGAATAGAACGTAAACTTTCTGTTAACTGGCCAAGATAATCCAACAACATAGGGTACTCAATTTCAGAAAGCCGACAATGGCGCAAGATGCCCCAGACATTTGCCGGGTGTCCAAACACGACCTCATACTGTGACAATCCTGTTCTAGAATGAGCTGCTGTTCTTGTCGACAAAAGTGCTAATGGTAAATAACTGTGGGCAATGAACTCCGCTCCGCTAGCGGAGGTTGCGGAGATTTGCTAACTACGCATTACATTGAAAACACAGAATTCATGCAAAAACTCTGACTCCGCCACGTAGCTGAGTTAGCTACTGCACCTACAACCCTTTGATAAAACAACTTAACCTTTACATGCTAAAAAGCATATAACCAATTCACAAAAGTGAGCTTTGAAAAATATCAGGCAATGAGAGAGGTGATGATTTTGGGGTCCCCCCTAACCTAGGGGGAGGACCAAGCAGATGCCTTGAACACAAAGAGCATATCATGCTGAACAATTCGGTGGTGGTCCCATCCTCCTAGGACCACCCCAAGCAAAGTTATGGGCAAAAATACAATGCCAACCAAAGGCCCAGCAAAGCATTATGAGGCGAGATTCTAGAGTGCAGTGAATATTATAGTATTAGCTCTCAGCTGAGCCGGGAGAGCCGCTGCCGCTTGAGGAATGTTTTGATATTGGATACTATAATATTCACTGAACTCTAGAATCTTGTCCCCCTAATGCTTTGCAGGGCCTTTGGTTGGGATTGTATTTTTGCCCATAACTGTGCTTGGGTTGGTCCTAGGAGGATGGGACCACCACCGAATCGTTCAGCATGATGTGCTCTTTGTGTTCAAGGCATATGCTTGGTTCTCTCCCTAGGTTAGGGAGGACCCCAAAATCATCACCACTCTCACTGCTTGCTATATTTTCATTTTCACTTTTGTGAGATGACTATGCATCTTAGCATGTAAAGACAGAGTTACTTGTTTTACCAAAGGTATGTGAGGTTTCTGTTTTATTAATTGGGATGAGATTGCAGTCGTAATGGCCGAATCGTCTTTAGTGGGATAAGCCTCAACCCATTTACTGAATGCCCTTACAACCACCAAAACATACTTCAAATTATTACATCCCTCTAACTCAATGTAGTCCATTTGAAGGACTTCAAAAGGAAAGGTGGGTGGTGCGAAATAACCAGGTGGTGTAGGGGTACCCTTCCCAGGATTATGCATCATGCATATCATGCAGTACATCACTAAGTTTGCAGATGTCTTAGAGATATTGTCATTCTGCCATACGGGATCTAAACATTTACAAATGCCTTTAGCACTAATATGAGCTGGACCGTGGGCCATAGTAACCACAGGAAGAACATACGCATCTGGCAACATCCATCTCTGCTTCCCTGATTTATCAATCCAACACCCTTCATGATTCAACTGTGCTGTACTCTCCTGCCACTCCGCTAATTCTTCTATTGTGGCTTCACTCTGTATTTCCTTTACACTTTCAAGGATATCTTCAAACATGACAACCTCTGGAACCCACCTAGCTGGACCTGCTACAAACATTCTTTTCATCTTTGTCCGGGCATTTCCTTAGCTGTCTGATCTGCAAAAGCATTACCTATATTATTAGTAACCGTCCGGTGGGCACTACACTTCACAATTGCCAATTTCTTGGAGTGCCAAAGCAGACAAAAGCCTCAATATAAGGTGCCCATGTTGGATTTTGGTGCCATGCGAGGTAAGAAACCCTCTCTCCGACCAGAGTCGCCCAAAATTATGCGCGACCCCAAAGGCATACTGACTGTCAGTATAGATATTGACAACCAGTGCCTCACTCAATTCACAAGCTCGAATAAGGGCAGCTAACTCGGCAGCTTGTGCCGACTAATAAGGGACCCGTGATGTCTCTACTACCGTGCGCAGTGTGGTAATAGCGTAGGCTGCAGGCGTAGTGCCATCTGGTAACTTAAAACAAGAGCCATCGACATATAGTTCCCCTTGTGGGTCAGATAAGGGGACATCAGTCAAGTCTACCCGTCCTTTCGTCTCTTCCTTTGTTCGGAAGATGCAATCATGTTTGTCAACTTCATCACTCTTGGAAGGGAGGGGTAGTAACGTGGCTGAATTCGGAGTAGCACATCTTTTAATTGTAATGTGTTTAGCAAACAATGTCAATTCATAGCCGGTAAGACATGCACTCGTGAGGTGCTGTGTCTTTGTCTTGTTCAAAAGCGTGTCCATAGCATGGGGTACCATGACTGTGAGGTCAGTATCAAGTAAGAGTCTAGCCGATTGTCTGATTGAAGTGGCCACAGCCGCGACTGCTCTTAGACAACTCGGGAGGGCTCTCGCGACAGGATCGAGCACAGCAGAGAAATGAGCACACAGCCGTTGCTTATCCCAAAATTTTTGTGTTAGGACAGAAAGCGCACAACCAGCCATCTCGTGGATATAGAGCACAAACGGCTTGCCATAGTTAGGTGTACCAAGCACGGGAGCCGAACAAAGCGCAGTTTTCATTTGCTCGAAAGACTGCTGGCATTCAGGCGTCCAGGGCAAAGGCTC
This sequence comes from Calotriton arnoldi, assembly GCA_963921515.1. Lineage (NCBI taxonomy): Eukaryota > Metazoa > Chordata > Amphibia > Caudata > Salamandridae > Calotriton > Calotriton arnoldi. The sequence continues at coordinate 1,013,719 of CAWUFW010000634.1, read as the reverse complement.
ATGCACTTTTTTCATTGTTAATGCAAGCAAAGGTTTAATTAGTAGGGAGTAATTAGGTATCCATTGGCGACAGTAGGAAGTGATACCTATAAAAGCGCGTTCATCTTTTTGAGTTTGTGGAATGGGCATTTTAACAATAGTACTGATACGCTCAGGGGTCAACCTCCTACCCTCCTTCGACAGTAGGTGACCTAAATAGGTGACCTCCTGTCGACAATGCTGAAATTTAGAAAGGGAAACTTTATGTCCATGATGAGCTAAATGCAGCAACAATTTAACTGTACTGTCTTTACAACCTTGTTCAGTGTCAGAAGCGATGAGCAAGTCATCAACATACTGCACCAATACCTTACCTGAGGGAAGCAGAAGGGAATCCAACTGACTCTTTACAGCTTGACTATAAATACTCGGACTCTCTGTATAGCTCTGAGGAGCTCGACAGAACGTAAAGCTCCTACCAGCTAGGGTGAAACCAAACAGATATCTTCTATCTGGATGAATAGGAATACTGAAGAATGCATTTTTCAAATCAATAACAGAAATGAATTTAGCAGTAGAAGGAATCATTGTCAAAAGGGTGGTAATATCAGGAACTGTAGGAGCTGAAATAAGAAATAATACCACAAATACAATTCTCTGTCAGCACAAAAGATGGTACAATTTATTGGAGACCAACAAACAATGCAAATACGTGCGGCACGGAGACAGACAGCAAAGACACTGAATGTCCAATGATGTGACGTTCCTGACAACTTTTATAGGCCCAAACCACAAAGGATGCAGCATCATAATATACATAACACAAATTAAGCATGGGTCTTTTGACCAATTGGCAACTGCCTAAGCTGCACCATACCATCTATGGTCCGAAATACACTGTTGCTGACCACGTGTCTTAGTAGACAGCTTTGGGGACTTTCCACTGTAATGCAATGTATTATGTTGGTACTGTTCCATAACACGTATCAGAAGCATTTCGCAATACAATATGCTGAAATCTGTGTAGCTAAGCTTTTCTATTGTCGGATCCTTCTTGTGCAAGCCTTGCGTTACAATAGCAGTTTTACTTAAGACAAAATGGAAACGTACAACCATTTTGTGCAGAGATTTTTATGTCAACTTAACAGGGTCTGAAGCTTCAAGCATTTGGTATCATATAAGAAAGATGGCTTCTACATTGCCCCATCTGATACCAAATCTCTACATCTTACTCGCAGGGCCTCCCCAGCATCATGTTGGTACCTCAAAATTACCCCTTAGTAGGCAGGGTGTTGAAACTAGTACAGTTGTACTGTGCCCAGTTAGTGCAATTATCCTTACCATAGTGCAACCCACTACTCTGAACTTTGTGAACCTCCGAGAACCAACACTACCACTGCTATGCAGCACTATCATTGGTGCCCTTTCGCAATATGTTCCCTTTCTATTACATTCTTTGCAATTTGTGTCCTATAACACCTAGTCATTTCTTAATTATATTTGTGGTGTGTACTTTCCCAAACCTTTCCTAATGCTATTTCTAAATGTTGTGGTCTGTAACATTGGCAATTGAACTTCCAGGTGAGTGTATCTATTCTATTTATTCATTTTGGTACAATATCTCCCTGTCACTTAAGCAGTATCTCAGGGCCAGTGTTAGGTATAGCAATGTGAGCACAATACACTATAAAGAGCGTAGTCATTATAACGGCAGCAATGGGGGATAATATTGCTAGTAGCACCCATTGCCATATTCTCTCATTGTTCTGAAAGTCTTGAGGCATTGTTCCAGTCGTTGGTACGTGTGGCTAGTGTGACTAGTAGGAAGAATGTCTTATCTTCTGTTGCACTTTCACTCTCTTCAAAAGTCTGCCGAGGAATAATGCAGAGCCTCAGTGATCATACCTGTAAACAGAAAAGTAACCGTTGGTGCCTGTCTTCAAGTAATTTGAGAGGTTACAAGCACTTCTATTACTTAGGCACTTTCAATATGAAGAAAACAAAGTGATGACGATGGTAAAGATGTCTTGTCACAGCTTGTAGACTGAGGGGTCGGGGCATTGATGTACCAGACTTCTTTAGTTGAAGTATCGTTGGGGCCCGCTTACACACTCTTCCTTTCTCTGCTGTGTGTAGCACGCGCAACCCTACAGGATGAGCTGGGATACCATTCTCACTTGGTACTTTTCGTGGAACACATGTTGTAACGAGGCTGTCCTTGATGTGATGCAGGGGAAGGCGCTGTAGACTCATGTGGTGGCGGCGGAGTTGCTGCTTTCTTTGTATGAGCCATGGATCCAGGAAGTCACACTTGACTGCTGTTGCTGTGGTCAAAAGGACCGGATATGGCCCCTTCCACCGATGTTGAGACCGTGCCGTCTGATGTGGGCTTTTATCTAAACCCAATCCCCTGGCTGGAGGCCGTGGGCTGCTGGTGTCTCTGCTTCACGAAGGGCCTACAGCACCTGATGATGTTAGTCCTTTGTTTTGTATTGAAGAAGCAGATCATTAGATACAGACAGCGGGACAATAGACATGTGGCCTGGAATGTTCTTTGGCCGTCCGAACACTCTTTTATGTGTCACTCTGTCTGAGGTGCTTCTCATGGACAACAGAGCAAGTGGTAGTGCATCAATCCAGGTCAGTTCAGTGGATGCACAAATCTTCCCTATCTTATTTTTCAACACTCCGTTCTTTCTCACGACAGCGCCCGCTGCTGGTGGATGATAGGCACAATGTAGTTTCCGTGTAGCTCCTAGCCCCTTGCACAACCCCTCAATCACATGTGAGATGAACGCCTATCCATTGTCAGAACCCAAAAGCATATGTACTTAAAAGCACGGAATGAACTCTTCTCGGAGGCATGCATTTGGCAACAGTTTGTGCATCACAGTTCTTGGATGGATATGCCTCAGTCCATTTGCTGGACATGCACACAATAACCGACACGTACTTGTAGTTTTGAGTAGGGGGACATGTTGATGAAGTCCATTTAATGTGGGGAAGGGAAGTGGCCTGGGGCAGTGGAAGTACCCTTTCCAATTTTACCGTTCTATCAGCATTAGGAAAACAGTCTGATCATTCCATCACGCCCTACATGTGATGGACCATGAAAAAGTCGGGCCATGGGAGCAAGCATTATCTTTGGTAAACATATGTTCGAGGCATATGAGCTGCAGATCACACACTATGCATAGATCGCCATCTGGTGTTGGGCCCGGATGTTTGCACTTTGTTGTTGTATTGGAATAAGTCTTTGGAAGTCACGAGATCGGTGACTCCTCCTTTGGACAATAGTGCGCATGGGCATCAACTCCATCTTCAGATTTTTTTTTACCGCCATCGGGCTCGGATGTGTTTGTCGCGCTCCAGTTTGGTGCCGCCACCGTTCTAACTTTCGACGCGCAATCCTTCACCCTTTCGTCGGTATTGTTTTCGACCGCGTTTCCCTTTTTCGACGCGCATCTCTACAACTCCAATCCTTCGATTCCGGTCGTCGATGCAGGCCTTCAGGCCTAACTGCGCCATCAGGCCTTCTTGGCTCATGGAAAGGACTCCCTTCAAAAAGTGTCCTCAATGTGGCTCCAAGTTTCCCCACGCCGATCTTCATGAGGTGTGTAACCTCTGCCTTTCGCACAAGCACAAGGCCAAAGACTGTCCAGCTTGCGCCTCTTTCCGCTCCAAGAAAACCATACGGGATCGTCGAGCTCGAAGAAACATGGCTCGATCGTCGACATCCATACCAGACGATATCTTCCAGGAAGGCGTCGATGTACCGGAACAGGAACACCTCGAAGAGGGCCTCATCAGCGCCTCCGAAGCCGACGATTCCGACGTCGAAGACATCACTCCTGGGCAACGGGTAGTAAGTACTGACGTCGACCCCTCCCCACCATCCATTCCGACAAAGGCTTCGGTAACACCTTCACCTTCGGGCCTAGGTGCACACCGGGACAAAACTTCTCACGCCCCGCCTTCCGGCTCGGCCAAGAAGTCGACAAATAAGCCTTCAGGCCGCTCGGGCTCGAGCCAGCCTACCCTCGGTGCCGAAACCCCATCCCCGGCACCGAGACCAAAAGACAAGCCACTGTCTACGCCCGCGCCAAAGCCAGGTTCCACATCGGCACATTCGGCACCGAAACCCAGCGGCACTGCGCCTTCGACTCCGAAAAAGCCATCGGAATCGAGCAAACAACCAGTTCCTAGAACCGCTGGAACGCAACCTTCGGAGCCGACAAAGTTACCGGTACCGGCTCCAAAGACCCCAACGGAACCGACAAAAAATCCCGTTTCCAAACCTAGGGAGTACAAAACAACTCCAAAATCGGTGCCACACAAACATTCGGACCCGAAAAAATCGGCGCCGAAACACCATACTTCACAGGAGGAGCTTTTCCAACCCGATCCAACCCAGCAAATCCTGGAAATAGACCCAAATACAGGTCGCCTTGTGGTTAGTCCTTCCAGGAAGAGAAAATTGGACAAACCTGCACCAGCTCCACTCCCTCTCAAGAAAAGAGACATTGCCACTTCTCCTCTCAGGATCCCTTCTCCACCCCTTCCTCCACACCACATCTCTCCTGTTCCATCTCTAATACCCTCACAATCTCCTCCACCTTAAGATGATGAGGACCCTTCTGAGTACGAGGGTGATGATCAACCCTTAGGAGAACCTAGTCCTCCTAATATCCCAACTGATCCATGGAACGATTATGGCACACCTGATGTTCCTGACACACCACAGGATGATGTCTACCCATCTAGACCATCCCCGCCAGAGGACACTATAGGGTTCACTCAGCTCATACACAGAGCCGCAGAATACCACGGTGTAGATTTACATACAGACCCTATAGAGGAAGACTTTCTTATGGACACTTTCGCACCATCTCAAAGGTCCACTTCTATTCTCCCAATGCTGAAAGGGGTAATCAAACACGCTCCTGAAGTCTTCAAAGATCCTGTCAGGGCTAGAGTCATTAACCCCAAGGTGGAAAAGAAATAGAAGTCTGCCCCAGCTGACCCTGTTTACATTAAAGGGCAACTTCCCTTAGATTCCCTAGTGGTTTCTAACGCCAGGAAAAGGGCTAACCCCCAAACCTCAGGCGATGCTCCACCTCCTGATAAGGAGTCAAAACTCTTGGACGCATCAGGTAAAAGAACAGCGTCCCAGGCAGCTAACATTTGGCGAATTGCCAACACACAGGCGTTGCTGGCTAGGTACGATAGGGCACATTATGATGAACTGGAGACCCTACTACAACACCTTCCAGATCAATATAAAGCAAGAGCCAATGATCTTATACAGGAAAGCAAGGCTATAACAAACACCTCCATTCGCTGTGCTCTGGATGCCGCAGACACAGCCTCATGGGCCATTAATACCAGTGTCCTTTTGCGTAGACATGCATGGCTCTGTATTTCAGGGTTCAAACCCGAGGTCCAAACTGCCATACTAAATCAGCCGTTTGACCAAGAACATTTATTTGGCCCTACTGTGGATTCATCTTTAGAAAAGATGAAAAAAGACACCGACACAGCCAAATCAATGGGAGCATTACAATCCCAAACTCCCAGAAGTTCCTTTCGTCGCTCCTCTTATAGGGGCGCCTCTAGAAGGCTTTACCACGGACAACTCCTCCACGTCCTATAAAAGTCCCACCCAGACCTCCTCTACCAGAGGTTATTACAGAGGAGGCTACAGGGGTAATAATAACAAGGGTAGAGGCAAAACCGTCAATACCCGTACTGCCTCCACCTCCAAACAATGACTTCCCTCCACTCCCCCCAGACCATTCCACTCCGGTCGGGGGAACATTACTACAGTTCCTACCTGTCTGGAACACCATTACCACGGACAGGTGAGTGAGACAAATCATCCAATCCGGTTATTGCCTGGAACTCACCAACTCCTCCAAACATACCACCCAAACAGCGTCCAATGTCAGCAGACCATTTAACGCTTCTCAAACAAGAGGTACTTTCCCTCCTACAAAAACATGCAATAGAACCAGTTCCTCTGCATCAGCAAAACACAGGGGTCTACTCACTGTATTTTCTCATTCCAAAGAAGGACGGAACCCTGAGGCCCATCCTCGACCTCAGACCATTAAACCTCTACATCCAGTCGGACCATTTTCATATGGTCACTCTTCAACAACTCCTTCCTCTACTCAAACAAGGCGATTTCCTTGCCACCTTAGATCTCAAGGACGCCTACTTCTACATTCCCATTCACCCGTCTCACAAAAAATATCCTCGATTTGTAGTGGACGGTCAACATTATCAGTTCAAGGTGCTCCCATTCGGAGTCACCACAGCACCCAGGGTCTTCACAAAATGTCTGGCAGTCATAGCAGCCCACTTAAGAAGACAACAAATTCACGTCTTCCCATACTTGGACGACTGGCTCATAAAAGCCAAGTCGCATACCCAGTGTGTAAACCACACACACACCACAATCCAACTACTTCACGGCTTAGGGTTCACAATAAACCTCACAAAGTCTCCCCTCCAACCGTCCCACGTTCAGCAATATCTAGGTGCCACAATAGACACCTTAAGAGGCCTTGCATACCCCAATCCAGCCAGGATAGCAAGCATGCAAGCCCTTATAACAAGATTCCAGCCGCAACACTCCCTTCCAGCTCGGGTGTTCATGCAACTAATAGGGATGATGGCCTCTTGCATATTCATAGTCCAGCATGCAAGACTCCAGATGCGCCCCTTGCAAGAATGCTTAGCACGTCAGTGGAACCAAGCTCTAGGTCAGCTAACAGATCTGGTGTTGGTGGACGGCCGCACACATCGCTCTCTGCAGTGGTGGAACACCCAAAACCTTTCCAAAGGGCGACCGTTCCTAGAGCCAGTTCCACAGATTGTATTAACCGCAGACGCATCGCTCACCGGATGGGGAGCTCATCTACTACATCACACCATACAGGGCGCATGGACACCTCAACAAAAACTACTCCACATCAATCATTTGGAGTTACTAGCAATCTTTCTGGCATTAAAATCATTCCAGAAACACATATCAGGCAAAGCTGTGTTAGTCCGGATGTACAATATCACAGCAATGTATTATTTACAAAAACAGGGGAGGACGCACTCTCTGCAGCTCTCTCAACTAGCTCAGACCATACGGAGGTGGGCTATTCCTCAAAACATGTTCCTTTTAGCCCAACACCTTCCAGGAATTCAGAATCGGATGGCAGATCTGTTAAGTCGTCAAACACAACAGATTCACGAGTGGGAACTTCACCCACCCGTTTTTCCAAATGTGGGGGCATCCAGAGATAGATCTCTTCGCCACACATTACAACACAAAATGCCCAAGCTTCGCCGCCAGATATCCACACCCATTGTCCAAAGGCAATGCGATATGGATGAATTGGTCAGGCAGATTTGCGTACGCTTTTCCGCCTCTCCCACTCATTCCATTAGTGGTGCGCAAGCTGCAACAACAGTCACTAACACTGATTCTAGTTGCTCCAACATGGGCCAGACAACCATGGTACACAACATTGCTGGAACTATCCGTAGTCCCGCACCAAAAACTACACCTCTCCCCACATCTCTTAACACAGAACCGTGGAGAGATCAGACATCCAGATCCAGCACAGCTCAATCTATCGATCTGGCTCCTGAAGTCCTAGAATTTGGTTACCTCAATCTTCCACCTGATTGTATGAACGTTATCAAAGAGGCTAGGCGCCCCACCACTAGAGCCTACTATGCAGCCAAGTGGAAAAGATTTGTTATATACTGTACCAATAACACAATCAATCCTCTAGATGCGTCCATTCAACACATCATATGTTACCTGCTGCATCTTCAAAGATGTAATCTAGCATACACATCCATTAGATTGCATCTCACTGCCAAAGCAGCTTACCTACAAAATAGACAACATTTGTCACTGTTCAGGGTACCAGCCATTAAAGCATTTATGGAAGGCCTCAAAAGAATAATTCCTCCCAGGGTACCACCTTCTCCAGTGTGGAATCTAAACATCGTCCTCACTAGATTAATGGGCCCTCCATTCGAACCTCTACATAAATGTGAGCTCCAATTTCTTACATGGAAAGTTGCTTTCCTTGTAGCCATCACATCTCTCAGAAGAGTCAGTGAGTTGCAGGCACTAACTATTCAAGAACCATTTTTACAACTCCATCATAACAAAGTGGTTCTCAGAACAAATCCCAAATTCCTTCCTAAAGTTATTTCTCCCTTCCATCTCAACCAATCTGTTGAGTTGCCAGTATTCTTCTCGCAACCACAAACAGTAGCAGAAAGAGCTCTTCATACACTAGACGTCAAAAGAGCCCTCCTTTACTACATTGACAGAACAAAACCTTTTCGCAAAACAAAACAACTTTTTGTATCCTTCTCACCACCACATAAAGGCAATCCTATATCAAAGTCTGGGATTGCAAGGTGGATTGTCAAATGTATACAAATTTGCTACCACAAAGCAAAACGTACACTATCTATTCCCCCTAAAGCCCACTCTACCCGCAAAATAGGGGCTTCCATGGCATTTTTAGGGAACATTCCCTTAGATGACATCTGCAAAGCAGCTACATGGTCTACACCGCACACATTCACAAAACACTATTGTGTAGATGTGCAGGCAAAACAACAAGCTAGTGTGGGCCAAGCTGTACTCAAAACACTATTTCAAACTACTGCAACAGATACTGGTGGTCGCCGCTAAAGGGAAGTACTACTATGCAATCTATGCATAGTGTGTGATCTGCAGCTCATATGCCTCGAACAGAAAATGCTACTTACCAGTATGCATCTGTTCTTGGCATGTAGAGCTGCAGATCCACACACGCCCACCCACCTCCCCGGCTACCTTTATCTGTTCCAGTATTAACTTAATTAGATACAACATACATGGACATCTTTCTGTTTCTCACAAAACTCCATCATTTCCCTTCTTGGCGAAAAAACAATCTGAAGATGGAGTCGATGCCCATGCGCACTATTGTCCAAAGGAGGAGTCACCGATCTCGTGACTTCCAAAGACTTATTCCAATACAACAACAAAGTGCAAACATCCGGGCCCAACACCAGATGGCGATCTATGCATAGTGTGTGGATCTGCAGCTCTACATGCCAAGAACAGATGCATACTGGTAAGTAGCATTTTCCTTTTCCATTTGGGCCTATCCATATTCCCTCTTCTGTTTGCCTACATCCTCCCCTTTTCCATTCTTCCTTTTCTTCCGCCCCCGCCCTTTGTGTAATATACTTTGGGTCATATTACATATCATCATCCTTTACCTTTATATCATTATTATTATTATTATTATTAATTAGCATTTATTAAGCGCATGGCTACCCTGAGGCATCCCAGCGCTAGCGGCAAATCAAGTTAAAAGAGGAGGCTAGCAATTACTCTTCTGGAATAGCCATGTTTTAAGACTCTTCCGGAAGGAGAGGTGGAAGGTTTCAAGCCGCAGATTGAGAGGGAGGGTGTTCCACAGTCTGGCTATGTTATATGAAAAGGAGCGGCCTCCGCTACGCAACCTATTGATTTTAGGAATGCAGGCTAAATTTAAATTCGCAGAGCGAAGAGATTTCTTAGGAAGATGGGCGGTGATCAGAGACTGATTAATACGGGGGCCTGTGCCCCTAAGAGTCTTATGAGCAGTGCATAAGGCTTTAAAGGAGATCCTCTCCTTTATCGGCAACCAGTGAAGGGCTTTCAAACTGGATCTAGCTGACTGCGTACTGCCACAACCGGTCAGAAGTCGCGCAGCGCAATTCTGTGCCACCTGAAGCTTCCTTAGGGTAGATTTTGGGGCTCCCAAGTACAGTGAGTTACAGTAGTCCAGGCGCGAGAGAATCAGGGCCTGGACCACAATTTTCTTAGCTTCAGTGGGCAGTAGGGGAAGGACCTTCCTTAGCATTCTAAGGATGCCGTGGCAAGCCCCCGTCACTGCCACTGCCTGCTGGTCGAGTTTGAGAGAATCATCCAGCCACACGCCGAGGCTCTTGATCTTGGACTTCGGGACTGGGGGGGCACCCAGGCAGGAAGGCCAGGACAGTGTGGGAACTAACTTGGCAGTATTGCCCAGTACATGATTTCCGTTTTTTCTCCGTTCAGTTTGAGACAAGAATGATGCATCCAGGTGGCAACATTTCCCAAACAGAGCTCCAGGCCTGTAGGGTCAGCCCCCAGATGGTTTAGAGATATCACCAGCTGAGTGTCATCCGCGTAGGTGACCACTTTGATCCCGAACGGCTGGATGACCTCGGCCAGTGGCCTCATATATACGTTGAATAACGTGGGACTTAGAGAGGATCCCTGGGGCACTCCGTAGTTCAGAGGAAGAGGCCTGGAGGTGGATTCCCCCGCGAAGACCTGAAAAGTCCTGCCATTAAGGAAAGATTGAATCCAGGAAATGGCTCCTCCTGCTACCCCAGCTCTTCTTAGCCGTTCAATGAGAACATTGAAGTTGACTGTGTCAAAGGCCGCGCTGAGGTCTAGGAGGATGATGGCCGCTACTCCTCCCTGATCTACTATCCTCCTAGCTTCCTCAACCACAGCCGTTAATGCAGATTCCGTGCCGTGTTGTGGGCGGAAACCCATCTGGGAGTGATGAAGTAACTCATGGGTTTCTAGGAAGGCTGATAGGGTGGAATTTATGTTTTTCCAAGTTCTTATTAAGCAAGGGTAGCAGGGATATAGGCCGGTAGTTGCTCAGTACTTCGGGGTCCAGGCTAGGTTTTTTTTCAGTAATGCTTTTACCATGGCGTGCTTCCAAGCCGGTGGCACGAGTCCGTTGACAATGGACAGGTTTAGCACCTCCTGGATGGCTGGTAAAACCACGTCTTTGGCCTTGGATAAAATGTGAGGAGGGGCGGGATCTAGAGGAGAACCTGATTTTATTTTCGCAAAAATCTCAGATAGAGTCTCCATATCCAAGAGAGGAAATTCCTCCAGGGTGGGAGTGGCTCCTTCCTTCATGCTCCTAGGGTTAGAGCCATGCTGCCCAGCTGCATCAATCAAAGTGGCGTCAAGGTCACTAGGTAGTGGGGAGACAGGGAGAGTCCTATAAATAGATTGTATTTTTCCCTGAAAGTAACTCGCCAGTTCATTACACTGTCCATTGGACGTATTTATGGAAGTATTTTGGAGAATAGGCTCCAAGCGAGATTTGGTAATCCGAAAGATTTCTTTGGGTGCGTTTGGTGCTGCCTTGATTTTATCCTCATAATAAAATGACTGTGCCCTTTTGATTTCCGCTTGATAATGCTTTATGGATTCTCTGTATATATTTTTGGTGCTTTCACTAAACTCCTTCCTCCAGATCCTCTCTAATTGTTTGCATTTTTGTTTGAGCAATCTAAGCTGAGGTGAGTACCACGGAGAAATCTTCTCTCATCCTTCGATTAACATTTTTTACCGGAATAACTTTATCCAGTGTGGATTCCAACCAAAAGTTGAAGGTCTTAGCTGCCGATGTGATGTCTGCCTCAAAAGTGGGTTTTGAGTTTATAAGATGTGTTGACCATGCCTCAACGGAAAGTTTGGACCACGGTCGAGCTTTCATCATGTCATGTGGAGTAGAAGCAATTTGAACCATTGTGTTCTCACAATCAGTTAATGCTATTCCCTTTTTTTTTTTTTTCCTTCTGCATCAATGAAGGCTTTACCTCGTGATACGTAGTCCTTGGAGGAGGTGTGTGCAGCACATTCTACATTTGCAACTCTCTTTGGTGGCAACAGGCCTTGCAATAGTTGTGCTATTAATAGTGCATGCTGTATTTGTTGGCCAGCTGAGGTAAAGAATCCCTTCATAGCCCACAGCTGGCCAAGATCAGGGGCCACCCCAAAAGTATATTGGCTGTCTGTGTAAATGTTCACTATTCTTCCTTCAGCCAGTCTACCTGCTCTTGTTAAAGCAACACATTCTGCTGCTTGAGCACTTTTTGAATGTTGTTAATCTTGCACCCTTTCAATACATTTTTAGCTGTGCCCACTGTATAAGAATTTTGCAGTGAGCCTGTGTTGTTGCTGAAGCATGAACCATGAACAACTAGATCTCCATCTCCATCGGGGAAAGGTGTGTCTCTTAAATCAGGTCTAACATTTGAATACTTATCTGTGTCTAGCACACATGGACTATACTTTACCAAACACTCCCTGTCTATGACCCATTGCAAGGTGTGAAATCAGTAGTGGCGCAATGTATGGGCCAAATTGTCAGAAATATAAATCATATTTGCACCAGTGGAGCTTCCTAATCAGATATGAGAGGGTGAAAACATTTATCATTAAGCACATGCATGCAAACATTTCGAAAACAGGAAACCTATTACACTCTGTAGGGGGATGAAGGAAAGAACCTAAAAATTATATTGGCATCCCTGTACAAGACTTTAAAAAGAAATTCATTATCTCGGAAAGCAAAAGAAGAATTAAAACATTGTACTATAGCTTGTCCCAACAGCAAACACAGATGAAAGTCTCTGTCACAGTAACACCTTTGGGAATCAAAATACTCATAGTTGTCAAACTGTGCCCAGGGATGTGGAATTCCTATAGCCCCACGCCCAGGACATATTGTTTGGGGTCAAGGGCAACAAGTTTTCATGTGTATTTTGTCCTTAGGACAATTATACCCAACCCCCTACAGCACAAACCCTTTGACTGCCAGTTTACAGTACCACATTATGGACCAGGGAAAGGCATTGTCTGCAGTAAAGGTAATATTTGTGTCCATGTGTTAATGCTGTTCAAACTTGTATTTATTGTTCATTAATGCAAAGGCTTTATTATTATGGTGAGCGCTCTAAGTAAATGTTGTAAGCTCAGACTGCACTACTGACAGTGGTTAGAGTATAAAAATGTGTACACACGTTTTAAATATTTAGCAATGTGAGGCTATGTATACTGCTCTCAGAATGCTCCGATTAGATGCAAATATTTGCAGAAGCTTGAAAGCAAGATTGATAATTCTTTGCTTTCAAATTAAAATGTTAACAAAAAAAATGCTAAAACATCTCGCTAAACTACTGGAAAAAGGTAGGTACCATTTCTTTGCAACATAAAAATAAACAAGCATTGGTAAAGCCAGTAGGTCTGAAATTGTTGGTCAGCCTTTTGGCTTTGTCAATGCGCGACTTGTTTTGGCATTATTCTTGTGAAACCTCATTGGTGTGGGAGCTGCTGGGCCCTCACCATTATAACAAACATTGGCAAAAGCAAAAATTGTTTTGGTCTCAAAAATCACACATTGCACAGTAGTTCCTGGCACTGAATAAAACAACTGTGTGTCGATATACTCCTTGTGAAAGAACAGAATGCAGTCACTCACAGTGAAGCTAGCCGAGAGAGAGGGAGAGAGACAACATTTCAATAAACATAAAATGTCATGGTTAACGCCAGACCTAATTAGGGGCCCAATTATTAAATAAAGTGCACCCATGTCCTTGGATTAAGTGCAGATATACAACTTTTGTGAATTCACAAGACTTAACAGAAGTAGGCCAAGAAATAGAACTCCTAGAAAATATTTGTGAACTGCATTTAAGCATGAGCAAATATGCAGGTGTAGATTTGCTCAAGCGAAAATCTGAGTGATTGCAAGTTCACTTTTCCTCCAGCCACTTTTTTTTTCCAACCCTGTAAGAAGTTTTATGTCTGCCATTGTCTGGAGTAAATATCCAACCTTTCTCAGTATGGGAAAAGATTAGAGAAGAGTTGGTGAAAACCCTTAAAACATGCAAATTAGTAGATTTGCACAGACTCAAAAGGGCATTCCAGCCCTGGAACTGTTGCTTACCATTACCTTCAGCCCCAGTATGTAGATCTGCGGAAACGTGGCAACATAAGGGAATTGTTAGTATTCAAAGCCTACTATGGAAGGAGCCCTAGCATAATCAGAAAGGCTATTTCAGAGCTCTTATATAATGAGATTGCTGCCATAATTTGTCGCCGCATTACATGGCACAAAAGGGACAAGTGGATTTTGTTACAGGACAAGTATATTTAAGAAGCAACCTGCCCCATGGACAAGTAGATATTTTATTAAATTCCACACCCCTTTGTGCCAATACCTTATACCTTGAAACCTATTTTCAAACACCCTGAAAGACTGCACCTGTATATTAAAAGACATATTAAATCTGTACACCTTGTATCTTTAAAACATTATAATACAAAGCACAGTTATTCAATGCACACTATCCCTCTGCATTGGCATATACTCATTACTAAAGATCAATATATAAACATAATATTACTACTTTTTATCCTATCCTTTGTAGCCCCTGGTGAATGCACTGCATTAGAATGCATTTTAGCACATTCCACCTTACAATGTAATTCGTTAAAATAATATTTTCTGCAACTCTGAAGAACCTAGAAATGAAAAACATTAATATACATACACAATATTTCTTTTAGATACATACATAAAATAGTACTTCTCCTTGCGCCATTTAATTAGGCAAAACCCTTCAAGAACTCAATATACCTAGCGCTATTCTATATGTGCTTTTGAGGGTGGCTGTGTTATATGTTAGGCGGCGGTCTGTGGAGTGAGAAATGGGGAAAACAAGCCAGCTACCTAACCTGACCTAATAGTGTGATCCTGTTGTAAGTTTTTAGCAACTTACAACATCTTTCTGAATAATGGGAACCCAGGCCACCCAGATCATTCATCTTTTAGCTCAATACAGGCATTGTTGCCATGGTTGGGAGATAGCTAATATGTTCAAATGCACACTTTTAAAAAAAAACTAGCACTTGAAACAGGGACAATACCTATCAATGCACTGAAGTAACCTGATGTACAGAAATGAAACAGCTCTGCATGTTCATGAAATACACTTTGAACTTGGAGAACTTTACAAGACTATCTTTAACACTTCTGCTGTAGACTATTATCCTGAAAGTAATGCTGTGCAGGGCACTCTGGCTACCTGACAACAAATGTCTCCTGTTGTAATGTACACCTGTGAGATAGGGGCGAGACGGGGGCCTTGGGATGCCATTACTCTGGCCCTTACAATGTCAATTTACAAGAGACATACGAGGAAACAAGACATAAAACAGACACGTACGAGAAACAAACATCTTTTCTCCGACGTTTTTGCATCTGAAAATGAAAATGTTTAGGAAACAAACCGTAATATTAAAGTGCATATACACAAAATAACACTTCCCTTCGTTAAGTATTTGCATTCCTTTCCATTCTACGCTGATAAGAATACATTTTTTTTTTTTTTTAACCAGTTCTGTTCATACCCACAGAAAACTGTTGTAGTGTGTGGTTTGGTCTTGGCGCAATGCCCAGAGTCTGTGGCCAGCGAGGATCTTTTTATAAATTATTTTTTTAACCCTTCAAGATATCATAATATCGAAGGCCTTGTTCGGCAGAACATTTCTCAGTAACTATTGTTTTTCACTCTTTTTACTCTACGAAATTATCATCGGTGCTACCTGTCTCAAGAGAGGTCATGTCTCCTCGAGCGGTCTGAAACACGCTTTCCAGTGTATTTTTGTGCCTTAGAAGCTTGAAATCAGATGTGGCCAGCTCCAAGCATGTTAATTGAGAGACTCATACCTGCTGTATTTAAATCTAGTGGTCCTGGAATGATGGGTGTAGTTAGTGTGCATTCCATTCTACCTATTTGTCTCGCTTCCTGTCTCATTAGTTCTGTGTACCCTCTTCTTTGTTCTTCACGTAATTTCGGAAAGTCTTTGGAAAAGGACATGAGATCTGCTCTGGACCATGAGACATGTACATATGCCACTTTATTTTCCTTCTCCCCAGGTGGAGGGGACACATTTCACAGGGGCATTATCAATGTGGGTGTTGTGGGCACTTGGAAAGAAATCTGTGAACGTAAATTTGGTACATCCCAACTATAATCTGGAGAGAGGGGGGGGTTGTTCCTGTATTCCATCTTTTCTTAGGGCCGTGGCTTGCAGCTCATAAGCACTGTGGAGTGCTACATTTAGAGGAGTCATTTTTAGTATTTTCTTTTGTACTACAGAGGTGTGCTGGTGCCGGAATTGGGACGACTAAAACTCTCTTTGTGAGCCTGTTGAGGTAGAGCTGACTGTGTTCTATATAAGGCCTTTCTAGTGTGGTGATATCGTGGGCTGTCTGATGTGCATAAATGCAGATGTCCCATACCAAAGTTCGCCATGTTTTGGCCGTAAATGTGTCATCTAGTGAATTATCGTCAAAAAGTTATTTCCACGCATTATCAATAGGACGCAGTATTGTATTTGTTTTTGTGTGCATAATTTTAACAGCTCATTTTTCTTTCTACAGAACTTGGAAGCCGCAGAGGCTGCTTCCTGTCCCATTGTTACAAGAGAAGCAATATTTGAAACATTCTATTGAATGTTCTCTTTCGTTAACTTCCCCATTCATGAGTTTGTGCGCTAAAGATTTGCAAAAGGTCTGTTCATCATGGGACCGCTCGGTGCGTTGTGCCCCTGTGGCAGAGAATGCCGGTGTGTAATGTGCGTAGGGCAGGGGAGCCTGAATTTCCCCATTCTGCAAGTGTGTGCAAAAGCGCTGACCCTACTTGCGTTACCAACAGTTCAGTTATACTGGACACGGAAAAACAAAAGGCGTGTTAGGTTAATGCCAGGTGACACAATAGGAAGGACGAATGCTACCACACACTTTCAGCCAGCCTGAAGCCTTTGAAAACAAGCATTTGCAATGCAACAGGTCTCGCATTAGGTAGGTTAGTGCCATTAGTGTTGTAATTACAATGTTGCTTTTGGTGTTGTTTTGATTGTAGTGTATGTAATTTATATGTAATTACTGGTATGTAGTGTGTAGTAAGTGTGTGTATGTATTATGTATGTTGCAGGTTGTGCTGGTGGTAGAGCAGTAATTAGCTTTAGTGTGTAGTGTTTGAGTGTTAATGATTAGTTGTTGTGTTTTTAAAGCCTATGTAGCATGAGCATGGATGGTAAGTATGTGAATTACAATTGTGTTAGAGTTTTAGGTGTAGTTTTTGTGTAGTTGTAACATGTAGTTATGTGTTTGTGTGTAGCAGTATATAGTGTTCTGTATGTTTGTGTGTGTTGTATGCATGATGATATTGAGAAATATAATATAAAAAAATAGCAGCAAACTAATGTTTTTTTATAGTGCATTCAACTAAATACAAATTCCTCGTTGTATAATAAAGTAGTGATAATAATATTGCGTACTTCTTTAGTTAATATTGCTATGAATGCTGGTAACTGATTGTGTCAGTTTATTAACGTGAACTCAGCATTTTAAGAAGCAATTAGTGAAAAAGACCTTTATATGTGTACGTATATAATAAAGTAGGCAATATTGTTAAACTATGAATATGAGAATGTGGTGGTATGGCCAGAGCTGCCAAGTGAGAAGCTCAGAAAGTTGGTTAGAGCCACGACAGTGGCGCACCATCCTGTGTTGCTGTAGAAGTTACGTAATGTTAGTGTGCTTTCCAATAAGCATTTTGTCCTTGTGCAATTACTGGTTTTACTGTAAATGTGTGTATTACTTTTGGGAGGTGTTTGCAATACATGTAACTGCAAAATAAAAACGCACAAAAAGCAAGTAGCTACCGTACCCGCCGAGCAAGAGCTGCCTATCCTGGCTCATTCAGTATATGTACAGTTAGGAAGACTCTGTACACTGTAGTACTATCCGTGGGGTGGAATGTTGTTACTATACACAGAGTGGCAGCAATGGGCAGTATACAGACACACATATACTTAGTATATGTCCTCGAGTGGCAGTAACAGCATATAGCACTTTTCAGCAGTTTAACAAAAATAAAAGGCAGACAAACCGGCAGTTGAATATGTAATAAGTAGTACAGTATTGCGTTGTTGTATTATCAATATTGATACTGTTACTGCTGAATGACTTTGTCAAGCTGCTAACATGTAATTGATAGTGTAACATTGATATTAATCAACACCTATTAAGATATAAGGTACATGTAAGTTGGTAAAACAAAAAGAGTGTTACAATATAAAAAAGCAAATACCTAAATAAGCGTTGCATGTTTGGTAAAATGAATGCGTTGAGCAGTTTTAAGAGATACATACGGAAGGGAAGAGTGGCAATGTATTGAAGCCCTTTGTAAATGTAACAAGTTTATACTGCATAATAAAGTGGCATGCGTTGCAGTTAGTTGTTTTACCCATATAAGTGTATGTTAGTGTGTACATTTGGGGGAGTTTGTAATCGCTTTTTTTTATTAAAACTAAAGTGAGTATATATGCCAGATGACAGACATATAAGAGACAGCAAACGCCAAACAACTAGAAAGTAACGGATAGGCGTGGTTAAAGCGCGTCCCCTTTTGCTGCTATTTAATAAAAACTCCCACAAACATGGGAAAAGTTACAGCATGTAATTTAGAAACTAGAAGATGTTGCTTTTAGCTTGTAATTGAGAGTGCACAATAGATGGTGAGATAGATAAGATTAGGAAATTACCGTGTGAGACAGTTGAAATGGACTAGAGGGCATGTGTCTGGCCTGTCTGTTTATAGTCAAGTGGGAGTGTGACTAGCACTGGCATACAGTGGTGGAAGGATGTGTTGGAGGGTGGGGTAGGGGGGAGGAAGTGAGCAAGCGAGGGGCAATGAAAAGCTATGTGTGAATGCTGTATAAATGAACCTCTGATATAGCAAGACAAGCACCTTAAGGCATGTATTTGGCTTCTGAAGAGTTTGTAAGGCAAAATTAGTGCGTAGAGCAAATACAAGGTGGAAGATCGTATTACTAAATGGGTAGTGGTACGCTGTGGGTTAATGTTATAGTGCAAGATTATATTGGTAGCATTGTGGCTAGACGCAAAACTGTGCGCGTGCTATGTGTTTAATGCATTGGTTTTTGGGTAGCGGCTTGATACCGTTACACCGATTGTTAATAGGCACATTGAAATCTAAGGAGCATGGGCACAGAATGGAGGGTGGGAGGTCCGGATGGGATGGAAGGAGCAAACGAAGGCCGAGTAAAAGTGCGTGTGGTAAGCTGCTATAAATGAACATGTGAGGTGCATAAAAAAGGGTTTAGAGGTGTATCTGGGGCATGTAAAGTACGTAAGTCAAAATTATGTATTATAGGCAAAGCGAAAGATGCATAGCGTATTAGCAAATGAGTATGACGCTAGTCCGTGGTGGAATGCTATGGTATAAGAGTGTTGTTATAGCGGTAGCGGTAGGTGAAAATGGCTGCTTGTGTAGTGACCAGCAGCAACATATAATAAAGGGAGGATAAGGCTGATGGCGAGAGGAAAAGAGCAAGGACCGAACAGGAAATCGTGTATTTGCGCCACAAATTAAGTTTTGCAGCGTGAATCTTTCTGGATTCACTATGCTGTGCATTATTCCGCCATCTCGTGGTTGGGTCCGGATTCGTAGTCTTTTCTTTGTTTTTGTGTTTTTTGTGTGTTTTTTTTTGTTGGCCCAGGTGGGCGGCGACGCCCCACCATTTGGTGTCTTTGGTGACGTCGTCGCGCTTCCGGCGGAAGCTCCCACCTTTGGTAGCCATCTTCAGATTCTTTTTTCCGCCGTGGGGTCTGGATCGTTACCGAGAAGTTCCAGAAAATTTTGGACGAAGAATCTCGAAAAGTCGAAATATCATCACAGAGGATGGATTCCTGAGACACCGGACGACGACACAAGTACCGGAGACAACAAGAAGGACGACGAGGTAGAAGGTCCACGACCGAAATCTCGACGCCTACAGAGAATGCGCTCGCAGGGGCTCCCTGAGCGCGGTTATGGACAAGACTCCGTTCAAGTTTTGCAAAAACTGCCACCACAAGTACGCCCAAAAAGACCAGCACCCAGTCTGCAACCTCTGCTTGCCGCTCGACCACATCAGCGAAGACTGCAACGCGTGCTCGGCGTTCACCCCGAAGACCCTCCGGGTGAGAGACAGACAGAGAAGGGCGAACTACAACATGCAGGGCCAGGGACCAGCACCATCGCTCCGAGACCTGGGCCTCTCGAGCGCAGAGGAAGACAACATCGCTGAGGGACCAGAGGACTGCGCTGTCGTCGAGGTCCATAAGAAAACGTCGAAGGAGGTAAGGGAGTCGTCGACCCCAAAACACCAAAGCGACGCTCGAAAGAGTGAAGCCAGAACACCTAGCGACACTACTAGAAGTGTAGCAAAGTCCCCGAAGGGAGCGTTGCCGCCGAAACCCTCGACGAAAGCAACAGCGTCCAAGGACAAGCAGTCGAGCGGATCCTTTGACAAGGACTCACAATCGGCGAAAGCTTCCGAAAAAACAAAGGCGTCGAAGGTCACCTCCGAAAGGGAAGCCTCGGCACCGAGGAAGGAAGGCCCGGCGTCTGTTTCGACGACCGCGACCGCGAAGAGAAGCACTGCACCACTCGACGCCGAAAAGGCCCACGAGATGGCGAAAAAGAAAAGGAGGCTCGAGGCAGAGATGGCGAGCATCCTGCAACGGAAAAAGACTTCGACGACAAGATGAAGCAATACGCTATCCCATCGAAGCCAGCCCACGAGGCGCTCGAGGAGTTCGAGCCGAATACATCGAGCCCCCGACAACACCTGAACAACTCGAAGACCAGGACGAAGAAGACTACTACTCGAAGCCGAAGGCGAAGAAGAGATGCAGTCTTACCGGGACTCGGCGTCCTCGGAGGTACAAGACATAGACTGGCAAGACCTCGACGCAGAGTCACCAGAAGAAGGGGTAGACTCTTACCCCTCGAGGCCTTCGCCGCCAGACGACATCGGAGTCTACAATGAGGTCGTCCAGAAAGCTGCAAAGACATATGGGGTCGAAATGCAGGAAGAAAAAACAAAGGCAGGTTTCCTCTTCGAAACCCTGCTCCCTCAACAGACAAGGAGCCAATTCCTACCCATGTTGCCTGGCGTCCTCGACCAGGGAAGGGAGGCCTTCAGGGAACCGGCAGTCTGCAAGGCGGTTACATCTAGAAGCGAGAAGAAATATAAACATTCTACAAAAGACCCGGCGTACATCCAAGGGTCAGTACCAGCGGACTCCATTATCGCTGCAACGGCCAGAAAAAGGGCCGGTGTGCCCACTCAACACAGGCCCACCTCCAGACAAGGAGAGCAAGCGAATAGACCTCACAGGACGAAAAGTGGAGAGGAACGCAGCCATACACTGGCGCATCGCCAACTCCAACGCCCTCATCAGCAGGCATGCGTACCAGCATTGGGCAGAAATGAGTCAGCTCATTAAACACCTGCCAGAAGAACACCAACAAAGGGCAAATTACCTAGCGGAGGAAGGCAAGGCCATCGCTAACACTTGCTTAAAGTCAGCTTTGGACGCAGCAGAGAACTCCAGCAGGCAAATGATGATAGGAGTAACTGAAAGGAGACACGCATGGCTCAGGATCACCGGCTTCAAGCCAGAAGTACAGAGCAACATCATCAATACACCTTTCGACGGTGAGAAACTGTTTGGGGCAACAGTTGACAAGTTGACTCAACTGAAAACGGACAACGAAACTGCAAGGTCCATGGGAGCGCTGCAGTTCAGGGGCATGAGAAGAGGAAACCCCTCAAGGCGACCCAGTGGTAGAGGGGCAATGCACCCACCACTTCACACCAATCACCCCAGCAAGGATATCAGGGGAACAACCAGGGCCAAAACCTGCAGGGACAACAGCAGCAAAATTGGCAGTACCAACCAAGAGGACGGTCCTTTCGAGGGCGCGGGTACGGACGGGGACAGGCCCGAAGAGGGGCCAGCAGCCCACCTCAAAGTGACTCCATACACAAACCACACCCTCCCCAGTTAACACCAAGGGAGAGGAGAAGTCCACAAAGGAACAAAATAAGGAACACACACATACAACAAATAACCACCGAGCATACAACACCGGTGGGAGGAAGATTAGGAAAATTCCTCACACAATGGAGGAAAATTACCACGGACAAGTGGATACTAAACACCATACAGCACGGGTACTGCATAGACCTCCTAAAACACCCGCCGGGAAAAACCAAGACATCGGACAATACCCGCAAGGGAACTCGCCTCCTCCGTCTAGAAGCAGAGGAGCTGCTACAAAAAGAGCAATAGAACTAGTCCCAAAAACCAAAGAAACAAGGGAGTATACTCAACATACTTCCTTGTGCCAAAGGTAGACGAAACACTAAGACCAATACTGGACCTCAGATTCCTGAACAAGTTCATAAAAACTCAAAAATTCAAAATGACTTCACTTCAGGAAGTAATACCACAAATCCAAGAAGGGGATTACATGGCGACCTTAGACTTGAAAGATGCATATCTGCACATACCCGTCAACCACAAACACAAACGTCTATTAAGATTCGTGATAGGCCACGAACACTACCAGTTCACAGTGCTGGCCTTCGGACTAAAGTCCGCACCAAGGGTGTTCACAAAATGCCTAGCAGCAGCTGCTGCGCACCTTCGGAGAAAGAGCATACATGTATACCCCTACCTCGACGACTGGCTTGTGAAAGCAGGATCATACAAACTCTGCAAAGACCACATCGAACAAGTCATACAAACACTGGCCACACTAGGTTTCTCAATACACTGGGAGAAATCGTCAACAGAACCTCAGCAGATCAAAATATTCTTAGGGGCGCTAATAGACAGCACACAGTCCAAGGTGTTCCCCAGCGACAAGAGAACTATAGCGCTCCTGAGGGAAACACGTCATTACCGCAAGGGGCAAGTTCTGACAGTGAGGACGGTGAGCAGACTAATGGGAATGATGGCATCATGCATTCACCTTGTCCCACACATCAGACTGCACATGAGACCGTTCCAAGAATGGATACAGCAGCAGTGGTCACAAGCGACAGGGAGTTGGGAAGATCTAGTGGTTGTCACACACGCAGTGCAGCAAGAAATAGCGTGGTGGAAGGAAAAGAACATATTACAAGGGAAGCCATTCACACAGCCAACTCCAACAGTGACCATCACAACGGACGCCTCACAGCAGGGCTGGGGCGCACACATGGACAGACTCCGCGTCAGGGGGCTGTGGTCACAACAAGATGCAGTGAAACACATCAACGTCCTAGAACTAAAAACAGTGTTCCTAGCCTTAAAAGCCTTTCAAAAGCAGCTTTACGGGAAGCGAGTGCTGATACAAACAGACAACACAACAACGATGTTCTACATCAACAAACAGGGTGGAACACAGTCAACACCGCTATCAAGCCTGGCACAAGAGATCTGGAGATGGGCCATCCCTCTAAGGATAGACCTGCTAGCAATACACCTTCCAGGAATAGACAATGTGGAAGCAGACCGACTCAGCAGGCAGACGTCTGCATCCCACGAATGGGAACTCAACCAGCAGGAGGTGCAGCGGCTGTTCCAAAAGTGGGGAACACCACGGATAGACCTGTTTGCAACACTCCACAATGCAAAATGCCAACATTACGCATCCAGCCAACCGGACCAAAGGTCCCTAGGGAATGCGCTATGGATAAGTTGGTCGAACGAATTTGCATACGCTTTTCCCCGATACCACTGTTACACAAGGTACTCAGCAAATGCAGGAGCAGCAGCATGACACTGATATTGGTGGCACCTCAGTGGGCCAGACAATCATGGTTCTCACAGATAATGGAAATGGCGCAGGAACCAGCACACAGGTTCAGCAGAAGGAAAGACCTCCTCACAATGCAAGACGGAAAAGTGCTCCACCCAGAACCAGACAGCCTCAGCCTAGCAGCATGGCTCCTGAGGACCTAGAATTCGCACACCTCAAACTACCTCCAAGCACCATGGCAGTTCTCAGAGAAGCAAGGAGACCCACTACAAGAAAATGCTACATTGCAAAGTGGAAAAGGTTCTCACAATGGTGCATTACAGAGGGACTGCAACGAAAAGTCACAAAAGAATCAACAGTACTGCGATACTTAACACACCTACTACAAAGCGGGCTGAGCTACTCGTCACTAAGGGTTCACCTAGCAGCCATAGTGGCCTACACCAGGGAGAAGCGGTGAAAAGCTTCTTCACCTCCCAAGTGGTAAAAAGATTCCTGGAAGGGGCTAAAAGAATAGCCCCCTAAAAGGATGCCAGCCCCAAGCTGGAACCTCAACACTGTACTGACACAGTTGATGAAATCACCATTTGAACCCATACACAAGATCACACTGCACATGCTCACACTAAAAACGGCTTTCTTAGTGGCTATCACGTCACTGCGAAGAGTCAGTGAACTGCAGGCTCTCACACTACAAGAGCCCTACTTGCAAATACACAAGGACAGAATTGTCATGAGAACGGACCCACACTTCCTGCCAAAGGTGGTGTCGCGGTTCCATATCAATCAAACAATACAGATACCAAGTTTCTTCCAGAAACCTTCAACACCCTCAGAAAAGGCGCTACACACGCTGGACGCCAGAAGGGCAGTGATGCACTACATAGAAAGGACGAAGGAATGCAGGAAAACAAAACAACTCTTCGTTTCCTTCGCAAGCAGTTTCCTGGGACGACCAGTAACAAAAAATACCATTGCACGGTGGATTGCACAAGCAATACAACTCTGCCACAAGCAGGCAGGACAAGAATTACAAGGAGCCGCCCAGGCTCACTCAACAAGGAAAAAGGGAGCAACGGTTGCGTTCCTAGCGAACACACCTATACAAGACATTTGCCAAGCGGCAACATGGTCTTCCGTGCACACGTTCACCAAACACTACTGTGTTGATATCCAAATGAACAAAGAGGCACAAGTAGGACAGAAGGTCTTACAGCACATTTTCAGCAACCAATGCTCATCTTCCACCCAACCACCGCAATAACAAAACCGCTACTAAGTCTATGCACAGCATAGTGAATCCAGAAAGATTCACGCTGCAAAACGAATAGTTTCTTACCTGTCAGTGTAGTTTTGCAGCTTGAAGACTTTCTGGATTCACTAGCGATCCCACCCGCCTCCGCCAGGAAGATAACATAGGAGGTTAAGGGTACAACTAGACTACATACAAGGTTTAAAGGGATCAAAGAATAATTGAAGGATTAAAGGTTAAAGACATAGACAACAAAAAACTGTAAGAGGAAAAGAAAAAAGAATCCGAAGATGGCTACCAAAGGTGGGAGCTTCCGCCGGAAGCGCGACGACGTCACCGAAGACACCAAATGGTGGGGCGTCGCCGCCCACCTGGGCCAACAACAAAAAAAAACACAAAAACAAAGAAAAGACTACGAATCCGGACCCAACCACGAGATGGCGGAATAATGCACAGCATAGTGAATCCAGAAAGTCTTCAAGCTGCAAAACTACACCGACAGGTAAGAAACTATTCGTTATGAGGTAGCAAAAAGTGTTTTAGGGCGTGTGTGTTGCCTGTAGGAAGTATGGAGAGCAAAATAATTTTTAACGGGCAAAATTAAATGTGTAGAAGCCTATTAGCATGTGGGTAGCACTACTGTGCGGGGTAATGCCCCGTTTGGATTAGCAGGGGAAATCAGTATAGCGTGTGTGTATACCCATGCCGTGCTGTGGCCAGCATCTGTACAGAAATAAAAGCGCGCCATGCATATTAGCAAATGGGTAGTACGCTACTGCGTGGGGTAATACTTTACTATAATAATATTGGTATAGCATTGCTGGCAGTCTTGAGATGACTGCTTGTGTAGTGATCAGCAGCAACCTGTAATTGAGGGAGGAGGGGTCCGACAGGGGAAGGGAAAAAGCGAGGGGCAAACGGTTGTGTGTGTGAGCGCTACAATTTTTCCTGCGAGGCAGTGTGTCTTTATTTATTTTTTGGAGGGGAGAGGGGTGGGGGGAGTCTGTGCTAGATATGCGGTTCCAGCTCTGTATTGTCCACAGTTTACAGAGCTGGACTAGAGTACAATTGCCTGTAAGTGCGGAAGCAACCGAATGTGTACATTTCGAGAAGTAAGTAGTATTTGCAGAACAAATGCTTTTTAGTACGTGGGAAATGTAGGTAAGGGGAAATAGCAATGAGCAAAATTGGCGTAGATGTGTTCGTCTACACAAACGATTTTTTTTTTTTTTGATTTGACGGTGGAAGAAGCGAAAGCATACATAGGAGGCAGTTGTAAATTAGGTAGGCGAACAAGAGTGGGTATGGGGAGTATGTACGGCCGGTGAGAGCAGAGAAGCAGCAGTGGGTGTAGGGGACAATTATAAATAGTAGCAGGCAGGGGAGGGGGAAAGGGAAAAGGAGAAAGCACTGAGCCTTCGAAATATTGTGTGACTAGCACTAGCAGATAATGTAGAGTACAAGTGTCCGGCTTGGAAAGGGAGAAAGCAAGTGGGAGGCAGACGCGCGCGCTTGGAAGAGCAGTCTGCTCATTTTCAAGCACTGCACTCGTGGCGCGCCCCTGCTCGCTCCCGCAAGGTGGATGCCGCCACAAGCACGAGTGCAGTGCTTTAAAATGACCAGAGCGACGGCTAAAGGTCCTCCTATGCAGCGCATGCGCGCTGCGTAGGCGAGACCTAAAAACAGAGGAAGCCATCCATCATTCAACAAACCATGCAATTGCTACTAGTTCACCAAAGCATTCACAAGTTGGAAAGGGAAGGAAACGTCCTGGGTACTGGCATTCCTTGGACAGTATAAAAGGTGATAGGCATACACATGAAATGCATAAGGAGGAATTCAGTCCCTGCGCAGCGGCGCTGTGTTGTACTGTGCGCTATGGCTGAGTGATGTACTCCCAACCTAGTCCCAAAATAATAATAGTGGAAACAGAAAGAGGATAATCGGGACCGCAAGTATGATGAGAAATATCACACAGGCAGAGGGTCATCTGTTCAATACAAAGTAAACGTCAGGAGGTCTCTTAGTCAATTCGACAGTTTGCATCAACATAGTATTGTGAAATTTCAAAGTAACATTTGTATTAAGGCGGCTGGTAATCAGTCATTTGACATATAATCAGCATATGAAAGGTCAATCGCAAAATACCAAGAATCTCAATGAATCACAATACATTATGTGACAATCAAAGACAGCATATCAAAAAATGAAAGCACTTCAAATAAATGCATACAATACAATAACGGTACTTCAAATGAATGCATATAATGCAATACCAACCCCCTCCCTGTTGTGAGTAGGTGGACGCCTATTCACATCTGGAGACCACCCTTGGTGTCCAGCAGAAGGCAGTGCACCATAGCGGAACGCTCTCTGGCTACACTATAGTGTGGTTACCAGCACCAACACCAGGGATGTCACAAAAACCGGCACCAAAATACTCGTTGCAACAACCAGGGGGAAGCACCACCTGCTAGCCCCCTACGATATCGTCATGCACTCAATACCAGTGCCAAACCGGAGAGCAATTCCTGCATCAACCCTAAACCTTGGGAGCATTACCTGCTATCGCTACAATGCAAAGCAATACCTGCTACCACCCAAAATCTGAGATGGGGAAACCTCCTCCATCACTCACCTAGTGATGTCCCGTCTGGGAATGCCCACCAACCTCTTGTGTTATTCACGGCTGATTCCCTCGGCCCCTTGCTGGGGAGTCTCTGCTGGCAAGACAGGGAACTGCAGTACTGCACCCTCTCTGACCCACCGTCAGTCACATGGCTGCTTAGAATCAGAGAGTCGCTGCTGGTATGGAAAATGCAGAATATTTGCCCTCCCCAGTGCCCTGGGTCGAAGGCTACAGCTCAGCAACTAAAATCCAAATTTAAACACACCTGAGTAAATATGGAAACACATGGTCAGGCGGCATAGACGGAGAGAACTGTACCAGTAGTGCAAAATCAATGGGGCCTGTGACCCAACGGTCGCCCAGTGGCAACGACAGCAGACAGAAAAAGAGAGGGAATCAATCAGAGGACAGCACATTCAGAGGATATACATGAGAGGAAACCCAAAACCGAGACCAAAACAAATACTCCTCCCCATTGTAACTGGCCCACCGCCAGGGACAACCGAAAGGAAACACGCAGGGAAACGGCAACCGTGTCTGCCAGAGGCGAGAGGCAACAAGACGGTGCAGCACTGGCCCAGCGCCAGAAGTGCACACCAGAGAGAGAGACACAGTCACCAACATTGACAGCGTGGCAACAAACCCGAAAATACACAGATCACACAATGCCAAAAAACCCAACCACAAGGAGTAGGGTGAGGCAGAAGGAGAAAGAGCACACGGCAGTAGGCACAACAGCCATCAAAGCTAGCTCACAAAGCCATCATTATGTGCTGAGAGAACCTGGGGAAACAGGGAGCAAGAGCAGCCCAGAGATGTGACAACTACTCACGGCCAGCGGCAGCATCCAGCCCAGAGCGGAGGAAGAGAGAGACCTCGAAGGCAGGGAAGCGTTGTGGTCGGACCTCAGACCCCCGCTCGAAGGGGAAGGCAGCAGCCCGCCGCAGCAGAAGACATGCATTCTGGAGTCGCATTCTCTCACCAAATGTAGGAGCTGAAATAAGAAATAATACCACAAATACAATTCTCTGTCAGCACAAAAGATGGCACAATTTATTGGAGACCAACAAACAATGCAAATACGTGCGGCACGGAGACAGACAGCAAAGACACTGAATGTCCAATGATGTGACGTTCCTGACAACTTTTATAGGCCCAAACCACAAAGGATGTAGCATCATAATATACGTAACACAAATTAAGCATGGGTCTTTTGACCAATTGGCAACTGCCTAATCTGCGCCATACCATCTATGGTCCGAAATACACTGTTGCTGACCACGTGTCTTAGTAGGCAGCTTTGGGGACTTTCCACTGTAATGCAATGTATTATGTTGGTACTTTTCCATAACACGTATCAGAAGCATTTCGCAATACAATATGCTGAAATCTGTGTAGCTAAGCTTTTCTATTTTCGGATCCTTCTTGTGCAAGCCTTGCATTACAATAGCAGTTTTACTTAAGACAAAATGGAAACGTACAACCATTTTGTGCAGAGATTTTTATGTTAACTTAACAGGGTCTGCAGCTTCAAGCATTTGGTATCATAAGAAAGATGGCTTCTACAGAACCCGAAACTGAGGGACCACAATCTTGTTAACTTCACGCAGGTCAATCACAAAACGATAAACATCCTCCCGATCATCAGGCGAACCTGAGTGTGTCCGTTTAAGAATCGGAAGAATGGGACTATTACAAATATTGGCAGATGTTTCTTCAACTACACCTTTTTGTATCCAATCCTGAATAATCTGTAGAAGGGCTCGTTCTCCCACCTGAGGTATCTTATACTGAGGAATACGAGGCAAAATAGCATTATCTTTAACCTGTATCAAAACTGGTGGTATATGCAATAGTCCTACATCTGTATCACCCGTCACACATAATGTGGATGGCACATTAGCAAATTCAACGGGAAGAGGGTGAGACAAACACTGTTTAGTACTGCCATTTGGGCCCATCATCATATAAACACCTTCCGGGGAACAATAAATAGTAGCATGCAATTCCTTCAACAAATCCAAACCCATCAAATTTTCTCCACAATTTGAGGTCAACAAAAACGGAGAATCTACAGTAAAAGGACCAACAGTCAATGCAAGGGGTCGAGAAATGGGGCTTACAACCGGTACACCTGAAAAACGTACCGAAACATTATTATGGCCAGACAAAGCCGCTCCTGGGACCAAATTTCGAGAAACAGAACTCTTCGTCGCACCTGTGTCAATCAAAGATTCCTTAGTCGAGCCTTGCAAATCCGCAGTGACATAAGGACCACGCTGATCTACAGGTATTTGAACTGGTCCCTCACTCTGTCCCTGGCTGTCCTAGCTGTAAGACATCCCTGTCACCTCATCCGTATCGTAATCATCATGATAATACTGTCCATCTCAAGGGTCATCAAAATAATTGGTATCAGAATGACCCTGTGAGACCGCAGCTCTCTGCTCTCTCGGTCCCATGACCTCGTCCACGATGACCTCGCCCTCTAGGGACTGCCGCCTTTTGCAAAAGCGCAGGACACTCGCTACGCCAATGGCCCTCCTCCTTGCAATATGCACACTGATTCGACCCCAAAGGTGCTGGGGTCGGCTGCCTACTAGTGCGTGGAAGCTGTCTACTAGTGCGTGGAAGCTGTCTGGCAGGAGTACCAAGTCCTCTACCATTCCCCTGAATGCTTGCTGTAACAACACCTTCATCTTCAACTCCTTATGCTTTTTATCAGTCTTCTCCTCCTCTTGGTCACGGTGTTCATAATATTGAGCCATATTCAAAATAACAGAGGGGGAAGAAGTGGACCAAGTACTCTCAGACGCCTGCAAACGAGTCGCTATTTCGGGCAGCAGATTAGAAACAAATCTGTCAACGAACAACCAAACTCCTCCCTCAACAGACATCCTGCCCACAATAGTCCAGGAACGTATCTTCAAACCGAGTGAAGAAATCAGACACACTTTCATCCTTCTTCTGTCGACAAGCCGTCAGCTTATCCCAACTCACTTTCTTCGGCGGAATAAGAGAATGCATATATATAATAATACGACCGGGCAAAGCAAGTATCTCAGCTCGAGGCTTATCACCTGGCTTCCTTTCCTTTCCTGATCCCATCCCTTAATCTGGTCCCAAGTACCACCCAACTCCGCAACATGATCCCGAGTATGAATCTGTCTCCAAATATTAACCGGAACAAGAAGACCAAAAAACATTTCGATATCAGTAAGAGTCATTACAGTAGAAGAGGCAGCTTCAGTCAACTCTTTGTAATAAGCAGTGGGATTCTTCCTAGGATCAGGCAAATGAGTCTTAAGGGATAAAACCTCACTTCTTTTCTACGGAGTATAAACCCATTGTTCCTGAAAACGGGCCGCCACACCAGGCCTGGTGACAGTACCGCGCTGATCCGTTAACACTGGTATTTCCGGGTGATATATAGGATGAACCTCTCGCATCGGAAACTGAGACACAGGGGTAGGACTCTTCTCATGCAACCTACCCCTATAAGCAATTAACGTTGTTACATTCCCGAAAACTTGGCCGGGCTCCAAACCGCTAGCATACACACGATCTCTAATATCATATAGAATATGCGATGCATCATTCCCAAAGTGTTGCTGCCAAAGACTAATCAACGTAGCAGACATATGCTTAAGGGCATGCTGCTGTACAAAGGGCTCAAAATCTCGCATATCTGCCCAAACATCCTCCACATTATAAATGGGATTACGACCCCACTGCGCAGCCTGATAAGCTATTACTTGTTTTTCTTCATCCCCCACCCCAGACCGCACTAATGGGCCCATTCGATCCTTAAATTTCGTCCAATCTCTATCCTCAAATCCGCATAGTAGGAGAAGCAAGAGAAGTGCCAGGTACAATTGCCGCTGGCGCTTGTACCGGAGGAGAGAGAACAGAGGATACAGGAGTCGAGACAGTAGGTGTGCTAATGGTCATAGTTGCCAAAGATGGCGAGGGCAAAGAAGGAGCAGAGGGTGCCGTAGCCAAAGCCGTCTGAACAACAACTGTAGATACGGAAACAGTCGGAGCAGATACAACAGGCTGCTGCAACTGTAAAGGAACAGCGGGGTATATCCTCTGCGAAGCATATGGAGGCGGGGTCGAGTGTCCAACAACTCATCCACAAAAGTATCATTCTCCTCTTGGACCAAATAAGATTTAGCAATATGCAACCGAAACCTCCTATCTTCACATTCAACTCCTGCCTCTTGCTTTTCTCTATCATATGCCACAGCTTTTTGAGTCAGTGTTTGCATCTTTCCCTTCCGTGCATCTTTTTCCATCTTCAGTCATCTCTGCCTAGCTTTCTGCCATGTTCTGAGGGAATCAAACATAGACTGTCTACTTCGTCTTTTAAATAACTGTTCCTGTAAAAACCCAATCTTTTGTTCATCAAAAGTGCCCGTCAATGGCCACTGTAACTCTGCATTGTCCCTGGTATATTGTGCCATAATGTACTAAACAGAATAGGGCCAAGACCATGCTTCAAATACATAGCAAAATTAGGAGTGACTTCTGGAGGTGCCGGCTGGGCTTCTTCTAATCGAGCATCTGCAGAACAGCAACGACAACACAAAGAGAAAAACTTACTAATTCCCAGCATTTTCAAAAGGAAAATAAATTCATTATTTTTGCCTGGCAAAGCAATTGCAAGTGCTTTTATCAAAAATGGTCCTCAGACCGTACCAAACGCAAACCACAATGGTACCATATCCACAAAGAACCAAAACAAACTCGCCTGATATGAGTAGCACAAAATGAACCAATTCTCCACTGCCGACTCTTCAGACCAAACGGTCAGATCCAAGGGTTTTGCCGTTCAGGACTCCAGTCCGGATGACCACTGGGTGAGGCACCGTCCGGCAGGACGTAAGGGGCAGCTGCGAGCAATTGATACTTCTCGTGCAGGGATCCCTGAACCGTCAGTCCGACCCGATGATGTCCCGACATCCTCCGTCCGCGGAAAGGGGATGGGTCGCTCACCCGAAGGAGTCCCTGTTCGGGCGCCAACTGAAGGAAGTGGCCCGATTCGGGTCACTAATGACCACATCTCAGCCTTCCATACCAAATGAAGAGTCGGTCAGACAGTAGAGAATACAAACCAAAAATTGTTTATTCAGAATACACTCAGAGCGGAGCCCAGTCGCTAGGAGTGCTGCAGAGGGTTTGAAATCAACAAGCATAAAGATACATTTAGTACATTTCGTAACTGGGCTATAACACGCCCATAATGGAATTTTCCAGGCAGGTGCTGCAAGGCAATGGAAAAGAGAGAAAAACAATCTCAGGGCTCATATCTCATACAAAATAGCAAAGTCCAAGGTTGCTCCAGTCGGGCCCGTCACCAGACAAGTGGGAGAAGGCTTCTATCTAGTGAGAAAGGTATGTGCTAATAAGAACAGTCTATTCATTAGTGAAGCAAAACCCAACCTTGGAGAAATGAAACCTAGCAGAAGTCTTTTTTCAGAAATAGCAAAGAATTAGTTTCGATCATGATTCAAAATGGCGCCTAAATAGAAAATGGTGCCGCAAATGCTAGCTTACATAGGATAATGCGTAAGCAAGAACATTTCTAGTCTAACACCCATTCCAAGAAAAGCCTAATGTAGACCTATCTGATCCCAACAATTTCCGTCCAATTTCTAATATCATGACTCTCGCTAAACTTTCAGCTGTTTCACCAATACCAATCTGGTTTTAGAGCGGGTCATAGTACTGAAACGGCTCTAACTCACATTGTTGATGACGCCCTGAGACTGCTTGACCAGAATGAACCATGCCTACTTATTCTTCTTGATCTATCTTCAACGTTTGACATGGTCAAACATGAAAACCTGATTGATCTTCCGGAAAAAAGAATGGGGTTAGCGGGCCTGGTCTTAAATTGGTTTGCCTCGTTCCTACAGAATAGAACGCAAAGAATAAAAGTGAACTATTCCCTCGCTAACAGTACACCAGTCTCAATTGGAGTGCCTCAAGGCTCCACACTCTCGCTTTTCAACTTGTTCAGGGAACCCTTCACAGAAATTCTGAAGCGTTCAAACATACAATACCACATGTACTCTGATGACACTCAACTGTATATGAAAATGGCCTCACTGGAAGACATCAAAACTCTGAACTGTGTTCTTCTGAAAACTCAACAATGGTTAGCCCACAATCACCTTATGCTGAATCCTCTCAAGACCGAATTCCTCCTGATTGCCCCTCCCAACCACTCTGCACCCATTCAAGGATGGCTCAAACAACTTACGGCTCTCAACTGCGATCCGCATGTTGAATCAACAAGATCTTTAGGCAATCGCTGGACAATTACCTGAATATGCAAGACCACATCAGTGCAACAACTAGGGGCGCCAACCACCATCTCAACACAATTAATCTGTATCAAGCCATTCCTGCCTCCTGTGGACTTGCACCTAGCAGTCCAGTCCCTAGTAATCTCCCATCTGAAAGAGACAATTAGTTATAGATTCCTTACCTTTAGAATTACCCCCAGGCGTCAGACTGGATCCGGAGAATTTTTTCGTCAGCAGTACCACTGCGCGTCAAAAGGTGGCGTTGGTCGGCTCCCCGTTCAGTGTTGGCGTCGTGGTCGCCGGGATGACGTCGCGGTAGCTACTTAGATGCCAACCTCGCGCGCTGACGTCAGTTCTTTCTTTTTCCGCACCAGCCAGCGCAGATCCGGAGAGAGCGATACCTCCAGTCACTTTTTGACTGACTTTTTTGCAACTTTTGTCGACACCGATTTTTGAGTCTTCGACTCCTGGTGCACGCAGGGATGTCCAGTCGTCCTCGGCCCGGCTTCAAGGCTTGCGACACCTGTCGCAAGCTGATGTCGGTTATGGACCCGCTCAGCGTGTGCCTGTGATGTCTGGAGCGCAACCATGATCCCAAGTCGTGCTCCGACTGCTGGACCATGAATCCGAAGTCTTTGCGGGAGCGGTCCCGAAAGCTTCTCAAGGCCCAGCAGTCGGATCCACGCCGCTCAAGGTCCCGGTCGTGTGGGAGGTCGAGGGACTGGTCGCGGAGTCACCACCACTCGTCATCGAAGTCTTCGCACTCCTCAGGTAAGTCGAAGCACAAGAAGAAGTCGAAGAAGCATCGTCGCTCTTCGACTTCTCCCTGTCCGTCGGCCGACGCGACGAGGGATGCGGACTGTGCCCGTCCGGCTGCTCCGCGTGCGGAGCCTGAAGGGTCGACTCAGTTTCCCTCCCTTTCCGGGACCCGGAGCGACCCCTGCCCAGCTTCTGAGCTTTTACGAAGCGATGCATGCCATCATTGGGCAGCCCGACTCCGCGCCTTCGGGCCCCGTGGAATCGGCTGGGGACCCTGGGCCTTCCACGCCGGCGGCTCCGCCCCGGCACCGCAGGGTCCCCTTGGATCTAGGCCTGGATCCGGATCGGCGCCGGTCGACCTTATAACACCATCCCCGGCACCACGTCCGCTTCCGATGCCGGTTGGATCCCCAGGCGTCGACCCCGGTCTCCACTCTGACTTGGACACGGAGTCGGACCGACGTCAACCGACGCCTGATCCGGCACGAACGGTACTTTTGTACCTCTGTTCGACCCTGGTGTTTCCTACAGGCCAGATTGGCAACCAGAGGAGGGTGAGGAGGACTGGGAGGGGTCTATAGACCCTTTGGCTGACCAGTTGGTTGAACCGGACTGGAGAGAAGAGTTGGGGGACGCCAGTGTTCTGCATATCTCCCCAGACCTTGGCATGCTGTCTCCTCCTACCGTAGCTACGGAGGAGGGTGCTTCATACGCAGTGGTGTTGCGTAGGGCGGCCGAGACCCTCAACCTCGAGCTACCTACGGTGGCAGTCAGGACGAATCTCCTGACGGTGTTTCAACCGGCAGCGGCCTCTTCGGAGCCCCTGCTGCCTTTCAATGAAGCCCTTACTGACATCCTTTTGGGCACCTGGTCTAGGCCCAACAAAGGTGCTCCGGGCGACCCCTCTTTCCTCTCCCAACACCCCACCCCTGAGAGCTTGGTGGTCCAAGCCTCTACGTCCAAAGGCGCATTCCCTAACGCACCACCTGATAAGGAATCCAAAAAGCTGGACCATCTTGGGAAGAAGATGTTTTCTTCCTCCAGCTTGGGACTTCGGTCGGTGAACACTGCATGTCTGTTGGGCAGTTACACCCACTCTGTGTGGGATACGGTAGCGCAGGTGTTGCCACAGTGCCCGGAGGATGCCTGGACCGTGCTCTCCCGTGCAGTCGCTGAGGGGAGAGACGCAGCCAAGTTCACCATAAGATGTGGACTGGACACCGCCGACTCGCTAGGCAGGACAATTTCAATGTCGGTAGGCCTTCGACGCTACATCTGGCTGAGGTCGACTGGTTTTTCCGGGGATGTCCAAGCTACCCTAATGGACATGCCCGTTAATGGCCGTCGCCTGTTCGGCGACAAAGCAGACAGCGCGCTAGAGCGCTTCAAGGACACCCAGGCTATGGCCAAGTCCTTGGGCCTCTCCACCCCCCCTGCGCAGTCTGCTTTTTGCCCTGTTCGTGGCTACGGAAGGGGTGTCCCGCCACGTTCCACCCAGGGCTACAGGCCGGCGCAAACTGTCCAGCCCCTGCGCGGCCGGGGACGTGGGACCCACCGTCGTGGGTTTGGGGGCCAGCGAGCGGGCCAGTCCACCAGCACCCCTTCTACAGCAGCCTCCAAACCCTCCTAGTCCGACCTTTCAGGACCACCAATCGCCAGTGGGCGGCACGATTCGCCATCACCTCCTCCACTGGCGCACCATCACGTTGGACAGGTGAGTTTTGCAGATAGTCCGAAGGGGCTACTCCCCCCCTTCGAGACTTCCCCTCCATCCACGCCACCTCAATATCGTCGCATGTCGGAGGTTCATTTGGCCCTTCTCCCAACAGGAAGTTACGGCTCTCTTGGCCAAGGGAGCTATCGAGCGAGTTCCCGCTCCAGAGGTAGGTCATGGTTGCTATTCCCACTACTTTCTGGTGCCCAAGAAGGACAAAGGCATGCGTCCTATCTTGGACCTCAGGAACGTCAACCTCTTCCTCCGGAAGGAGAAGTTCACAATGTAGACACTAGCTCAGGTCCTCTCTGCCCTTGACCCTGGAGACTGGATGGTAGCGTTGGACTTGCAGGACGTTTACTTTCACATCACCGTCCTGCCGACCCACCGGCGTTACCTGCGGTTCACGGTAGGCCACGAGCACTTTCAGTTTACCATGCTCCCCTTTGGCCTTACCCCAGCGCCCTTCGGGTGTTCACGAAGGTGATGGCGGTGGTCGCAGCTCATCTGCGCAGATCAGGCGTTCCAGTCTTCCCTTATCTCGACGACTGGCTGTTGAAGGCGGGCTTGCCCCAGGCAGTCGTCTGCCACCTCCAGACTACAGCGGACCTCCTGCATTCGCTGGGGTTCACTGTCAACGTGCCAAAGTCACACCTGACTCCCTCTCAGAAGCTCCTTTTCATTGGAGCGGTTCTGGACACGACGCAGTTTCGCGCTTATCGTCCAGAGCAACGAGTCCGGGATATTCAGGCTATGATTCCGATCTTTCAGCCTCTATCCCGGGTTTCGGTCAGATTGACCCTGAGGCTGCTGGGCCTCATGGCCTCCTGCTGGTAGATCATGCCAGGTGGCATATGCGGGCTATGCAGTGGGACCTGAAGTTCCAGTGGGCACAACATCAGGGGAATCTGTCCGATTGCGTTCAGATCTCGGAGGGCACTGCACGACAATTGCAGTGGTGGCTAACGAACCAGGATTAGGTCAGCTGCAGATCCCTCTCCCTTCTCCAACCGGAGTTCACAGTGGTGACGGATGCATCACTTCTGGGGTGGGGCAGCCACATGGGAGAGGCGGAGATCAGAGGCCTCTGGTCTCCGGCGGAGTCCGGGCTTCACATCAACCTTCTGGAGCTCCGGGCGATCCGTCTTGCGCTGAAGGCATTCCTTCCCTCTCTCCGGGGAAGAGTAGTGCAGGTGTGCACGGACAACGCCACCGCCATGTGGTACTGCAACAAACAGGGCGGGGTGGGGTCGTAGACCCTATGTCAAGAGGCTCTCCGTCTCTGGACATGGCTGGAACATCAGGGCATATCCCTGGTGGTTCAACACCTGGCAGGTTCACTGAACGCCAGGGCGGACCAACTCAGCCGCAGGTGCGTGATGGATAACAAATGGTGTCTTCACTCGGAGGTGGTGCAAGGTCTCTTTCGGCAGTGGGGAGAGCCTTGGTTAGATCTATACCTCACCGAAGAAAACGTGCAATTTCAACAATTCTGCACGTTGGAATTTCCAAGGCGGCACTCGCTAGGCGACGCTTTTTGTCGCGAGTGGAGTTGCGGTCTTCTATACGCCTTTCCGCCTATACCACTTCTGCCCAGAGTGCTGAAGAAGATCAAGCGCGACCGGGCCCAAGTCATTCTTGTGGCTCCAGATTGGGCACGAAGAGTCTGGTATCCCGAGCTGTTACATATGGCCATCGATCCTCCGATCAGACTGCCTCTTCGGGAGGATCTTCTGTCGCAGCAGCAGGGGACGGTCCTCCACCCGAACCTGTCCAGCCTCCACCTCCTTGCGTGGAGATTGAGCGGCGACAGTTGACAGCCTTCGACCTTCCTCCCGAAGTCTGTGATGTTATCTTGGCAGCCAGGCGTCCCTCCACTAAGACGGTATACGCCTGCAGATGAAACAAATTTGTGGCATGGCGCGCAGCAAAGGCTGTGGATCCCCTTTCTGCCCCTCTTTCTGAGGTTCTCTTGTTCCTCCTTTCTGTGGCCCAGCAGGGCTCTGCTCTGGGCACTCTTAAGGGCTATCTCTCAGCCATTTCAGCCTTTCTTAGGCTTCCTGATCAGCCTTCTCTTTTCAAGTCCCCT
Organism: Calotriton arnoldi; assembly: GCA_963921515.1. NCBI lineage: Eukaryota > Metazoa > Chordata > Amphibia > Caudata > Salamandridae > Calotriton > Calotriton arnoldi. The sequence goes on along the minus strand of CAWUFW010000634.1, from coordinate 975,451 downwards.
GTTGTAAATTGCTTTCTTAAGGGCATTACTCATCTTTTTCCTCCTGTCCCTTCGTAATGCCTCAGTGGGACTTGAACTTGGTTCTTACTTTTCTTATTTGCGCTCCAGGCTAGGAAGAGAGGTGTCACCCCTCAGGTGGGGGAGGCAAGGTGAAGCACACATCTCAGTCCCCTCCATCTTGAAGATGAGGGGACTCAGCCAATTAGGGAGAGGCTCATGCCCCCTCCCACTGGAGGGTGGCATAAAAGGGGGTGTACCCACGCCAAGGAAGGGACCCATTGGTCCTAATCTTCACACCCCTTTAAACGCCCCTAAATCTAGTATTTAGGGACAACCCTAAAACTTGCTTACTCAGATTCGAGGGGAAAAAAAGGACAGAAGAGCCATGCTGACCCAGGAAGAAGAGGACAACTACTGCTTTGGCCCCAGCCCTACCGGCCCGTCCGCCTCCGACCTGCCTACAGCGAAGAACCCGGCATGTCCCTCAGCCCCCCAGAGCCGGGAGAAGATGCCTTGCACTCACCTTGCAGACTCTGTCTCCTGTGATCACTGGACTTGCTCAACAAAGACTCCAAGACAAGAATCCGGATTCCGGTGACTATGCGATGCTGCACCCGACACCCACAGCCCGAGTGGCCCAACACCACAAGGAGGTCTCCCCAGCAATCCTGACCTGGGTTCTGGTGATCCCCGACCTCCCTCAAGCTTCAAGATGACTGCAGCCTCAGCCTGAAGGGTCCCCCCACCATGACCAGAGCTGGTAATAAAACCCGATGCCAGAAGGCACCCAACGCCCTACGGCCTTGGGTGCCCAACTGACGGTGTCCAGGCATTCCCCAAGATCCCAACTTACCTCTCCAGCCGGTGATCGCCTTCCGGAAGTCTCCCTGCCCGAGCAGCAACTTCACCGAACCGAAGGTCTCCCTTGAATAGCACAGGGTCCCTGACGTCTTTTTGGCACCCTGCACCCGGCCGCCTCAGTGCCACTGGTGGTGCAGCTCCTGTGCTGATTGTTGGCCCCTGCAGTGCTGACCTTAACCCCAGGAGCTTTGCTCCCACAGCCGAGTGGCCTGCTCATCACCAGACCCTAACCGAAGGCCCCCTTAGCCCCATTGGCTAACATTGACCCCCTACACTCTGCACCCGGCCGCCCCAGTGCAGCTGGTGGTGCAACTCGAATGCCCATCTATACCTTGGGGAACCTTGGTCCTAAGCCCCAAAACTCCCACTCGTAAGTCGTGTACTTACCTGAGAAACCACAAACACTTTTTCTCCCATAGGAACCCTGGTTAAGAGCTTTTTGGGCTTAAAATGTTGTGTTGAACTGATTTTTTTGTATGGAGAAAAGAGAACTAAACTGCAAGCTATAAAAAGTCTTACTTACCGTGTATTGTGGGATCCTAAGGTGTGGTATCTAGGCATACCACCCCCAGTACTTAAAGTAATCCAAAAGTAACTAAAAAGTATTCTGAAAGTAATTACTGTGTAATTCAAACTGCATTTTAAAGTGATACAAACCTGTAACAACTGCAAATCCATCCTCAGTTGCATTTCAGTGTACCTACCTGTACCAAGTCCTGCTTGGTTCTAGAAATAAAATACAAGTATACCTTTTTTTTTATACTTACCCAATTGGTCTGGATTCTGTCTGAGTGTGTGCCTTCAGTCTTGATTGAGTGAATACAATAAATGCTTAACACTCTCTGGATAAGCCTAACTGCTCGCCCACACTACCACAAAGAGAGCTGTTAGTACTTACCTAATTTAGCCTCTGCTATAACTCTGGGGACTCCCTGGACTCTTTGCACACTATACCTTACTTTAGTATAATATATACAGAACCAGCTTCCTACACTTTAAGTCCAGAAGATTGGTTCTGTACATCGTTGCTAAGTACCCGTATGCAGTATATGTGTTTTCCCCCATAGGATAACATCACCGCATTAGAGACAATACAAGTATATTTGCCTGTTTTCTCCAAAACTATTTTAAAAAGTACTTACCCAATAACGAAGTTCTTGGTGTCAAAAATTATATAAAGATACGTGTTATTTTTCTATATTGGTGTGGATCTCCTTGTTGAGTGTGTGTGTATATCATTTATTGACTGTGTGTATACAACAAATGTCTAACACTCCTCCTTGATAAGCCTAAGGCTGCTGGACCACATTACCACAAAAAGAGCACCTTGGTATTGTTAAAGCAAGCTCCTGTCCACTCACAAGGGATACCTATACTCTCTACACAATATACCTCTTTTTAGTATATTATATAAAGAGCCAGCTTCCTACATTGGTGGTTCAGCGGTCGGATACAAGACTTTTTATTTGCTGTACCACTCTGTTAATAAGTGATTCCACTAAGGAATGCCAATTGACTTAAGTAAAAAAACATTATTTTTTTTCAAATGACTAATTGAGACTTCTAGCTGCTGAATCTGTACCTTTGAATTTCCCAGGCGTCAGACTGGATCTGGAAACTTGTGTGAGCAGTAACCGTCCGTGCTGTCGGGTGGCTTTGTTTGGTTCCGCGCGGCGTCGGTGCCAGAAGCGATGTTGTGGTCACCTATAGAGGAGCTGGCCATGCGCACGGACGTCAGTTCTTTTCTTTCCTCGCCAGTTAGCGCTGATCCGGAGAAGAGCTACCCCTCTCTCTTTTTGACTCACTTTTTGTTTTGTCGGTTTGTTGTGCCGAGAATGTCCTCCAGGAAGGTAGGGTTTACGCCGTGTGGTTTCTGTCCCCGAGCCATGTCAGTTACCAACCTGCACCTGGTGTGCTTATGGTGTCTCTAGCGCGACAACAACTCGAAGTTGTGCTCAGACTACTGGGCCACAGTGCCAAAAACTTTGAGGGAGCGTTCTCTAAAGCTGCTTGAAGCCCGGCGGGGGACGCCATCTAGCACGACTCCAAGGAGGTCTTGGTTCTAATCAAGAAGGTGGTTGCGGGACCACTCCAGGAGCCCCAAGTCCTCTTTGTCACACTCGAGGTTCTCGGGACACTCTGGGAAGAGGCACAAGAAGAAAAAGTCTGAACAGACTTCGGATTCACCTAGTCAGTCGAAAGCTGGCGAGGTGAGTGGGGAACATCGATGTTCCAGGCACGGTTTTGCGGAGCCATTGCCAAGTCCGACTGTGCCTCCTCCCTGTTTCTGGGGGCCGGAGGAACACCGCTCAAAGGAGTTTTACGGACCATGCACAGAGTATTTGAGTGGACCAACCCCTCTTGAGCGCCTTTGGACCCCTCAGCCAACACCCCACCCCTGAGAGCTTGGTAGTCCAAGCCTCGATTTCCCAAGGTGCTTTCCCTGCTGCTCTCCCGGACAGGGGGATCCAAGAGGCTGGGCACACTTGGGAAGATGTTTTCTTTCGCCAGCCTGGCACTGAGGTCAGTGAACACTGCATGCCTTTTGGGCCGTTACGCCCATACCCTATGGGGCACGTGTACGCAAGTGCTGCTGCAGGTCCCAAGGGAGGCCTGGGCCATCAGCTCCCAAGCAGTGAAAGACGGGAGGGATGCAGCAAAGTTCACCATTAGGTGTGGTCTGGATACGACTGACTCGCTTGGCAGAGCGGTTTCGTCGATGGTGGCCTTATGGCGCCATGCCTGACTGAGAACATCTGGCTTTTCAGGGAATGTCCAGGCCAACCTCATGAACATGCCCTTCGATGGGACTCGTCTCTTCAGAGAGAAGGCAGTCTCTGCCCAGGAGCGCTTCAAGGACTCGCAGGCTACGGCCAAGTCCTTGGGCCTCTCAGTGACACCTTGCCCCCAGTCTGCCTTTCGCCCCTTTCTTGGCTGCGGAAAGAGCGTGCCAGTGTGCCAGCCCTATCACGGCCACCGTCCTGTGCAGGCTTCGCAAGGATGTGGATGCAGTGCATTCCAACCCCTGGGGAGTGGTAGCCAGAAGTCGTCCACCACCAATCCCCCGGCAGCTGCCGCCTGTAAGTTCTTCTAGTTTGGTTCTGCAAGACCCTGGGTGCCCAGTTGGATGGAGAATCAAACATAATCTCCTCCACTGTCAGTCCATAACATCGGGCAATTGGGTCTTGCAGATCATTCGGAGGGCTTACCCCCTTTCCCCCACGCCCCTTACCGCCATCTCAAATACAGCTGGCGGAGTATCATCAGATCTTGCTCCGAGAGGAAGTTACAGCTCTCCTGGCCAAAGGGGCTATAGAAAGGGACTTTTTTCACCAGCCTCTGAAATGTGGCAGGTGCATTTTTAATACCAAAAATCATCACAATAAATTGATAATGTCAACTAGGGGTTGAAAATGCTGTTTTAGGCTTGGCATCCTCAGCAAGTCTGATTTGCCAGTAGCCTGCATTCAGGTCACATGTACTCAGATACTTGGCTGAGGCCAGAGTATCAATATGCTCACCTGCCCTTAGAATTGGATGGGCATCAGTCCTAGTGGCTGCCTTAAGGCTTCTGTAGTCTACACAAAACCTCATCTCTCTCTTACCATCTTTGGTGTGAGGTTTTGGCTCAAGGACTACTGGACTAGCCCAGGGGCTCAATGACCCCCAACTCCAGCATCTTTTGGACCTCAGGCCTGATGCAGTCTCTGACATGGTCAAGCTGTCTGTAGATTTTACTTTTCAGAGGCAGACTGTGATCTGTGTCCACTTCACAAGTACAGGTATAAACAAAGGGAGAGCAAGGAAATAGAGGGGTATGTCCTTTTCCCCGAAGTAAATAACCAAACAACAATAGGGACGAACCCCTGCAGGGTTCGTCCCTATTGTTGTTCACTTCATGAGTACACCAGGTGGTTTGACTGGGAGTCAGAGAAAACGTGGGTAAACTGATTGAGGACTTTCCTGCAATCAGCTTGCTGCTGGTCATTGAGGCTGCCTGCCTAGGCTACTCCATCAGCTGACCCATCAACAGGGTCCTTAGAGAGGAGATCAGGGTGAGGGTCACCCTCTTCCTCCTGCCCTCATCAGTGGCCATAAGCAAGCTCATGTCAGCCCCATCAACAAAAGGTTTGAGGAGGTTCACGTGGAGTACCCTGTGGGGACTTGTAGGAGTACCTAGGTCAACCAAATAGGTGACCTCACCTTTTTTCTCAAGGATTGTGTGGGGGCACTCCACTTGTCTTGGAGAGCTGCTGGGGCCACAGGCTCCAACACCCACATTTTCTATCCTGGCTCGTAAACAGTCAGTACAGCCTTTTGGTCATGCCAAGCTTTCTGAAGCTCCTGGCTGGTCTCAAGGTTTTTGCTGGCCTTCTTCATGTACTCAGCCATACGTGAACGCAGGCCAAGGACATAGTCCACAGTATCCTGTTTAGGAGGTTTGAGAGGTTGCTCCCAGCCCTCCTTAAGCAGACACAATGAACTCCTAACCGGATGTCCAAACAGAAGTTCAAATGGGCTGTAACCAACCCCCTTCTGTAGAACTTCTTTGTAGGCAAAGAGAAGGCAGGGTCGTTAGACATCCCTTTTTGCCTAAGCTTTTCTGGGAGCCCCATGATCATACCCTTTAGGGTCTTGTTGAACCTTTACACTAGCCCATTGTACTGTGGATGGTAGGGTGTGGTAAAATTGTTGTTTACTCCACACTCTTTCCACATTTTAGTGATATAACTAGACATGAAGTTTGTATCTCTGTCTGACAAGACCGCCTTAGGGAAACCCACCCTGGAAAAGATTCCCAGGAGGGCCTTGGCCACTAGAGGAGCTGTAGTGGTTCTAAGCGGAATAGCCTCTGGATACCTAGTGGCATGGTCCACCACCACTAGGATATAACTGTGTCCAGATGCTGTTGGAGGGTTTAAGGGACCTACAATGTCTATCTCTACTCTTGCAAAGGTAACTCCAACCACTGAGAGTTGGATTAAGGGGGCCTTTGTAGTGCCAACTGACTTACCACTGGCTTGGCAAGAGACACAGGAGCGACAAAACACCTTGGTGTCTTCAGACATATGGGGCCAGGGAAAATGAGCGACAAGCCTGTCCCAAGTCTTGCTTTGCCCGCCATGTCCTGCAAGGGGAATGTCATGTGCGAGGGTGAGAAGAAAACTGCTGGAATTCTGACGTTATAACCAACCTCCTGGTAGCACCAGGCTTGGGGTCTCTACCTTCACAAAACAGAAGCCAATCTTCCCAATAGATCCAATGGGACCCACTGACATTCCCTGCTTCCTCGGCAGCAGTTTGCTGTCTGAGCTGTTCAAGAGAGGGGCTGGATTTGTGCTCCAAACTCAAATCTGCCCTGGAAGGGCCCCCTGCTCCCAAGGACTCTGCCATGGACTAAGATCGTCTCTCTCAGGAGACTGATCCTCACTGGGAGTTTGAGAGGAGGATAATTCTTTACCCTTCCTGCTCCTTCTCTTAGGAACCAGCTGGTCCACTCTTCCAGGATCCAGTGCTCCCTCAGTGCTAAGCTGTTTGGCCTGAGCCCTGGCAATAGCAAATACACTGGCAGAGATTCCTATCATCTCTGCATGTGTCCTGAACTCCACTTCACACCAGGCTGAAGTTTCTAAATCTTGCCCAACCGACAATCTACAGGTAGGTCTGGAGAAACAACAACTCTTTTAGGCCCAGTTACCTCTCCCCAGCTGAGATTCACAACTGCCAAGGAATGATCAGTCCTGACATTGCTAGCATTGGTCACTTGGCCCAACTGACCAGGTATGATCTGTTAAGGCGACATAAGTTTCTCTGTCACCATTGTGACACTGGCCCATGTATCCCTATAAGCCATTGATACTTATCCATTCATCAAAGGCTGTTGCCTGTACTTGCCCAAGTTTGTGGGACTTACTAGTAAGGTAGCAAGATCCATGCCACCATCACGGACAAGGACAGCCTGAGTGGGTGTTCTGACTAGGCCAGAACCCACTTCAGAACCCAAGGTTAACCCTACTAATCCCTTGGTTGATGTACTACCACTTGTACTGGTGCTAGGGGGCGCAGGTGCTTTAGGGGCATTGGTAGTAGCCTCCTTGGTGTTGGCCTTACGCAGTGACCATCTCTAAACTGGCTGTAATGAACCCTGTCATGTTTGGTATCAAACATGTTGGAATCATGGGGGGCGTTGCTAAGGAGCCGTGAATGGCGGACGCGTAAGCTCGGAGCTCTGCGCCGGCCCGACTCTTATAAGCCTAATCCGATAGTGCTGGAGGCCGGGGAACGCCGTGGCAGTTGCCTGGACGGTGCCGGTTACCTGGCGGCTGGGCCTGGTGGTCGCGCAGCCGAGTAGGAGGCGGTGAGAGGGTCAGATCCCCGCCGGCCGCTGGCGCCCAATGCGACTCAAGATGGCGGCCCGGTGCGGACTCGCCTAGCCTGGCGGAGGGGAGATTGGCCCCCCGAGGATTGGGCTGGGATCGGAAGCCCGCACACAGAGGGCTGCAGGAAACGGCGGAGCGCTGTGGGGGACGCCCAGAGGGCAAGATCGGTGCTGGTACATCTGCGCAGCAGAGTGCCCACTACGTTGAGTGCGAGGTGAGGCGGAGAGTTGTGGGCCCGATCGGGGCCGGAGAACTGTGATGCGTGCTGCATTGTCGGCCCAGTGGTGGGGCGAGGGGACCGCTGTGGGGACTGTGGCGCCCATAAAACCGGCATCTGACAGGGGGGTGCCTCATTGCAGCGGAGGCCTGTGGATTGCTGGGGCCTGTTTATCCCCCCCGCCCGCTTGCCTTGGGACGGAGCTGAACTGAAGTGCCCCGAACCCCCACACACGCAGGCTTGGACTACGCTGGGTGCCGCGGTCGCTGGGGGCACGACACTGGACAGGGCAAGTGCTCTGGGCCCATAACGGGACTCAGAGGATCAGAGCGTGGGTCTTGTCATAGGCCCCCCCTTTTTCTTTTTGGGGAAAAAAGGAGTACACATCGCCCTGACTGGCCTGGGCTGCAGCCGGCTGTGGCCTGCCCGAGGCCCCCCAGATCCACTGTTCGCGCCTCGCAGAGCAGAGGAGACCGGGCCTTGGTGGACCTACTGCCTGTACGGCGGGGCGGGCATCGCCTTGGTGGGAGCTGGGCCCCCCTACCTGGACCTGTAGCACCCTGGCCTGTGCCGGATGTGGCGGTGGGCGTGCTGTCGGGGGCTGTGTGGGGCCATGAACATTAGCGCGGATCCAGCCCTGAGTGACCACCTGGCTCCCGATTGCGCACAGAAGAGTGAGCCATTGTAGGCTCTTTAGCGGTGGGTCTATCGCCGCGGCTGGGGTGTTAGAGTTCTCCCGAGTACAGTGGGCCTGGGCCTTGGTGTGAGTGGCGGAGTCAAGACACTGGCTGTCGGCCTGACCTCCCTCCCGGACAAGATTTAACGGCCAAGGGGCTGCTTCCTTCCATGGGCAAACCACGGGGCCTGCAGGCCGGAACCACACAAGACCCAGAAGATAGTGCCCAGGAGCAATCACAGCCCGTCCTGGAGGCCCCACTACAACAACAGCTGGGCAAGATATTGGAGGCCATAGCGGACACAAAGGCTACCTTTCATCAGTACAGTGGCGGTAGGGCTAGGTCTCCTGCGAGAGGAGCTCAAAAAGCGTTCGGAGCGGGTGAAGGAGATCGAGTCCAGCATCACCGCAATGGCCCCTGCCCAAAAAGCCCTGGAGCAGCAGATGGGAGCCCTCACAGACAGGGTGGGTGTGTTGGAGCGGAGAGCCGAAGATGCAGAGGGCCGCAACAGACTGAACAATGTTTGGATCCTGGCCCTGCCAGAGGGAATCGAGGGCAGCGACATGGTGTCCTACCTGGAACGTTGGCTGAAAGAGGTGGTGGCACCTGAAGGCTTGACAACCTTCTACACTCTCGAGAGAGCCCGCCGGGTCCCTGTCAGGCCCACGGCGCCGGGGCGTCCCCCGCGTCCGGTGGTGGCCCACCTGCTTCACTTCAGGGATAGGGACCTGCGGAGGGCCCTTACTCAGTCGACAATAGTAGGGTCGCCCTCTTTCCGGACTACACCCTAGAGGTTCAGCGGAAACGGGCCTCGTTCCTAGAGGCCAAGAAGGCGCTGAGGGAAGAGGGCCTCCAGTACTCCCTGATGTTTCCGGCCCGGTTGCGGATCGAGTTGGATGGCAGCACCCATTTCTGTGGCAGCCCGGGCGAGGCCTGGGACTGGAAAGAAGCCTATAGGGCAGGTACCTCCTAACCTGCGGGCCCTAAAGCTCAGGGGCGAAACAAGGCTGAACTGGGGAAGCGACCACGGCGCCGCCCCCGCAGGGGTTCCCCCCAGAAACCGTCCTCCTCACAAACTGAGAAGGAGAGGGCTGAAGCCCTACAGGCTGTGGCGGCGCTTATGCGGGGCAGGAGCCCTGCCCCTGAGGCGGGGACCCGCTCGTCGAGGGACACTGGGGACAATGACTCTGACTCATCCCGTAGTGGCAGCGGGAAGATGCCGGTGGTGACCCCGGGCACGGCTGATGAAATCATCTGAGTCTGCTGGGACTTGGAGCCGAGCTCGTCCCTTGGGGTATTGCTAGACTGCTGATGGTGAACCCTGGTCTTGAGCCGTCTTGTTCTAATAGGGCCGGCGCACTCTGGACAGCTTGTGTGTCAGTTCTGTCTTTTTCCCCCATCTCTGCTCTTTTGTCCACCCCTCCTTGAGTACCTTACTAGTGTAGGCTCTCACTAAGGGATATGTTCCATACGCTGTTTGGGTGACTGACCGTTGTCAGGTTGCCCTGGGATTGGGGAGTTGTTCAACACTGGGGGTTCATTTGTTGCTATTTGTTTGATTGTTTGCAGGGGAGGGCGGTTGTGTGCATGCGGGGAGTGGGAGGGGGGGTCCCCCCTATTGTTGCTGTAGGGCGAATCCTTGCAGGAATGGAGAGTACACCTAACACACTGAGGCTTCTTACGTGGAACATTCGTGGGATGGGAACAATGGCTAAGCGACATAATATATACTCTTACCTGCGGCGCAGGGACGTCCACATTGCGTTCCTCCAGGTGACGCATCTTAACAAGGAGGAGGCTGAGAGGTTGAAGAAGAGGTGGCGGGGCCAGATCTTTGCGACCACCTTTTCGGCTTTTGCCAGGGGGGTTCTGATTTGGGTGAGGCCTGGGGTCCCCTTCGCTCTTGAGCGCTCATGGCTTGACACGGAAGGGCGGTATGCCCTGCTTACGGGACGATTGGCGGGGCGGGAGGTGACGCTAGGCACTGTTTACGCACCTAACCAGGACCAAATCGGCTTCCTGGAGTCTTTTTCCGCCTCCCTGGCTCACTGCCAAACACGTTCTCTCATACTGGGGGGCGATTTCAACTGCGTGGCGGACGTCATGATTGACCGTTCGCACCCCCCATACCGGGGATGCAGCCACATCATACAGCGTCTGGCTTCAAGACTTGGATATCCCACTGGGGCCTGGAGGATACCTGGAGACTGCAGCACGCGGTAGATAGAGAGTATTCTTTCTTCTCGCCGGTCCACCAGGTTCATACCAGGCTGGATACATTCCTCTGTTCCGCAGCTCTCAATGGTTCCGTTTCTCACTCTGAATACTTGGGGCGCACCTTGTCGGACCACGGCCCACTGCTTATGGTATTTCAACCATTGGGTCGGCGCCCTCCGATTCCTACCTGGAAATTAAACCCGTTACTGCTTGATGATGTCCACTTCCGAGCCTCCCTACTAACACTAATTGAGGCATACTTTCCTATCAATGCCGGCACTGCCTCCTCTTCACAGGTGGAATGGGAGGCGTTTAAGGTGGTTGTGAGAGGCCATTGTATGGCCCAGGCGTGTGGGGCACACAGGGAACTTAATAGGAAACTTCTGGACTTGGAAGGGACTATTCGTAGATTGGACAACTTACAGGGTACAGAGGACTCGGCCCAGATGTCCTTACTAGAAGCGCAGACACAATATAACTATGCATTTGGCAGGGTAAGGTGCTACAACTATAAAGACTACCTAGATAAAGCACAAAGAGGGGAAGGGAGGGCGGGTCGACTACTAGCACTACTAATCAAACCTGAGTCGGGGGGGAACACCTGTCACACGGTTGGGTTTGGACACGGGCGGTGTGGTGCACGACCCATGACTCCTTCTTAAGGTACTATGAGTGGTTGTACAGGGCCCAGACTACGGCCCCCTTGCCAGATATACAATGCTTTTTAGCCCCCCTGCGGCTCTGTACACTGGAGGAAGATGCAAGGGAAGACTTGGGAGGTCCGAACACTGTACACGAAGTTAAGGCTGCAATAGCGGCGTTGGCGTCTGGTAAGACTCCTGGGCCGGATGGCCTCCCGGCCGAGTTTTATCAGCGGTTCACTGATGTACTGTCCCCGCGTCTGGTCGCGCTATATGCGGAGGCATATGAGGAGGGGGGGGCTTGCCGAACTCCACCCAATCGGCTCTTGTGATTCCGCTTCCTAAGTCCAAGCAGCCTGACGCGGGAGTCAGGGAATACCGTCCTCTCTCCCTGCTAAACCTAGACTTCAAGATCTTGAGTAAGGTGTTGGCGGGCAGGCTTCGTCCGCATATGAAGTCTTTGATCCACCCGGACCAAAACGGGTTTATCCCCTCTCGTAACACCTCCTACAATCTCCGCAGGCTCTACTCTGTGCTCTATCACGCGGATGCGCCGGCGCTCCAGCAAGCGGCGCTGTCTGTCGACCTAGAGAAGGCATTCGACACAGTGTGCTGGGAGTATCTCTTCGAGGTGCTGCGCCGCATGGGATTGGGAGATGAATGGGTGTGGTGGGTGCGGCTTCTCTATGCTTCGCCTACTGCGAGAGTCAAGACGGGCCGAACCATATCTAGATCATATAAGATCTCCCGGGGAACCCGGCAGGGGTGCCCTCTTTCCCCGCTCCTTTTTGCCTTGGCTGTGGAGCCGTTGGCAGAATGGTTTTGCCTGGGGGGGATGGGGCTGGGGCTGACAGGTGGGCGTCAGCACCACATCTCCTTATATGCAGAAGATCTGTTGCTGTATCTTACGGGGGCAGTCGAGGGGGCTGCAGAAGATCTACGGATTTTGGGCGATTTTGCTCTCCTTTCCGGCCTTAAGGTTAACAAAACCAAGACTTATCTGTTTCCTATAGCTGGGCCTCTGCCCAGACCGGAGACGTTGCCGGTTGACACACTCTGGGCACAACGTACCTTTAAGTCTTTGGGCGTTAATATTTTTCATGACCTGTACGATTTGAGGAATGGGAACCTGGGACGGGCATTGCGCTCCCTCCGTTCTTGTGTTCAGTTCTGGTGTACTCTGCACCTGCCCATTATGGCCAGGATCACATTATCTAAAATGGTTATGCTGCCCCGGCTGTTGTACTTCTTTGTGAACCTCCCGGTCTTGATGCCGAGAAGCTGGTTCCGACATGTAGTTTGGGGAGACGGACGCCCGAGGGTGTCCTTGCAAACTTTACAGCGTCCCATGTCAGAGGGAGGTCTTGGGGTGCCCAACTTTGAACTTTATATGTTGGCTGCCCAATTACAGTGGTTGGCACAGTGGGTGGAGGGAGTGAACGAGGAGGGAACGTGCCTGTCGGACCCTGCATTGAGTCGCGGACTGATAACGGCAAAGCTCCTGCTGCCGGCCACGCCCACCCCTGCCTGCTCCTTGCTCCAGAACACGGCCTTCCAGACATGGAGGCGATGCTGCAGAGGTCGGCAGCACCATGCGAAATATTCCCCCATGCTACCCCTAGTGGGGTTGCCGCCCGGAGACCCCCAAACTACATTCACTAGTGCGTAGCTGGCCAAGTGGTCGGAAGCCGGACTAGATAATGTTGGAGATTGCTATCTGGATAGAGAACTGATTCCTTTCGCAGATTTGGCGGATGGTAGTGGACTCCCCTCCGGGTCAGTTTTTGCTCTACGAGGCGCTGACGCATACATTTGCACAATTATGGGGTGCTGGGAGGGGGGAACCTGATACGCACCCTGTCCTCCATGCGTTGTTCACCCTTGGCACCGCAGGCCACCTGGTGAAATGGCTCTATATCGCATTAGTGGAGGCTTCCACCGGCCCCCTCGACGGATTGTGGGCGCGTTGGGAAAGGATTGGTGGCAGAGCCCTCACCGACGCTGAGTGGCGCAAGGTTCTGCGCTACTCGGGGAAGGTCTCCCGGAACACTCGGTTGAAATACATCCAATTCAACTACATTCATATGACCTATATGACGCCCCACCGGCTTAATGTGAGGTACGGAGGGGAGGTGTGACAGTGTCCCAGATGTGCTCACCCGGATGCTGATTTTGGCCATGTGACCTGGGAATGCCAATGGGTGCGCCTTACTGGGAGGCGGTATTGGCCAAGATCAAGGACGTGCTTGGGAGGGAGCTGGCCTTAACGATTCAGACGTGTTTGTTGGGTCTATTCCCCAGGCCACCTAAACGTAAAGTGGGGAATTGTTTGGTAGACCTTGCTCTGGGCCTAGCTAAGCGCAGGACAGCAATGGAGTGGAAGTCCCCCAGGGGGCCACAGATTGCGGTCTGGAATAGAGATGTTATTGCATGGGCTGGGGCGGAGGGCAGAGCATTAGTATGGGAGGAAGCCAAAGGAGTGAGATTGCGCCCAATTGCTGAACAATGGAGAGAGGCACTTGCAGAATGGGAGAAACCGATGGGAGCCAGCAGTGAGGTGGAGAGTCGGAAGGTGATCCACATATAGATGCCATGGCTAGTACCTCGCGTGCGGGGTCTCCCGGTGCCCCGGGGGATTGATTTTTTGTAAAGGGATGCTCGGGCCTGAGTAGCTCTCGACTGTATCGGTCCAGGCACGAGAGAGTTGTCAACTGTGAGAGGGGGTCCCCCCATTAGTCCCACTCCTGGGAGGTTTCATGCTTAAAATTCCAACGGATGTTAAGGCCCGGACATGTTCACACCACTCCTCTGCACGAGTTGCTTAGTTTCCACTATCCTTTTTTCCTCCTCTTTTTTGTTCTTCCGTTTTTGCTTTTCCTTCTTTTTCCCTATTCCCCCTCTTTTTATTGATTGTTGGTTTCGAGCATTGTTTATGGCATGTAATGTTTACATTTTCAAATAACTATATATACGTTGAACTATGGTTGGACGACTTCCCAAACACCTATCTAGATGTAAACGGTTTGTTGGAGCATACACTCCAGAATGTAGTCAAAGATTGATGGTGCACCATGTTTTGTTTCTTTGCCCATCCTTATTGCACTCAATGTACGGATACGTAAAAATGCCAATAAAAATATCTTTAAAAAAACATGTTGGAATCATACCCCCATACCATAAACGGTGTGGGAGGTATGATTCCATGCACTGTAAAACCCTCCGGAAGGCCCTCAGCGCTCCCGGTACCAGTCTTCTAGATCCGGACAGCACAACATGGCTGCTGTCGACCAGAGACACAATTCTGCCCTCCTGCTGCTGACCCAAGCTCGAGCAGAGGAAGGCAGAACAATAGGTATCCTGTCACAGGAAGGTGTGACCACCTCTTAGACAGGGTTTAGTGTATTGGGGCCGGGTGGGAGCGCTTGCCAGCGCCACTCAGTCTGCTTGAAGGGCACACATGGTGCCCTTCTTGCATAGTCCAGTTCAATCCAGCCCAGGGAGCCGTTGGCTCCCGCTCTGCGCGAAACTGGACAAAGGACATGGGAGTATCCTCCCCACTGTCCGACCCCTCCCATGGGAGGGAACCCTGAATCGTCCCAACCCTTTCCTTAGGGTACTTAAGGGCTTATCTGAGGGTGGGTCCCTAGATTCATTGTGGAACAAGATTCATTTCAAGACACCACTTCTTCGACCGTCTGGGCATTCTGGACTTCGCTCTGGGCATCCAGACTGCAACTGGGAAGACTCCTGCTGCTCCTGGTCTCGTCGCCCTGCTCATCTACTGCAACGTCCGTGCCTGTGTTCCATACAGGAACCTTTCAAGGCCTGTGGACATCCAAGACACCTGAAGGAATCTCACTTGAAGTGGAGTCACTTCCCTGCATCTGCAGGCACCGCAACTACGCTGACCGGTCTGCTGATCCTGGGCTCCCATGGACTCCGAAAGGGTCAGCAACACAGGTGGTGGTTCTTCACATCCCTCAAGGCCTGCCCTGTCTTCTCGCCAAGTTTGAAGCCAGTATCCCTTGTCGGAGCCGGAGGAACCGAATCCCTGTGCACCACGTCGACTTGCAGAAGCTGGTTGGCTTCCTTCCACCAAGATCTTCAGGCTCCAAGTAGCCCCAATCTCAAGCATCTCCTGTGACCAAAATCTTCGTCCTCACCAAGTCACTTGCATCCTGGGCTTGCATCTTTGGTGAGCTGCTCGAGGTCCTTTTGCGACTCTAGTGCCTCCGGCTTGTGGGTCCTCTTGAGGGTCTTCTTTGATTTCAGCGGGCTCCCCTGTTTGCTTGGGGGTCTGCTCTGGCTCCCCTGCTTGTGGTGAGTCACCTGGACCTTGCTGGTCCCGACACCGTACCTTCTTCACTTTCCACGTTGGTTGCCATTGCCAAGGCTTGTTGGTGTTGGTGAAGGACACGACTCCTCAACTTCCGACATCCGACGTGGTACAGCTCGTGAATGGCTCCTTGTCTTCCACAGCCTTGCCTGGTCCACACAGCAGCATCTCGAAGGTCACCGTCCGCTCTCCTGCAGCACCCGACATCGGTGGGCATTTGTCTTCCATGGCTCCTGGTCACTCCTGAGTAGCCTGGACAGTCCCCTTGCTTGCAGGTACTTCTCATCTTGAATCCACCTTTGAGTTCCACCGGACACTTTCATCTTCTCCAGCAGTGGCATCTTCCTGAAGTCCTCCATTGGGTTCGACGGCGGTTTCCGATGCCACTTCACACCTATGCACCTGGCTTCCCTGGTGTAGGTATCCTCGTTCCTAGGGTATCCACGGGTGGGGTGGCTCTCCAACCTTCTGTCTTCCACGGGGTTTCTTCAGGGTCCATTGGGAAGAGTTCTTCTTCTTTAAAATTGCAACTGCGACTTACCCATTGACTTGTATTGAGCCCACAGTCGTGTTTCCACTCTGCACACGGCCTCGGTGGGATTCCTGGTTACTTACTCGGTGGTTCCTTGGGTCCCCAGCACTGCTACGTCTTCTGGGTATCGTCTTGACTCGTCGTGGTTCGCATAGCACTATTTTAGTATATGGTTTGGTCTCACCCTGTCGACCACTGTGTATTTCGTGCTACTTACCTGTTTCTATTGAAAAGTATTGTGTGCATTGTGTATATCTCTGGTTAGGAGATATCTGTATGCGTTAGTGAGCGTTCTATAATAAATACATATTTTTATAAATACACTGTGGTTCTTTTTCACTTAATCTATACCAATAAGATTACATTCTGGAAAAACAAGCTGCTTTACACTCCTTCTGGACTAAGCCTGAAGGCTGCTTTCTGCAGCTTCCACTTAGAGGGCTTTCTAAGGTTGTCTAAGACCACTAAAATCACCATAAGGATTGTCTGGATTGGTGCAGAGTGCCCACTTACAAAAGTGTACACCATATACCAAGCCAGCTTCTCACAGTTAGACTCAAGCAAGAACAGTTGGCCCTTGATAAAGGGACCCTGGAAGTCCAGAGGGCTAGGAAACATTTGGGACTAGAGTCCGATGGTGGCAGCACGAGTGTACCTAGAGTAAGGGAACCATCCTTTGATACTAGGAACCTGAGCAAGATAGTCCCTCCTTACCAGAAGGGGGATGATATCCATAAGTGGATCACTGCTTTAGAGAGGGCCTGTAAAGTACAGAAGGTCCCTCAAGGGCAGTGGGCAGCTATCCTGTGGCTCTCCTTTGCTAACAAAGGAAGAAACAAGCTCCTCACTGTTAGAGAAGAGGATGCTGATAATTACTCAGTCTTGAAGAGTGCCCTCATAGATAGGTTTGGTTTAACTACTGAACAGTACAGGGTTAAATTTAGGGATATACAGAAGGCACACACCCAAAACTCAGTTGATTTCATAAACAATGCTATTAAGGCTCTGCAAGGCTGGCTTCATGGAAGCAAGGTACAGGACTATGAGGGATTCATTTGTTGATGAGGGAGCACCTCTTTAATAATTGTCAGAATCAACAACTGCGTCAGTACCCGGAGGACTCTGATTTGACCTCTCCCCAAGATTTGGGAAAGAAGGCAGACAAATGGGTCAGCACCAGGGTTAAGCAGAAAAACCATGGTGGTGGAGGTTACAAGAAGAAGCCAGATTCTTCTAAGGCCCCAGAGAAGGGGAAAGATAAAGAACAGTCTTCTCAAGATCCCCAAAAACTTGCCTCTGGGGGTGAGTCCCAAAAGTCCAACAACTCTAAAAAGAAACCTTAGTGCTAACTGTGTAAGGAAAAAGGCCATAGGCCAAGGGATGCTTTTAGACATGGGGGTCTCTAGTTGGCAGAGGTAGGTACCTTTTTTCCAAGTAGGGACCCTTCTTCCTAGTCAGGGTAAGGGAGTTACACTCCTAAAATAACCCCTGCTCACCCCATTGGTAGCTTGGCACGAGCGGTCAGGCTTATCTCAGAGGCAGTGTGTAAAGCATTTGCATATAACCAGCAGTAATATAGTGAAAACACTACAAAAGGACACCACACCAGTTTAGAAAAATATCCAATATTTTTATATATCCAAAACAAGACCAAAACGACAAAAATCCAACATACAGTACTTAAAAATAGGCACTTTGCAAGAATAACTTTAAAAATGCAGTTCCTTGAAGTTGGTAGCTCTGTCCTGTGCTACTGCGATACTGAAAATGACAGAATCCAACAGTTCCTGCCGACCGCGTCAGAGCGGGTCAGCGGTAAGGTCGACAGAGTTGTAAACAGTACCTTTTTCGTTGCGGCCGATGCAGCCGGATGTGGCATCTGTCGCGGTTGCAATGCGAAGTGTTGCGGTGCGCTGTGCAGTGTCCTCAGGTCGCGGTGCAGGCAGCGTCTCGGTGACTGTCGTCCAGTGGCATCGGTGAGACCAGGGCTGCAGGGCAGTGCTCAATGCGGTGCTGACAGATCGCGGTGCAGTCGACAGAGACGGTTGAAGAGCAGCCTCGGTGAGACCAGGGCGGCGAGGTAAAGCTAGGCAGTGCGGTGCCCACAGGTCACGGTGCAAGCAGCAGCTCGGTGGCGACGGCGTCAGTCGTCGGCATCAGGGTTGCGGTGCGAGATGCGGCGGTGCCCTCTGCAGTGCCTTCAGGACACGGAGCCAGCGATGGAGTCGGCTGCTTTTCCCCCTCTGCGGCAACTGAAACCCACGGTTCCAGAGACGGTGCCCAGAGGTGAGTGAAGTCTTTGCTGTCCCTGAGACTTCGTGAACAGGAGGCAAGCTCGGTTACACGCGCTTGGAGATACTCAGCAACAAGTTGGAGAAAGATCAGTCCAGTCCTTTCACTGCCCAAGGCAGAAGCAGCAACTGCAGGCCAATCCAACAAAGCAACAACACAGCAAAGGGGCAGTACTCCTCCTGGCAGCTCTTCTTCTTGGCAGGTTCCTTGATTCCAGCGAGTTCTAAAGTTCTGGGCACTGTGCCCAAATATTTATACTCAAAATTCCTTTGTTCTCTCAAGCAGAGAGTGTCTGTGCTTATTCCAAACCAGTTTGGTCCTCTTTGGCCCAGCTTCCTAGCAGGAGGTGGAGACAGCATTGTCTAAAGCAGACCAGGCCCATTCAGGTGCACGGAAATCTCCTCCCACTACTCTAAATGCAGCCCAGGTCTATTCAGCCCAGCCCTGACTCATCCAGGAAAGGCAGGACACACCTCGACCCCCCCAGTGGCTGTCTGAAAAGAATGCACATCCCCAGCCCCTGTCACTCCAAAACCAGACAGTCAATCCACAAACCCAGCAGAGCCTTCAACACTTCCCAGAGGTTCTGCAGGTATTCTTCCCAGCTGGAACTGAACACTGCAATGTCGTCCAGATAGGCTGCACTGAAATCCTCCAGTCCAGCCAACACCTAGTTGACCAACCTCTGAAAGGTGGCACGGGCATTCTTCAACCCAAAGGGCATCACCCGAAACTGGTAGTGCCCCTCTGGGGTTGAAAATGCTGACCTCTCCTTGGCCCCCTCAGTTAAGGCAATCTGCCAGTACCCAGACGCCAAATTAAACGTGCTGAGGAACTTGGCAGCTCCCAACCGATCAATGAGCTCATCAGCTCTGGGGATGGGGTGCGAGTCAGTCCTGGTGACTGCATTGAGCCCACGGTAGTCCACACAGAACTGCAGTTCTGGAGTGGCACCGGGTGCAGCAACCTTTGGGACGAAGAACACTGGGATGGCCCAAGGACTGTTGGAGGGCTCCATCACCCCTAACGCCAACATCTTAGCGACTTCCTCTTTGATGCTGGCCCTGACAAGGCCAGTCAACCTGTAAATCTTGTGTTTTACAGGAGGGCTGTCACCAGTGTCCACGTCATGGGTACATCAGTGAGTAACACCTGGGGACCGAGAGAAGAGTGTGGCGAACTGTCCCAACAACTGGTGACAGTCACCCTGTTGCTATGGGGTCAGTCTAGGGGAGAGGATCACACCTTCCACTGACCCATCGTGCTCCTTGGTATACAGGAGGTCAGGGAGAGGTTCACTCTCCTCTTCCACCCCATCACCTGTCACCAAGAGCATGCTCACTTCAGACCTCTCAAAGTGAGGCTTGAGGCGGTTCACATGGAGGACCCTCAAAGGGTTCCTGGGAGTCTGCAAATTCACTAGGTAGGTGACATCACTTTTGCTCTCCACCACCTCAAAAGGCCCAGTCCACTTGTCCTGCAAGTCACAAGGTTCCACTGGGGCCATGGCCCACACTTCTGGCCAGGCTGAAACTCTCCCAGAGTGGCATTCTGGTCGTACCAGCGTTTCATCTCCTCCTGGCTTGCTTCCTGGTTCGCCTGAGCGAGTTTCCTGAAGCGGGCTGTTTGGTTCCTGAAGGCCAGCATGTAGCTATATACATTCTGGGGAGTTTTCCTGGGAGCTGTCTCCCAGCCGTCCTTGACCAAACTGAGAGGTCCTCTCACAGGGTGCCCATACAGAAGCTCAAAGGGACTGAACCCTAATGACTTCTGTGGTACCTCCCTGTATGCAAAGAGAAGGCATGGTAAGAGGACGTCCCACTTACGCCTCATGGGTTCTGTTAGACCCTTGATCATGCCCTTTAAGGTTTGGTTGAACCTTTCCACCAAACCGTTACCTTGTGGGTGGTAAGGAGTGGTGAACTTGTAGGTTACACCGCACTCCTTCCACAGAGATGTCATATACTTGGATATGAAATTGGGCCCACGGTCAGAAACCACCTCTCTCTGGGGAAACCCATGCGGGAAAAGATCCCCATTAACGCCCGGCCCACCACTGGCGCCGTCGTTGTTCTGAGAGGGATTTCTTCCAGGTATCGGGTGTCATGGTTCACCAAGACCAGGATGTACCTGTTGCCCATGGCTGTCTTGGGATCCAGTGGCCCCACAATGTCCATCCCAACCCTTTCGAAAGTAGTTCCAACAACTGGAAAAGGTCGGAGAGGAGCCTTACACTTCCTCCCACTCTTACCACTTGCCTGACAAGTTTGGCAAGACCTGCAATGTCCATTTGACTGCCTTTGCAATTGGGGCCAAAAGAAACAGGTGACAAGCCTGTCAAAGGTCTTGTCCTGCCCCAAATGTCCTGCCAAAGGCACGTCGTGAGCCAGTCCCAGTAGAAAGGTCCTGAAGCGCTGGGGTACCACCAGCACACGGGCTGACCCAGGCCCAGCGACCTTAGGCTCGCTGTACAGGAGACCATTCTTCCAGTAGATCCAGTGTTCTCCAGACTGATCACCAGCTGCCTGGTTTGCAGCCTGCTGCCGCAAATCTTCCAAAAATTCTGCTCCCTGCAGAATTTTTCCCTGGTGGGTCCACCTTTTCGCAGCCAATTGGTCAGCTCAGATAAGTCCCCCAGTTCAGCTACCTGCTCCCCTGTAGGTACCGGGCGTTCCCCTCAGGGTCAGCCTCCTCCTGGACCGTGGGAACCTCAGGGGTGGTCTCCCGCGCCTCCTGCCCTTTCTCTTGGCAGGAACCTGGGTCACTGTTTCAGGCTCCAGGCCCTTCTGATCACCCTTTCCGGCCGCCATTGACTGAGTGGTCACGCATGCCCACTCTGGCAACCCAAGCATCTCCAAGTGAGACCTGAGCTCAACATCCTTCCACAAGGACTGCTCCAGGTTGTTTCCTAGCTGACAATCTACAGGCATGGTAGAGCTCACAACCACCCTCTAGGGACCTGAGACCCCACCCCCCCCATTCAAAGGGAACCTGCACCACCATATACTGGCACTCTGAGTTGTCCACAGCAACTACTTGGTAGGATGCCCCTGGGGCTACTTGCTCCTCAGAGACCAGGCGACACCGGACTGAGTTCACACTGGCTCCAGTATCTCTGAGAGACTCTACCCTTTTCCTATTGATGGTCACCCAGGCGCTGTATTTTTTTAGTGTTAGCAGGCACCTGGCTCCTGAGACCATCTCACTGTCCCCTAGTGAGATGAGGGTCATTTCTGTGGGATCCTTACCCTCCTGTGGGCATCCCTTCTCCCCAAGCGCTACACTAGCCAGCACCTTGGTCTGCCCACCGGTGGGTGGCTGTGCCATCCTAGGACACTTGGGGTCCCCCTTCAAGTGACCCACCTGCTCACAGGCATAGCACTTCCGGGGGCCGGTCTCTGCAGGCTATCCTGAAGAGACCACTGCTTTCTTGTCTCCTGGGGGATGGGAACCTTTACCCTGGGTGTTAGTTTGGGGCCCTGTAGAGAACTCCTGTGCTTTACCCGTGTCCCCCCCACTCTTCTGCTGGGAACCCTGCCCACCTTTGGGTGAGTCTCCCCCAAATGCTTTCTTGTGGACCCTGGTACTTACCCAGCGGTCAGCCTCCATAGTGTTGCAACGATTGTGCACAAACACAGAACTGTGCGTAGGATTATGGGACCTTAGTAGATGGGGACTGAGTCATCCCACCACCTTAGTACCCATGAGCCCAGGACCGACTAGCTATAGTGCCTCACTTGCCCTCCTACTCACTCACAGAGGAACAAGCGATTAGACACCCCAGAACACAACACTCCAGACTCTCTCAGGAATCGCGGTTGCAAGACACTCCCTTTCGTTCACACTCTTGTTCTCGTCCACAATAAAATCTGACAGACACAAAGAAGTTTAAAATATTTATTTTAACTAAAGTGCGCTAATATGCAGTATACGTGCCATAGTAAGCAGAAAAATGCATAACACAAATACGGTCAGCATAGCAAGTAGTCCATAAATCATAAAAGGTGCTGTCATGATATACGACAGAGTTACCTAACCTCTCTCCCTTTGAATAGAAACAAGATGATTATATAATAGAAGATTTCTGGGCGTTTTCTGCAGACCCCGTACCTCAGTCTATAGATGGTAGATTCTACATCACAAGTGCTGTCATGCTCTTCTCCATGGAAAGGTCCCTCTCCAAGTGTGTGCTACCTATCCGTGTATTCCAATAAGAACAAAGTACGTATTCCCAAACAACAGCTGCATCTATATGTTTTGTCTAGATGCGAGGGCCTGACCAGAATAGA
Organism: Calotriton arnoldi; assembly: GCA_963921515.1. NCBI lineage: Eukaryota > Metazoa > Chordata > Amphibia > Caudata > Salamandridae > Calotriton > Calotriton arnoldi. The sequence continues at coordinate 953,009 of CAWUFW010000634.1, read as the reverse complement.
ATAACAAGGGGCATTGTTGTTCGAGCTTGTTCACAATGTTCAGACTAAATCCCAGGAATCTGCAAAGCGTGAACACAACAGTAGGTTATCGTGAAAATATCAGAAGAGGCATTTGCATAATAAACTTGTGTAGTAACATGTGCAAAGCGGCGGACAGTCTGCAGCGTGCTCATGCTAACTTAAGGAAGGCGACAATGTCCCCATGGGCCACGTGACACCCTCCCCTTGGTCAGGACGTCAGCCCTGGACTAACACAGAAGTTACTGGTAAGCAGAACCAAAGCGTCGCCGGCAGGGGTGAAGTAGGATCCAAAAAGCCAAAGCAGGACCATAATAGAAACAAAGTGAAAAAAAGAAATTTAGGTTGCAAAAATATATATCCAATTTCAGCGTATCCTCTGGGCTAAAAACTTCGTGAGACAAGTGGAAGGCCATGAGTTCCAATAAGGCGTCAGAACCATTGATATTAAAAAGTGATATCATCCAATTAAGTAATTCAAAGGAACAGATGTGCTCCTCATATCCTGAAGCCGCAAGGAGCATTCCAGGGCAACCTGTGTCGGTCTTGATGAAACTCAGATCCATGAGGCGCTGTGCACGGGCACAGGTACTCGCTTCGGCTACCGACCCCAGTAAAGAGTCGTACACAAGCCGCATACCCACGGAACAGACCTGCCTGTGGGACCACAACGGACCCACCAACAGATTATAATCTAGGGCAGTGGGTGATGTTGTGGAGAGGCAGACGTCCAGTTCCCATTGAAAAGGGCACCGGATGCAATAGAACACAGGTTGCACACAGGTGAAGTAGGCATAACGAAAGGTTAGCCAATAGCCGATGTCAAGAGCTCCCAACGGCATTAAACCAAAAAGCTGTTGCATTCGATCACTGTACAGCTGCAACTGTGCCTGGCTGGGCAGTACCACAGACCGAGTATCCATTGCAGAACAGCAAAAGAAGTACCAGCACGCCACAAACCAGGAGTAGCAGCAGAGGGAACCCTCCGAGTACGCTGGAAAAAATAGAATGAATAAAAGTAGGTATTATGCCAAATATAGTCTGAAACGATGTAACGAGGCCAGATCCCACAACTTTTAAAAAGTGTGTGAGGCCTGCCGTATCAGACGCATTCAAAATGTGGTGAATTAATTCCCGAAGTGTAGGGGGAGATTCGTGTTTAGTAAAGATTGTATTTCACTAGATGTTCATGCCACCTGCAATTCGAAGGTCTCACGAACTGACGTGAGAGTGACTTCTTGTTGAAACAACAGCGCTTTGAGTCTGCTTAGCCTATTGAAATCTGTTTTCAAAGTCGAAATGGAAGGCCACGGTGAACTGGGGGGGAACAGGACATTGCTGCAACAAGTAACACGTTGTGAAACTGTTACTATGTACGGAATGCCTGCCCGTAAACCAAAGCAGCTCTGATTGTTGAGAATGAGATAACTGCCATTAGAAAGCAATGTGAGAGTTGGAATAATAGCAGGAACAGGAGTTCCTTTTAAAAACAAGCTAAATTAGGTGCCAACACGTTGCAAGCACCGTGGAGTGTCCGACCTTAGATTCACAATCCTCCCCTGTAAGGAAAACTTCCTTCTCTGCATGCTGACAACAAAAAGCGAATGGCAAGGACCACAATTCATGTCTGAAACCACTTCCCAGGGGTTCGTATCTACCTACAGGAAAATATTTCATGCAAGCTCTAAACTGGAAAAGTGAGATGGGCAACGAAATAACCCCATGTTAACCACACTGCTGAATCTATTTCTGCTACAGTACATGGGAACCGTTCTAGTTTCTCAATGTGTAACATAGTGTAAGTTGCATCTTTTATAGACAACATTTTCTGTTTATATATCAAATTGAACTGTAAAAATAGCTCGGAAGCATTAAGGTAATCCCATGGTACTCTCTTGTTTTTAGGAGTCTGTAAAGTCCAACTAAATTGCATAACAGAACGTAACTGATTTTGGCCATGATATAAGGTAGATACTTCACTCTGAACAATATCAATAACAGATGACACAATATTGTCTAAGGTGTATATATACGAGAAGACAGTGTGTTTATGCTGTTATCAACCACGGCAAGAACTTTGTCCAAATTATCCTGATCAATTTGGCGTAAGCGTAGTGCTGCCTCCATCTATGAAAGTTTCCAAAATTCCTTATAGGCTGCTGTAATAAAGAATCCAAAATGAATATGCTTAAGTGAAGTTTATTTCTTGTCAGCACGGCAAAACCTCCTTCCATCAGCGTCTCCAGATGCAACTGAAGCGTTAATGGAATTCCTTATCCAAGAATAAGCAGAACACAGAACTCAAGCAAAAGTAAGCATAGCGCATGCCAAGGCAGGCCATGTGAACATTTATAATTAAAGTAACAGTGTGTAGAAATAAGTTGGAATGTAACACATCCCCTTATTAAATAACAAAAATAAAAACACACAAAAAAAGAAGCAGAATTGGACACAACGTAATATGTGTTGAATACATGGTATTAAACAAAATCATCAAATTTTTTAGGAATTTGTCAAACGATTAAAAACCTTTACTCTTCAGGCCACAGTATCATTTCCACACTCCCTATTTGGAATACCACATTGCACTACATGGTACTCGTTTGCTGGAATCTCCTCTTTGTTGTAATCCTCATCAATCTTTGCAAAGTAATTATTCGGACATTTGGCTACCCTTCTCATATTTCACACTTTCCCATCTTGAGTAATTACACTATTAGTGAAAACTCTCTTAATTTGCATGGCTTTACCAAACTTGTTTGCACCTTTATTAACAAAACCAGGTTTCAAGATCCTGACCCAATCCCCAACTTTAAACGCATGCATCTTTGTCTTCCACATGTTATCATACCAAAGTTTAGTTTTGTCTTGTTTCCTCTTTCACTCACCTAGCAGTGTCATTTAAACACTCTCCCTCTTCTCCATCCTTCCTGCACTTTTCTTTGAACCACCAGGGACATACACTAGAAGCCGGGTCTCTACCTTTCAACAATTTAAACTGACTAATTTCAGTAGTAGTATGTGGAGTAATGCGATATGGCCATAACCTTTCTCTCAAAGCACTCAACCAACAACTTCCATGCTTAATGGCTTCTACCACATATCCTTTCAACACATGATTAAAGCGCTCAACTTGACCATTTTCATGTGGTACGTACAAAGAGGTCATTACATGTTTTATTCCGCAGCGATTTAAGAAAACTTCCATTCCAGATGATGTTACTTGCACTCCATTATCCGTGACTAAAGTAGACGGACATCCTTCCCGTGCAAACACTTCCTTAAAAAATTCTATAACTGCACCAGTGGTGGCCTGCGATACAAATTTCACATCTGGCCATTTGGAGTGGTAATCAACTAGAACAAGTGCAAACCGAGACTTATCCGGCAAAATATTAAAAGGTCCTGATATATCAAAAGCAATCTTTTGCCACGGTTCCTTAGGCCATTCTACAATTTTCAGTGGGGGTGTGTTTACCTTTAACATCTTTTCGCTAGATACACACACTTCACACTCTTGGACTGTACGATCAATGAATCTATCCATGCCAGGCCACCAGAAATTATTTCTTACTAAGCGTTTCATGGCCGACATCCCTGGGTGAGTTTTATGAGCGATTTTAAGTATCAACTCTTGTATATCTTTGGGAGGAACACACTTACTACCTTTAAACAGTAGGTTCCCTTCTATCCCCAGTTCGTCTGTCACATTAAATAGTGGTAATAATTCAGAACTTATGTCTTTCTTCCTTGGCCGTCCTTCCATCACATATCTTTTAATGTTTTCCCAATTATCATCCTTACGTACACATTCTTCCCAGTTTACTTTAGTAATTTCATTTAACTGCACCGGCACCACATCATTGATATTAACTACAACATCACATTCTTTGACTATACCAACCTCTTTTTGACGACATGGTAAACGTGATAAAAGTCTGCAGTTACATTTTTTTTTCTAGGTACATATTCCGTTTTGAAATTGTATTCTTGGAGCTTAGATGCTAACCTAGCGATTCTTGCTGTGGAATTCCAACCTCCACCAGAAGACAGAATATTAACGGTTTATGATCTGTCCTTAAGGTAAATTTTCTGCCCCACACATAAATACAATAATGTTCGCTAGCCCACACACACGCAAGTAACTCCCTCTCGATAACGGCATACTTGCGTTCTGTTTCATTTAGTGTTCTTGAAGCAAATGCAACGTTCCACTCCTCTTTCCACTTTTTTGCAACAACACACCTCCTATACCATATAAACTGGCATCAACAGTAATTATGCATTCTTTTCTCATACAAAACGGTTTTAACGTTGGTTCTCCAACAATTTCTAACTTAATATCTTCAAATGTCTTTTGTTGTTCACTAGACCAGTCGTAAGGAGCATTTTGTCACAAGAGCTTCCTTAACAGTTCCATCTTAGTGGCAAAATTCTCAACAAATTTGCTGTAATATTCGCACATACCAAAAAACGATAGCAATTGCTCCTTATTTGCTGGAGCATTCAGTATGGCATCCACATTTAATGTTTTAGGAATAACCCCATCACCAGACAATGTGTGGCCTAAATATTGGATGTATGACGATACCACGCATGCATTACATCGCATGCCATTAGATATCGGTTTTAACAACGCAAGTCGTTACAACGACTTGCGTTGGAGGGCGCTGGACTTAGGAGTAGTTTAATTTACTATTCCAACTCCAGCCTACGAACAGTAGGGAAGGTGTTGGATAGTAATTTAAACTACTCCTTGTCCTATAGCGCCCTCCAGTGCAAGTCGTTGTAACGACTTTCGTTGTAAAAACCGCACTCTAATGGCATGCGATGTAATGCATGCGTTCTAAAGGTTGTTTCCCCTAAATATTCAACAGTTTTTTTTAACAAATTGCATTTATGTGCTTTAAGAGTGAGACCATGTTTTTCCAACCTCTTACAGACTTCATTCAAATGCATTCCATGTTCTGTTTCTTTTTTTGAGAAAATCAGAATATCGTCTTGAAAACACTTCACATATTGATCCATGTCTCTGAATATCTGAAACATCACCCTTTGAAAAACAGAAGCGGCGGACGCCAACCCAAAAGGCATTCTGGTGTATTAGAAAAAGACCTTGAGGTGTAATACATGCCGTCAATTTTTTAGATTCTTCAGCCAGTTCTATCTGGTGGTACGCAGACCTCAAATCTAATGTTGAAAAAATCTTGGCACCTTCCAGCATCGACACAACCTCATTTATATTGGGTAAAGGGTGACAATCCACAATTATATTCACATTCAATGCTCCTAAGTCCACACATACCCTCAATTTTTCATCTGGTTTGCGCACTAAAACAATGGGGGAAACCGATTCGGAAGAGTCAATAGCTTCAATAAAACCTTCACTAACTAATTCCTTGAGCATGTCCCTTAATTCATCTCGCACGTTAATTGGAACACCCCTCAATTTCTGTTTGACTGGAATGGCCCTATCTTTTAGTAAATTCTGTGAGTGTAGTTTTTTAGTTTACCCAACTTGTCACAAAAAATATTTTTGTAATTTTCAATAAGGTGTCATTCTTTTCCACCACTATTTAAAATAGAAATTTGTTCTGCACATTTTTCTTCACATAGTAACACAGGTTCTCTAGAACGGGGATTTAATATGATGCCTAATTTCCACTGGTCTCTCTAGCCCAAAACATTTACTCCTTTCACAGCAATATATAGCTTAATATGTGCACATCTTTCTTTAAAACACAAAGGGATATTGAAAAAGCCTTCCATTTCAATCCTAGATCCGTTGAAACTCTCAGCCACAATATCAGATGGTTGCAACTGATTACCCTTACATGCTTCACTCAGTTTCTCCCTGTAATACTGTTGAGTGATGATCGTCCAAGGAGACCCAGAATCTACCATAAGCTCTAATTCCACTCCCAGGACTTGCACCAAACAATTTGGAGATTTCATTACCATTTCTTCATTTGAGTGGAGTCCATTGTTAATGATAGACACAACAAAGCCCCTATCACCCTCAGATAACTCACTGCACTCACCTCCATTTTTAACCTTGTTTGTCTCAGAGATGCACGAAACCATACCTCGTGTTTGATTAGTGTTCCTTCTGCTATCTCTGCAAACGTTAGCGAAATGGCCCATTCTACCACATTTCTTGCATTCTCTATTGATGGCAGGACACCCTGAATACGATACAATGTGAGATCTACTGCCACACCTGTAGCACGAATTTTGTTTCACATATCTAACATACCTCTTAACACTATTACTATTATTACATTTTGAAACATTGTATTTGGCTTGTGAACCATCACTCGTGTTCATCTGTGGGTTTAAGTGCACACACTTCTTCTACCCCTTCCGTCTTGACACTATTTTGTCTTACAGTCTGCATCCACTTTTCTGATTGTTCTAATGCTTTAGCTGTAGCAATGGCTTCTGCTAGTTTAGAATCCCCCATAACCCATAGTTTTTCTTGTATTTTCCTATTTCTAACGTGCACAATGATCTGGTCCCTGATCATTTCATCTGCCATTAACCCAAAATTACAATGCATGCTCAATGACCTTAGCGCAGTCAAAAAATCATCAAAGGACTCCTCTTTTTGTGCTCTCGTATAAAATTTAAATCTGTTTAGGGCAATGTTTGTTGTGGGTTTAAACCTCTGTTACATTCTTAACATTGCCTCTTTGTATACATTCATGTCATCTGGTCCTTCGTGTGCCATCACTTGTGGAAGTGCTCTAAAAATTACTTACCCTTCTGAACCCAGGCAATGTAAAAATATGCTTTTTTTCCTTTCTGCTCCCATACGTTCTCCATCTATTGCCTTCATATATGTTATAAACTCCTCTTTCCATCTTATCCACGGTATGGGAGGGTCACCTTTGCTTTGCAAAAATTTTCCAGGAGGTTCAAGCTGCATAGCGTCTTGTGATGTATATATTGTATTAAAAAACAATCCTTCCAAGCTTGTGCTTTCTGAAGAATGTACTTTTTTTCTTTTTAAAATATGTTGAATAGTGAATTCACACAGTTTTCTTTTAATAATGAATGGTTTTAAATATACACTCACCAGTACTTATTGAGGTATACTCGGCTTGTGTACACCTGACTTGAAACGCTCACGGTGCTAATAATGAATTGTGCGCCATGGTGAGCATAAAACCGCAGGGATAAGAGATACGGTGTTGAGTTGCTATGGTGATTTTTCAAAGATGGCCGCCGCGTTACGTTGCACGTATTCAGTCATGATGTCATTGCATGACACGCATGCTTACGTGTTTTCCTCTTGGAACGTTGCAGACAGACCGGTGTTCTTCTCGGGAACACTCCGTGTCCTTCTAAATGCGAACTCCAGGTGAGAATCTTGTTTTCCCTTGAATTTTTCTCGTTGTTCAGTAAACTCGGTCTCCTCGATGAAGTTGCACAGCATACAAAAAAAAAATATGATGCCGCTCGAAGCAATACATCCAACGACGGTGCATCCAAATGGAAGGTAGTCGATACACTTTTCCAAAGCGCACTAAGCAACCGAAATTTAAAAAAAAAATTTAATTCAATCCATACGAAAATCCTTAGGGTTCAGGAAACACTCCGCTCCCGTGCTGAAGTAATGGCCAGAGTGGTTCCTCAGCTCGTCACCATTTGTAATAAAGAATCAAAAATGAATATGCTTAAGTGAAGTTTATTTCTTGTCAGCCCGGCAAAACCTCCATCCATCAGCGACTCCAGATGCAACTGAAGCGTTAATGGAATTCCTTATCCAAGACTCTAAACAGAGCACAGAGCTCAAGCAAAAGTAAGCATAGCGCATGCCAAGGCAGGCTATGTGAACATTTATAATTAAAGTAACAGTGTGTAGAAATAAGTTGGAATGTAACAGCTGCATACACAAAACGTTTAGTACAAGGGCATTTTGGACCCAAAAGAAAATCAGAAAGATCAATGTCACCTGACAAAAGGTGAAAGATGGTGTTTCACAGAAGCAAATGTGGAATGTTCTATCCACTGTTGTCATAATTTTCCAACAGAATAAGTGGTAACTGTATGCAAATTTGGGTAACGAGGATCAGGTCTAATTTGGATAAAACCTTTAGTAAAATTAAAAAAACGTAAATAACAAGCATCGGTGTTTGTAGTCCACAATAACCAGCCCTCCGGATGTATCATAGATGAGTTAAAAGAGCCATTCTGTATCATCTGAGTCAGGTCATCAATAGTATAATTGGTGTGTGTGCTCCACGCCTCATATTGAGCTAGTAATGGAATAGAAGGAGCATTAAATTTTTTTGCAGTGGCCAAACCGAAGCAGGTAGTTTGTTGCACCGGAGTTAAAAATAATATTTGAGACGGTACTAAACATGCACATTGCAAGGATTCACTACCCTAAACTTGCCAAACTTTAGTGCCCCAAATTGACTTTAAATCAACGGTGTCTTTCCAAAAATTGTAACCCCTCCGTGACAGATCATCTATAAACGATGAGGAATAAATTAATTTAGTCTGTGTAAGCATATATTTATTCAATCTAGGGACATTTAATTTAAAATAATATGATGCTGGGTCCGATAAATTGTAACTTGTAAAATATGTAAATTTCTTTTTCTGTGTAATGGAACTAATTTTAGAAGGTTCTGGACAATGTTCCAATTGTGTATAATTGAAAGTTGGTCTTTGAGTACTGGATTTATGAAGAACGTGATGGCCATAATGTTGGTAACAAAATAGATCTGCATAATTTGGTGAATTCAAATATAGATCTTCTGTATCAAAAACAGTATAATATTGTAAATCAAAAAACAAACAATTAACAGCACTGACATCCCAATCATCTGAATGCATTCCAGGCAAAACAACATCTCCCAAAGAAACACGGAAGACGTATGAAATTTGGAGGGTCTCCGTAGGACCATATACATTGAATGGTACTTTGTCCCAAACAATGCCATCAGCGATCAGAACTGCTGAAATATTAACTAATTTTTGGTCTCTTTTCATTTTATGCGAAAAAGTATGCTGGACCAGTACTCCGTCGACCAGTTCCACAGCAGAGCGTTCAGGTAAGTAGTGGCTTTTAACCAAAAGGAAAAAGACAGTCACAAATCCAATTCACATGAAGAGGAACACCATCGACAACACGATACAGATGTAAGTCCATGGCGGGACTAAGTATGTGCTCTTTAACCACAAGATGAAGAGACAAATCCGATTAGGAGGCACAACAATAGACGAAGACAACGAAGATGTATCCGAAGAAAAGTGATCTTGGTCAAGATAGTAACCGATGGAGCTGAGGTGAAACAGGGAAGGTTGTTCTCCGTTAGCAGTTGAATGTATTACAGGTTCAGGGACCTCAAACATAACATCAACTGGAGGGGAAGAATACAAATTTTCCACAATTGCAGCCGTTGAATGCAAAACAGGCAATAAATCAATTGAAGACTCCATCTCCCCTGCCATGTGTTGGAGAGACTCAGGAGAAACAGTATTCATTAGCTGCGGGGAAACATTGCGACTTGGGACGCTTCTAGGCATAATATTGAGAATCAGCCATATGGTGTAGTTTGACATGTTGAACGGAAATGAATCGGTTATCTTTGCATCCAGGCAGTGGAGGTAAAATTACTGTTCTAGTGCCCTTTAGACCAAGGACCGGGACCGGAGCACGGTAGGAGGATTCAAATTCTTTTTTGTTTGCCACCTTTTCCCAGACCAGATCTCCAACTTTCGGAAGCCAGCCAGAAACCTGGACTAAAACTGCTGTATCCGACGGCGAGGGCAAACGCGATTTTGCTAGAGCATCTCAATGCTTTTGTAGATCCTGTAACATAGCACAATTGTTATCGACGTCAGATGTTGCGGCAGCCGCCACAATGTCTAGACCATCAAGGTCAGGCACAAACATATTAATGCCAAATAACATTTCGTATGGGGTCCGCCCACCCAGAGATCTTCGAGGGAGATTATTAAGTGCATGTTGAACCCCATAGAGATGAGTCAACCAGCCCCGGCCTGTACCTAATACTCTAGCTGTTAAAGATTGCTTTAAGTCACAGTTCATCCGCTCCACAACTGAATTGCCCTCTGACCAATATGGATACGAAAAATGCACCTGCACCCCCATCGACTTCATAAAATCCCGGTAAGCCTTAGAGGCAAAAGCCGGACCTTGGTCTGAATGGAAGGTGCCACAAGCATATGTTCCAACAAAGACATGCAAATCTTTTATAACAGTACGAGCAGCAGCACATCGCTGCGGCCAAACCCAGAGGAATCTAGTGCACGAATCCACTGCGACCAAAATGTATTTGAAAGCATCGTCAGATGTCAAAGGACCGCAGTGATCAAGATAAATATAACCAAATGGTTGATTAGAAATGAAAAGTTGAGTGTGTGGTGGACTCAAGACAGTAGAAGGTTTAATCTGTTGATAAATGTCACAGTAAAGTACATATCTGCGCGTTTGATATAGTTGTGCCACCAATAACGTTGCTATAAAAGAGCAATTGTGGCTGTCACTCCTGCATGCGCAGAAGCCATTACTTCATGGGCAGCCACAATCAATGAAATTCTGCGGTCCTCGTTGGGAATCAAGCGATCGCCAACAGAGGGAATAGTCACAAATGGAACTTGGTCAGTGGTCAAGTGGTAAGTATAACGTGCGGGAAAACCCTGGGGATAAGGAGTCCCCTCCTTCGTGGCAGCAATAGCAGCCAAAATATCATCATCAATTTTAGTCATGGATCTTGTAACAGCTGCTACCGTGCATGTGGTTACTGCAGATTTGGCTGCTTCATCAGCCATGGAATTACCAATAGCGTGTGCTCCCACATGTTGATGGCCCAACGTATGGATTACATGTGTAAATGGCAAACGTTCCTTAAGAGCGGCCACCTGGACCCAAAGCGTTTGATGCTTTATTGCTCTACCTTTAGAATCACGAAAAACATTCTGTTTCCAAAAGAATAGGTGGTCATTAAAGGATTGTACACAATAGAAGGAATCGCACACTACAAGAGTAGGTACTTCAGGATCAGCAAACTCAAGAGCTAATAGTAAAACGCGTATGTGAACCAAGGACGATTTGAAATCACCGTCCACTATTGTGCCCAATAGGGCAGGCTGCAGAATAAGCATGTTTAGAACCAATAGCTGGCTGTGCAGACATCAGTGTAAATGATACATTTATACTGATCAAGAGGTAGTAGGGATAAAGGAAGAGAATGAACATGTTCATATTGTAAAAACTCTTGTGTCTGCAACGAAGGATCAAAGATTAAATTGACATCAGCCGATGTCAATGAACTAGCCCATTGTATTCAACGAGGATGCAGAGCTTTAGAATTGGGCACGCTCGCCTTAGTGACAGCTTCCAAAGCGGGGACAGGCGAGACCATGAAAATGTGTTTGCCCTGAGCCAGAGAGCGTTCTTTTAGAATCGCCATCTGTAGGGCTGTCAAACTTTTTTCGGTAGAAGAAAAACGCATTTCAACAGGAGTATACAAATCCGATTTATAAGCTATGGGAACCGTGTCCTCTTCATTAAAAGACAAGTAGGTGAAACCTAATGTCCCTTGTACAATCCTTATGACCAAATTCGTAGTATTATCTCGTGTCAACAAGAATTGAATAGCAAGCAGATCAGACTGCAAAGACCGCAGAGCAGCGGTATGTTCCGGAAGGCAACTGGAAGACGAAAAAGAAGATTGTATCCACGCGTATAGCAGTTTGATACGCTGCCCATAATCAAGAAACCCAGCAAAGATTGTAACTTTTTGAGAGTAGACGGGGGTTGCAATTGAGCACATGTCTCCAAAAAGTGGGGTGCTAAATCTCTACCCTCATAACCGAGAAAAAGAACAGCCAAAAAGGCGATGTGGGATTTTGCAAAGTTGAATTTATAACCTAAAGTCAAAAAGTGATGCAGATTCAATTCATCATCCGTCAAGTAAATATCATCGACATAAGAAAATGCATCTGGGTCAATTTCATGTAAAATCGACACTATGAGCGCAGCAAAAACCCCGGGGCTATTCTTATACCTCATAGGCAAACTCACAAAGCGTCTCTGATTGCCGAGAGCGCTGAATGCGGTCAAGTCACGGCTCTCAGGAGCCAAAGTGTGACTGAAAAAACCATTGGAAATATCTAGCGTAGTTTTGAACTTATTATGAACTATGTTATTTACTAACGCGGAGCTGTGCGTGTTCTGTACTGCAAAGGTACGAACATGACTATTCAAATGTCTGTAGTCTAAAACTATGCGATATGAACCGTCCGGTTTCAATATCGGAAAAAGTGGATTATTCATGGACGAAACACAGGGCTCAATAACACCCTGATATTCCAATTGTGTCAGAATGTCACTAACGGACGCTTTAGCATCACGTTTAATGGGATATTGCGGTTGAGGCTGAGGTGTAGATCGCAAAGGAATTACATGCAAAGGTGAATCCCTATTCCAACCCGCCTGATTGTGATACAACGCAGGAGCTAAGACCAGAGCCTACTCTGAAGCATAGGCCTGTTTAGTCTCTTCTGGGACATATTGAGAAAAAGACTGTAAAATCATATCCTCGCCCCTAGAGGAAGAAAGGACGAAAGTGGGAGGCCAATCAACCTCTCCCAGTAAAATGTCATATGAAGATGTCAAATTGTCCCAAAAGACAGCATTTATGGTGCGTTAAATATCCCCTTCAATTTGAAGTACAACCTGGTAAAGTTTATCAGGGGGAGCTACTTGGGTGTCCGCGGTTTCAACAGTAATAAAAGTGTCAGTTGCTTTCGCCTCCAGACGCTGGTGGAGTGTCTGCCGCACTATGGTAACTCCCGCCACGCTGTTGAGGAGAGTTACCGCCCAGCTCCTGCTGAGGAGGAGGGTTCTCACCGTCTGGAGCATACTTTGCTGTCAAAGCTGCAACTTTTTTCTTCTGAAACGGGGCTCGATACTCAGGTGGTTCCTCCCTTTTGACTTTCACTTTAAACTGGTGCTGCAGTTCCCGCCTTTGCTGCGTGGCCTCGCCTTGTCTGCGATCCTGTCCTCCCCCTCAGCCAAATTTTTGATCCGACGATTCCTGTAAGAAACGAGGAGAACGGGGATCAGGAACCTGGAACCTCTCAGGTGTCTTAATTTTTTTTGATAATCAATTATATTAACATTTATAGAAACAAAACATAGGAAGACATCAGAAAGGGTGCACAATACATCAATGTCCATCATCAACAGACCGCAGGAGGCCCGATCTAAGTATATGACCATTGAGTCAGCCCTCTCGTACGAAGAAGAAGAGCAACAATACAAGCGGGAAACCAGTATAAAGTTCAACCCAGCAAGTTAAACCATTTGCCCCATACCTTCTCAAACTTTTCAGGGCAGCCTCGGGCTTCAAAGAGGGGTTCCTCTTGGGCCGCATACCAGTCCACCCCTTGGCGCCATTTACGTACAGTGGGAGGCTTGGCCTGTGACCAGGCCGCTGCGATATCCCTTTTGGCCACTGCCACTGCCGTACCCAAGAAACGCTTGTCGGCTCGAGAACCATCCAAGCTATCAAATACCCCTAGGAGGAGGCGTAAGGGATCGTGTGGGACCTGCCACCCCAGAGTGTACGTGAGTACAGATTCTATACCCGCCCAGAAGGAGGTGAGACCAGGGCATTGCCAGACCATGTGGTAAAAATCGGCCTGAGCCTGACCACAACGTGTGCAATCCGATGAGGGGCGCAGGCCCGCCCTGTGTAGGCGTGCGGGGTTAAGATATGCTGTGTGGAGGTAGTAAAGCTGAATGAGGCGTAGTTTAGAGGAGGACGTCAGGGTTTTGGGTGCCATCAGGGCGTCTCGCCAATCTGCCTCCTCCAGGGGGCCCACCCATCCCTCCCAGCGGGTTCGCAGCGCGTCTAAGGTGGTAGGGCCATTGTTCACAAGGGAGCGGTATATCCGCGACACTCCCCCTTTACCCAGGTTGCCCATCATGACTTGGGCTTCCAACGGACTGAATTCATGGAGCGAGGTGCCATGTGCATTAAGGGCGTGACGAAGTTGCAGATATTTATAAAATTGAGTAGGGAGAAGGGAGTAGCGCTGCTGCAGGTCGGAGAAGGCCCGGATGTGGTCCCCCACCCAGACATCCCCAAGGAGTGTAATCCCGATCCGATCCCACTGCTGGAACCCTCGGAGAGCAGATACGTCACGCAGCCACGTACCATGCCACAGAGGCGTGTGTTGAGTAATTTTCTTGTCCCATTGCGTGTAGCGCAGAGCGCCAGGCCGTTAGGACCGCTCTGGTGACGGGTGGGGTGTTCTGCGGAATAGGGGTCCCGTACAGGTAAGCTAGAATCCGTGGGAAATCCATAGTTCTGAGTTCGGTCCGGTAGGCCGGGTCGGACCAGCCTCCAGCGAACCAGTCGTGGACGACAATGATTCGGGTAGCCAGGTAGTAGAGGTGAAGGTTGGTCACCCCCATACCGCCATCAAAGGGAGGTATTCGACAGCGGGCCAAGGCCATACGTGGTCTCCCACTCCCCCACAGAAACTTAGTAAGTACTCCGTCAAACTCACGGAACCAGCTACCTGGGAGATGAAAAGTGATGTTTTGAAGGATGTATAAAAAACGGGGGAGGATCATCATTTTAAAAAGCGCTCCTCTGCCCAGGGGGTTAAGCGGGAGGGACTGCCAATGCTTAAGGTCGGATTTAGCTTTCGTGACCAGGGGTGTGAGGTTGAGAGCCCACTCCATTCCAGGAAGCAAGGTTATCCAGATCCCCAGATATTTAAACGATTGCCTCCGCAGGGGGATAGTAGACTGCCAATCAAAGCAGGCTCTCGAGGGGTGGAGGGGAACCAAGGTGGACTTCGCCGGGTTGAGGCGTAGACCCGAGACATTCTCAAAAGTCCGAAGCACCTCCAAACAGTGTGGGCCGGAGGTCTCCGGGTCGGCCAGGAAAAGCAGAACATCGTCCGCGTAGAGGGCAACTTTGTCAATCTGACCGGGGTCCCAGGACCATCCTCGGATTTGGGGATCATTGCATATGAGGCATGCCAACGGCTCTATCGCCAGCGCAAATAAGAGCGGCGAAAAGGGGCATCCCTGGCGGGTGCCTCTGCGGATGGGGAATTTGTCTGAGAAGGCGCCGTTGGTCAGGACTCTTGCCTTAGGACTCGAGTACAAGACTCGGATGAGACACCGAAAGTGAGGGCCGAAGCCCAACGTGGTGAGAACGTCTTCCAGGTAGCCCCAGTCCACCGTATCAAAGGCCTTCTCAAAGTCGATTAGCAACAGGGCCAAATATGGGGTAAGCAGGTGGCGATGGGCTAGGGCGAGATGGATGCGTCGTATACAATGCCGGGTGCCGCGAGCGGGCATAAAGCCACACTGATCCGGGTGGATCAATTCATGCAGCAAGGGGCGAAGACGCTGCGCCAATGCAGTAGCGAAAATTTTTATTTCAGTGTTGATGAGAGAGATCGGGCGATAGTCCGCGCAAGAAAGGGAGGGCGGTTGAGTTTTCGGAATGACCACAATGGTGGCAACATCAGTCTCTGGGGGGAAAGAGCCCGTCTCTACCACATGTTGAAAGAGGTCGACCAGGTGAGGGACCAATACGTCGGGGTATGTCGCATAATATTCCTGTGGGAAGCCATCAGGCCCTGGCGTCTTCCCAGGGTTAAGTAGGGAGATAGCACCTTGGATCTCCTCCAGAGTAAAGGGAAGATCAAGTTCCGCCGAGTCGGTCTGGGGTAAGCAAGGGAGATGGGTCCCGGTTCTATCCAGTAGGTCGGCTAGAGAGGCCCCAGGGGGCCGGGCTGAATAGAGCTGAGAATAGTAACCCGCGAAGGCCTGGGCAATAGCTAACGAAGTACAGTGATGGGTACCAGCAGCGTCCCGGATTTTGGGAATAATTCTATTGGCCCTGGGGTAGGAGACCAGATTGTGAAGCAGTTTACCGTTTTTGTCGCCCCATCCGTAGACACGGGCCACAGAGGAGCGCCAGAGCATCTTAGCCGAGTCCAGGGAGTTCTGGCGGATCTCTTCGCGAAGCATCGCAAGTTGTCTAGCTGAGTGGGCGTCGTCTGTGTCTCCCGAGGTCGCCTCCAGCCGCGCTGCCTGCGCCTCGAGCTGAATCAATTGGGCGGTTTGTTTCGCCCGTTTCGCGTGAACCAGGCCTCTGGCCAGTCCCCGTAGCGTGGCCTTACCGGCTTCCCACAGTGTGCCTGCGGAGGAAACTGAGCCTTTATTGGCCAGAAAATAGTGTTTCCAATCCTCCGCGAGCGCGTCCCTAAGGTCCGCGTCTTGCAAAAACCACACGTTGAACCGCCAGACCGAACGCAGACGCCCGGCGGTGTGTCCCAGGTGAGATTCCCTGTGGAAGAATAGAAACACCAGAGACCAACTTGCAGTCGGTGGCGGGAAGGAGGAGCAGGTCAATACGGGAGTGGGTATGGTCGGCCGCTGAGGTGTGGGTGTAATGCTTCAAGCGAGGGTGCCAGACCCTCCACGCGACACACGAACCGAGGGCGGACGACCAATCTGATAGTCATTTCGAACAGGTGAGGCGTGCTGAGGAGGGATCTCCCGTGGCGTCAAGGGTCGGCTGCAGTACCGCGTTGAAGTCCCCCCCAATTATGGTATGGCCTTGGGGCAGGGCGGAGAATACCTTCGTAAGGTGGTGGAGAGTGGAGGGGAGCGTGGCTGGAGAAATATATATTGAAAGGAGGTTGAAGATCTGTCCCTCGATCCTACCGGAGAGGGCCACGTAACGGCCTTGTGTGTCAGTCGTCACATGTATGGGGCTGAAGGGGAGCCCTCGCCGAGTCAGCACAGCCACCCCCCGGAAGCCCTGTGTGAAACCAGAGTGCCAGACCCTGTCGAATCCATATCGGGCCAGGAAAGAGCATTGGGTTCCCAGGAGGTGTGTCTCCTGGAGGAGGAGCACGTCAGGAGACTGGCGTTGGGCGCTCCCGAGGACGGCAGCGTGTTTGATGCGGTCTAGTAATCCATTGACGTTCCACGACAAGATGTGGAGGGGCCTACCTTTCACATACACTGCACCCTGCCCATAGGGGTACCTTGGGCCTACCCGAGGGGTGACTAGCATGTAAGAAAAGGGAAGGTTAGGGCCTGGCAAGTGGGTGCACTTGCCAAGTCGACATGGCAGTACCAGACTGCAGAGAGGCTCTGCAATGGCAGACCAGAGTTACCTTTTACGGGCTGTTTGTGTGGGTGGCACAATCCAATGCTGCAGCCCACCAACAGCATTTGATTTACAGGCCCTGGCACACGCAGTGCACTTTACTAGGGACTGACACATAAATCAAACAGGCCAATCATGGAAACATCAATACATAACACAATTTACCACAGGAGCACTTGCACTTTACCACTGATCAGCAGTGAGAAAAGTGCGCAGAAACACTACGCCAGCAAAAACAGAGTCAAAACCAATCAATCAATCAATCACAGAATTTGTAGAGCGCACTACTTACCCGCGAGGGTCTCAAGGCGCTGGGGAAAAAAAAGGGGTGGGGGGGGGGGGTGCCGCTACTGGTCGAACAGCCAGGTCTTGAGTAGCCTCATGGAGGTCAGAAAGCAAAAACTCAGGGGAAACACGCCAAAAGATGCCAAGTCTAACATATGTCCCCTCCAGCTGAAAGTAGGGAGAACTACCCACCCTCCTGGGAGTTCTCTTCACTAAGGCGGAAGAACCTGGACAGACCATCTGCACTGGCGTGTTCTGTGCCAGGACGGTGTTCCACCGTAAAGTCCATTCCCTGTAGGGAGATGGACCACCTCAGCAGTTTTGGATTCTCACCCCTCATTTGCATCAACCATCTGAGGGGCCTTTGGTCTGTCTGAACCCGGAAGTGAGTCCCAAACAGGTATGGTCTCAGCTTCTTCAGTGCCCAGACCAGAGCGAAAGCTTCCCTTTCTATGGCACTCCACCTCTGTTCCCTGGGGAGTAGTCTCCGGCTAAGGAAGACTACAGGCTGGTCTAGGCCCTCTTCGTTCAGTTGTGAGAGCACCGCTCCCACTCCATGCTATGAAGCGTCAGTCTGCACGACGAATTCCTTGGAGAAGTCGGGGTCCTTGAGCACGGGTGCCGTGCACATGGCGGCCTTCAGGGCATCAAAAGCCTTCTGGCAGGACTCAGTCCAGATCACCTTCTTGGGCTGCTTCCTGGAAGTCAGCTCTGTTAAGGGGGCAACAAAGGTGCCATACCCCTTAACAAACCTCCTGTAGTACCCGGTGAGTCCTAAGAAGGCCCTCACCTCTGTCTGGGTCTTGGGGGGGCTCCCAAGCCAGAATGGTGTCAATCTTGGGTTGTAGGGGCGCCACCTGGCCGCTTCCTACCTGGTGTCCCAAGTACACCACCGAACCCTGCCCGATCTGGCACTTACTGGCCTTGATCGTGAGGCCTGCCCTCTGCAGCGCCTTCAACACTTCACCGAGGTGCTGCAAGTGTTCTTCCCAGCTGGAACTGAACACTGCGATGTCATCCAGGTAGGCGGCACTGAAATCCTCCAGCCCAGCCAACACCTGGTTGACCAACCTCTGAAAGGTGGCAGGGGCATTCATGAACCCAAAAGGCATCACCCGGAACTGGTAATATCCTTCTGGGGTTGAAAATGCTGACCTCTCCTTGGCCCCATCGGTTAAGGCAATCAGCCAGTACCCAGACGATAAATCAAACGTGCTGAGGAACTTGGCAGCTCCCAACCTATCAATGAGCTCATCAGCTCTGGGGATGAGGTGTGCGTCAGTCCTGGTGACGGCATTGAGCCCATGGTAGTCCACACAAAACCGCAGTTCTGGAGTGGCACCGGGTGCAGCAGCCTTGGGACCAAGACCACTGGGCTGGCCCAAGGACTGTTGGAAGGCTCGATCACCCCTAATGCCAACATCTTAGAGACCTCCTCTTTGAGTGAGTGAGTGAGGGTTTTATATAGCGCTCGATTGCCGAGGCATCTTGGCGCTGGAGAAACATAGGAGAACAGGGGAGTCCATAAGTACAAGCTCCTCGACTAAACTGAAAAGAGCCAAGTTTTTACAAGGCTACGGAATTTGGAAAGCGTAGGTTGAGATCCAATATCCAACGGCAACTTATTCCAAAGTTTAAAGGGCCAAATATGAGATGCATCTGCCACCCCATCTGGCTTTCCTCCATTTCGGAGTTTTAACCAAGGATTGATTAGCAGATCTTAATGAGCGTCCTGGAGAGTACCATTGGAAGAACTTGCGGTACGCCATAGGACCCTCACCATACAGAGTTTTGTGGACCAGGCAGAGAGCCTTAAATTCGACACGCTGCTTAACAGGGAGCCAGTGAAGGCTCCTAATGGCCCCAGAAATATGATTGAATTTAGGGATGTTAAGTAATGTCCGGGCAGCAGCATTCTGAAGGGATTGCAGCTTAGTCAGTTGTCAAGCTATCAATCCCTAGATAGAGGGCATTGCAATAGTCGATGCGAGATAGTACAAGAGCAACCACAACAGTTTTCCTCAGCTCCATTGGGAGAAATGGTAGAATCTTCCGTAGGATTTTTAATGTAAAATAACATGCCGAGGTGACTTGGTTAATCTGAGCGGAGCAATTAAGCTGTGAAATGAAATGAAATGAAATTTGTACTTGTAAAGCGCACTTATACCCCCAAAGGGGTGTCCTGGCGCTGTACGCATACCGCTGTGGAACCCTTCCTGGCTTTTCCCTGTGAAATGTCCACTCCTGGGCACCCCCAAGGTGAAGCCAGGCATCCCAGCGCTGTTGGGGCCGTTGTGGAGATTAAGCAAGCTATTGCCCAGAGTTGCAGAGTGGGACCCATGATTAGAATAGGCACTGAGGCGAGAATTATCAGGTCCGAGGAAATTGAGCCCAAGACCCGCCGAGGCAGGAATTGAACCCTGGTCCCGGGCCAGATCTCTGCATCAGGGTCTGCCGCTCTAAACATTGAGCCACACTTCTCCACATGTCCCAAAGCACACCCAGATTTCTCATCTTGTCCACTGGTGACGGACACTCTCCTGCCTCCGTTGGCCACCAGGCTGTATTCCAAATCGGAGGGCCATTTCCAAACTCCATGACTTAGGTCTTCTGTGTGTTTAGTTTCAAATAGTTGGTATGCATCCATTGTATGATGCAACCAAGACTACTATGAAACCTTGCCGACGGCACCTCACTGACAGAGGAAATTGAAACTATGATTTGTGTGTCGTCGGCATAGGACACAAGAGAAAAACCAAAGTCTCTAACTAGATTGGCCAATGGTGTCACATAAACATTGAAAAGGGTGGGTGAAAGCGCTGACCCTTGTGGGACTCCACACGGGAGATGAAAAGTATCCGATTTAAGATTGTCCCAGCAAACCTGATGTTCTCTATTTGCCAGGAAAGAAGAAAGAAGAGCCAGCGCCTTATCCTTGATCCCACTTGCCTTCAGCCATTGCGTGAGAATTAGATGGTTCACCTTATCAAAAGCGGCTGACAGGTCAAGTAGGATCAGGATCGCTCTTCCACCACTATCAATTTGCATGCGTAGTTCTTCCGTAGCCACAACCAGTGCGGACTCTGTAGAATGGTCTGCACGGAACCCATGTTGTGATATGTCCAGAGTATTGTTAGAGATAAGAAAGTTATTTAATTCCTGATTAATGGCTTTCTCCAGAACCTTGGCCGCCAGAGGGAGGCAGGAGATAGGCCTATAGCTTTTGACATCCCTAGGATCCATAGAGGGCTTCTTTAAAATAGGCCTAATACAAGCTTTCTTCCATACTATAGGGAAATCTCCTGATCCTACAATGGTATTTAATGCTGGCCTTGACCCGATCAGTCAACCTGTAAATTTTGTGCTTCACAGGAGGGCTGTCACGGGTGTCCACGTCATGGGTACACCAGTGAGTAACACCTGGGGTCACGGAGAACAGTGGGGCAAACTGTCCCAACAACTGGTGACAGTCGCTCTGCTGCTCTGGAGTCAGTGTAGGGGAGAGGATCACACCTTCCACTGACCCATCGCGCTCCTTGGTAGACAGGAGGTCAGGGAGAGGTTCACTCTCCTCTTCCACCCCATCATCTGTTGCCAAGAGCATGCTCACTTCGGACCTCTCGAAGTGGGGCTTGAGGCGGTTCACGTGGAGGACCCTCAAAGGGTTCCTTGAAGCCCGCAAATCCACCAGGTAGGTGACATCACTTTTGCGCTCCACCACCTCAAATGGCCCAGTCCACCTGTCCTGCAAGGCACAAGGTTCCACTGGGGCCATGACCCACACTTTTTGCCCAGGTTGAAATTCTACCAGAGTGGCATTCTGGTCATACCACTTCCTCATTTCTTCCTGGCTGGCTTCTAGGTTCGCCTGCCCGAGTTTCCTGAAGCGGGCAGTTTGGTTTCTGAAGGCCAGCATGTAACTAAACACATCCTGGGGAGTTTTCCTGGGAGCTGCCTCCTAGCCTTCCTTCACCAAACTCAGAGGTCCTCTCACAGGGTAACCATACAGAAGCTCAAAGGGACTAAACCCAAGAGACTTCTGTGGTACCTCCCTGTATGCAAAGAGAAGGCACGGCAAGAGGACGTCCCACTTACGCCTCATGGGTTCTGTTAGACCCTTAATCATGCCCTTCAAGGTCTGGTTGAATCTCTCCACCAGACCGTTACCTTGTGGGTGGTAAGGGGTGGTGAACTTGTAGGTTACACCACACTCCTTCCACAGGGATGTCATATACTTAGATATGAAATTGGTCCCCCTGTCAGAAACCACCTCTCTGGGGAACCCCACTTGGGAAAAGATCCCCATTAACGCCCGGCCCACCACTGGCGCCATCGTTGTCCTGAGAGGGATTGCCTCCGGGTACCGGGTGGCATGGTCCACCAAGACCAGGATGTACCTGTTTCCCATGGCTGTCTTGGGATCCAGTGGCCCCACAATGTCCATCCCTACCCTTTCGAAGGGCGTTCCAACCACTGGAAAAGGTTGGAGAGGAGCTTTGACCTTCCTCCCACTCTTACCACTTGCCTGGCAAGTTTGGCAAGACCTGCAATGTCCATCTGACTGCCTTCGCATTTGGGGCCAGAAGAAGTGGGTGACAAGCCTGTCGAAGGTCTTGTCCTGCCCCAAATGTCCTGCCAAAGGCACGTCATGAGCCAGACCCAGTAGGAAGGTCCTGAAGTGCTGGGGTACCACCAGCACACGGGCTGACCCAGGCTCAGCGACCTTAGGCTCACTGTACAGGAGATCATTCTCCCAGTCGATCCAATGTGATCCGGACTGATCACCAGCTGCCTGGTCTGCAGCCTGCCGCCGCAGACTCTCCAGAGAAGGGCACTCCTTCTGCTCCTTGCAGAATTCCTCCCTGGTGGGACCCCCTTCTTGCTGCCAATGGGTCAGCTCAGAGATGTCCCCCAGTTCAGCTACCTGCTCCCCTGTAGGCACCGGGGCGTCCCCCTCAAGGTCCGCCTCCTCCCGGTCCATGGGAACTTCAGGGGCCGGTTTCCCGCACCCCTTGCCCTGTCTCTTGGTAGGGACTTGGGCCACTGTTTCAGGCTCCAAGTCCTCTTGATCACCCTCTCTGGCCGCCATTGACCGAGTGGACACGCATGCCCACTCTGGCAACCCAAGCATCTCCAAGTGAGACCTGAGCTCAACATCCTGCCATAAGGACTGCTCCAGGTCGTTACCTAGCAGACAATCTACAGGCATGGAAGGGCTCACAACCACCCTCAAGGGACCTGAGATCCCCCCCCCCACTCGAAGGGAACCTGCGCCACCAGACACTGGCGCTCTGAATTGTCCACTGCAATGACTTGGTGGAATGCCCCTGGGACTACCTGCTTCTCAGAGACCAGGTGACACCGGACTGAGGTCACACTGGCTCCAGTATCTCTGAGAGCCTCTACCCTTTTTCCATTGATGGTCACCCAGGTGCTGTATTTCTTTGTGTTAGGGGGCACCGGGTTTCCTGGGACCATCTCACTGTCCCCTAGTGAGACGAGGGTCATTTCTGCAGGGTCCCCACCCTCCTGTGGGTACTCCTCCTCCCCAAGTGCTACACTAGCCAACACCTTGGACTGCCCACCAGTGGGTGGCTGTGCCCCCTTAGGGCACTTGGGGTCCCACTTCATGTGACCCACCTGGTCACATGCAAAACACTTGCGGGGGCCGGTCTCGGCAGGCTTTCCTGACGGGACCCCTTGTTTTTTATCTCTTGGGGGATGTGAACCTTTACCCTGGGTGTTAGTTTGGGGCCCTTTAGAGAACTGTGTTTTACCCTTGTCCCCCCCACTTTTCTGCTGGGGACCCTGCCCACCTTTGGCTGAGTCTCCCCCATACGCTTTCCTGTGGACCCTGGTACTCACCCAGCGGTCCGCCTCCATAGCAAGCTTCCTGGGGTCAGTCAGCTTACTATCAACTAGGTGCTGGCGCAGATCTGCAAAACATAGACTAGACAAATGCTCCCATGCAATCAAATTGTAGAGCCCCTGAAAATCTGTCACATTACTGCCCTTCACCCAGCCATCCAGTGACCTGCAAAACATATCTACACATTCCAACCAAGTGTTGGCATCTGACTTCTTACTGGACCTGAACTGATCCCTGTACTTTTCAGGAGTGAGACCATACTTAGTGAGATGGGCATCCTTCATGTCTGGATAGGTGAGGTGATAACCCTTACCCAAAGCTATTAAAGTATCCCTTGCTTCTTCTGGGAAGAGATGCCACAATCCTGCTCCTCAGGGACCCCATTCATGTGTATCGCTGCCTCGTAACCCTGAAACCCCCTTTGTATGTCATCCCCCTTCTTGAATTCTTTGCCTACATTCTTAGGGATGTGCATAATCCTGTCTGCCTGTCTTGACGGGTTGCTGCCACCATCTGAGCTGGCTCTACTCCTCTGATCCAGCTCCTTTATCCTGAACTCATGCTCTAACATCATCCTTTTCTCCTCCATGGCTAACTTAAGCTTCTCCAGTTCTACTGTCACTCAGTCAGTCAATAAACTTTATTCGGTTTTAACATCAAAACCATAAAAGTTACACAAAGACATTCTAATATATAAATCAAATCTCCTTAAGCTGGTGAACAGTCAAATTAAAATCATACTCCCCAAGTGCAATTCAAAATATAAAGTGCAATGTGCGATAAATACATATGTACAGTCCACAAGACTATTAAAACTGCAACCCCCAGGAGCATTTGTATAAATTATGCACGTTATATGAGTGCAAACATGGGTGTATAACATTCGAACAGTAAAAATGCATTAATACAATAACAAGTTAAACATCCATAAAGGATCGCGATTTAACACAAGCTTTTAAATAGCCAAGTGTAAAAAACAATGACTCCGTAGACAACATCTGTAGATGCAAGAGTGCAGGGCGAACCTGTCTAAAATTCAGTCGTTTTAAATAAGGGACCAAAAAAATCCTACGAGGAACTTCATAAAATCTACAAGCAAACATGAAGTGCAACAAATCCTGCGGAGACTCACCGTCGCAGCCGCAGGATAGTGTCACACTTGCCCTCTTATGGTCTTTTGGTCTAACCAACAAAAGATGGTATAGATTCATCCTAAACCTTGTTAAAAGATATTTCTCGTGAGAGGACAAACACCCCATGAGGTAGGGTTCGGTTGATAAGGTGGTTTTCGTTAATATAAAATTGCGTACACTGGGTTTCAGCAACTCCTTCGCTTCTCTTTCCATCCTCCACAAACTCATAAAAGCTATTCTGCTTGATACGACATCCTGCTTAACTATGCATTCTGGCTTGCTGTACAGCTCGCCACGCCCTATCCCTTTAAAACTCTTTTGAATATAATTTAGCCAAGGGATACATGAGGCTTGTTCTAGCAGCATACACTCTCTTAATAATAAATGGTTAAAAGACAGATCTGTATTTAACCAACATTTCAACCAAAAAATCAGTGGACGTAATGCAAGGATGTCACTAATATAGGAGACCCCCAGTTCCTCATGCACTGCTAAATTAGGGGTCCCCTGAGGGACACACAGAAGGCGTTTTAAAAAATTATTTTCCACCACTTGCAGAGAATCTGCGGCTGTATATCCCCATATCTCACTTCCATACGTGGCAATGGAAAGACTGATGATCCAGCTCCTTTATCCTGAACTCATGCTCTAACATCATCCTTTTCTCCTCCATGGCTAACTTAAGCTTCTCCAGTTCTACTGTCACTCTCCTTGCTTCCCGCCTGTCCTCCAGCTCTCCTGGGGACATGCCACTGCTTCTGGCCTGGAGGGTTCCCCCCCTCCCAAAAGCACATCCACTCTAGGAATAGGCTCCTCCGCCTCTCCACTGATATCACCAGACTACTCGCTGGCATGTCTGGCTGCTACCCAGGCCCTCAGCGCCTTTTGTAGCTCCTCCTTCCTCGTGAGGCCCCTGACTTGGACTTTTAGGTTTTTGCAAATTGATTTCAATTCCCTAACATTGTAGGATTCCAACCTATCCTCCTCAAAGGCATTTTACAGGGATGCAACAGATGATGCTCTTGATTCAGGCATGATGAAGTAGCAAGTTCAAACTGGCAAGATCAAAAATAGGCCAAAAAGAAAAAGAACCAGTATATGGCACGTAATGGTCCGTGATATGGTAGTAGTGCACACCAATCACTGCAAGTCAAGTGCAAACGCAAGTCCTATCCTCACCGCTGACAACCAACGTTAGAAATGGGATTTTTGGTAGGCTCAGGCATGTGCCAAAGCCAGGCAGAAACCACCAGTCTAGTCAGGATAAGGGAGTTACACTCCTAAAATAACCCCTGCTCACCCCCTTGGTAGCTTGGCACGAGCAGTCAGGCTTATCTTAGAGGCAGTGTGTAAAGCATTTGCACATAACCAACAGTAATAAAGTGTAAGCACTACAAAAGGACACCACACCAGTTCAGAAAAATATCCAATATTTTTATATACTTAAGACAAGACCAAAAACGATAAAAATCCACAATACAGTACTTAAAAATCTTCAGTATTCAAAATGTGCTTGACAAACAGTTCCTTGATGTCGATAGCTCCGTCCGGGGCTATCACGGTGTCGTGAACAAACAAATCCAAACAGTTCTGGCTGACCGCGGCGTCACGGGCCAGCTACGGTGTCGGGAAGACCCGCAAACAGTACCTTTTAGAAGTGCAGGGCGTCGGCGACCTCTCGTTGAGTTTCCGAAAGCACGGCGTCCGCAGGCGTCGGTTCCAGAGGTCGGTGCAGGAGTCGTCGGGGCCCTCAAAGTCACACGAGTTGTAGATCGAACTATCTGTTGAAGTCAGGAGCGCTGGCGTCGGTAGGCGTCGGGTGCTGCGATGCGAAGTGCAGCGGTGCGGCGCCCTCAGGTTGCAGTGCGAGCAGCGGCTCGGTGGCGGCGTCAAATGGCGTCGTCCGTGAGACCAGGGTCGCGGTGCGAAGTCAATGCGGTGCTCGTCGCGGTGCTGGCAGGTCGCGGTGCTAGCAGCGGCGTCGTCGTTGCTGAAGTGCTGTCGTCAGCTGATGAACGGGAGTCGATGGCGCCGGCAGGCCAAGGCTGCGGTGCGGGATGAGGGCGGTGCGTCGTGTAACTTTACGAGCGGTGCCCTCGAACCACGGTGCAAGCAGCGGCGTAGATTTTGGCATGGAACGGCGTTGTCGGGGATGCCGAGGCGTCGTCGTGAAGCGAGGCGGTGCGGAGTGCGGTGCCCACAGGTCGTGGTGCGAGCAGCGGCTCGGTGGCGGCGTCAGCAGGCGTCGTCGGTGAGACCAGGGTTGCGGTGCGGCGGTGCCTTCAGGACACGGAGTCGGCAGCGGCGTCGTAGACGGCGTCAGGTTGCTTTTTCTTCTGTTGCAGCACAAAACACACAATCCCCAGTGCTGAGGGCAGAAGAATTTGAAGTCTTTGCTGTTCCTGAGACTTCCTGAACAGGGGGCAAGCTCTACCTCAAGCCCTTGGAGAAACTCACAAAAGTAGATTGCAGAAAGTCCAGTCCAGTCCTTTCACTGCCCAAGACAGAAGCAGCCACTGCAGGCCAACACAGCAAAGCACACAGCAAAATGGTAGTTCCTCCTCACAGCTTCTCCAGCTCTTCTTCTTGGCAGTCTTTTTGGTCCAAAAGAGTTCTACAAGTCAGGGGTCTGGGCCCCAATATTTATATCCCAAAATCCTTTGATCTCTTAGGCAGAGAGTGTCTGTGCCCAGCTAGAACCAGTTCTGCCCTCTCTGGTGTGACTTCCTGGCAGGAGGTGGAGACGGCATGGTCAGAGGCAGGCCAGGCCCTTTGAGGTGCAAGGAAATCTCCTCCCCCTTCCCCCATTGCAGCCCAGGTCTATTCAGCCCTTTCCTGACCCACCTAGACTATCTGGAGCCACTCCTGCTCCCCAGCCTTCTGTCATCCAAAACCCAGACAGGCAATCCACATTCCAGCAGAGGCACACGGGATGACTGAGCAAGAAAATACCTACTTTCTAAAAGTGGTATTTTCAAACACAGAATGTAAAAATCACCTTCACTAAAAGATGCATCTTTAGATTCTGAGTTCAGGCATACTAAACTCTATTTTCCTACCTAATTCCCCAGGCCAGTAATGTTTATAAGATGTTATAAACAAACTCCCCATTCTGTCCTTTGGGGAACAGGTAGCCTTGCAATAGTGAAAAACGAAATGGGCAGTAATTCACTATCAGGACATGCCACACACACCAGGGCATGTTCTACCTTTCACATACACTGCACCCTGCTCACAGGGGTACCTTGGGCCTACCTGAGGGTTGACTGACATATAAGAAAAAGGGAAGGTTAGGGCCTGGCAAGTGGGTGCACTTGCCAAGTAGACATGGCAGTACCAGACTGCACACAGGCTCTGCAATGGCAGGCCAGAGTTACCTTTTACGGGCTGTTTGTGTGGGTGGCACAATCCAGTGCTGCAGCCCACCAACAGCATTTGATTTACAGGCCCTGGCACATGCAGTGCACCTTACAAGGGACTGACACATAAACCAAACAGGCCAATCATGGAAACATCAATCCATAACACAATTTACCACAGGAGCACTTGCACTTTACCACTGATCAGCAGTGAGAAAAGTACGCAGAAACACTATGCCACCAAAACAGAGTCAAAACCCGGAGGTCAGAAAGCAAAAACTCAGGGGAAACACGCCAAAAGATGCCAAGTCTAACACCAGTTGAAACCAGTTCAGGGAGCCGTTGGCTCCCGCTCTGGTGCGAAACTGGACAAAGGACATGGGAGTATCCTCCCCTCTGTTCAGCCCCTCCTCTGGTAGGGACCCCTGAATCGTCCCAACCCATTCCTTAGGGTACTTAAGGGTTTTCCTGTGGGTGGCTCTTCAGATTCGTTGTGGGACAAGATTCAGATCCGAAACCACTTCCACTTCAACTGTCTGGGCACCTTGGACTTTGTTGGACTTCGCTTGGAACCAAGACTGCATCAAGGAAGACTCCTGCTGCTCCTGGTCTGCTCGTCCTGCCAGTCTTCTGCATCATCTGTGCCTGTGCTTCATCCACGTTCTTCTCCAGGCCTTTGGGCATCAAAGACACCCAAAGTAATCTCCCTTGGAGTGAAGGAGTCACTCCCCTGCATCTGCAGGCACCGCAACGAAGCTGCTCCTGAGGTCCCACGCACTCCAGAAAACTCAGCAACACCAGTGGTGGTTCTGCAACTCCCTCGAGGCCTGCACTTCTCACCAAGTTTGAGGCCAGTATCCGGGGTCCGAACCGCTGGAACAGCACCTCTTTGCACCATGTCGACTTGCTGTTGCCAAGGCTTGTTGACTCTGTCCTCCAGAGATCTTTGGGCTACAAGAAGCTACAGCCTTCAGCATCTCTTCCTGCCAAGATCTTTGTCCTCATCACATCCACTGCACCGTGGGTCTGCATCCTTGGTGAGCTGTTTGAGGTCCTCTTGCGACTTCTTTGGTTTCAGTGGGCTCTCCTGCTTGCTCGGGCCTTCTCTGACTCTCCTGCATTTGGTGAGTCCCTTGGATCTTGCTGGTCCTGACACTGCATCTTCTTCGTTTCCCACGTCTGTTGCTTCTGCCAAGGCTTGTTGGTGCTCCTGCCGGACACCGACCCTCTGGTTCTCAACTTCCGACGTGGAACAGCTCGTGAACGGCTCCTGGTCTTCCACAGTGTCGCCTGGTTATCACGGCTGCAGCGACAAGGTCACCGTCAACTCTCCTGCATCTTCCGTCATCAGTGGTCATTGGTCTTCTGTGCCTCCTGGTCACTCCCGAGTGGAGTAGACTCTGTCCCGTCTGCTTGCAGGTACTTCTTTTCAAGAATCCATCCTTGGATTCCACCGGACTCTTTCACCTTCTTCGCCTGCGGCATCTTCACTGAAGTCCTCCATTGTTGTCTACGGCAGTTTCTGACGTCAATTCGCACCGATGCACCCGGCTTCCCTGGTGTAGGTATCCTGGTTCCTGGGGTATCCATAGGTGGGGTGACTCTCCAACCTTCCATCTTCCAAGGGATTTCTTCAGGGTCCACTTCTTCAAAACTGCAACTGTGACTTGCATTGAGTATGCAGCTCTGTTTCCACTCTGCACACAGCCTCCGTGGGGTTCCTGGGTACTTACTGTAGGTGATTGTTTGGGTCCCCAGCTCTTCGGAGACTTCTGGGTCAGGCTCGACTTCG
Organism: Calotriton arnoldi; assembly: GCA_963921515.1. Lineage (NCBI taxonomy): Eukaryota > Metazoa > Chordata > Amphibia > Caudata > Salamandridae > Calotriton > Calotriton arnoldi. The sequence goes on along the minus strand of CAWUFW010000634.1, from coordinate 923,361 downwards.
GTCGCAGTTCGCATTCCACTTCTTTAGTATATGGTTTGGTCTTCCCCTGGAGACCACTGTGTATTTGTGCTTACTCATCTGTTTCCTTTTGAAATATTGTGTGTATTGTGTTGATATCTCCGGGTAGGAGACATACCAGTGTGTTAGTGAGTGTGTATAATAAATATAACTATTTTTATAACTATACTCTGTGGTCTTTTTTGTTTAACCTACACTACATGATTAGTTCCGGTAAAACAAGCTGCTTAACACTCATTCTGGACTAAGGCTGAAGGCTGCTCTCCACAGCTACCACTTAGAGAGCTTTCTATGGTTGTCTAAAACCACTAAAATCACCATAAGGGTTGTCTGGATTAGTGCAGGGTGCTTCACTTAAATAAGTGTGCACCATATACTAAGCCAGCCTCCTACAGCGTTGGACTTGTAGGATGGGTATTTTCACATCCCCATCGTGCCTGCCCACAGGCGTTACCTGCGGTTCAATATAGGCCATGAGCACTTTGAGTTCACTGTGCTACCACTTGGCCTTTCCAGGTTGATGGCGGTGGTCACAGCTCCTCTGCGCAGGTTTGGGATTTCAGTCTTCCCCCTACCTCGATGACTGGCTGTTGAAGGCGGCCTCGCCCCAGACTGTCGTCTCCCACCTACAGAGTACGGCAGACCTGCATTCACTGGGGTTCATTATAAAAGTGCTGACGTCACACCTGACTCCTTCTCAGATGCTTCCTTTCATTGGAGCTTTTCTGGACACAGTGCAGTTTCGAGTTTATCCTTCCAAGCAGGAAGTTCAGGATATTCATATTATGATACCGATATTTCAGCCTCTAGCCTGGATTTCAGTGAGAATGAGACTGCGGCTGCTGGGCCTTATGACCTCCTGCATCCTGCCTGTAAATCATGCCAGATGGCATATGCAGGCATATGCAGCCCACTGGACCTGAAGTTCCAGTGGCTGTTCGCCTCCAAAGAGAACGTGCAATGTCAGCAATATTGTGTGTTTGTGTTTCCAAGGCGACTATCTCTCGGAGACGCTTTTCATTGCGCGTGGAGCTCAGGCCTCCTGTACTCTTTTTCGCCCCTTACTGTTTCTGCCCAGAGTTCTCAAGATCCAGAACGACCAGGCCCAAATCATTCTTGTGGCTCCAGACTGGGCATGGAGAGTTTGTTATCCTGATCTTCTGAAAATGAGCATAGATCCTCTGATCAGGCTGCCCCTTTGGGAGGATCTTCTGTCGCAGCAACAGAGGAGAGTCCTCCACTCGAACCTGTCAGCTCTCCTTGCTTGGAGATTGAGCGGTGTCAGTTGATAGCTTTTGACCTGCCTCCCGAAGTCTGTAAAGTTATCTTGTCGACTAGGCGGCCCGCCACCAAAACGGTATACGCCTGCCGTTGGCAAACATTTGTAAAATATTGTACAGCAAAGTTTGACACTGTTTTTGCCTCTCTTTCTGATATTCTTCTCTTCATTTCTACCCTTGCCCAGTAGGGCTCTTCTCTGGGCACTCTTGAGGATTATCTTTCTGCTCTGTCCACTTTCCTCTGGTTGCCTGTGTGGAAGACCAGCTCTTCGTGGGCGATGTAGGAGATAAAAGAGTTGAATCAGTTCAGAAATGTACCATTTCGTGCTGGGTGGTTCTCTGCATCAAGGTCTGCTATGCCCTGGTTGAAAAGCAGACTCCTAAGGGCATATGAGCCCATTTCACCAGAGGAAAAACTGTGACCACAGCGTTAGCTCATGGGATTCCTGTCCTGGACATCTGCCAGGCAGCAACATGGGCGTCCCTGCACTCGTTCGCCAAACTCTACTGCCAGATATCTAGCCGGGAATTCCTTACCTTTGAACTTCCAGGCGTCAGGCTGGATCCGGAAATTTCTTCGTAGCAGTACTCCTGCATGCCGGTAGGTGGCGTCGGTCGACTCTGCAAGACGCCGTTGTCGTCTTCTTCGTCTGACGTCTGCATCGTCACATCAATATAACAGCCATTCCGGCGCCCTGTCAGTTCTTTTCTTTCCGCGCCAGCCAGTGCAGATCCGTCGAAGAGAGCTTACCCCTGTCATTTTTGGACAGACTTTTTTGACCTTTTGTCTACTGCTTTTGGTGTGCTAGGGATGTCTAGATAGAAGACCTCGGGGTTCAACCCATGCGGCGCCTGTCACCACGCCATGTCGGTCACAGACCTCCATGTGGTATGTCTTTGGTGCCTGGAGCGTGACCACGACACAAAGTCGTTCTCTGATTCTCGATGGCCCGAAAGCTTTAAGGGAGCGGTACCTAAAGCTACTCGCGGTCAGGTTCCTCAGAGGTCGCCCCGTCGGTCTCTGTCTCGATCACTGTCCCGGTCTTGGTCGAGAGGACGGTCCGAGCACCGCTCCGGAGGATCGAAGTCCTCTTCCTTCAAGTCGTCGCTGTCAGGTAAGAGGCATCACAAGAAGTCGAAGCGTGCTTCGACTTCGCCCCGTCCGGCGCCCGACGAGATGGAGGATGCTCGGCGTTCGAGGCCCCGCTCCGCGGAGCTGGTGCCTGGGTCGGCTCCATGTTTCCCTCCCTTTCCGGGGCCGGGAGCTACCCCCGCCCAACTTAAGGGAGTTTTAGGACGCCATGTGTGCCATATTTGGGTGGCCAGACCCTGCCGGCGCGCCCTTGTGCCCCACAGGCTCGGATGAAGGAGTCCCCGTGAGTTCAGCGCCTTCGGCTCTGGCCCTGGCGCTACCGCCTCCTACTGGATCCGTCCCCGGACCGGCGCTGGTCAAACCTCCATAGCGACCTTCCCCGGCACCGCGCCCACTGCAGAGGTCCTCGGCGTCGCCAGGGCCCACCGGTAGCACCTCCCCAATCCTCATTCCTGACGACACTGAGCCGGTTGGACGTCCACTGATGCTGAGACCGGCCCCGATGGAGCTGTACGGCTACATGCCGTTCAACCTGCCCTATTCTGAAGGGTTAGGAACGGATGAAGAGGATTGGGAGGGGAGCAGGATCCCTTAGAAATCCTGCAACCTCAAGACATGGACTGGTATGAGGAACTGGGTGATGCCAGTGGCCTGGACACCTCTCCAGATTCTGGCATGCAGTCTCCCCCTAAACTGGCTACGGAGGAGGGGGCATCATTTGCTATGGATGTGCGTAGGGATGCGGAGTTCCTGGACCTGCAGCTCCCTACGGTGGCAGTCAGAACTAACGTATTGACAGAGGTCCTGCAGCCTGGGGTCTCCACTTCGGAATCCTTGCTGCCTTTCAATGAGGCCTTGATGAACGTTCTTCTGGGCACGTGGTCCAAGCCCAGCACAGGGGCCTCTGAGGAACAGAATGATTGCCCGCCGCCATTGCCCTGCACCGGGCGACCCAGCTTTCCTCACCTCCCACCCCACCCCTCAAAGCTTGGTGGTTCAAGCTTCCATTTCCCGTGGCGCGTTCCCTTCCGCACCCCTGGACAGGGAATCCAAGAGACAGGAAAGCTTTGGAAAGAAAGTTTTCTCTTCCGCTACTCTAGCATTGCGGTCGGTAAACACCGCATGCCTTTTGGGCCGTTATTCCCATTCGAAATGGGACATGGTTGCGCAGGTGCTGCCCAGAGTCTCGGAGGAGGACCGGATTCTGCTCTCCAAGGCTATTTCAGACGGGACAAATGCAGTGAAGTTTGCCATCCGATGTTGCTTGGACACCACAGACTCGCTGGGCAGAGTGATTTCCACGACGCTGGCCTTACGTCGCCACGCCTGGCTGAGGACGTCTGGTTTTTCAGGTGATGTCCAGGCTAATCTCATGGATGGCTCCCGTCTCTTCGGATACAAGGCAGATGCAGCACTTGAGCGTTTTAAGGACTCGCAGGCTACGGCCAAGTCCTTGGGCTTCACTACAACATCCGGGCCTGTGTCTGCTTTTCGCTCCTTTTGTGGCTATGGAAGGGGCTTTCAACCGCGCCAACCTTATTCCAGCCAGAGTGCCCTGCAAGTTCAGCAACCTCTGCGGGGCGAGGGCACGGTTCACCCCGACCCCGGGGTCGGGAGGCCAGAAGTCGAGCCAAGCCACGATCCCCTCCTCCACCTCAAAACCCTCCTAGACCGATCCCCCAGGATCATTCACGTCCAGTTGGTGGAAGAATACCCCATCATCTCCACCACTGTGGGATATCACCTCGGACAGGTGGGCGTTGCACATAGTCTGAAGGGGCTACTCCTGCCCCTTCGAGTCTACCTCTCCATCCTCTATCCATGCCTCCAGTTTACGATTGGCTGACGGAGGATCACCTTGCCCTACTCCACGAGGAACTCTTGGAAAAAAATTAGGGGTTTGCCCTAATACTCCTATTGCATCTGGGCAAAAAGATCAAGCAAAAAAACTAAATAATGTGGAGGAATAAAAAAAAAAATCCTATAGGAAAAAACAAATTAGTCCTCACCAGTGGGTACTTGATCCCTGAACCGTCTTTCTTCTTTATAACTCAAATACCAACTCCAGGTGTACTATCAAAGAAATACTTTATCTTTTATTTAAATATATGAAAGGAGCATAAACATGTACACAAATATACGGGAGGGTCCTCCACCCTAAACTGTCCACTCTCTGCCTCCTTGCGTGTGGATTGAGCGGTGACAGTTGACAGCTTTTGACCTTCCTCCTGAAGTCTGCGAAGTTATTCTGGCAGCCAGGCATCCCTCCACGAAATCGGTATATGCCTGCCGATGGAACAGATTTTGTAGATATTGTACAGAAAGGTCTATTAACCCCTTATCTGCTCCTCTATCAGATGTTCTTCTGTGTATCCTTTCCTTGGCCCAGCAGGGCTCTGCTCTGGGCACTCTGAAGGGCTACCTTTCGGCCCTATCAGCTTTTCTCTGGCTGCTAGATCAGCCTTCACTTTTTAGGTTGAGCCTAGAGTAGCGCGCAAGCGCTGCTTCTGGCGAAGCATTATGTAGGGGATTCGAAAAGCTGACCAGACGCTCGTGCGTCATGGCCTTTTTTGGGCGGTTACCTGCCCGGCCGACATCTGTTTTGCATTATCGTGCCCGATAATGCAAAACAGATGTCTCGCTGTGGCGCGCACGCAGCACTTGTTTAGCCCAGCTGCCGGCTGCGTCTCCTCGGGCGTGCGCACCACTCGCGTGCTTGTTTAACCAGTGTACTCGTCGTCGGCCCTCAACCACCAGTGCTCCTGCCTACGAGCCTGTCATACGGCCTGTCACTCAGGCTCGCGCTCCCTCTCCCCCTCCCTCTCTCCTCGCGGCAGGTCCATCCAGAGGCCCGTCCTCCCTTGTCCCGCCCACGCTCCGCCTTCTCCATGTCTTCTCTCCGGCCGGCCCTGCAGCGCTGGTCCCCGTAGAATGATGCCCGAGATGCGTGTGCTGTGGCTCCTCTGGGCCCTCGGCTGGGCCGGCATGTACTCCCGGGAAGACCCCCTGGTCATCTTGGACTCCGACTCGGCCCGCTATCACCTCCTCAACTCCAGCAGCGCCTGGTTCGCCGAGTTCTACGCGTCCTGGTGCGGACACTGTCAGAAATTCGCCCCCATCTGGAAGAAGCTCGCCTTGGACGTGCAGGGTAAGAGACCCCCCCGCCCCCCTTCAAGACAGAACGCGAGACTCACAGCCACCCCGGCACGCACCTCTCCTAACAGAACTCCCCAAACATTTTAACCCAGAAGAGACAGACCACTTCTTACTTAACCACCCCAAGCGAGAGACCCCCAGCAAGAGACTCCCCACTCTGACAGCGAGACCAGAGCCTGCGCACAGCAAGCCACCCACTCCCACACAAACGGGCTCACCTCTAAACAACCCCCCAGTCATGTTTCTGCCCATTGCAGACCACTTTCTGCTAAACTATCGAAGGCGAGAGACCCTCAGAGAGAGACCCTCAGAGAGAGACCGCGCGAGTCAACCCCCGCAGAAAAGCCCACCCCGACACTCTCTCTAAACCGACACCCCCAATCATGTTTCAAACCTGCACTGAACGCCACTTTCCATAATGGCATTCAGAGCGAGAGGCAGTCAGAGACCCCACTCTCTGAGGGTGAGTCACAGAAAGCCCACACAAACCCGAACAATTTTTAAACAGATTCCCCAACTTGCTTCAACTCAGACACCCCTACTCAAGCGACCATCGTAGCGTGACACCCCTCCCTCCAATCTATACCGAAAGAGAGCCAGCCCCTTCTCCCCCAAAAAGAACACTACCAAATTAGATTTTTTTAAAATGACATCTAAGCAAATGCGTATCTCCTTGAAAAATGTATTTGATTTAAATTATTGGATCGAGTACCATTTTACTGTAATAATTTTCCTTAAATCCTGCTCCCGGACTCTGACAGTCCAGCCACTCGTTCCTCTGCTCCGATAGACCTTTCAAGTTTCCCATGTCTGTGCGTGATTAGCTCAACTTGTCCAGGTTTCTGCTTTTCATTCTGGGGCTTCTAGATCCTATTTTATAATGGGAAACAGAACTACAAGTTCCACAATGCAATGGGGGAGGGGCCTGGGCCTGGCTGGGTGAGTTACCGGTGCACGGCCTGGGAAACTTCGGAGCTCTTACTTTGGCCGGAGGAATTGGGCATTGCTCCCTCTGACCCGTCTCTGGGAATGAGGCCTGCAAGTGGGGAGGGCACTCGAACAGGGGCTCAACATTTCCCCCAGATCAAGTCGTTCTTCAAATCAGCATTCCACCATCTTTGCCTGCTAAAAGTTGTACTGCCGCTACTCCATTACCCTCAGAAAATCGCATTAATTGTAGCTGTGGCTATGTGAAGTGTGGATGATACCCTGGTCTCCACTGTATATCTCTGTCACAGCTAGAGAGACTCTAAAACCATGCAGCTCGCACCTTGTTTGGTGTGAAATGATACAGTAGCATCACACCAGCCCTGAAATTCCTATGCTGGCTTACAGTTAAAGACAAGCATTGGCATAGCCAATAGGTCTCGCCTTTGGGACCTTATAAGTGTTTAGCCATGCAACAGTTGATGTTGTTGCACCAAGGATATTGTGCTGCATAACTAAATACTTATAAGGTCCCAAAGGCGAGACCTATTGGCTATGCCAATGCTTGTTAAATCTCCTCTGGTGCAGAGATTTTTGGAGGGGTTACCCCATTTGTTTCCCCCTTCTCCTTTTCTTATGCCACAGTGGGACCTTAATTAGGTTCTTACTTTCTTGATGTGCGCACCGTTTGAGCCGCTGCACAACTGCCCTTTACGGTTGCTCACTATCAAAACTGCTTTTTTGGTGGCAATCACCTCTGCCAAGAGCGAACTGCAGGCACTGTCATCACAGCCTCCTTACCTGATCGTCTTTCGGGACAAAGTGGTACTCCCAATTAGGGCATCGTTTCGCCCAAGGTTGTAACACCCTTTCATCTGGGGCAGTCTGTTACTCTGCCCACTATCAATGCACCTCCACACCCTTCTAAAGAAGAAGAGCGTCTCCACCGTCTGGAACCAAAAAGAGCATTATCGTTCTACCTTAATCGCACCAAAGAGTTCCGGGTGGATGACCAACTCTTTTTAGGGTACGTTGGAGCAAAGAAGGGACGTGCTGTTCAAAAGAGGACCATCTCACGTTGGGTTATCCTCTGTATCAAAATATGTTGCACCTTGGCAAAGAAACAGCCCCCTGAAGGCCTTAGGGCCCATTCCACCAGGGCAAAGGCAGCCACCACACCCCGCCAGCGTGGTGTTCCAATTGCTGATATCTACCAAGCGGCCACGTGGGCGTCTCTGCACACGTTCGACAGACACTATTGCCTGGATACTCAGGTTGGCAGGAAGGGCCTGTTTGGCCACTCTGTCTTGCAGGATTTCCTGGTTAAAAGCTTTTCTGTAGCCCCACCTCCGGGGAAGGTATTGCTTGGGTATCTGTTCAAAGGTAAGGAATCTCCAGCTAGATTTCTCTATCAGATGGACAAGTTACTTGCCTTTGGTAACGCCTTATCTGATAGAGTCCTGATCTAGCCTCAGATTCCGCACTGACTCACCCATCATCCCCTGCACTGCGGATTTGTTTTTAGTGTCAGGGCTGCTCCCCTTCAGGGCCCTAGCTATCTTTTTTAACACACCATGGTCAGTCACTTCATGGCTCCGCGCTTCTGGAGTGGAAAGTTGTGAAAAGTACTGACGTCAGCGCACCTGAATGGCGGTTATATTGACTATGTGCACGTCACGACGAACACGATGACATCACGCAGAGTCGACCTACGCCACCTACTGGTGTGCAGGGGCTCGGCTACAAAAAAATCTTCCGTATCCAGCCTAACGCCTGGAAGGTCAAAGGTAAGGAATCTGCGGCTAGATCGTCTTTACCAGATAAGACGTTACCAAAGTGAGTAACTTGTCCGTCAGGCACGCAGGGACAGTCAATTTGCCCGTTCAGTCCTGCAGGACTTCTTAGTATAGTCAGTGTGAGAGGCTGGCTTAGTATATGGTGCTCACTTATGAATCCCTCGCAAGAATAACTTTCTCTCCCTTTTTTTCGCCCCTGATAATTTTTTGATTAACACGCTGTCTCTCGCTATTTACAGACTATCGTTCTCGGGCCTTTTTCAGCACCGAGTTGGCTGCACAAGCAGTCGCACACATGAAGTGTGCAGTTTTCACTGTTTGGTTACGGTCAGTCCCTTTGTCCACCTTTACGAGTTTCTTGTTTACACACTGGCGACTTGCATGTTGTTGGTTACTTGGGTTTGGGAATTTGTTTTCCCTATTAATTTTCCTTCTTTTTTGCCACATTATTCCTATTGTGGCCACCGGCTGTAACTTTTTCTTCAATACCTATTGTTGTCTATCTTTGGCGCACAACTCTTTTCACAAAGCACCTTTTGGGGATTTATAGACTGGGCATTAATTTAATGCAGAAGTTTACGTTTTTTAATGTATATATTTTTTTTTACATATATTTTCTTTATATCTAGCCTGAGCAAATCTTTTTCATTTGCCCTGATGATGACCTCCATAAAGACTTGTATATACCCCCATACCCTGTGAGGTCGAAACGCATTGGCATTGTTGCATGGGAATTGATGGGATGTCCCGCCTCAAAGATCAAATCATTATCTAGGATTCCAACAAGAATTTGATCTTCTTTCAAATAGAAGAAAGTACCAACTTGATTGGGACTGTATTGAGTGTGGGAACACAATAGGCGTCAGCTAAATCCCATGCCTAAAGCAAGGGGAGGCAACAAAATTGGAGTGACTCTTTTTTGGACATATTGGCCTTTATTCCGGTTGGTTCAGTAGAAAATGTACTGTTTTTTATGTGTTAAGTATTTTGTATTGTGATTTGTCCTTGTTGGTGCATTGTTGTAATTAATGTTCTTTGAATGTACCAGATGGATATGAGTTTTATGAAAACAAGAAATACTGAAATGAACATAAGTAAAAAGAGATAAGGACTCAAACACACGAGATTAAGGTGTACGTGGTGTTTTTCTAAATTAATGATTGATTAATGGCCATGTGGGGTTTCTTGATATTTTTGATGTTCTGATTGATCCCTCCCCGCTTTTTTAGGCCTTATTGGATCAAACCCCTGTCCTGTGTTTCTAGATTGTGAGTGTGTTATTACACACAAGGGTTTATTTGAAAATTGGATTTTCATATGTGGTTTTCAGAAAGATTACTCCTATCCTATCTGGTTGCCCTACAGGCATATAGTATGTCAATGTTACAGACCCTTAGTTTTACTGAAGAAGAGATAGGGTCCATTTTACAAAGACCATCCACTTTAAATCCGCTTGGGGAGAGCTCTAATATTTCAGAGCAGACAGAAGCAGAAAAAATGTTGAGATTAAAAAAGAAACAAATACGTACTCACTCGCATGGGGAGGTACTTCTTGAACATTTGAGGAATGGGACCATTCCTCTAGAACTAGAAGTCAAGAATGTCCCTGTAATTTTTGTTGATGTACCCGAGTACTTAGGGGACTTTAGTTGCATAGGAACAAGCTGCTCTAGGGATTGGATGGTCCTATCCATAAAAACAGCTGAAAAAATTTGCCTTAAACAATTGGAACAGATCCGTGAACTAGAAGAATCAATAAAGATAAATACTGCTATCGCTGACTCTAAATCTCTTCTATTAAAGATTGAGAAGGAGGTCTCTGAGTTTCGAATAAACACTGAAACTTTTAAACAGAAAAAACTACAGCTGGACCTTCTAAATTTCTCAAAAGAAGGGGTCTATCCATATCTATTGAAAGACTTTTATAACCAGGCTAACACAAGATACCTCCCCCAATATCAAAGGAGAAGCAACAGAAGATTCATTGGCTTCTCTGATAGCTCCTCCTATTCCGGCTCCAATACAAGCTATTCGGAGCAAAGTGCTACATTTGCAGAAGGCCCCACTAGAGGCCGTTTCTTTAGGGAGAGGCCGGGGGCGAGGCAAAGGCAGAGGGAGACGAGCATGGAATTTCAGACAGGGAACAGGAGAAATTCGGACTAGACGACAGATCTACAGATGGAGCAACGAGAACTAATCCCTAACTACAACTTATCAAAAAGAGAATTAGATGAGCAGGAACAATTGATTTTAACGAAGGGCTTGTCGTTTGCTCCTACAGATAAACCTGACTTCTCACAAACAAGATTAGAGATAACGCAGTACTTCAGGAATTTGAGGTTAAAAGTTTTTTTCTCTGACAAAGAATGATTTCAGTAGCGGCTTCTCAGGATTGAGAAACCGGTCTACCTTTTTTCCTCCTGATAGTTCAATACCAATTGAAGTCATCTCCTTTGAGAAGACAGTCTAAAGGGAATTAGACATTGCTGAATCTAAAAGGAGATATATTCAACATAATATCTCAAAAAAGGAAAGGGAAGCATTAAACCGACTGAAAAATGACCATGAAATAATCATTAAACCTGCGGACAAATGCGAGGCCATTGTGGAACTAGATAGAGAACTTTATGAAAGTGAAGTACTCAGACAACTAACAGATAATAACACCTACAGGATACTCGAGGTGGATCCCTCACTATCCATCAAAGCTGAAATAAGCAGTTCCATTGAAAAGGGGTTGGATGGCGGTTGGATCACTCACAAAGAGAAACTGTACTTGGTGAATAGGAATCCACGTATTCCGGTTCTATATATCCTCTCCAAAGTACATATAAATCCAGTGAGCCCTCCAGGACGTCCCATCATTTCAGGAGGAAATTCCATCTTGGAACATTTGGCAAAATATTTACTAAGTTGAGGTGGGTAGTAGTGGTCCCTAAATGGGAAATTACCGCACAATCAAAGGATAATAAGTATCAAAGTATATCAATCTTGTGTGAATCAATAAGTTTCAACTTGCAATTTGGCTGGGGTGCTATTGTGGCTCAATTCACCTACTACCAAAGGTGCTACTTACACATTAGAACCTAACGTGTGTACATATATGTAAACATAGAGCTATGTTCAGCACTCCCCTTGATAATTCTAATGATCCAAAGTGTACTAGATCATTTTAACCATCATAAGTTTTATATTCAAACACAATTTTTTAAACAATATTTCAGAGGGCCAATGATAGCTTAATACAAAGTACAAAGAGTCACAGAAAGTCCAAAGGTTCGGTATTCAACTTGTTGGTTTATTCTTTTTGGAACTCCCAGCAAGGAATTTGCCATTTGCCAACACGTGTTTCAGTCTACTCAGACTTTTTCAAGGCTGGAAAAGGAAATACCATACATTTTTGTTTATTGTTTGTACAAAAGAGCTTTTTCACAGATTTTTAACAAAAATTGGTGAGAATTACAACAGCTATAAAACATGTTTGTAGCTAGCCACATTTTGGCCAAAGAATGTGTTAAAAGTTGGATAAGAATAAAGATGGTGAAAAGATCCAAAATCAACCAGAATAACCGGAATAGACCATAAGTTGGTTGTGATAGAAGTAAAGAAGCAAAGATTACCAACCCCATTCAAGCACTAATATGATAGAAAAGATACGGTGATTATCACCCTATGCAGTGACAATTAAAGAAAGATGTGAATATAGAAATATACTTCACCAAATGTGGATCATACCTAATCGATTTGTAACCTATATAATGTAATATCAGACCCACCGATTTTACGTAAATAATCAGGATGTTCCTGGAGTACAACTTCACGCAGCGGTGTCCTGTAGAATCTCGATACCATAAAAGTATCCACAGAAATCTGTTTAGGATAAACAGAGATTCCATTAGTGTACTCTCCTATTTGTACATTTTGTGCTGCGAAAGTAATCAATGCTCATTTTGTACTGAGCTCAAGAGTTCGTGACCTATGGTATAATCTCCTGGTCTACCGATATACCTTGTTGTTAATTGGAGACTTGTCCAAAAATGAGAGTATCCTCCACGAATAAGTCCCCAAATGATAGTGCCTCAGTCCAAGCAATATACTCCTGTATCTATGAGGAATTTGGAAACCGTAAATAGAATAATACTTTCAACACAATCTATAATAATGGAGGGTAAAGCTCCCCACTCAAGATACTGCATGAGAATGGGCTAAATGTATCATGCTTCTAGATAATAGCATGAAAAAAGCGAGTATAGTTACCTATTCAACCAGTGTGTCTATGCTGCTTGGAGTAAGATCAGCAACTAGACCACGTCTAATGTAGCGGCGCAATTTCAGATCAAATCTTATGATCACATCGAGGTCACTAGTAAGATTCCTATCTAGGCAATACAAAACATGACCAATATCAAATGAGCGATTGCTTGTCATTAGTTACCAGTCCAAATCTCACAGCATATAAACATTAACATTCAGCTAATCCATATAGTCTCATAGAGATGTAATCACCGTTATGAAATTGTGTTCGGAATCAACGCGACTTCTAATGCGCAAACACTGGTTGAATAGGTAACTATACTCACTTTTTTCATGCTATTATCTAGAAGCATGATACATTTAGCCCATTCTCATGCAGTATCTTGAGTGGGGAGCTTTATCCTCCATTATTATAGATTGTGTTGAAAGTATTATTCTATTTACGGTTTCCAAATTCCCTCATAGATACAGGAGTATATTGCTTGGACTGAGGCACTATCATTTGGGGACTTATTCGTGGAGGATACTCTCATTTTTGGACAAGTCTCCAATTAACAGCAAGTACGTCTACTTTGCATCTTACAATACGTACTCGGGTATATCAGTAGACCAGGAGATTACACCAAAGGTCACGAACTCTTGAGCTCAGTACAAAATGAGCATTGATTACTTTTGCGGCACAAAATGTACAAATAGGAGAGTACACTAATGGAATCTCTGTTTATCCTAAACAGATTTCTCTGGATACTTTTATGGTATCGAGAATCTACAGGACACCGCTGCGTGAAGTTGTACTCCAGGAACATCCCGATTATTTACGTAAAATTGGTGGGTCTGATATTACATTATATAGGTTTCAAATCGATTAGGTATGATCCACATTTGGTGAAGTATATTTCTATATTCACATCTTTCTTTAATTGTCACTGCATAGTGTGATAATCACCGTATCTTTTCTATCATATTAGTGCTTGAATGGGGTTGGTAATCTTTGCTTCTTTACTTCTATCACAACCAACTTATGGTCTATTCCGGTTATTCTGGTTGATTTTGGATCTTTTCACCATCTTTATTCTTATCCAACTTTTAACACATTCTTTGGCCAAAATGTGGCTAGCTACAAACATGTTTTATAGCTGTTGTAATTCTCACCAATTTTTGTTAAAAATCTGTGAAAAAGCTCTTTTGTTCAAACAATAAACAAAAATGTATGGTATTTACTTTTCCAGCCTTGAAAAAGTCTATGAGTAGACGAAACACGTGTTGGTAAATTCCTTGCTGGGAGTACCAAAAAGAATAAACCAACAAGTTGAATACCGAACCTTTGGACTTTGTGACCCTTTGTACTTTGTATTAAGCTATCATTGGCCCTCTCTGAAATATTGTTTAAAAAATTGTGTTTGAATATAAAACTTATGATGGTTAAAATTATCCAGTACACTTTGGATCATTAGAATTATCAAAGGGAGTGCTGAACATAGCTCTATGTTTACATATTTGGCAAAATATGTAGACGTCTTTTTGAAGCCTTTAATACCGGATATACCAAGCTATCTAAAGGACACCACTGATGTCATAAACAAACTAGATCAGACAATATTTGACCCTGAAACTGACATATTATCAACTTGAGACATCACAAGTCTATATACTAATATTCCTCAGGAAGCAGGATTTGAAGCCATGGAACATTTTTTAGAAAAACGACCGAGACCCCATTGTGTACCTACTTGGTTCATCCTTGAACTAGCACAGATTTGCCTACGAAGGAATTTTTTCCAATTAAACAAAACATTCTATCTACAGGTTAAAGGGATGACCCTTTGCCCCAGAGCTAGCGGTGATGTTCATGGCACAATATGAAGACAGATGGGTATATAACAACAACCCCTTCCAGAATAACATCTTGACCTGGAAGCGCTTCATTGATGAAATTTTTTTGATATGGCGTGGAGAAGCCGAACATCTCCAGTCCTTCATTGAGTGGCTTAACAACTGTACTAATGACATCAAATTCACTGCCCAGTGGAGCAAGGAGTCCATTAATTTTCTGGATCTGACAATCAAACATGAGGAGGGCAGAATATATACCACCCTATATACTAAGGAGACAGACAGGAATACTTTTCTCCACTATAAGAGTCATCATCAACGAGATTTAAAGGACAACCTACCGTACAGTCAATTCCTGCGTTTACGTAGGAATTGTTCAACAAAAACTGATTACTTTGACAATGCCAACAAGTTGGTGACTAAACTTAAAGATCGCCAATACCCCCACAGGTTGTTAAAGAGGTCAATGAAAAGAGCCTGGTATACCTCAAGGGAGGCACTACTTGGACCCAACGATAAACAAGTAACTGACCGCTTGGTGTGTGTAACCACTTTCAGTGGTGCCACATCTGAAGTAAAGAGGATAATAAGAAAATATTGGCGCAGTATATCTTTCTTGGGTCCTCTCAGAGAACCACCTTTATTTGCCCTTAAGAGAAGGAAGAACATTAGAGACCATCTAGTTCATTCCAACACTGAGGTCCAAGGTCAGCAACAAAATGTAAGATTTTTTTAGTTTTTTTTAGAGCTTTATATAGCGCGAACTAGACCCGAGACATCTGGTATCAGAGTGCTTTACATGAGCACCAGTTTTGTTACAGAAGGACACATTCATTTTTGGTAGGCACGGGGAGATTAAGTGATTTGCCCAGATTCACAGGATGTTGAGCGTCGTTGCTGAGACTCGAACCCGGTTCCCCAGCTTCAAGGTTGACCGCTCTAGCCGTAAGGCTACATCCTCTCCCCAATCTTGATTGGGTTTACCTCCCATTGTGGGGCACCATAAGTGTGGTACATGTGTGGCGTGTGCATTAACAATTGAGGGGTCAGTGTTCACTTACAAGAACATTTCCATTCAACATAAAGAATTTACAAACTGTAAGTCTAAAAATGTAATCTACGGGATTTTGTGCCCATGTGATAAAATACATGTGGGCAAAACTAATCAAGAAGTTCGACAACGGATTAGTCAACACAAGTCTCGGATAAGATGCCGACATTTGACAGCACCTCTGGTACAACATTTCATGGAAAAGAATCCCACTGTTGAAGATGTTAAATGGACTGTATTACGCCAAGTGAAGTCTTTTGCTGGTGATAATTCAGTCATTGATAGACAGGAGGCGTTACTCATCATGAAATTACAATCCGCAGAATCAGGTCTTAATGAGTTGTCTGAGTTATCAAATGTTTTTGAAAGATCAAGCGTTGTTTAGGTTTACTCATTTCTATACTTATTCAACCCCAGCGTGAGTACAACATGTTTTGTTGCGCAGGGTAAATCTGTCTATCATCATGTACTTTTGTGCTTACAAATTAATTTTTTTAATCTACAGAACATTTTGTATCCATACATTGGTATTTTGCATTTGTCTATATCCATGATTGTCGAAAGCTTTGATTCATTCATCTATTTTTTGTGCTCACAACAGGAGTGTGTTCAACGTTGCACTCAGCTGTCACTGTAGAAATATCTTTGTTGAGTAATACGTCTTATTGACTGTACCTTTAATGTTTATGTTTACAGAATCATTCTTGCCAACAATTTTATTTTGGGGTCATTACCTCATTTGGCGATATTACAATGCTTCTTTTACCTCCCTCGTGCTCACACCTTGTATTCTACAATTTGAAGTTTGAGGGATTCAATTTACCCGAAGGAATCTTAAAACGATCTGGGATATTCAATGTTTTATGATGCAATAAAGCAAGTTGATATTTTCTCAACCCGCTCGTTAGGACTACACGTCCCATGCTCCTCCAGCAGGAACCAGAAGTTTCTAGTCTTGTGTATTTTTCAAACGCTGTAGCCCGCTTTTCCGTAATTAATCCACATTCGGACCAGGGACATAAGCAGGTCACGCTTACTTCGCCATGAGACTGGCAGATGGAAATAAGTAGGTGCCGTTTTGAACACTGTGTTCATATATATTTTTTTTTTGGATCATTTAAACTGGCATTTTTTGGTATTACATGCCTAACTCTCCCCCACCCCTGCATTTACAGCTAATGGCTTGTGGCACCCGATAACCTAGAGACAGCTGGAAACGGGTCGCACACATTGGATGTGTGGATCCCGCAAACTCCATTTTTTTTTTTTAAGAGACCGGCATTTGTTCAGTAGGTGTACTCGCAAGAATAACTTTCTCTACCTTTTTCTCCAGTCGATTGCTGCGGGATCGCCAGGATCAAGACAAACGGGATTTCCTGCCGCCGCCACCCCCGGGTCTCGGAGCCGGGATCGAGAGGCGCCTTCGACCTACGGGGTGTCCACAGGAGCGGTGCGGAAGCAGCTGGAACCGGTTGGAGGCAGAGGCTGGCTTCCAACGCTTGTTTTCCCAGGAGCCGGGCTCCTCCAGCGTTAGCACTGCATCCCAGTGCGGCCAAGCTCCAACTGCCGTGACGCAGGGCTCTTGCGGGGGGCGGAGCAAGGGACGTGCGGAGCAAGGGACGTGCGGCCTTAAAGGGGCAGGAGCCCCAGAGGCTGCTGCAGGCACCGGTACACGAGGAGCCCAGACCGTGCCTTTTTTGCACCCGATGCGAGGGTGCAGCCCAGCGGTCGTGTGAGTACAACCGACCCCCGAGGAATCCCAAGGCTATCGAGGGCCCAGAAGAGCGCAAATAAAGGGAAACAAAGGCATCAATACCAGATCACTGCCGCCAGGACGCTTGGGGGCAAGCAGGTACTCGGGGATTCCTGGGGTTTGGCAGAGCTGCGGTTCCCCCCCTTTTGGTTTTGGCCTGCACTTTCTCCCGGGAGTACGGAGACAGCTTTTAAAAACATACCCAGGATGGCCAGCAGGCGTGGGGCAGCCGGGAGGGAGACAAGGCTCCCGGCACGCTTCAGAGAGGCACAGTGGCCGGCAGAGGTCCCCCAAAAAGAGGAGACGCAGGGCTAGACTTAGATGACGATCTGGAGGCGATGTTGGATAAAGCCAGGGCATTGGTAGCCCTAAAAGGAAAAACCTGGATGGACCAGTAAATCAAGGAGGGAGCCCACCGGAAAGGGAAGAAGCAACGGTGGGCATCCCCTCCGGCGCCGCCTCCCAAGAAACCTGGAGTTAGGGGGCATGCAGCCAAAACGGCGGCCCCCGCAAAGGTCACCAAAACAGTGGCACAGACTCCGGGTACCAAGAACCCTGAGCAAGGTGGGGACAAGAACACACCGGCCAGGAACTTGAGGGCGGCAACCCCTGAGGTGGTGTCCAGCTCAGACACCGAAGGGAGCAGCGATGACGAGGGGTCTGTAGCCGGCACGGAGCCCACCCAGGAATCACACAGTGGGCGAACCAATGCGGCTGACAAAGACAAGGGTAAGCAACGCACGCAGAGCGTCAGGGGGGGCACGAGAGGGCGCAGCGCGATGGTCCAGCAGAAGGGAGTTCGGGGCAAATCGTAAACCTAGGTACACAGCTGGGAGTGAGCAATCTAGCAATGCAAGGGCCCTGGCCGTTACATCCTCCCTGGCAGGCAGGGCAAGGGAGGGACCAACAAGGTTTCCAAGGGGAGTCATGGGTACAGGGAACGGCCCACCCAACAGCTTGGTTGCCTTGGTGGCAATGGCCTGGGGCAAGTTTCCCCTTTGGGTTGGCCCCCCCATGGAACACAGGAAGGCAGGGGGGGGGGGGTCCCAAGAGCCAGAACAAAGACTGGGACGAGGCGGGGCAGAAAGGGGGCAGCAGGTAAGGGAAATGAGAACCCGCAACAGGCAAAGCAGGGAGAGAAAGACAGTCCAGAGGAGACCACACATGGGGGGACAGCAGCCCCAGGGGTTAGTAGCACGGGTAAAGACGGAGCGGGGGGCCCGGACCCCAAGGGGAAGCCGGCCAGCAAATACTTACGCCCCTCCCCGGGAGATCCCCCCACGACCACAAAGTTATTAGGGTTGGCCAATCTCATCCCACTAACAGTAAAGGAAAGAATTTGGAGGAAAGAATTTATAGACATTTTTTCCCTGCTAGAGGTGTGTCAGGCAGGTTTGGTCCTGACTGCACAAGACAAAAAAGATGAAGATAGGAGGGAAAGACGCAAGCCCAGGGTGGAGCGATCACTGGAGAATTGGCTGAAAGCATTCAGGACCCTGGCCTGCGTTTTCATAGAGAAATTCCCACAGAGTGCAGCTGCACTTATTTTGTACGAGCAAAAAGCGCACGATGCACAACAGGGGGATGCATGGTTGAGATACAATGAGAGCTTCAGGGAAAAGATGCAGATATGGCCAGTGATGGAGTGGGACTGCCAGGACATGGAAAGGTTCACAACACACATGCTGGCTGCCAAGGAAGGGGTTAGCACGAGAGAACACAATTTTCGGCCCTTCGGGAGTAAAGGGAAATACAAAGGGCAAGGACAAGGGTTCAAGGGAAAGAACCAGGGCAGTAACAAATCAGGAAAGTCGGGCTGGAAGTTCGACAAAGACGACTAAGTGGGGGGCCGCTTGTAGGTTTGAGCATGCATGCGAGTCATGCGGGGGAAACCACCCCGCCATACGCTGCAAGCAGGCTCAAGGGACAGGGGCCGGCAAAACAAGCACTAAAAAGTGAGGAACAGGCCCCCGAGGCCGGGGAGAACGGGGGTGCGGGCTGAGGACAGCTGTTACCAACCCCCATAAAGACAAGCAGGCTATTATATCTGTTAAGACACTATCCCAAGGCAGCAGACAAGCAAAAACTAGCGGACGGTTTCACACAAGGTTTTCCAATCCCTTACAAAGGACCCAGGGGCCCTGGGAAAGCCAGAACCTAAAATCAGTAAGAGACAACCCGGGAGTGGCACGGCAGAAGATGGAGAAAGAAGTCCAACTGGGGCGGGTAGCTGGCCCTTTCAATTCCCCCCCACTGGAGGACTTGGTGGTATCGCCTCTTGGCGTAGTGCCCAAGAAAGATGCAGGCAAATTCAGGCTGATACATCATTTGTCACACCCCCCATGGGGATTCCGTTAACGACTGGCTGGAGCAAGGGAGTTGCTCAGTAGCCTACGCATCGGTGGATGACGCGGTGGACCTGATAAAGCAGGCGGGGGGGGCCCTGCTAGCAAAGACGGACAAAGAATCAGCCTTCCGCCTCTTGCCGGTACACCCAGACAGCCATCCTTTGCTAGGTTTTCAGCTAGACGGGCAATACTACTATGGCAAATGCTTGCCAATGGGTTGCTCGATATCCTGTGCGTACTTTGAGGCTTTTAGCGGATTCCTTAAGTGGGAGCTAGGGACATGCGCCCCAGAAGGGGGACAGGTCCACTACTTAGACGACTTCCTCTTCATCGGCAGGGCAGGCACAGGGAAATGCGCCAACCTCCTGCGAAGCTTCATAGAACTGGCCTGGTAATTGGGAATCCCCCTAGCTCAGGACAAGACAGAGGGCCCGACCACAAAACTGTCCTTCCTCTGGATAGAGCTAGACTCGGTGGCTGGGACGTGCAGATTACCGTCCGAGAAGGTGGCGGAGCTCAAGAACATCATTGGTAGATTGAGGCAACAGAGGAAGGCAACGCTAGGCGAAGTGCAGCAGCTGCTGGGAAAGTTGAATTTCGCTACGAGGGTAATTCCCGCAGGGCACGCCTTTGCTAGACGCCTGGCCTGGATAACCAGGGGCATGACACAGAAGCACCACAGGGTCCGTCTGACACAGGGGGTGAAAGAGGACTTGGGGCAGTGGGAAAACTTCCTGACAAATTTCAATGGCACCCTCATGTGGCGTGAGCCCTGGGTGCAGGCAAAACAGCTAGAGCTCTACACAGACTCGGCCAGGAGCTTCGGCTTCGGGGCCATCCTAGGAAACGCGTGGGCGGCAGGGGTCTGGCCAGCCACCTGGG
This sequence comes from Calotriton arnoldi, assembly GCA_963921515.1. NCBI lineage: Eukaryota > Metazoa > Chordata > Amphibia > Caudata > Salamandridae > Calotriton > Calotriton arnoldi. The sequence goes on along the minus strand of CAWUFW010000634.1, from coordinate 902,970 downwards.
AGACAGCGGGGGTTACTGCCAACATCTCCTTGCTGGAGTTGTTCCTCATTGTAGTGGCTTTCCACATTTGGTCCCAAAGACTGGCAAACAGGCAGATAATGCTATGGTCTGACAGCCACGCGGTAGTGCAGGCAATTAACACAGGGACAGCGAAGTGCCTGGCGGTGGTCAACGTTCTGAGAAAACTAGTCTACTGACACATCCCGGGGGTAGACAACTCAATTGCCGATGCCATTTCTCGTTTTCAGTGGGCAAAGTTCCGAGAGCTCGCCCCGAACGCGGACCGAGGGATGACCCCGGTGCCGGAAGAGGCTTGGGCATGGGTAGACCTGGGCTAAAGAAGATGCTGGACAACACACTGGCCCCAAAAGAGAGCGATCCGTTACCGTAAGTGCTGGGAAACGTTTACGGCCAGGACAGGGCTAGCAGGGGGCCAGCTGGCAGGACAGGAAGAGGTCTTAAGCTTCATAGAATGGGTTTTCCTGTCGGAAAAAACAAAATTTTGGGCCCAGGTACACTTGAATGCAGTAGCATACTTCACAAAAATGGCAGCTGGGGAGGACCCTACTAGGGGTTTGGGGCAGGTTGCAACAGGCAAGGAAGGCTACAAGGCGGCCCATCCACTTTGACACACTACAGCGCATGATGGGGGCCCTGGGGGAAATATGCACCTCGGAGCTGGAAGCAATACTCTTTCGGGCAGCGTTCGCGCTGGCATTCTTTGGGGCATACAGGGTCAGCGAATTGGTGGCCCCAGCGGTGGGTGACCCAGGAACAACGGATGCAGAGCTAAGGGAAGGGTACATGAATATCCTACTGCGGCGGTCAAAGACGGACCAGGCGGGCAGAGGGAGGTGGACTAGAATAAATTGCATTAAAGATAGATCATGCTGCCCAGTGTGCTTAGTTCAGAGGTACACGGAACCCGATGAGCACACCCACGGGCCTTTGTTTAGACATGGGGACAGATCGTTCCTCAGCCGTTTCCAATTCATAGCGGTAATGAGAAAGGCACTAGAGGCGATTGGGCTCCCTGCCAGGGCTTTCAGATCCCACTCATTCAGAATCGGGGCCGCCACCACGGCCGCAGGGCTAGGCCTGGGCACCGAGCAGATCAAGGGGATAGGGCGCTGGGCATCCAGCGTAGTCCAAACGTTACATATGCCCCACGATGTACTGAGTCCGGTTTCTCCCCCACCACACCTCCGTCTAGTCCGACGAGCAACGCAAGAAGGTATGGATCGTGGGCCACTCCTACATAACGCGAGCACAAGGATGGGTGGCGGCCAGACGCGAATTTGGCGTAATCTGGCTGCGGGACTCTGAAATAGTTTGGCTGGGGCGATCGGGAATTAAATGGGACCAACTGCTCCCTCCGGTGCGGGAAGCAATGGGGCATGGTAGCAGACCGAATGCGGTGGTGGTCCACCTTGGAGGTAACAACTTGGCTGCATTAGGGAGGAGGGGCCTCCTAAAAAGAATGCAGGAAGGCCTCTCAGCCATGGCGAGATTAGTACGCCCAGCTGAAGTAATTTTTTCAGAAATAAAAGTGCGGAGGGCATGAAGAGGGGCAATAGATCTGGGGGCGGTGGAAAAATCCAGGCGGAAACTGAACATCACCATGGCGAAGTTATGTAGGGCCAATGGCTGGGGGTTCGTAAGACACAGGTTCATAAATTTGAGGTCCCCGGGTTATCACTTAGATGACGGAGTGCACCTGACCGGAGTGGGAATGGAAATTGTCCCTACTGAACATCGTGGGGGTGCTAGAGCAGATGGGTTTCGCAGAGAAAGAGGGTAGCGGGGCAGGGGGGGCTCCTTCCGATCGTGGAACCGTAGGTAGCGTGGCAGATGAAACCCAAGAAAGATAGACAAAAGAGATAAATTTAGTAGAGGTAGATGGAAGGCTCACACAGTGTCCTTGGGATGCCTCATGGCAGGGGTACCAAGGGAGCAAGATGTCAGGTCTCAGCCTCAAGCGGAATAGAGGAGATGCTCACACAGGGTCCTTGGGATGCCACACGGCAGGGACCCCTAGTAGCAGGGAGGGGCCAAGAAGGGGTCCAGGGCAAGCGGGACAGCACTTGCAGCCCGGGCAGGTCCTGACGGACACCCACCAAGCCGGTAGCAAGTTGAAGCCTAAACCCGTGAATCAGAGGCCCAGACATGTGGGCCCCCTCCCGAGTAATTGGTTGGGGCTGAGACCACATAATGAACAAGAATGGGTTTTTTTCTTAATTTTTTTTTTTTCACCTCAGAAACCAATGTCCAATCTTTTGGCCCTATTTTCGAAAGAGATACCAACCACTGACGGGCTTACTACAATGAACATTATCCTTCCTGCGGCTGTCTCTCTTTCACTGTGTTAACTTACACCGGCACTGCTTTGATACTCGGAGTGTGGGAAGACCCTAGAGCAGTCTAGAGTATTTTGCCGGTGTAATCATTGAACAAGGTTACTATCTTATATCGCCATTTCCCCCTCGAATTTTACAGCATCCATTCTGGGCTATTCATTCGGGTTAGCAACAAATTCCAAAATGCTTTCTTCTTGTTTTTTTTCCCCAATAGGTCCATCTTTGACATATATACAAGGGATTCCAACCAATCTGAGTGCTGTGGTGGTGTACTACTCACCCATTTACGACAAATTTCTCTTCTAGCAAGTAATATTGCATAGAATAGTAAATCCCTAAAGGCACCCATAAGGCCATCCACCACTCCAAAGATAACCAATGAAAGGCTTACCTTTATTTGTTGACCAAAAATACCCGTCATTGATGTTTCCACTTTATCCCAAAATACTTTGTTAGCTGGGCATTCATAAAACATATGTACGCCCGTTGCCTTTACCAAACCACATTTAGCACAGCTGGTTCGATTTCCTTTCCCCATCTTTGATAGTTTTTCAGGTGATATGTATGCCCTGTGGAGTGAGAAAAGATGGTTTTTCCTTAAAAAGGCAGGTTTGACAATGAGGTAAAGTGTGCGCATCGATACTTGCCAAATATTCTGCAGCTGCTCCCTCGGCAAGTAGTTTTTCCACAATTCCTCCGCCAACGTGAATTCTCCATCTATAATATCCTGGATGTGCCAGTACCAAAGTGCGACTTCCTTTTTCCCCGGTGGTTTTGTTACCAATTGTTCCTCCAAGATGTTGCCTACCCCCAATGCCAGTTTCCTGCCTTGTTCCCAGCTTTTTAGTTGTAGAAATTTGAACTTTGAGAGAGTGCCCTTCATCAACCCGTTAAGGTCCTGCCAGGATAACAGATTTCCCTCCTGAGTTAGGTCCCCCCAGATCTTTAGGTCAGCATTCTTGATGGATAGCGCCAGCCTATCTTTGAGGCACTCTGGGGTCCCAGGGGAATCCCAGATCGGGCAAAATGTGAATAATAGTCCATTTTCAAAAGGCGTCGAATATGGTACCACATTTTTGCCATTGCTTGTAATACCTTCAATTTAATCTTCTTAAAGAATTTTGGGTCTCCGAATTTAAAAAGGAAGTAGTGTGTATGTGTTTTACATTCTTTTAACATAGCTAAAAACATTAAACCTATTATAGATCCATCAGGTATCTTTGCGAGCATTCTGGAATTTTTTAGTTGAAAAGCCCATGCATAATATTGTATATCTGGCAGGAATAACCCTCCTTTCTCCCTCCTCCTCCGTAATTTCTTCCAGGAGATCCTAATCCCTTTATTGGCCCAGATAAATGAATTTATTGACGGCTGGATTTTGTGTATGGTAGTTTTATCAAAGTGCAAAGGTATGGAGTTGAATATAAAAGTGATCTTTGGCAGTATAGTCATCTTGATCAAACTAACTCTCCCTAGGATCGTTAACGGGAGGTGTACCCAGCCTTTCAGTAGTCGAACGATCTCTGTATATACTCTCCTTAAATTAGTTTCGGCAATTGCGTTTATGTCTTGGACTATCCTTAAACCAAGATATCGCATTTCTTTTTTGACCCATGGATTACTGCTTACTTGATTCCATACCATAACTTCTGTTTTCAATTCATTCACTGAATACCCCGATACCTTCCCGAATTCTGATGCTATACGTAAAATGATGGGTAGAGCAATGTCCAAATCAGATGAATATACCATGAGGTTGTCAGCATATAGTGCAACCTTTTTGACCCAATCTCCCTGATGGAAGGGGGGAATGTCAGTTGTGTTTCTAAGTCTAAAGGCCAGAGGCTCCATATAAAAATTAAACAAGAGGGGGGAAAGAGGGCATCCCTGTCTTGTGCCCCTGAGTATTTTAAATGGTGCAGTCAACTTCCCATTCACCAAGACCCTTGCTTATGGGTTCCTGGTATATTAGCTGTATAGCTCTACAAAATTTATCCCCCAGGTTAAATCTTTTAAGTACCGAAAATAAATAAGACCACCTCACCTTATCAAATGCTTTAGAGGCATCCAAAGTTGTTATTGCTAAAGGGGTATCAAAAGTTGTTGCAAAATCAATAGCCCCGATTAGCTCATAAGTGAGCTCGTGCAGATACCTCCCTTTCACAAAGCCTCTCTGATCTTCATGGATTGTATAGCCCGTAATTTTGGCTAGTCTACTAGCCAATATTTTTGTAAAGATTTTGTAATCGGAGTTCAAGAGAGATATTGGTCTGTATGACTCACAATTTGCCGGATCTTTACCGGTTTTCAGGATGAGGGTAACTGTGGCTTCGTTCCATGATTTTGGTAACTGTACTCCATGCTCTAGTACCTCACCCATTACTGATGTTAAGAGAGGGGATACTACCTCTGCCAAGATTTTATAAAGCTCTATTGGAATGCCGTCCGGCCCAGCCGCTTTACCCCCTTTACTGGACTGAATCGCCTTAACTACCTCCTCCTTAGTAATCTCTTGGTCCAAAACTTTTTGCTGGTTAGCATCTATGGGTTGGATTGATTCCGCTAGCCAGCCTTCTATCTCGGCATCCCCTAGTCTCTCCTTATCTTCCGTATATAAAATACGAAAGAACTCCTTAAAAGCCTCTTTGATCTCGGTCTCACTATTCAACAAGTTTCCAGTTCGTTCCTCCTTGATCTCCTTGATCCGATTTTTGTTGAGATCTGACTTAACCTTCAAGGCTAAGAGTTTTCCTGCTCCCTCCCCATACTCAAAATGCGCTAACTTGCTCGCGTCCCACCACTTTTTGATTCTTGTCTGGAGGATCTCCGATAATTGGTTCTTAAATAGGAGCTGTTTCTTTTCTAACTCCGCTTTGTTTTCCCCTAGATCTGATCTTTTTATCTCCGTGTCTAATCGCTCCATCTCATCCTCCAAATGAGAAATTTCACTTTTATACTGCTTATTCTTATGGCAGGTTACACTAGTAATCTTAATAATAAATGCTTTTAGGGTATCCCAGACTATTCCGTTTGTGGCTGAGCCGCTATTGATCTCTATAAATTCTCAGACCTCTTCTTTTAGGTTATCTATTACTTCACTATCGGCCAATATGGTGCGATCTAACGTCCACCTTCTTTCTTCACACCTAGTGCTGTTTTTAAGCGTCAGGAAGACTGTCGAGTGATCTGAGAGGTGGGCCGCCTTATATTCGATATCCGAGATGTCCTCTCTAAGGCTCCAATGTACTAAGAAATAATCTATTCTAGACCTGCTCCCATATTTCTTGTTGTGGAAAGATGTACCCTGTAGATTTCCTGCTCTTTCCCTCCAAAGATCACACAGAGTATGCTGGGTGATCATGGCTTTTAAAAGAGCTCGTGAGTTGGGCGTCGGTATTGTTCTAGTTTTATTTGATTTATCTAACTTTAAATCTAATACTATATTGAAGTCTCCTGCCATAATTATTGGGCCAGAGGATTCCAAGAGATTTGCGAACAAGTTTAATGGCTCACAGTCATCGAGGTTTGGGCCATAATAGCCTACAATTGTTAATGGTCTATCCTCTACTTTAACATCAGCTATAATCCACCTACCCCCTTTATCCGCCCTCATCTGTGTCACCCACATTTTTGCTTGTTTTTTCACTATTATGGCTACTCTTCTAATATTCCCACTCTGGTCCGTACATAGGACTTGCTGTACCCATCTTTGTTTTTCAAAAAGATCAACACATTCCTTTTTTAATAAATGCGTCTCCTGTAGAATCAGAATTTGGGCAGGAGAATCCCTGAGATATTGTAATAGCCTATCCCTACGCCCCTTCACACGTAGCCCGTTAACTTTCCAATTTAAGATCTGAATGGACATATCATCATTATGCTAATTCTACTTAATTTATCTGAAGTGTTTGAGGATTTTATTTTTTTAATTTTTTCCCGTATGTTTCCCACCCCGTGACATCCTTCTATCAGCCCCCCCCCACCCCCTACCCTGGAGAACCCACCCCTGCTTCTTCTTGGACCTGATGTTCGTCCAAATTGTTCTTTAGCTCCGTTACCACCCAGCCCAAAAGAAAGTAATTATAAAATTCAGTGTATATGTGTAGAGAAAACCAACTCATTACTTAGCAACATTAATCCCCTCAACTGCCCCCTCCACCTCCCCTGATACTTTCTAACAGTTCGTCAGCCTCACTTATGCTCCTTATCATGTGCATTTTATTGTTGTACATTATTCTCAGTGATGCGGGAAATTTAAGTTGTACAGTTGCCCCTATTTTTTTAAAGTCTTCCATGCGTTTGCCTAACTCCCATTGTCTATCTAGGGTGGCTCGCGATAGGTCTGATCTTATTTCAAATGGGAAGTCAGGGCCTTTCAAGGATTTTAGTTTTAATGCGGACCCCAGAATTTTCCCTTTTAATGCGCATGTCTGAAAGTTAATGAGGATCTTTCTTGTCTTCACTCTACCCAGGCTTTTCCTAAAGGGGTCTCTGTGGATTCTTTGTATATCTTTTATGATGTCGGCCTCACTCTCCTCTACCTGAACTGCAGCTTTTATGAGAGCTACCACATAAGATTTTAAATCATCCCTCTCTTTTCCTTCGGGTACATTAAGAATTCTCAAATTATTCCTTCTGGAATTATTTTCTAACTGCTCCAATTTTTCTTGAAGTCCCTGCTCATCCCTACGTAGTGCCTGAAGCTCCGTTTTGCTAGTTGCAAGGTCTTTTTTTTAACTCCTCCACCGTATTTTCAAGTGTTTCTGTCCTTTCAGATAGAGTGTCCAACTTTTTCTCCAATGTTTCGCAAAACCTGCGTATTTCCCGCTGGTTTGCTTCAGATACTGAGAATCCATTCCTAATGTCTGCCGTAAGTAATCCCAACATCGCCTCTAGAGAACTAACCAATGGTTCCACCGGACTCCCACTTTCAGGGGGTTTTGTACTCATAGCTGATATGTGTCCTCCTCCTTCATGTTCTCCATCCTGATTGCTATCACCATTACTATTTGCTCTATCTAGAGTGCTATTAACGCTTTTAACGCTTTCATGGGATTTACCCTGACCAGACTGCTCGCCACTCTCCATATCTGTAACTAAGATGTCTGAGACAGCTATAGTCCCCCGTCCCTCCGTTTTGGGGGTCTCTTTAATGTGAGTACTGATGGCTGTACTTTAAAAAACGATCTCAAAGATGGTGTAATCCTTGGTTTGGGATCTGTAAGCTCTTCCTTCTTTTTTTTTGCTTTCTTCCTTTCTTTTTTACTTCCTGCCTGGATTTCTCTCTGAGCAAACCCCTTTGGAAACTTTCAGAGGTAGTTGGACTAGATGTAACACTTAAATCAAATGATGTAGTCTGCCTCCCCTCGGTATCCACAAGCTTTACACCCTCTTTGCCAACTAATTTCTGCCCTCTTGCTGCACAGGAAAAGATCCCCGCATTAGCCCCCCTACCTTCCAGGTCTTGGCTTCCTTCGTTTCAAATAGCGGCAGCCGGCTGTTTACCCTCCGAGAGTTATGTAACTCCTAATCTTCCGGAGTGCACGGCTGCAGCGTATGTGCTGACGCTGCCTCCCCTCGTACGGAGGAAGCCTCGCGCTGCTGCCCTGCGGCTCTTTCTGAGCTCCAGGGCGGCCTCAAACCAACGAGGACCGATGTCCGATCCTGGAAGACAGGCGGGGAGACTGGGGGCCGGCAAAACCAAAGAGACAAGCGGTAAGGCACATCAGGATGTCGTCGAGTTGTTAGAACTGAAAAAAACGGCATTTAGGAGGCATTAGAAGGCAGTAGAAAGCGGCATTCTCGAACGCTGTGGCTAGGAGCTCCGGAGCTCTGCGACCTACGTGCTACGTGGCCGTCATGTTCTCCCTCACTCCGAACAAGAATGTATTGTGATAATTGCAAGACCATAAAATGTGAACATGAATGTTCTAAATGACCATTATAAATGACCATGCAAATTGCAAATGTACAACCATGTTATGTGTAAATAAACTGCGACCTTTTAAGGCACCAAAGCAAGTTGTCAGTGGTGATTTAGAGGTTAAGATGGACGCAGTTGAAGTTGGGGAGGGGGGCTACTCGCCTCTTGGGAGGGGTTCGGTCGCACACCCGAAGTGTGCAGTTTTCACCGTTTGGTTACGGTCAGTCCCTTTGTCCACCTTTACGAAAATATCTTCTGGAAAGATGGAGTTTCTTGTTTACACACTGGCGACTTGCATGTTGTTGGTTACTTGGGATTGGTAATTTGTTTTCCCTATTAATTATCATTCTTTTTTGCCACATTATTCCTATTGTGGCCACGGGCTGTAACTTTTTCTTCAATACCTATTGTGGTCTATCTTTGGCGCACAAGCTCTTTTCACAAAGCACCTTATGGTGAATTATAGACTGAGCATTAATTTAATGTAGAAGTTTACGTTTTTTAATGTATATATATATTTATTGACATATATTTTCTTTATATCTAGACTGAGCGAGTCTTTTTCGTTTGCCCTGATGATGACCTCCATAAAGATTTGTATATACCCCCATACCCTGTGAGGTCGAAACCGGTTGGCATTGTTGCATTGGAATTGATGGGATGTCCCGCCTCAAAAATCAAATTATTATCTAGGATTCCAACAAGAATTTGATCTTCTTGCAAATAGAAGAAAGTACCAACTTGATTGGGACTGTATTGAGTGTGGGAACACAATAGGCGTCAGCTAAATCCCATGCCTAAAGCAAGGGGGAGGCAACAAAATTGGAGTGACTCTTTTTTGGAAATATTGACCTTTATTCCGGTTGGCTCAGTAGAAAATGTACTGTTTTAATCATTTTTTCATGTGTTAAGTATTTTGTATTGTGATTTGTCCTTGTTGGTGCAATGTTGTAATTAATGTTCTTTGAATGTACCAGATGGATATGAGTTTTATGAAAACTAGAAATACTGAAAAGAACATAAGTAAAAAGAGATAATGACTCAAACACACAAGATTATGGTGTACATGGTGTTTTTTTTTTTTTTAAATCAATGATTGATTGATGGCCATGTGGGGTTTCTTGATATCTTTGAACTTATGTAAGTGTAGCACCCTGCACTAATCCAGACATCCCTTATGGTGATTTTAGTGGTCTTAGACAACCTTAGAAAGCTCTCCAAGTGGTAGCAGAGGAGAGCAGCCTTCAGGCTTAGTCCTGAAGGAGTATAAAGTAGCTTGTTTTACCAGCACTTAATCTTATGGTATGAGTTAAGTGAAAAAGAACAACACAGTGTAGTTATAAAAAAATATGTATTTATTAATGACACTCACTAACACAATACAATATCTCCTACCCGGAGATATATGCAAAAGACACACAATACTTTGTCAATAGAATTGGTAAATAGCACAGAATACACAGTGGTCTCCAGGGGGAGACCAAACCATATACTAAAACAATGGAATGCGAACCATGACTTAAGTCAGTAATGGACCCAGAAGACGTAGAAGAGTCGGGGACCCAAGGAACCACCCAAGATGAGTATCTAGGAACCCCCACAGATGTCGTGTGCAGAGTGGGAACACAACCTCGTACTCAATGGAAGTCAACAGGTAAGTCGCGGTTGCAGTTTTAAGGAAGGACCCTTCCCAGTGGACCCCGAAGAAACCCCGAAGAAACCCTGTGGAAGATGGAAGATGGAAGGTTGGAGAGTCACCCCACCCGTGGATACCCCAAGAACCAGGATATCTACACCAGGGAAGCCGGGTGCATGGGTGTGAAGTGATGTCGGAAACTGCCGTAGACCACAATGGAGGACTTCTGAAAAGATGCCGCTGGAGGGGAAGGTGAAAGTGTCCGGTGGAACCCAAAGGTGGATTCAGGATGAGAGGTACCTGCAAGCAGAGGGGACAGAGTCTATGCCACTCAGGAATGACCAGGAGGCACGGAAGACGAATGCTCACCGATGTCGGAGATGCAGAAGAGTTGACGGTGCCCTTGAAGTTGCAGCTGTACGGACCAGGCGACACAGAGGAAGACCAGGAGCCATTCACGAGCTGTCCCACGTCGGATGTCGAGAACCAAGGGGTCAGTGTCCAGCAGGGGCACCAACAAGCCTTGGCAGCGGCAAGGTGCAGTGTCGGGACAGAAAGGTCCAAATGACTCACCAGAGCAGGCCCCCGAGCAAGCAGGGGTGCCCACTGGAGCCAAAAAAGACCCTCAAGAGGACCCACAGGCCAGTGGCACAGGAGTTGCAAGAGGACCTCAAGCAGCTCTCCAAAGGATGAAGGCCCACGGTGCAATGGATGCGGTGCAGGCAAAGATCTTGGCTGCAGGATATGCTCGAGGCTGGAGCTTCTTGAAGTCTGAAGATCTCTGGAGGAGAGAGCCAACAAGCCTTGGCAATAGCAAGTTGACACTGTGCACAGGGGTACTGCTCCAGCGGTTCCGACGAGGGATACTGACCTCCAACGTGCTAGGTAGACAGTGCAGGCCTTGAGGGTATTCCAGAACCACCACCTGTGTTGCTGAACTTTTCAGAGTCCCAAGGAGCTCGGGAACAGTAGACCGGTCAGCTTCGTTGTGGTGCCTGCAGATGTAGGGAAGTGACTCCTTCACTCCAAGGGAGATTCTTTCGGGTGTCTTGGATGTCCACAGGCCTTGTGAGGAACCTGTATGGAGCACAGGCACAGACATTGCAGCAGACTTGCAGGACGACGAGACCAGGAGCAGCAGGAGTCTTCCCAGTTGCAGTCTCGGTTCCCAGCACAAAGTCCAGCGATGTCCAGAGTGCCCAGACTGTCGAAGTTGAATTGGTGTTGGATCTGAATCTTGTCTCAATGACGAATCTAGGGACCCACCCACAGGTAAGCCCTTAAGTACCCTCAGGAAAGGGTTGGAACGATTCAGGGGTCCCTCTTAGAGGATGTGCTGGACAGTGGGGAGGATACTCCCATGTCCTTTGTTCAGTTTCGCACCAGAGCTGGAGCCAACGGCTCCCTGAACTGGTTTGAACTGGAGTATGCAAGGAGGGCACCAAATGTGCCCTTCAAGCAGTCTTAGTGGCACTGGCAAACACCCCCACTCTGTCCCAAAACACTGTCTGGGAGGTGGTCACACCTCCCTGCGACAGGATACCTATTGTCCTGCCTTCCTATGCTCGAGCTTGGCTCAGCAGCAGGAGGGCAGAATCGTGTCTCTGGTCGGCAGCAGCAGCCATAGTTTGCTGTCCAGGTCTAGAAGACTGGTGCTGGGAGCACTGAGGGCTTCGCGGAGGAGCGTACCGTTTACAGTGTGGGGGTATGATTCCAACTTGTTTGACACCAAACACGACAGGGTTTGTTACAGCCAGTTTAGAGAGGGTCAACGCGTAATGACGCATGGCCACTCCATATATCGTAATGGCTGATGCACTTACAACCCAGGAGAATGGACTCTGAAGGATGTAGGGGTGTCCTGCTCATGCAGGGACACCCTCACACTTCGAACCAAGCACCCTGCCTTCAGGATTGAAAGGCCTGCCTTAGGGCTGACTTATCGGTTTTAAGTACAGTGACCTCAGATATAAGGAAACTTATATCTGTCGTAAGTGGTGCTAGCACCATCTTACACAGGCTGCAATGGCAGTACTGTAGTCACAATATGATTGGTCTCTCATGGGTGACATGATTCAGCCCATGGGAGACCCCTGGTGTACCTATGCCCTGAGTACCTTTGTACAATATACTAGGGGTTTACAAGGGTACACCAGTAGCCTATCTGGTGTGTACCTAAGTACACACCATGTCCAATTTAGGGAAGAAGCACAGAGACTAGGGTCCTGATTAGCAGGATCCCAGTCAGGCTAGTCAGTAAAACATAATGACACCAGCAAAAAGTGGGGGTGACCATGAAAGCAGATCCTTCTTTCCTACAGTCAGTTTGTCCACAGCCCACTGCCAGGATTTTATGGCTTGGATATCTGTTCAAAGGTAAGTAATCTGCAGCTAGAAGTCTGTATTAGATGACAAGTTACATACCTTCGGTAGCGCATTATCAGTTTTTTTAAAAAGGTCCCAACTGTTTTAAAACATGTCTAAGACTAGCCAGGCGCCCCACCTGGCACCTTACAAGAAACCTAAATTGACCTAACTTAAGGGCCTCTGTAAAACATGGGTCCTTACCATGGGGGCAAAGCCTACTAAGGCTCATCTTCAGACTCTACTTGCTGAGCATGATCAAGCCATGGCAGTGGAAGGAAATTCAAATGACCTAGAGGATGCAGATGGCAGTGATGATGAGACCCTGAACACTCCCCACCCCCCCCAGCAGCACCTCCACTGGGAGCACTGCTAGTAGTACCCCAGATGAAATTGAGGAGGAGAATCCTGAACTTCAGAAACAAGCTTGGAGAATAACTCTGTAAGCTAAAATCTTAGCCTAGAAAGAGAAAGCGGAGATGGGCCTAGCACCCATATCTGGTGACAGCAAAATTTTAAATAGGGATAAATTAGAAGCTTTTGACCCTAACATCCCCAAAGGGCTTGTCCCCAAATATATAGAGGGATATCACCAAGTGGTTTACAGCCTTTGAGAGGGCTTGTAAGATGAGACTCAGCCAGAAGTTTTGGGGCTCTCTACTCTGGGAGCTGTTTTCAGGAAAGTGTAAGGATAGACTTCTGACACTGGATGAGACAGATGCTGAGTCCTATGACTTCATGAAAGATACTTTGATTGAGGGCTTTGGACTCACCACTGAGGAGTGTAGGATCAGGGAAACTCATAAAACCGGGAGTCAGACCTGGGTAGATTTTGTTGACTTCTCAGTCAAAACAGTAGGTGGCTGGTTAAAAGGTAACAAAGTGCCAGACTATGATGGGCTTTATAATCTTATTATGAAAGATCATCTGTTAAGTAACTATGTTTCCGAAAAATTCCATCTGTACTTGGTAGACCTAGGTCCAGCTTCTCCCCAAGAATTGGAAAAGAAGTCTGATCACTGGGTCAAGACTAGGGTAACCCAGACCACTCTTGGTGGGGATGATCAAAAGAAAGGGGTTGCTAAGAACCCCCCAACCCCCGCACTCAGGGAAAGATGGTGAACAGTATAAGGAAAAAAACTGTTTTCTAAAGGCCCCCAAAAACCTGTTCAGGAGGGTGGGCCCCGAGACAATACACAGAACAAAAATGTGGGTGCCAGGGTAATAACTGCTTGGTGCTTTAATTGGAAAGCCAATGGGCACCGAACTGGAGACCCTATCTATCCCAAAATGGCTCTCCTTAGTGCACCTGCAGTCCCTAATGCAGTGTTAAGTCTCCAGATACGATCATTGGTGTGCCCTGACCAGGTCAGAGTGCACACTGAAGCAACGTTAGTCTCAGAGGGTAGGGAGGATGTAGCTGGACTAGCTGTCTGACCCAGTAACCTGGAGAAATACAGACAACATCCACATATTAATGGGGTTTGAGTTGAAGCACTGAGGGACACAGGTGCAAGTTTTACTATGGTGACTGAGAAACTGATGTCCCCAGAACAGTATCTGACTGGTGAGACCCTCAGTCATCACTGCGGACAACCAGACTAAGGTCCATCCCATGGCAATGGTGTCCTTCGAATGGGGCGGGGTTACTAGCCAAAATAAGGTTGTGGTATCCCCTGCATTTTCTGTTGCCTGTCTGCTAGGGAATGAAAAGGAGTCCTCAGCCTTGGCGGAGGTCGAAATTAAAACCACTGCAGCCATGCTTTATATACCTGAATGCGTGTGTGAAAACAAGAGCACAGTGCAGAGCCCAGGGTGAAAAAGAGGAGTTGGAGCCTGGAAGACTTCCAAGAGAAAAGGCAAGAAGTCTGGGAAGCCAGCTTCGAATTAGACTCAAGCTCAGGATTCCTCTCATCAGGGCGAACAGCTGTTAGTCCCAGAGGGACCTGAACCCCAGGAACGTGGGCCCTACCTGGCGGAGCTCCTAGGCTTAAGGGGACCCTCTAGGGAAGAACTGTGGCAAGGACAGAGGACCTGCCCTACTCTTGAAAGCTGCTGACCAGGAGAAGGGAGATGTCAGGGGCTCCCACCAAACCTATTGGGAGGAGGGACTCCTGTACACTAAGGCCAGAGACCCCAAACCTGCTGCCACTAGGAGAGTGGTAGTGCCTCAGCAGTATAGAGAATTCTTACTCTCTTTAGCTCAAGACATCCCCTTAGCTGGGCATCTTGGCCAGACCAAAACGTGGAGTAGGGCAGTCACCCACTTCTACTGGCCTGGTATGTTCCAGAAGGTGAAGGAGTTTTGTAACTCCTGTGTTACCTACCAAGCTAGCGGCAAAGCAGGTAACTACCCAATGGCCCCCTTAATTCCATTTCCAGTGGTTGGGGTCCCCTTTGAAAGGGTAGGAGTTAACGTTGTTGGTCCTCTGGACCCTCCAACAGCATCAGGGAACAGATTTATGCTGCTGCTAGTGGATCATGCCCCCTGGTACCCTGAAGCTATTCCACATAGGACTGTCACTGCTTCTGCGGTTGCCAGGGCCCTCTTGAGTATCTTTACCAGAGTGGGATTTCCTAAGGAGGTGGTGTCAGACAGGTAATAGCTTCATGTATGGTTACCTGAAGGCCATGTGGAATGAGTGTGATGTGACTTACAAGTTCACTACCCCATATCCACAAAGCAATGGTTTAGTTGAGAGATTCAACAAAACCACGAAAGGTATGATTATGGGCCTCCCTGAAAAACTCAGAAGGAGATGGGATGCCATTTTGCCATGCCTGCTTTTCGATTACAGAGAACAGTACAACAGAAGGGAGTAGGTTTTTTCCCCCTTTAAGCTTCTGTTTGGTCATCTGTAAGGGGACTATTGTGTCTAGTGAAGGAAGGCTGGGAGAGACCTCTCAAAGAGCCTAAACAAGACATTGTGGACTGTGTGCTTGGCCTGCGTTCAAGGATGGCTGAGTACATGTAGAAAGCATCCAAAAACCTAGAGGCCAGCCAAGAGCTCCAGAAGCTCTTGTATGATCAAAAGGCGGCACTGGTGAAGTTCCAACCAGGACAGAAGGTGTGGGTACTAGAGCCTTTGGCTCCCAGGGCACTCAAGGACAAATGGAGTGGCCCTTACCCTATCCTTGAAAGGAAAGGTGAGGCCACCTACCTGGTTGACCTACGCACTAGCAGGAACCCTCACAGGATCATCCATATGAACCGCCTAAAACTTTTCCATGATAGGGCTGATATGGCCATGCTGATGGTCACTGATGAGGATCAGAAAAAAAGAGTGAACCTCTCCCTGACCTCCTCTCCCACAATCCTAAAGGTGGATCAGTTGATGGAGTGGTTGTTTCAGACACCCTCTCTGCCCAATAGCAAGCTGACTGCAGGCAAGTCCTCGAGCAGTATGTTGAGCTCTTTTCCCTCACCCCTGGTCAGACTAGGGGGTGTACCCATGACGTGCACACTGGTGATAGTATGCCTGTGAAAAATAAAATATACAGATAGTCTGACCAAGTCAAGGAAAGCATTGGGGCTGAAGTCAGCAAGATGCTGGAGTTAGGAGTGATTGAGTCCTCTGAAAGTCCCTGTGCCAGCCAAGTGGTCTTAGTCCCCAAACCTCATTCCAAAAGTGGTAAACCAGAGCTGTGGTTTTTTGTGGACTATAGAGGCCTCAATTCTGTCACTGAGACAGATGCACACCCTATCCCAAGAGCAGATGAACTTATTGACCGGTTAGGGGCAGCCAAGTTCCTCAGTACTTTTGATTTAACATCAGGGTACTGGCAGATTGGTCTGACCCCTAGAGCAAAAGAAAAATCTGCATTCTCGACCCCAGGTGTACCGTACCAATTTACAGTAATGCCATTTTGACTAAAGAATGCCCCTGTCACCTTCCAATGGTTGGTGAACAAAGTCCTTGCTGGGTTGGAGCATTTTAGTGCCGCATATAGTGACAATAGTGCTGTCTATAGCTCCGCTTGGCAAGATCACTTGATCCACCTTGGAAAGGTCCCTGAGGCCCTGCAGAATGCAGGCCTCACTGTCAAGGAAAGCAAGTGGCAGATAGGGCAGGGTTCTGTTGTACACTGGGGCCACCTTGTAGGTGGAGGCCAAGTTCAAGCCTTGCAACCCAAGATCCAGACTATTGTGGACAGGGTAGCTCAAACCAGCCAGACTCAAGAAAGGGCATTCCTTGACTTGACTGGGTACTACAGGAGGTTTGTGAAGGGGTATGGTACCACTGTGACATCCCTCACAGAATTGACCTCCAAGAAAATGCCAAAGCAGGTAAACTGGACAGAGAGCTGTCAAAAGGCTTTTGACACTGAAGAAAGCAATGTGCTCAGCACCCATTCTGTAAGCTCCAGATTAGTCTGAGCAGTTCATTGTACAGACAGATGCTTCTGAATATGGGATAGGAGCGGTCGTATCCCAGACCAATGATGATGGCCATGACCAGCATGTAGCTTTCATTAGCAGGAGGTTACTCCCCAGAAAGCAGTGTTGGAGTGCTATTGAGCGGGAAGCCTTTGCTGTGGTTTGGTCTCTAAAGAAGTGTAGACCATACTTGTTTACTTCTCCCTTCCTTCTCCAAACTGACCACAGGCCTCTCAGATGGCAGATGCCAATGAAAGGCGAAAACCTCAAACTTTTGAGGTGGTTCATCTCCCTACAGGGTATGGACTTTACAGTGGAGCACAGACCTGGGACTGACCATGCCAATGCAGATGACCTTTAGAGGTTTTTCCACTTAGATGATGAGGAGTCTTTTGGGAAAGGTTAGTCTCATTCTCCTTCATTTGGAGTGGGGGTTGTGTAGGAAAGTGCCTTTTTTTTAAAACATGTTCACCCCCACTTTTTGTTTGGTGTCTGATGCAATTTTGACTGAAGTGCACTGGGTTCCTGCTATCCAGGTCCAAAGTGCCAGGTCTCTTCCCTAAACTTTACAACTGTTCCTCTAATAGCCAATACCTTTAGCACCCCCTGTAAAGCCCTAGTAAGTGGTACCCCAGGTACCTTAGGGCAGGAAGGCTAAAGAGGGTCCCCAAGGGCTGCAGCATGCATTGTGTCACCCCAAGGGACTCCTCAGCATCAACATGCAAACTGCAATTGCAGGCTGCGTGTCTTAGTGCAGATAAAAGTGAAAACACAACATGGCACACATACCTGTGCAATGCCTGCAGACACTGTATGCAGTATAGGTTAGCCATCCCTACAGCAGGCCTTACAGCCCTAAGCAGGATCTGCTATGCTAAATATGTGGACTTAGCTGCATGAGCATATATGCCCCTGTAATGTCTAAGTAAATTTTTAGATATCACAAGTGAACAGGGAAGCCATTTTAAGTACATGTCCTTGACACTGGTAAAAAAAGAGTTCCCCAGCTTCATGATGGCTTCACTGAAATCTATGGTGTTTGGTATCAAACACCTTGTATTAATAAAGCCACACTGATTCCAGCAGTGCATGCATTAATACATGCACCCAGAGGGCACCTTAGAGGTGCCCCCTGAAAATCTACCAGCCTCGAATGTGCTGGTTGATTGCTGTCGATCTGCCTGCCACCGCAGACAGGTTTCTGATACCCTGCAGGTGAGAGCTTATGCTCTCTGACGGCAGAAACAATGCCTGCTCTGGACGGAGGTGTTGTCACATCCTCCAAGCAGGATGGCTAAGTAATTGGCATATCAAGGCAGGAGGCTTCCAAGGCCTCTGCTGCCTTTGCTATGTGACCACGGCTTCCCCAGACAGGAAATGCCAACCCCTTGGCCTGGGTCCATGTACCAGGCCAGTCACACCCCTAAGGTGAGCTGCCTGATGTGCCCCCTTTAGGAAAATTCCGCCATCTTGGTGATGGCAGAATTAAGAACTCTGGGATAGGGTTATCCCCACAGGAAGTGGTCATATAGGGGGTGTAATAACCCCCAAGGGTAAGTAGCCCATTGGCTACCACCCTTCATTCTCTTCAACACCCTTAAACCTAGTATTTAGGGGAGCACTGCCACCAGGACACCGATTCTGACGACCTAAGAGGAAGGACACGGAGGAGCTGCGAGGAGCAAGAACTGAGGAACAGCAACAGTCTTAGTGCCAACCCTGCCGGCCTGCCTGCTGTCACTAACAATTGCGCCAAAGACGACTAGTCCTGCAGCTGCTATGCCTCCAATAGCCTGGGAAGACTGCCAGCCCTTCAAGGAGCAACCAGTATGTCCCGTGGAATAGCGGAGCTACTACCCTGCAGGCACCCAAGAAGAACCTGGAGGACTCCGGACTGTGAAAACCTGATACCGGAAAGCACCACTGCACCTGTGCCCCCTAGCCCGAGTCGAAGTGTGCCAACAATGCCAACAAGTTCCTGAGACCCACCAGAGTAGAACCCCACCTTGGGTTTGCCCAGACTGAACTTCCAGTCGCCGCTTGCAGCCTCTTCATGTAGGCCACCTCAACCACGAGTGTCTTCTGCAGTACGGACCTGACGCCAAAAGACACCACTGCACCTGAGCCCTACAGCCCGAGGAGAAGTTGACCAACTGTGTTCCTACGTGGCCTAGCATCTGAGCCCTACAGCCTGAGGAGAAGTTGACCAACTGTGTCCCTACGTGGCCTAGCATCTCAAGGACCGAGCCCCCCTGTGGGTTTACCCGGACTGGCCCACCCCAGTTACAGCTTGCAGCCTCTTTTTCCCAGGACCGCCTCCCATTGAAAGCAACGGGGCAACCGACAATGAAAAGCACTTCTGCACCCGGACGCCCCAGAGCCTACAGAGGTGACCTGTTGGTGCTGCCTTGGACTTTTTCCTCATACTTACCTTAACTCCAGAATATTGGTCCTGTAAGTTGCTGCGAGGTACCCGTATACAGTATGTGTTTTGCCCCATAGGATAACATTACCACATTACAGACAGTGCAAGTGTATTTACTTGTTTTCTTCAAAACTACTATTTTAAAAAAGTACTTACCCAATAACGAAGTTCTTGGCATAAAAATTATATAAAGATTTTATTTTTCTATATTGTGTGGATCTCCTTATTGAGTGTGTGTGTATCATTTATTGACTGTGTTTATACAACAAATGTCTAACGCTCCTCCTTGATTACCCTAAGGCTGCTCGGCCGTACTACCACAAAAAGAGCACTTTGGGATTGTTAAAGCAAGTCCCTGTCGACTCATAAGGGATACCTGGACTCTCTATACAATATACCTCTTTTTGGTATATTATATAAAGAGCCCGATTCCTACAGGGGCGTCCCAGCCTGTTTCAAGAAAGTGGTTAGCACTGGGCTGGCTAGTGTAACCATACGGGAAGACTCCTCAGATGAGAAGGCCTTCTTAGCATTTTGCTGGAAGACCGGTCTAGATGGTAAGTTAGTGGTCCCTGAGGGTGGGACTAGGCACCTCCACCTCATTCAGGTGGAAGTCCCTACCATTGGCCTGAGACAAGTGCCAGTCACACTATAGTGAATTGACAGGTTGGTTTCCCCAGACATGTATGTGCCAGGAGAGAAGTGAAGGTAAGGGTAGTCACAGGTGAGGTCCCTGCCAAACCTGTAGCCATAGTGCCCCTAGAGAGGAAGGGTACTCTTATCTGACGTAAGGTAATAGTCAGTCCTGACCTTCCCTTATACTGTATCCTGGGCAATGACCTCCCAGAGGTTGGTCTTTTCCCAGGCGGCGTGGTTGCCCAGGGTGTCCCCAGCTCAAAGATCCTGAGAAGCCAGTCCCTGTAATTGGAAAACTGGGGTCCCCGAAAAAAGGGAATCCACTCTTAACCAGAGTTCCAGTAAGCCAATTGCCTTCTCACCCAGTAAGGGTAGAACTCAAACGTGGAACTGGTGAGGCTTCACCTGACCACAAGGAAGTCCAGAACAGTCAGACAGCTGTCCAGCTACAGGGTGTCTCCCCTGCACTGACAGAAGGGATAGTGGAAAAAGGGTGTCTGCCACAGGATGTCATAGCCCCCCCACTCAAAACAGCAAGAGGTTCCAAGAACCCACAGTTGCCCCTAAAGCAGCTCAGCAGTCAGTGAAGAGCTTAGGGTGTGGTTCTGGAGTCTGACAGCAGTCAGTAGCCTCTGTTGTGCGTTAGCCTTCATGGCAGCACTGTACTTGGCATGGGAGTCAGACCCCATGGCCAAAAGCAAAGTAGGCCCCCTGACCCTGCTGGTCATGGTGGGGTTACTCATGCACTAGGTAACCTCTGTGGGTTATCTAGGGGTTGCCCTAGCAAAGTTAGGGATAGCAGAGGTGGGGACCTCACCACCCTATCTGAAATGAGTGAAAGAGAATGACAACCCTGCAGTGACAGTACAGTTTAAGATGGGTCCTATTGCTGTTGAGATGGGTCAACTGACCAGAGGCTACCTGCAAAGGAAGAAGTGAGGCAAAGTGGGCCCTGCAACAATACAGCCTGTGTTTTACTCCCTCCCTCACTTGACAGTCTAGGAAAACTCTCCCAGTTGTGGCTGAGTCTCCTGGGCTGTTGGCTGGGGGTGTAGGAAACTGGAATTTTGTTGCAGTTGTCCCCTACATTTTGCCCTATTTTTGACTACTAGATGCTGGTTTTGAACTCAGACTGTGCACTGAGGCCTGCTAACCAGACCTCAGTGCCAGTGCTCTCTCTCCTAAAACTAGTTAAAGCCTGATTGTAACCCAATTGGGATAGCCATGGTTACCCACACCAGATTGCACACGCGCCCATTACAGAAGTAACTTTCAGCACAATGGTCACAGTTAGAGGTCATCTACAGGATCTTGTGTTGGTAAGAGCCAGTACTCCTCACTTTCTTCAGTAGTGGAATAGCAACAACCTGCTGCAAGGCAGGCCATTTGAAGACCCCATTACGCAGGTGACCATCACCATGGACGCGTCTCTTTGTCTGTGGAACGCATCTCCATTCCATGACAGTTCAAGGTCACTGGTCACCCCAACAAGGGTTTCACATCAACTGCCTGGAGAGCTTCTTGCCATGCACCTCACCATTAAAGCCTTCTTTCAGAACGTTCAGGGCAAGCTGGTATTGATCAAAACTGACATGACAGCAATGTATTACTTATAGAAACAAGGAGACACTCACTCTCCACAGCTGTCAGCACTAGCACAGAAGATTTGGCACTGGCGATCACCATCACATAATCTCCAAGTAGAGAACGTCCCAGGGTTAGACCTCAACTTTGCGGACCTGCTCAACAGGACGCATGAACAAGTCCTCAAGTGGGAAACTCATCCACAAGTACTACTTCCAGTGTTGAGTTTCTGCAAATAGATCTATTCACCACCAACGAAAATGCAAAATACCACAACTTCACTTCCAGGTTCCCGCACCCACAGTCCATGGGCAATGCACTATGGATAAACTAGTCCGGGATATTTGCCTACACTTTTCTTCCTCTCCCACTTCTCCAATAGTGGTAAAGAAGCTACAGCAGACACCCCGCTCTCTCATCCTGATATTCTCCACATGAGCCAGACACCTGTGGTACTCAACCCTCCTCGAGATTTCTGTTACCCCACATGAGAGGCTTCCTAACAGGCTGGACCTTCTCACCCAGGAACAGGGCAAAATGGAGCTTCCAGACCATAGACAAATCAGTCTAGCAATTTGGAACGTGAGGTCTTACAATTTGGTAACCTAAGTCTCCCATAAGAATGCGTGGCCATGCTAAAGGAAGCTCGCAGGCCTACTACTAGGGCCTGATACATGTCAAAGTGGAAAATATTTGTCCTCTATTGTAAACCTAGAATATAGACTGTCTTAAACTGGTGGTCCAAGACATTTTTTACTGTTTGCTGTACCTACAACAATGAGGGCTAGCACATACTTTCATATGACACATCTTGAAGCCATCGCTGCATATATGCCAAATAGAGAGCATTCCTCTCTTCAGAATTCCAGTCGTTAAAGAAATTATGGAGGGCCTTAAAAGCCTCATACCACCTAGAGTGCTACCTGTTTCGCTCTTGAACCTCAATATAGTATTCACAAGACTCCTAGACCACTGATTCGAGTCATCGCTTTCCTGTCCTTTGCAATTTCTCTCTTGGAAAGTGGCTTTTGTTGTAGCCATCACCTCATTAAGGCCCATAAGTGAGCTACAAGCCCCGTGCGGCCCTCAGACCATACCTGGCGCTGCAGCTCCCTGCCTCGACCACACACAGGCAGCAGGACCGTTGGAGCATTCCCTGCACCACGTGGCACTGCCCCAGGCGCTCAATCAGCGTGCACCCCACCACGCCACGCTCACACAAGGCCTGAAGGAGGGCCATTCCAATCTAACACTGACACAAAAAAAAAAAAAAACAATAGATAAAAGGAGATAAATAGCAAAGCCCAGGAAAGGACAGTAGCTGTGAAAGAACACACCCCAGTCAACCAGTACAAACTATACAGGTGAACTTCCACCCCCCCGTGCATCATGACAGATGCAGCGGCACAGGCAGATCCACAGCAACAACTGCAGCTGGCGCAAAAAGAGGGGCACCAACCCATCCAACCGACCACGCAGCACACCCAAATCAACGTGCTGCCCCCGCTCAGCGAGCTGATAGACCTATCCACCACGTCCCCCAGATGGACAGTGTGGATCAGCCGCCTGGACAATTATTTCACCGCAACACGTGAGACGGATGGCACTGTTAAGCGGTCCCTTTTGCTACACTTCGCAGGGGAGGAGATATATCAACTGTTTGCCCATCTACCAAACACCAGAGCCGCCAACGACTACAATGCTGCGGTCAGGGCCCTGAACGCACACTTCGACCCTCAGTTGAACCCCGATTACGAAGGGTTCAAACTCCGCCAAGCATGCCAGAGGGAAGGGGAATCAATGGATGTGTTCCATGCACGACTAAGAACAAGCCAGCACGTGCGCGGCCTATGATCAGAACAAAGAGGTGAGGGCCCACTCTTACAGGGATGCCGCAACAAGAACTTCCGAACCCTCATCCTCCGACAGCCCGGAATAACGCTAGAAGATATTCTAATCATGGCAAGATCACACGACCTGTCGGACGCAAGAGCGACAGAGATGGACATAGCCATTACTCAACAATTGGATAAACTCCGAACCATCAAGACAAAACGCGCTGATGCATTACGCACGCTGAACAGAGGGAACTGAGGACGATGGACAGCAAAGAGCATGAGATGGATCAGGCTGTGGCTACTGCGGGTGCGAGGAACATCCCCAAGACGAATGCCCTGAGCAAGGACGAACATGCTCGAAGTGTGGCACCCCGAACCACTTCTCTGTCGCATGTAGAGGTGGCCCAAGAAATAGAGGAACACGAGGAAGAAGACCACTGTCAAAGGAGGTAAAGCAACTATCCCTTGAGGAACCCGAAAACCTCAGAACGATTACGACACCGCCTGGAAGACTCGTCCACGGAAGACGAAGGTGACGAAGGTGAGTGCTACCTCATCTCCTTTGCCAGTGACCTGAAACGCAGGAGACGCCCGCAACCGACATGCGCCATAGAGATTGCTGGATCCCAAATCACGGCACTAATTGACACTGGTGCATCTGTGAATGTGATGGGGAGTCAGCAGTACAAACAACTACAACCGAGACCACTGCTAACCCCATCGCACTTCAAGATCCTCACATACAGAAGCCAAACACCCCTGCCGCTGAAGGGCAAAATGACTGTGCAGGTGAAGTCAGGGGACCAAGAAGTCACAACGACATTCCACGTGGTGGGTAGAGAAACTGACATCTTAATAGGAAGCCACACGGCCGAAGATCTGGGCCTCATCACATTCGCCCAGACGGTCAAAGCCCTGCAGACAGATGATTTCCTGGAGCTAGTCCGGCAACTCTTCAAAGGCTTAGGCAGCATGAAAAGGCCACCCGTCAAGCTACACATAGATACAGCTGTGAAACCAGTAACACTACAGCACAGACGCATACCCTTTCACCAGCGACCGTTGGTCGAACAAGAACTTCACGACCTGGAGCAACAAGGGGTGATTGAAAAAGTTACTGGACCGACCCCCTGGGTGTCACCGATGGTAATAGCTGAAAAGCCAAAGCAGCCCGGAAAAATAAGACTGTGCATTGACATGCGCCTGCCCAATCAGGCAATCAAAAGGGAGCGGCACCTAACCCCGACGGTCGACAACATAATAGCAGACCTAAACGGGTCCCGATGGTTCTCCAAGTTGGATCTCAACGCAGGATATCATCAGTTGAGACTAGCTGAGGAGAGCCGATATATCACGACTTTCTCGACCCACATAGGGCTATGCCGCTATAAACGATTGAACTTCGAAATCTCATCCGCGGCTGAAATTTTCCAAAATGCCATCGGAGAGATCGTCTCAGGCCTCCATGGAGTATTAAACATCAGCAATGACATCCTAATTCACTCGTCGACCATTGAGGAACACCACCGCCATCTTCGAGCAACCCTCAAGCGCCTCTCGGAATACGGAATAACACTCCACAAAGAAAAATGCTCGTTCTTCCAGAATTCGGTCGAGTTCTTTGGATATGTGTTCAGCCAGGATGGCGTCCAGGTCGACCCACGGAAATCACTTTTAATACAACAGGCTCCAGCTCCAACCACAGCATCCGAGGTCCGAAGTTTTCTCGGAATGGCCACGTACTGTGGGCGGTTCATACCCAATCTGGCTACCATAGCTGAACCGCTACGTGCCCTCACGAAGAAGGACGCTGCGTGGCAATGGGGCGAAAGAAGACGAAGCATTTCAAAAAGTCAAAGCAGCCCTCTTAGGGAAAACCACCATGGCGTACTTTGATGCCACCCGAATGACCGAGCTCCTAGTGGATGCCAGCCCTGTAGGGCTGGGAGCGCTCTTAACCCAGGAGACAAAACCAGGCAAGTGGGCGCCCCTCACATTCGCGAGCAAAGCTCTCACTCCAACGGAAGTGCGCTACTCGCAAATCGAAAGAGAAGCACTAGCAATAAAGTGGGCATGCAACCACTTCCACCTGTACATCAGCGGTCACCCATTCAGAGTTGTGACCGACCACCAACCGTTGATCCCCCTGTTCAAGGGCACAGCTCCCCACCCCCGCCGAGGATCGAGCGGTGGGCAATAGTTATAGCATTATCAGATGGACCTCCTGTATCGTCCTGGGGACAAGAACCCGCAGATTTCCAATCCCGACACCCACCAGATCCGGCAAAAGAAGACAGTGATCACGAAATAAAGACCGAAGAGTATGTTGACATGGTCTCTCACTGGGCATGCCCTCGTGCACTCACTGTCGAAGAATTCAAGACCGAGATAAGCAAGGACCCCGTACTGACCAAAGTAATGAACTCCCTGCAGAAAGGCTCGTGGGAGGACTTCCTATGCGACGTTACTACATGGAATGGCCAAGACAGGGAACGTCTGGGGAAACTATGGAAGGTACGGGACGAACTAAGTACAGCGGCAGATGGCCTGGTACCGAGAGGCTCCCGAATAGTGATCCCCGTGAGTCTCCAGGACAGAGCGACAACCCTTGCTCACGAAGGGCACCAAGGGACAATAAGAATGAAGTCACGAATCTGATAAAAGGTGTGGTTCCCCGGGCTAGAAGCAGCCGTAGATGCCCTAGTAAGAAATTGCCGACCTTGTTAGAACACAAGCAGCCAAGAGCCACCAGCGCCCGTGATAACTGATGCCCCAGCCGCGGCCCCGTGGTCACGAGTGAGTCTAGACTTCAGGAGCTTTCCTGATGGAAGAATAACCGCCGTACTGATAGACAGTTACTCTAAATATCCAATAGTGGAAGTAATAGCGTCCACATCATACACACACCTGCAGCCCGTCCTAGAGAAAACATTTGCACTATTCAGACTGCCCCATGAACTCAAGACAGACAACGGACCCCCTTTTCAAGGAGGAGAATTCAGAGATCTACTAACCCGACTAGGAGTCCACCATCATCAAATTACTCCATAATGGCCGCAGGCCAACGGAGAAGCTGAGCGCTTCATGCGAACGCTGAATAAAATTCTATGGACTGCGGTGGCAGAACAGTCCGATCCTGAGGTAGCACTCCAACGGTTTCTGCGTGAGTACCGCAGCACCCCACACTGCACAACCCAGAGATCACCCTGTCTCTCATGCTGGCAGGCCACCAAAGAGACACCATCCCCGGGGCTGAAACCTGGGTCCCGGAACCATATGAACCCGCAGACACTCAAGCCCGGCGATCAAGGAACAATGCCAGTCAGCGGAGGAGAGCCAAGACCCGGGTCATTACTCCTGGGAGTTCGGTCCTTGTCAAGAACCGGCGCAGTGGGGGGAAATTCAGGGCAACGTATGAACCAGGGCTATGGACCGTCCTAAAAATGAACGCCATCACCGCACAACGTGGGACCGAGGTAATCACCAGAAACTTTCCTGGTTCAAAAAAGTCTACCAACCAGACCAGGCAGCGATTACCCCCAGGACCACAGAGAGTGAGGAGGCGTTAACCGAGAATGCGAAATCGTCCCCGTGGGAGAGCGAAACCCAGAGAGTCATCTCCAGCCTTTGACCACAAGTGTGGACACAGACAATGCTGTAGTTACAACACCACCTCACGGACAACATGCAAGTCAGAGATCCAGTCAGCAGAGGTACCATCTGAGACCAAACCTGGTCCCCAGCCAAACGTTTAAGGATTTTGTTTGTTAATATATTTTGTATGAACATTAACTTGGTGTGGGATGTAATGATCCAACTTCCGTTTCTGCGGGACCCCGGATGGTGGCTCGGAAGAACATACACACATTGTATCACTCTCTGGCCAAGCGTGGCCAGAGAGCTTAAATAAACGGGCGGAGGTCGCTCGTGACTTCCGACCCACACAGTAAGGCGAGTGTGGTTGTCTCTTTGGTGTGGTCCCGGCACGAGGCCTAGTAGTGACTCCTGGCGACTTTACAAGGAGAACTCCTGGGTGCCCGAACCGGTGAGTCCTCGGGGTACCTGAGCCCAAGCTGGCGGACAGGAGAGTGGCTGTTGCAGCCCCTGTCGCAGAGTGGGCTGCAGCCTTGTGATTATGGCCTGTTGCAGCTACATTGGCAGGGAGCGAGAATCCCTCCTTTCATCTGACCCTGGGTGGGGTGTGCTGCCTGCCTCTACTGCTGCAGCAGGCACAAGCCTGACGACTCTGTGATGATCACCGCCCAATAAAGGATCCTGCTACGAGGCCTGCTTCTGTGCTGGTGAGATGTAGAATAATTGGGAGATGGAGGCAGAAACGGACCTGGTCTACGATGCCAGTTTGCCCGAGTGGAATGGGGCTGGCAGCTGCAAGCTGATCTCTGACCCTGAGGGTACTGTGTTGTGGCGTGAACACTTCTTTTTAGACACATAGTTACAGTGGGTAGTGGCTAGCAGCTGGGGAGGATGCTTGCTATTGGATTTAAAAAATGCTGAACTCCCTGTGATGAGAGACTGAATGGGACTGGGCCTACCTTTGGTGGGTCTCTCTGACATCCGAGATGGGGAAGCTTGACAAAACGGTGCAGTCCCACAAAATTGACAATTATATCCACCACATGCAGGCACACAGCACTGTGGAGGAACAACGACCGCAGGCATTGGACGGAGCAGTGGTGGTATGCTTGCAGACCACCTGGCAGAGATACGGCGATCCCGCAAGGCCATGTTAGTCAAAACTGATACAGTGGCCATTGAAGTCAATTTCCTTCAAGCAGATCTTCGTAAAATGGTAGACAGTTACAGATGCAGAAGGGACCCTCGAGGAACTGCAGTAGGATGTGGCATACCTAAAGAAAGCGGTTGCCACACCTCCGTCCCAATCAGCAAGTATGGAGGAGACGATCGAAGACTCAGAAGGGCGTTTATGCGGGAATAACTTGAGATTTCATGTCAAGATCGTAGGCTAGCATTATGCATAACCTTTTATTACCACTTCACTCCAAACCCCAAAAATCCCAAAATCCAGAATTAGAATATCACCGCAGTCCTTATAAACCAGAATAAAGCAGGCATCTTCCTCTTTTATTTGCTGCTTCAGTCAGTTAAGTATCTGCTAGCACTTGATTGTTTTTCTTTTTTAAAATGAATCAATATGAATTTTTGTTGTTTACTTATATCTATTTATAATGTGTTAAGTTATTATTTGATTTAAGGAATAGATTGTATTGTTTAGAGGGTTAGTTTGTTTTATCCCAATTTATGGGAAAGTTTTCATAATTTTATAAAGTTTAATAGGTTGGTATATATGGAGATGTTTTGAATTTGGGGAATGCTTTATGAGTTTTGGGTTATCTTAAAACTATGCGAATATTGAATTAAGGAGTTCGTTTACCTTGCGCCGTGTTGGATTTTGAAAGACTCTGCAGATCGAGGCGGAGGAGCTTCTATTCTGCGAAGCTCGAGGGCGCGGCTGGATCGGGCCTTCTCGAGCTCCGTAGCACAGTGACGTTGAGAACGCGCTAGCGTCAATGTTCGTGCTGCGCGCTCGGGGCGCGTCTAGGACGGACCTTTGCGGGCTCCGTAGAGCAGTGACGTAAGTGCATTGGGAACGCGCAGACGTTACTGAATCTTGAGAAAGTGTTTGTGGCATCGGAGAATAAAAATTTTAAAAAACACGACATTTGAGCGTTCAGGGTTGCCATAGAGACGAGTTCTCGGCAACCCTGTCAGTTGGAGACGTTAGCTTTTAGTGAGTGCGCTTAGGTGTATTAATTACTTGGTTAGAGTTAAAAAAAAAAAAAAGGGAGAAAAAGGAACAGAATAGAGAAAGCAGTTTTTGGAAGATATCTTTAATAGAGAGGTTACAGAATTTTGGAGAACAAAATATGAGTGAAGGTGGGGTGCCTATGGAAATGGAATCAAGTAATGATTTAGTGAAGAAAATGGTGCAGGAAGAGGTAAGAACTTCAGTTAAAGAGATTTTGGATTCAGTGTTTAAGAGAAAAAGGAAGGGTGCAGATGTTTCTCATGAGGAATTTTGGTCGTTAGAGGAAGAGGAGACTGATCATGCTACTAACATGTCAGGAAAAAGAAAAATGAAGAGAAAGAATATAGAGAAAGAAGAGGATAGGTTTATGGCTTGGCAGTAGGGTGGTCTTGGCACCACACAAAGAGAAGGTGTTCAACGCAGCACAAAAGAGGGGTGTCCTTAGCGGCACACAAGAGATTCTGGAAGGTCCTGATGATGACAATTCATATGGACGTGATGTGGAGTATTTTAATGAGTTTGTGTTTGACAATTTGGATACAGAAGTTTGGGATTTGGATTATGATAAAGAGGAAAAAAATAAGGAAAGAGAAGGGTTTAGTAAAAGACCCTCAGGGTGTTGATATGTTCAGCCCAGATTTAATTAGGCACCCAAGAAGTGCAGACTGGTGGCCACTTGCACATGTGGCAGAGTTTATAGGATTGTGGATAAAGAAACCATTACAGAAAGAAGCTAGATCTGTGATGCGGGCTGAGTGTTCTGTCCCAATATTGGATACTAAGGTGTGTGCGAGCCCAGATCTAGATCTGGATCTGATTAGTTTTTTTATTCAAAATGGATCGTGATCCCAAGAAAGGATTAGAGAGGGCGCTAAAACAGTGCCAGGATCGTTTGCTGAACGTTATTGGTTAACTGGCTAGAATACTGGACATGGCTGAAGAAGCCAAGAAAAATTCAGTCTCTGTGGATACCGAGCTTCTACGAGGTTGGTCGCAAAGAGTGGTGTGTCTCCTTGGGAATGCAAATGCGGTGATTATGCCAGAAAGACAGAAGGCTGTTCTCATGCGAATCAGCCCAAAGTTGGGGGACTTTGCAAGGAAGAAACCTAGCGAGGATCCAAAAGGATATTTACTTGGTGAAGGACCAGTAAAAGGAGTGGGAAAATACGTGTCCACCTTTACTAGCCTTGATAAGGCTCAGAGTTCCCTAAAGAAAGTTTTTGGGGGGGCGTGTTTTTGACAGGGCTGGAGCAAGGGGACGTTTCTCCATCCTGTTCAATACAAGGTCCCAATATCAGTCATTTGGAAGGCCATCATTTAGGGGGTTCCAGTCAGCGACTGGGTTTTATCCTCAAAGAGGAAGAGGAGTCAGAGGATGTCAACCCAGAGGGAGGGGACCTTTCGGACAATGAAATCAAGGTAGGTATGAGGATGAATTCTGGTTTCTCCCAAGGAAAGGTAGGGGGAAGATTAAGATTTTTCCTAGAAAATTGGAGAAACCTAACAGAGGATCAATGGGTTCTACAGGCAGCTCAAGGATATTCGAAAGAATTCAGGGAGTTTCCGGTTCAAGAGATGGAACCAAGAGAGTTAATTTTTCAGAAGGAACAACAGGAGTTGGTGAGCATGGAGTTTCAGGGTATGTTGAGGAAAGGAGCAATAGATAAAGTGAATTCGGAATGGATGGGATTTGTGAGCACGTTGTTTTTGGTAAAGAAGAAAGACAAAGGATGGCGTCCTGTAATAAACTTGAAGTTTTAATTGGTACCTAGTTTACAGGCATTTCAAAATGGAGGGTATCCATTTACTAAGAGATTTTTTGGAGATAAACGATTGGTCGGTAAAATTGGATCTAAAAGATGCGTATTTTACCATTCCAATAGCAGAGGAGAGTCGCAAATATCTGCAATTCAGATGGATGGGAGTCCTTTCTCATTTTGTTTGCCTCCCATTTGGGCTGGCGTCGGCACCTTGGTGTTTTACAATGGTTTTTAGACCTGTGGCCTCATATCTCAGGGAGAGAAGAATACCTATGATAATGTATCTCAACGATTTCTTGTTGATGTCTCAGAATTGGGAAGATTTTAGGAAACAGTTGTCATTAGCTTGTTAGCTTCTGGAGTCTCTGGGATTTTTAACAAATTTGGAGAAGTCAACTGTAGAACCATGTCAAGATTTGGAGTTTCTTGGTTTCCAAGGGAATACTTCGCGAGCAGATTTGCGTTTGCCAGAAAGGAAGGTTGTGAAAATAAAAACAGAGGTGATACAGATCTTAAAGAGGAAATTTATTTCATTGTCAGCTTTAGCAAGGAGAATAGGTTTGTTTTCTTCAATTTAGGCAGTTTTTCCAAGACCGCTTCATTACAGAGGTTTGCAGATGTTGAAGGCGGAAGGTCTGAGGAAGGGATTATGGTATGGAGATCAGGTTCAGGTTATTGTGGAAGCAGAGGAAGAGCTAGTTTGGTGGCTGGAGAATTTAGAAGCGTGGAATGGCAGAGCAATTTTTGGAATATGTCCAGATTTTGTACTGGAAAAAGATGCAAGCCTTTCTGGTTGGGGAGCTTGTTTGGAACAGGAAGAGACAGGTGGCAGATGGTCATTAAAAGAAAGTCAGAGTCATATAAATGGTTTAGAAATGAGGGCAGGCCTTTTTGCATTGCAGAGTTTTGGGAAAAAATTTAAGAATTGCAATGTACTGCAAAAGATGGACAATGTGTCAGCAGCTTGTTACATAAATCTTTTTGGTGGAAGCAAATAGATGTTTTTAACTCAGGTGGCGAAAGAGATATGGAGTTTTTGTCTGGAACAGAAAATAGGGTTGCAGGCGGAGTATCTTCCAGGTCTGTTCAACGCGGCAGCAGATTGGAATTTGAGGTATCGCCGAGATTACAGCGACTGGAAATTGAGTGTGAATGTGTTCATAAGAATTCAAAATGTTTGGGGTCCCTTAGATGTGGATCTATTTGCCTCATGGTTAACTTTTCAGTTGGAGAGCGGATCTTCAGGCGGAGGCAGTAGATGCTTTGCAACAGGTTTGGAAGAATTTTCTGGGTTATGCTTTTCCTCCGTTTTCTATGATACAGAGGGTATTGTTGACGGTGAGGAGGCAGAGATGTCAAATTGTTCTAATAACACTGTTTTGGACAGCACAACTTTGGTTTCCCGGGTTGCTTGAGTTGGTAGTAGAAGAGCCTTATTTAATTCCTATGTCTGAGGAGATGTTAATAGGGCCAGGAGGAGAGATTCATCCGTTAGTTGTAGACGATACCTTGAACCTTCTTGTTTGGAAGATTTCAGGGGAGGAAGTCAGTTTGAAGGCCTTTCAGAACAGGCTCAGGAGTTGCTCAAGGAATCTTGGGCACCAGGAACAAGAAAGAGATACATTGTAGTTTAGAGGAAATTAGTTGGTTGATGCATGGAGAGGGTTGTGGATCCCATGGAGGCATCTCCCGAGGTTTTTGCAAATCATCTTTCAAGTTTGTTTGAGAAGGGATTTTCTTATAAGACTATCTATTGTTATAGGTCTGCGGTAGCAGCCCGACATGCACCAGTGGAAGGTTTTTCAATAGGAGACATGTTTTGGTTTGTAGAGTGATGAAGAGGATCAAGTTACGTAGACCACCTAAGCCTAGATATAGTCATTTATGGGATGTGAATTTAATTTTAAGAAAGATGGAGAGTTGGCCTTCTAATACGTTTTTATCCTTACGACAATTGAGTAGCAAGATTGCAACACTTTTGTGTTTAATATCTTTCAGGAGGGTGTCAGATGTTCGCGCTTTAGAGGTGAATAATAGATTTTATAACCCGGATGGGGTGACATTTAATATTTCGAAAAGAACTAAGACAATGTCATCATCAATTTTATACCCTGGGTTTGAAGACCATCCGCAATTATGCGTTGTGGTATGTTTATGGGAGTATGAGAGTAGAATGGCTGAATACAGGAAGGATGGAGTGAATCAGTTATTGATTTCGTATGTTAAGCCAAATAATGCAGTGAGTACTGCGACTATTGGTCGTTGGGTGAAATGGTGTATGTTAGAATCAGGAGTGGATATGTTAAAGTTTTGAGCTCATTCAGTAAGAGGGGCTATGGCGAGTAAGGTGTTCGCGTGTGGAGGTAGCCTTGAAGAGATTCTGAAGGCGGCAGACTGGTCTAATGCGGGTGTGTTTGCAAATTTCATCTGAAGCCTATAGAACATGTTTCAGCGGTGGTGTTATCACATCTTTGAACATGCATAATGCTAGCCTCCGGTCTTGACATGAAATGTAGATTCTCCAAGTTTTAATGATCAGAGAATCTGGATTTCATTAAAGACACAGAGGCTAGCATTATCCCTCCCTCCCTTCCCAGGTAAGTTACAAAGGGAGGGTTAAAGGTTGGAATTGAGTTAATAGAGAGGTTTAAATTGATTAATATTTGGGCGAAATGTTCTACATTAATTACAGTATTCATTCGAAGTTATGCTGTGTTTATTTGACAGAAAATCTTTAAAGATGGAGAGTGGGAGAAGACAGGAAGAGTCTGGAGGAAAGGATAACTAGTTTTTTGGTCGTATTATTTGGTTGAAGTTCCGGATGTTCCTTGGAGCAGCTAAAAGAGGAAGATGACTGCTGTGTTTTGGTTTATATGGCCTGTGATGATGGTCTAATTCTGGATTTTTGGGTGTGCTTAAGAAATGCTTTAAAGTGCTGCAGTTTGGAGTGGCGATTGAAGGTTATGCATAATGATAGCCTCTGTCTTTAATGAAATCCAGATTCTCTGATCATTAAAACTTGGAGAATATACATTTGTGGGGTTCCCAGAATGCGATGAAGGGCAATCTACTGAATTATTCTTGGAAGATTGGATCGCAAACTCTTTGAAACCTAAGAAGCTCTCGATATTTTTCTCAATTGAAAGAGCTCATTGGGTGCTGGTGCCAATGCCCTTGCCTGGGACACCTCCGTGGGCCATCATAGCTCGTCTCAATAACTATCAGGACCGCAATGCTCTCCTCCAACATGTTAGGTTACATGGGTCACCACTGTATGAAGGAAGGAATATCATGGTGTTCCCAGATAACATCCGTGAAGTGCAAGGCCTTCTTAAGGAGTACATGCCGATTTTTAAAAATAAATTTAAAAAAGGCTGCGTGAGTTGAACCTTCGTTACAGTCTGATGTTCACAGCTAAACTTACGGGCAAATATAATGGAAAGGCATTCTTCTTTGTCGCCCCTGGGGAGGCTAGTGACTGGGTGGATACACTTGGTGGTACAAAACAGAAACAGCTCCCAGGTAATAGACCTTCTGGTAGGTTCCCAGTTGGAAATCAGCACAATTTGGGAGGCAATCCGCAGGTTCGGAGGTCATGGATGGAGTCCAGCAAATGGGCAGAATTGTGGTCTGTCCGTACAGCACACTGGAGGTCTCGAACTGTCTGACACCTGAGAATCCTTTCTGCATAGAAGGGGCGAGTGAGACTGTTATGGTCTATACCCAGTTTCAGGACCTTTGTAATGGATCCTTACCTTATACCCAGTATCAGGACCTTTGTAATGAATTCTTACCTATGTCATGGTAGCTGGGTGACGGAGTCATTCCAGTGGTCATTAATGACAACACAATGTATTGTCCTTGTGCCGATATTTAGATTTGAATTGTAAAGGCAGTTATACCAAGCTGTTTCTGGGCTGGTGGTCTGTAAGCTGTACTTGAATAAATACCTGAAATTGGACCTTGATTACGTGTGATAACTCAACTTATCAGAGACTCTAAGTGATAGCACGGACCTGGACTAAAAGGAGAGAAGCAAGCTGGGACTGAGCCCTGGTCTTGCTCCGGACACCCTATACTGAGGTGGAGCACAGGGTGTGCACAGAGAGCCGGCGCATAGGGTTGCTGGGCACAACCGATTGCCGGGGTGGTGGTGTCTGCGGAATGATTACAATGTTGCTTTGATGGCTATTGTGATGCAAAAAAGATGCTATGGGGACTTCAGGGACATGTGCTCAATGTGGGAGGGTCGTCAAATATATATTGTTGTGGTGAGATGGGGGAAATAACAGTATTATTTACATGCAACTTAGATATACATGGACCTTAGACTATATCCGGTGGGCAGTCATTGAGGGCTGCAGTCCCCTGGGGTGGTTTGAGCACCCTTTTGGCCTTGCCACGGGATGGTATGCCCTCTGCGAGTTGCACATGTCATCCGTTGGGTGGATGGGGCGGTGGATGCTGCTTGTTGGTTGAGGGCAGAAGTTGTTTGGGTTCACTGCCTGATGCTGGGGAGGGAGTTTCTGGGATTCTCGATCAGGTTTGTAATTGAGTTTTGGGGTACGGAATTGCTCTAATATGCGGGGACTTTTTACTACGTGTATAGACTTGTATGGCTGTGGGAAGGGTTGAGAGCACGCATGGAAATAAGTGCAAAACAGAATGCAACACTTAATGCCAGATGGAAGTTCCTAATGTGAAACATCTGTTACTTGGGCCAGATGACCAAGCTGTGTAGAGTATATTCAGTTCTGAGGCACTACGGCATCTCTGTGGCCTTTCTCCAGGATACACATGTATGGGGGGGATTGTATTAGACAGCTGAGACTGAGGTGGAGAGGACAAATATTTGCGACCTCCTATTCTAACTTTCAGTGGGGGGGCCTTGATTTGGGTGGCGCCAAGGACTCTGTTCGCTCTCACCAGAGTTTAATGTCATCAATTGACGTAATATATCTTGTCCTATGGTGATGTTAATGTGGAGCATTGTGGGTGGGGTATTTTATTGTGGTGTGACCAGTGTTGTAAATCTGTGTTCAAGATTATAACACATGCCAATAAACATTTATGCAAAAAAAAAAAAAACATTGTTACTTTTGCTAAACCCCGTAAAAGTTACCAAATATCAAAGGTTGGTATAGCTATATGAATTGTTAAGTGTACCAAGACAAGCTACTTTGAAGCGTTCTCCCCACTACTCCTATGCCACACTCTACTAGGAAGAATGAAGCATCAATTTCTAGGGACTATTTCAATAGCTATCTGCAACTCAGCTACATAGTTATGTTATAGTATCCTGGCACTGTGCAGGTGTGAGTCTAGCCAAACCTAGGGCCTAGTGGGACCACTCGAAAAGCCAGGTTTTCAGCTTCTTCTGGAATTCAAGAAGTGACAAGTAGGCTCTTATGTGTAGGGGCAGGTCGTTCTACGATTCAGGAGAGATGTATGACAAGGCTCGACCGCCAGATCTGTTTTTCCATATGTGTGGGATGTGTGCAAGTAGAAGTCTGGATGAGCAGAGGCATCAGGAAGATTTGTGAAAGCAAATGTGATTGTTGAGGTATGCTGGACCAGTGTTATGTAGCGCTTTGAAAGAGTGGGTGAGGAGTTTGAATTGTGCTCGTTTGTGTATGGGGAGTTAATGGAGCTCCTTCAGGTGTGGTGTAATATGAGTGCAGTGTCTGAGGTTGAGAGTGATTCTGGCCGCTGAGTTACAAATGGTCTGCAGCCTTCTGGTGAGTTTTTTGTTGATCTAATCATAGAGGGTGTTCCCGTAGTCCAACTTCCTTGTGATGAGGGTGTGTGTCACAGTTTTCCAGGTGCTGATTGGGAGCCATTTGAAAATCTTTTCAGCATTTTCAGGGTATGGAAGCATGAGGCAGTGACTGTGTTGACTTTGTCGGTCACATTGAGTTTTCCGTTGATGACAATCCCGAGGTTCTTCACACGGGTTTGTGGAGGTGAGTGTTGGTCTTAGCTCTTTTGGACACCAAGTGGAGTCCCACGCTGAAGTGCTGTTCCCCAAGATCACAATTTCAGTGTTGTCGGTGCGCAACTCCACACACTTTTACTAAATACTATTGTTTTGATATGCGTGCCCGCCAACATGCTAAAGTTGGCAAAACAGAATTAATAATGCTATTTCAGGCATCTGCAGATAGCCCCCATTTGGGGAGTATTGCTTTACAGTCTATGCAGAGCATGTGTATCTACAACCACACATACTACAAAAGAATATCTTACCTTGTAAGCATCTTTTCATAGCTTGTAGTGCTGTAGATTCACTCCCCGGAGTCAGTGTGTTTGCACATCCTTGTAACTTTAAATACATATATTACTTTATACACTATTTTCATGGCCACCATGTTCTCACCTCTAACCACTCCATACTTACACTCACCCGCTGTGTAGAAAAAAATCTAACAATGGTGTCGGTTCCCATGCGCATTACTTACTAAGGGAGGAGTCACAGGATACCCCAGGACTCGAAGAAGCTTCTTTGAACAGTAAGTACTTGTAATGTCCGAGCCCAACACTAGATGGCAGGTGTGTGCAGAGTATTTGAATTTACTTATAAGCATGCCTAGAGGGTAAGTAAGATATTCCTTCTAATGCAAACATCTGCATTGCAATCAGTGCTGCAGATACTGCCTCCCACAGTGTAAACACTAGCTTCTTGCTATGCTGCCACGCATGTCTTCTTATCTCTATATCCTAGCTGGAGGTCCAACATGCCCTCAACATTCCATTCAGCTGGTAACATCTCTTTGGACCCCAAGGGGATGAGATGTTGGAGAAGATAAAGGAGGGCGCAGATCTGGGGAATTGCAGATCTTTGAGAAATCCCATGGTTGGAAGAGGACACTTAATGGATGGTTACAGATGTGAAAATGGCAAAGGTAGCGCTAGAAGAGGCTCTGGCAAAGGAGCATCCCCCCCCCCCCAAACTACTGAATTCCCCACCCCTTCACACAACACCTGTTAAAGGG
Organism: Calotriton arnoldi; assembly: GCA_963921515.1. Taxonomy (NCBI): domain Eukaryota; kingdom Metazoa; phylum Chordata; class Amphibia; order Caudata; family Salamandridae; genus Calotriton; species Calotriton arnoldi. The sequence goes on along the minus strand of CAWUFW010000634.1, from coordinate 865,289 downwards.
AGGCTAAATAATTTCCCCCTAGCTAGAGGAAATCCCCTCAGATCAATGGGTGTTAGCAGTAGCTCACCAGGTGACTGCTTAGAAATCAGCTCCACCCCAACATACCACGAAGCTGCCACATCCTCTCCTTTAGGAATAGGTTCAAGCGCTTCTTCAAAAGGGTGCAATACAGCTCATATGCTCTCACCAGGAGACAAAGGCAGCTTCTAGCTGTGCCCCTCATCCTAGTGAAGGGTGGCTCCCTCTGGACTGTCTTAGACCTGAGGGCACTCAATAAGTGCATGCTGTTGGAGCACGATATATGACAGCCTTGTAGGACATTATCTCACTATTCCACCAAGAGGGTCTCATGAGAGCACTAGACCTGAAGGATGCTTTCTCCCATACCCCCCATCCAGCCCATCCATCACCAGTACGTTTGGTTTGTGAAAAGCAGACAACACTACCAATTCAAAGTTTTAGCTTACGGAGTCACTAGTGCTCCAAATGCCTGGCGGTGGTGGCCCTTCAATTTCACAGAGGGAACACATATCAGGCCTCGAAAAATTATACAAATGTTTCCCGACCTGCAGGTCTAGTGACCTGAATAATATACTCGACCTAACTGTAAAGCGCTTGGCCCATAAACTGGTGTCAAATAGTGTTATACTAGGCCTTTTTCTTCATTATCATATGTGAGAGCACATCATTATCACATGTGAGTTGAGTATGTCTGCTGTACAAAAAACGTTTGATTTAATAGACTAAAGTTGAATTCCATATGTATATTAAGAATCTAGGCCACATATAGGGTACACATGATCCCTGACTTACCTCTTAGTTCACTAATAGCAGTGTCATCAGGGCGGGGGAGGAAGGTTTCTCAGTTCATGTTTAAAAACTGCCACTTTTAATAAATATATTACCAAAGCATGATGTGCTAGTGCACACTCGTTTACAAATAGCACATTTTCCTTTGAAATGGCCCTACCTTTCCCACTGACATGTAGTTATATAGTGTACAAACAATGTATGGAAAAAGGGCTTCAGCAAATATTTATAATTTGCATATGACCAAGAGATTCGTTCTGATTTGCTTTGATCCTACTAAAATCTTTGTTTCCATCACACTTCAGAATTACAACAAAAATTGGTTCCCTAACTGCCGGTATATTTTTTAATATTTGCACAGCTCATTTACAAGCTATTTGAATGTGTGTTAGCAAAAAAGCAGGCATCCTACAGCCTTTCATTTTACCATCCCTGTATCCTAGGGTCAGACACTTCACTTTACAAAATCCTCTAACTTTTCAGTCATAGAAAGGAAAGTAAACACCAGTCTCCAGGACATGTGAGGCAGTTAACATGGACGTTGTGAGCACAATGCATGGTTATAAAATTGATGGTATCAGGGATGCTGTTCTTAATGTTGTACCGTCCTTGTCTTCTTGCACAAACTTATTGCTAATTATCGCTTACATATTGTGTCAATGTTGTCTGGATATCTAAAAAGTTAAACATCCACTTATAAAAGAAAAAAAAGAGTAAACCCTAGTCTCCAGGATAAAATAAGCAGCAATTTGTAAGAAGACATATGCCAACATATGACCTCTGTCTTTAAACCACAGCAAATGTGACAGTATAAAACAAGATTTAAAGGCATCTTTTTTTGCACATTCACTTTCTGAATGAACAGAAAACTTGTCTGTTGCCAACTGGCGCACTCTCACCAGAATGGGCGAAAAGGCCCTAAAAATAGCTTGCCCTGATAAAATCTAACTCGCCATAGAGAGTGAGCAAGTAGAATTTTCAAGGCCTGCATACGTCTTAATGTTTCTCAACAAATGTGTGATCAAGAGCAGCACCTGTAACCTTGCTCCACAGCTTAAGGTTCATCATGAATGAAAACAAGTCGCACCTCTAACCCCAACTGTTGTGAGGTTCAACAGGGCCTGTGCACAAAAGTGTACATTTTGGACTGCACGTTTAAACTTGACATATTTTTAGACGGTGACTTTTTACATGCTTTACATATACATGATAACATACTTAGAAAGTATTTTGCTTGCAGCACATTTCTTCGTAAGCATTTTATCATGACACTTGTACACTGTTCAAGGCTAAGGAACACTGAGCACATTGCCCTTGCTTTTGTTGTATGGTTGGAGACAGTTCTGAATCGGAAAGACAAACAATCACATCAGTGTTGCACCTATGACACAATACGATCGGAACAGGGCTTTGATTATATAAACCGCCTCTGAGCTAAGTTCACCAGAGGAGCACTTCTACAGATTTTCCTGGAACGCTTGCCTGTGACTGAGTTGCAGCCCTGCTGACTCTAATCTCTATCCTGCAAATGACTGCAGCCTGTTCTACACCAAACTGGCTTCCTGATACATCTTACACAAGTATGGGGAGTTGGGTTGTCCCAAGGGATCTGGCAGAGGGTACTCCCACTATGCTCTTGATAGTGTAGGTAGTATTAGGTAGGAGTATAAGTAGGATATATTTGCATATATTCATATAATCACTGTAACGTCATCATGGTTGAACTGTTGATCTTTTTCCCCATTCTTGTAATGCTAGTTACAATGCTTTGCTTCCTTCTACTAATCATTGCAGCCCATGTTTTTTACACAAGAATACAATTGCTTCAATAAATGTTTGAAAGGCCAATTTGTATATATTTCTGGTGTCTCCATTTGAGCATGCCTAAGTGACAACGAAAGGGTAGATCTGTTCCCAAGATTTCCTTGGGGGAATTAGAGTGGTCATGTTCTGAGGTTGCAGATACCATCCGGTACCCTCAAGGGTCCAGATGGCGCACAGTGAGCAAGCTAGGAATTGGGTCAACCTACTCTTATGATATGTGCGGACTCAGTCCCCATATTTTGATGTTTATGTTGTCCGTTGACACAGTCCTGCTTAATTCGTAGGAACCATGCGACACAACAGATCAGCCATTCCTGAATTCTGGATTTTACCACTGAAGCAGAGAGGTCTACCACTCCAACAAATAGCCTTTCCTGTCCAAACACAAGATATACTGACTGTGAGAAAACAAAAGATGGTACTAGGTTGCATGCCATCATGCTTTCTATTGATTTGTCAATTCCACCTAAGTATGAGAAATTAAAGAGGAAGCAAATGCACAGTTGTGCCAGGAAGGTGGAAATTGGAATCAAAATCAACTGAACGAAAATAAAGAAAGATTCACTAAGCTGGACAAAGAAGAACATGTTAACTGGCCAGTCACTGATTCACTGAGATCCTCAATGTGTGCAAATGGGGCGTACTATATGGTGTGTTGTGTGACCTCACCGTGCAATACACTACCGACCCCTTTAGAACCAGTCAGGTTTGTTTGTTAAACCTTAGCTCAACCCTGAGTAGCTGCAACTCTGAGCAGTGAGGCTTACACAAAGGAACAAGTGTAAAGCATTTGAACAGCACCAAAACAATTGAAGGAAAAATACACAAGACATTCAAGAAATCCGACAATAATTAATAAAAATTGTTTGGATTTTTATATAATTTTGACACCTAAACAAAAAACATCCTCCTGAGGATTCTGGAAATACAGAATTTACAAGGTGTAGTAAATCAACACTTTTTACCTAACCAAAAAACAACCATTGGCAAATTCAATGAATTTGAGACGCAAATGTTTTTGGGGAAAGCGCTTTGGCAAGTATCAATACAGTTACTTTAGGTGTCCAACAGCAGGAAGCCAGTTAGGGGGACCAGCAAGGTCCATAGAACCAGTTACTACTCCTAGGAAAGCAGTATTCAGTTCATTTCCAGCGTCAATGGCTCATTGCCATTGACTTCTATGGAGTGGTCCTGATGTAAGGGATAGAAGATGCCGAAGATGCTCACGGATGCTGAAGATGCTGTGCGGTCGACAGGGGTCTTCCTAGGTTTACTCCTTGGTTCACGGACTTGGTGAGGCGATCCTGGCCATAGGGGTCAAGGTATCGGAAAGTCCTCTCATGCTTGACAGTAGTCCAGTCGCCACTGGGCTGCCAGTTGCTCAATACAGCAGTTTCAGCCTTTTTCTTCTTTTGGTGGTAACTTGCCTTCTGGGCAAGGGCAACCTAGATGCACTCTGATGCTCCCAAGTCCAGCAGACTTGAGGACAATATTAGAGCGTCTGGCCTCGGTCCCTTGTGCTGCACGGCATCGAGGAATGGCGATCTGAGAATTTAACTACCAACTCGCCCCAGCAGGCTTCTTCAGCTGTTGTGGCCATGTGCTGCGAACAGGTCGACAGCCAGCTGACACTTGGAGTCTCTTGCTTCGGCTGGGCTGAGGAGTCGACTTCTCCACAAGCAGGACACAGCAGGTATTGTCCCTTCTCCTTTGCTAGCCATCAGGTACAGCAGGTGCAGTCCATGTTGGTGCAGCCTCTCTTCGTCTGGTCCTTGTTGCAGCAGGGCAGTCTTCTTCAGTCCTCTTCTCCACTGCATGGAGATCTGAGTTCTTGGTGCTTGGGGTGCCCTTCTTATGCCTAGAAAATGCCTTTAGGGGAGGTAGCGGTCACTAGCCAATGGGCTACCAGGTTCTGTCCCACCTGAGGACAAGTTCTGGTGAAGTGTGCCACCTAGCTATCCCAGAAGTGTATATTCTGCCCACTCTCAAGATGGCAGAACCCCTCTCTCAGCATGAAGAACTCCCTAGCCCAACCTAGAGGTGTGGCTAGCAAGGAGGCTACATGTCCCTGAAAAACCTGTTGACAACTGGTTTCCCCTTTCTTTCCCCAATGCCGACCTTTCTGTCTAAGCAATAGAGCAGCCGCTCTCCAAAATGTTTCCCATTTGCCCTTCAAACGTGGCTTCTCCTTTGAAGCTTGCCTTTTGGCCTAACACCTGTGTGGTGTCCTACCAGGGAGGGGTAATTCCTCTCCCCAATGCAGGCTTCTATTGTGTCCTTTCCTGGGAGTGGTTTGCACTTCTCCCCAGGAGGGCAGAAAGCTGTCTCAGGGACAGGCCCCTAGCATAATTGGCACAGGAGACTGTGGGCAACAAAGTGGCAACTTTGTAAAAGTTGCACACTGCAACAAGTTACATTAATTTCGACTTGGGCATCAAGTCAGGCTTATTGTAATGAGTTGTTTGATACCTTACGGTACCAACTTTAGGAGTCTGAGTTGAAGTTAACAAGTCTGAGATGTCAGCTTGTAAATCTGCACTCTCCAATTGGGCTACTAGCCTTCTCTACAGTAAAAACAACAATTACGGGATTTAACTGTGGGAACATATAAAAGTACATGTTCCACTTTCTAATATATAGCACCCTGCCTTAGGGCTCGATAGTCCTACATTAGGAGTGACTTACATATATTGGAGAGGGAGGATTGGACTTTGCCATTTTGGACTTTGCCATTACTTTAAATGGCGAAGTGGAGTTAGCAGTTTAAAACTGCGCTTCTATCCTGCAGTGGCAGACAGGGAGCCATGTATTACCTTTGTCAAATCCAAGGTGGCACAACCAGTGCTGCAGTCCCTGGGGTGACCCTCTAACTTACAGGCCCTGGGTAACATATAGTAGGGACTTACAAGAAAGTTAGCTTATACCAATTGGTTATAAGCCAATCAAACATACACAGTTTAAGGTCACGGTACTGCACTGTGGTATGTTAGTTGGCCTCGGGGCACTCTGAGTCGAAAACTCAGCATCAGTCCAAAACTTTGGGGGTCACCATACAAAAAGAGGCATTTCCTTACACTCAAGTATTCTAGATGACAGATGCCTCTTAGATGTTATGTTATATAAATTTCTAAAGCACAACGATTACCCGGGGGTGTCCTGGCGCTCACTGCTGCCCTCTGATTTCAAGTTCTTATGGAGATTCTATACGTTAAAAAGCCAGGTTTTTAGTTCCTTCCTGAATACCAGAAGATCAGTGGTATTTCTAAGATGGCAAGGGAGATCGTTCCAGGCCTTTGCTGCGCACATGATAAAGCTTCTCCCACCCCACATAGCTTTCTTGATGGGGGGTACTGTCACCAGTTTAGCTCCTAGTGAGCGCAGGGTTCTTTTGGGGGTGTACCATTGAAACCGCCGTTTCAATTATTCTGGTCCCAGTCCATGTAGAGCCTTGAAAATGGTACATAATGATTTAAAGCGCACCTGTTTCCTGACTGGCAACCAATGCAGTTCTTTGATTTCCTTAGAAACCGAGACAAATTTTGGTGTGCCCGTAAGAAGTCTTGCAGCCGCGTTTTGCAGAATTTTCAATTTATTTAAATACCATTCTTGAATATTCAAATAGAGGCTGTTACAGTAGTCAAGCCTTGATAGGATGAGGGATGTAAGGACAGTGCGTTGACTATCTTCTGGCAGGAACGGCTTTATTTTTTTGATCATTCTGAGAGAGTGGAAGGTGGCTGAGGCCATAGCGTTTATCTGATCACCAAAGTTTAGTCTGTTATCCACTATAACTCCTAGGTTTTTAGCTTTCCTGGTGGGTTTAGGGAGAGTGCCCAATTCTTACGCCCACCAGTCGGAGGTCCAGAAGTTGGCATTATTTCCAAACATGATGATCTCAGTTTTGCCCGAATTGACCTTCAGGCAATTCTGTGTCATCCAGATTTTGACTGCTTCCTTGCAGTCATGGAACCTCTTACTCTTCGCTGATTCAAGCCCTGGCAGCAGAGGCACAACAATGTACGTATCGTCCGTGTAGGAGGTGAGACTAAAGCCGAAGGATCCGATCAGGGGGGCCAAGTATGATACATAAACATTAAAAAGAGTGGGGCTAAGGGATGACCCCTGCGGCACTCCACAAGGTAGGGAGAAAGGTTTAGAGTAGAATTTGTCCAGAGACACAATTTGTGTTCTGTCGATTAGAAAGTTTTTTAGTAGCTTCCATGCTTTGCCCTGGACCCCGCTCACCGACAGACGATCCATCAGGAGGTCATGATGGACCGTGTCGAAGGCCGCTGAGAGATCCAACATGATTAATGCTGCCTTACCTCCCTGATCCAGGGCTTCCCTAATTTCTTCTGTTGATTTTATAAGGGCTGACCCTGTGCTGTGTCCTTCTCTGAACCTATATTGAGTGGGATCTAGGGCCTGAGTTTCATAAAGAAAGTTACTAAGCTGGGAGTTCATTGCTTTCTCTACCAATTTTGTCGGCAGTGGACGGCGAGGATAGGCAGAAAGTTGTTTGGATCCTTAGGATCGAAATTATGTTTTTTCAGCAGAGGGAGTATTGAGGCTGTCTTCCAGATTTTGGGGAAGTGCCTGGATTCAAACATAGCATTAAACAAGGAGGTAAGTGATGTGGCAATAGGTTCCAGAGCTAATTTAACCACTGATACAGGGCAGGGGTCATAGGGAGACCCTGATCTGATTGACGTAATAAGCATTTTTGTTTCATTTGTTGAAAGTGGAGCGAATTTATCAAAAGTGGGAAGGAGACCAGTTGCTTGCTTTGTTCCCTCGATAGAGGCTTCTGTCTGTCCCAATTGGGGGAGGTTGAAGGCTGAGAAGATGATTTCCACCTTTTTCAAGAAAAACTTGGCAATGTCCTCACATAATTCTTGACTTGACTGAATCTTAGGTGGACCGGGGGAGTCCAGCCTAGATACGGTTCTGAAAAGTTGTTTAGAAGAACTTTTGGCTGATTTGATTTGGTTTGCAAAAAAAGCTTTTTTTGCGTTAAATACAAATTGTTTATAACCCGTGAGACTTTGTTTGTAAATTTCTTTCTCAGCTTCCTTATATTCTTTCCTCCAATTCCGCTCTAGACGTTTGCAAATAAGTTTTTGCTTCCTAAGTTCCCCCGTGTACCAAGGTGCGGTAGGTTGGGATCGTTTAGGGTACAAGATAGTACTGTGGGCACTTTTGAATGGCATACATGTAAGCTCAAGATGCTGTCTATTGGAATCAAAACTTCAGTTCTGCCTGTTATAGCTCAGGGCACTGAATTGGCCCACAAGGCCTCTCTCTTTCTTTAGAGAAACTCTCCATTGTTAATATGAACGAACACCACCCCAATAATATACTAAATTCACAAAAAAACAGGTTCAAGATCTCTCCCAATAACATTGAAGGCCCATAAACCAGGCCATAGAAAACACTGTAAATCTATATGCAAACAAGTGCTCGGACTGGATGATGCCTGTGCAGATGCTCTCTTTTTTTTTTTTTTTTTTCCAAGTTATGTTCTTCATTAAAATTTTCACATTATTATAATAATACATTAATACATTAGTAGGTTTCTCTCTCTGTCATGAATAACTTAATCTTGAACACTTCTGCATGCTTTTACGATGCAGTTTTAAACTTCCATGTATTCACGAGACACTTCTGTTAGTCTTTTTTTCTTATTTAGATATTAGTAACACACTCAATGAGCAGGAATTGAACAAACCTGATTATCTTTAATAATCACGCTCCATCATAGGGATCGTGATAATCTCTAACTCCACACAGCAAATTTATTCAGCAGGAGACTGGTAAGGGTGTAGTATGTAGCTGAATGTGTATTTTGGAGCACACTGTAGCAAATATATTACTGATGCATCGGGCGGTAGTGCACTGGCATTTACAGACAGCACATATTCCATTGAAACTATATGGCTCACAAATAATAATGTAAGGAAATCGGATTTAGGTGAATATGTATCATTTGTGCATTACCAATTAAGTGTCTTAATTTGTTTTGATCCAACTGAAATCTTTGTTTCCATCACACTTCAGAAATTTAAAAAATGTGCATCAATTTGTTTCCAAACTGCTGAAATATTCTGAGAGATATGTACAGTTCATTAAAAGATATCAACATTTTGTCATGTATTACAAAAAGATTACATCTTACAGCTTTTTCTTTCACTTTCCCTGTATTTCTTTTTTTTTTTTTTTTTAAATATTTTTATTTATATATACCCAGATATTTACAGAGAATTTCATATATTATAGAAAAATAGATAGAATAAAAAATATAGATTTTTCAGAATAAGCAAATAATTACATTATAATAACAATATATATACACTTAACTGTGATATTTGATACAAAGAGTAAATAGAAATAGATAAATTAATAGATAAATAATAAACAACAGAGAAACATACCGCAACATCCTAGTTCATATATAACCTAGGCCTGCACTGAGATAATTTATCAATCAGTAAATCAAGAACGCTAAGATTAATATTGCATATTACAAACCTCAGGTGCAGAAAATACAGAATACACATATTAACGTGCCCCAGTCTCATTTTACATCTCTATTCCGCTACTACTATTAATTTCATGTCGTCTCAATCCCTTCCTCCAGCTATCTAATGGTGACCATATTGCCTGCCCTAGTTTCCTTGCCCCCCTCCCCTTACAGGTGTAAAGCGCGATCTCTTGATTGTATACTCCCATAAGCCGCGCTAGCCACAATGAAAAGGTAGGGGGGTCCGCGTCTTTCCATCTTGCGGCTATTAATAATCTTAAAACTGCTGTACACATAAATAAGAAATAATATTCTGCAGTATTCAGGCCAGCACTACTATCATAACCCGTTAACATCAATGTGGAGGATAAGTTAATGCTCCTTCCTAACAGCTTCTCACAAAAACTAATCATATCCTTCTTAACGAGTAGCAATCTATCACAATCAAAAAACATATGAACTAGCGTTGCTGGCCCTTGACCGCACCTTGGGCATCTATCATCTTCCCTCATGCCCCAGTTAAACAATTTAGCTGGGGTGAAATAGAGGTTAAATAACGTCTTATAGTGCTGAGCCTTGAGGTTTGCTGAGCGAAGAATTTTGCCTGCTATTAGCAGGGACATATACACATCTACATCCGGATCTTGTAATTTCCCTGCCAATCCTGATTCAGTTGTCTCAAGATCATCCTGGATACTTTTGAGCAAAAGGCCATAGATATTCCTAATCCTATTACCGCTCCCAGCTCCTAGCTCTATTATTGGAATTTTTCCCCCGGGGATATCGTTGATCCTTGACCAATAAAGTACTCACGGATTTGAACATATTTAAAATATTGCCTGGGAGAAATTCCATACTCCTGCTGTAGAGCATTGAACGTGCGTAGCTGACCTGCTTCAAACAGGTCGCCTACCCTTGTTAAGCCTAGTTGCTCCCATTGCCTACCCATCACGTCATTAAAGGAATGTGGAAGATCTTGTGCATGCCACAGTGATGTATAATAATTTATTTTGGGGATTGTCATAACCTTCTGCACCTTTTTCCATACTTCCCAGGCGCTGTACATAACCTTTGATCGAAGCTTCCTAAAGTAACTTGGTTTGGTCTGACGCATGAGCACCCCTTTAGCATCCGTCCCAATGATAAGTTCAAATATCGTCGGGATCTTATCCTCCTCCATATCTTGGCTCAGAGGGGAGCTAAATAGTATCGACATCTGGTGGAGTAGACAAGCCCAATGATAGAATCCAACATTGGGAATTGCTAACCCACCCTGAGATTGCGGGAGTGACATGTATTTTAGAGAGCGCCTGACTTTCCCATACTGCCAAATAAACCTTGAAAAGATACTTTCCAACATTTTTAGGATTTCTAAATCTATCATAAATGGGATAGCGCGAAAAGAGGTACAAAATTTTCGGCAGCATCGTCATTTTAAGGACATTTCCCCTTCCAATTATTGACAAATGCAGTCTATCTATTCTTCTCAAATCCGCAGTAATAATCTTAATCATTGGCTCAAAATTGATTTTTAATATTGTGTTAGTTGCCGAGCTAATACTTACCCCAAGATATGTAGCATTCTGTACACACCTTCGGTCATTAAAATCTAAGTTATTTGTACAGACAATGAGAGTCTTGTCTACATTAAGGGAGTAGCCTGATAGCTGCCCAAATTCCTTTGCGATAGCAGTAGCTTCTTTAATCGCATTAGCAGGATCCGTTGTTAAAATAGCAACATCGTCTGCATATGCCAATATCTTGGTTTCAAAACCACTGGATACTACAGGTTTGATTATCTGGCTCCTTATAAGTTTTTCTATCAGGGGGTTTATATATAGGGCAAACAATAAGGGGGAGCAGGGACAACCCTGTCTCGTTCCCCTTGATATAGCGATATTATCTGAAGTCTCCCCCATCATACGAAGACGAGCCCTGGGGTTAACATACATTGCCCTTATTGCCCTAACTATTCTTGTTCCAAAACCTTTTTGCTCTAACAACCTCCATAAAAAGCCCCATGCCACCCGGTCAAACGCCTTTTCCGCGTCGAGGAGGATCATGGCCATCTGCCCCCCGTTGCGGCCTGGATATCGAATAATGTTATCACCCGTCTGATATGATCGGTCGTACCCCTACCGGGAATGAACCCGTGTTGCCAGGGCGAAACCAGGCGGCCAATGATCCTCCCCAACCTGTTAGCCAATATCTTAGAATATAATTTGGTGTCTGAATTAATCAGGGATATGGGCCTGTATGATGATGGGTTATCTGGTGGTTTGCCTTTTTTGAGAAAAATAATGATGTCGGTCTCTCTCCAGGATTCCGGTACCTGTCCACTATGTTGTATCCCTAAAAATAAGTCTAGAAGTAAGGGGGCTATCACCTTCTGAATCTGTTTGTATAGCTCCAACGGAATGCTGTCGGGCCCGGCTGCCTTCCCTGATGGTAGCTCCTGCAGCCCTGCTAACACCTCCTCCAGCGTAAAATCACTGTCCAGTTCCTCTTTAGTTTGGCTATCCAAAAAAGGCCCTACCTCAGTTTCTACAATGCTTGAACTACCTGCTTGGGTTGTCCCTCCCTCTTCCTTATACAAAGATTGATAATACTCCTGAAATATCCCAAGAATATCCTTGGTCTCAGTATAAGTCTGCGCCTCCTTCCTAATAACTACTATCCGATTTTTAACAGTCTCCTGCCTAGTTCGCAGTGCCAGCAGTTTCCCTACTTGTTCACCTGTCTCATACAGTTTGCTGTGTTGTGACTGATATATTTCTGCCGAATTCTGTGTGAGCCAACTATTTATTTCTGCTTTTAGGGAGACCATTTGCAGTTGTGTAACTGTAGCTTCTTGTTCCTGTGCTACCAAGGCTATATGATCTTCCTCTACCCTTGCAAGCTCTGCTAGCAAACGTTCGTTTTCTCGGTGATTCTCCTTTTTTTTTTTGTGCAACAAAACTAATAGTCTCCCCCCTTAGGGCAGCTTTAAAGGTATCCCATACCACATTGCGGCAGGCGCTATATCTATTGATATCAAAGAATTCTTGAGCCCAAATCCTGATATATTCTATATAAGGCTGACTAACCAGGAGTTTCTTATCGAAGGTCCATTTATTATATTTCTTGTTGAAAGTCTCTACTTCAATATCAAGGACTAGCGGATTATGATCCGAAATAACTTTTGGTATCTTTCTAACCCCAGCCTTGTTAATGAGTAGCTCAGATACAAAAAAATAATCAAGCCTTGTATATTTCTTGTGGGGAAAAGAATAGTAGGTAAATCCCGGATCGTTACCTTTTTTATTCCCCCATACGTCTATCAAGCCATGACTGTCAACCAAGGAAGTTAAAGCTCTATACACCCTGGGCTTCCGCCCCAAGTATTTCATTCTACTACCTAGATTAACAGAAATATTAAAATCACCACAAATGATTAAAGGACCTGACCAGGTAGCTAATTCTATCTCGAGGTACTCTAAAATCTCGGGGTCATCTTGATTTGAGCCATAGATTGCACAGATGGTAACCCCCGCCTCTAGCTCAGCCATTGCCCAGCGCCCCAATATATCGGCTGACTTCCGTTTAACTCCCCCTATGGTAGTCTTTACAAATATTGCTACCCCCTAATGCTTGAAGTCTGAGATGTACAAGCCACCATGCTATAACCTCTCATATACATCAAGGTCCTTTTTTCCCAGGGAACATGGGTTTCTTGTATACATAAAACATCTATATTATTCGTTCTAGCAAGCTCGGCCAACATTATTCTTTTATTCCGATCTTTCAATCCCGCGACATTTAACGTACAAATATTTAACCTCCCCATCTTTCCCTTGGTTCCTTGCACCATCCATATCTGCCTGCCTAGTCTTGATTACCTTACTCTTTTTAGAACATTTTCTTTTTTCGTGAACCTTATGTTCAACTCTGGGTATATAAAGTTTATCTTGCTTTTTACCCCCTCTTCCCTCAACACCCCCCGCTCCCTCCCTTCGTCCCCTTCACCCCTCCCCGAACACCGCCCTGGTGAAGCGCTCAGACCTATGTCTGTGCTTGTGATGATTGCAGCGCGACCGACTGAGGCTGCAAAAAAATAAATAAATACATGAATATATATATAGATACATAGAAAAGTATACCTACAGATATATTTACATAATGGACCCGTGGCTAATAATTCTAACATGTGCCTAATTTAGCGTGTAGTTCCCCCATCCATCTGAACTAACTTCAGAAGCTTAGTCATGAACCTGATGATTTTGGTCTACCCAGTTTATCCAGGAATTCTTTCGCCTTGATTTCTGAGGAAAAAAAGAGCGTCTGGCCTTCCCAGTAAATTTTCAGTTGTGCTGGATTAATTAAATATACTTGGATATTTTTATCCTGGAAAGGCTTGATCATTTGCCTCAATCTCCACCTCCTCTCCACTGTAGCATGACAAAAGTCGGGGCGCACAAAAGGACACCCCCGCTTGATCTTTTTGACTCAGGCCTGGCTTTTTCTGCAATTGCCTGGCGAAGCAGAAAGTTTCCAAAATAGACTAGAATCGCACGGGGCCTTGAGTCTTCTTTCAGTGGATACCTTGGCTTAAAAGGGGTGCGGTGAGCCCGCTGAACTTCATGCGACCAGTTCCAATCAGTAAGTTCTGGAAATGCATCCTTAAATGTCTTGATTATGTAAGCCCTAGTGTCCGATCCCCCGCTTCCTTCCGGGACCCCCAGTACGCGAAGATTATTCCTCCTCTGCCTATTCTCGTGGTCCTCCAGCTTCCATTGAATGTCCTTCAGCTGGGCGTCATGTTCTTCCGTCTTTGCTTGAGTGCCTGTAAAATCTGACTCTGCCGTAACCATTCTAGCCTCCAGTTCAGACATACGATCCCCAATGATATTACATGATTTGGCGAGTTTCCTGACAACCCCTTGCATCTTTCGCATAGCGGACTGCGCTTTCCGGCTGTCCTGACGTGTCTCCTCTCTGTGAATCAATATTGCCTGGTATATAGCATCTAATGATGGGGAATCTTGATTGACTACTGTGTTGGTCTCACCTAAGGGGGAACCTGCCAGTTGAGTAGTCAGAGTATAGTCCCAATTTAGGTCTTTGCCTCCCAATCTTTGTGTGTTGGATTTCCGTCTTCGTTTCCGGGCTGTGCGAGCTTGAGCTCCTTCGCTGCCTTCCAGATCGCTTTCAATACTGCTAAGATCAGAGGAGGAGTCGAGACCATCCTCTGACCATCCTGCCCCTTCAGAAACTGAGAAGAAACAATCACTAGGCTCTTTATCGGGGTCTGCTTTATTAATTTTTTCCCTCTCCTCTTCGCCTTGCTGCTGAATGGCTGATGTTAGTACCATCGGTTGATTGCTTTTGCTTTTATTTTTGCTTCCTGGCTTTTCTACCTGTGCAGATGCTCTCAGTGTTAGATTTTTTAATTGGGAATTGAACACCAAGCAGCCGCATCTCATCTTCGGTCGATGGGGGCTCTGGATTGGGGCATATTTGTGACTCATCTTATCTGCAAGTGTTTGCTTTCCAGCTGATGGTATTCTCAAGTATCCAAATGGGAAGCATTATTGATCGATTGGAAGGCCAAATGCATATACGCATCCCCTCCTATTCCTTTGTTGCCCAGAGTTCTCTGCAAAGTGAGAAGGAGCACCATGCAAAGTAATATACGCATCCCCTCCTATTCCTTTGTTGCCCAGAGTTCTCTGCAAAGTGAGAAGGAGCACCATGCAAAGTAATACTAATAGCAGCGGTGTGGCCGAGACAATGGTTCTCAGCACTTTCGAAAATGTCTGTCAAAACTCTAGGTCTGTTTAAGCTGGTTCCTCCTCATCTGTCATTGCACAATATTCAGATTTTGCAACCCGAGCCTTACTCCTCACGAGTTAGAATTGAGTGTATTGATGGTCTGGATGATTGTTGTAAGACATTATAGGCAGTGGTGCACCTTCTACTCTGAAATCTATGAAATGCAACGAAAAAAGTTTCACAACTGTGCTCTTTACAAGACTCTTTGCTCTTAAACATGTTTCATTTCCAATCTTTATCTTCTGTATCTGATGAAGTCAGGGCTGCATTATTCTTGGGCAGAGTACTTTTGGCAGGCAGCTCACGCACATGAGAAGATCAGTTAGTTATGCCTTCATTTTTGTCAGTGAGGATTTTTAAATAATTACTAAAAGATCTGTTTAGAATGTAACCATCAGTGGCTAGAACATCACCTTCATGGGAATTAAATACAGTTATGGTGGCGTTGATAGAGCCTCTATTTGAGCCTATTCACAGATTTACAGATAATCATTTTTGTCCTGGAAGACAGTATTTGTTTGGCTTTTAATTGGCAGAATGGTTTGACAATGATGCTCTCTCTAGTAGAGAACCATATCTATGTTTTTACAAAGACAAAATGATTCTCAGAACTAACTTCAGATTAACCCTGAAGGTGTCATCTTCTTTTCATATGAATAAACAAATTGTGCTATCAAACGTTTTTCCAAATCCTACAGTGATGAGGTCATTGCATTCCCTAGATGCTTGAAATTATATCTTGAGCAGACTGAACATTCTTACAAGACTGAATAACTCTTTACAACAATTTGTCATGTAAATAGGAGTCCCTTAACTAAACAGACTTGCAAAATGAATTGTTTCGTGCATTATATTGTTTCATTAGACTATGAACAGATCTATCAATGGCAGAGTTTGAGCTCATTTTACAAGAGGGATAGCTAATCTGTTTTCTGGTATCAAACTGAAGAACATATGTGATACGACAGCATGGAAGTCAATGCATGTATTTGCTAAATGTGACTGTATTAAGATGAATGCAGAAGCGAAAACAGCAGTAGGACAAACGGTTTTAATAAGGTAGGGCTCGTTCCCCCTTCCTAGATGTTTGTCAAAACTGTTACTGGTTTTGAATTTTATAGTCAAGCATATGAATCTATGACAGATCCAATGTTGAAGAAGAAATAGTTATCTGTAACTCCAGTTCTTCAGTTTTCATAGATTCACAAGCAACTCTCCCTCCTCTCCTCCTATTTAGTGAGACTCATATGTGCATTCCTCCAAGCTTACAAGCTTAAAAAATCTAGCAGTTGGACCTTCAGAGGGGAGTAGAGAAGGATGCCTCGCCCTCTGATTGGCCAGAGTTACAGTTATAAAAGGATGTTAATAGGATATGTCATCTCTGGCTTTTCCAACGTTGTTGTGGATAGGTACACTGCTGTTGAACATTGGTTATCAAAAATGAGTAATTGGAGTTACAGGTAAGTGACATTTTCTTCTTGTAATATCCTCAGAATCACTTTTGTCTAGGTGGTGGGGAACCTCTTACTCCAACTCAGATTGGCTCTTAGTATCCAACGGGCAGATCTTCCTGTTGCCCACTTGATGTTCAAGGTAGACTACAAATTACTGCCCTACCTAGTACTTGGTTGACTTGATGGTTAGTTTCAGCTCCTGTATTCTAACCAACACCTTTCCTAGGTACCTCGGGTAGTGCTCCCACAAATTGCTAAAGATATCAGTGTTGTCAAGTTAGGCCACACAGAGCTCTTCAAGTCAAGTCAAGTCAAGTCAATAGCATTTATAAAGCACACGGCTACCACCTACGGCGGTGTCCCGGCGCTGTGAGGTTAAAGCAGTTGAAGGGAGGGCATGAGGCTAGGACAGATCAAACAGCCAAGTTTTCAAGGAACTCCTAAAAAGGGATTCGGACTCAGCCTTGCGCAGGTGAATGGGCATCTCGTTCCAGAGGGCGGCTGTTCTAACTGCAAAGGCACGCCCTCCCAACCTTGCTCTCCGAAAGCGGGGAGCACGGAGCAACGACTGAGAGTTTGAACGCAGAGTTCTATTCTGATGGTATATCTGGAGTCTCTGCCTAAGATAACCAGGCCCACAGTCTCTAGTCGCTCTAAAGGCCAAAGATAAGGCCTTAAATTGAATTCTCCTTTTTACCGGCAGCCAATGTAGACTGCGCAAATGAGGGGAGATATGGTGCCGAAGGGGTACCTTTCTTATAAACCTAGCTGTTGCATTCTGGACTGTCTACAGCCTTTGAATAAGATAGGCCGGAAGGCCCAGATACAGGCTGTTAGCGTAGTCCAGCTGAGATGTAATCAAGGCATGGACAATGGTGGCCCGACAGTCCATAGGCAGGAGATGGAGAAATCTGCGCAAAGATTTAAGTTTCCAGAAGCACGCTCTGGATACTTGGCCGATCTGGACCTTAACAGACAGTTCAGAATCGAATCTAAAGCCTAGGTTTCTGACCGAAGATACAGGAGTGGGAGGAGGATTCAGTTGCGACGGCCACCAAAGGTCAGCTAAAGGGGGTGAAGGCTGGTTAAAAAACATCACCTCGGTTTTATCCGTGTTCAGTTTAAGACAGTTGTCTGTCATCCAAGAGGAGATCTTAGTAAGGCAAAGCCTGAAATTGTCAAACGCAGCCCTCGTTGTAGCTGAAAATGAGAACACCAGTTGTGTCAAACCCTGACATAATACAGTTCACCATACACCATAAACATATAGAGGCCATCCAGCATTGTAATGCATTCTTCTCCTTGGCACCAATGTGATCTGTCACTAGGCGCTATTCAGATCAAAGATACTGAAGAAACAGGCAGCACTCAACAGGCCAATCAGCTTGTAGAATAGGCTGTGTTTCTTCTTGATCATATCATTGAGGGCTCCATAGTCCAGACAAAAGCATAGGTCTGTGGGCCTTTGCTTTGGAACCAACACTACTGAGCTAGCCCAAGGACTATGGGAACTCTCAATCAATCTCAAGTCCATTATCTTAGCAACCCCTTCCTTGATGCCGTCTTGGACCCAGTCTGGCATCCTATAAACCTTACTCTTTGCTGGCAAGCTATCCCCTCTGTCCGTGCCATGTACTCAGACAGGTCTCAACCCTAGGGTCAATGAGAAGAGATGGGAAGATCATCCTAGTGCCACTCCACACTCTTCTTGCTCCTTAGGAGTCAGGTCAGGGACAAATTGTAATCCTTCTACAGAGCCATCCTTCTCATTGCTGTGAGATAGATTGGGGAATGGATCACTGTCCTTCTCAAACTACTCTGTCTTTTCTAAAATGTTCACGGTAGTCTTTACAGAGATATGGTTATAGCAGGTTCACATGGAATGCCATCCTTTTTTCCATGTGGCACCTGTGGTTCTGTACCAGCATAAGCGGTCCATATTTCTTATCCTCCAAAGCACTGGGGCAAATGGGCTTCGGCAGCTGACCCTCCTGGCACCCAGTCAGCATTGCTTTCTAGTTCTACCAAGCCATCAGCTCTAGGCTTGCCTGAAGGTTTTCTACCCTTGCATGTACTGTTGCCAGTCACATACTCCACTACACCCTTCTTGTGTGACTAGGAGGTTCTTTCACAACCTTCTATAACTAAGGTGAGAGAGCCAGGCACACGCCGATCAAGCAAAAGTTAGAAGAAGCTGTACCCAACTCCTTTTTGCAGAATTTTCCTGTAGACAAATATGAGGCATAGCAGATGATCCCATTTTCTTCTGAGGTACTCTGACAGAGTTACTAGCATGCTGTTAAGGGTATTGTTAAACCTTTCTACCACCAACCCATTGATTTGTGAATGGTATGCTGTAGAGAACTGGTAGGTCAAACTTGCATCCACATCTCTTTCATATAAGAGGAGATGAACTTTGTTTCTCAGTCGGAAATTGTTGGACATGGCCCTTCTTAGGGAGATTTCCCTAAAACATTTTGCTTTTTGCCTTCCTGGTTTTTGCCAACTCTCTTTTCCTGACCTTAGGACTCTGGGCACTTTCCCACTGTATGCAGCACGAACGTGCGCATGCCCTTCCTGCACATGTCAAGATAGGGAGCTTACTTAATTGGGTTAGGTGTACTTGTGAGTGCCCTGTACAGAGGTCCACCTCATACCCAGGGCGATTGCGACACTGGCTAGTAGGGGGGACACCTCACTGATTGTGCTACCCACCTGAATAGCCTGTCAAAAATGTCTCCTACCCAAGGTGGCCAGTCTCACTCCATAGCCAGCCCTGACGGGGCTGTTCACTACCACCAAACCGGGGTAGGTGAGTGGCCGGATAGGTACATTTGCGTGTGCACTGCCTATGTAGGAATGAACCCCCATGTGGGTTTTCCCTACTTAGGGAGTTGGCTCTTTCAATGGAACACTTCCTGGGTATGGCCGTTTCTCTTGTTAAGTCTTTAGGACTGGGGGCACTTTCCCACTGTAAGTGCAGTGTGAAAGTGCGTGCGCCCTTCCTACATCCGTTAGAAAATGGTGCTCACCTGAGGTTTCTAAAACATCAGTCAGGTCTGCCATGGCTGGCCTGTGGGTGAACACTCGTACCGATTATGTTTTAGACCTGGGTCCGGCCTGCCATTGCAGGCTGGTGTGTGCACTCGCACCAAGGGTGCTCGTAAATACATGTCCAGCCTGCCATTGCAGACTGATATGCTTTTTCCACCGATGGTGCTCCTAAATACTTGTCCAGCCTGCCATTGCAGGCTGGTATGCGCTTTGCACCGATGGTGCTCCTAACTAAGTGTCCAGCCTGCCATTGCAGGCTGGTTTGTGCTTTGCAACGATGGTGCTCTTAAAAACGTGTCCAGCCTGCCATTTCAGGCTGGTATGCGCCTTGCACTGATGGTGCTCTTAAATACGTTTCCAGCCTGCCATTGCAGGCTGGTTTGTGCTTTGCAACGATGGTGCTCTTAAAAACGTGTCCAGCCTGCCATTTCAGGCTGGTATGCGCCTTGCACTGATGGTGCTCTTAAATACGTTTCCAGCCTGCCATTGCAGGCTGGTGTGTGCTTTGCACTGATGGTGCTCTGAAAGGTGTGTCCAGCCTGCCATTGAGGCTGATGAACGCAATAGCGCATTTACTCAGACTGGCCTGTTTAAGTCACTAGCCATCCTGAGAGGACCTTTCACCTCTACCCGAGTACCCCGAGGGTACGTCTTAAGGGGTGAAGCAAGTAGAATGTGAAAGTCAGGGCAGGTACACATGTGTCCCCTGCCCAGGTTGTGAGGAATACCCATGTGTGTTTTCACTGCCTATGAGGTTTGCTCTTCCCATAGGCTAACACAGGGAAATGGTTGAAATCACTTCAGACTGCAGTAGTGGATTGCAGTGGAGCAACCTCATGATGTTTCATATCACTGGATTCAAAGCGACAACCTCTACTAGAAAATGACCATTTCTGTGCTCTAAACTCTGTGTGCCTTGGGGCATGGCTCCAGTCCACACTGGAAGTTGAAGGGAGCACATCTGGGATTTCCCCAGCGACAGCTATAAAACACTAGTCATGCAACTGGAACGACAGACCTCTGCCATTTGCGGGTCGATTGTAGAGATTGAAGGTTGAGGTTTTGACACTTGGCTATCAAGGCAGATCATGTTCCCACTAAAGATAAAGATCTACATTCCACGGCCTCATGGCAGACAGGACTGAAATTTAGGGTAGTCATCTGTAGTTCAAAGGGAGACTCTTTGACCCACCCCCAACTTCATAGGCATGCTCCAGTATAACTACTGGTGCCATACTTCAGCACGGGGTGAGATACGCTTATGGGGATGAAGGACCGGAGAACCTGGACTACGTGGTGCACATTACTAGAGGACTCTGTTGTGCACAAGGAGGATTACTGCCATTGAAAGGGACCACCTGCCCTTCTTAAATAGTGACTGGCCTGGGACGACTACCTGCTGCTGCGTGGCACCCTGAAGTGTACTCTCCAAGGGCTTGTCGAGCTTGCCTCCTGTTCTCTCAGAGGTCTCAGGGACATCAAAGATCTCCTAAGAGGGACTCACACCATCTACCTGTGACACCTGAAGCGCGGTGCCCTCTGAAGGGCCCATATCGTCTGCTGGATTCCAACTGGTAGCGTGGCGTGGGTATGGACCTAACAACTGTGCCTAGAGACCAGATTGCCTTGCGCGGAGCCTGAAGTCAGACCCTAAACTAAGGCATGTGGCCCCCCCCTTCATGAGGACCTTGGCATGCATAAGCGTGTTGTGGGTAGTGAGCGGATTCACAGTTTGCAGGACCCAAGTGGTCCGCTTAGTCAATCGCCCCTCATCTCTCTCGTGCGACACGCTGACGGCATGCTCATTGCGTGCAGTGTCCAATTCACAGATTATGACCCTCAGAGGTGGGGGCGTAACCATAGTAGTGCCTTCTTCTACCTCTTGAAGCATTGCTGAACTTGTGCCTGTGTGTGTGACTGGAATTGTCTTGTGCGACCAATATTGACGTGCACCGGGCGTTGTGCCTCATTTAAACGGAGGCATGTAATTTGCAACTCTTCGTTTTGCGTGTGACCGGAGCTGTCTGGTCTGGCCAACATGGACGTGCACCGGATGTTGTGCCTCATTTCCAAGAAGGTACAGATTTTGCAACTCTTTGTTGTGTGTGACCGGAATGGCCTGGTGCGACCCATATCATGGCGCACCCGACGTGCCCAGATTCCCTGGGTGCAACGCTGATCAACATGTACCTGACAAGGCGTTCCTCCTTCCAAAAGCCCCTTCGCTTCATTCTCCATTCAACTACTGTTGCCTTACTTGGCCATCAGCATGGTGGACCATCTGCCCTCTCTTCACCGAGCCTTCCCCGACAACACAGTGTTGCCAGGTAGTATTGCCTGGCTCAGGCCTGGATGGTGAGTGATTGGCTGGGCTAGAGGAATGCTTACGAGCACAATCAGAAGCGGGTCAAGTGACTGCATGTCTTTTCCCCCCTGTGCTTTTCAGAACTGGGCTGGTGCCGCAAGGCCCTTGGGACACCCTTTAACGTGGCCGTCTATTGCCCTCGGCCCGTGTCTGCTCTGCCTCCTGTGGGTGAATTGCTTGAGTAGTTGCCAAACCCCTTTTGCCGACTGCCTCCTAATTGACCTTGCTGCCTACCCCCACATGCTTCCTGGGACCCTGACTAAGAGTGACTTCAGCCATGTGCGGCCTTGTGCCCTGGGGAGGGACCGGGGGAGGGAGGGTGTCTCCAATCTGTGGGTGTAGGATAGTTGGGGTGAGTTGGAGTGCGGAGGAGACTTGGGGCCACAGAGTGTGCAGTGTATAACCAATTGACCTACTGGGTATCAGTGCACCGCATTAGGGTGCAGAGTGCGTATGTGTGTGAGCGCTTTCGTACAGTTGTTTGATATCCATTGCACCACATAGCGGTGTGGAGTGAGTGTGTGTGTGGGGAAGTGTCAGTGAGGAACCGCCCGTGATTCACAACACTGGATGGCGGTTTGCGTGATACATTGATTTCTTGCCAGAATAGCATTAAATGTAACATTAGTTTTACCCGTGCAGCTGCTAAAAAGTGTTATAATTTGTGGTATGTACATATTTCTGATATTGTTGTGATCTGGGGTGCACCCTATAGCTGTGTGGTATTGAGTAATAAGAATTACTTGGGTAGTCCTGGGGTGGACAACGTATTGCACCGCATAAGGGTGCGGAGTGGGGTGTAATTTAAACACGTCTGGGCCTAGTACTGCTAGTAATAATTCCTAATGTGATTTATGTCCAGAAACATGATGCTTATGTTGTGTTCATTATGTATGTTGAATTCAAATGTTATTTACATACATCACGTGTGAAGTCTCTTTTGTGATGCTAAAGGTATTTATCGTGAGTGAGTGCTGTGCCAATGCTTTACACATCTGTGGTAAGCCTGACTGCTCAGTGCCAACCTACCCAAAGGTGAGTGCAGGTTATACGGTGTGTGTAATAACCAGCCCCTGACGGGAGTGGTAGGTTCTGCCTGCCTAGGGTACTGCCTCAACCAACCAGAAAGTGCCATTTCCAACAGAAACATCTTAGAAACCTGTGAAACGATCCCTAGGGGTGCTGGCCCTCATTACCTTCATGCACATATGATATGTTTCCCTTCTCTCTGTACCAGTCCCTGGGTATGGTTGCATCTTTAACATTAGATACTATATGTAGTAATGGCTCCTGAGTCCACATGCTTCAACTGCTGTAGTTGTAATCTTTGAACTATTTAGGAGTCTCTACTTAATTTTGGACCCAAATTTTATAGTATCTCTATAGATTAGACTTCATGTGCCTAGAACATTGACTATCCCACTTGTATGTCAGGGCAACTCCTCTCAGCCAATCTACAATTGAGGGTTTATTGGGTGAAACCCATTCTTTTTTTACAAATATCACGGCAAGTTAGTAATATTAAATAAGACGTCAGGTTCTACATGTCATTGCCTCCGAGTCTGTTCCTTTCTCTTTATTTATTGCCAAATAGAATAAGGGTTGGGCTTACCTTGACTGGATGTTGTAAAATATTTGGAAGTACATAACATGTGAAAGTTGTCAGCTGCTGGGGTACCACACTTCTTACAGACAACCTCATGTCCAGTATATCCTGCGAATTGTAAAGAAATGATTCTTTTTCAGTGCAATGGAACTGGCAATTGCATAAGGAATATGTATAGATATTTGTCATAAATTTTCCAGCTCTCCTCCTGGCAACCATCCTTCCCAAATTGCATATGGTGGTTTCCTTTTTGCCTCATCTGCTGACCAAAGTTCCTCATACCATTTCACCACCACCTCCTTCTGTGTTTTAATACTATGAAAATTCATTTCCCTATCCATCTGATTCTGTGGACCCCAATTTAGGGTAGTGCGCCACGTTGGCAGTTGTAAATAATTATATCTTGATATGGTTCCAGTAACATCATCTTCCAGAGCATGCCAATATGTTAACGTTGTTTCCTCCATTATATCTTCCTAGCACAGAATTCCCGCTTGCTTCAAGGACCGACTAATATAGTCTTTCATAAAATCTATTGTTCCAGGGGAAAGGATGTGGCGTAATAACCAGAGCTGCCGACTTTTGAACTGGGGAGCCGGGTATGAGTCTCTGCGTTGATTCAACATCCTGTGATTCTGAGCAAATCACTTAATCTCCCCGTGTCTACAAAAAATCAATGTGTCCTTGTGTAATGTAACCAGTGCTCATGTAAAGCGCTCCAAAACCTACGGGTTGAGTTCGCGTTATATAAAACTGCAAAAAAAAAATCCCCAAATCAATGATTTTATACTGTAGTAAGGTATACCCCATTTAAATCTAATATCCTACCAAATTTTGGCACTTGTCTGAAGTACCTTAAGGCGCACCTTTTTAAAAACAATTAGGCGCACCAAATTTATATAGAAAAGTTCTTTCTGGACTTGCATCTATTTATTTTTTTTTTAAAACATATTTTATTCGTCAATTTGCACATATAACGCAGGGCTCTGCACACCAGAGACATCTGCCAAATCAGACTGAGCTTAGGCATTATAACAATCGACTTTTGTTTTGCCAAATCAACTGTGCATAACAAAAACACATTAAATAATACTAATTCCCCCCCAACTCCCTCCCTCCCTCCCTCACCCCCCCTAAAGATCGCACTGATACCACAGACTCTCAGCCACCGCCTTGATGTATATACAAATATCCTTAACACCAATATACTCGCCCTCCCAGCTACCCCCTCCCCTCCACCTTCACAGACCCAGAATCTCAACCCGATAACTAAGGCTCCACCCTCGCTGGCGGTTCCAACCATAGGCCCCGGTACTCCGCCCATCGTTGCCATATCTTATAATGCTTACGCGGGCATCCCCTTGCTACAAAGATAGGTTGCTCCAGTCCCATACAAAAATCTAATCCATTTTTCCAGGCAGCCACCGATGGGGCCCGCACCGCCTTCCACCCCTTAGCAATGTCTCGCTTCGCCAGTGTAAAGCCCAACACCAAGAGATGTCGTTTGCATGCGTTACCACTTATTCCTGCCATAACATGCAGCAGGGCCAACTGCGGTGTGCGTGGAAGCTCCCATTCCAAGACTTCAGAAAGACATGTGAACACCCCCCTCCAAAAGCTATCCAGCGATATGCACCCCCAGACTGTGTGTATGAAGGTACCCTCCTCCCGTCCACAGCGGAGACACTCCGGAGAGGCAATCAATCCCGCCCGCCACAACCTTGCTCTAGTAAAATAGACCCTGTGGAGGTATTTGAACTGGATCAGGCGGAGTCGCATTGCTATAGCCGCCCCCGCGGGGCTGCCAGGGCTTCCGTCCAGTCTTCCTCGTCCAAACCGCCCACATCTCCCTCCCAGTCCCCCGGAGCTTCTGAAGTGCGGGGGAGCAGTGAGTGACCAGGGACTGGTAGATTTGGGAAATCTTCTTTTCTTTTAGGTCCCCCATAAAAACTTTAGCTTCTAAAGGGCTAAATTCAGGGAGGGATTCCAGACCCCGCAGACTGGGGGACAGGGCATGTCGGAACTGAAGGTATCGATAGAATTGTGACTGCGGCATGAGGAACTCCTTCTGGAAATCCCGAAAGGGCTTTAGTGTCGTGCCCCTCAGGACATCCCCCAGGGTGGAGACACCAATGTTGTCCCATCCCTGAAAGCCCGAAAGGGCCGCCAATTGGGGCAAACGCCCATTATTCCACAGTGGGGTCTCCTGAGTCAGTACATTCCACCAACCCATGCGCCGCAATGCTTGTCTCCATATCAAAAAGAGCACCCGTGTGGCCGATGGCAACGCACCCCGCAGCTGAGCCGAGTACAAAAGCGTATGTAGTGTGTGGCGTCCCATAAGCTGTCGTTCTAGCGCATACGCCGGGTCTCCCCTATCACCGTACCACCATTCGACTTGCATCTATTTTTAAAGATCGTAGCATCTGCCGTCTACTAGACTGATCTGGGTAGGGACTTAACATTCTGCAGTTTTTAAACTGGAAAACCCAACAATACAGTGAGAGGTCTGACAGCAAAAAACTGCCATTTTCGAATTTCCTTTCCAATTTTTTCCAGGACAGACGAGTTCTCTCGGAAGCCCAAATGAAGTTTGAAAAGTTGCCCTGTATTTTAGAAATGTGTTCTCTATCAATCTTTAATGGTATGCAATTGTACAGGAAAGTTACCTTTGGGAGAGTGGTCATTTTAATTAAATTGTTCCTCCCATTATTGGTTAGTGTGAGGTTTAGCCATTTTTTTCAGTAGAACATCAATTTCTTTAGAGACCGTAATTACATTTCTAGATGTATTTTATGTATGTTATGAGTTCTTATTATTTTCAGGTATCCTATTTCCTTCACACCACCTTTACTGGTAGCTTCTAAGAGAGCAATCTGATAGAGACTTCTAGCTGCAGATTACTTACCTTTGAATTTCCCAGGCGTCAGACTGGATCCAGAAACTTTTGCGTCAGCAGTACTGCTGCGCGCCGTCAGGTTGCTCCGCTCAGCTCTGCGTGGCGTCATTGGTACCGGATGCGACGTCATGGTCACCTATATAGGTGCCACCCAGGCACGCAGACGTCAGTTCTTTTCTTTCCGTGCCAGTTAGCGCTGATCAGGAGAAGTGCTACCCCTCTGTCTCTTTTTGAAAGACGTTTTATCGAGGAATATTTCTTTGTGTCAAGGGATGACAGGGATGTTGCAGGGACTCTACGGAGTCACAGAACTATGCTTGGCATTATGGGACCTTAGTAGGCAGGGACAGAGCCATCCTACCACCTGAGAACCCATGAGCCTGTGACCGACTAGCTATAGTGTCTCACTTGCCCTCCTACTCACTCATAGACGAACAAGTGATTAGACACCCAAGAACACAACACTCCCGACCCTCTCAGGAATCACGGTTGCAGGACACACCCTTTCGCTCTCACACTCGTACTAGTCCACAATGAGTTCTGACAGACACGAGGAAAGTTTAAAATGTTAATTTTATTATCGAGCTCTAGTATGCAGTATATGTGCCACAACAAGTAGGAAAATGCCTAACACAAATACGGTTAGAATAGCAAGTCGTCTGTAAATCATAAATGGAGCTGTCATTATATACGACAGTGTAGCCTAACCTCCCTCCCCTTCTATAGAAGCAACTTGATTATATATCAGAAAATCTCTAGGTGTTAGCAGCAGACCCCATACGTCAGTATACACAGATAAAAGCTCTACTTCTCAAATGCTGTCATGATCTTTTCCCTGGAAAGGTCCCTCTCTAAGTGTGTGTTACCTATCTGTGCACACCTATATGACAAAAAGTACATGTTCACCAAAAACAGCTGCTTTTGCGTGCTTTGTCTAGGTGCTAGGGCCTGACCAGAACAGAATAACAAGGGGCATTGTTGTTCAACCTTGTGTACATGTTCAGACTAAATCCCAGGAAAGAACAGAGCGCAAAAACAACAGCATGTTCTGTGTGAAAGTACATTGTGGCACAAAGCAAAATATCTGTAAGGTAACGTGTGCAAAGCAGAGGACAGTCCGCAACGTGCTCATGCTAACATAGGGAAAATGACAATGGGCCTGCATGGGACCTATAACACTAGAAGGGTAGGTTTTAAATTGTGTGGCACCTGTCACTGCGCCATGTTGGTCACCGACCCACACTGTGTGTGCTTATGGTGTCTCAAGCGACCACGACTCGAAGTCGTGCTCGAACTGCCGGGCCATGGCACCCAAGGCCTTGAGGGAATGGTCTATGTACCTCCTTGCATCCCAGCAGTCAACGCTATCGAGAGCGACTCCTCAGAGGCCTGATTGAAGAAGAGAAGGTTGCGGGACCGTTCTAGGAGCCCCAAGTCCTCTTCGTAGCACTCAAGATCCTCGGACACTCGGGGAAGAGGCACAAGAAGAAGTCTACGCGGATTCCGACTTCACCTCATCCGTTGAAGATTGACGTGATAAAGGAGGAGCACCAACGTTCCAGACACGGTTCTGCGGAGCTGGAGCCAGGTTTGCATCCACGCCTCCCCCCGTTTCTGGGAGCTGGAGCGACCCCCACTCAAGTACAAGAGTTTTACGAAGCCATGCACCAAGTATTTGAGCGGGCTGACCTCTCTGGTGCGCATTCGGGCCCTATGGGGTCAGAGGAGGCCCACCCGGTTCCATGCTGACGGCTCCGGGCTCGGCGGGGTCTCATGGATCCAATCCTGGATTCGGATCAGCGCCGGTCTTGCCAACGGGACGTTCCCCAGCACCAGTCTCGAAGTTGATGCCCCCGGCACCGCTGGCACCCACAGGCAGTGCCAGCCCCATTCTGATTCCCGACAACTCGGGAGTTGGATCGACGTCGACTCCGGTGCCGACGGAGCCCAGAGACTCTGAGTCGTTACTTGTACATGTTGTAGATGTTTCAGGCATGGTAGTGGCTCTGCTCTGGGCACTCCCAAGGGTTATCTTTCTGCTCTATCCGCTTTTCTGCGGTTGCCTCTTTATTCAAGTCCCCCATTGTAAATAGGTTCTTGAAAGGGCTTGTACATATGTTCCCCCCTACGCCCTTTATAATGCCTCAGTGGGATGTTCTTGTACATATGTTTCCCCCTACGCCCTTTATTATGCCTCAGTGGGATCTTAAACTAGTACTCACTTACCACATATGCCCTCCTTTTGAGCTGCTATATAATTGTCCCCTCCAGTTGCTCTGCATCAAAACAGCATTCCTAGTGGCTATTTCACCTGAGAGCCATGAGAGTTACCCAGTTTGAACAAGCCACAGCTTCCTTGTTTAAATGTTCCGCGACGTTAGGCTCTATGCCTTTAGACACCATCACCACCATTTACAAACCCAGACCCATACCGATAGCCACCTATTGTGCAGGGGTGTGGGGTTATAATGACCACTCCCACCTCCAAATTAGTGAAAATAAATTCCTGCACAGATTATCATCTCACTCCAGTGCAGCGTTTCTACTCTGACAGCCCACGAGGAATTGGGGCTTTGGTATTTGAGAGATATTGTGAGATTAGCACCAACTATGTTGTGGTTATCAATCTGGTCCAGACCCGAAGCAGTGATAACGCAAACAGTCATTACTGACTGTATCAATCTGGCAGAAGCACATAAATTTTAATTGCTGCCATATGTTAAAAAAACGAGCTAAGAGTCATCAATAGAACCGATTTGTTCGATAACCCATCTAGCATCACCCAATCAATGAGATTAGCTGTGAAAGACGAACTCCTAGGGTATATAGCAGTGGAGAGGAAAGAGGGCGAGCTCAAGCAGAGGTTGGTGGCTTCTTATCTCCCATTTTGCTCAACACCTGCCATTGAGCCATATTTACTTAAGATGTCCCACCACCAAAAAGTTTATCTATTAATTTTCAGGCTGGGTCTGGCTCATTTCCTGGTGTCTTACCCCTCCAATGCATATGCCGATAAAGATCTGATGTTGTGCCCATGTAATTCAACTGTCGTCAATCACAAATACATATGATGTTCTTTTGTGATCTGTATAAAGACCAAAGATCTCGGCTATTAAGACCATTACTGAGGGATTGAAGTATGAGAAAATTTAAAGAGGCAATGGAATATTTACAGCTATTGCAAACTGGTAAGAAATGTCTCACTATCTATAGATTTATTGCTTCTGCTGTAAAAGTCAGGAGCATCATTGAGAAATAGAGGAAGTGCTATGGTCGACTTTGTCTTTTGTAAAAATGTTCCCTCTTTTAACTTGGTTTTAATGAATTGCAGTCTGTAATTTTAAAGATATTTATGCACTTTATTTACTAATGTTAGATTTGTCTTGTTTGATTTTGTGTATGTCATAGGAACTTTAAATGTTTACATTTTTATGATGTGCTTTTATGGTTTGTTTTTAAACAAAATAAATCTTTTATTGATTGATTGATTTGATTGATTGATTGATAGTGGCTATTTCATCTGCCCGGAAGGTGAGTGAGCTGCAGGCTTATCATCCAAGCCTCCCTATCTCATGACATTCCCGGATAAGGTGGTGCTTCACACCCAAGCCTCTTTCCTTCCTAAGGTGGTGACCCAATTCTATTTGGGTCAGTCAATCACACTGCCCACATTTTTTGCTCCTCCGCAACCCTCTAAGGAAGAGGAGCGTCTACATCGTCTGGACCCAAAAAGAGCGTTGTCGTTTACCTTGAGCGCACAAAAGAGTCCCGGGTGGACGACCAACTCTTCGTGGGTTATTTGGGAGCAAATAAGGGTCAGGCAGTGCAGAAACGAACCATTTCGCGCTGGGTTATCTGTATCGAGATTTGCTACGCCCTGGCTAAGAAGCAGCCTCCTTACTACAAGCCCATTACACCAGGGGGAAGGCTGCAACCTCTGTGTTGGCTCGTGGAGTGCCAGTCCTGGACATCTGCACGGGCTGTACTCATTTGCTAAACACTGTTGCCTGGACAGTCAGGTCACTGGTCTAGAAATTTGTCTGCAACCCACCACCAGGAAGTATGGCTTTTGGGTATCTCTTCAGTGGTAAGGAATCTGCAGCTAGAGGTCTCTATCAGATGAACAAGTTACTTATCATCGGTAACACATTATCTGGTAGAGACAACATCTAGCTGCAGATTCCTTACAGACCCACCCATGCCTCCCCACTCTGCAGACTCATTTATAGGGCTAGGGGTGCTCTCTTCACAGGGCCCTAGTTTTGACACACACTAGTCAATTCACTTCATGGCTCTGCGCTTCTGCCATGGAAAAAGTGAAAAGTAACTGAAATCCGCGCGCCTATATAGGTGACCACGACGTCACATCCGGACCCAATGACACCGACGATGATGCCACGCTGAGCCGAATGGAGCCATCGGACGGCACGCAAGGGTACTGTTGGAAAGTGCCCCTTTTTGCACGGCTACCCCCCACCTTCTGCCTGACATCTGATGCAACCTGACTTGATGTGCCCCGAGTCCCTCCCAATCAGGTTCCCAGGGCCTGTGTTCTTTCCCAAAACTCTACCTTGTACCCCGAGTGACTTATCCCTGGCCACAAGCGAGCACCTTTTAAAAGGTACCATGGGTACCAAGGGCACTGTGACCAGGGAAGGTCTCTAAGGGCTGCAACACCTATTGTACCACCCTTAGAGGCCTTGTACCTTAACACCCACACACTGCCAATGCAGGCTGCGTGTTTTGGTGCAGAGAAAAGTGAAGAGTCGACATGGCACTTATCCTTGTGTGCCATGCCTACTACCCACTGACTGAGGCCTAGGTAAGCCATCCCTCTAGCAGGGTGCACTAGTCCTCAGGTGAGGGTACAGTGGCATGAGCCCTATATCTCTACAGTGTCTAAGTCCATTCAAAGACATTGTAAGTGTAGTAAAGTCAACATAGTATATGGTCTGGGAATTTGTCATTACGAACACCACAGCTCCATGATGGCTTTACTGAAACCTGGGAAGTTTGGTAGCAAACTTCTTGGCACATTAAACCCACACTGATGTCAGTGTGGGATTTAATGTAAAATGCACTCAGAGCGCATCTTAGAGATGCCTCCTGAAAAACGACCAGCCCTGGTGAGGTTCCTCAATGGCTGCCCGCCATTTGCCACCACCAGACTGGTTTCTGGACCCCTGACTAGAGAGCCTCCACTCTCGGGGTCCAGAAACAAAGCCCATTCTGGGCAGAGGTGTCATGCCTCCTCCCCCAGGATGGGCTGGGTCCACGAAGGGGAAGCTTCAAAGACCTGCCACCTTGGGAAGATGTCCCTACCTTTTGCTGCCCCTATCAACTGGCTCCCACCAGTTCTGCCCCCCACTTTGGGCGAGAGAATCGGCGGGGGAGGCGAGGTGAAGCACACATCTCAGTCCCCTCCATCTTGAAGATGAGGGGACCCAGCCAATTAGGTAGAGGCTCATGCCCCCTCCCACTGGAGGGTGGCATAACAGGGGGTGTACCCACCCCAAGGAAGGGACCCATTGGTCCCGACCTGCACACCCCTTTTAACGCCCCTAAATTTAGTATTTAGTGGCAACCCTGAACTTTGCCTCCTCAGATTCGAGGAAGAAAGAAGAAGGACTGAAGAACAGTGCTGACCCAGGAAGAGGACACCAACTGCTTTGGCCCCAGCCCTACCGGCCTGTCCTGCCCCGACCTGCCTACAGTGACGAAAACGGCATGTCAGCAGCCCCCCAGAGCCCGGAGGACCTGCCCTGCAGACTGTCTCCCCTGAGCACCGGATTTGCTCAGCCAAGACTTCAATACCAGAACCCGGACCCAGGAAGCTCCACGGTTCTGCACAACCCCGCACCCGATACCCACGACCTGAGTTTGAGTGACCCAACCCCACGAGGAGATCTCCCCAGCGATCCTGACCTGGGATCTGGTGATCCCTGACCTCCCTCAAGCTTCAAGACGAAGCCTGCAGCCTCAACCTGAAGGGTCCCCCCTTCCACGACCGGAGCTGGTAAGAAGACCCGACGCCAAAAGACACCCCTGCACCCGACACCCCACAGCCTTTGGTGGCCCAACCGACGGTGTCCAGGCATCCCCTAAGAACCCAACATACCTCTCCAGCCAGTGGTTGCCTTCAGGAAGTCTCCCTGCCCGAGCCTGCAGCACCCTTGCCAAACCGAAGGTCTCCATAGGCAATCACAGGGTCCCCGACGTCTTCTTGGCACACTGCACCCGGCCGCTCCTGTGCCGCTGGTGGTGCAGCTCCTGTGCTGATTGTTGACTCCTACAGTGCTGACCTTAACCCAAGGAGCTTTGGGCCAGATGTATCAAAAAGACATTTTGCGATTCCCAAATAGCGATTATTACCGAATCGCTATTTGGTAATCGCAAAATGCAATGCAGGAAAAAAATAATAATAAAAATTGTGATTCGGTAATATACGCATTCGCAAATACAGATTCCCAAATAACGATTCTGTAATAGCGAATTCTCAAAATAAAAAAAAATAAAAAAAATAAAAATCGCAAAATTGGGAATCTGCTATTCCGATGCAGCTTGATGACCTCACAACCAGGAAGTGAGTTTCCACATGCTGTTTGAGTGCCTGAGGCTGTGTAGGAGACTGAGAGCAGGCGCACACCACTCAGGAGAACATCCAGAGTGCAGAGACAGGCACAAATACACAGCATGGCTTCACAGGAGAAGGTAAAGGAGGCTGCAGGACGCAAGAGAAAGCAAAAGTTCAGTGAAAAAGAATTGGAGGTCCTAATTGAGGAAATGGTGAAGAGCCATGAGCAACTGTTTGGGAAAAAATCCCTACACATCCCCGAGTCAGAGAAGAGGAAGATCTGGCTGGACATTCAAGCCAAAGTCAACGCTATGGGGGTCTGGTACGACTTGCGCTCAAGGGCAAAGGAGAAGGTGGCAAGCAGGCTTGCGGACGCCAAGAAGACCGGTGGAGGACCATCAACACAGCCGGTGTCCACCCCCCTTGAGGACTTGGTGGAGTCAACCCTACAGCCTGAATCCATCAGTGGTGTAGCAGACATCGACAGCTCAGCCACAGCCAACACCAGCCAAGGTAGGATGCATGCTAAAATACACCTGCCCCATGACTCACTAAAATCCGCACTTAGAAATAACATAATGAAAACGTTAAACTCTCACTCCAGTCCACATTTTGGTTACCACCCAGCAATGCATCATGGGAGATGCAGTCAGACACATAAGATAGGAAAACAATGATTCAAAGCAACATATCCGTTGAGACCCACCAGTAAATAACCAATTAAAACACACCATTTTGGTATACCAACTCAAGTACATTTCATTTTCAAATAACATTAAGCAGGACACACAATAAGTAGTTTTGTTATATTCACAGATGAACCTGCGCCACAGGGTGAAGACACACCAATAGATGAGCCAGAAGAGATCCAGGAACAGGCAGGGTAAGAAGAGACAGATACCACAACACCTGCACCAAGACCACCCAGGTACACTGTGGCTCCACTACAGGAGTTGGAGGTAGAAGGGGAAGATATCCAAGAACAGCCACAGTCAAGGCCAGATGAGCAGGCACAGCCTGAAGGTGATGAGTCGCACTTGCAGCGTAGCAACACCAATCGCAGGAGACGCAGAGCAAGAGCACACAGTGCTGCTGAGGAAGGAGAGGGATCCTCTGTCTTTGCTGGGCTGGAGGGCACTATGGTGAAGGTGCAGCGGCTGCAATTGAATAGCATGCGGTCAATGCAAAGGCAGCTGGTGTGTCTGAATCTTAACATGGCTGACATTAAGGACAGCATCAGGGAGATGAACAACACAGTGGCAGAGGGCCATAGGGCAAATGCAGAAAGTCTCAGGGACATGACAGCAGTGATTAAAGATCTCTGTACCACCATGCAGAGGGAGCATGCCTCCAAACGCTGTGAAAAGCACCCCCTTTTTAGCCGTTTGGATGGTTACACAAAGGCAGTTAACCGTCTGAGCAATGCCACAGCTGTCCTGTCCAGACGCACTGTGTCCATGCAGGTGGAAATGGCCCACTGCAGTAATGATGTTACCAGGGGATTGGTGCAGGTCACCACTGCTGTTGAACAACTACAGACAGCTACTATAGCTGGGACAAGTATACTGGGTGCAGGGGATAGTGAGGAGGCCTCCAGCCTCAGCAGCATTACTGCACCGGTGACTGAGCCCAGACGGGGGAGTGCAAGGCAAGGTACGGCATCCGAGGCCTCAACAAGGGAGGCCAGTGTACACAATGACCGCTCTAGTGCTGTGCGTGGCCGTAAAAAGTAGTCACTGGTGTGACCGAGACATGCCAATGGGTGAGGTAACCCATTGCATATGATGATCAGTGCTGAATGTTGTGCATGGTCAGTACAAATGCCATGTTGAGCTACAAAATTCACACAAGGCTGTGTGCACACAGTTTACCTGATGTTAAGGTGAATAAAAACACAGTTGAACAAAAGTTATGAGGTGCATTGTCTCATCATTAATCACGTAGAAATAATTGTGTGTTTTTTCATCACGTCTCAGTCTGCCATCTGCTTCATCTACACCACCTGCTGCTCTGCGAGGTGGACGTGGTTCATCCTCTTCATCAGACTCCGAATCTGTAAGGTCCAATGGTATGCCATTGGTTGTTGCTAGGTTGTGAAGCATGGCACAAGTGGCCACAATTTTGCAACAGATCTCTGGCCTATACTGCAGGGCACCTCCACTTTTGTGTAGGCAGCGGAACCTACTCTTCAGTAGGCCGAATGTGCACTCTACGACATTGTGCGTCGACTTGTGTGCAGCATTGTATTTCCTTTTACTCTGAGTTGCAGGATTAAGGTATGGTGTGAGTATGAAGGAGTGCACAGCATATGCACTGTCACCTACAGGATGAAAGGCAATAGATTAATCACTGTCCTATTTCTACAGATCCAAGGAGTCTGTCAGAGTGAGTTACATGAATTTACCTAGCAGGTATCCTTTGCCAAATTCACCCTGAGTGAGACGTGCGTATATTCCACTGTGTATGAATATGAACAAATCATGCGTACTACCAGGATATTTGGCCACTATGTCAGTTATTATGTGTGAGGCATTACATATGACCTGGATGTTGAGTGAATGAAAGGATTTCCAATTCCTAAACACAAACTCATTAGCTGAGGGGGGACAGATGGCTACATGTGTCCCATCAATGCACCCAATTACATGTGGGAATTGGGCTATCTGGTAGTAATCCAATTTGGTCTGCTGCAATACTTGTTGTGTAGTGGGAAATCTGATGTAATGGTGTATCCTCTGTACCATTGCATCCAAGAAAGCATTTAGGAAGCGTGAAACGCGACTTTGGGACACCCCTTCTGCTGCAGCTATCACCCCCTGGTAGAACCCTGATGCTAGTAGGTGCAGTGAACATAGGACCTGCACATGTGTGGGAATGGCTTGGGTCCTGCGGATTTGATGCTCCAGTATTGGATGTAGGTCAGCTATCAGGTCTAGTATTGTTGCTGAGTCTAGTCTATATTTGTCATGGATTTCTTCCTCTGTCTGCTGAAACAGGGTTATGCGCACTCTGTAAATGCGCTCCTGTCTCCTCCTCCTTCTCTGGGCTGCTGCTTGAATCCGCATCCTCCTCGCTATGACATACAGCACTGCCATTGTGAGACATTTTGAGGCCCTCTGGGCCTGTTTAAAAAGTTTGCACCTGGTTACCACCTGACTTGAGTTGGTGGTAATTTGCGAGTGCAAAATTGCGAATTTTGGTTCATTCACAATTTGCGAATGCTTCATACATTGGTCTGCGATTCCCAAATTGCAAATTCGCAATTTGAGATTCGCAAAATTAGAATTAGCAAAATTAGGATTCGCATTTTTTGCGATTACCAATTTTGCGAATGCGAAAGCTTTCATACAATGGATAAGGCCATTTTGCATCCGCAAACGGCCGATTTTTGCGAATCGCACCATTTGCGATCGCAAAATAGCTTGATACATCTGGCCCTTTGCTCCTACACCCGAGTGGCCTGCTCATAAGCAATCCCTAACCGAAGGTCCTCTACCCCATTGCCTAGCATTGGGCCCCTGCACTCTGCACTCGGCCGCCGCAGTGACACTGGTGGTGCAACTCGAGTGCCTACCTAGACCTTTGGGAACCTTGGTCCTAACCCCCAAAACTCCCACTTGTAAGACGTTTACTTACCTGTTAAGTGTTGCGTTGTTATTTTGAATGGGGAAAATAGTAACTATAACTCAAGCCAAGAAAAGTCTAACCTTATATTGTGAGATCCTTAGGTGTGGTATCTAGGCAATCCACCCCCAGTAATCAATGTAATCTGGAAGTAATCAAAAAGTATTGTAAAAGTAATAACTGTGTAAAATAACCTGCTTTTTAAAACCATTCCAACCTGTAACAATTGCAAATCCATTTCCAATTGCATGTCTGTGTAAAGGTTTACAGTTGAAAATACATTTTACCTACCTGTACCAAGTCCTGCTTGGTTCTAGAACTAAAAAACAAGTATACCTTTTTTATACTTACCCAATTGTCTGGATTCTGTCTCTGAGTGTGTGTAATCAGCCCTTGAGTGAGTGAATACAATAAATGCTTAACACACCCTCTGGATAAGCCTAACTGCTCACCCACACTATCACAAAGAGAGCTATCTGATAGAGACTTCTAGCTGCAGATTCCTTACCTTTGAATTCCTCAGGCATCAGGCTGGATCCGGAAACTTTTGCTCAAGCAATACCCTTTGCGTGCGCCGTCGGGTGGCTCCATTCGGCTCCGCATGACATCGCTGGTGTCATTAGCGTCGGTTATGACATCGCGGTCACCTATATAGGCGCCACCCAGGCGCGCAGACGTCAGTTCTTTTCTTTCCGCCCCAGTTAAGCGCCGATCTGGAGAAGACCTACCCCCTCGGTTACTTTTTGAGAGGCCTTTTTCGACTTTTGTCGACTTCGTTATTTTTTCTTCGCGTGCGAAAAGGATGTCTTCAAGGAAGACAAGGTTTAAACCGTGCGGTGCCTGTCACCACATGATGTCGGTAACCGACCCCCATCTGGTCTGTCTTTGGTGTCTCGAGCGCGACCACGGCTCAAAGTCGTGCTGAGACTGTCGGGCTATGGCTCCGAAGGCCTTGCGGGAGAGGGCTATGAAGCTCCTTGCTGCCCCACAGTTGACAGCATCTAGCTAGACTCCGTGGATGTCCCGGTCTCGTTCGAAGAAGAGGTCACAAGACTGCTTCTAAAGCCCCAAGTCCTCTTCGTCCCACTCGAGGTCATCGGGACACTCTGGTAAGAGGCAGAAGAAACAGAGAAAGTCCAAGCAGACTTAGTCTTCGCCTCGACTGTCGTCCGTCGACGAACGAGGTAAGGTGCACCAACGCTCTAGGCACTGTTCTGCGGAGCTGGAGCCAGGGTGGACTTTGTGCCTCCCACTCTTTCCGGGAGCCAGCGCAACCCCCGCTCAAATTAAAGATTTTTATGAGGCCATGCGCCATGTGTTTGAGCGGGCCGACCCCTTTGGTGCACCCTCGGGCCCCAAGGGGTCGGAAAGGGCCCCATCGGATTCCCCGCTGTGGGCTCTGGCCATGCTGCTGGTGGGGCCTCAGGGATCCGATCCCAGATCTGGTACAGCGCCGGTCGTGCCATCACAACCTTCCCCGTTGTCCGACCCGAAGTTGGTTCCAGCCCCACCCTTATCCCCGACGACACTGAGTCGGAACAGCGTTGCTCGACGACGATTCCGACGTCGATAGAACCCAGGGGTTCTATGTTGTCGCCTGAACATTTTGATGATGTTTTAGGCACGGGAGTGGATTGGGAGGGGTCTATGGACTCTTTAGAACACCAGGATGTTTCTACAGAGCAGATGGACTGGTATGGGGAACTTGGGGAGGCCCTTGGAATGGACACTTCCCCAGATACTGGCATGCTCTTTCCGCCAATTGTGGCTATGGAGGAGGGGACATCTTATGCCATGGTGGTCAAGAGAGCAGCCGAAGTCCTCGGACTGGAGTTGCTCTCTATGCAGGTCAAGGCTTATCTCCTGACCGAAGTGCTTCAGCCTGGGGCTTCCACCTCTGAACTCTTTTTGCCCTTCAATGAGGCACTTACTGATGTCCTTCTATGCACGTGTTCCAAGCCTAGCACAGGGGCTCCTGTGAATAGGACAATTGCACGCCGCCATCGCCCAGCTCGGGCGACCCAAAGTTCCCCAGCCAACACCCCACCCCTGAAAGCTGGGTGGTGCAGGCTTCTACCTCCCAGGGCGCGTTCCCTTCTGCCCCTCTGGATAGGGAATCGAAGAGACTGGAATCACTTGGGAAGAAGCTGTTTTCTTCTTCCAGCCTGGCATTGCAGTCAGTGATTAGCGCATGCTTATTGGGCCGTTTCTCCCACTTCCTTTAGGAGATGGTTGCGCAAGTGCTGTCACAAGTGTCATAGGAGGCCCGGGCTGTGCTCTCTCAGGCGGTTAAGGACGGGAGAGATGCAGCAAAATTCACCATAAGGTGTGGCCTTGACACGACTGATTCACTGGGCAGAGCGATTTCATCAACCGGGGCCTTTCGGCGCCACGCCTGGTTTACAACGTCTGGCTTCTCGGGCGGTGTCCAGGCAAACTTGATGGACATGCTGTTTGATGGATCCCGTCTTTTTGAGGAGTAGGCAGACTCGGCCCTAGTTCGGTTCATGGACTCTCGAGCTACGGCCAGATCCTTGGGCCTCTCTTCTATACCTCGTGGCCAGTCTAGCTTTTGCCCCTTTCGTGGCAACGGAAGGAAGTTCCAGCCGTGTCAGCCCTATCCCAGCCACCGTCCTGCATAGACTTCCCAAGTTGTGCAGGAACGTGGATGCGGTTCATTCTGTCCAAGGAATGGAAGCCAGAAGCCGTCGGCCATTCTGCCCTCCGCAGCTGCAGCCTCTATGCAGTCCTAGTCTGACTCTGCAAGACCACACCACTCCAGTTGGTGGAAGAATCCATCATCATCTCCCCAACAGGAGGTCCATTCCATCGGACAAGTGGGTCTTGGAGATCATTCAGGAGGGCTATTCTCTGCCTTTCCTTTATTTTCCT
This sequence comes from Calotriton arnoldi, assembly GCA_963921515.1. Classification (NCBI taxonomy): domain Eukaryota; kingdom Metazoa; phylum Chordata; class Amphibia; order Caudata; family Salamandridae; genus Calotriton; species Calotriton arnoldi. The sequence continues at coordinate 825,856 of CAWUFW010000634.1, read as the reverse complement.
CCTCCCATTCTGCCAAATCAAGAACGGCTGGCGGAGGATCATTTAAAATTGCTACAAATGGAGCCTCATGGTCTCCCCCGACACAAAGGGGTATCTAACCCGAGTCCACTCGATCCAATGGGCGCCGGGTTCTGTCCCCTACTTGGGTATCCAACTAGCTCCGACAATTCATGGTGTGGTGACTCTCAATTATCGGGATCTAGTCCGAAGGGTGAGGTCTGACCAAGCATGGTGGCAACTAGACTCTCTCTCGTGGATAGGACGGATCGCGGCGCTAAAGATGACAGTCCTACCTAGTATTTTGTACATATTTCAGAAGCTACCCTCATGGCCTCCGCCGGGGATGCTACAGACCCTGCAGAGCGCTTTCCAAAACTTTGTGTGGACGGGCCGGCAATCTCAGATGAGACTCGAACGCAGCTGGCGGACACCAGTGGAGGGTGGTTTAGGAGTCCCATGTCTCTTACGTTACTTTCAGGCCTCGCAGCTTAGGTTCTTGGTCGAATGGTCGCGCCCTGAATCTGAAAAGGGGTGGTTATTCATGGATAGGGCGCTAGCGGGGACGGCCTTCTTGGCCCGACCTCACTGCCTTGTAAATCTCTACTTATCCTCGATCACTGCGCCTACCCTAAGGGTCTGGGATGCGGTAGTGACTCGAAGGGGCCTCTCATTGTTTCCCTCACCACTCACCCCTGTGGTAGAGAACCGGGATTTCACCCCGGGATTGGATAGCACCTCGTTTGGCACGTGGTGGAAGACCGGATGCAGATCGATTTGCCATTTATTTGAAGATAAGGGCCCCATCCCGTTCGAGATCTTGAGGGCCGAGTATGCAATTTCAGAGGGAGAACGATTCCACTATACTCAGATATGACACTGGTTGATGCAGCCGCTGGTGAGAGAGGCTGCGCAGCGGAACCTGACTAAATTCTAGAGATGGCTTCTTAGTAAGGACTCTGACAGGCGTCTTATCTCCGAGTTGGATGTGCTGTTGGGGGAGCGGGATCCAGATTCGAAGTCTCCCTGCTCAACATCAATGGGAACAGGAGTTGGGTGGCAATTGTCTCCTGAGGACTGGCGGGACATTTATTATTGGGCGCGTCATACAGCCTCCAATGCTTCAAGTACTGAAACTGCGACAGAAATTGCAACTTATTGGTACTTAACCCCGGTCCGCCTACAAAAAGGGAATCTGGAGCGCGGGGATAGATGCTGGAGGGGTTGCGACTCCCAGGGAACACTGGTACACATTATGTTGGAATGCCCTAAACTAACTCAGTTTTGGGAAGAGATTCTGTCTGACATCGACACATTTTAATATCCAACTGCCCAGATTTCGCTCTTATGTAGTGCTTGGTCTTCCTAACCCACTAACATACCCACTTAAATCCAAAAGGGGCAGACACATAGCCTTGGCATTAGGGGCAGAACATCCATCCATCTTAGCTTTCTGGAGTACAGATAGGGTACCGTCTCGACAGAATAGGCTACACCGAATCTGGAATTGGGAATGGAGAGGCTCTCGTTGACACTTACGCAGCAGGGGGACACATTCCGAGAGATCTGGTAGCCGATCATGGCACTTCTCTCCCAGGAATTTATAGAATTGATCTGTCCTAGGTACTCAAAATTGATACTCCTGACTGAGTCAACAGAGTAACTCCACTGGGGGTCTCCTTTAGGGGAGTTAGGTACATCACGACCGAGGTAGAGACAACAGTTTGGCTGGGCACCTGGGGAGGGGGGGTTTAAGGGTGGAGGTTTGGGGGGAGTTTATTCAAAAGTTGCCAAGGAGCTGGCTGTGGCTGAATGTTGACGCCACACTGGCAGAATGCGTATCATGACTCATATGCTTTTAGTTGCAACAATAAAAACTAATTTAAACATAAAATTGCTCCAAGAGGAAGTTACAGCTTTCCTGGCCAAGGGAGCTATAGAGAGGGTCCTGGTTTCAGAAGTAGGCAGTGGCTGTTATTCCCGCTACTTTCTGATTCCTAAAAAGAACAAAGTGTTGCGGCCCATTTTAGATCTTCAGACCGTCAATCTCTTCCTCAAGAAGGAGAAGTTCAAGATGCTTACTTTAGCTCAGGTTTTGTCTGCCCTAGACCAAGAAGATTGGATAGTAGTGTTGGACCTGCAGGATGCATATTTTCACATCCTCATCCTGCCGGGCCACAGGCGTTACCTGCAGTTCAAGGTCGGCCACGAGCACTTTCAGTTTACCATGCTCCGCTTCGGCCTTACTAGTGCCCCTTGGGTGTTCACCAAGGTGATGGCTGTAGTCACAGCTCATCTGCGCAGGTAAGGGGTGTCAGTCTTCCCCTACCTCGACGACTGGCTGTTGAAGGTGTCCTTGCCCCCAGGCTGTTGTCTCCTACCTACAGGCTACGGCGAACCTCCTGCATTCGCTTGGGTTCTCTATAAATGTGCCAAAGTCACACCTGAGGACTTCTCAGACACTCTCTTTCATCAAGGCTGTTCTGGACACAGTGCAGTTTCGGGCCTATCCTCCTGAGCAGCAAGTCCAGGATATTCAGGTTATGATTCCGATGTTTCAGCCTCTATACTGGATTTCAGTGAGACGGACTCAGGCTGTTGGGCCTCATGGCTTCTTGCATCCTGTCAGTAAAGCATGCCAGGTGGCATATGCGGGCTCTGCAGTGGGACCTGAAGTTCCAGTGGGTGCAGCATCAGCAAAATCTTACCAACGTGGTCCAGATATCAGAAGGAACTGCGAGAGATCTGCAGTGGTGGTTGACGAACCGCGATTGGATCAACGGCAGACCCCTCTCCCTTCCCCAACCAGATCTCACAGTCGTGACAGATGCGTCACTTCTGGGATGGGGCGGCCATCTGGGAGAGATGGAGATCAGGGGCTCCACATCAATTTGTTGGAGGTTCAGGCAATTTGGTTGACATTGAAGACATTACTTCCCTCTGTCAAGGGGAAGTTAGTGCAGGTGTTCACAGACAACACCACTGCCATGTGGTATTGCAACAAGCAGGGCGGGGTAGGGTCGTGGACCCTTTGTCGAGAGGCCCTGCGCCTCCTGACATGGCTGGAATAGCAGGGCATAACCCTGGTGGTTCATTACCTGGCAGGTTCTCTGAACGGCAGGGCGAATGAACTCAGCCATCGTTGCCTAGCGGATCATGAGTGGCGTCTCCAGTCAAAGGTGGCGCAAGGTCTCTTTCAGCACTGGGCAGATCCTTGGTTAGATCCGTTCACCTCCGAAGAGAACGTGCAGTGTCAGCAATACTGCGCGTAAGGGTTTCCAAGGCGGCTATCGTTCGGCGATGCCTTTCGTCGCGAGTGAAGCTCAGGCCTGCTGTACGCCTTTCCACCCATACCACTCCTGCCCAGGGTTCTGAAGAAGATCAGGAACGACCGGGCCCAAGTCATTCTTGTGGCTCCGGACAGGGCGAGGAGAGTCTGGTATCCAGAGCTTTTGAAAATGAGTATCGATCCTCTGATCAGGCTGCCCCTTTGGTAGGATTTTCTGTCGCAGCAGCAGGGGAGGGTCTTCCACCCGAACCCGTCAACTCTTCTCCTCCATGCGTGGAGATTGAGCGGCAGCAGTTGATGGCTTTTGACCTTCCTCCTGAAGTATGCAGCGTTATTCTGGCGGCCAGGCGGCCCTCCACTAAGACGGTATACGCCTGCCATTTGCAGAAGTTTGTATTATACTGTACAGAAAGGCTCTGCTTTTGGTACTCTTAAGGGTTATCTTTCTGCTCTATCTGCTTTTTTCCGGCTGTCAGACCAACCCTCTCTCTTTAGGTCTCCAATTGTAAATAGGCTTTTGAAGGGGCTGGCTCACTTGTTTCCGCCCTCGCCCTTTGTTATGCCTCAGTGGGACCTTCATTTGGCCTTCACTTTTCTTATGGGTGCTCTTGCGGAATGTGGTGACCCAATTCCATCTGGGTCAGTCTATCATGCTGCCCACCTTCTATGCTCCCCCGCATCCCTCTAAAGAAGAGGAGCGTCTCTACCGTCTGGATCTGAAAAAAGCATTGTCGTTCTACCTTGACCGAACAAAAGAGTTCCGGTTCTTTGTGGTGTACGTGGGAGTAAGAAGGGTCGGGTGGTGCAGAAAAGGACCATCTCATGCTGGGTCGTTCTCTGAATTAAGATCTGCTATGCCCTGGCTAAGAAGCAGCCCCCTGAGGGATTAAGGGCCCCTTTCACCAGGGGAAAGGCTGCGACTACGGCCTTGGCTCGGGGTGTTCCAGTCCTGGACATCTGTCAGGCAGCAACATGGGCATCTTTGCACACGTTTGCCAAGCACTACTTTCTGGACATTCAGGTCCACAGGGACGGGCATTTTGCTTGTTCTGTGCTGCAGGACTTCCTAGTGTGAGGAATTGGTCCGCAACCCACTGCCAGGAGAGTATGGCTTGGGTATCTAATTCAAATGTAAAGAATCTGCAGCTAAAAGTCTCTATCAGATGAACAAGTTACTTACCTTCGGTAACGCATTATCTGGTAGAGACTCTATCTAGCTGCAGATTCCTTACAGGCCCACCCATGCCTCCCCGCTTTGAGGACTGATTTTGTTAGGGCTAGGGTTACTCCCTTTTTCAGGGCCCTAGTTTGCACACGTTTACGTCAGTTACTTCGTGGCTCTGCTCTTCTGGCGTATAAAAAATGAAAAGCACAGACGTCCGCGCGCCTGGGTAGCGCCTATATAGGTGACCGCGACGTCATAACCGACACTAACGACACCGATGTCACGCGGAGCCGAATGGATCCACCCGACGGGGCACGCAAGGGGTATTGCTCGAGCAACAGTTTCCGGATCCACCTGACTCCTGGGGAATTCAAAAGTAAGGAATCTGCAGCTACATAGCCTCTACCAGATAATGCGTTACCGAAGGAAAGTAACATGTTTGTTAGTACTTACCTAATTTAGCCTCTGCTATACCTCTGGGGACTCCCTGCACACTATACCTTACTTTGGTATAGTATATACAGAGCCAGTTTCCTACATTGGTGGACCAGCGGTGCGATGTAATGCCTTGCATTTATTGGACTTACTTAGTCAACCTCTGATCACATGACATGAATCCAAAAATTTACTATAGTTCAACTCATTTTTTGAATTGACTATTTTTCCAAATGTATAAAAAGTCTTGTTAGGGCCTTGAGTCCCTGTAGCCTTTTTTTAGAGAAAGTAAAAGTCACTGAAGTTAGGGTGAAGCACTTAGAACTGTTAGTGTAGGTCTTCCAAAAAGAAACCCTACTTTAGAGAAATAATGAGCAACATAGGGAATGTGGCTGAGGAGCTCAACCTCACCTCCTAGTCCAACCTAAGGGTTAGAGAGCTAAGGCTTCTCTGTATACCTAGACAAATAAGAACAGGGTCCAACCCTACCAGAATAGAACTCCTGGAGTTTCTGGCAGAGTATGAAAAGGACCACCCACCCCTGAGGAGGACGACTCACAGGGAGATGGGGAAAGTAGTGAGGTGGATGAGGTCTTTAACCCTCCACCTCAACTACTTAGGGAGGGAGAAAACTTTGGGATCCCCACCTCCAAGCCAGGGAGTAGAGGGACTAGAACCTCCAAAGGGAGGCTAGACTCTGTACAAGACAGTGAAGACAACTTCACTGAAGAGGACAACCTTTTAGCAAGGTTGACCAGGAGGCTAGAGCTAGAGACTAGGCTCCTAGCTCTAGAAAAAGAGAGAGCAGATATGTGCCTAGATCCCATCAATAGTGGCAGCAATAATAAAAACCAAGAGAGAAGGATAACATAACATAACTGTTCTCTGGTAAGTGCAGAGACAGACTTCTGACCCTTACTGGGGCAGAAGCAGAGTCCTATGAACTCATGAAGGGCACCCTGAGTGAGGGATTGACTCACTACTGAGGAGTACAGAATTAAATTCAGGGGGGCTCAGAAATCCCAGAGTCAGTCCTGGGTGGAATTTGTAGACTACTAAGTAAAGACTCTAGGTGACGGGTTGACTGGACTTAAAGTACAGAATTATGAGGGACTTTATAATTTGTTTATGAAGGAACACATTTTAAGTAACTGCATCAATGAAAAGTTGCATCAGTATCTGGTAGACCTGGGTCCAATTTCTCCCCAAGAATTGGGAAAGAAGGCGGGCCACTGGGTCAAGGCAAGGGTAACCAAGACAACCACTGGGGGTGACCAAAAGAAAGGGGTCACAAAGCCTCCCCAGGGAAAAGAGGATGAGAAACTCAAAGATAAAGTACAAGAGTCTTCTAAAGACCCCCAAAATCCTGGTCAGGGGGTGGGCCCAAGAACTCTTCCCAACCCACTAGTGGGTACAAGGGAAAAGATTTTGATCCTGCAAAGGCCTGGTGTTTCCACTGTAACAAGAAGGGACACTGAGCTGGAGATCCTGCCTGTCACAACAAACCAGCCCCTATTCCCCCACCAGTTGGCAAATCTCCAGATGGGATCAATAGTGTGCCCAGAGCAAATCAGGGTTCATGCTGAGGCTGTTTTAATGTCTGAAGGGAAGGGAGTGTTAGCCACTTTGGCTGTCTGGCCCCCTAATTTAAAGAAATACCTGCAGTACCCCTTAATGAATGGGACTAAGATAGAAGCCCTGAGAGATACAGGTACCAGTGTCACTATGATAAGAGATACACTGGTTTCCCCAGAGCAATACCCGACTGGAAAAACCTATCCAGTTACCAATGCTGACAGTGTCACCATCAACCATGCCACGGCTATGGTGATATTAAACTGGGGGTTGCTGGCCTGAAACAGGTAGTGGCCTCTCCAAAGCTCACAGCCACCTGTCTGTTTGGAAATGATCTGGAAACCTCAGCATGTGCTGAGGCAGAAAGAAAGACACATGACGCCATGCTACAAATCCCTGGATAGTGTGTGTGAAAATAAGAGCACAATGCCTAGCACAGGGTGAAAAAGGAAAGTTGGAGCCTGAAATGATGGCCCAACCTCTTAAGAGAAAAGGTAAGAAGACTGGTAAAACAGCTTCCACACAGCAGAAAGATCAGAACCCCTCTCCTCAGGGAGAGGACCTGCCAGCCCCAGAGGTAACTGAGCCCATGGAGCTTGATCCTTATGAGGTAGAGCTCTTGGGACCAGGGGGACCCTCTAGGGAACAGACCAACGAATGCTGGAGGGGCTGTGTGGGAACGGGCTCGCTGCTCCACTTTCTTTGGCACTGTCCCATACTTACTCGCTTCTGCTAACAAGTTTTGGATGATATTGAAGGGGTGTTCGATACTTTGATCCCTCGGTTTCCTACCTATACCATCTTAGGGTTACCCAACCCCTTGACATTTCCTTTTTACTCACAACGTGGGTAACACATGGCCTTAGCTCTGGGGGCCACACACCAAGTGATACTGGCCCTGTGGGGTACCGATAAAAGTCCTCAATACACATCTTGGTTGCACAGACTCGAGTTCATCCTAGGCATGGAAATGTTGTTGCTAGCGGTGGATCAGAGATTGGAAGACTAATCCATGGTGTGGGCCCCCTTTATACGCATTCGTGCAACAAAATGTAATGAATTAACCTGTCCCATGTACCTGAAACTACTTTGACTGTTAGCCAACCCAGACACCTTGTCACCACCTACCCCCTCCTAGACTGTGTTTCAACACTTGACCCACAGACGAAAGACTGATTTGAGGGGCTCTTTCCTCTGATCACGTATCTACACTTTATGAAGGAATAGTGGGGTGGGTGGGGTTTGTCTATAGGGTATGAATGTTTCTTCCTTTTTTCTCTTCTCATGTTTAAAAGCCATTGTTTCACTCCCGGCCTCAGGGTTTTGGGTAACTTAATATGGTATTTACATGCTGCCAGCCCTGAGCGGTTGTAGGCTCACAGCTGTGTCAAATGTTCACATGGCGTTAATAAAGAGAATTGTTCCATAAAAGGTCACCTGGTATTTCGTCAGGGCCTGGGGCTTTCCCTGGTTTAACTGCTTCTATTGCTACCCTCGTCTCATCTAGAGTAAAATAAGGGACATGTGATGTAATCCCATTAGTTTGCAAAAGGCTTGTCCCATATGCAGATTTGCGGAAGGTTGATTTGCAAGTGATTGGCAGTGTCAGAGTGTGACTGTGTAAAGTGCCTACTCCAAGTACCAGGGTCCAGATAAAGCTCTGGGCTTGAGTTACCAATTTTGCTACTTTGGGCCAATATTTTCACAGAAAGCAGCATGATCCTTACTTCTAGCTGCGTCAATCAGGTCATTCCAGTTTGCCTTGTCCCAGTCCTTTTTAGCTAAGGCTAAGGTTTTCTTATACTCTGCCCTTGCATCGCTTACTAGTTTTATATTATTGGTCTTCAAGGCCCCTAGCAGTTTCCTTTTTGTCACGCGGCAGTACTTGGTATACCAGGGGCTATGAAGGGGGCGCTTGGAGGAGCCTATTGGCTTGTGTTCCCGGGAATGCTTGGTCAAAAGCGGTTTCATTTTCTCGACCAAAGAACAGTGTATTTGTGTAATGGGAATCTCGCGGGGAGAATTATCTGCATAAGGGAATAGGGCGAGCTTCAGGGGCGGCTTCTCCGCTAAGGCGGAGGAACATCGCCCCACTGCTCTTTGAGCAGGAAAAATAAAATGATAATAACATAGTTATTATCATTTTATTTGTCACAGGTTCGAGGCTGGGTTAGGGTGGGGCAGGGCTGGAGGCACAGGGGGAGGAGTGGTCTGCAAACTCCAAGTGTGCATGACTGCTTGGTCGGCCGTCTCGGGCCGGCCAAACAGTCATGCGCACTTTGCATGTTCCCCACCAGGCTGCATTACACAACGTGGTGGGGAACATGCCCAGGCCCCCAGACCCCATCTGAGTGCCGATCCACGGCGCTCAGATCAATCACAACGCTGCATTGCAGCATTGTGATTGGCTTAGGGGAGCCATCACAAAGCTGCATTGCAGCGTTGTGATTGGCTATGGGGATCCTGGGTGCTTCCTTGTTCTGGACTCGCCGGAGAAGAGGAGGAGAGACACGGCCGATGACGAGGTAAGTGATATTTTTATTTTATTTTTTTATTTTGTCCCCCACTCCGCCTTCACTCCCTGCCAACCGCTACTGGTGAGATTATTTTATTACTTCGGCCTTGGATAACATGCCTTTTTTATTTTAGGCTGGATTTGTCAAGATGGGAAAGGTTGCTTTTATTTAGATTTAGAGCTAGGAACGTATGGCAACTTCTGTGTTTCTCCGTAGAGTCTACGGTGTGGTCTAGGGATCTCCCCGCCTGCCCGTGTGATGGGCTGACTGAGCAGTCATTGTTACATTTTATGTTCTGCTGTAAATTTTATTGATGTTATTTTCAACTCTGCTTGAAACATATTCTGAAGCCGCTGGCATTTTGGAAATGCGGAGATGCCTTACTGTACCTACAATTGTCAAATAGCTCCGACATCTGTTTAGAGTGTGTAAATACCTGCCAACTTCAAGAATACTCTCACAGTGTGAGGTGGGGGTGGGGCTCAGAAGGGGCGGGATTTGGCCTGAGAAGTACCTTCGAGGCTCTTTTGAACCCGACCCCGCCCACAAGCCCCCTCCTCCAACAAAAAGAGAAGCTAGCTGAGGCTGGTGCGACGTCCTGGGAAAACGAGCTGAAAAACCCTATTTACAGTGGTTTTCAGCTAGTTTTTCCTGCCACCGTGTGATATCAGCTCCTCACCGGGAGATCGTGTGATGGGAGCCGATATCGTGTGCCACACGGTGGCACCGTGTGAGTTGGCAGGTATGTGTGTAGTTTCCTTAAGGTGTCGCTACAATGTAGGAGAACTATGGAGGGGTAATGGTTGGCAGATATCCACTGTTTCAGCCACCATGCTTTTACTCGGAAGTACACTTCATGTGGCAGAATAAAGGCCGCTTCTGAAGCCCCATTACGTCTCACAGGGTCATCCGTGTCAACCGCCTGAAACCTTTCATGACAGGGCTGATATGACCATGCTGATGGTCACTGACGAGGATCAGGAAGAAGAGAGTGAACCTCTCCCTGACCACCTCTCCGACAGTCCTAAAGATGGGTCTGTTGATGGAGTGGTCTTCTCAGACACCCTCTCTACCCAACAGCAAGCTGACTGCAAGCAAGTCCTGAAACAGTATTTTGGGCTCTTTTCTCTCACCCCTGGTCAGACTAGCTGGTGTACCCATGATGTGGACACTGGTGATGGTATTCCTGTCAAAAATAAGATGTATAGACAGTCTGACCAAGTGAAGGAAAGCAACAGGGCTGAAGTCAACAAGACGTTGGAGTTAGGGGTGACTGAACCCTCTGAAAATCCCTGGGCTAGCCCAGCAGTTCTAGTTCTCATTCCAAGGGTGGTAAACCACAGTTGAGGTTGTGTGGACTGTAGAGGTCTCCGTGCTGTCACTAAAACAGATGCACACCCTATCCCAAGTGCAGATGAACTTATTGACAGGCTAGGGGCAGCCAAGTTTGTCAGTACTTTCGATTTAATATCAGGGTAATGGCAGATTGGTCTGAATCCTGGAGCAAAAAAAAGGTCTGCATTCTCGGCCCCAGATGGACAGTACCAATTTACAGTAATGCCATTTGGACTAAAGAATGCCCCTGCCACCTTCCAAAGGTTGGTCAACAAAGTCATTGCTGGGTTGGAAGCTTTTAGTGTAGCATATCTAGATGATATTGCTGTCTATAGCTCCACTTGGCAGGATCACCTGATCCACCTTGGAGAGGCCCTTGAGGCTGTGCAGAGTACAGGCCTCACTATCAAGGCAAGCAAGTGCCAGATAGGACAGGGCTCTGTTGTATACTTGGGTCACCTTGTAGGTGGAGGCCAAGTTCATTCCTTACAACCCAAGATCCAGACAGTTGTGGACTGGTCAGCTCCGACCACCCAGACTAAAGTCAGGGCATTCTTTGGCTTTACTGGGTACTACAGGAGGTTTGTGAAGGAGTATGGCACCATTGTGACACCCCTCACAGAATTAAACTCCAAGAAGATGCTAAAGAAAGTAAACTTGAAAGTGAGCTCTCAATAGGCTTTTGACACTGTGAAGGAAGCAATGTGCTCCGCAATGTTTCTAAAAGCTCCAGATTATTCTAAACAGTTTATAGTGCAGACGGATGCCTCTGAACATGGGATAGGAGCGGTCGTATCCCAGACCAGCCATGATGGCCATGACCAGCCTATTGCTTTCTTTAGCAGGAGGTTACTCACCAGAGAGCAGCATTGGAGTTCCATTGAGAGGGAAGCCTTTGCTGTGGTTTCTACCCTGAAGAAGTTGAGACCATACTTGTTTGGTTCTAACTTCCTTGTCCAAACTGACCACAGGCCTCTCAGATGGCTGATGCAAATAAAAGCTGAAAACCACAAACTGTTGAAATGATCCATCTCCGCACAGGGTTTGGACTTTACAGTGGAGCACAGACCTGGGACTGACCATGCCAGTGCAGATGTCCTTTCCAGGTTTTTCCACTTAAATGGTGAGGACTCTATTGGGAAAGGTTAGTCTCATTCACTTTTATTTTGTTGGGGGGGTTTAGGAGGAGGGTGGGTTGTGTGGGAAAGTGCCCCTTTTTGACGTGGGCAACCCCCACTTTTTGCCTGGTAAATGATACAGTTTTGACAGAAGTGCACTGGGTTCCTGCTATCCAGTTCCCCAGTGCCAGATTGTGCCCTAAAACTGTAAATTGTTCCCCCAGTTGACAATACCTTTAGCACCCCTGTAAGTCCCTAGTAAATGGTACCCACGGGACATAGGGCATGGATGCTAAAGAGGGTCCCTAAAGGCTGCAGCATGTATTGTCACCCTATGGGACCCCTCACCACACTCATGCAAACTGCCATTGCAGGCTGCGTGACATGGTGCAGACAAAAGTGAAGATACAACATGGCACAAATCCTGTGTGCCATATCTGCAGACACTGCATGCAATATATGTAAGTTACCCCTACAGCAAGCCTTGCAGCCCTAAGGCAGGGTGCATTATATTACATGTGAGGATATATCTGCATGAGCAGACATGCACCTGTGATGTCCAAGTTGATTCTTCGACATTACCAGTGAACAGGGAAGCCATCTTGATTAGTTGTACTGGGCACTGGTGATTAAGAGAATCCCAGCTACATGATGGCTTCATTGAAACCAAAGATGTTTGGTATCAAACATCTTGTATTAATAAACTCACACTGATTCCAGTGATGGATTTATGTATACATGTACCCAGAGGGTACCCTAGAGGTACCCCCTGAAAACCTGCCAACCTCTAGTGTGCTGGCTGACTGGTGTAGACCAGCCTGCCACCACAGACAGGTTTCTGACCCCCTGAAAGATGAGAGCCCACGTTCTCTGAGGGCAGAAACAATGCCTCCTCCAAGCAGGATGGCTATCAATCAACATATCAAGGCAGGAAGCTTCAAAGGCCTCTGCTGCCTTTCATATGTGACCCAGGCTTTCGAGACAGGGGGAAATGCCACCCTCCTGCTCATTTGGCACCCAGACAGGCGGGAAAATTAGCTGTTCAGGAGGCGTGTTCACTATCAGGCCAATTCCACCCATAAGGTGGGCTACCTGATATGAACACGAAAACTAGAATTCCACCATCTTAGTTTTTGGTGGCATTGGGCTCACTGGGTCAAGGTTATACCCACTTCCCACAGGAGGTGGTCATATATCTACCTTCGCAACAGAACTAATGTCATCCATACCCCTCCCTTTCTCGTCCAAACCATACTTCACAAAAACAGGGGATCCCTCAAGGCTCTATCATCTTGCCCATGCTTTTCAATATCTACATGAAGTAATTACCGGCACTGATCAATCAATTTCACCTCACGTGCTATAACTATGCAGATGACACGCAAATACTCCTTCAACTGGAATGCCCCAAAGACATTGGAAACTCGCCAATTTTCAGTTGTCTCAGAGCCGTGGATCAATGGATCATCATCTGAAACTGAATGCTTCCAAAACAGAAATAATCACATGTGGCGATTGGAACCATTATGACCCGCTCACCGCGTGGTCTGATGATCTGGGAACACCATCTAAAATATCGAAGGAAGTAAGAAACCTCGGAATGACCATGGACTCCAAGCTATCAATGTATGCCCAAGTGAACAAACTAGCAAGATCAAGCTTTGTTACTATTAAAAACTCTGCTACGAATCTTCCCCCATTTGGGATTTCCACCTACGGTCCAGGCACATCCTTCTCTGTTCAAGCAGCCAAACTATGGAACTCTTTACCCCCGCATAAGATCCACAGATAACCGCCTTATCTCCAGAAAACTACTCAAGAATTGGCTCTTCCCCACATAACCACCATACGCAAACAGAAATATACAGCATATCCCTCTGTATATAAGCATTTATTTGTACTATAGATATGTACCTATATATGTGTATTGCTTTGTATAAACACATAGAATAATAATGCTTTGTAAAAAATATAGATATTTGTTAGTTCTGCTTAACAAATGTACATATTATTGATAGTTGCATTATTCAATGTATTTAACATGTATAGAAGTGACTGCATAAATAAGTAAATCTTTTATCATAACTATTTATCTAAAATTGCTTCACTATTAAATTAAAAAAAAAAAATAATTTAAAGTACAACAACACTTGAAAGCCGGAGTTTATTTAATATATTTTTAATCTACATATACTACCTTCCTTTATGCATCTATATACCTTCCATGTACTTATGGATCTATATATTTATTACTTTTCTTCTAATTCAGCATATCCAATTTCTCACCCTATACTGCTCTCAATATATCCTATACCTCAAACTCCCTCATTCATCCCAAACCCCATACCACTAGGATCCCCAAAATAACCCTTTCTAGACTCTTCCCTACTCTACCCCTTCTTGCATCATGTCATACCTCTTTTACTATTCCGATCCCGCAAAACAAGCCTTTCTAAACCCTTCCCTCTGACTCTTCCTCCTCCACCTCCCTTTTACTCATCCCAAGCCTCCTTCTATGACCTCCAAAACATCCCTCCACTATCTTTTTCAATCCAAATAACAGACTAACATGTCCACCACTCCAATTAATTTCATATTTCATTATACTAATTCACCACTCAACCTTTATGGATTCCGTAGTAGTGCGCTACTCGCCGAAAAATGCTGAATCGTTTGAAAAAGGGTGGGAAGGAAGATGGCGTATTGAAGCCGCCGCTGTGAAGCTCGCATACAGAGCTGCTCCCATGCCGTAGCACTATGCATATAAAGGACTTAAGAACAGCGGGTAGTACGGAAGAAACTAACGTAAAGATTGAGGAGACCAAGGAGCGTTGGATTAATAATGGAAAAGAGAATTTGAAAAGGAGAGGAAATACCGGGAGCTTACCTGCATGATTTTAACAATCATTCGGATGCCGCGGCGGGTTTGGCTTTCTGCTCGACGAAGTTTGACGGACTCTCGGCGTTCTTTGCTTCGCTGGTTTGCCTGGGGTTTCCCTGACTCGGCACAGCTGCATGCGATGGGTCCGCCGAAAGTGAGCACTCAGAGAGGCGGACGCGCTGGCTCGCGCTCCGCAGCAACAATTTCAGAAACGACTGGCACATCCGGAGCCGAGGGAGATACACACTCTTCTTTGGCGAAAGGTAATTTGACTCGGTCTACTTCTAGAGTTTGCCGACCGATAATGAAAATACTGCAGTCGGCTAAGGCCTCTGAAGTTATCAATCCAAGGGGGGCCGCTGCTTTTCCTCCGGAGACTGTAATGGTTGAAGCACTAATGGGGGCTGTACTGCCAGGTGCTGGGGGTAAAGAATTCGTGAGTGTTGAAACTAAAACTGTCACAGGAGTACCATTACCACTCTCCCAGAGTGAGGCTGATAACGTTGAGGCTGATAACGTTGAGGATATACCACCATTAAACATAGTAATCCTGCTTGGGGACATGGCTGCTGGGGGTAATGAATTGTCTGGAGGCTCAAGAGCACAACCCACTAGCCTGATAACAGAGCAGCTGAATACCAGCCAAATCTTGCATGATCAACAGGAAGAGGGGTAACTTCAAGGCAATATTATCACGGCGAGCCCAGTAGGTTTGTGTATGGATACCGAGCCTGTACAGGATGGCAAGGTTGGTGCAACAGCTTCTGTATTACAGCTCGAATATTCACAGCTAGATCGTACAATCAGCTCCTCTCCTCCTACTAAGGCTTGCCTACTAGAGAGCAGTTCTGGGGATGAGGGGGGCTTACACACTACTAACGGCAGCTGGGTTACTATATCTACAAGCAAGGAGGGGCCGCATGTTGAATCTGCTGATCTTGCTGACTTACCATCACGGTATAATAAAGATGGTGCTAAACCTAAAACACAGAGATTACACAAAAAGGGAACCGATAAGCAAGGCAACATCAACTCTCGCAAATTAGCTTCAGCCAGCAGCCCTCTTCGGAAGTGGGTTACGAAGAAGGGAGAAGTCAAGAATTTGATATCGCGGCTCTCTGGGTCTGGTTTAGCAACGGGATTTCAAGTAAAACAAGGACCTCAAACTACTGGGCAAGGAAAAGCAACCCCTGAACTGATGGACTCTAATACTAGGGACATTTCAGCACACATTCTCCCTTGGCCTCCTCAGCCATCTCAATCGATACAGCGGTACACGATTTAACTAGTTTACGGGCAGTACCTAATGAGGCTAATGAGGCTTCGCTCACAGTGATTCTTCAAGTACTGCAAGCTCAGAGAGAAGAGGCTCAAGAGTGCTATGCTCAAGTTAGAGCTGACAGCTCATCAATTAAACAGTCTCTTTCCGAGGTAAAAAGCCAAGTGGCCTCTCTTACATCGGATATTACCGAGTTATAGCAACGGGCCACTGACAGAGGATCATGTGACTAAGGTAGCCAAAATTTCAGAGGCACAAGACACCCAGCTCAGAATTATGCAGGGGAAAATTGAGGATCTGGAGAATCACCAACGGCGAAATAATCTTCGACTTTTTGGGGTTCCTGAAGGAGCGGAGGGTACGGACTCCCGACTTTATATTGTCCACCTCTTTCAAATACATTTCCCAGATTTGGCTGACTGGGATAGCCAAATCCAACGAGCACATAGATTGCCACTGGTTTCAAATAAATCTGACGGACGCTTTCCCAGGCCTTTTCTTATTCATTTTGGTAACTTCTTACTTAGACAAGCGGTCTCAATTAAGGCTCGACCTACTTCTCCGATTCGGCTGGACTCCTTCTCGGTGTTTGTTAGATCGTACTTCTGCAAAACCGCAATGAATAGAAGATGGAAACTACGCCAGTGTATTAATCTTTCAAAAGCTGAGGGGGCACAGGTTTTCCTGCAGGAACCGGGACGCTTAAAGATTATTAGAGATGGCCAAACGCAGCTGGTGTACACGGATCAGGAGGCTCAAGATGTTTTGAACAGATGGCGGCAGGGGACCTCTAAATAACTGGAGTTTACAACTTCTTTTTTTCTTCTGTGCGCATCTTTGTTTTATGTAATGATGGTCTCCTTTTTTTTTTTTACGGTTTACAATGATCTAACTGCTGTATACTTTTTCCTTTTTTTCTGTCTTAATTAGGTTAGACGAACGGCTAGGTTGCACTCTGTGTACGATCTTCCTCCAGGGCTGTCTATTTTCGACAGCAATGAGGGGGGTGATTCCTTTCTGTAGACACGGGGTGGGTGTTGGGAGAGCGGGTGGAGGGGTGGGGGTCATGCTAGGGGTGATGGTGCAGGGTAAAAGCAAGGGGATATTGAATTGATACTTCTAGACTTTGAGGGAGAGATGCTAATTGGTGCTATTATAGGAGAATCTATGGGTTATGAGGTATTATTAGTTATAACATGGGGATAATCAAATGTCCATGTTGGAATGTTTCTGGGCTAAATGCCCGACGCAAACGTCAACTTGTACGTGAGGAGCTAAAAATGTATCGACCTCATTTCACATTTCTAATGGAAACTCATCTAGCATATAAAGTCCAGGCATTGCTCAAACAGCTTGGATACAATATAGTTGTGTGTTCATCTCAGGGAGTGTCGATTAGGGGTGTTGCTATTCTAGCCAGTAAGACACTTGTATATAAAACTTACCAAGTCTTAGCAGACCTAGGGAGAGATGGGCTATTGCTCAACTTGAGATTTCTGGAATCAAATATGTTCTAGTCGCTGTCTATGGACCTAATGTGGACGACCCTGAGATGTTTAATTCACTTATGCTAACTTAATTCGAATTGCAAGGGGTTTTGATAATCATGGCGATTTTAACTGTATTATGAATCAAACTACTGACTCTACTACCCGGCGGTCAACTTTAAGAATGTCGAAAGTACGGGCATCAATTTTGGAGTTAGCACGTTTAACATAATGTCCGGGACGCATGGAGGGTTTTACATCCAAATCTTTCGGGGTTTATATATTATTCACATCCACACAGACAGTACTCAAGGATAGATATGGCCTGGGTTAATGATACTATATTGCATACAGCTAAGATGGAGATATGTCCTAAAATTACGTCAGATCATAATCCCATTTTGCTATCTGTTCAATTGTTATCGGTAACTAATTTAAGGCGCTCTTTTCGTTTCCACGCCACTTGCTGGCGGATAACGAGTACATTTTGTATATGGGAAAATTGTTGGCGGAATTGATATATTTTAATATCAATACTACCTCATCCTTCATGGTTTGGGATTCTATGAAAGCATTTATAAGGGGCATTACACAACAATTCATATTAGTTAAAAATAAAATCAGAGAGGCTTCTATCAAAGCGGCTTGCATAGCGCTAACTAATTTAGAGTAATCTCATGCAATGGCTATTAGGCAACAGGACGCTGATCAATCTCAGGCTTATATTAAGCTGATAGAAGCAAGAGAGTCAGCAGCAGGAATACTTAAGGAAAGAGTGGCTGTTGCTTATGATAAATATCGATCTACTTAATATGAGTACAGTGAACAGGTGGGCAAGATATTAGCTTATAAATTAGCCGATAATAAGGCTAAAAGTTTAATAATTGCAATTAAAGGAGCGGACAATGTCCTTCATACAGAAACTCATACGATACTTGCGCAATTCGTATCCTTTTATGAAGATCTTTACGCTCCATCAGATCCTATAATAACAGAGGAGGTCTCAAGTTATTTAGCTAGAGCAGAACTTCCTTCGCTATTAGACAAGGATGTTGCCCATCTCGGTTCAGAGATTTCTTCAGAAGACATTTTGACGGCCTTGGCTTCACTTCCTACTGGTAAAGCCTCGGGCGAAGATCAGATACCTGTAGAATTTTACAAAATATTTAGGAATATAATAACTCCACTGTTGGCTAAGGTTATTTCAGAGATAGGTGATTCGGGCATTGTACCACCAACTTGGGATACTACCAATATAGTCTTTTTTTTGAAGAAGAGAAAACCACCTGAAGACTGTGGATCTTATTGCCCGATATCACTTATCAATGCTGATGCCAAAATATACGCTAAAATTTTGACTAATCGTCTTGCTCCCTTGATGTCTAAACTGGTTTCTAGCCAACAGCACGGTTTTATAGCGGGTCGAGAGTGACACCTCGGCTCATACCAATACTGCCATAATGGCATTCGATGTAGCTCAACAATCTGGTGCTAATCTGGGTATGATATTACTAGATGCAGAGAAAGCCTTTGATCGTGTGGCATGGGGCTGTCTTTGGCTTACTCTCACTGCATATGGAATGACTGGCCGATTTTTAGCATGGGTAAAAGCGCTTTATTGTACACCACAGGCTAAACTAAGCTATCCTGACTCACAGTCTAGGCTTTTTTGTATAAATAGGGGTACGCATCAGGGATGCCCTCTTTCCCCATTACTGTTTGCTTTATATCTCAAACCTTTCATTCGGGTTCTACTGGCTAATAGGAATATTTCACCATTATCTCCAGGACCCAATGAATTAAAAGTTAATGCTTACGCAGACGATATCGCTGTTTTTACGACGAACCCGGGCTAATCTTTAGAACTTATTATTCAAGAAGCAGGAAATTTTTGGTCTTTTTCTGGATATAAATTGAATACCAACAAAACTCAGGTGCTATTGAATTTTACACCAGATAATCCTATCATGGGAACATGCTCTGAAGCTACTTATTTAGGCATTCGTATTACGTCTCAGATTGAAACTATAGTTAAATTAAATTATGACGCCTTACTTTAGAACGTCATTCATCATCATCAACAAAGCTTTATTCGATTTCTGTTTTAAAAATCATAAAAGCACATAAGATCACAGTACATTACACAGTAGGAGTAAAAAGTATCAGAATGTAAAACTAGTTCATTTAGATCCGCCCCCTAGCATCTCGGAAAGACAAGTTCATTGCTATCATGTGTTCCGTAATAAATCGAACATTCATATTACAATAGTTTTCCAAGATTAATCACACTTCAATCGATCAAAAAAACCTTGTTCGCCTGGTTCATATTCAATCATAAAAGCATATAAAAACACACACAAACAAATTTGTATTTTAAATAGAATCACAGGCCACAATACATTAAAAGATATATACCCGTAACACAAATCATCAGTCTCATGCCATTCCCGCTAGCTCATTTCTTTCTCAACACATTGTTTTCCTAAGACTGAGCACTTTTTTTATAACGTCATTAAAAAACTCAAGAACTGGCACAGATTACCCATAAGTATAATAGGTAGGTGTAATATTATCAAGATGACTATTCTCCCGAAATTTTTACACTTATTTCGCTCAATCCCTTTAAGAGTTTCCAATCTATTTTTAAGAAACTAGATGGGGTAGTGAGTAGCTTTATATGGGGATATAAACGTGCTCGTCGAGCAATTACATTTTTAAAGTTTCCATTTAACCAAGAGGGCCTTTTGCTCGCTGATTTCAAATTATACTACTGGGCTTCTTTTACTAATAGGCTATGTAGCCTTCTTTCCAATAGAGGCCAGGATTTCAATCAAACTTTTGCTAGGCCAGGATAGCTGTAGGATTCTTTAACGGATCCACGACCCGAACTACTTTAAGAGAGTACGCTTTAAGACTCTTAGGGGTCTAGCTTGTATCTGGCGAGAAATTGTTGCTAGGTATTCTCTACCGGTATATTTTAATACATTCCCTCTGTGGGATAATCCACTCCTCCTAGACATTTTCCAGGATGGGGTAGCGAAACAGTGGGCTAGATATGGTGTGGATAAGCTGGAAGATCTTTACAACTGTGATGGCTTTTGTGCTTTTCAAAAACTCCAAGATACTTTTCTGATTCCACGACAGCATTATTATAAATACCTACAATTCAGAGATTTTTTCTTGAGATCTCAGTGTCTTAAATCGGTAGAGAGCCAGGACCTATTGATGGACCTCCACAGAAGAAGGTAATATGTGCGGCATACAAGCTTCTGTGCCAGGACAGACCTGACCCTTGTTTACAGTTAGCCTCAAAATGGAGCTCAACCCTTGCGACTGAAATTACTTCCACAATGTTGGGTGAGGCACTTACAACACTAAAAGATGCTGTTTGGTCTACTAATCTGAGATTACAACAATTTAAGACAATATGTATGCTGTATTACACTCCCGAGAAGATAGCTAGGTGGGGGCAATCAAGAACTCAATATTCAAGTAATAAGATGAACTGTCGTAAGTGTGGAGAATATAGGGCTAATATTGTTCATATGTTTGCCACCTGCCCACAGTTAATGGCCTTTTGGCAGGGGGTTATACTGGTTTGTAAAAGTCATCTTAGATTAGATCTGACTTTCTCTAATGAGGAGATCATGTTGGGTTATAAGGGGGATGTTAATCAGGCATGCCGCACATTACTTTCTATTATTTTAGTTACTGCCAGACTGGCCTTTTCTAGAGCTTGGATTTCCCCTAGACCTTGTAATGCAGCAGAGTGGTGGGCCATTGTTATGGAGGTCTTTGAGAGGGAGAAGGCCTAAGCTAAAGTCAGAGGCTTAAATTCTATGCGGAGATTTAATACCGTGTGGCATGGAATGAGTCAAGATTGATTGTAAAAATTTTCCGATATCCTATAATTTAATTTTTGCTTTATTCCCCCGGCGACATGATTTGTATTTGTACTGAAAGCTGAATACGATGATGTATATATGTTTGCTTTACCTCCCTTGCAAATAAAAAAAACAACAAAACGAATTTACCACTAATCCTTTATGGGTTCCCAGGTAGCGTGCTAATCGCCAACAAAACGCTTTGACGCCTCGCCAGGGGTAGTAAGCGCTATATAAATGCAAAGCTTTTTCCCTCTTCTATCCTTCTCAATCCAAATAACTGACTAACATATCCACCACTAAAATTACTTTCATTTTTCACTATGCTAATTCACCACTAATCCTTTATGAGTTCCGAAGTAGCGTGCTACTCGCCGAAAAAGTGCTTCGACGCCTCGTCAGGGGTAGTAAGCGCTATATAAATGAAAATTATAATACAATAAAATACAATATGCACTTATTGCTGCAACCATCCATGCACTGTTATGTTGTATCTGTTTTTTATCGTCTCTTGCCAATCGTTTTGCTGTGATATTCTAGGCTGATTTTTATTCTTATTCTCTTTTAGTAACTTTTTTGTAATGCTCACACGATATTTTACTTACTTCAGCACCAATCTTATATGATGTTATTCTGTGTATGTATGCTGTCTGTATTTTGCTCTTTTATGATCTTTGTCGAAAGATCGAATAAAGAAGTTTTGACAGGACTTGAGAAATGGGTGCTGAATATTGAGTACAGTGTCTATTCTGAGGTTTAGAGCTTCTTCTCCTGCCATACCTCAAAAAGTCTTCATAGCATGACTGAGAGTGGTTCCAACAAGAAGCTGTGGAGAAAGGCCCTCAGTCCCAAAAAAGGAACATATATTTATTCATGTTAGTTTCTGGTTCCTCAAAGGAATTCAAAGCCATTCTCGAGATGGCAAACACATGGATAAAAAAAAAAAAAAGAAGGTTTTTGCATGTAGGCCCTCCATCAACTCTACCCTTGCTTTCTCAGTGGAACTGGATGTGCGTCATAGATCAACAGAATGCTTATTTTCACTTTCAGATCACTAGAAACATCGCAAGTTCATTAGTTGTGTGGTGGGCAACAAGCATTACAGCTACAAGCAGCACCAGGATATCCTATGGGGTGATAGTGCGCTTTACAAGTGCACATAACACAACACGTCTGCACTAAGAACTTTCTCTAAAGGCATGACAGTGGATATCATACATATCACTAAGAAGAGGATTTTAGGATACTCTTTCTGGGATTATTGGCCCCCTCAAAGCGTCCATTTCTCAAGAGGTTCAACACATCCAGATGACTGTATGCATTCTACAGCACAGGGGTCTGAGACTGAATCAAGCAAAATCTACATCCATAATAGTTCATTCCATTTGTTATCTTTGAGCTGTCCTGGACATGCAGGTGACAAAAGTGTACCTTTCAGATGAGAAACTTCCATCCATCTATCTTAAGCGTTAAATCTTCTACGACGGTATATCAAACAGTTCGTCAGATTTAATAACTTCTAGGATCCATGGCTTCATGAATTTTCCTGGTTGCACATGCATGACTGCAGATGAGGCTGCATCCGCACTGTCTAGAGAATCAGTCGTGCCAATATTTAGGCTGGTGTTTTGCAGCAAAGTAACTGCTGCACAGGTTGAAGTCCATGCTCTACTTGGTGGTGCCAACTGGAAAACTTTCTATAAGGTGTTCCATCTGTGTATACCCGACCACAAACTACTGTTACATGTGCTTCCCTTTTAGGATCGGCAGCGCACACGGATCACCTTCAAATACAATGTTCACGCTCACAGAAGATGTCCTATCAATTATGTGGAGCTAAGGGCATTCCAACTTGCTCTCAAGTAATTTCTCTCAGCTGTCAGGTCAAGCGCACTGTTGGTTCAGACACTGTCTAAATAAGCAGAGAGGGACTGAATCCAGAGGTCTATATCTCAAAGCTCCTTATGAATGAAATCTCCCCAGAGTTCAAAACTCAGAAGTCGACTTGTTCAGTAGACTTTTTCCAGAAAATCAAGAGTGACTAATATAGTTTTTAGGCCCGCTCCAGCGTTAAAGGCCTGAGCCGCAGGTGATGGCCTTTAACAAGGGAGCAGGCCTTTAATGGACGGTATAGCCCAGCTATGGCAGGCTATAAAACTATTGGAACATTATAATGATGATGGGCACACCAGTAGCTTGATTCAAAGCATCTTTATGAGGATACATCTTTCACCCCAGCCTCCTTCCTTCAGCTCCACTCCCTGCTACACTCTCGTCCCTTTGAACTATAACATTCTACACAGTGAACCACAGGTCTAACATTCTACTTCCATAGAATGCCCTTCAGTCAGGATACCACAAACATTTTGCCCTATGAGGGCAGAATGTTCTAATTAAAAAACACAAAGGCCTCTCAGAGCCTGAGGGGTTGAAATCCCTCTCGGGCTCTGATGCCTTTGTTTCACAGCTATTACTGTGAATGTTCTACAGCTAAGAGTGTGCGCAGGGCCACGGCTGTTAGCTGTTGAACATTCACTGCAAGAAATGTGAAATGGGGCTGAAGTCAGCTCCTGGTTCTCCCCCGGCTTGGCTGAACCGCTTTTTGTAGTTCAGCTAAGCCAGGGAGACCCAGGAGCTGATCATCATTCACCCCTCCCTCCTTCTAAAGCCCTAGTACCACTGAGCTACAGGAGGAGGGAAGGATGAAGGCTGCTGTTGTCCTCCTGCACGGCCTCTGCCTTTTCGCATTCCTCTGCCTAAATAATATATTTTCCAGAGGCAGGGGAAAGAGAAAGGCAGATGCTGTGTATTAGGACGTTGAAATGTTGAGTAGCGAACCTTTACCAGTTCATATAGGCTGCTGCTGCTCCATTGTCTTCAGTGGAGCTCTCAAAATTCCAGTGTTCTAATAAATGATGCAGTGCCATGTGATGTCTTTTTGAACGGGGATTTATTCATATAGACCTGTTAGCAAACGCAGCAAACAAAATATGTCCAAACTAGGTCTTCACATTTTACTTCCCAGGTATATTTTGGACTACAGTTCGTGTATGCTTTTTATCCCTTATTTCAACTGTCATCACCTGACAAATGGCTAGGAAAAGCCCTGGAATGGGAATGTGATTGGTGCTTTACAGACCTCTTCTATCGGTTTAGAGTCCCTGCACAGCAAGCTATAGGCCGATTCTCCTGTTTATGTTCAAGAGTCCAGATGTTGGATCCTAACCTTCAGTCATTGAACTTGGTTGCTTAGCTCCTGAACTCTTGCAATATGAACACTGAAACTGCCAGCAAGACTGTATGAACTTTTTAAAAGAGATGAGCCATTTATCCTCCTGTAATAGATTCTGCATCTGATGCCACCAGAAGAACATTGACCCAACCAGATGTCAAAAAACGAGGGCACTTCATATCTTGTCTATTTGGCTAAAGCTGGGCTGCGGCTTTCTCTGATAAAAATGTTCTGCTTATAGAAAATTGCCTTTGGAAAACCTCTTTTTTTTAATTTTAGTATATCTATGTAAAACTATTTTCTATAAGGGTTTTGAAAGGGATTTCCTTATGTGAGGAGACCTTCTCCTCCATGCAAGCTAAGTATAATGTTCTCAAAGTTGATATGACCTTCTCCTAACCTAAATCAAGTCATTAGGTTTCTTTACAACGTATCATGAAAAGCAGCTTTGCTCGTAACCATCATTTCTGTCTTCACGGTATGCTTTAATGAACTGTATACAGTTTTCCTTAAAAGTAAAGTTATCATGAGTACTCATCAGATGTTTTTTCCTAAGGTAGTGTCATATTTCCACGTCAAATTATTTCTTTACCGACTTTTTCCCAGAATTCCTATCCTCCTGCAGTATGGTCTTTACAGTCATTTGAAATTAAAAGCATATTAAAGTTCTGCTTAGACAGAACTAAAGATATTTGGCAATCAAATCTCTTTGTCTTTTTATGGATCCGTTCCTATGGTTTTTGTCTCCTTAAAACAGTGTACTTTTAGATAGGGTGTTTCATGCATTTTTTTAATGTCATCGCTTTGCTAACAACAATTTGTCTGGTAAAACATAGAGCTACTGTCACCAATACTGGTGCCCAAGTGCACCTAGCTTTCTTACGACATCTTTTTGGTCCCTCTACCCCTGTCACATACTTAGTTTTTGTAAAAATGGGCTTGGTACACTTTTCAGTGCATTATGACTGTCAATCTAGATTCCCCTGAAGGAGAGGGAATGCTGAATTTGCAAATAATCCTAGTGCTCATTCAGGAGAGTCTTCACTAAATTACAACCTTATTCTTCCCCAGAGAAGAGGCAAGGAAATTAACCACTAATCTCTCAAGATCCTTTTATTTCCATAAATATTCAAGTGACCTGACTGCCAATGGCAGAGCACATGGATGGGACTGGGGGAGTGCTCTTCCTTAACAGAGAAGAGACAGGTGATCAGCCTCTGTAGGCTGTGGCCTATCCGAGTACACTGGCCTTCTTTTCTCTTACTTTTCTTGTGGAAATCTTTGTAAATTCGTTTATTTTGTCAATTTTCATAATGTAATTACATTTTTTCATTTAAAAATAGGCAATTTTTCTTAGTAAATATATGAAAAATGAAATTTGACAACTATGGTCTGCCCTAAGCTTCTAAAAATATATATATATATTTTTTTTAATGACTTTTCCTACAGGAATGTATATATTTTGTAAAACGCGCTCTAGAAGCGCATGAGTGACAATTCAGTGCTTATGACTTATATGAAAAATTCTCTTAAGTAACCCTTCCTTTTTCTCTGGTTCATAATTTTTCGGATACACTTTTCAAAACAATTAGTCTTGTCTCCTCCTGTCAAATTACTTTCATATTTCACTATACTAATTCACCACTAATCCTTTATGGGTTCCAGAGTAGCGTGCTACTCGCCGAAAAAGCACTTCAACACCTCATCAGGGGTAGCAAGCTCTATATAAATGCAAATCTTTGTCTCTTCTATCCCGCCACTATCCTTCTCGATCCAAATAACTGACTAACTTATACACCACTCGAATTACTTTCATATTTCACTATATTAATTCACCACTAATACTTTATGGGTTCCAGAGTAGCGTGCTACTTGCCGAAAAAGCGCTTCAACACCTCGTCAGTGGTAGTAAGCGCTATATAAATGCAAACCTTTTTCCTCTTCTATCCCTCCACTATCCTTCTCAATCCAAATGACTAACATATCCACCACTCCAATTTCTTTCATATTATGCTATACTAATTCACCACTAATCCTTTATAGGTTCCAGAGTAGCGTGCTGCTTGCTGAAAAAGCTTCAACACCTCATCAGGGGTAACAAGCGCTATATGAATGCAAATCTTTTTCCCTCTTCTATCCCTCCACTATCCTTCTCAATCCAAATGACTAACATATCCACCACTCCAATTTCTTTCATATTTCACTATACTAATTCACCACTAAACCTTTATGGATTCCGGAGTAGCGCGCCTCCTTAGGGGTAGTAAGCGCTATATAAATGCAATTACAATACAATACAATACTCCTTGCCAACACATGCCAGTACTCAGGACTGTAAAAACCTTCTCTACAAATAGTGTCAATTCAAAAGAATTTGGAGGCCTCCAATCGTGACTATCCTTGTGCATGTGAACCCCAGCCCTTTCATCTGTGCATCACCAACTCTCAAGCATTATACGTGTTATTTCTGAATATATTCAGCAGTGAGTAGGGAATATCTTTACCTCTGCTTCCCTTTTCGGGCTGTGTGGTTACATTTTCTTGCCATCTCCACTTTCTGTATGAGTGTATTTTTAAATGTAATTTTTCTCCATCATTTGTCCATTTTTAATATTTATGAACTTTATCTTTTTCCATGTAAAGGAAGGAATAAGTTTGTAGTTATGCACACATGCAAATAGACCTTCTCTTTGAAGCCAAAAATGGCTTTATTTTAGGGGTCTCATGACTAAAATTGCCTCTGCCTCAATACAAGCCAATGGGGAAAAAGTATTCCTCCGATTTCTTTTTCAAAATCTCCCACTTCTCAGTTTGAAAATGCTGGCAGTATGGTTTTGGTTAAATCACTTTTAAATGAAAATTTACTTTGTTAATAACGTTGGCGCCATTTGACAGTCTAACAGCGCAAGTGGCTGTGTTTCAGCAAGTGAAGTTTTTTGCAGACCTACCTCATCGTGGAGGAGGCATCACTAAGAAGGGGTGGAATCTTAAAAGTTGTATTTTTTAAATGTAAACTCTCTTAGGAAGTGTGCTCTTCTCTACATCAATAACTGCTGGACGGATACACCAAACTTGGCATGAAATGAGAACTTTGCTCCTTCTACTGCTTCTAGTTTGGTATAAAACCATTCAGTAGTTGTTGAGGTGTTGGGCAGGTTTTGGAGGTTTAATATAAGTTTATCTTGACTTTATTTTGTGAATTCAGATTATTGGATCCAGAGAATAATAAATATGATAAATCCAACTGAGGGGGGAATTGTTGTTCACTTCCAATTCAGGATCAGTGGATTTTCAGGGGTTATTAGGATCTGTGCGATTTGATTGGCTATCAGCAACTGAAAATGTGACCATTACATATTGCCAGACATGGAAGTCTGCGTCCTGGTAAAAAAGTGACCGAAGGGACACATGGCGACTAGGGGAGCATACACTGATGAACTGGAGGATGTTTGGGAGTACTGAAAGTGGCAAATACTATGCCCAACAGTAAAAAAAAGAAAAAAGTGCTAGTTTCCCTCATGGGATTTACCAGTCAGAGTCTGTGGATCCATATATTTTCTTCTCATCTGTCTCCACTTTCAGACTTTCAGTTTTTTTAAAACCTGCACAGAAGTTAAAACAAATAGAAACATTTCACAGTGAAACTATGTTTAAAGATCTTGTACTTGAAGAATTGTGGACCTCCTGGGCTGGCAAACTCTTCCTAGACCCTGCAATGCTCATGTGAAGGCAGTGCACAGCTGGTTCGGTCACACAGAGACTAACTAAGCAAAGCTCAGTGCGTGTACCACTGCTAAGAATGGCCTGAGGCCAATGCACGCTAGTGGCCCTATTACACATAGGGTGCACTTTTCCTGTTTGTGCCACTGCACACCTTTAAAAAGTACACAGCACGCAAACAGCCAACAGATAATGCTCTGTCACCAGGGCAGCCACAAACAGCAGCTCATTCAAGTGAAATACGGAGCGGCTGCTTGAAAGCTGCTCCGTGTTTCACTGCAACCCGCCTGCACTTTAAAGAGGGATTAGAGATTCCTTTGCAGGCGGGTGCAGTGAGTGACTGCACCCGCCACAAGGGGATGTCTAGGGGGGTCTTAAGGACCCCTTTACCCCTTCCAGAGTGCTATCATCCTCACAGCTTCTTTGCCTTTGCGCCTGCGTCCATAATACGGTGTGGGCGCAGAAATTCACGCCAGGACCCAGAGCCTCAGATTATGCTTCTCTTTTGTTTCTGGCATAAAACAGCAGCCAATCATAAACAAAATAAAGAGCCTTTAAACAACTACAAATCCCATGAACCTCATGAGCATATGACCACACCCCCATCTTATGGTCCTTAATCACTGTTGCTTCAAAACATCAAAACTGAGACACCATTTTTCTGCCTCTTTCTTAGCTGCTCAGCAGTCAAAATAAGTGCCGCTCAGTTTTGATGTATTGTGCATGTAACAGATGTGTTATGATGTTAGCTGATGCATGTACATTGTCATTTGTTGCTATATTTTTGTTATTTGGTATATATTTGTGGAAATGCCTTTTTTCCCTTTCCGATGATCTGAAGAGCTGCAGCGCATAACCTGTTCGCCTGTCTTTCCCTCCCGAGTACGGGCTCTGTGGTAGCACGACGGAGGTTTCAGGGGATTTCACTCGCATATGCTCTTTTCACTGATCGGAGCCACCTGGGTGTTTGTAAGTGGCTGCAGATCCCTTTGGGAACGAGGTGCGAGCGTGTCGCCCAATTTGGCAACGTGCATGCAGCCCTCTGTCTCCCTCTATACAACCAGCGCTTCTTTGAACGCGCTCAGCAGCCCACAGTAGAAGTACTCGGTGGAGACCTTGTGCCACTATCTGGGCTATAATAATAGGAGTTTACTGCGGAGATTGTCAATGAGTGGCAATTGTACTTCTTTGGTGTACAGAACACAGTCTTATTGATGTCAATTGCTCCCTACAATGCCCTGACCAGCAGAGTCTAACAGGGATGCAATAATCACTATACAGGCTTGCCTGAGGAGCTGGCTTGTGCCATTACTGGAAAAAGTGAACCTGTGCTGCTTCTCCTCTCATACCCTCTGGGGAGACATGGTGTCTTACAACAGCTTTATATTTGCTATAAAGCTTTGATTTCAATTTGTCTGATTGTGACCTATACAACTCCAATGAGTATGGTCTATATGGGTCACATGAAGAATCTGTATGTTTTTTTGAGGATCGACTGGTTGAGGCCTTAGACCAGTCAGTACAACAATCCATTAATAAGGCTCTTGCAGTGGCATTACAGCCTATTACTGAACACCTTGAGAGGTATGATGAAAGAGAAGAAAACTCAATCCTCGACTTTGGCAGCCATACCACAGGATGGTGCACAACAGCAAAAAGACAAAGCAAAGTTGCAAGAGTGGCCTCCTGCTAAGACCCTAGCAAAACTCTTTTAAGATAGGTTGTGGAACAATAGATATAGTACGGGTGATCCAACTAAAGCAAGTTAGCAGCCCCTCTGATAGATTCAGATACTGACTCGGACTTCCAATTCATCCC
Organism: Calotriton arnoldi; assembly: GCA_963921515.1. Taxonomy (NCBI): domain Eukaryota; kingdom Metazoa; phylum Chordata; class Amphibia; order Caudata; family Salamandridae; genus Calotriton; species Calotriton arnoldi. Next base: position 796,125 of record CAWUFW010000634.1, on the reverse strand, counting down.
TTTCTGGTCAGGATAAGGCTAAAGGCCGCAAATGTAAGAAAGCTTGTGTTCCTCCCCCTTCTAAAGCTCCCCTATGCTTCTGAACCCGCTGTCCTTATCCCAGAGAAAATTGTTCATTTGAGATCTTTGTATCGGACCCCAGCTCAAGTGGTGGCAGAATATATGCAGGCTTGCTTGCGTAGGAGCTTTGACAAAGACGTAAGAAATAGATTGAGAGCAGAATGCCCGGAACTGGATATACTAGGGGAAACGGCTGACACTCCGGTTATCGACCCCAGTATGTTGACTTTCCTAAAAAGTATGCTAAAGACCCAAAGAAGGGCATTGATCGAGCCTGGCAGGCCTTCCACTATAAACTTTTGGATGTGCCTGGGCCTCTAGCAAAAATCCTGGAAATGGCCCTCGAGGTGAAAGAAACAGGTTCTGAAATTGATTCAGAGGTTCTGGCCCACTGGTCCCAAAGGGCAGTTTGCCATCTTGGCAACACAAATTGTGCGATATCCACAGACCGTCGTAAGTCAGTCCTTATGAGAATCGATCTGAAGTTGGTGGATCTGGCCTCTCTGTACGCTGGCCTTGTGACAGAGGATAATTCAAGTTGTGGTTGGAGGTCTGTACCCCTTAATCCCGATTTAATTTCCGGAATAATGATTTCCAAGAGTTACACCTCATTAGGCAGAGGTTGCCATTTCTTTATTGTTTCTTTTCAACATTGATAATGTATGCAAAAACAACAACAGCCGACACGTGTTTCGCCCAGTGGCCGGTTGGCCGAGAGCTTTTTCCAAGGCTGATATGTGCAAAAACCCACAAGGATAAGTGGTACATACATACACACAAGGATATCAAAAGGACATGATAAACCAAAAAACAAGTAATCCCAAATGCATTCAAATTATATAGATAGATAGGATGTGAATACAATAGTGAGAACAAGAATGAGAAGTGATGAGACAGACAAGAGAGACCAAAGGAGAGGTAAAGAAAGGAGGGAGAAAAAGGAAAAGAAAGGGGAAATATCAACGGTTAAAATGTGATAAAAAGGACAAAAATTGTCAGTTTATTCCATATAGTTATCACATTGCAATTGCCATTATACCTAAAATCATGTCATGGCTCAGAGAGTTACCTAGTATGTAATTGTTAAACTCACACATTAAGGGAGAGAGAGACACATACACACACATATACATATATCAGTATGCTATAACTCAGCAGGGTGTTCTAACAATAGTCAGCATGTACATTGATACTCATCACATATATGTATTAGAGTTATCAAACAATTATATATACAGTAAAGGACATACCACCACCCATAGATGTGTATACATCTTTGTCCTGCATGGAGTGAGATTTAAGTGAAGATTAAAAAATTGCTTACCGAAGTTTCAAAGCTTGCGGTCCTGAATACTGAAAACAATAAAAGTGTATGGAAGATGAGTAATCCAATGAGAATAGGAAAAACCCATTAATTAGCGTGAATAAGCTAAAAGTGGGCCGCCGTACTAATAAGGCCATGAGGGCATATCTTAAGTAAAATGGAAAGTTGGATACGTACTAGGCTGGTGCCCAGAGGGTTAAGGAATACGAGTTAGCTGAATTGGCTAGACATCCAGAAAGGCATGTTGGGGGATGTGACTAAATAAACCTTACCGGGTCCGTTAGCCCAAAACCAAATGTGCGCGTTAGTTGTTAGTTGTTCGGATTCATGTAAGTGATTAGACTCCAACGACCCTCCTTCAGCGACCCATTTCATGCGCGCTTGCTTCTCCTAGCATCGGTTGCCCTAGAATGTGACCTTCATACTTGTTTGCTAACCCGAGGCCGCACGAATTAACCGCACATTTGTCTTTAGAATAACGAACCACCATCAGCGCCACATAAAGCGCGCCTGCAACTTTAAACCTCACTAGTAATTGAGCGTGATCTTTATACTCGTTTTGATACCCTAAGCCGCATTAACTAACGCGCACATTTGGTTTTGGGCTAACGGACCCGGTAAGGTTTATTTAGTCACCTCCCCCAACATGCCTTTCTAGATGTCTAGCCAATTCAGCTAACTCGTATTCCTTAACCCTCGGGGCACCAGCCTAGTACGTATCCAACTTTCCATTTTACTTAAGATATGCTCTCATGGCCTTAGTACGGCGGCCCACTTTTAGCTTATTCACGCTAATTAATGGGTTTTTCCTATTCTCATTGGATTACTCATCTTCCATACACTTTTATTGTTTTCAGTATTCAGGACCGCAAGCTTTGAAACTTCGATAAGCAATTTTTTTAATCTTCACTTAAATCTCACTCCATGCAGGACAAAGATGTATACACATCTATGGGTGGTGGTATGTCCTTTACTGTATATATAATTGTTTGATAACTCTAATACATATATGTGATGAGTATCAATGTACATGCTGACTATTGTTAGAAAACCCTGCTGAGTTACAGCATACTGATATATGTATATGTGTATGTATGTCTCTCTCCCTTAATGTGTGAGTTTAACAATTACATACTAGGTAACTCTCTGAGCCATGACACGATTTTAGGTATAATGGCAATTGCAATGTGATAACTATATGGAATAAACTATGACAATTTCTTTACCTCTCCTTTGGTCTCTCTTGTCTGTCTCATCACTTCTCATTCTTGTTCTCACTGTTGTGTTCACATCCTATCTATTTAATTTCAATGCATTTGGGTTCACTTGTTTTTTGGTTTATTATGTCCTTTTGATATCCTTGTGTGTATGTATGTACCACTTATCCTTGTGGGTTTTTGCACATATCAGCCTTGAAAAAGTAATCGGCCAACCGGCCACTGGGCGAAACACGTGTCGGCTGTTGTTGTTTTTGCATACATTATCAATGTTGAAAAGAAACAATAAAGAAATGGCAACCTCTGCCTAATGAGGTGTAACTCTTGGAAATCATTATTCCAGAAATTAAATCAGGATTAAGGGGTACAGACCTTCAACCACAACTTGAATTATCCTTTTTCCAATGGCTTTTGGGTGTAGCCATTTGTGAGGCGCGTACCACCCCCACATTGGGTCTCTACAACGGTAGAGTGAATCCCAGATCTATTCACCCTGTTTAGCCCCTTTAGCCTTGTGACAGAGGGCAAGTTATTTGGAGATAAATTTGTGAAGGACATAGGTAAATGTGTTAATATGTTTACTACGCTCGTTAAGGTGGAGGTGTCCCTTAGGAAAGTGTTCCAGCCTAATCTTTTTGGTCGGGCTGGGTGAGGATGCACTCCAGGCTGCAACTACTTCCAAGGTCCTCAGAGAGGTTACAGATTATCTAGAAGAGGAGGCTGGCAAGATCGTTCCCTAAGAGGAGGTTTCTTCCCCACCAGAGCTCGAGGTTCCAGGGGGCACTTAAATAGAAGTTCCTATCGAGGCCCATAGCAGCCTGCATCCAGCACACAGTTTATAGGTAAACATTATTCCCTCTTCCCAAATTCTGTTGGGGGTCAGAATAGAGTACTTTATTCACAATTGGGCAATGCTAACAAGCGTTGCTTTAGTATTAGATACTGTGCAAGGTTTCAGGATAGTTTCTTCAGTCCCCCTCTCAGGAGAGGGTTCCCAGCCAACTCCATTTTTCCCAACAAGAGGCGACCTTTATAGATTCCGAGATTCAGAAACTAATACAGAAACAAGCTATTGCCCCTTCCTTTTCATCATCCCAGGTGATTTTGCAGCACCATTTTCCAAGTGCAGAAGAAAGGCTGGAAGCACAAACTGGTCCTAAATCTCAGACAATTCAACCAATGTGTCGTCTACTGGCATTTCAAGATGGAAGCAGGGGCGTAACACAGGCCCCCGTATCCCCCGCGGTGCGGGGGGGCCCCAGCTGCAGGGGCCCCCCTCAGCACAATACCCAGGTCCGAGCGGAGCAAAAAGAAAACGAGAAAGCGGTAAAGGAGCAGTGATGAGAGGCATCTGAGGGTCACATAAAGACAACACAGGATGAGCGAGGCCAGCAGAGTATTAAACAGAATTCATATTCGACAAGAAGCAAACAGTGCACACAGGTGACCGTGGGGTGCGCACTGGGAGGGGCAGGGACGGTGTCTCAAAGAAGACACGCACAGTGCGCAAAGGGACAGGCAGCTACAGACATAGGTGACAGGCAGCTTCAGTGGGGGGTTCACACTGGGGCCCCTCTGAGAGCAGGGATGGTGTCTCACAGAGGACACGCACAGTGCGCACAGGGACAGGCAGCTTCAGACATAGGTGACAGGCAGCTTCAGTGGGGGCTGCACACTGGGGCCCCTCTGTAAGGGGAGGGATGGTGTCTCGCAGAATACATGGACAGACAGTGCACACAGGTGACAGGCGGATTCAGTGGGGGTGCACACTGGTGTCTGTCTGTGAGGGCAGGAACGGTGCATCGCAGAGGACACACAGGGATAGGCAGCTTCAGTGGGGGTGCACACTGGTGTCTGTCTGTGAGGGCAGGGACGGTGCATTGCAGAGGACACACACAGGGACAGGCAGCTTCAGTGGGGGTGCACACTGGGGCCCCTCTGAGAGCAGGGACGGTGTCTCACAGAGGACACACACAGGTGACAGGCAGCTTCCGTGGGGTGCACACTGGGACCCCTCTGAGAGTAGGGACGGTGTCTCACAGAGGACATGCACAGTGCGCACAGGGACAGGCAGCTTCAGACATAGGTGACAGGCAGCTTCAGTGGGGGGTGCACACTGGGGCCTGTCTGTGGAGCAGGGACGGTGTCTCAGAGGACACGCACAGGGACAGGCAGCTTCAGTGGGGTGCACACTGGGTCCTGTCTGTGAGGGGAGGGATGGTATCTTGCAGAAGACATGCACAGACAGTGCACACAGGGACAGGGAGCTTCAGTGGGGTGCACACTGGGAGCTCCGGAGTAAGTCCGGAAGGGGGCCCCTCCTACCCTTTGCAGGGGTGCCCCCTCAAGTTTCGTTACGCCATTGGATGGAAGGTATCCATAGTTTGAGGGATATGCTCCAAGAAGGGGACTGGATGTTCCATCTCGCCCTCAAAGATGCATAGCTCACATTCCCCATATTTGCCACCAATAGGCGCTTCCTTCAGTTTCAGTGGCGTTCCCTATGGTATGAATATCTAGCCCTTTCATTCGGTCTGTCTTCAGCAACTTGGGCTGTTACCAAATTGATGAAGACAGTGATCAAAGGTTAAGGGAGAACACTGTAAAGTTAATCGTCTATCTGGACAACACGATCATAATGGCTCAAACTCAGGCCCTGTTAATTCAGCATCTCTCTAGAGCAGTTCAACTTTTGTAAGATCTCGAATTTATTCTGAACCAAAGGAAATCTGTTCTGAATCCCACCTAAATTATAGAATTCCTAAATTTCCAAATAGATTCGAACAAGGCCCAGCTACAGCTTCCCAGCCAGAAGATCAAAGATATCAAGAAGGAGCTGGGGTCTGCTTTGAGCAAACAGTGAGTTTAGTTGAGATCGGTGGCAAGGATCGTTGGTCTCCTCGATTCAAGCAATTCTTCCAGGCCCGTTGCACTACAGGGCTCTCCAGCGGCTGAAGATCTGACATCTTCAGCAGGGATTTACATACTCCAACCAAATTCCTCTGTTGGAAGATGTAGAAGCAGAGGTAAGCTAGTGGTTAACACACATGGAAGCCTGGAATGGCAAAGCCATTTTCGGGTCCAGACTGGGCGTGGTCATTGAATCTGATGCCGGCAGATGGAGCAGGGGGGGACCAAATGCGGAGATATCTCCACCGGCAGTTGGTGGACGCAAGATGAACTAGATTTGCATATCAACTGCCTGGAGCTTCTGGCAGGCTCTTTCGCAATCAAGATGCTATCCCCCAGAAAGAATGGTTTTTGTATTCTGTTGAGAATGGACAACATCTCAGCAGTTTGACATATAAACAAGCAGTGCAGGACCAGTTTCTGTATACTATCGGAGATTGCCAATGATTTTTGGTATTCTCTCTGAAGCACAGGATATCAGTGATTGTGGAGTACTTTCCGGGGCAGAGCAACGTCATTGCGGACTGAAACTCCAGATTCTTCACATACCCGAGCAATTGGAAGCTGCAACCTCTATATTCCAATAGATTACAAGCCTTACAAGGTGGCTTTATTTGCATGCAAACTGAACAACGAGTTGGCAAACTTCTACAGCTGGAGGCCAGATCTGGCCGTGAAGATGACAGATGCTTTGCTTCAAGACTGGTCAACCCGGACGAATTATGCATTCTCCCCATTTGTGAGATCACAAGAGTGGTGGCTGAAGCAAAACGACAGAGTGTAACATTGGTCTAAATAACCCCGATATGGGAGACACAACCTTGATTCTCGGTCCTTCAGGAGATGGCCTCAGATTTCCCAATAGCCCTTCCAGTGTTCCCAGAACTTCTGCAGGAACCTTTGGGCTCTTTGCACCCACAGCTGCTATGGAATCAGTTGACACTCATTGCCTGCAAGCTGTCGGGAGACATTGCCAAGTTCCTGACGTGGGCTCCATCCACCCACAAGTGATATGCTTTAGCGTGGAAGCAATGGGTGTGTTGGTGCTTGGAATGACATTTTGATCCAGTGGAGACCAAAGTGAAAGATATTCTTAATTTCCTCTCTGAAAGGGCAAGTGCAAGAATATGTTACAGGCCAGTAAATAATTGTAGATCTTCCATTTCCGCAGGCCATGTGCATCTGGAAAGTAAGCCTGTTCGTATGTACCGATTGGTCTGTAAACTGCTAAAAGGCATCAGGGTATCTAATCCCCCCAGATCGAGGTATGAACACGTATGGGATGTGAATGCGGTGCTATGTTTATTTGAGCAATGGCCAGACAATTCGCTGTTGTCTCAGAAGCAATTGTCATGTTTGGTTTCTGATGTGAGGGACTTGGATTTAGCAGGTAGAGTATGCTCCCCTGAAGAGGTGTTATTTTCCGTCTCTAGGTGTACAGAAACATTCTCTAGATGTATTGAATATCCTGCATTTCTGTATAATAAACTGTGCATGGTCAAGTGCCTGAAGGTTTATAAAGAGTGTACTAGTGCCTTTCATTCTGATCCGACTGGGCAATTGTTAGCGATTCAAAAACCTTTCAACTCAATTTTGGCAGCTACTCTGGCAAGATGGGTCTGATGGTATAGGAAGCTGGATTTCTTTGCAGATGTCACCCCACTTTTGCCCCCATTTGAGCTACTTGATGCTGGGTTTTCAACACTGTAAGTGCACTGAAGCCTGCTAACCAGGCTCCAGTGCCAGTGTTCTTTCCCCTAAACTAACATGTTCAATTGTAATTCAATTGGCAAGGACTTTAGCACCCTTGTAAGTCCCTGGTAAATGGTACCTATGGTACCCAGGGCATGGGAACTAAAGAGAATGGGCTGCGGCATGTATTGTGCAACCCAAAGGGACTACACAAACTCTGCATGCAGCCTGCCATTGCAGGTTGCGTGAAATGATGCAAAGATTTTGAAAACACAACATGGCGCACTCTCGGTGTGCCATGCCCTTGCCCCCTGCATATACTTATTCTATATGTAAGTCCCCTATTCAGCAGGCCGTAGAGCCCTATGGCAGGGTGTGTTATATGCAGATATGCGCCTGTGATGGCACGACATTGCAAGTGTTCAGGAAGCCATCTTAAGTATATGTACTGGGCAGTGGCCATTATGAGTTATCCAGCTACATGATGGCCTCACTGAAAATAGCAGTGTATGGTATCAATCACCTCCTCTTGACAAATCCATACTGATACCAGTATCAAATTTGTCCTGACATGCACTCAGAGGGGACCTTGGAGATCATACTAGTCTCTTAGTGTGCTGTCTGATTGGTATCATCCAGCCTGCCACCACAGATAAGATTCTGACCCCCAGCAGGTGAGAGCCTGCACTCTTTGAGGTCTGGAACAATGTCTGCTCCGGAGGAAGGTGTTCACACCCCCTCCAGCAGGATGTCTAGTGTTTTAGCATATCGAGGCCAGGGGCTTCAAAGTCTCTACCGCCTTTGATATGTGACCTCAGCTTCCCCCAGACCTGACAGATGCCACCCCCTGCCCTGATGCCCATTTGGCACCAGAATAGGCGGTAAAATTAGCTATTCAGAAGGCGTGTTCACTCTCATGCCAGTCACACCCCTAAGGTGGGCTACCTGAAGTGAACAGCAAAAGAAGGGTTCCACCATCTTGTTTTTAGTGGAACAAGGAACTCTGGGTCATATTTATGCCCTATCTCCTTACACTCCCCTTAATGCCCCTAAATTCATTATTTAGGTGGTTCCCTGACGAATATGACTCGTTTCAACGCGAGTCATTACATCGCGTGCCATTACAACGCGGTCGTTACAACGACCGCGTTGTTACCACGCAAAGCCATTACTACACAAGTCATTACATCGACTTGCAGTAGATGGCGCGGTGACATTAGAAATGTATAATTTACTATTCCAACTCCAGCCTACGTAACAGTAGGGAAGGTGTTGGAATAGTAAACTATACTATTCCTAATGTTAGCGCGCTGTCGTGTGGTTTGTGGCCTCCTGGTCTGCCTTGCTACGTTGGCCTGGGCCTAGCTGCCATGAGGCCCCTTTTGCGCACGTTTCTTTGTGCCGTTGTTTTTCAAGCCTCTTCTTCTGCCCGGCTATCTTCGCACTGTCTGCATTTCTATCTTTCACCTTGTCTCCTGTTCCCTTTTGGGCTACTGTCTGCACACCATGTACAAGGTCGATAAACAACGTCCCTTGTTCCTGCTGATTTGGCCAGTCCCTCGCACTTAGACATAACACTCTATTTACAGCTGCCTTGGAAAAATTCGTGTGCTTTTAATATTGTGTTTTTTCACTGTTAGACACACTTGGAGAACAACCTTTCCAGAGAGAAGAGCTGTTTGTATCTGATGATGTAAACCTTGCATCTAGATATTGAGGTTTGGGGGTTCTCTAGTCAAAGCCCAGAGGTCTTCTATTTTTATAATAAGCTAGCTATTAGCACGGGGAGGGTGGTGAGGTCATTTAGCCTTATATCCACAGCTTTATGAAATGCTTTCTCCGTTTGTATTCTATGGAGTTGTAACTATGCTGCTTATTTTATCATTATGCATTATGCTGATAGTACTGGCACGTGTACTGTATCTTAGAGCACGTTAGTTGAAATAAACATTTTAAACTATACAGTGTTTCTTCTTACGCGCGTTGTGGACAGGTATGAGTGAGTTATGAAAAAGTGTTCTTGCTTCTGCGAGTCCTGAGAGAGAGATACCGTGTTCTGGGTTGTCTAATCATTGGCAGCATTGTTGCTAATGAGACGCTAAAGCTAGTCGGATTAGGGTTTTAGGTGCTAAGGTTTATGGTTGGCTCACCACTATATTCCGATGTCCTGTTATCCTGTGCATAGCTCTGTATATGTGCAGAATCCCTACAACATGGCGCAACCAACGAGTGGGGCAGCTTATCTGCGAGACGCTTGAGTAATATTTGTGCTTGTCCACAACTCCCTTCACAGCCGCTTCCGGAAGCGTGTGTGACGGTGATACCTCCTATATTGACATTTTTATAGGTTCTTTCAAGCTTGAAGTTGTTAAAAGGTTTCTTAAAAACTACCCTCTCTTGTGCTGCCACACATTAGGTTGTCCAAAACTTATAGCCTGAAATGGCTGTTCAAATTGCGGCACATAGCCGCGCAGCGCTCCGGGCACACTTAACAGTGTATGGAGTGCCTGACGCGGGTGTCGACTTGATCTTTGTGGTACAAGCAGATCCAGCTTACCACTTTGAGGTTTTTTACTCATGGATCACCTTTCCGGCGGTGGATGTGGCTGATAATTTGTTCCATGATTATGAAGCCACCGTTGTTCCTAATCACTATAGACCGTATATGAATCTTGAAGTACCGCTCACGGCTTGGCAACACCGTGTTTTGTTTGATGGCGCCCTCCCCCAACCGGTTACCGCGGTTCGTTTAGGCCCATTATCAATTGATGGGGCCACCTGGCCAGTCTTGGCCGGGTATACACCACATCCGCGTTATATGACGGTGACAGTCGCTGAACTGCGACATATGCATTTGTCTTTGATACGAGTACATAGAGCTTTAGTACAATATGTTACAGGCAACATCCAGGGAGCCCCGCCTGGAGTTGCGGCCCATCCAGCTGGTGCAGGCGGTGTAACCATAAGTCCTGTCATGGTGAATTCGGTGATGGGCAAGCGCCCACAGAATAAGGATGATTTTCCTTATTGGCTTGCAGAAAAATTTGACCAGCTGGAGGCAGTTTTTCCAAATACTTCTCCTGTGGAAAAGCATAGGATTTTGACGATTAGTTTACCAAAAGACTTAGTACCCGAGTTGGCAGAATGCAACAACTGGGGTAGGGTATTCGCTGCAGTATATTCAAAGTGTTTCGGCACTCCTTCCATGACAGTTCTCCCCTCTGTGATTAAACGAGTACAGGATGAACATGGCCCTGAAGCGGCTGTGGAATTAGGGATGAGACTGGTGGGAGTGTTCGATGTAGTAGCTGAGTTGATCCTTGCGAATGTCAAGGGCGATGCAGTGAACTTTCAAGTAGCTAATGCTTTGGCTTTGGTCCCAGAATTGGACAAGCCTCGCGAATTACCGAAAATAATTGCTCAGGCTTACAAAACCATTGGTCGCAATAGCCGGGAGTTAAGCCTTTTGCTAAAACGCAAACACAATCGCAACAACAACCAAAAACTCAGTCTGAGAAAGATGAGAAACCAGTTTTTACTAAAAAGAGCTGGAGGTTGAAAAAACAGGGTAAGCAACAGAAGAAGCCGGGGTCGCGAGAGATTTCAAGTCCCTGATTCGCGTTCTCCTCGTTCTTCACAGGCACCAACATCTTCGCAGGCTGGTGGAGGAGATCGCCAGGATAGAGGAAGGGGTCGAGAGGATCCACAGGGACGAGACCAACCTCGACAACAGGTCAGAGGGAAACCAGACGATTTTCAACGTTCTCGCCCACAATTTCAGAAGAAAAAAGTTGCCGCTGTAACAGCGAAATATGCCACAGACGGTGAGAACAAGACTCCTGGATTGGACGTGGGCAGTGACCGTCCTAGACAGCGCAGCGGAAGTTACCATAGTGCGGGAGGCGCCACGTCCTCATGTGGAGGCGACAGCAACTGAAACATTCATTACTGTCGAGACAGCTGACACCAGAGTGGCTCCCCCTGACAGACTATATAATATTGTAATTCAAATCGAAGGTGATATACAGCGTGTTATAAAAGGGATTTTTTGGGAAAATCTGACCTCTTCGTATGACATTTTGTTAGCGGAGGCGGATTGGCCGCCCCCATTCGTACTTGCTGCGCGTAAAGGGGAGGAGGTAATCCTTCCGAGCTTTTCTCGACACGTCCCAAAAGACAAAGCAGAGGCTCTAGCAGCTGAATGGGCTGTGTCCCTGGCTCCAGCATTATACCGCAACCATGTGGGCTGGGATGAAGAATCACCACCCCATGAAATACCTCTGCGGTCCCTGCCACAGCCACAACCCCAATATCCCATCAAACGGGAAGCTAAAGGTCCCGTTTCCGAAATTCTGACCCAGTTAGAATATCAGGGAGTGATTGAAACATGCGAGTCACCGATGAATAATCCCCTTTTCGCGGTTTCTAAACCCGATGGATCGTACCGCTTAGTTTTGGATTACCGGCATCTGAACTCTCATTGTCGGACCTTTGCGGTGCAAAACACACATATTTCTGCGCTAGTAGACAGTCTTGTTCGTAAAAAATATAAAACGACACTTGACCTATCCAATGGATTCTACACGCACAACTTAGCCCCGGAGAGTAGCCAATGGAGCGCTTTTACCTCCGGTGGTAAATTATTCAAATTCAGGCGTTTACCTATGGGCTACAAAAACAGTCCGGGCGTATTCGCTGCTCGTGTTGTCTCTTTGTTAGATGGCATGGACCCAGATGCATGTTCGTACGTCGATGATATCTATCTGACAGACGACAAATTATTCCCGCATCTTTCCCGAGTGGACCGCATTATTCTAGAATTTGCGGTTCTAGGTTACAAGTTTAACTTTGCCAAATCACACATTGCTGAATTTACTGTTTTGTTTTTGGGCTAAGAGCTCAACAATGAAGGTAAGGGCTTAGCCCCCCATTTTCTGGAGAAATGTGCACTTCTGTGCCCTCCTACTACTCTGAAGAAACTTCAGTCTTTGCTGGGTTTTCTGAACTTCGGGCGTACTTACATTCCCGAATATGCCCAGCATATCAAGCCACTGTATGCCTTGATACAACCTAACTTTTTGAAGTCATGCTGGCTTCCGGAGCATTCCTCCATTCTGCAGTCTTTGCAGACAGACTTACTTGAGTCTAAATATTTGTTGACTCGTGATAACCACACAAACCTGGTGATTAGAATCATTCCAGGGGCAGTGGGTTTCACGTACTTAACCTTTAACAAAGGTGACACAGTACCCATCGCATACAAGTCACATCTTTACACTTCCGCAGAAATGCGTTTTTCATCTGTGGAGAAAGTTTTGACTGCAGTGCAAATGGCGATTCTAAAGGAACGCGCACTGGCACAGGAAAAGCGCATTTTGGTGGTAACACCCTATCCTGCCCTAGAGGCAGTGACGAAAGCAAGTGTTCCGAACTCTAAAGCTTTGCACCCCCGTTGGATTCAATGGGCAACATCTTTGACGTCTCCAGATGTCACTTTTATCTTTGATTCTTCTCTTCAGACTCAGGAGTTTTTACAGTATGAATTCGTTCATCCTCCTCCTCTGTCGTTGCTACCGCTTGAGGAATACGAAAGTATTATTTATACCGATGGCTCGGCACAACCGGCCACGGGTTCCAAGCATGCTTATTCAGCCGCATGTGCTATTGTTGCAGGTTCCTTTGTGAACGGAAAATTTAAATCAACTGTGGTGCATACTCAAGCACTGGGAGACAGTACTGCACAATTGGCCGAGCTGCGCGCATTGGTGCTAGCACTGGAGTTCGCTAATCCGGATGTGACCACTCTTATTGTATGCGATTCCTACTACTGTGTTCAGTCTTATAATGACAATCTCTTCTTTTGGTCACAAAATGACTATAGAGACGCAAAAGGCAGCACAATTAAGCATAAAATGCTTTGGGTTCGAGTGGCAGATTTACAACAACGTCTGCCTCTCACACAGGTGGTACACACTCTTGGCCATCAGCGTGTGGGCGCACATGCTGTCGGTAACGGCTTGGCAGATGAAGCTGCCAAGTCAGCAGTAGCCACGTGCTCAGTCGCAGCAGTTACCAGATCCATGTCTAAAATCGATTCCGATATTCTAGCAGCTATTGCTGCAACAAAGGAAGGTGCTAATTACCCACGGGGATTCCCTTCCAAATACTGTTATCAATTAGGTCCCGAACAGGCTCCTTATGTAAGAATTCCAGACGTTGGTGATCGGCTGATTCCCAACGCGGACCGCAGGCTTTCCTTGATTACTGCAGCACACGAAGGCATGGCTTCGGCTCATGCTGGGGTGTCTGCGACAGTTTCTATCTTGCAGCAGCGTTACTGGTGGCGTGGTTTATACAAACAAACCTGTACTTATGTGCTTTCTTGTGACGTTTGTCAGCAGATTAAGCCTTCCACGGTTGCACGGCCATCACAGACCTCGCTCTGCATTTCAAACAGACCTTTTGGGTGTGTTTACCGGGATCACTGCGGTCCATTCTCTTCAGACACTGCATATAAATATATCTTAGTTGCGGTGGATTCGTGCACACGTTTCATCTGGGTCTGGCCACAACGGAGTGCTGACGCTCGAAATGTCATAAGGGATTTGCGTGTCTTTGTGGGAATTTTCGCCTGCGGCACCTTCCATTCTAACCAAGGTCCAGCGTTTGCCTCTAAGGCTTACAAGGACGCAATGGGTTCACTGGGGTGCGGGTGAAATTTTCATCACCGTATCGGCCTGAGGGCAATTCGATTGTTGAACGAATGAACCGTGACTTAAAGCAATCCTTGACAGCTAGAGTCTTAGGTACTGGCAGGAACTGGCTGGCCCACCTGTATACCGTACAACGTGCACTTAATAATCTCCCGAGAAGACCTCTGGGTGGGCGGACCCCATACGAAATGCTCTTTGGCATAAGAATGTTTGTGCCTGACCTTGATGGTCTAGACATGGCGGCGCAATCCGCCATCTTTGATGTAGATAACCATTCTACTATGTTACAGGACTTACAAGAAGCCCGAGACAAACTTGCGATTGCACATTTACCTTCAGCCACAGACGCTGCACTGCAGATTCCGGTTGCCGGCTGGCTTCCGAAGATTGGAGATCTGGTTCGAGAGAAGGTGGAGAACAAAAAGAATTCGGCCCCTCTTATCGTGCACCGGTTCCAGTCCTTGGCTTGAAGGGAACTCGTACAGTCATCTTACCACCGCTTCCTGGTCGCAAGGAGAACAGATACATCTCGGTGGAAAATGTCAAACTACAACATCTGGCCGATCCTGAATAGTGTTACACCAGCGGTCTCTTGTCCTGTCATTTACCGGACGAATGTTCGTGGCCCTCCTGCGCGAACGGTCACTGATGTTGCTATCGAGATGGTAGATTTGCCTGATAACTTGCACGACTACCTGGATTCCCCCTGCAATGAGGAGCCCGAGTATATCTACCCCGCAACCAAGTCCGTGGCTCATTTACCAACAACGCCACTGAGCCCAACACGTTATTCCTTTGACTCAGATTCCACTCCATCACTTGTCCCATCCAAATTCAGTATTTTTGTATCCTGGTTCAGAGACAATTTTTTGATCCCCCCATGGACATACATTTGGTTGGTGCTTTTCCTAATTTTTTTGTTCATGTCTATTGGCTTTGTCACAGTGTTTTTTCTGCTCATCAATGGACACTACTTGCCAGAAAGCTCTGCGGTGAACTCTGTCGCTGGAACTTTGGCTCCACATTCTTCATCGCACATCATGAAGCGAGACCACACATTTGTGAACATTTCAGCGTTTCCAGTTGCTGATGGCATCATTTGGGATGCGGTGAACTTCCAAATTCATGGTCCAACCGAAATTATTAATTTACCAAATGTCCTTCGTGTTTCAATGGGTGATGTCGTAAAAAGTAATATTCATTCTGACGATTGGGATGTACATGCAGTTGAAGCATTATTTACTGATTTGAAATATTATGCTGCTTTTCATGCTGAAGATCTGTACATGAATTCTGCCAATTACGCTGATTTATATTGTTACCAACATTGGGGCAACCACTTTCTTCATAAACCCAGTACCCTTCGGGGTCTTTTTAATTACACCCAATGGGAACATTGTCCGACCTCTTTGCCAGGTAGCTCCCAGACTCTTAGAAATAAGTTTACTTATTTTACAGATTTTAATAGATCGAACCCTGGGTCCTATTTCTTTAAATTAAACACTTCCTTTACTGAAAAAATCATGTTAGCCCATACCAAATTACTATATTCCGGCTCCTTTTTAAAAGCCTTAGCTGTGGGTGGGTATGAACATTGGCGTGACACCATTGATTTGAAGTCTATTTGGGGCTCCAAAGCATGGCAGGTGCAGGGCACAGAAGCCTTACATCGTGCTTGCCTCATCCCGGCCCGAATTCTATTTTTAAATCAGACCGTCTATCAAACGACATGTTGGGGTTTGGCTAAGTCCAAACAATTAAATGCACCATCCTTTCCTGTCTTGTCTTCCACTCCCAACGAAAGTTTGTACTTTAATAAGTCCCTTACCGAATTGCAGGTTTTGTTTCAGAACAATTCGTTTAATGTCTCTGCGTTTGTTCAGTCACCCTGGTTGGTTTGGCCAATTGCATCAAATGCCTGCCAACTGCGTTTTCATAACCCGGATACTGGCTACATACAAGACAAGCCAGATCCACGGTTTTCTGACTCTCGTACTGTTACGACATATTCTGTTGGTAAATTATGTAAACAGTGGTTGCAGCACTCTTCCCTAGATTCTGTTAAACAACATTTATCGCTCCTATCAGGCAACAATGATCTGTCCGATTTTGTTCTGGGGCCTCGTGGTCCTCGACCTAAGAGATTCATTTATGAAACTTATAATGAACTCTAGAAGCTTTCGCAAATTGAAGCTGCTTCCCGTCTGCGGGAAATCGATCAAGGAAATTTGGAAAAGGTGCTTGCTGTTGTTGACAATAGTATTAATACCCTGTCTTCCCGCATTTACACCTTAGAGAATATTATTTCCTCTGTTGTTGATATTGTACAAGATGATGTTTCTGTGTTATATCATGGTCAGGATCAATTGCGTTCAGTAATGCAGTTTGCATGGACTTTGCAAACACTTAAAATGGGGAAAGTTCCTTGGCAATTTTTGAACACATCTGCCTTATTTTCGCCTTTTAATTTGACTGAGAAACAGCGATTCATGTCCATGAAGGATGCAACATACACTCTGTTACATATTGAAAAGATAGAGCCCTTACCATTCTCTATTGCGGAATTGGATTCTGCTGTGTGGCTAGTACACGGGGTTATCGCTTTGCCTTTTTCATTGTTTGAATTTAGTTCGTGCATGAAGCATTATCCTGTAGGCCGTTTCCAGCCTTTGGGCAGTGCCTTCCTGCATGAACTTTGGTCCCTGCCTTTCATGTTTAAATGCCTTAGAGACGGGAGGGAGGTTTTTCTCACGGGGAGTCATGCGATTCAACTGTGGGTCATTCCCTTATTTGCAAACACATTAAGTTGCACGGAGCTTGTAACGTTTCGGCTCCGAATCTTGCTTGTGTGTTGAAGGGTATTCCAGCTCCTGCTATTTCTCCTACTTTCACTGTGCTTGCTAATGGTAGCTATTTGCTTTTGAATAACCAAGACTGCTGTGGCCTGCTGGCCGGCATACCATATATTGTTAATGTTTCCCGCAGGGTTGTCTGCTGCAAAAATGTGCTTTTTCCTCCCCCGCACGACATCATAGATAGTTCTGTGTGGCCTTCCATTCCTACTCTGAAGGCGGATTTCAATAAATTGAGCAGGATAAAGGCGCTATTATTGAACCAGGAGGTTATGTTCACATCTGCCCGGGAGACGTTCATTCTCCAGGTGGCAAGTACCCACAGTGAAATACAGGCCCTTTTGAACACTAACCTCCCACAACATTTCGGTGAACTGATTCACCGTGTTTTTAATGCGTCCCGCACTGAAGGTCTAGTGCACTTTTTTAAAGTTGTGGGCTCTGGCCTTGTGACCTCTTTTCAAACTATTTTTGGTGTAATACCGGCTTTTATTCATTCCATCTTTTCCAGCGTCTTTGGTGGCTTTCCACTCATCCTCGCCTTGGTGGCTGGTGTCCTGCTGTTGGTCTGTTTCCTACGCAATGGCTGCACCTCCATGGGCCCTTCTCGAGCCAGGTCGGCTCCGGAAGCTCCGTGAACGTCTCCTCGCTGGCTTCGGCGTCCTGCCGTTGGCGACAATGAGTGTGTCCTATACGCTTTCTTTTCGCTTTGCGTATTTCACTTGCGTGCAACCTGTGATGTCTTGCATCAGATGTCCATTCTCGTGGGCCATGGATTATTGCCTCTCCAATACGTCTTTGTCTGTTCCGGATTTTGTTCAGTTGGTGGGTCCTCTAGAGGCCCATGAACGGGACTGTTCCGCTGCAGGCTACATGGCGCGTGCGGCTGCACTGGGGATTTTGGCACAATGGGATATCTGGGCGGCTGCTCAGAGTCTCCTACAACAGAGTTATATTGAGTATCACGCAAGTTGTCCCGCATTGCTGTTTGCTGCTCCCTCTTGCGAGGATCATGACTGCAGCTTTGATGTACTTGACCGGATGGCGTCGCTTTTTTCCGATGATTCCAATGAAGTGTGGCGTTTTTTTGCACGTACACTCTTTTGGATTGAGAGGGTTTTCGCTTTCTGTGACCTGCCTCACTGGATGTGTGTCCAATTTTTTTGTTTTTGATTTTTAGTCCACGTCTCACAACATTCGTTCTGTTCTGCTCAATTTGTTTGGACTCTGTCGTCTTCTTGAACGTTGGACTGCCCAGGGGAGGGTGTCGTGTGGTTTGTGGCCTCCTGGTCTGCCTTGCTACGTTGGCCTGGGCCTAGCTGCCTTGAGGCCCCTTTTGCGCACGTTTCTTTGTGCCGTTGTTTTTCAAGCCTCTGCTTCTGCCCGGCTAGCTTCGCACTGTCTGCATTTCTATCTTTCACCTTGTCTCCTGTTCCCTTTTGGGCTACTGTCTGCACACCATGTACAAGGTCGATAAACAACGTCCCTTGTTCCTGCTGATTTGGCCAGTCCCTCGCACTTAGACATAACACTCTATTTACAGCTGCCTTGGAGAAATTCGTGTGCTTTTAATATTGTGTTTTTTCACTGTTAGACACACTTGGAGAACAACCTTTCCAGAGAGAAGAGCTGTTTGTATCTGATGATGTAAAGCTTGCATCTAGATATTGAGGTATGGGGGTTCGCTAGTCAAAGCCCAGAGGTCTTCTATTTTTATAATAAACTAGCTATTAGCACGGGGAGGGTGGTGAGGTCATTTAGCCTTATATCCACAGCTTTATGAAATGCTTTCTCTGTTTGTATTCTATGGAGTTGTAACTATGCTGCTTATTTTATCATTATGCATTATGCTGATAGTACTGGCACGTGTACTGTATCTTAGAGCACGTTAGTTGAAATAAACATTTTAAACTATACAGTGTTTCTTCTTACGCGCGTTGTGGACAGGTATGAGTGAGTTATGAAAGGGTGTTCTTGCTTCTGCGAGTCCTGAGAGAGAGATACCGTGTTCTGGGTTGTCAAATCATTGGCAGCATTGTTGCTAATGAGACGCTAAAGCTAGTCGGATTAGGGTTTTAGGTGCTAAGGTTTATGGTTGGCTCACCACTATATTCCGAGGTCCTATTATCCTGTGCATAGCTCTGTATATGTGCAGAATCCCTACAACAGCGCCATCTACTGCAAGTCGATGTAATGACTTGCGTAGGAATTCAGAGTCAGGGCAGGCTTTAGCGTTGGTGGCGCCCGGTGAGACAAAATCTTTTGGCGCCCCCCACATGGCCACTTTCATGGATTCCCTCACTACCACCGAGCAAAATTGCCCCTCAACTCTCTATAGTCCCTTGCCCACATGCATTTAATTTGTTTTAAAGCACTGGTAAAGGCTGGCTCTACTAATAAGAATGTGTATCCACCCAAACGAACCCTTTTTTTTATCAACACATGAATAGATAATAAAGGACAGGGAAAAAAACATAACATTCTAACAAATTTTATGCAGTTTGCATGCAGCTCTTTGATGACAGTTCTTAACAGTCACTGTTCTACTGGCATATTAACCCTCTACGCCACTTTAAGATGAGTCAGAACTGCCACTAGACAAAACTCCCATCTCTCTCTCTAGCAGGAACATTAACCACATGAGTTATCTTGACATGTTTATTGCTGCCTGAAATCCGGACGCACAAGGAACTCTGCCGCAAGTGTTTTTAAATCATAAGTTATTGCTAAACACAGTGCCCCCCCGAGGTCTGTGCTCCCTCCTCATGTCAGCGCCCAGTGTGGCCGCACCAGTCACACCACCCTAAAGCCGGCCCTGCTCAGATTTGTCCACTGGGAACAGAAGAGCCCATGCAGCAACCAAGGCTTGTTAAGTGTCCAGTCCAGACACCAACCCTGCCAAGACTGACCTACCGACGTCAGCATCACCAAGGCCAGCACTGAGAGTGGATATGCTGTCCTGTTTGCCCCATCAACAAGTCGATCCCAAGAAGTGAGAGCCTCCAACTCAAGCGACCTGCCGGACAAAACACCTCTGCATTCAAGCCTCACAGCCCAAGTCCGAGCCAACCAATGGTGACCCCTTGCTCCAGAGACCCTCCAGAGCCGAGCCCCCCTATGGAAAAGTCCCCACTTGCAGCCTGTTTCTTGTTACAAGTTCCTCCATAGACTTTAACAGTAGCGTTTGAGTCTACCATCGCAAACAGCACCTCTGCACCCGGACACACCAGGGCAGGTAAATCCGAACTGCTGGTGGTTCTTTGCAACTTGGCTCCTAAGAACAGGAAGTCCAGGAGAGTAACCCTGAGAATCGTTTGTAAGTGTACCTATGCAGTGAATGTGTCTCCCATAGCAAAACATTCCGTGTTTGGGGCTCATGCCTCAAATCTGACCTCTGTGATTTTCTACTGTGTTACCTGTAAAAATCTATAACGTCTAATATACTTACCTGATTCCGATGATCTTGGCGTCTAAAATTATATAAAAATCTGTGTTATTTTTTTTAATTGGTCTCGAGTTTCTTCTTGAGTGTGTGTCTCATTCATTTGCTCTGTGTATACAGCAAATGCTTAACAACTACGTTCTGATAAGCCTAAACTGCTCGCCCACTTTACCACAAAGTGAGGATTTGGGATTATTAATGTAAGCCCTGTAAACCAATAAGGGTTGTCTGAACTTTCTGCATGCCCCAAGAATTTGGAACTCTCTTCTCCCAGAGATCAGGCCCACCCCTTCATTTGCTCTTTTCAAAAACAAAGTGAAAATGAGACTACTGAATAATCTCCTTCCTATCTGAGGCGACTATCCATGCCAATTTGATTTCATTGCTGGTGTTTTCACTATGTTTCTTTGTATTATCTTTTCATGCTTTATATTCTATATTTTGCTCCATGTATATCTAATGCAATTTGTTAGGTTGTACAGCGCTCTGACACCAGACTTTTGGTCTTGTTCACGCTTTATAAAACTTCATAAATAAAAATAAAATAAATGGTGTATCTCATTTTGGTACACTACATGGAAAGCCAGCTTCCTACAGGTGGATTATGTCAGAAGCCGGAATTGGTGTATTTAGGGCTCATTCTGCCAGAGGGCTATGGCCTCAAAGGCTTTAATGTCGGGTTCAAGGTTGGAAGATATACTTAGAGCTGCGGATTGGTCATGTTTCTATTTTCAAACAATTCTATTATAAACCTACTGTCCATGTAGCTGCCACAGTGGTGGACAAGCTTTAAACAAGCATAATCTTAGCCTTCGGTCCTGACATAGAATAAAAAACAAGAATTATCTATTCTATTAAGGACACGGAGGTGAGGAGTATCACACCCAAAGATTGATTGTATTTATTTCTTGTAATATCATATTCATGACATGATGTTATGGTATATTGACAGTCATGTGAAATACATTTATTGTGTTTGCCCTTCACAGTTTTTGATTAGAAGTTCTCATGTATATATTGTTGTTTCAGGTTCTGATCAGAAACAAGAGTGAAGAGCCATGATTCGGGGCTGGACAATCTGGAGGATGATGGTGACTTTCCATTTCAAGTGGCCGAAGTGGATGGCTACAAGGACTAAACTGTTGGACTTGTTGAACATTCAGACTTAGTTGGCTTGCACAGAAAGAGGCATAAAGATGGTGTGCCTCAATGTTGATGGTCTGAAGCAACAGTAGTTGGTGGACTATCAGATGGGGTTGTGGTCATATGCTCATGAGGTTCATGAGATTTGTAGTTGTTTAAAGGGTCTTGATTTTGTTTATGATTGACTGCTGTTTTATGCCAGTAAAGAAAGAGAACTAAAGTAAACAAAAAAGTGATGGATTGAATGCTTGAATTAATCACTGCCACTGGTAATTACTCAGGCGCCATTGCATGGGACCCACATCTTGGCATACCCTTCCGATTTAGGATGACACACTAAAGTATACAAAAAAGTGATGAATGGAATGCTTGAAATAATCTCATTCACTGGTTATTACTCAGGACTGCATCCAAGTCCATCGTTATTTTGCACACCATGCCACCTCAGTTTGGACCCAGCCATATGCAAATCATTCTTTATTCTGCTCCAATGGGAACAGTCCAGTCTGAACTGTCAGGCCAGGTCCTCCATGAACCGAAACATAAGCAACCCAGGAGCGGTTTTGCCCTAATTAGGGCTCATCAGCCAGGTATAGCTTGATTCCAGTGATGCAGTGTCTATGGGACCCACGTCTGGGCATAACCTCCCCACCTTTTTGATGCCCTGGTAAAGAAAGAGAAGCATAATCCTCGCCTCTGTGTCCTTAATAGAGTCAAAATTTCTTGTCGGGAAAGCTAAAATTTCTTTTAATCCCCACTGTTCTACTGGAGCTTCCCCCAGATTTCTACTGGACAACAACATCACTAACATGTTGTATTTATGTGTGGCACACCTGACCATCATCTTGATGCAAACAAAGCTGTAACACTGACAGCATTTCATTCAGAGGAGACTGCAGTAAATGAACAAAATAGGAGTTCTTGTATTCAAGGCAAGAGCGAGGCACACCTAAACACCATTTTGTTGGAGTAGTGCGCTTGAATTTAAAGCATTTCCTGAGGAGTAAGCTGAAGTTAAAGAGCATTTAGATGTTAATGCAGTCATGAAACGAGCAGGTTACAAATGTGAGGGGTGGTATGGGTTTTAGTAATTTGTAGCATAATGTATTCTTATAGGGGATAACAAAACAAGAGAGAGACATCTACATAAGTACAGCATCCCCTTTCCACATCCTTGTACGCAGCCTACCCATCTTCTCAGTCACCTAACAGCTTCCTAAATTTAAAATAGTAACATTTTGGTAGACAAATATATATTCATTGAAAAAACACAAAGGTTAAAGTGTTATAGCTCAGGTAAGTACTAAGACCTTAAAATATGTAAAGAATTAAACCCCAGAAATTTACTGAAAAAAAACAAGGGTTAAAGTGACATTATAGTTAGGTTTTGGAATGGGACATGAGCTAGCTTTGCAAAGCCCAAAATCCACAAAAATACAGCAGTTATAGTTTAGTGAACTAACTGTAACTTGCGCCCCCATCAGCTTATCAGCTCCCCTATTACATCAATCATGAAATGTTAAATGACGTCATTGATGACATCACTCGTGACATCTCAGTCATAGCCTCTGGCTAGAGTCTGTATCCAATCCACATCACAACTTGGACTCAGTGCCTAGGCTCCAAAAAGGCCCTGCACCTCGCCAAAAATATCTTCACTTAATGGAGGCCGCAGCTCTAAGACCCCAGGTCCACCTCTCATCCACTGCCACACCTATCGCTACTCCACCATGACCCTTCATGCCCAGAACCCCAGGCACATCTACCAGCACTATCCAAAACTGAAGGTGCATTGTCCTGTGCCACCTGCTATTTCACATGCACCCTCTTGCACCCACTTCACTTCCCTACACCTCACATACTCAACACACATGACCATACACACCAGATCCCCACCACACTGCACACCTCCCTGTCCTGCATACTCCTTAACATTCACTTCCTCACTAAATGCTACCGTAATTTGGGATCTGCTACGCGCAACTCACTGGACCTGCTCTTCCTCACCGAAACCTGGCTGGCTCCTTCGTCGGTCCCTGTCATTTCCAGGGCAATCCCTCCACTGGATACAAGATTGCAAGACAGGACAGGACAAAATGACCCGGAGGCTGAATCACCATCATCTTCAAAGAATCCATCCAATGCATCACCACCTTGGAAACACCACCAGCAGCATGGAACAATTGGCTTCAAACTCTTCATCACCAACAAATACACCCTGAGCTGCACCCTTGTCTGCCACTCCCTCTGACCACAAGCCAATTTCAGCAGCACTATCCAAACTACATCACCCTCTTGATCCTTGACTCCAGTGCCTTCGTCCTCCTCAGTGACCTTAGCTACCACCTGGAGGACCTCTCTGATCCCAATATGAACAACCTCCTCGAGGACCTGTCCAAGCTCAGACTGACCCAGCGAGTAGAAGGCCCCATACTACCTGATGGACACCTACTGGTCCCCATGGTCACCAGTTTCAGCAATATCACAGTAGACAAGCACATACCCACAGCAGCGGCTCCTCCACTAAGGCGGAGGAGCTTTTTCCCACAGGAAAAGTGGTGGGCACTTTCTAAGAGCGCATGAGACGTTTGGCTGACCATCTTGGGCTGGCCAAACAGTCATGCACACTTAGCATTTCTCCAACCGCATGTATTGCACAGCCTGGGTGGAGAACATGCACAGCGACCCACTCCCTGTCTGGTGACAGTACCGTCGTGATTGGCTAAGGGAGTCTGGGAGCCTGTGTGCCTCCTGTTTCCTGCATCGATCTAAGAGGACGGAGGATGGCAAGTAAGTGAATTTTCCTTTTTCTTTTTTCTTTTTTGTTTCACCCTCCCTCTCCCCTTCCCACCACTACTTCCCAGTAGCAGCCGCTACTGCATATCGATCACCCGGTCTGACCATGCCCTCGTCAACTTCAGCAGACTCCTCTTACACCACTGCAGAAACACCATCTCCAAACCTCCACAACCGGACTGGTGCAAGATATTAGAAGCATCTAGACTTTTGCACTCCTACACTGGACACACAGCACAACAACCTCCTTGAATCCATATCCAAATTCAATGTCTGGCTCACCAAACACCGCAGCAAGCAACTTCAACTCATATGGAGACAAAGTCAGGAGACACCGGCAAGTGCACTGACAAGAGCACCTACAAATCTGGCCTCAGACGCTACCATCAGCAGATCAGAGCCACTAAACGCTTCACGCTCACCGACTGCATCAAAAGGACCACCAACAGTGCCAAGGAAATCTTTGCCATCGTAAAGAATTCACCTATCTGTCAGCAAGCTCCACCAGCATAACCCCATTTCAAGACCCCTGCATCCAGCAATCCCTATTCTTCAACAACAAGATCACCTGCATCTATGACAACTTTGAGCCCCAACCAGATGCATCCACCCACGTAGACCGCCTGACCCACTATCACCACTCAAGAACTGGCAGCTACCATGCAGTACACTACGGAGGACTCTTTGACCCCTGCCCTCACCTCGTCTTCATCAAAGGAATGTTCCCCATCTGTGCAGCTCTTACTTCAGTCCTGAACAATTCAATCATCAAACCCACATACTTGGTTGCTTGGGAACATGCCACAGTACTCCGCCCTCCTCAAGAAACCCTCAGCAGACTTGAAGACGCTAGCCAACTATCGGCCTATCTCTGCTACCCTATCCAACAAAAGTGATGGAAAAGATGATAAACGCTTAGCCACCCACCTTAACAACAACCACCTCCTCAACACCACTCAGTTCCGATTCAGGCCTCACCACATTTTATTTAGAGTGTTTTATAAAGCGCACACATGACCCAGGGGTATCAGAGCGCTGTACATAGGGTTGAATAAAACAAGATGAAAGGTATAGACACAGATACCTCTAGAGTAAAGAGCTGCATTGGGCTGTTGCAACAAATATCCTAATTATAAAACCGTCAGTCCATTAAAATTCCGTTAGTCTTCGTAGGTCTAGCGACTTTCCTGCTCCTCTGAAACTATTCAGAACCACGTACCCAGAGGATCAGAGTGTTCGAGGGTTCTCCAGTAAGCGACGTGCCTCTTACCAATGTAGAGGTTGCCGGCATTGAGACGTCCCTTGTGCTCTGTCTCTCCGAAAGACTATGCCAGGAATCTATTCATTAGGATCTCTTTTACCTCTTTTTTGAAGAAGTGGATCGATGGACTTGAGCGTACCTTGGGTGGTAAGGAATTCCAGGTCCTTGGCTCTGCTACGGAGAAGGATCGTGTGTAAGTTTTTTGCTTTCGGAATCTAGGAGGTTCTAGCCTGAGAGAGTTAGCGCTTCTTAGGTAGCGGCTGCCACCGGATATTCGGATCTTTTCTGCCAGGTAACTTGGTTATTTAAAATGTAATGCTTTGTGTGTGAGGCAGACAATTTCCAGTTTAGCTCTTGCTTCAAGGGGAAGCCAGTTTAGATACCTAAGTGATGGGGTGATGTGGTCAAAGCGTCTAGTTCCTGTTACCAGTCTCGCTGCCGCATTAAGAGTCGTTTTGAGTGGAGCTGTTCTCGTTTTGGGTAGTCCTGACAGTGTCGCCGCACCGTATTCTAGTCTGGAGACCACATTACAGAGACTGCCCTCATTGCCAAGACCTAGGACATCCGGATGATCATGGACAGGCGCAGCATCACAGCCCTCTTTCTACTGGACTTTTCCGCAGCCTGCAACAATGTCTCTTATTCCATCTTTATCCACTGACTGCATGAAGCCAGCATCCAAGGACCCACACTTTGCTGGATTTGCTCCTTTCTGACAGGCCACACCTAGTTGGTCAGCTTGGTCCCCTTCACCTCGTACATCATCAACCTCATCCTTACTCAACTCAACCCAACCCCACATCAATGAGGTCATTTGAGATGTCATCAGTGATGTAATAAATGATGTCATAGATCATGTAATCAGTGATGTAATATGTGAGGTCATAAGCAGTGCATGGCGGGGGCGCAAGTTATAGTTAGCTCTGCTAACTATAACTGGTGAAGTTCTGTGTGTTTTTTAGTTCACAATGTTAATGTTGTCACTGGCATGTTCACCTCACTATAATGTTACTTTAACCTTTGGTTTTTCAGTGAATTTCTAGTTTTTTGTACATGTTAAGTAATATTTAATTACCATATGTAATATGGACCCCTCCCTAAGCTGTGTTAGGCCCGGAGGACCCCAACCCCTTCAAACAGTACCGCATAATTTCAACGGTACTGTGCAACTATAAACACACCATTGTGAAAAGTGTAGCAGTCATGTGTACTCTCAGTATTTCCATTGTTCCTCTTACATAAATTATCTAAATTTCCTTTACTATTATGCCCAAGTGGGCTTCTCTGACATATGTTAAAACATTCATTCACACAGTTTGAAGTAATTTACTTCATTGTATTCCCATTGTACCAACATTATTCCCATGTAGGCTCCAAATGTGTGAACATGTGCTTCATATGTATGATTAGAAATAAGAGATCCTCACTGGTTAATAACAGTTTGACAGGTCATGGCATAAAATCTTGTTCAATAGTTACACTGTTATATAAAAAGAAAGAGTAAAAACCTGTTATTATTGCTTATAAGGTAATCCTTAAAAGCCTCCTAGAAGAAGATGGAGGATAACAGTTAAAGATGTACAAATAGTTCTTTGTCAACATTTAGGCAATTGGGTTCTGTACTGTTCATCAAGATTATGTATCTAGATTCCAGTCTTCTGAATTGGGTTTCTCTGGCTCCCTGCTTAAGCACACAATCAATTACTTAATATCTCATAAGTTGAACAATCCCCTCATGGGCCTTATATACCGGAATATCACCAGTTACTGTATAATTTAATTTGTCGAATTTTTGCAATAAAAAGATGTGTAAAAAAAAAAAACACTCCCCTCATGGTATTTATTAAAGTGCCGGGCTATCGGATAGTTTTTATCAGCCTGTTTGAAGGCGCAAATATGTTGTAGAATATGTTTGTGTGCCTGTAGAATTGTACTGCAATGTACTTTTTTTGGCTAGGTTCTACCATTATATACGACACAAATTCTGTTTAGCAGCTCAGATATCGCATGATGTTTCTCGGTTACTTCTGACTGGGGATAACCCATTCCATACAATCTTGGCTTTATTTACAGGCATAGCATCTATTCCATCTCTTAAATCCCCTCTTAGGGCGGAACCACTCTTTTTTGGGGCCTTGACTACACATATTGACTTTTTACAAGCTGATTTGTCTTAGATCTGCCTTTCTGTAACTAGTGAGTTGGATGTTAGATACTAAGCTTCCTATGACAGGATCACTTGTGATCAATTTCCAATTCCCATAAAGAATATTTCTTAACCTGTTGTGTTTCATGTTCAATTCATTTGACACAAGGAGGTAACCTGCAGTTAGCAGAACTATAGACTGTTGTTCATTACAGTGACTCACCGAATGTGCAGTGTGGACACGAGCATGCTGGCTGTCTCTAGTCACAGGTGGGAGGTCATTCTCACAATCTCAAGACACAGCTGTTAGTATTCACATAGAATTTGCTTGTAGAATCATGGTAGCACAGCAATGACATGCCTGTGCAAGGTCATGCTTTCATGACCAGATGAGGGCACCATCTTTATTACCCTTGAACAAGTAGTACATCAAAACAGTACTTTATCAATGTGGCAGTGGACATTATACTAGCATATCTATTCCCCCTACACTGGTGTGGGAGCCGAACCCCAATAATTTACACCCCCCGATTTTTACCACAGGCAGTTCATCTCTGGGGTTCCCGTTGATCTAGCAGGCAAGATTAACCACCCTTCCCAACATTAAACCTACTGATTAACAGAGTAAAACTATGTTGGAAACCAGTACCACTCAATAACTCATTTCGAAATCTACAAAAAGTTAAATAGTTTTAAAGCTTTATTTCATAATTCTTAATATAATTGATACAGAAAAATGCATGGATTGCCATCAAGACTCTGATATAAAACACAAAATCAGAACAGGAATCCCTTTTTAAGCAGTTATGTCTCTCCAGAGTCTAAGGGCCAGATGTACAAAGGTTTTTTGCGGGCGCAAATGGGTTTTAGACCGTTTTCGGCCGCAAAAAACCAGTGGCCCATGTACTAATCCTATTTTGCGAGTCGCAAATCAATTTGCGACGCGCAAAATAGGATTAGCGACTCGCTATTAGGAAGGGGCGTTCCAAGGGCGTCCCTTCCTAATAGCGACTCCTTAAGCTATGTAAGAATGTTTTGCTACCGCAATTGTGGTCGCAAAACACTCGTAGTTTACCATCCTTCTCAGAAGGGTGGTAAAGCACTCGCAACAAGTAAGGGGTCCCCAGGGGACCCCTTCCCATTTGTGAATGTATGCGCAAATATTTTTAAGGGCAGGCATTGGTCCCAGGGACTCCAGCCATTCCCAATGGGGTCGCAAATTGCGACAGCCTCATTAATATGCATGAGGCATGTAATTTGAGACCCCATTGGGAATCGCAAACAGTGTCTCAGACACTGTTGTGCATCCCAATTAGTGAGTCGCAAAATGCGAGTCGCAAATGTGACGCAATTTGCGACTCGCTAATTGGTGGGTCGTACATCTGGCCCTTAGTGGCAAACTCCTAAAGTGTACCAACAGCATTCTAAGGGAGAAAATGAAAGTCTCAGCTCAATCGGACACAGTCTCTGGAGGAGATGGAAAGTCACCCCAAACCTTCAAAACTAGAGGTTTTTATACGCATTCTATGTATAAACAATTAGCAAACTACAGATTCAAAACAACATGGTGGGTCGTACATCTGGCCCTTAGTGGCAAACTCCTAAAGTGTACCAACAGCATTCTAAGGGAGAAAATGAAAGTCTCAGCTCAATCGGACACAGTCTCTGGAGGAGATGGAAAGTCACCCCAAACCTTCAAAACTAGAGGTTTTTATACGCATTCTATGTATAAACAATTAGCAAACTACAGATTCAAAACAACATGGTGGGTCGTACATCTGGCCCTTAGTGGCAAACTCCTAAAGTGTACCAACAGCATTCTAAGGGAGAAAATGAAAGTCTCAGCTCAATCGGACACAGTCTCTGGAGGAGATGGAAAGTCACCCCAAACCTTCAAAAATAGAGGTTTTTATACGCATTCTATGTATAAACAATTAGCAAACTACAGATTCAAAACAACATGATTATGGTTAGGTTGCATTGGCAAATCAAAAGCAACATTGTAATAATTAAAACTCTTAGTACTAATCCACTTCTTAAGGTAAAAGGAAATCTTCTGTTTTCCTCCTCAGCAACTGCACTCCAGAGATATACAATACAATATGAAACATTTCCTACACTAGAACTTCCACCTGAAATCCTTCAAAATGATACAGAGTACATGGTGGAAAGTTTCATTCACAATACATTCTTTCTAAAGACAATAAGCATTTATGTCATAGCAATCTGTGCTCCGCGGAAACTGTAGGGAGAGAATTCTTGCAGCGGCTCACTGATTGGAAGGAGGAATGAGCCAGAGCAAGATGAGCAGAACACCAGAAACATCATCCATACTAATCAAATGGAGTCTTGCACAAAAATGTTGCATAACAATACTATTTTATTAATCACACTTCTAACCAATATAAGTGTTGTTTCAAGTGCATCTTCATTAGTTCATCGGTTACGACCATATGCTCCATTATTTTTTGCCGTTTCGCGGAATTTCGCGGAACGCAATTCCGCAAATTCCGCCCACCCTTACTTCAGAGATCAGCTCCTTCCCTGGCGGATGTGTCACTACCATTACTGTCAGGAACTGAGTCAAGCGGCGCCTACAGTGCCGATTTCCGGAACTACATATCCCAGGATGCCTGGATCTGGGAGGGGATACATTTAGGAGTAACGCACGTAGAACGACATGCGTAATTCAGAGTTCCTGCTGTCTCTCTAGGCTGAGGGGAAGACTGTGGCGGTTCGTAGCCACTCTCCGGTTCATGGACAAGATTGGGTGAACACCTTCCTAAGTTAAGGAGTCCGGCGGCTGCCGTTGAGAGAAGTAAAAGGTGTGGAGTGCGGTGAGGCTTCCCGCATAAACGCCGTCTTCAGGGTTTGACTGTGTTCAAACGTTTTGGTGCAAATAGACGTTCCCTTGCTTTCACGAGCGGAATGCGGTGGTGGGTTAACCACGCATTGCCGTCTCAAGAGTGCACTCTTTCGGAAAAATACCAGAGCGGAGAGCGGTGGTAGGTTCCACGCTTTGCCGTGTCTGGGAGCTTCTGTTGCTTTATCTATCGCCTAAATACCAGAGCGGAAAGCGGTCTTTGCAATAATAATTGTTATCCAAAATTTGATCATAAAAAAACTTTAACAACTCTCCTCCTCTGATTATTTTTAAATAATCACTAAAAAACCCATTAATAAACTTTATTAATCAGCCATTAGGAGACGTCTTGATGTTCTTAGGCAGTTGAACATTCTCCTCCATAATCTTTAATTGTTGATATACCCAATTTTTGTAGTCTTCTATTTTCAAATCCATTGATCTTTTCCTCTTTCTCGATTTATTAATACTCTTAGGGCCAGATGTATCAAGATTACATTTTTCGAGTCTATAATAGCGAATTTTACCGATTCGCTATTATAGACTCGCAAAATGCAATGTATGTAGGTTTCTGCAAATATTTTGCAATTCCTACATATTCCTTAATAGCGAGTCGCAAATTGCGATTCGCTATTAAGGAATGCCATCACATTCATTCCTATGGGCCTGTAGGCCCATAGGAATGAATGGGAATTGCATGCGCAATTTGCGAGTACCCAATAGGTACTCGCAAATTGCGCATGCAATTTCAAGGGTGCCAAAAGGACACCCTGTTGCACCCCTGAAATATGCATGTGTGCACATGTGGTGCACATGGCACTTAGAAAAATGCAAAATTGTGCATTTTTCTAAGGATTTGCAATTTACTACCAACTTGAAGTTGGTGGTAAATTGCGAATCCTTAAAGCAGGGTCGCAATTTAAAAAGCACTTCCTGCATTGCATTTAGAGAATCGCAAATTGCGATTCTCTAAATGCATTCGCAAAATAGGTCATCGCAAAAATTGCGATTCCCTATTTTGCAATTGCCTTTTGGGATGATACATCCCAAAAGGCTTTTTCCCGTTCGCAAACGGGCGATTCTGCGAAACGGCCCATTTGCGAACGGGAAAACGCTTGATACATCTGGCCCTTAGTCCTACTGTTATATCCACTAACTATACACTACAGCTATTTTAATAAAAGAAATTGAATAATTGCACAAATCAATATGATTATTAAATGTGTAAAGACTGATTGAAGAACAAAACATTCGCTACTTTACCAAACCTGCTTCCTAACAAATTTATCCAGGATCCTACAGCTTCCCATAGACCTAGTTCCTCCAGAAATCTAATCTCATGAGTTAAATTAGTTATGTTAGTAATGAAAGAATCAATAGCTCTATGATTATCAGGAATATAAGTACGACACCTCTAGCCTTGTTTGGCCAAAAGAATATCTATAGCACGACGATTTTGCATAACAATAGCCCTAATTGCTACCATTTCCGCATTCGCTAATATTAAAAGACCCTGCTGTATCTACCGCAAGTTTAGCTACTACTGTAGACAATCACATCATTTATTGCCCCTCCCATAGAAGGAATAATAGCCCCTAAAATATCTAAAACTACTTGTCCAAAACTTCATTTCACTCTACTCAAACTATAGGTAGGAAGGTAAACACACACATAACACCTACTAGTCTTCATTATGTGAACGTATTCGCTAGTCACTTTAGTATACACATTATCCTTAAAACCTACTAACTAAACACTCTTAATGTATTGGTATTGTTTGTTTAAATTCATCAAAATTAGTTCCAACTTCAACATTACTATTTATACGATTTGAAACATATCCCACAGGAGTCTGTAATCACACCAATCGTCCAACTTATATTAATACTGTTATATTCAACAGCATCTTCCCTACACTTTTACAGCATCTACTGTTTCCCATATTCTATTCAGACAAAAAATCCTTATTTGGGTAAAAATTAAAAATTAACAAAACTTTTTTTAAACAATATTTTTCTTCTTTTCTACTTATTTAATTAAAACGATAATCAAAAACAAAATTTACAGCAAAAAAAAATCAGTTTTCGTTTTCTTACTCCTTTTCAAAAATGTCATGTAATGAATTCAAAATAATTTCTCATAAATCGGTCAATCTCAGTATTTTATTTCAGTCTTTTTAAGAAACAAATTCCTGTTTTGTTTGTTTTTGTTGGTGTGACAATCTGGATTCACTTTTATTCAAAGTCTGTATTCTACTTTCAATGTGGTTCTTCCTCAGTTTCAGTGTCTATCTCTGAGTCACTCTCAAACTTTGCTTCTTCTTCTGATGCTCTGGCTAAATACACCCATTCAGGTGAGGCATATTTTTGATTTGTAACTCTCCTTCTGGTTGATCTTTTAGTAACTGGTGATTCACTCCCACTAACTCTCTCTCTGGATCTCTTTCTGGTTCACAGTGCTTTTGTTTGCTAATTCTCTTCCTTGGGATGTATTCAATCTTTTCTCTTTCAACAACAGTCTTAAGTTCTTTGTCTTCCACAAGACTTTGACTTAAGCCCAATTCTGAACTCTGACATGAACTTAAACTTTCGCTTTGATCCGTCTTATCTCTATCTGCTCCATTCACAGTGAATTTCTTTCTTCCGAAAGAGGTCTTTGTCACATTTATTTTCAACTCCAGCTTGTCATTACTGTGATCAGAGGCTACTTCTTCCTGTTGCCACTCATGCTTTGCTCTTTTGCACTGTAACAGCTTTTCACTCCACTCACTCTGTAACAGTACTTCAGGAGATTCAGGTACTTCATCAAAACTTTCGTTCACATGAATCCTTTGCTTTTGCACTTCATCTTTACAAGTTCCAGAAAAATCTTCACCCACATCTGAATATATTGTGCGACCTTGAGCTTGGCTTTGAGCTTAACTCTGAGCTGACCATGTACCTTGATCATATGTCTCATCCACTGCTTCAGCTACTCTCACTCTTTTCATGTGAGCAGCATGGATCCACTGAGACACACTCATACACTTGACAACCTTGTTATCAGTATTACTTGGTAGGACCCCTTCTACCTTTCACCGAGGCAGCCCTTACGATCATGCTTGCGAATTACAACCCAGTCACCCACATTCAGTCCATGACAGGGTGTATCTTTGTAATCTTCTGTAGCCACATTCACTGGATGAGAGACAGATTTCACCATATCAACCAGTCTTTGCTATAATCTAGCATGAGGTCATCAGTTATTGAAATTAGTGGAGCTGAAGGTACTTAATGCAAGACTCATTGCTCTGCCCATAATGATGATATGCTGAGATAAACCAGTCTTTCTGTCAGCAGTACTTTTCTAATTCATCAGAACAAGAGGACGAGTTTCAGGCCACTTCAGACCAGTTGTAGCACAAACTTTTGAAAGTTTTTTTTGAGAGTGCCATTTGTATGTTCCACTAAACCTCAGGACTTCATTCTTGAAGTGTGCATTACGATCAGTCTAAATAGAAGTTGGTAGGCCAAACCAAGTAATTAATTCCCTTAGCAGCAATTTGGAAACTATAAGGCTTTCCATACACCTAGTGGGAACTGCTTCCACCCATTTGTAGAACAGACAGACAATTAGCAAGACATATTTTCAGCCTAGTGGATGTATTGGCTGAAAATATGTCTTGCTGATTGTCTGTCTGTTCTCCGAATGGGTGGAAGCATTTCCCACTAGGTGAGTGGATAGCCTTATGTGGCAGCTCAATAACTTCTGCCTGCAATCTTGTAATTGGGCCTTCTGATTTGCCAATGTGATTCATGACTGTAACGGTTTCCTTACACTGGTTGTTCAAATGACATTTCAAACAACAACTATGTTGTGTCCTGTAAAGGTAGACACCAGGAGCCAGGATGTATTTTCAAGTCTTCTTTATTTAGCCTCAAGTCCAAGTTACATCAGTCTTGAGTCCAGCCAGCACTGGTGTGGTACCAGCCCCACCAGGAGCAGCCTGCCTAGCTGCTCAGCCCATATCTAACTGCCAACACTCATCCACTCAGACACCCACGCATTCCACGCATCACAGGCACACCAACATTCCATAACCAACACACACTCTGGCTGAGCAGCTAGGGGCAGCAGGGCTGGAGTACATGCAAATACAACTTAGTAGGGTATAACAATACAACTTAGTAGGGTATATCATTATCTTCAAAAGAAAACGAAAAATGAAAATATGTAACAACAAGCAAGAACTATAAACAGGAAAAGTGAGTAAAAGTGAGTAATGGAACGAAGCTCTAGGATGCAGCAATAAAGACAGAACATCACAAGAGAGAGAACCATTAAGACAAGAAAGGATGGTTAAGATACAGCATACAAACATATGTAACAGCAATATCCCCCATCCTCCCTCATAAGAAATTATAAAACATTTTGAAGCGTAAGCAAATCGTAGCATTAAAAGAAATACAATTTGTAACATTTTGTATCCTAAACTGTAAGGTTATGTACTATAACGCAAAGGGTAAAAGACCCCGCAACACAAATGCTAAAAAGCATAACGTAGAGTAGCGCAAAAAGGTAGAATACCCTGCAACCTCAATCCCAAGAGTAAGGGAAACAAAAAGTAAATGGGTCGTCACCCATAAAAACGCCCGTGAAGTGATGTACAATTGTACTGCGCGCAACTGTAAAAGGGGTATAAGCCCACATCCTAACCCAGCGTAAGGATTAACCTAGGTACTATGTATGTATGGGAACTAGCCCATGTCCCAACCTCCGTGTAGAGGTTACATACCCCCATGTGGGAGCAACAAACAGTGAAATGTAATGGGGAATTTAGCCCAGAACCATCCCTCGTGTATGGGAACGATGTGATGACCACCCACAGGAAATCAAGGAAGAACCATCCTTAGTAAAACGTAAGCCTGTGGCATCACGACATTTGAAACTGTTACAATGCTAATACTAATACAATTCCATTAACTGTATAGCACTGGTGCACTGTGCCCCACGCCGGTGAGCGATCACACACCCGAGTGAAATACATTTTAACGTAAACATAACAGGCACTGAAGTAACCATAATACAGCATAAAGTCTGCTCATGCGAAAAAAAAAAAAAAAAACAAAGAGTCTACCATGTGGATAATTCTTCAATACCTCACCTAGAAGAAACGTGACCAAGGTAAAGCACACAGAAATACCTTGTTGAGAACAACACCATATCCAACAAGTGTCCGGTGTCAACAGTGGAAACGTGCTGGCACGTACCCCAGTGCCAACAACTACAGCGACTCTCCGGCGTAATGTACACAACAGAAAGCTTGGGTCACCTTCAAAACAGTTACGCTGCTTACTAAGAGTAGCTGGTGGCAGAAAAACAACTCGTAGCATGGATCGTGGTTGTGACGTGTGGCAAGCATGCACACAACAGAGGGAACAATGAACAATGTACAATACCTCCGACATACATGAAACGGAGGATATCCAAGAAGATTCCAAAGTCGATGATTCTTCATCATGTTCAGGTCGCACAAGCACCACGTTGTACCAAGACTTCATGTCGTTTATAATATCTACACTCCGCTTGTTCAAACTTTATTGGAGCACAAAAAGACAAAAGCGTGGTTGGCAAAGTGCGTCTCGACAACTACGTGACTGCAATGCTTGTATGGGGAATAGACAGCAGCCACCAAACACAAGATGGCTGCACGTAATCACACGTCCCGCCGGATGGCTCACGGCACGTCAAGGCTGGCAAGCGTCCATCAGTGGTGAACGAGCAGCAAACTGGACAAAACGTCACCGAAGCTCCACAGGAGCCTTGCGCAACGCCGAACAAAGGTGAGTAGCACGAGCCGGAACTTTGAAATTTGAACGTGAGAAGAGCGGTTGAACTGGCAAAAGTCGGGGGGGGGGCGGCGTGACCAAGATAAATAAATGTTAACTTACCCCCATACTTGAATATGTGAAAAACGATGGCCGGGGAAGGTCTCCTCACCAAACGGCCACCACACAAGCTCGCATACGTTAAGAGCATCACTCTCAAAGATGAACACTGCTGACCTTGTGCTAGCCAATTCCTGAGCAAGACCCAGTGTGGGGATCTCTGCACCAGTGTAGATAGAAACCGCAGTGTAGACGCCAAGGAGCACATACAGACAACAAACTGGCACCTCTCCTCCAGAACCGACATCCACGTAGTACTGAGAAGATGTAGTCACTTTGGTTGAAAATCCATGACACTCGCTTTGGTTATAAGTCCTTAATGGAGCTTTCTATGTGTCATCAATACACAAATCTTTGCGATACCACACCGTAGCTGTGTGGTGCTATTAGGTACTGAAGTTGGTTAAGGCTCCAACATGCTGCAAATGTCAGTTAGGCACCAAAAAAAAATCGCCATCAGTGCAGAAACTGCACGCTGTTGGATGTGTTAACTTAATGACCAAGTATCCCAAAAGATGCCTTTGTGTTGTAAACGATGTGGCTGGAACACCAACAACTGGCTGTAGTGAAACTACCCCTCCAACTCACTGTATCTATCAGTAGGTAGCGATGTGGTTGGAACACCAGATGTGGCTGTAGTGTAACTACTCCTCCAACTCACTGTAGTCCATTAGAGTATGATGTGGCTGGAACACCAGATGTGGCTGTAGTGTAACTACTCCTCCAACTCACTGTAGTCCATTAGAGTATGATGTGGCTGGAACACCAGATGTTGCTGTAGTTTAACTACTCCTCCAACTCACTGTAATCCTTTAGAGTATTCCCAGGCTGTAGTGTCAGTTGGTGATGACACTGGTCGGTGGGGCTGACGGTTGGTAAGGACACTGGTGGGGCTGGCGCTGGCTTGCCTGGAAATACATTCTTTGTTGATGTAGTTGCTTGTAGGATCTCTGGGTTTCTCTTGTAGTTTCTGTGTAGTTCCTTGATTTCTGTGCTGTACTAAGAGACTCTAGGGTCCAACTCCGCTCGTCGCCAAAAATATGTTGTGTCCTGTAAAGGTAGACACCAGGAGCCAGGATGTATTTTCAAGTCTTCTTTATTTAGCCTTAAGTCCAAGTTACATCAGTCTTGAGTCCAGCCAGCACTGGTGTGGTACCAGCCCCACCAGGAGCAGCCTGCCTAGCTGCTCAGCCCATATCTAACTGCCAACACTCATCCACTCAGACACCCAGGCATTCCACGCATCACAGGTACACCAACATTCCATAACCAACACACACTCTGGCTGAGCAGCTAGGGGCAGCAGGGCTGGAGTACATGCAAATACAACTTAGTAAGGTATAACAATACAACTTAGTAGGGTATAACAAACTACATTCATCTTCAGCAACATGTCGAAATCCTGTGTTCTCTTAGTACTTTTTGAAAATTCTAACCAAAATATCTCTTCTTGCTTGAGTCTGATTATGCAAATATTTACACATGGTCTGTAGCATGGAGCCTGGCAAACATATTTCTGCTCTGAATTTACTTCTTTTTCTAACCTAATATTTCCCATTTTCTTTTCGCATTTTCAGGAGCATCTTCCTGTAGGTCTCAAATCACTCAAAGATTTTTGCATTGAATCCATGAAGAAACAATTTGCATTATTTATTTTCTGTATCATATCAATTGCTAATTGATTGTTCTCATTTTCCTGTGCAATTGACTTCCTGTAGGGCACAATAGCTTGCCATTTGGTCCGCATATCTGTTTCTCAATGTAACCATATCTGTATCATCTTATGGGCTGTGCACTTAACAACGACTATATCTTTTGGTTTCTGAATCTGAACACCGGCTATATCTTTTGGTTTCTGAATTGCTCCCAATAAATCAATTATATACATGTTAACTTTAATAGGAGCGCCTGAGGATGTCATAAAGCCTCTGTGACTATAGCTGACCATAATCATGAACAACAGCAGAACCATACTGGCTGTCTGTGTAGATTGTCACATTCAAATTCTAGGATAAGCAGAAAGCTCTCGTTAAAGCAATCAATTCTGCAATTTGTGCTAAAGTTATGTTTGGCAAAGATTATGCTTCTAGAGTCTCTGAGGCATAGCATACTGCATAGGCAGAATTCAATACCATACTGGTCTCTCAAACAAGAGCCATCAACAAATAATGCCAGACCAGACCTTTCCAAAGGAACTTGGTTTTATGCTTAACTCAGTAATTTCCAAACAATCATGATCCAATTCATCATCAACTTCATCTTCCCTGTCTTCACAATTCTTTTCTGAAATGGAAGCAGTGTTGCTGAATTCAAGATATTACATTTTCGAATGGAAATATTCTCTGCCGCAAATATTGTTTCCTCCTAACTAGTCAATCTACTGTTTGTTATGGGCTGAATCCTCGTCCTTGTTAAAAGGGTCTCAACTGAGTGAGGGACTTAAACAATTAAAGTATGGCCCATCATAGTTCTTTCACTTTGTTCAATTGGCAAACAAACAGCTGCAACCGATTTAAAAAAAAAAAAAACCTGGAAGAATTACAGCTACTGGATTGAATACAGCAAGAATGATATGCCACTGGGTGCATTAATCCTCCATGCTTTTGTGCGAGAATTGAAAGTGCACATCCATCTTTCTCATGACAGGATAGAAAAAACATATTGTAATCAGGCATCCGAAGTGCGGGCGCATGAAACAAACTCTTTCAATTTCTTAAATGCAACAAAGGCATTCATCATCAAATGGTACTGGATCTTGAACATCATTACACGTCAACCTTACTAAAGGCTTTGTAATCAAGGACAAGTTTGGAATCCACTGAAGACAGTACCCAACAATTCCAAGAAACACCCAAACCTCCCTTTGGGTGGTTGACTGATTGGATTTCAGAATTGCAGAAATGCGTTCTTTAGAGACTTTCCTCACAACCTTTTCAATATGGTGTCCAAGATAGATGAATTCTTTTTTACAATACTCCATTTTAGTTGGGGAGACTTCATGTTCATTTTCAGGCAAATGGTTCAATAAAGCACTGCAGTATCCAGCTTACAGTTCTCTTTCATTTTAGATGCAATCATAAATTATCAATATATTACGCTAGGACTGAGTTGCATGGCAATTTTAAAATCTCTATATCTTTCTTCAATATTTGTGAAAAGATTGAAGGACTTTCAGTATATCCTTGTGGGATTCTACACCACATGAGAACTTTATTCAAAAGTTGAAATACAAATAGAAATTAAGAGTTATTGAGAAGTATGCTTGGCATAAGTCAATGACCGTATGCCATTCTACTTCTGATGGAATTCTTTACAATATTACTACTGGATTCAGTACCACTGGACAACAAGGAACAACAATTATATTTATCTTTCCGAGACCTTTTATGATTCTCCATTTGGCATTTGGCTTTTTAATTCCCATTACTGGAAAATTGCAAGGACTACCAAGCATTTCTTGGAGAATTTCCTGCTCGACCATTTTCTCAATCACTGGTTTCATTCCTTCACCTAATATAAACTGATGTTTATTCTCCATCTGACCAATTTTAACTGGTACATCTGCTGGAACCTGATTAACAATTTGTTTATTACTGATCCCTACAACTTTGTACTTCTCTTCCCGAGAGGGATAGGTTTGGAACTTCCACCGAAAAAACTGTAGAACGGGAAGCTCCGTTATCAATTAAAAATGAAACAGGATGGCAATTGACTTCTCCCTCAATATATGGGCCACTTTGGTCTACATCCAGGACTACTCAGGCACTGTCATTGTGAATCACTCTCTGCCATTTCATCATTCAAAATCATTGTATCTTGTTGGTACCCTGCATTATATAGCATTTTATTTCTCATGTTTTGTTGCCTTACTGGAGCTGTTGGCATGGATATTCAAAAGGATTTCTAATTTTGCATATTCTGCTATGACTTCTTCATACTCTACATTATGTTACCTCTCTGCATCGGTGAAATTTGTTCTGAATTTACCTGAATCCTGTTAGGATTCTGTTGACACTCCCTTTTCCAGTGTCCAGTCCTTCCACAAAAATGACACACTGTATTCTTTTTCAACATCCCATATTCACATTTGTCCCATCACCTTTACCACCTTGCATTCCATTCGCTCCATTTTGCACAAAATTCATATTTGATTCAGCGACCCTTTCTCAAACTATCTTGTCTAGGCAATCATCATCTTCTCCTTTAACTTCTTCTGCATGGCCTCAAAGTGATCACTACTATTTTCTGCCTACACTAAAATCTCATCAATACCTTTTGTCAGTCACAATTCAGTATGCTGAATATGATTGCTAATCTCTGGCCTCAATCCATTCATGAAAGCCGAAATGAAACTGCTAACTCCATCTTTCTCTGGATTTTTCAACTCCACAATGTTACTTGTAAATATGCATCAACCTTTCATAAAAAGAATGTACTGACTCCTTAGGCTCCTGTGTTGTTCTCAAAATCTTATGCCAATTTAGATCCTTTTCAAGAACTCACTTTTTCAAATATTCAGTCACAGCCTTGTCTGCTACTTCTGTAGCTAGGGCATTTATGGACCAAATCTAATTCGTTGTTGTGACGGCCATCCAACAACAACCTTACATTCTAACTACAAATCGCCAGGGACCACAATTTCAAATAACGGATTCAAATCAGTCCATAACATTGGAGAAATGTGTGTCTGTTTACGTATTTCATCATACCACATTTCCGGGTCCTCTTGCACCTTTGGAAAATAATGCAAAAGTGCATACAAATGAGCCCTTGTCCATAGGCATGCACAAAATTCCCTCCATGAACTTCCCTTAAAGAACAAACTCTAAAACCAAGCTTCTCCTTTCTTCGGAATCAATTGCGACATTTCTCGCCTTCTCCTCAATCCCTTTCATTCTCTTTTTATTAACCCTACCTTTCTTCCATCTCTCTCATTATTTCTTCAACTCAATCTAATCTTGTATTTTCTCAATTAAATCCCTAATATGAGCCCTTAAAGTAATCAAGCACATCTTTCTAATCAGCTAATTCTCCCACTTTGTCTTGTGCTTCATTAGCACACCTAGCAACTTCTTTTATCAAATACCTCATTACGTTAGCATTGTAAGTCAACAGTCTGTGTAAATCCACTTTCCCTTGCAACATTTCACCAAATTCTATTTTAAAAATTCCAATGCTAACTGCTTTAGGTGGCAGCTCTACTATCACTGCTCTCACAAGAGTAACCTATTTGTATTTCTGGCAGCCCATTTCCATTTATACCAGGCATTGCTGCTGTCACTGTAACTTCTGCTGGTGCACTCTGTACCACTTCAATAGGAGTCTGTACTATGGTACTATCTCCCCCAGGACCTGTACCAACTCCTACAGTAGTATGGGTTGTCTCTTTTGATCTATCTGTGTAGGAAGGAGGTCTAGAATTCAAAAACTTACTTATAAATGTATCATCTTCATCTGTCTCCTCATCCTCCTTTTTTATTTTCTCTTTAACCTACTCTTCCTTATCAGTAACTATAACAAGGAATGTTTTTACATATTCAATCATGTTCTCTCTCCAACTCCTCGTGTCTATCGAGTTTGCTCTCAAGCCAATGTCTAATTGAACTCTTTATTTCTTCTGAGGTTTTCTTTCTCTTCTTCTCAGTAGCCATTCAATCCCATTTGTTAAGCGCCTCAAACTTTGTTGGTCTGGACATTGGTGTCATGTCATTCATGGTTTGTCTAAATAAATCTAACTTCCTAATATTAAAGGTACCCTATAATGGAAACGGTAAATTCTCATCACGTGCTGTATATTTTCTTTCATTCTGAAATCCAGGTACACGTATTATACCCAACCTCCTTCATAATTTCATAGGCTGGTTGTGTTCCTTCGGCTGACATTTTCTGAACCTTTCTAGGCATCTCTGTAACTTTAATCTTTGTTTACAAACTTCCCATTGTTTATTTTCAAAACGAAAACACTATAAGCTCAAAAACCACTTTAAAACCCCAACAAACAGTATAATGAACAACAACCAATTGCAGGGCAGCTCTGTCAAAGGTCAACCTATCACAGCGCAGCTTCGTCAACAACCAAACAATCAGAGCACTACTTTGTTATGATGTATCACCCATCTCAGCGCAGTCTCTGGCTGTGTATTCAATCACAGCATGACGTTTCCGTAAAACAGGAAGACAATTACAAAACTTCTCTTAAATCAAATAACTAAATTTCCCTATTTCTGTTTCCCCAGGAAAGGAAGTCAAGTACAGCATATAGAACTTTTCAAACTAGTGCTCAAGCTAAAGATAAAAAGCCATATTTTCTATTTAAACTGCTATCCATACCAAATTGACTCCCATCCAGATGTCTTCTACCTCGGACAGTGCACCTGCTCCCGTACACTTAAGAGCAGGTCACATTATCCAAAATTAAACACACAGCTTAGAAAAGAAAATCCGTTAGTTCAGAATCCCTATCAATGTGTAAGCACTGCTTAGCTCTACACACCACGAGGAGAGACAAATGATCAATATCTTGAGATCTTGGACTTATGACGAATCTGACAACCAACTCAATTGATTTAATTAAACAAATAGAATCTTCATATGAGATTAGAGATATGAATAATACATCAACACAATAATTCTTTAACAACGGAATTCTTTCCAGAATACCTAAAAAAGGCATATATACGCCCATTATTAAAGAAAACTAACCTGCAACCGCATGACCCAGACAACTATAGACCAATTACAAATGGACCTTTCCTAGGCAAACTGATAGAAAGAGCAGCATTCATCCATATGTCACAATTCATTGAAGATAACTCCATATTTTCAGACTACCAAACAGGATTCCTCCCAGGAAGAGGCACGGAATCTGCCCTCAGAGCCATCTGGGATGACCTTAAAAACACAGTAGATCGGAACGGGGTTGTGCACTACTTATCTTGGACCTCTCAGCTGCCTTAGACACAGTTGGCCATGACACTCTAATATAAAGACTCTACGAAGCCGGCATAGAGGGGACTGCTTTCGACTGGATCACATCATACCTTCAAAATAGAACAAATGTCATCCTTTGTCCCCCCTTCTCCTCCAAACCGTACTTCACAAAAGCAGGGGTCCCTCAAGGCTCTATCATCTTACCCATGCTTTTCAACATCTACATGAGGTTATTACTGGCAATGATCAATGAATTTC
Organism: Calotriton arnoldi; assembly: GCA_963921515.1. Taxonomy (NCBI): domain Eukaryota; kingdom Metazoa; phylum Chordata; class Amphibia; order Caudata; family Salamandridae; genus Calotriton; species Calotriton arnoldi. The sequence goes on along the minus strand of CAWUFW010000634.1, from coordinate 752,591 downwards.
AGCTCACATGCTATAACTGCAGATGACACACAAATACTCCTTAAACTGGAAAGCCCCAAAGACATTGGAAACTCACAAATCTTCAGTTGCCTCACAGCCGTTGATCAGTGGATGACATGAAGCCGTCTCAAATTGAATGCTTCCAAAACTGAAATGCTCACATGTGGGGATTGTAAAAATTATGACCCACTTTGTGCCTGGCCTGATGATCTGGGACCACCTGCTAAAGTATCTAAGTAAGCAATAAACCTTGGAATTACCATGCGTTCCAAGTTATCAATGAATGCCCAAGTGGACAAATTAGCAAGATCAAGCTTCATTGCCATGAAAACTATGCGACATATCTTCCCCTACCTGGGATTTCCACACAAGGTCCAGGCTACTATTTCTCTTGTCCTGTCTAAACTTGATTACGCCAATATTCTCTACCACGGTTCATCTTTATCAACTATGACAAGACTAAAACAGATTCAGAACTCCGCTGCCAGACTACTCCTACATGTAAAGCCACAAACCCACATCTCCCCTGCCTTGAGGGCCCTACATTGGTTACCGGTTGCCAGAAGATCCACCTTCAGGCTGCTTTGTATCACCCACAAAGCAATACATGGAACAGGACTGCTTTTCATCAGGAATAAAATCACCAAATTCATTCAACAAAGGAACCTCTGCTCAAGATTGGCACCTCAACTCATAACCCCACCATACAAAATAATTATAGGTGGTACATATTTCTCTGTTCAAGCAGCCAAACTATGGAATTCATTACCCTCAAACATGGATAACTATCTGACCTTCAGAAGACTACTCAAGAGTTGTCTCTTTTCTACATAACCATAGTTATGCTTTTACTGCATGTCTCCCACAGGTGGCCTTGTGCCACAAGAGGGCCACTGCCGATCAGGATAACCCAATTAGCACTCCATGTTCACCCCAAGGTGAACAACAACATATAGATATTGACAATACCCATCCCTCGATAAAAGGCCTATGTTGTAATGTTCACTCCCTCCCTAAACATGCTATTGAAATACGGGACCCCATCACAACCCATCATCCTGACATATGTTTCCTTTCTGAAACATGGCTTAATCCCTCGATTACACTATATCCCTATAGCCATTCCCACAAACTACAGCCTACTAAGATTAGACATAGAGACTAAAAAAGGGGGTGGAGTTGCTATTGCTTTTGGCAACCTGGTTAAAATAACCTGTTCAGATACCTGTTGCGAGGACCGGGTAGAGCTTTGTGTTATTAATTTGGAGATAGACCAGGAGCATCTTCAAAGGGTGCCTTAGCTTATCACCCTCTGGTACCCAAAAAATACTTCAGTCATAAATTAATGGAATTCCTTGCCCCTCATGTGCTGCCTCTAATACATTTCTTCTAGTAGAGGATTTTAACTTCCATGCAGAATTGGTCGCTGTGAGAAACCTGGGCTTTTTGCAGTGTCCCCCCACTTTTTGCCCCCCATTTTGACTACTAAATGCTGGTTTTCTGACTCTGAATGTGCCCTGGGCTCTGCTACACAGACCCAGGGCCTGTGCCCTGAGTAAAAGGTACATGCTAATCAGGTATAATTACAATTGGTACTGACAGCCTACCTGTAAGTCCCTAGGTTATGGTAGGGCATGTAGGTTTAGAGGCCCAGTAGATTTAATGCATTTAAGTGTGCACTGCTGTGATGCCTGCTGTCATTTTAAAAGCCAGCTTTGCCCTGCAGGCTGCTTTTAAATTAAACATATGTCCAAATTCGACTTTAGAATTAAAGGTACTTCCAAAGTCTTAAACCAATTTATTTTTACATAAATGTCACCCCTAAGGTATACACTAGATACCCCCAGTGTAGGGTGCTATGTTAAAATAAGCAAGGGCTTTATAAAATATGTTTTATAAGCCCTGGTGGGGGAAAAACTGCCAATTTAGTTTTTCCTTATTGTTGTGCATTAGCACCATAGGCAAACATGCCTCCATAGGTTAACATTAAACTTTAATAAAGTCTAACTATTGACAGGAGTGAGCTAAAATAATAATTCAAAGTGTCTAAATAATAGTTAGAATAAATCCAACAACTTACCAAGGTTAGATTTATTATAACTATGAGAGAAAAGAAGTTATAGAACTTGCTTTTCTAGTGTGCCTGAATCCAGTTTTAGAGCAGCCTCTCCTGACTGGCCAGACGGTGACAGGCTGAGTCAAACTTCTCTAAGGTGTGAAATGGCCTGAAAGGAAACAAAGAGACATCTGGTGGGAGGAGATCTGCAAGCTGCAGAGCAAAGGGCAGGAAGGGGGCTGGATAGTCACACTGGTCTTCAAAGATGGAAAGACACTTAGGACAGGACCCAGGCACACCCCCACTTCTTGCACCCCGAGCCAGCTGGGAGCCCCTGTAATTGAATTAGCAGAGGGGCCGGAAAGGGATTGTTAGGGACATTTAGCCACACTTGTAGGTTGGGTTAGCCAGTCCTTAAGCTCCAGGAGAGATTTTCTCCAGTTTGGATTTTTTGGAACAGTGCTTTCTGGGACAAGAACTTCAGGGGAAGTGGTCATCATTGAAGGTGGCACCCTGCACCCCATTGGTCAGGGGTGCCCCCCTGCTTGCCAGCCCAGAAGCCTGGATAAATATGAGCGAACTGGCTAGCAGCTCAGATCCCTGCCTGGAACAAACAAGAAGAAGAAGGAGTGCCCTGCTGAACCCCTGGCCTGCACCAAGAGGACTGCACCTGCTGAAAACACTGGCCTTCCGCAAAAGATGGACTTTACCTGACTCTAAAAGTTTGAGGAGTAGACTACCTGAAAGCAGTTGTTAAAAGAGCTCCACCTGCATCATATCCACCAAGAAGAACCCAGCTGGGCAGCGTTCAGTGGACGTTTAAGGATTTGGCCAGGTGCATTGTGGGTCTTGTAGTCCCAACTTCCCAAGGAGCAACTCAGAGATTCTGGAACCTTGGATTGGTATTGTGGATACTTCAAGAGCCCAAAATGATTTTCTGGAGGAAGATCCAGAAGTTTGGAATCATTTTGAGAATTTTTGTCAAAAAGCTCCATAAGTTGACCAACCCGTCGCCGAGAGTCAAGCCGGTGACATCGAACCGTGACTATGCCTGAGATCCAGGTTTGCTTCGTTGAAACTCCGGAGCTTTTCGTCATTGACAAGACTTCCAGGAGTTGACTGAGGCATCGCGGTGAGCCAAGCCGCAGTCGTCGAACTGCAAGCCGGCCTGACGAGGAGACCTGATTGACGTTGAGAGAAAAATCTCAAAAAAAGTGACTAAGTCGGAAGGTAAAAACTTGACCGGGCCCTACCGCTCATTGCATCCAACTTGCGCTCCATCGCGGTCGGCCTGAAAGTTTGACTTGGTCCCGGTCAAGCGCAACCAGATGTCCCAAGTCGACGCTTTTGATTTTGAAGCACTAGAAAGTATTTAATCGTTAAAAATTCTTATCTCTGGTACCCTACATTGGATTTGTGTCATTGTGGTGTCATTATAATCATAAACATATTTCCTATTGTTATAAATTGGTGTTGGATTTTTATTGTGTCTTACTTATTTAATGTATTGGCATTTTAAAATGCTTTGCACACCTGTCTCATAAGTTAAGCCTGTCTGCTCACAGCCAAGCTACCAAGGGTTGAGCAAGGATTAATTTATTGAAAACTTGGCTGGACCTTATTTGTGATTGTGGTGTTATTACTAGTTGTAGGTACCTACCTGCACCTACTAATAAACCACCTTCCAACAGTCGCAGATTCTGAAACGCAACAATTACTCTCAGATTTGGAGATGTTAGGGCCTTTTCGGAAATAACTGGCCCCACACATATTGCCGGTCACACATTATATCTTATCTTCAGGATTGCTTCAGACCTACAGGTGAATTCCCCCTAACCTGGTCAGACCACTCTATGATTAGCTTCCAGATCCCAAGCACAGAAGTACAATCTAGTAGAAAGAATGAAATCCAAAGACTGGCAAGGCCCTGGTGGGAGATCTCTGATTCCGCCTTCTCCTCTATCTTTTCTACCCAACAAGCCATAAAATCCTCATATATTAACAATGCATTCTCAAATTTTCAAGTCTTTTGCCCAGACTTTGGATAAGTTGCACCCTTCAGAACCAATCGCCGCAACTCCACCAGGCCTCAATCTTCATGGTTCTCGAAAGAACTTAAACAGAAGAAATCAGCCTGCCGGAAATTGAAGAGAAGATGGCGCACCTCCAAATCCTTCCCCGATAAAATCACTTACAAACTGGCCTTAAACAGATACCATAAAAAGCTCAAAGCCACTCGTTAGTCACATCTTATCAGCAGAATCGACAGTGCTGGTAATTCAACTATAGAATTATTCAAAGTCTTAAATGAGTTCATGAAGCCTGCACCTCTTCCATCCCAGCTTCGCAGGAATTGTGTAACAGCCTGGCTAACCACTTTGAACAAAAAAATCGAGATTATCTATAGGAACCTCGCTAACTTCTCTTCACCCTCTGACTCCTTATCCGCCATACCCCTTTCCATACGTCCTCCATCACTTTGGAGTACCTCAGACCCATCACCCCAGAACTAGCTTTAGAAATGATGAGCAAAATCAAGTCAGGTTCTCCCTCTGACCTTGCTTCTCCACACATTATGGTGACACTTGCTAACACTCTGCTCCCAGACATCACAGCCCTGTTTAACCTCTCTCTAAACACTGTTACTGTACCTCAGGAATGGAAAACAGTGGGACCTCCAGTTGGCACCCCAGATGGGACGTGCATAGACTTTCCAGCCTGCAAGGAGATGGAACTTTCCCTGTGGCAGCGGCCGGGGATTGCCCTCGGTGCCTCTTCCTGCCTGACAAACCACGCATGCCTGGGTAAGTCAAAGAACTTTTTTTCTCTTTGCCTTGTCCTGGGGAAAGCGTCTGGCTGTGGTAGGTCGTGCACTTGTGGGGGTAGTACTGCCCAAAGCCACAGTCCTTGCTCCCTGGTGTCTTGCCACGTCAAAGAACTCTCTTTAAGGTAACACACGTATGCAGGCACTGAGCCAGGAGTTATTGTTAGATTTTGACTTATAAGGCTGTGGTTTTCCCTGCACTGGGTTTCACGTTATATATTTCTCTTCATATCGCCAGTCTAGATTAGATAGGGATCGCATGGTTCATTGGTCTGTCAGTGGAGCATGGCATGCGGGTAGATAGGACTAGTATATGTCAGGTCTTCTCATGCGCCTAGAGTCAAGCCAGCGTATCTTCTTCGATAGCTGATGCATTCCAGTCAAGCATCTATCTAATTAGTACAGATAGGTAAGGGGAAATAGCGCCTTGCGTTTTCCAGCTCTCGCGGGTTCTGAAAGGGTCAGAACTCCAGAAAAAGTGATCGTCAGTTCACGTCTTGTGGGTGGCATGAGAGGTTTAGCGATAGCAGATATCAGACATCTCCAGCTTTTGCAAGTAATCGTCAGTATATAAATGTCATTACTGGTAAGACAATTAAAATAGTTAACAAATAAATGACAAGTGATCGTCAGTAGTGACTGGCAAGGGAATTTATAGTGCTAAGAAAAGTATTACGAATGTCCAGCTTCTGCAAGTGATCATCAGCAGTGTCTGGCAAGGGAGTTTCTTTACTGCTAAAGAGCATTACAAATATCCAGCTTCTGCAGAAAAATAGTTAACGGCTGATGAAGTACAATAAATAAGCTTTGTTCTATTATCGCTTTAAATACAAATATGTTTTTAAAAAATGCTTAGCACGTTAAAGGGAAGTTCTTGCCTTTCAACGGCACCCCTTTGTGGCTTCCTGTGGCTTCCTGTTCTTCTCGTGTGAAGCCAACGTCAATGCTATTACAAATTCATTTGTCCTTTCTATTTTCTGGTAACATTGAAATGCACAGTTTTGTTCTCCAAGTAATTCTAAAAGACTAGTCCACTTTCTTACACCATGTTTGCATGATTGCTCACTCGTGGTTTTCTCTCTTCTCATCTTTCATTGACTCTGTCGCGGTTCTGTCTACAAAATAGGTGCCTGGTGCACCCATTACAATTGCGTTTCATTTGTTCATTTGTTTAGCGAGACAAACAACTAGGTGTACCATTGCATATGTATATGTTGTGTGCATGTTGATTCTATATGTGGCCGCTGTTAAACTTCCTGTTACATTGAGCAAACCCTGCTACCTCCCGTCCGCTGCCCATGTCTTATTAGTACTAGTCTTTAAATAGTGCATTGTCACATTTAGTTTCCAAATAGCAGCCTTCACAACACTTAATTACGACTTTTGAGAACAATTTTCAATAGGCTCCCCTATTTAACTCATTACACCCTGAATAAAGTACATTCAGTTCCTTGACCATCACAACTCACGCTTCTCACCTCACCTTTCCTGCGTGCTTGGCCCCATAGTAATGGATCCTCCCACTTGACTATTCAGTCAAGTGGCAGACAGCGGGGGAGGAGGGATTTCGCAGGCATTTATTGACCACAACACACAGCCAACTTTTTACGTTTCTGGTCACTATTACGCCCTAGACTTGGCCCCAACTTCAAATGATAGGCCAGCCATTGGTTCCCTTCCAATACCAGATGACCTTCTCCTTCCATCCCTCTCCTTAAATGAATAATGACATAATAAATTCAGGTCAAACACTGCAATGTCTTACTGGCCACGGCTCAATGATAGAAGCTGTAGTTCCAGGGTTGCCAGGTCAAATACACGCACAATTCACACTGAAGCTTACACCAGCACTAAATACTGCAGCACCAAGCAACTAAGTACCCAATTAATTTACTCCTACCTGCGTCCAATTCAACAACAGCCCAGGCAGTAAAAAGTGCCACCTCTCCAGGCACAAGCAGTAGCCCGAATGCAAGCACCGATTCAGGAGGTACAGCCACAGAGCACACACAGTTAGCTAATACAAACGAGATTTTTGAAATTGTGGCTCATGAACAAGGAAGTTAGAGACACTGGACTAAGAGCAACGTAAATATCGGAGCAGATGGTGATCATTAGACAGAAGAAAGGAATTAGCGAAATAAGACTGTTCTTCTCTCCTGATTTCATGTGCACAGAACTAGGGAGAGAAGAGGGGAGACAAATTGATGGAATGGAATGCACACTAACTACACCCAATTTTCGTCTTGGATAACACATAACATTTCCTGGCCCCAGAGAGTCAATGACACCTATTCCCTATCAACGACAATACGCTTCAAATTATAGGTCCAAATACATTATTTTAGGCCCTTTGGAGCAAGTGACTAGGAAATACGGCATATTACACAATATGCATGACACATAATGCCCCTCAGTTGGGTCAGTTGGGGCCTGTGTTTGACTTCATGGTCACAGGTTCAAATGCTACCAGGTCTGTTCAGCCCTTCATCATTCTGAGGTGGATAAAATGAGTACCATTGAGTTGGGGAACAATAAAGATCTGCTATTTAGCGCCAAAATACCCTTCTGAGTGAACGTGCGCTTTACAAAAACACATGTTATGTTAAAATAGGCTCTATTTAGCATAACGTACACTGGAACACAACACGTGTTTTTTTAGATTATGAGGTGTTGAAGGGTTAAAAGATTTTTTTTCCCCTTGGTCTGCCGTTATATTAACGCTCCTGGCTGGCCACAGAGTCTGGGCGTTGAGCCAGGCAAGAAAGACATAATGCAATAGATTTCCTGTGGTTACAAACGGAACAGGAAACTTGAAAATATATATATTATATATATATATATATATATATATATATATATATATATATATATATATATATATATATTTCTGCTACCAGGTACAAAAGGTACAGCACTCACGGGAAACTGTTTACCCCGATTTTATTTGGGTATCAAAGCACACAAAAGACGCGTTTCGGCGACTGCCTTTGTCAATGTCAAACGGCAGCCCGAGACAGAGTTATTTAAACAAACATACAGTTCAGTGGTGGTCCAAATCGAATCAAAACAAACAAAGGACTGTTTGGATGGAAACAGAAATCAATTCGGCCATCTTTAAACATGCAAAATTCAATCATTTGTACATGTCTATCTAGCTAAATTCATATGGTTAGCTGTACATATATACATATATACACAAGTTAATATCTTGCCCTGAATGGGCTATGGCTGCAAACATATAGCAAATCCATTCCGCACATTTTTGTTGTTATAAGCAATTATGGATATCAAACATAATTCAACCAATTTTTAGCTTTTATAATTCCAATTTTGGTATGTTTTAATGGATTTTAAAATTGCCATCTTTATTTTTACATTATGAATTCTATCGCCATAATTTTTAATATATATGCATTTTTTTAATCATTATATTTAACATTTATGTATTTATTGTGATGTTTATTTTTTATTGCATATTTGCACATAGTGAACCTCTTGTTGATCTGGAACATAGTAACTCTTTACTTTCAATGCTTTATTCACCTGAGCTAATCATGTCACTTCCTGCACTGTCACTTTAAAAACTGGTCAATTTCTGAGCAACATGTCATGTGATCAAGGCCCGAGTGGGGGTCGAAACGCATTATGGCGGACATGCTGGGCATTAAATAAAATACCATTGATTTGCACTAAGAACTTCGGGTCCGCTCTTCGCCTTTCTGTATGGGAGTTGGAGCAGCTGTGCATATTTGGATTAGTATTTGCATTTTTTTTTTTTTTTGTAAGATTTTAATTAATCAAACAAATAAAGAAGTTAAGTTAAGTTACTACCAAACCCCCGGGCAGACCAATAATTTCTGCCATCAATAGTATTACGGAGAACACATCTAAATATGTGGATTACTTTTTGCAAGATTGGGTCAGGGGCCTAGCGTCGTATGTTCAGGACACATCGGATTTTCTGAGAAAAATTGATAACATCACATGGAGTCCGGATTTGCTTTTAATAACATTAGACGTCACATCGCTTTATACGTCTATTCGGCATTGTGATGGACTTAAAGCTATTGAGCATTATCTAAATTTGAGACCAATGTACCTTTCTATGCATAACAAAATGCTAATTTCAATGATAACTACATGTTTGGAGCAAAATTTCTTTATGTTTGATAATCAAATCTATCAGCAGATTAGAGGGGTGGCCTTGGGGGCCTGCTTTTCCCCCAGCTATGCCTGTTTGCATATGGGGCTGTGGGAGGAGCAGGTCCTCATGGGTCAGCACAAAGAGACAATAGACCAGCATGTGGTAATCTGGTTACGATATATTGACGATCTGTTTTTAATTTGGAAAGGATCTGAAACCAGTGCATTGCAATTTATTGATCAAATTAATAACAACAGTCTTAATCTTCATTTCACCTCAATCATTAGCAAGTATTCAGTATACTTTCTGGATGTGGAAGTATTCTTGGATCAGGATACAATTGCTACCAGATTATTCAGGAAACCTACCTCAGGCAATACAGTGTTGCATGCTAGTAGCCATCATCCACGCCATCTGATACAAAGTATCCCCTACGGGGAAATGCTACGCATTAAACGTATTTGCAGCACTGTAAAAGATTGTGAGGCAGCTCAATTGTTGAGCAGACAGAGATTTCAAGCTAGAGGGTACACCTCTGACGTTTTAGACAGGGCGATTAACAGAACCAAAGCTTTGTCAAGATGTGAGGCCCTTGCATCCAAACCTAATCAAGCAGAAATCAGCCCAGATAAATCGGAGCTACAACCCAGGGTCATATTAACTTATAATAGGCAGCATAGGGAGCTTAGAAAGATTTTTAACCAAAATTGGAATCTGGTGCAAAATGATCCTATCCTTGGCAAACATTTATCTGTAAAGCCTGTTCTGACCTTTAGAAAATCCAGGTCAATGAGCAATAGCTTGGTCAGGAGCAGTCCGGAGCTTATAACCCAAACTAACTGGCTTTTATCGTACAAAGGTTTTAAAAAATGTCCAAATTGCAAAGCGTGCAAGTTTGCATGCAACAAGACTCATTTTAACAGTCCTTTTAAACCAGGTCCTATAATGATCAATAAACGACTGACCTGTAGAACAGAATTTGCAGTTTATGTGCTGGAGTGTCCCTGTGGGCTGAAGTATATTGGCAGTACCAAACTGCCAGCCCATAAGCGGATACTCCAGCACATCAGGGCAATTAACAATAAAGATCAGACCTACCCGGTGGCCAGACATTTTGAGGAGTATCATGAAAGCAACCCTGTATATTTACAATATTTCGTAATAGATACAGTCTTGCCCCTTAAAAGAGGTGGGAACCGTGAGGCTAAATTGCGCCTCCTGGAAACGAGATATATATTAGAGCTCGATACCAAGACGCCATCAGGGTTGAATGCCAGTGAAGATTTTTATACATGTCTTTAGTGTTTCCAGTAACAGTAGATGGTATATTTAGAGGTTCAAATTAGTTCCATCACATTTAAATCTTAACATGAGAATTTTTTAAGAAATGTAACCTCTCCTCGCAAATTTACATTATTTTAATTATTTAATTCACATTTTGCACTATTTTTTGCACTATTGTTGGTTAACTGGGTGATTTACGTATATAGATTTAGCAATAAGATCAAGGTGGTTATAATACTAGCATACTTTGTCTTAGCCCACTGGGGCGTAATTTGAACCAAGTTTATGTACAAGGAGTGTAACATCATGACACGCTGAGATTCCTATTACCTTAGCTCATGAAAATGAACTTATATAGGGTCTTTAATATAATAGTGCAATTATTCTTATGGTGTTTGATTTTCAGATGTAATTTGAAAAAGATAAATCTTGGCATTTTTTAGCTTTTATAATTCCAATTTTGGTATGTTTTAATGGATTTTAAAATTGCCATCTTTATTTTTACATTATGAATTCTATCGCCATAATTTTTAATATATATGCATTTTTTTAATCATTATACTTATACATTTATGTATTTATTGTGATGTTTATTTTTTATTGCATATTTGCACATAGTGAACCTCTTGTTGATCTGGAACATAGTAACTCTTTACTTTCAATGCTTTATTCACCTGAGCTAATCATGTCACTTCCTGCACTGTCACTTTAAAAACTGGTCAATTTCTGAGCAACATGTCATGTGATCAGGGCCGAGTGGGGGTCGAAACGCGTTATGGCGGACATGCTGGGCATTAAATAAAATACCATTGATTTGCACCAAGAACTTCGGGTCCGCTCTTCGTCTTTCTGTATGGGAGTTGGAGCAGCTGTGCAGCTGTTGCTGAGACGAATCCTGCGATATATATATATATATATCAAGAAACGCTCATAGGTGCATGCAGGCACCACGACGAGAAACGGACACTCCAATAGGCTGATTCTGCTTGTAAAAATATTGTATTTATTTGTTAAAGTTTTTGACGGTGCAAAGCGGTCATTACGCGTTTCGGCCATATATATATGTATATTTCTGCTACCAGGTACAAAAGGTACAGCACTCGCGGGAAACTGTTTACCCCGATTTTATTTGGGTATCAAAGCACACAAAAGACGCGTTTCGGCGACTGCCTTTGTCAATGTCAAACGGCAGCCCGAGACAGAGTTATTTAAACAAACAAACATTCAGTTCATTGGTGGTTCAAATCGAATCAAAACAAACAAAGGACTGTTTGGATGGAAACAGAAATCAATTCGGCCATCTTTAAACATGCAAAATTCAATCATTTGTACATGTCTATCTAGCTAAATTCATATGGTTAGCTGTACATATATACATATATACACAAGTTAATATCTTGCCCTGAATGGGCTATGGCTGCAAACATATAGCAAATCCATTCCGCACATTTTTGTTGTTATAAGCAATTATGGATATCAAACATAATTCAACCCTAAATGGGCATATCCATTGCCATATAGTACAATGAAGAGGGGACTGTGGGCTATATTTAAACAGGTCCAGCATACAGGCCCATATGAAATTCAAAACCCGAATGGTATGCTTTTCCTAATGAATACTGTTGGTTGACGTCAAAAAATGGTAATGTATAAATAAATTACAACAAGCAGGAGAAAATTTCCTCCTTTCGGAAAAAGACCCTCACACACCCAATGTCATAGGATGTCTTGCCTCATCATCGGGTCTGCTCCTTATCGGGTCGGCGCTGCAATACCCGATCGGTGCCCGAATTGGGGCCTTTTAGCGGAGATCTTTATTCCTATTGCCGTAAGATGTAGTGTATGTAAGGGCTTGTGAGAAGTGCAGATGTGGAAGGTGCAAAGGTGAAGTTAAAAGTAAGAGGAGGCGATCCACTCAGAATTATTTTAATGAACGTGGTCGCTCTCTTAATTAAAAAACGTGATAAGTTCGCACCCCTCTTATAAGGTATTGGGGATGTGCACTGAAAAGGTCAACATGTTTCTTGCCATTGGTTCGATTAGAAGGCAATTCTTCAGGACCAATTAAAAGTCTATCTACACTTTTTGGTGGTGGATCCCAATGATATAATCAAGTGTCCACTCGTACAGCACCCTAAAAAGTGGTACCTGTTAAATTAGAGCATCAACCTAGGGAGAAAAAATTCATAGAAAGGTAAATTCAACATGAATTATAATCAGTGCATTTCTGATGTGGTATTCAGTGAGTGAAACTTACTCGTGCTACTAACGCATGCATCACACTTGATTGTTTGTGACCATGCAAATTGGCTATGATTCAGATAAAAGAACATGTTATAAAAATGTATACGTAAAACAGCAACCAAGATTATCAACTTATTCTGTGTAAGTACACACTCACCCTGATCGGGTCAATTTATTACTTCATCGTGTACCGGCTGAGTTTTATGGACACAGAGGGGCCGATTCCGATCTCGGCCGGAAATCTCTCCGACTGAGCCGGACCCGGAGAGAATTCCGACCGAATCGGACCCTAGCAGTCTGACCGGACGAGTACGATGCGTTCGCATGCTATCGGACTCGATTCGGTCAGACTCCCATTGAAGTCAATGGGAGCCGGTCGTACAACGCGTACGCGGGTTCCCATTGACTCAATGGGTGCGAGGCGAACAAGGGCGCGTGCCTACGCATACAGGGGGGTCCGACGCGGACCCCCAAAGTCCGGCTCCGACAGCTTTTTCGAGCCGGACGGCGCGAGTCGGTCGGACTGCTTGCGGCGCACATCGTACTTACCCGGCCGGGAAACGTCTCCATAGCGCGGTGCGAGTCGTGTCCATGCGAGTCGGTCGGAGCGTTTTGAAGCCGCGTACGAGTCGGTCGGCGATTTCACGGGAGCTTGCATCGTACTCGCTCGGCCGGACCCGCGTACGATTCAGTCGGGAAACAGGGCTCCGAATCGGATCCGGTAAATCCGAATCCGATTCGGAGCACTACCGGCCGAGATCGGAATCGGCCCCTGAGTAGTGCAGTGCCCTGGTCACGAGTAGATAAAAGAAATATGAAGAAGGTTAGTATTATTATAGTCTGCTGTTTGAGCAAGCTTACTCTAAGCTAGACCAACCCCGGGTGTGGGGGGTCCCTGCAATGGAGTGATGCGAATGAGGTATGCCGGAGCGTCACGAAAACGAGTGTGACCCCGTGAGTGATCCGGTCCGGGGGGTCCCGGACCGGGCCAGACAGTGTGGCTGTGACTCGCCTCATGCGCCGGCAACCCATCCCCAACACATCAGCAGCGTCCCATATCAGGGAAATCAGAGACAGAGGTGTCGCCACGGGCTCACGCAAGGTTTCTTGCCGTGCCCGTTATGCACTAAGAGGTCATATCAACCATAGTGGTCAATCGGTCCAGTTGCCAAAATGAACCGGCATTGCGGGAGGAACTCGAGCAAGAGTTTTTGCTAAGTCCGTTTCACAATTGGCGGTCATGTAACCCCTAGGACCGATTGATCCCATCATATAAGCACAACCGGCATTGCGAGGGTCCAATGTTAGAGCTACGGGAGGCACCCGAGTGTGATGCCTGTGTTCACCAGCCGGTAGCGCGGCTTTCGCTTTATCAAGCAGTCGCGCAGCAAGACTAACGCGTAGGCGGTATACTCACAGATGCAGTCCACAGCTACTGGCCGGGAACACCTACCCACAATCTGCCGGTCCCGGGAGGTATACGGCTGCGATGGAAGAGCTTAGTTATACTTCCTGGTAACGTGTGCAGTGGGCGGTGACTCCCGTGTCAGAGCGGGCCCCATGCTAGTGCGTAACCCTTTCTCTCCCTGAGCGGGCGCCATCTTGGGGGTGGGAATCTCCGGATTATCGATAGTATAGAGGTGTATCGAAAAAGTGCCTATTAAGACACCGCGGAGGATGCCATGATGGGGATGCCATGATGGGGATGAAAGACTAATGTCTGGGTGGTAGTGCAGTTTAGGCTGCATAATTATTAACCACGAGAAATATTCATCATATTAGAGCAATCAAAACGGGCTCTTATTATTGAGACACCCTCTGTCTCAACAAATGGGCGCCATCTTGGAGGAGGAAAACTCGACATTTAGTAGCTGGTATCAAGGGGCGCTAACAAAGTGTGTTAGGTTGGCGTCTTCCTGAAACACCGAGAAGGGCACCAAATGGGAAGTGGTAATGTAAAATTAAGAACCGAATAGAATGTGTAAATCTACACATGTTTTCTGTAAAACCAAGATACATTATTTCATAAAGTTAGAGAGTATATCAATAGTGATAATCACTGGTGAAGTACCCAATGAATCAAGATGGGAGATGTGAGATATAACTATAGCCGTCACGGAGGAACGACCAATAGTTAACCCTCCCAGATTGGTGGACACAACATCACTGTTCAGCCATAGTTGGTTACCTACAGATTAATCTCTAGTTGGTCAAGAGATTCATAAAAATGTTATTTAGTCAGTGATGCCCAGGAGATATCCTCGTTCAATCCCTCTTTGTCAGAGGCTAATCTCAGTACCCATCTTTGCTCAATTCTAAAGAGGGTGTCCTTGGTCATGCCCGGATGTGTTTCCAGGACACACCATCTGATTGAGTCTGGTGGATGTTGCATGTGTTCATAGTGGCACGTCATTTTAGTATTAGTTTTATGGCAACGGATATTGCTCCGGTGTTCTGTAATGCGGGTTCTTATTGATCTGGTGGTCATCCCTATATAAAGAAGATCACAGGGGCATTTTAGCATGTATATACAGTTGGTAGTGTTACAGTTCGTGTGTCTGTTGATTAGCCATTTAAACCCATTAGGGAATGTAATCTCTTTTGTCATCTTTGTGAATGGGCAAACACTACAAGAGCCACATGGGAAGTGTCCCTTCACTGGTGGTAGGTCCCACAAGGATTTCTGTGTG
The DNA here is from genome assembly GCA_963921515.1 of Calotriton arnoldi. Classification (NCBI taxonomy): domain Eukaryota; kingdom Metazoa; phylum Chordata; class Amphibia; order Caudata; family Salamandridae; genus Calotriton; species Calotriton arnoldi. The sequence goes on along the minus strand of CAWUFW010000634.1, from coordinate 737,346 downwards.
CCCACATCTTGAGTTTTGGGTCTCGTGTGGACTAACATATCCTTGAGGTTGTTAGTGCGTTTGAAGGCAAACCTCGGGGTTGGAAGGTTTGGGCTTCCTGTATTCAAGATCCCCCAGTGTTTTTTAATAACATTTTTTATTCGGTTGGAATTGGGTGTAAATGTAGTAACACATGTAAGTTGGTCACTGGGTTCTTTTTGTACGGGGTCAAGTAAACCTGCTCTGTTATTGTTTCTTGCTCTTTTCAAAGAGCGAGATACATGCCTTTGTGGATATTGTCTCATACATAGATGTGTCGCAAGGACCTTAGATTCTTTCTCAAAGTCAGTGACCGTGCTGCAGTTCCTTCGTATACGAAGGAACTGTCCAAATGGTAGATTCTGTTTCAGGGCTCTCGGGTGGTGACTGCTGAAAAGTAGCAGGCTGTTTTTGTCTGTTGGTTTTCGGTAAAGCGTAGTAGTAATGCCTCCTCCCCCTAGTCTAACCAACAGGTCCAAGAATGGTATTTCAGACTCCGAAATAGTGCTAGAGAACCTCAGATGTGGGTTCAGTGTGTTGATCCATGTGCAGAAATCTTCGCACTCAGTGCGGTTCCCCTTCCACAGGATCAAGATATCATCAATGAACCGCTTCCATAGGAGCACATTCGCCAGGTGGGGGTTATTAGCGCTGAGGATCTCCCTTTCCTCAAACGCCGCCATGTAGAGGCATGCCAGGCTCGGGGCGAATGTGCTACCCATGGAAGTGCCCTGTGTTTGATGGTATAATTGTTTGTTATATTCAAAAAAATTATCTGTGAGGGCTATGAAAGCACATTCAAGTATGAAGGCTATTGGGGTTGGAGAGTTCCACTCCGTGTGATTCAGTGCATCCTCTATTACCTCCAAAGTGGCCTGTTGCGGGATATTAGTATAGAGGGCTTCAACATCCAGAGTGACTAGTAGATTCACTTCCTCTGGATGTTGGACCCCCTCAAGTAAGTGGAGCACGTCTGTGGTGTCTTTCATAAACGAGGGAGTGTTCCTGACCAAAGGCTGAAGAAAGTGATCACAGAACTTAGAAAGCGGCTCGAGAATCGAGCCGATCCCTGACACGATAGGACTACCGGGGACTGGGGTGATCCCTTTGTGCACTTTGGGCAGGATGTAGAAATATGGAGTCTTTGGATTGTTCTGGGTTAGAAAGGTGGCTTCTTTGTCAGAGACCCAGCCTTCAGTTTCTGCTGTGTGGACCATGGTGGCAATTACGGTGGTGAGCCGTGGTGTAGGGTCTTCTCTTATGGGTGTATAGTATTTTCGGTCGCTCAATTGGCGCAAGCATTCCCTGTCGTAGTCGGCGGTGGACATGATGACAGTTGCCCCTCCCTTGTCAGCCTGTTTGATGATAATCGAGGGGTCATCTGACAGTGCTTTGACTGCAACCTGTTCATTAGATGATAGGTTGTGAAAGGGAGTAGATGTAGTTTGGTTCCGAAGATCAGTAAGGACTGCTTGCTCGAAAGTTAGCACTTCATGTGGGACCATCCCACTGTGAGGTGTAAAAGTGGAGGGGTTATGTAGCCCAGAATCCTCCTCTGGTGGTCTTAATTTGTCCTGAAAGAAGGCCTTCAAGCGTACTTTCCTAAAGAAGCCTTGTATTTCACAAGTGTCTCGAAATTTGTCATTTTTTGGAGTGGGAACAAACCCCAGTCCTTTCTGTAGTACAGCCTCTTCCGTTGCGCTAAGGGGTCTAGGAGAGAGGTTGATTACTAAACTCTCCTGCCTCTTGTCTGGCTCCTTGGTGGAGAGGTGTGGTGCAGCGGCCAGGGCAGCTGACTTCGGAGCACAGGGTTCACGGTTCGATCCCCGGCTCCGGCGGCAGCTCAGCTCAGCACCATGTGACTCTGGGCAATAGCTCACTTAATTTCCACTCCGGCCCCCAGCGCCTTGAGACCCGTAAGGGTGAGTAGCTGCGCTATATAAAAACGGACTTACATTTTTTTATTTTTTTTACTTGTCTCCACTGAAAGTGTCGATTGGTCTTGCCACTGTAATGTTTTTTGGTGACCTCTTCTGCGCCCTTTTCCTCTGCCCCAACCTCTGCCTAAAAAAGGAGGTGCATTACCTTGTTGAGGAAAAGGAGGCGGACCATGGTGGTACATCGGGTATTGCCAAAATTGGGGTCCCTGAAATTGGGGTCCTTGGTAATGTGGTCCCTGGTATGGCGGTGGACCATATTGGGGGTACGTTTGACGTGTGTTGTGTCGGATGTTTTTATTGTTCCAGCTCCCATTGCTGGAGTCACTGTTGGATGAGCCTCTCCTTGAGGGATTGGAGCCCTCATCCGATGAGTACGACCCCCCAGGCGTGGTGTAATCTGCCTTGATGTATGGATATACTCTTTCCTTATCAAATTTGGCAATATCTTTTCGAAGCTTGGCAATTTTCTGCTTCATCAAATATTCTTTATTATCTGCAATTTCTGCATTAATTTCTGCCAGTTTGGTCTTGAGCACAGTGCTTTGGACCGTCACCTTAATTGCCCCCTCTGCCGTCTGGAACCTTATTAATAATGTATCTGCAATCTTCTTTGCAGTATTGATGATGAGGATGAGCCAGTCCCTAGTGCATTTCCATGCAACTAGGGACCACTCTTTTTTAAAGACCGCATCCTCCAAAAATTGGCGAAGGAAATTGCTGACCAAAAGGCCATTGGGGGCTATATTGGCCCGTAAATATTCCGTCATCATGGCCCCGTGTAACGTTATTTTGAGCCAATCGCGCTTCATGGTGGATAACGAGGTCCAGTCTTCCGACTGGCTCCCAAAAGCGGAGTTGCCATCGCCCCCCAATAGGGACGGTGTTCTGAGAATCTCGGTTGCTATATCATTGCCAAAGCTGAGTCCCTGATACTCATCCATCTTAATGGTTAGGAGGTATCAGATAACTTGTAAAAAAGGGGGGGTCACGGGAAGAATTACTTCCAATGTCTTTGTGGTGGGCCAGGGGAACCGCTAGTATCTCCCTGGTAACCTGAAATCAAATACGTCCCGCGGGGTCGCCCATGCAGAAATATAGTACAATGAAGAGGGGACTGTGGGCTATATTTAAACAGGTCCAGCATACAGGCCCATATGAAATTCAAAACCCGAATGGTATGCTGTTCCTAATGAATACTGTTGGTTGACGTCAAAAAATGGTAATGTATAAATAAATTACAACAAGCAGGAGAAAATTTCCTCCTTTTGGAAAAAGACCCTCACACACCCAATGTCATAGGATGTCTTGCCTCATCATCGGGTCTGCTCCTTATCGGGTCGGCGCTGCAATACCCGATCGGCGCCCGAATCGGGGCCTTTTAGCGGAGATCTTTATTCCTATTGCCGTAAGATGTAGTGTATGTAAGGGCTTGTGAGAAGTGCAGATGTGGAAGGTGCAAAGGTGAAGTTAAAAGTAAGAGGAGGCGATCCACTCAGAATTATTTTAATGAACGTGGTCGCTCTCTTAATTAAAAAACGTGATAAGTGCGCAACCCTCTTATAAGGTATTGGGGATGTGCGCTAAAAAGGTCAACATGTTTCTTGCCATTGGTTCGATTAGAAGGCAATTCTTCAGGACCAATTAAAAGTCTATCTACACTTTTTGGTGGTGGATCCCAATGATATAATCAAGTGTCCACTCGTACAGCACCCTAAAAAGTGGTACCTGTTAAATTAGAGCATCAACCTAGGGAGAAATAATTCATAGAAAGGTAAATTCAACATGAATTATAATCAGTGCAATGCTGATGTGGTATTTAGTGAGTGAAACTTACTCGTGCTACTAACGCATGCATCACACTTGATTGTTTGTGACCATGCAAATTGGCTATGATTCAGATAAAAGAACATGTTATAAAAATGTATACGTAAAACAGCAACCAAGATTATCAACTTATTCTGTGTAAGTACACACTCACCCTGATCGGGTCAATTTATTACTTCATCGTGTACCGGCAGAGTTTTAGGGACACTGAGTAGTGCAGTGCCCTGGTCACGAGTAGATAAAAGAAATATGAAGAAGGTTAGTATTATTATAGTCTGCTGTTTGAGCAAGCTTACTCTAAGCTAGACCAGCCCCGGGTGTGGGGGTCCCTGCAATGGAGTGATGAGAATGAGGTACGCCGGAGCGTCACGAAAACGAGTGTGACCCCGTGAGTGATCCGGTCCGGGGGGCCCTGGACCGGGCCAGACAGTGTGGCTATGACTCGCCTCATGCGCCGGCAATCCATCCCCAACACATCAGCAGCGTCCCATATCAGGGAAATCAAAGACAGAGGTGTCGCCACGGGCTCACGCAAGGATTCTTGCCGTGCCCGTTATGCACTAAGAGGTCATATCAACCATAGTGGTCAATCGGTCTAGTTGCCAAAATGAACCGGCATTGCGGGAGGAACTCGAGCAAGAGTTCTTGCTAAGTCCGTTTCACAATTGGCGGTCATGTAACCCCTAGGACCGATTGATCCCATCATATAAGCACAACCGGCATTGCGAGGGTCCAATGTTAGAGCTACGGGAGGCACCCGAGTGTGATGCGTGTGTTCACCAGCCGGTAGCGCGGCTTTCGCTTTATCAAGCAGTCGTGCAGCAAGACTAACGCGTAGGCGGTATACTCACAGATGCAGTCCACAGCTACTGGCCGGGAACACCTACCCACAATCTGCCGGTCCCGGGAGGTATACGGCTGCGATGGAAGAGCTTAGTTATACTTCCTGGTAACGTGTGCAGTGGGCGGTGACTCCCGTGTCAGAGCGGGCCCCATGCTAGTGCGTAACCCTTTCTCTCCCTGAGCGGGCGCCATCTTGGGGGTGGGAAACTCCGGATTATCGATAGTATAGAGGTGTATCGAAAAAGTGCCTATTAAGACACCGCGGAGGATGCCATGATGGGGATGCCATGATGGGGATGAAAGACTAATGTCTGGGTGGTAGTGCAGTTTAGGCTGCATAATTATTAACCACGAGAAATATTCATCATATTAGAGCAATCAAAACGGGCTCTTATTATTGAGACACCCTCTGTCTCAACAAATGGGCGCCATCTTGGAGGAGGAAAACTCGACATTTAGTAGCTGGTATCAAGGGGCGCTAACAAAGTGTGTTAGGTTTGCGTCTTCCTGAAACACCGAGAAGGGCACCAAATGGGAAGTGGTAATGTAAAATTAAGAACCGAATAGAATGTGTAAGTCTACACATGTTTTCTGTAAAACCAAGATATATTATTTCATAAAGTTAGAGAGTATATCAATAGTGATAATCACTGGTGAAGTACCAAATGAATCAAGATGGGAGATGTGAGATATAACTATAGCCGTCACGGAGGAACGACCAATAGTTAACCCTCCCAGATTGGTGGACACAACATCACTGTTCAGCCATAGTTGGTTACCTACATATTAATCTCTAGTTGGTCAAGAGATTCATAAAAATGTTATTTAGTCAGTGATGCCCAGGGGATATCCTCGTTCAATCCCTCTTTGTCAGAGGCTAATCTCAGTACCCATCTTTGCTCAATTCTAAAGAGGGTGTGCATGTATATACAGTTGGTAGTGTTACAGTTCGTGTGTCTGTTGATTAGCCATTTAAACCCATTAGGGAATGTAATCTCTTTTGTCATCTTTGTGAAAGGGCAAACACTACAAGAGCCACATGGGAAGTGTCCCTTCACTGGTGGTAGGTCCCACAAGGATCTCTGTGTGCCCACATCTTGAGTTTTGGGTCTCGTGTGGACTAACATATCCTTGAGGTTGTTAGTGCGTTTGAAGGCAAACCTCGGGGTTGGAAGGTTGAGGCTTCCTGTATTCAAGATCCCCCAGTGTTTTTTAATAACATTTTTTATTCAGTTGGAATTGGGTGTAAATGTAGTAACACATGTAAGTTGGTCACTGGGTTCTTTTTGTACGGGGTCAAGTAAACCTGCTCTGTTACTGTTTCTTGCTCTTTTCAAAGAGCGAGATACATTCCTTTGTGGATATTGTCTCATGCATAGATGTGTCGCAAGGACCTTAGATTCTTTCTCAAAGTCAGTGACCGTGCTGCAGTTCCTTCGTATACGAAGGAACTGTCCAAATGGTAGATTCTGTTTCAGGGCTCTCGGGTGGTGACTGCTGAAAAGTAGCAGGCTGTTTTTGTCTGTTGGTTTTCGGTAAAGCGTAGTAGTAATGCCTAGGGGAGGAGGACAAAAACAGCCTGCTACTTTTCATCAGTCACCACCCGAGAGCCCTGAAACAGAATATCCGTTGCCATAAAACTAATACTAAAATGACGTGTTTCAGGAAGACGCAAACCTAACACACTTTGTTAGCGCTCCTTGATACCAGCTACTAAATGTCGAGTTTTCCTCCTCCAAGATGGCACCCATTTGTTGAGACAGAGGGTGTCTCAATAATAAGAGCCCGTTTTGATTGCTCTAATATGATGAATATTTCTCGTGGTTAATAATTATGCAGCCTAAACTGCACTACCACCCAGACATTAGTCTTTCATCCCCATCATGGCATCCCCATCATGGCATCCTCCGCGGTGTCTTAATAGGCACTTTTTCGATACACCTCTATACTATCGATAATCTGGAGTTTCCCACCCCCAAGATGGCGCCCGCTCAGGGAGAGAAAGGGCTACGCACTAGCATGGGGCCCGCTCTGACACGGGAGTCACCGCCCACTGCACACGTTACCAGGAAGTATAACTAAGCTCTTCCATCACAGCCGTATACCTCCCGGGACCGGCAGATTGAGGGTAGGTGTTCCCAGCCAGTAGCTGTGGACTGCATCTGTGAGAATACCGCCTACGCGTTAGTCTTGCTGCGCGACTGCTTGATAAAGCGAAAGCCGCGCTACCGGCTGGTGAACACAGGCATCACACTCGGGTGCCTCCCGTAGCTCTAACATTGGACCCTCGCAATGCCGGTTGTGCTTATATGATGGGATCAATCGGTCCTAGGGGTTACATGACCGCCAATTGTGAAACGGACTTAGCAAGAACTCTTGCTCGAGTTCCTCCCGCAATGCCGGTTCATTTTGGCAACTGGACCGATTGACCACTATGGTTGATATGACCTCTTAGTGCATAATGGGCACGGCAAGAATCCTTGCGTGAGCCCGTGGCGACACCTCTGTCTCTGATTTCCCTGATATGGGACGCTGCTGATGTGTTGGGGATGGGTTGCCGGCGCATGAGGCGAGTCACAGCCACACTGTCTGGCCCGGTCCGGGGCCCCCCGGACCGGATCACTCACGGGGTCACACTCGTTTTCGTGACGCTCCGGCGTACCTCATTCTCATCACTCCATTGCAGGGACCCCCCACACCCGGGGCTGGTCTAGCTTAGAGTAAGCTTGCTCAAACAGCAGACTATAATAATACTAACCTTCTTCATATTTCTTTTATCTACTCGTGACCAGGGCACTGCACTACTCAGTGTCCATAAAACTCTGCCGGTACACGATGAAGTAATAAATTGACCCGATCAGGGTGAGTGTGTACTTACACAGAATAAGTTGATAATCTTGGTTGCTGTTTTACGTATACATTTTTATAACATGTTCTTTTATCTGAATCATAGCCAATTTGCATGGTCACACACAATCAAGTGTGATGCATGCGTTAGTAGCACGAGTAAGTTTCACTCAGTGAATACTACATCAGCAATGCACTGATTATAATTCATGTTGAATTTACATTTCTATGAATTTTTTCTCCCTAGGTTGATGCTCTAATTTAACAGGTACCACTTTTTAGGGTGCTGTACGAGTGGACACTTGATTATATCATTGGGATCCACCTCCAAAAAGTGTAGATAGACTTTTAATTGGTCCTGAAGAATTGCCTTCTAATCGAACCAATGGCAAGAAACATGTTGACCTTTTCAGCGTACATCCCCAATACCTTATAAGAGGGGTGCGCACTTATCACGTTTTTTAATTAAGAGAGCGACCACGTTCATTAAAATAATTCTGAGTGGATCGCCTCCTCATACTTTTAACTTCACCTTTGCACCTTCCACATCTGCACTTCTCACAAGCCCTTACATACACTACATCTTACGGCAATAGGAATAAAGATCTCCGCTAAAAGGCCCCGATTCGGGGCGCCGATCGGGTATTGCAGCGCCGACCCGATAAGGAGCAGACCCGATGATGAGGCAAGACATCCTATGACATTGGGTGTGTGAGGGTCTTTTTCCGAAAGGAGGAAATTTTCTCCTGCTTGTGGTAATTTATTTATACATTACCATTTTTTGACGTCAACCAACAGTATTCATTAGGAACAGCATACCATTCGGGTTTTGAATTTCATATGGGCCTGTATGCTGGACCTGTTTAAATATAGCCCACAGTCCCCTCTTCATTGTACTATATTTCTGCATGGGCGACCCCCGCGGGACGTATTTGATTTCAGGTTACCAGGGAGATACTAGCGGTTCCCCTGGCCCACCACAAAGACATTGGAAGTAATTCTTCCCGTGACCCCACCTTTTTTACAAGTCATCTGATACCTCCTAACCATTAAGATGGATGAGTATCAGGGACTCAGCTTTGGCAATGATATAGCAACCGAGATTCTCAGAACACCGTCCCTATTGGGGGGCGATGGCAACTCCGCTTCTGGGAGCCAGTCGGAAGACTGGACCTCGTTATCCACCATGAAGCGCGAATGGCTCAAAATAACGTTACACGGGGCCAAGATGACGGAATATTTATGGGCCAATATAGCCCCCAATGGCCTTTTGGTCAGCAATTTCCCTCGCCTATTTTTGGAGGATGCGGTCTTTAAAAAAGAGTGGTCCCTAGTTGCATGGAAATGCACTAGGGACTGGCTCATCCTCATCATCAATACTGCAAAGAGGATTGCAGATACATTATTAATAAGGATCCAGACGGCAGAGGGGGCAATTAAGGTGACGGTCCAAAGCACTGTGTTCAAGACCAAACTGGCAGAAACTAATGCAGAAATTGCAGATAATAAAGAATATTTGATGAAGCAGAAAATTGCCAAGCTTCAAGAAGATATTGCCAAATTTGATAAGGAAAGAGTATATCCATACCTCAAGGCAGATTACACCACGCCTGGGGGGTCCTACTCATCGGATGAGAGCTCCAATCCCTCAAGGAGAGGCTCATCCAACAGTGACTCCAGCAATGGGAGCTGGAACAATAAAAACATCCGACACAACACACGTCAAACGTACCCCCAATATGGTCCACCGCCATACCAGGGACCACATTACCAAGGACCCCAATTTCAGGGACCCCAATTTTGGCAATACCCGATGTACCACCATGGTCCGCCTCCTTTTCCTCAACAAGGTAATGCACCTCCTTTTTTAGGCAGAGGTTGGGGCAGAGGAAAAGGGCGCAGAAGAGGTCACCAAAAAACATTACAGTGGCAAGACCAATCGACACTTTCAGTGGAGACAAGGAGCCAGACAAGAGGCAGGAGAGTTTAGTAATCAACCTCTCTCCTAGACCCCTTAGCGCAACGGAAGAGGCTGTACTACAGAAAGGACTGGGGTTTGTTCCCACTCCAAAAAATGACAAATTTCGTGACACTTTTGAAATACAAGGCTTCTTTAGGAAAGTTCGCTTGAAGGCCTTCTTTCAGGGCAAATTAAGACCACCAGAGGAGGATTCTGGGCTACATAACCCCTCCACTTTTACACCTCACAGTGGGATGGTCCCACATGAAGTGCTAACTTTCGAGCAAGCAGTCCTTACTGATCTTCGGAACCAAACTACATCTACTCCCTTTCACAACCTATCATCTAATGAACAGGTTGCAGTCAAAGCACTGTCAGATGACCCCTCGATTATCATCAAACAGGCTGACAAGGGAGGGGCAACTGTCATCATGTCCACCACCGACTACGACAGGGATTGCTTGCGCCAATTGAGCGACCGAAAATACTATACACCCATAAGAGAAGACCCTACACCACGGCTCACCACCGTAATTGCCACCATGGTCCACACAGCAGAAACTGAAGGCTGGGTCTCTGACAAAGAAGCCACCTTTCTAACCCAGAACAATCCAAAGACTCCATATTTCTACATCCTGCCCAAAGTGCACAAAGGGATCACCCCAGTCCCCGGTAGACCTATCGTGTCAGGGATCGGCTCGATTCTCGAGCCGCTTTCTAAGTTCTGTGATCACTTTCTTCAGCCTTTGGTCAGGAACACTCCCTCGTTTGTGAAAGACACCACAGACGTGCTCCGCTTACTTGAGGGGGTCCAATATCCAGAGGAAGTGAATCTACAAGTCACTCTGGATGTTGAAGCCCTCTATACTAATATCCCGCAACAGGCCACTTTGGAGGTAATAGAGGATACACTGAATCACACGGAGTGGAACTCTCCAACCCCAATAGCCTTCATACTTGAATGTGCTTTCATAGCCCTAACAGAGAATTTTTTTGAATATAACAAACAATTATTCCATCAAACACAAGGCACTTCCATGGGTAGCACATTCGCCCCGAGCCTGGCATGCCTCTACATGGCGGCATTTGAGGAAAGGGAGATCCTCAGCGCTAACAACCCCCACCTGGCGAATGTGCTCCTATGGAAGCGGTTCATTGATGATATCTTGATCCTGTGGAAAGGGAACCGCACTGAGTGCGAAGATTTCTGCACATGGATCAACACACTGAACCCACATCTGAGGTTCTCTAGCACTATTTCGGAGTCTGAAATACCATTCTTGGACCTGTTGGTTAGACTAGGGGGAGGAGGCATTACTATTACGCTTTACCGAAAACCAACAGACAAAAACAGCCTGCTACTTTTCAGCAGTCACCACCCGAGAGCCCTGAAACAGAATCTACCATTGGGACAGTTCCTTCGTATACGAAGGAACTGCAGCACGGTCACTGACTTTGAGAAAGAATCTAAGGTCCTTGCGACACATCTATGCATGAGACAATATCCACAAAGGGATGTATCTCGCTCTTTGAAAAGAGCAAGAAACAATAACAGAGCAGGTTTACTTGACCCCGTACAAAAAGAACCCAGTGACCAACTTACATGTGGGACTACATTTACAGCCAATTCCAACCGAATAATTTTTTTTATTAAAAAACACTGGGGGATCTTGAATACAGGAAGCCTCAACCTTCCAACCCCGAGGTTTGCCTTCAAACGCACTAACAACCTCAAGGATATGTTAGTCCACACGAGACCCAAAACTCAAGATGTGGGCACACAGAGATCCTTGTGGGACCTACCACCAGTGAAGGGACACTTCCCATGTGGCTCTTGTAGTGTTTGCCCTTTCACAAAGATGACAAAAGAGATTACATTCCCTAATGGGTTTAAATGGCTAATCAACAGACACACGAACTGTAACACTACCAACTGTATATAAATGCTAAAATGCCCCTGTGATCTCCTTTATATAGGGATGACCACCAGATCAATAAGAACCCGCATTACAGAACACCGGAGCAATATCCGTTGCCATAAAACTAATACTAAAATGACGTGCCACTATGAACACATGCAACATCCACCAGACTCAATCAGTTGGTGTGTCCTGGAAACACATCCGGGCATGACCAAGGACACCCTCTTTAGAATTGAGCAAAGATGGGTACTGAGATTAGCCTCTGACAAAGAGGGATTGAACGAGGATATCCCCTGGGCATCACTGACTAAATAACATCTGGGAGGGTTAACTATTGGTCGTTCCTCCGTGACGGCTATAGTTATATCTCACATCTCCCATCTTGATTCATTTGGTACTTCACCAGTGATTATCACTATTGATATACTCTCTAACTTTATGAAATAATGTATCTTGGTTTTACAGAAAACATGTGTAGATTTACACATTCTATTCGGTTCTTAATTTTACATTACCACTTCCCATTTGGTGCCCTTCTCGGTGTTTCAGGAAGACGCAAACCTAACACACTTTGTTAGCGCCCCTTGATACCAGCTACTAAATGTCGAGTTTTCCTCCTCCAAGATGGCGCCCATTTGTTGAGACAGAGGGTGTCTCAATAATAAGAGCCCGTTTTGATTGCTCTAATATGATGAATATTTCTCGTGGTTAATAATTATGCAGCCTAAACTGCACTACCACCCAGACATTAGTCTTTCATCCCCATCATGGCATCCCCATCATGGCATCCTCCGCGGTGTCTTAGTAGGGACTTTTTCGATACACCTCTATACTATCGATAATCCGGAGTTTCCCACCCCCAAGATGGCGCCCGCTCAGGGAGAGAAAGGGTTACGCACTAGCATGGGGCCCGCTCTGACACGGGAGTCACCGCCCACTGCACACGTTACCAGGAAGTATAACTAAGCTCTTCCATCGCAGCCGTATACCTCCCGGGACCGGCAGATTGTGGGTAGGTGTTCCCGGCCAGTAGCTGTGGACTGCATCTGTGAGTATACCGCCTACACGTTAGTCTTGCTGCGTGACTGCTCGCAATGCCGGTTGTGCTTATATGATGGGATCAATCGGTCCTAGGGGTTACATGACCGCCAATTGTGAAACGGACTTAGCAAGAACTCTTGCTCGAGTTCCTCCCGCAATGCCGGTTCATTTTGGCAACTGGACCGATTGACCACTATGGTTGATATGACCTCTTAGTGCATAACGGGCACGGCAAGAATCCTTGCGTGAGCCCATGGCGACACCTCTGTCTCTGATTTCCCTGACATGGGACGCTGCTGATGTGTTGGGGATGGGTTGCCGGTGCATGAGGCGAGTCACAGCCACACTGTCTGGCCCGGTCCGGGGCCCCCCGGACCGGATCACTCACGGGGTCACACTTGTTTTCGTGACGCTCCGGCGTACCTCATTCTCATCACTCCATTGCAGGGAACCCCCACACCACACCATTAGAGTAAGCTTGCTCAAACAGCAGACTATAATAATACTAACCTTCTTCATATTTCTTTTATCTACTCGTGACCAGGGCACTGCACTACTCAGTGTCCATAAAACTCTGCCGGTACACGATGAAGTAATAAATTGACCCGATCAGGGTGAGTGTGTACTTACACAGAATAAGTTGATAATCTTGGTTGCTGTTTTACGTATACATTTTTATAACATGTTCTTTTATCTGAATCATAGCCAATTTGCATGGTCACAAACAATCAAGTGTGATGCATGCGTTAGTAGCACGAGTAAGTTTCACTCACTGATTACCACATCAGCAATGCACTGATTATAATTCATGTTGAATTTACCTTTCTATGAATTTTTTCTCCCTAGGTTGATGCTCTAATTTAACAGGTACCACTTTTAGGGTGCTGTACGAGTGGACACTTGATTATATCATTGGGATCCACCACCAAAAAGTGTAGATAGACTTTTAATTGGTCCTGAAGAATTGCCTTCTAATCGAACCAATGGCAAGAAACATGTTGACCTTTTCAGCGCACATCCCCAATACCTTATAAGAGGGGTGCGCACTTATCACGTTTTTAATTAGGAGAGCGACCACGTTCATTAAAATAATTCTGAGTGGATCGCCTCCTCTTACTTTTAACTTCACCTTTGCACCTTCCACATCTGCACTTCTCACAAGCCCTTACATACACTACATCTTACGGCAATAGGAATAAAGATCTCCGCTAAAGGCCCCGATTCGGGCGCCGATCGGGTATTGCAGCGCCGACCCGATAAGGAGCAGACCCGATGATGAGGCAAGATATCCTATGACATTGGGTGTGTGAGGGTCTTTTTCCGAATGGAGGAAATTTTCTCCTGCTTGTTGTAATTTATTTATACATTACCATTTTTTGACGTCAACCAACAGTATTCATTAGGAACAGCATACCATTCGGGTTTTGAATTTCATATCCATTGCCACACTTATACAATGCTGTATCATTATATATCGATTTGATATTTACTGACCACCCGCTAACCAGCGGCAAGAACCCGGAGAAAAAAAGGGGGAAAAACATAAAAGACAAGGGAAACCCCCGAAAGAAAATCAGAGAAAATATCCAGAGTACTACAGGCAAAGCAAAAAACCTGTATACTTCATTACAGGACTATTTACAGATATATACAATCCAGTATCCACTTCTGCTACTATTTACAAAGTAACAGCCAGTTCCTCCCCACTATTGAGTCCTTGAGGTATCTTAGTCTGGATATCTATGATATACCTTGACTCGAGTCTTCGGAGTTTCAGTTGTCTATTCCCTCCTCTGATATTACTTGGCACATGGTCTAAACAGAAATAGCGCAACAGATCCCTGTTGCTGCTATGATGGCTTTCGAAATGCCGAGCCACCGGATAAGTCACATCCTTGGTGACGATGGCTCTCATGTGCTCTAAGATCCTTATTTTGGTAGGGTGTATGGTGCTACCAATGTACCGGAGTCTACACGGACATACCACACAGTATACCGTGTGGCTGGTGTTACAGTTCATGAATTTTTCTATCTTTTTAGGAGTTATTAATCCTGGTACATCATACGACAAGACCTTGTTACTACTCTTACATGCCTTGCATTTTTTGCAAGGATGAAAGCCTTTGATCTGGCCAAAGCGTAGATCACTTCTCCCTTGGGAATAGTGACTTTGCACCAACTGATCTTTTAAAGATCGTGCCTTCCTAAATGACAATAGGGGGGTTCTAGCCAGATCCTCCCCTATAATTGGATCCGATTTGAGGATATGCCAGTTCTTCCTCAATATCTGTCTTAGATCATTGGCATTGCTAGAGTAGTTGGTAATCATTCTACAGTCCGTAATTTGGGATAGTCTAGCTTGCTCTTTTTTCTGTTTAGTCCTCGATACCCCACAAACCAATTCTGTTCTGAACTTCGTGTCCACTTTCTTTTTGGCACTGAGTAGAACTTCACTCGAATAGCCTCGTGTTTGGAATCTAGCTGTACTCTCATTGGCTGCTGTTTGAAAATCGCATTCTCTGGTGCAATTCCTCTTTATCCTCAGCAGTTCACCATACGGAATACTATTGATTAGTTTATCCATATGGCAACTGCTGGCATGTAAACGGAATTGCCCGCTGTGGGCTTCCTATGTAAAACGGTGCATAACTTCCCTTCTGAAACAAAGACCTGTAAATCCAGAAAATTCACTGTTGTCTTGCTCACTTCTCCAGTGAATTTTAAGTTGAGGTCATTCATGTTCAAGACATTGACAAACTCTTTAGCTGATTCTACTGTGCTGTTGTATATTATGAATAAGTCATCAATATACCGGTTCCAGCTGACCAGTCTGTTGGTCCATTCCTCATAGGCATCCGACCAGACCACCCGCTTCTCCCACCAGCCTACGAAAAGATTAGCATAGCTGGGGGCGAAGCAGGTGCCCATGGCCGGGCCCTGTGTCTGTCTGAACAATTGTTCCTGGAAAAGGAAAATGTTGTTGGTTAAACAATACTTGACAAATTCAAGAAGCATGCAATTATGTTCCATGTATTTCAAGGAGCGTCCTTTCAAAAAGAATTCAATAGCCTCCAAGCCTTTACTGTGTTGAATACTTGTATAAAGGCTGGAGATATCTAAGGTGATCATGACGAAGTCAGGTTCCCAAGTTATTCCTTCGATTCTTTTCAGGAAATCTTTGGTGTCTTGTGTGTATGAGGTCAGTTCAATAACAAAGTCAAACTGAAAGAAATCAATAAATGTGGACATATTTTCCGTTAAACAACCCTTTAAAGAAAAAATAGGACACCCTGGAGGGTTCACACTGTCCTTATTACATATATACAGTTAGCAGAACACAAAGAGCTGTGTGAATGAATTAACAGTATTGAGAAAAAGAAATATAGGTTTAGTGTATAAGTTTCCTGTCCCGTACAACAGATTATGTCAAGTGCGTTGAGAAATATTATTGTTGTTTCAGGGAATAGTTTTAAAGAATGAATTCGGAGAGACTGATTCTCTTCCCCACAGTGGCAGACATGCCACGGTGAACAAGACAAATCAAATGTCTAGGATCACACAATTTGGTAAAGGGGGGAAGCCGAGATTAAATACATGGTTGCAGGTTTCACATTGTGCAGTTTAGTGACTGGGTATATATATATATATATATATATGCTTCGCTCCCCTATGACCACTGTACTAAAGACACACTACTGACCAACAACATCTTTGCCTGGCATCAATTAAATGAATTGTGCTGGGTTAAAGTTGTAGTGAAGAAAATTGTGGGTTTTTGGCGGCAGCAGGAAAGTCAAATACATTTTTTTATCACTACGTGCATCACCACTGCTTGAAATAAAGTCAGCTAAGTGTACATGGATATATAAATATATGCATGTCCTTCAGTGACACATTTGGCAGACTATGACCGCGAAAGGTGGCAAAATATGGCAGGTCAGGAACTTGTCCAATGAAAGCGATGGGGACATCTCTTTATTAATTGACTGCTGTTCAAATTGTGACACATTGGAGGCCTTCCTAACACAGGGGCACTATGAGTGCAGTTGTGTGGCAGGAGGGAAGGAACAAGTTGTGGGATATGTGCAGCTCTGTGCAGTATACAAAATATGAGACAACGACTAGAGATCCGTAGTAATAGATTACAACAGGTAGCCATCATACCGACTTCCTCCACACACGCCCCAGTGCTAGGAAATACAAAAGAATAAATAATACGTGCTGATATAAAGTATATTTCAATGTTAAAGGACAGTATGCTTGGAGTAGCGATGCTCAGTATTGCAATATTTTCAGAATAAAATGTGTGTAGATTTAAAAATGCCTTTTAAACTGCAGTTGCAGACTTTAGAGGTGGTTGCAAATAGTTTGCAGTTCGACCACTATGAGTTTTTAATTTCCCAATTGTGATACTGGGATGGAGATTATTAACCCCTTCCCTGCGGGGGTAATTCCCCCGTGGGGGGGCGGGGGGGATGAGCGCGGTGCTCGTGACGAGACCAGCTCATCATGAGTCACGGTGGAGCTGTGCTCATGACGGGCTGGTCTCGTCACGACCCCGCCCACTGATTAATTCGCCCGCACAGGCAGGGAATTAATCAATCAATCAATCACGGCATTTATAGAGCGCGCTACTCACCCGGGAGGGTCTCAAGGCGCTGGGGGAGGGGGTAAGTTACTGCTCGAACAGCCAGGTCTTGAGCTGCTTCCTGAAGGCGAGATGGTCCTGGGTTCGCCGAAGGTGAGTGGGGAGGGAGTTCCAGGTCTTGGCCGCCAGGTAGGAGAAGGATCTTCCTCCGGCGGTGGTTCTGCGGATGCGTGGTACGGTGGCGAGGGCGTGGGCGGAGCGCAGCCGTTATGACGAGACCAGCTCGTCATGAGCACAGCTCCACTGTGACTCATGACGAGCTGGTCTCGTCATAAGCACCGAAGAGGTTAATATGTTCCTATCTCCTGGGAACAAATATTTATAGTACAATGTTTTGGTTCTTCTTTCGCTTTCGGAGTTAATTGATGTTTCGAGGTTTTGAACACTGCAGACATTATTATTTTTGGGTTCTTCCCTTCGTCCCTAAGCAGTGTACTAGGTTTCCTGTTTTCGGGATGTTTGCATACATATGCTCAATATTAATGTTTCCACCACCTCATGTCTGGTGTGGAGTTCCACCAGTGCATTTGTATTATTTTTTTCCCCTGAATATTGTGCCTGCACAATTGCACAACTACTGTTTCACACCTAGCCACGGGTCATAGACAGAGAGTGTTTGGTGAGGAGTAGGCAACACATATGGTGCGACGGGTGGGTCAGGTGTGAACATATAATAAAAAGATAAAATAAAATAATATGAGGGGAGTACAACTAGATCCCCTAGATTTTATCTATAGGCAGGCTTTAACAGGAAAACATGTCATACCACAGGCCCTACTACAAGTTTCCCACACGTTTGGATCAAAGCTGGACCAGTGTCCACTGTGATATTAAAGCAGCAACAAATTTCAGCAATGCCTGAACGGACTGGCAAGATAAGTGCCACAATTGAGGGAAAGAAAAAATAAATAAATAAATAAATAATTAAGAAAAAACTAAAATAATTTATTGCCTATGGATTGCCCTGTTTTCACTCAGACATATTCCAAGTTCTGATCACCACTTAACGCCCCATCAGCTTGTCTCTGAACAATTAATAAATGTATCCGTACCAGCAACTAGACCTAAAAGTGAAACTGAAAGTTCTTCTGAAATTATGATAAATGAAATGTAAGAATATTTGTATGAGTTAACGCATGCGCTGCGAAGTTTCTTTCTACTCAGGTTTCCAAGCGGAAGGAGAAGGGCCCCATCGATCCTGAGCTCCCACATATCAGTCCTGGAACACAGATTTTTGTCCAGAAAAATTTCAGACGGTGATCCAGAATTTGAAGAACATTTTAAAGTTATAGACTCTTCACCAACAGCTGTCCGCATTGCCAGGAGGAAAGGATTAACGGAACAGACTTCAGGGTCGACCCTGCACCCCCTCAACACTGAACGACGAACTAGAGGAGGGTAACTTGTTCCCATTGACTGTCCCAGAAGAAGAAGACGATGATCGTTTGATGGTCTATGGACTCAGCCGCCGCCACACAGAAGTGTCCTCTGCGAAGTTATGTATTTGTATTATAATATTTTACATTATTGTCGGAGTGGCACTAGGACTGTTTAATTGGTTCGCTGTTATTTCTCATTGTATTGAATAAAAGGCTTGTATTGCTCAAAATGTTGAGGTTGCCAACACCACTGTGCACCCCAAGTCACCTCCCCATCTACCTGCTAGCACATGTACTGAAAATGGCCCCCGTAGGAATGCAAAAGGTTTAACATCCTCTGCCAGTACCGTCAGCACCCCAAATACCTGTGCGCACTGTGTGTCCTCATTGCCTTCCTCTGTTGACAATAATACTGAAGGGGATGGTACCATTGATATCACACTACGCCCCCCACTATTGTCTTGTCATTGTAGGGATACCCCAGTAGATAAACAGCATGCCGCTCATGACTCCCTTCACGACAACATGTGGTAAAGGCAGATGACAATAGTAGGTAGAGAGAAGACTAATGAATACTGTTATGTGGCTCATACATTCCCCATGCAGTAGGTGCAGATAGACTGATTTTCCTATGGGAAATACTACCACACACTGTAGAATATCTCCTACACCTGTTCCTCTACAGAATACAGGGGCAAGTTCAGATTATTGAGTCAACATCTCTAAAGTGTTTGTAAATACCACAGTATGGGACCACACCCCAATAAAGCTCGAGGTTATCACTGACAATTCAGAAGAGGGGGAGGTAACAAAGATATTTTAGATAGGAGTTCCTGATGTTGACTTTAGTGTAGCTTTTGGTAGGAACAATGGGTGTATGATAACAGGATCACTATCAGACTGTAATGGCTCTTTGCCCCCACACCCTACATTGCCCATGCCAAAATAGAACTGCTTTACGCTTATTTGCTCAATTTACGTCCAAAACAAATGGAGTGCCCCAGGTTACTTGAGATATAGAGCAGTGTCCTTAGGGCTACATAGGGTAGACCCAAATTATGAAGATGGGATAGACTGGATGTCTACTTGGGGGTGGGGAGAAAATGTCAAAAATTATGAAAAGATTACAAACCTCTTCTCTGTTTTCTAGGAAATGGCACGGTACCTGTTGGGCGCAACTCTGGATGCGACAGCACCATATATAATTTGGACATGCACTATGGCACCTCCGGCCTAATGGACTTCTACTGGGCCTGCGGAGAATGTCGCTATCTCCAACAGCCTCCTCGAAGGAGCAGGCTGTGCTCACTAGAACAATGCACAGTCTCCCTGATCATTCCAGCAGCCAATATCTCCCACATCCATGCCCATCTCTGGTCTGTTACCTTGCTCCACAGACATTGGCGGTATGCTGAGTACTATGGGTGGACAGCATTCAAAAACACACATCAGGAGTTCCGCCTATTGAACAGGGTCCAGCTATCTTCAAAAGACCAAGAGGAGGGTATGCCTTCGGATAGGGAGTCTGTGCTGCACATTGCCACCCATGAGGCTCCATCACCAAGGCCATTGAGGACTTGAACAACATAGAAAAGAAAATGATTGCTGGAGGAGGTGCCATAGCAGACACAGACACTTATTGGTTGAACTTTGACTGGATACCTTCATGGCTGTCTGCCATTCTAAAAATGTTTTGTTACCGGTTTTCGGTGTGCTGTTGCTCCTCTGTTGTACCGTGCAGTTGTTCTGTCATTTTGCTAAAAATACTGATAGTAAATTAGTAGGTATGAATTATGTAGGAATAGAGAACATTCAGAAAGCCTATATATATAGGAAAAAGGATAGAACAGGGAATGGGGATAACATAGCACTTATAGAAGTAGTAGAAGTCACAACAATAGAACTACACCTAATGCAGCCTGCTACCATTACCAAGTGCCAGGTCAATAGCCCCCACCTCACCACTAGTAGATACCAACTGAGATAGGATTTAAATATAGATCAACCATCACCTACACCGACACCATATACATCCCTCATTGACATACCTGAAGGAGAGTATATAGAGTTAAGGAAGACGCAGGAGAGCCAATGTTCCAATGTGACTGACACCCCTGGGATACACCAACTAGAAGGAGGGCCTGCAAGGTATGCTGTAAGAATTTTGTTCAAGAATGAACATGAGGAGGGAATGAAGCAGGGTCTAGTTTTTACCATATAGTGCCCCAGGCCCATTCTGTCCACATCTGAAGCATAAGAGTCTCAATTGTCCCAGCCAGCCCATAGACAGGGTTGTGTGAAAATGGTCCACACTGCCTTGAGCGTCTACTGAGGCAGTAGGCCCCAAGCCCTCCTGTACTCTCAGATGTATCTCTCCTATGACCTCTTCGTGTACATCTTTCTGAACATCAAGATGTAGCAATAACAGGATGTGTCTGTCATTTAGGAGAACATAATTGGCCAAGAGTAGGAGTGGGGGCCGACTGGGCCAACTGGGACTTTTCACCTTTTGTATTCTTCTGCTTTCTTATAAAAAGGTTCCGAAAAGTGACGCAAATCATTTTCGGTAAATGTTCAATTTCATTATGATTTACGGTCAAACATCAAGTGACCTTTTGGTAAACTTTTGTAATGTAGTGTCACTTCTGTGTTCCTAATATTTCCAAGAAGTGACCAAAGTGCGTCATGTTCTGCTGTCAAAGCACCTGCTAATGTCGTGATTCTGTGGTCAATAGTTCTTCATTAAAAGAGTATAAAAGAGCTGCCCTCAGTCCATTCGACGGACTACCTCGCACAAGTGATCCCATGGGTCATGATGCA
Organism: Calotriton arnoldi; assembly: GCA_963921515.1. Lineage (NCBI taxonomy): Eukaryota > Metazoa > Chordata > Amphibia > Caudata > Salamandridae > Calotriton > Calotriton arnoldi. The sequence goes on along the minus strand of CAWUFW010000634.1, from coordinate 716,104 downwards.
TGTGTGGGCCCCCTTAGCCATCTTCTCTAGCATCTTTGGCTGAGGCTATATTGCTTATTGTATTTTGAAATACATTTTCTCTCTCTCTCTCACTTTCCTTTGCATTGCCATGATTTTAGAACTTACTAGATTGCATGGTTTTTCTCTTCGTTTCAAATATGTCCCTGACACTTGGTCTTTGCTAAGACTGCATAGCTTTATTATTGAATAATGATGTGTATCATGACATTTATTATTTGAAATTGTTCTTCAAATAAATAGTGCCACTCCTGATTCAGTTCCTGCATCTCACACGTGTATTTCCTTATTTTAGATAGAGCACCCCTGCTCAAATTAAGGTGGTGTAGTCCACCCAAAAAACCACCCTCTAACACAAGTTATGCCCATTCTGAAGAAAATTCAACGCGAACCCTCAGAAACCTGTGAACTACAGGCCGATATCTCTTCTCCCCCACCTCAGTAAAATCTTAGAAAGCCTAGTCAATCAACAACTCTCCCGCTATTTGGAAACCAATACCATCATGGACCCTTCGAATTCAGGTTTCAGAGCCTCACACAGTACAGAAACCGCACTGATCACGGTTCTGGACACCATCAGACTCTCCCTTCGATAAGGGCTTGCCAGCCATGCTGGTGCTGCTTGACCTGTCTGCTGCCTTCGAAACCATCTCACACTCCACCATGGTCCAAAGACTTTCTGAGATTTGTGTTGGAGGCAAAGCCCTTGGCTGGTTTTAGAACTTCCTGAGCAACTGTCTGAAACTATTAATTTAGGTCCTTTCAAATTTCGTGTCATACCACTAGACAAAGGAGTACCACAGAGCTCTTCATTGAGCACCACACTCTTTAACATATATGTTGCCCCACTGTCTCAATAGTAAGATCCTGCAACCTAAATGCCATCTCTTATGCAGATGACACGCAATTGATCATTTCCATAGGCCCAAATCCTGAATCTGCAAACATAAATTTAGGGAATGTATGAGGAAAATTGCATTGTGGATGTCCTAAAACTTCCTACAGCTCAATAGCGATAAAACCGAGATTGTGCTGTTTGGCAAGGCCCACAACTACTGGTCAGGCGGCTGGTGGCTGGTGGCTGTCTGAACTAGGCATCTCACCTCAACCCAAAAAGGTGGTCAAGAATCTTGGCATCTTAATCAATGACAATATCATAATGAGAGAGCAGGAAGGCTACGCATGTGGCACCTGTTTTGGTATAATGAGCATGCTGAGAAGATCAATCAATCAATCAATCACGACATTTATAGAGCGCGCTACTCACCCGGGAGGGTCTCAAGGCGCTGGGGGAGGGGGTAAGTTACTGCTCGAACAGCCAGGTCTTGAGCTGCTTCCTGAAGGAGAGATGGTCCTGGGTTCGCCGAAGGTGAGTTGGGAGGGAGTTCCAGGTCTTGGCTGCCAGGTAGGAGAAGGATCTTCCTCCGGCGGTGGTTCTGCGGATGCGTGGTACGGTGGCGAGGGCGTGGCTGGTTGATCGTAGCTGGCGGGTGGGCGTGTAGAAGGTCATGCGGTTGTTGAGGTACTTTGGGCCCAGGTCGTGGAGGGCCTTGTGTGCGTGGGTGAGGAGTCTGAACGTGATTCTCTTGCTGACGGGGAGCCAGTGCAGGTCTTTCAGGTGTCCGGTGATGTGGCTGTGTCGGGGGATGTCCAGGATGAGTCGTGCGGAGGCGTTCTGGATGCGCTGGAGTCTTTTTGAAGTTTGGCTGTGGTTCCGGCGTAGAGGGTGTTCCCATAGTCCAGTCGGCTGGTGACGAGTGCCTGGGTGACGGTCTTCCTGGTTTCAGTGGGGATCCATTTGAAGATCTTGCGGAGCATGCGCAGGGTGTTGAAGCACGAGGATGAGACGGCGTTGACTTGTCTGGTCATCGACAGGGAGGAGTCCAGGATGAAGCCCAGGTTGCGTGCGTGGTCCGTTGGCTTGGGCGCGGTGCCCAGGGCCGGGGGCCACCAGGAGTCGTCCCAGGCGGAGGGTGATGAGCCCAGGATGAGGACTTCCGTCTTGTCTGAGTTTAGTTTAAGGCGGCTGTTCCTCATCCAGTCGGCGACGTCTCTCATCCCGTCGTGTAGGTTTGCTCTGGCGGTGGTGGGGTCGTTGGTGAGGGAGAGGATCAGCTGGGTGTCGTCGGCGTAGGAGATGATGTTGAGGTTGTGTTGGCGTGCGATGGCTGCGAGGGGCTCATGTAGACGTTGAAGAGCGTTGGACTGAGTGAAGATCCTTGTGGGACGCCGCAGATGACTTCAGTAGCCTCGGATCTGAACGGGGAGGCGGACTCTCTGGGTTCTTCCGGCGAGGAACGAGATGATCCATTCCAGTGCTTTCTCTCGGATTCCGATGTTGCTGAGGCGCTTCACTAGGGTGCGGTGGCAGACGGTGTCGAACGCCGCGGAGAGGTCCAAGAGGATGAGGGCTGCTGTTTCCCCGTTGTCGGTTAGGGTTCTGATGTCGTCGGTGGCTGCGATGAGGGCGGTCTCGGTGCTGTGGTTGGCCCGAAACCCGGACTGCGAGGGGTCGAGGGATCCATTCGTCTCGAGGAAGGCGGCAAGCTGTCCGTTGACGGTCTTCTCGATGACTTTGGCCGGAAACGGAAGGAGCGAGATGGGACGGTAGTTCTTGAGGTCGGTGGGGTCCGCCGTTGGTTTCTTCAGGAGGGCGGTAAGCTCGGCGTGCTTCCAGCTCTCCGGGAAGGTGGCAGTGTGGAAGGAGGAGTTGATGATGTCCCGGAGATGGGGTGCGATGGTGGCGTCGGCTTTGTTGAAGACGTGGTGTGGGCAGGGGTCGGTTGGTGATCCGGAGTGGATGGAGTTCATCGTGCGGGTGGTGTCTTCGGTGCTGATCGGGGTCCAGTTGCAGAGGGTGGTGGTGGCGGGCGTTGGTTCGGCGGTAGGGTGCGTGGTTTGTGCGTCGAAGCTGTTATGTATGTCGATGATCTTGCGGTGGAAGAACGTGGCGAGTGAGTTGCAGAGGTCTTGCGAGGGGGTGATGTCGTTGTTTCCGGCGCTGGGGTTGGAGAACTCTTTGACGATGCTGAAAAGTTCCTTGCTGTCGTGGGCGTTGTTGTCCAGTCGTTCTTTGAGTGCCGACTTCTTGGTGGCACGGATCAGCTGGTGGTGTTTGCGGGTGGCGTGCTTGAGGGCGGTCCTTTTGTCTGTGGTCTGGTCGAGTCGCCAGGTTCTCTCGAGAGTGCGGCAGTTCTTCTTGGATTCCTTGAGGTCGTTGGTGAACCAAGGGGTTTTCTTGCTTCCGGGTCTGCTGGGAGGGTTTTTTAGTGGTGCGAGGTCGTCGGCGCAGGCGGTCAGCCACTTGGCGAGGTTGCTGGCTGCTTCGTTTGGGTCCGTTGTGTTGGTGGGTGTGTTCTGGCTGAGGGAGGCGGTGAGCTGCTCGGTGGTGATCTTGCTCCAGCTACGGCGGGGAGCCTGTTGCGGGTGGTGGTGGGTCGCAGTCTTTCTGAAGCTGAAGTGGACGCAGCTGTGGTCGGTCCAGTGTAGTCCGGTGGCGTGGCTGAAGGAGATGTGTTTCAGTGGCTGCCTCTCCACACAAGAAGAACTCTTACGCAGGCTCTTGTGGTCAGCCGCCTGGATTATGGAAACGCCCTATTGGTAGCAGCTAATGAATCACTTTTATCAAAACTACAGGTGGTTCAAAACACTGCGGTTCATCTTGTCTGCAAACCTCCTCCCTGTACCCCCTTAAAATCTACTCCCAGATCACTGCACTGGCTTCCTATCAAGAAACAAGCCATTTTTAAGCAATTATGCCTGGTACACAGATCCCTAGCAGGTAAAGGCCCTGCGTATCTCCTAATTGAACTCCTCCCCAATCTCCTCACCAGAAATCTGAGATTCAAGGATCAATTCTTGCTTCGCCAACTGTGTATTCGCACAGCCAGACACGGCAGCTGATCCTTCTCCTATCTCACCCCATATCATTGGAACAAGCTTCCCCTACACATCCATGCGTGCTCTGATCTTGTTAATTTAAAACAAGGCTTTTCTAACTGCACCTTTCTTCCTCTCTTTTCTTCCTCTACTGGGTCTTTCCTACAGTGCCGAGATTCCCCTTCGGGGGTGATTCGCTGTGCTATATTACGTTTCAGTAACATAACCACCATACTCCAACTTGATGTACAGCATATCCCTGTGTTTGTAAACATTTATAATTTGATTATATGTATGTATCTAGGTATGTGTACTCCTCTGTACAAATATATATAATAACTATGATTTTAAAATATATAGATATGCTTTAGGTCTGCTTAAGAAATGTATATATTACTTATAGTTAAATATATATATTATTCTATGCTTAACATGTTTATAGGTCACTGCATAGTTTTCGTATAAGTTATTTGATTAGATGCTTATTGGTCCCTGTTTTATTTATCTACAAGTGCTTCACTATTGAAATATTGAGGAAAAGATACAATTTAAAAAAATATAGTTAATAAAAAATAAATAAATCAGCTTCAAGTACAGCAACACCTGAAAGTCTGTACAATACAATTTTAAATCTTGATATATTATCTTACTTATACATGTATACCCTTTCTATGTAGTTATGCATCTATATATTTATTACTTTACTCCTACTGTAGAAGAAGAAAAAAAAACAACACCTTTGATTCACTACAATGCACTACTCTGCCTCACCCTATGCCTCTCGCAATATATCCTCTACCTCCATACGCTCACTCATCCCAAACCTCATTCTACTAGAGGAGTGAGTGGGGAATCCTTTTTACTTGCACCTAAATCAGACGCTTTTTAATAATTTTAAATCTGTTTTTTAGCTTGTTGAATTGCGCTTGCATCGCGCTGATATTGGGGGGAAACCACACTCTTTTTAAATCTGCTTTTAGCTTGTTGCATTTCTGTTTGCATCGCGCTGATATTGAGGGAAAACAATGATCTTTTTAAATCTGTTTTTCTTTTGTTGCATTTGCGTTTGCATCGCATTGATATAGGGGGAAACCAACACTCTGGGAACTATCATTTGACAGACTACTCTGTAGTGTTTAGTGGCAGTAGTTTTTTTTTCAATTGTAACTAGTCGCCTCCCTGTTGGCGGTCTAGTCTTTGCAAAGGCTATTATATTTAATGACGACCGGGGCATGGGCGCGGTACCTAGAGGAGCGAGTGCAGAATCTTTTTTACTCGCACCTAAATCAGATGCCTTTTAATAATTTTAAATTTGTTTTTTAGCTTGTTGAATTGGGCTTGCATCGCTCTGACATTAGGGGAAACAACACTCTTTTAAAACTGTTTTTATCTTGTTGCGTTAGCATCGTACTGATATAGGAAGGAAACAACTCTCGGGCACCATCATTTGACATAGACTACTTGGTTTTTTTCAATTGTAACTAGTCGCCTCCCTGTTGGCAGTCTAGTCTTTGCACAGGCCATTATATTTAGTGGCGGCCGGGGCCAAAGGCTAGCCTGTCCGCGTCTGGACAGCTCTCCACACCAGCCCCCCTGCCGAATTTGCTCCACACTCCACTAAGTTGATCAGTTACTCAAAGGAGGAACTCCTTAGTCTTAACCTCCCAGGTAAGAAGTACCATGGACCTATATTGTACCCCTTTGATTCCACCGATCCTTCAAAGTGCCAGCTTTGCAACCTTTCACTAACTAATTATAAAGTAAGGATTTTTAATCCCTCCAGCCTTGTGCTGAATAAGATTGACTGCCATGCCCCAATCGATGAGCCTTCCACTAGCTCACACATTATTCGCTGCACACTAATAATTGCCATCACACTTATAAAACATACAATTAAATTCACCAATTTCTTTTTCTTTAGAATGTAAGACCCTGGACGCAGTTTTCATAACCGAAATGTGGCCAACACTGCATCTGGCCCAGACCTTGTATCCGCAATTCCGGCCGGCTATTCCATCTTTAGGCTGGACTGCGAGGAGAAGTGGGTTGGGGGCCTGACTGTAATCTATTGTGACTACCTTAAAGCTACGTTTTCCGCAATTCCCCCCAACTTTGAATGCAGAGCAATGGCGTTCAAAATTTAACTCAGTAAAAACTATTCTTTTAACGGCCGTTTATCGCCCCCCAGTCCCAAATGCGTCCTTCATCCAAGCCTTTAGTCAGCTAATGGAAATTAACGTAAATTTCTCAGATTATTCAGTCCTTGGGGACTTCAATTTCCATTTGGACAAAAACTCCGAAGCATTAATTGATATGAAGGCTAGCCTAGGCCTAGATCAGGTTATTAGGAGCCCTACTCATTCGGCAAGTCATCTGCTGGATGGGATATTTACTGACAACCTACTCCTTTACCCCACCACCATGCTTCCACTCTTATGGACTGATCATATGGCGGTTATGTTCAATCTGGAAATACCGGCTAAACCTTTAATGTCTAACATGTCTACCTCCAAGAGAAGACGACGTCCTTGGCACAATATAGACGCACCTACACTAAACTCAGCACTGGTGCATACTCTGCCATAGCCTTTAATGACCTAGATATTGCCACCACTAATTATCATCATTAGATTAACCCCACAGTAAATGTATTAGCATCGGAACAAGCCCAAAAAAGCCAAAGAGCCACTCATTTTGAGCCCTGGTACTCTGAAAAACTGAGACTCCAAAAACAAATCTGCCACAGGCAAGAATGCAGGTGGAGACTAGACTATGATACCACAGAGAAAGAAACTTACAAACGTACTATCGCTACATACAAAGAAATGATTCAAAAGGAAAAAACTCGATATTTCACACTTAAGACCAAGGAATCCAAAAACTCCTCTAAGGAGTTGTTCGCCAAAGTAAAATAAATTACCAACCTCCCTGATAAAAAGCATAATATGGCCAATCGATCCTTTTGTAATTCGTTGGCCTACTTCTTTCAAGCCAAAGTAAAAGACGTATGCAACATCTTCTTGGACAATAATAGGCAACCCTCTCTCTTTTTGGTCGGAGCAGGTCCTCTTAATTTATCTCAGTGTCCCGCTAAAGAATGTACGGCCGAAAACAACCCAGCAATTCTATCATCCTTTTCTCAATTAACACCCAATCAGGTCCAGAGCCCTCTTAATATTATTAAATCAGGCTCCCCCCAGATACATGTCCACCTAAAATAATCCAACTGACGCTAGAGATCACAGCCCATCACTTAACCAACATTTTTAATCTCATGTTCACAACCAGCTATTTCCCAAAGCAATGGAAAAGAGCCTCAATTCTCTCCCTCCTGAAAAAACTCAACCTTGGCGCCTCAGATCCTAATAATTACGACCTATCTCTTGCCTTCCTTTCCCAGCAAAAATTGTAGAAAAGGCCATTAATCTTGAACTTACTGCCTTTATTAACTCGAAGAGCCTTCTTGACCCAACCCAGTTCAGCTTCAGAGGCAGGCACAGCACAGAACTGGCTTTGATTGTGGCTTCTGAAGAAGTCAGATACTCGCTTGAAAAAAGGAGGAAATGCTGTGCTTATTCTGTTAGACCTTTCAGCGGCATTCGATATGGTCAATCATAATTTATTGATTGACCGCCTCCATGCCATAGGAATCAGAGAATTGGTTCTTTCCCTGTTGAAATCTTTACTATCGGAGAGAGAACAATTTGTCACGCTGGACGAATTTACATCCCCTCCTTTCTCGCTACCATGTGGGGCACCACAGGGCTCCTCCTTATGTCCTACTCTTTTTAATCTTTATGTTACCCCTTTAGCCAATCTCATCCAAAGCTTTGGCTTCTCTGTGGTATCCTATGCCGACGACACCCAGATTGTCGTCTCAGTGACTAGTAAACCTGAGTACACGGAAGCCAGATTCCACAACTGCATGCAACAGGTCAGCGAAAACTGTTTGAAATTGAACTCGGGTAAAACCGACGTACTCCTGTTTGGCAAGAATACATCCTTCTGGTCCACCAGCTGGTGGTCATAGGAATTGGGTACCTTACCCACAACTGTAACAAAAGTGAAGAACCTAGGAATTTTATTTGATAATACTCTTTTGTTCAAAAATCAGATCAATGCTATCACATCTTCTTCTTTCTTCACCCTGAAACGACTCTGGAAAGTGTTCCCATTTATTCCTCGTGAGCTACTGAAAACAGTAGTAGGAGCTCTTGTGCTGTCCAAATTAGACTACTGTAATGCTCTCTTTTACAACCTGCAAAACAAACTACTGAGCAAGCTTCAGATTTTACAGAATGCGGCAGCTTGGCTCTTAATGGGGATTCCCAGACATCATTCGGCCACACAAGTCCTGGTCCAACTTCATTGGCTTCCTATAAGAAAGCGGACTGATTTCAAGGCTCTGTGTATTGTGTTCACGGAACTGCATGACTCTGGGCCCGATTACCTCAAACACAAGTTCCGCTGGAATGCTCCCCCAGATCTTCAAGATCATCCTCGGCAAACCTTGTAGTAGTCCCGAAATTCAGACTAGCAAATTCGGGTGGCAGAAGCTTCATGACCTGCCCTCCAAACCCTGGAACACTCTTCCCCTCACCTAAAAAACTCCACAGGCCTGCTTCCTTTTAGTAAAGCGCTTAAAACATGGCTGTTTAGCCAATAGGCTTTTACTGCTTATATCAGGCCAGGACTTCCTCTCTTTCTCCGATGAGTTGGTCTTTCTCTCCTCTTCTTGTCTCTTCTTCCTCAACTGGTCCTAGCACCTAGATGCCTTTGGGCATGAGTGTGCTTTTTAAATAAAAAATAAAATATATATATATATACTACTACTACTATGCTCTCCAAAATAAACCTTTCAGACTTTTCCCCCCTCTAGCCCTCTTTGGCTCACCCGAAAACTCATTCATCTCCCAGCTACCCTTTCAAATTTCTTCCCTCATGTATCCCTCCTTTGACTCATCCCAAACCTCATTTTACTACTATGATTTCCCTAATCCCTTTCTAGACTCTTCACTCTTCTATCCCTCCCTTATCCTATTCAATCCAACAAACATACTCACATGTCCACCACTCAAATTAACACATATGTCTCTATACTAATCCACCACTAATCTTTTTTGGGTTCCGGAGTACCGTGCTACTCGCTGAAAAGCACTTTGAAGCCTTGTCAGAGGTAGATACGCGCTATATAAATACAATTACAATGGTAACCAATCCACCAATAGTGCCCACAATCATCAACGCATACCCAAATAACTCAATATAAAAACAAAAATCCATCACCACAATCTCATACTTCGATGCACATTCACAAACTCAGTTTCTCCCTAGTCATACTTACACTCCAATATCATTCAGGAATTCACAGTCAATACAGCTTGTCACTTCTCAGGAGGATCCGATAGTGCAAAGTTAGTAAAATTCTAAAAACTCCTTTCTCTCTCGGACCGGGCATTAAGAACTCATAAGCTATGGGAAACTTTTGGGGACTCCTTAAAGAGGAGGTGCTCGTACGCTAACTATCCTCTGCTACCAAATTTGTGGGAGCTGAACTCCAATAATTTACTGAACCCAATAATTTACACACCCCAATTTTTATCTCAGGCAGTTTGGTTCCACAGTTCTTGTTGATCCAACGGCAAGAGACACCACCCTCCCCAACATTAAACCTACTGATTAACAGAGTAGAAATCAGATAGAAACTAGGACCACTCAATAACTGAGTTCTAGATTGAAAATAGGTTCAAAAGGTTTATTTCAAAATATTAATACATTTTATACAGAAAAGCGCATAGATTGCCATGAAGGTTTGGATACAAAACACAAAATCAGAAATCAGAACAAGAATCCCTATTTAAGCAGTTAGGTGTCTCCAGGTCTGAGGGCCTGATTCACAAATGTAAACTTACACTGTTGTGTAGGTTTATGATTTTTTTGCCAAATTTATGAGTAGTATCTTTACGACTGCAGAGTCTCCACACTCGTGGCAGAGACCCCGCACATAAGTAGATAGGTAGTCTTAAAGATGCAACTCGTAAAATTGCTTTGTGAATTGCAAAAAATTGTAAACTTCTCAAAAGTGTATGTTTGCCTTTGTGAATCAGGTCCGAAGTTTCAAACTCGTAAAGAGTACTGATGGCATTCTAAGGGATAAAAAGAAAGTCTCAAATCGGTCAAACTAAGGGCCTGATCTAGATCTTGGCAGACGGGTTACTTCATCACAACGGTGATGGATAACCCGTCCGCCGGAATATAAATCCCATAGTATATAATGGGATTTATATTTTGGTGGAAGGGATATCCATCACTGTTGTGACGGAGTAACCCGTCCGCTAAGATCTAAATCAGGCCCAGAGTCTTGAGAAGAAAATGGAAAGTCATCCCTAGGGGTTTTTATACACATTTTATGCATAAACAATTAGCAAAACTGCAGATTCATCATGACATGATCATGGTTAGGTCGCATTGGCAAGTCAAAAGCAACATTGTAATAATTAAAACACTTAGCACTAACCCACATCTAAAGGTAAAAGGAAAACTTCAGTTTGCCTCCTCAGCAACTGCACTCAGGAGATATACAATATAATAATCTCATAGAATTATGTTCTTCTGCAGGCCTACTTTGGAACTTCCAGCGGAAATTCTTCAAAATGATACATAGAGTACATAGTGGAAAGTTTCATTCACAGGACACGCTTTCTAAAGACTATCAGCATTTATGCCTTAACACTCTGTGCTCCACTGAAACTGTGGGGAGAGAAGACTTGCAGTTCTTAACTGATTGGGAGAGGGAATGAGCAGGAACAAGATGAGCAGAACACCACAAACTTCATCCATCCTAATAAAATGGACTCTCGCACAACAATGTTGCATAACTGTACTATATTATTAATCACATAATTAAGCCATTTCAATTGCATCTTTATTAGTTCATCAGTTACTATCATATGCATCACAAAAATCAGTAATTTGCACAAATAATTTGTCACCTAATATGTTCACTTAAAAATCAATAACACTGATATGGAATGGGTCTACATTTGGTGCATAATTGAAGTCTGGCACTGCAAGAAGTGCACTAGATGATGAGACGTGACCGCCATTTTCTTGTAATTCGTGACTGCTTATTCTCGGTTTGTTGAATAGCAATTATTGCTATTACGAGGCACTTAGAAATAATGAAACAATTCTTACAAATTCTATGACTAGATTATCACTTAAATATTTAACTATGGAACACAATCTATTGAAACGTGTGCCTCACATATCTTGTATCTATCTCCACCCAAACTCTACCTTACTGTGCAGGGGGATCCCATTATAAAATGGCAAAAAATTCAGGGAATAATTCAAAATTATGTTTCAACCTTTGGAGAAGAATATTTAATACCAGAAAAACGAAAAAAATATTTTACATTTTCTAGGTTCAGGTGGATTTAGAGTGTATAATCTGCTGGAAAAGAAACAGCTGCTGGTCAAGGTGACATTTTAAAAATGCCATTGACAACTTGTACTTATAACACATCCATAGTTTGTCTCGCAGTAGATTGATATACATTTTTCCAAAGATTTGTTCGGACTTTTGGGCAATGTTATAGAGGGTCAGATGGAATTGGAATCTTGTATTAGAGTATAATGGCACTCAGCATCTCTGGGGGTGAAACGCATATGCATTCCACTGAAGGAGGGCTGACTGAAACCTTACTCACTGATCCTCTCAAATCGGAGCCTCCTAAACCGCTAGACACAGTCCATGCAAATAGGCAGTAAACCAGACTGCAAGGCTTCAAACGACTTCACCTGAGTCCCATGAAAAACAAAAGGTGGCAGCAGAGAACATGAGAGAGGACAGCTTGATGAAATTTGACAAAGCAGCCAAGACTGACACGCAAACCCTGCTGGCTGACTCTCTGCCTCTGTAAAAGTGGCACAAGAAGCAACTAAATTCTACTCCCTTACTAGTTCTCATAAAATAGAATTCCATTAAAAGATTTCAATTCCACCCCAGAATCAGTCATAAAGTGTTAGGTGATGAGGACTCAACAAGTGTGTTGAAAACTATGTGAGACAGTGCATGTCGTGCTCTCAGTGATAAGTCTCGGTTACTATAAGCAGACTGTAGATTTGGTGCCAGCTCCAGATAAGGATTGGTTGAAGTTGGTTTTAGATGTCATTGGTACACTCAGTGTGTTCTCGTATGCATTATGTAAAATTTGTTAGTTGTGCCAAAAGAGCAAAAGTGCTAGGTTGTATTGAACGTTTGTTTGCCAGAGAAAGAATTTCTGATGAAATTTTTACTGATAATAGTATTTAATTTACTTTGAGTTTAAGTAAATTTCTAGAGCATTTGAGTACCAAATACACCACAACATCTTTGTATCACCCCAGAAGTAATGGACTTGCAGAGAGCTGCAACAAGGTGATTCAGGACAATTTTCAGTTGTCGATTGCCAATAAGTTTGATTGGTTTCACGAATTAAGAAAGTTGTTGTGGGCCATTGGCACTATGCCCAGTTCATATACAGATCTTCCACCTTTTGTCCTTTAGAACAGCAGAGCACCTACTTCCAAGAGGATCAGACCCTGGATAGAAATGGCTACCCTTCCTGTTAATAAAATTAAGGATTTATCAACTAAGAGGAGATGTGCTTAGTTGAAATTCGCCACAAGTCAAGATGGCCTGTTATGTGCTGAAATCGGAGATTTTGTGAGAGTGTTCCCAAGGGAGTTTCCAAGCTTTCGATGCAAAGAAGGTTTTGGTGTTGAATAAATGTGTCATCAAGCTTTATCAATCTTGATGATGAAAAATGGTGCAAAAAGGAAAGAGTGTTCCTGGATGATGAAGAATGGTTCAAAAAAGGAAAGACTGTTCTGTGGAATCTTCTACTTGTGTTGTTGAAAAGAAAGAAGGGTCATTCTTCAAGGCCCATGAAGGAGTCTTTACCACAAGTGCGGAAGTCACAAAGGGAAAGTATAGTTCTGAGAAAATTATGTGACTTTGGTGATCCATGAGGAAATATGTGGCGATCCCCATAGAATATGTTCCCTGTACATCTTGATATTGTGTGCTGACATATTTTGCTGTTTGTGCAGGGCGGGTGGATTATTTCCCCTAATACATGTTAGTCTGTATCTCTGTAGTGTTCTCTCTGTCTAGGGTTGTTTTGTATTGTTTTTGGGTTAAAAGAGAGCAGATGTGTTGAGACTTTCTTTGTAATGTCAAAGAGCAGGGGATGGAATTGGAATTTTCTATTGGAATGTTATATGAGAACCTAGAGTGTTTGCTGGTTGGTCTGTCACTTGCTCTATGGGCCTCTTTCCTGCCGATCGCACTGTGGACTATAGTGATGGAGTTGAGTTTACCTGCTTCATGTGCTGCCTTTTCTTAAGTCGAACGGTTGTTCATGGTATGAGGTACCTTGCCCCATGGTGATCCTGACTTTGTAACTGCTCTGGTGATGTGAAGCCAAGTATTTGTTTATCGTGGGGTTATAACTTACCGCCATCTATGTTGTAAATAATGCTCCCACATCATCTAGTATGTAGGTACATAATAGTAGTTTTTATAGTGCAAATCTAGCTGTGAAGCAAGGGAGCGCTGAACGGGCGGGAGCTGCACTATACAGCTGAGCATAGCTTGCAAGAGGCAGGTGAGTTCCTATGAGATGAAATAGGGTGGTAGAAGAGATATGTGGAGCTTTAACCACTGCCACTCAAGAGTCTCTGTTAGTAGTCAAGTACAGATGACTCCTCCAAATTCCACCCCCTTTGTTTTCCACTTCAAGACCCATAGGTCAGGATGCGGCGAAACGGCTTGAGCTGCTGACTTTGGAGCCGGTAAGAACCAGGTTCGAGTCCCGGCGTCAACATCCTGTGATTTTGGGCAAATCACTTAATCTCCACATGCCTACAATTCAGCGCCTTGAGACCCTCACGGGTGAATTGCCGCGCTTTACAAATCCTGGATTTATTTATTTATTTATTATATGCTTCGCATTACAACAGGGAGTTTTATGGAATACTAGTACACGAGACGCTTTACAGAGGTTTTGGTTTGACAACGCTGAACAAGAACAGATTATGGGCCTCAGCGGTTTCTATTCATGCGTGAAAACCAGTCCAAGTGCACCCAACTCTAAAACTGTTCATATTGTGAATCTGCCTGTGCTCTCAAGAGCACTGTGACATCCAGTTATCAGTTGTGTGCCTGCGAGGGTATGTTGAGCACTGGGGACCCATCTCCTTAATGTTCATTGTTCAGCAGGTAAGTACAGTAGCTGCTCTGTGCCGCTTGATCCTGTCACTTTAAGTTCTTCAAAAACCTCATCCCTGCGCAAAGCACTCCGGAGACAGAAGCAGCTGTTGTTACATTAAACCAAAATGTCCGGAACCAACATATGCACCGCGTGTCCCTGTAACTGAGCCCTGGATAACATCTCCCTCGGAACCTCTTCTCCTTTTCCATGGCGAGGATGTTAAAATATTCGCTATTGAATGGGTTCGGCCCAGTTTTACTTTTTTCCTCCACTGTGTGAGCCTTTTGAGGCTCGTGCAGTAATGGCTCCTTTTCCCTTCCCGCCACATTTCGAGCCGCATTATGTTCACTTATTTTTATGTGTGCTCATTTTATTTCAAAGTTATTTTTTTATTCCGAGGTTCTTTTTCACTTCTAGTTCTGTAATGACCCATCACTAATGAGGCCAATTGCGTCGAACGTCTGACATTTGACCCTGCTCCCTTGTATCTGCCCATGCAGATTCTGAATATGGATTGAAGGCCGGGAGAGCATGTGTTGACTTAGTGGAATATGGACTTTCTTTGATCTCTCGCAAATGAAAGCTTTTTCTCGACCACTGTGAAGCTTCCGCAAGTTAATGCCACATAATAGTCCATTACCATTGTAGCATCTTCAGAAACTTATAAGTCCTTCTTCCAGTTTACTGAATGTGGGTCACGTGTTAGATATCTTAGAGGGGCCATCCAGTGAATGACGTCACAGTACATCTCAAGACTCCAGCTGACATAATCAGACAAAGCAGCGTTCTAGAATGTTTATTCTTGGTGATTGTTAAAGATGCAGGACTGTTTTCCCCTACATTGGATGGCCCCTTTAAAATAAATACCCACTTGTTGTGGAGCGGGGCTTAAGAGTGTGGGGATAGTGTACATTGCCAGTGAACCTTACTCAAGCGTCTTCCATGCCAGGTGGAGATGCATGTTTATAAAAGTTGATTACCGATTAGCTTTTATCCTATTGCAAACATTGCAAAAGAGTACTATGGAGCTAGTTATGTTATTTTTTCCATTGCATTGAATCGCACTTAGGCAAAACCACTGATGCTTGTCCAGACCCAGCAAGATGCATTTCCTGCCTGGTAACTGCATTTAGGGTGTTGTGACACTTTGACGATTTGTGGCATTATAATGATCTCACACGCTTTAATTATTCCACATCATCAAACTAGAAATCCTCAGTATCTGATGTTTATATCGCAGTGTAAATTGTCATCAAAACATCTATCTTCAGAGGAACGCGGCAAGGATGCCCGCTCTCACCATTAATATTTGCCATAGCAATGGAACCACTGGAATGCCATCTGAGATCGGTACTGAAGGGACATGAATAAAATTGGACAGACAGAACATATAGCGTCACTCTATGCGGACGATGCATTAGTGTATTTGTGCCACCCGATGCATTCCACCTCAATTTTATTCAGCCCCTAGAAAAATTTGCGGAAGCCTCGGGCCTGCGAATTAATAAAGCTAAGTCGCAGCTATACCCGATAGGGAGAGTTGAGGGTGGGGAGGTGTCTCAGCTACCACAGTTGGAGCTCCCCTGGAAACTAGAAACAGTCCGATACCTAGGTATACGCATTTCCAGAGAGAAAGACCGTTTCTACGAACATAATATGGGAAGGATAGTCAAGGGATTACAAGGTAGTGTACACTTTTGGAATACACTAAAATTGTCTCTGATGGGAAAGGTAGCCCTGATTAAAATGGTGGTACTACCTACGTGCCTCTACGTTATGCAGGGGTCCTTCTATGAAATTACACATAAAGTATTCAAGGAAGTGGATGTTCTACTAACACAGCTGTTGTGGAATGGGAAACGCTGCAGAGTAGGACTGGAGCTATACTACCTGGCTTCACAGCTACTGCATGCAATATCATGGCTAGATACAGTCCCGTCCTGGGAGAGAACCCTACTCACAAATACCTATGGCAGACGGCAACTGGGAACCCTACTCCTGAAAGCAAAGGGACTACAGAGAGCATATCCTCCTTTGATAAGATTAATGGCCAGGCTATGGGACAGGACAGTAAAAACGATCATTAAGAGAGGGCCCTATGCACCAGACGCAGACATCTGGATCATGCAACAGTTCGCCCAGGTAGCGCAGGCAATGACGGTAGAGAAGTGGAAGGACGGGGGCTGCCTGATGTTGTCAGATCTATATCCAGAAAGCTGGTTCATAACCTACTAGGATGCGGTAGAAACATTCGAGTTGGGAGATGGACAATTTCTACAGTATGCAAAGATGGCAGCCACGACCCGACAGCTATGGCCGACACTCCCTGAAGCCCCAGAACACTCACAAACATTCATCACCATTATCACAATGCCGGGAGGGAGGAGGTTTGTAACTCACCTTTATAGAGCATTGAGGGAGGATAAACGGGGCAAGGCCAACCGCTGACGCTGACAGATTGGAAACAATACATGTAGAAGTCCGTAGAGTATCGATATGTGCCAGGTTTAAGCAGATACAATACAATATTGAACACATGATGTACCTCTCACCTAGGCGACTACACGCTATAAATACAACGCGAGACCCACGATGTCCCCGGTGTCAGTACATGCAGGCCGATTTTGTGCACATGGTTTGGCACTGCCCCAAAATTCAAGAATACTGGACTGAAATACTAGATCAACTTAGCAGGGTGATAGGATGGAGAGTAGCCCTTGAAATATGGAGTTGTCTTTTGGGTCTGATACCCAGAAACCCAAAACGAACGACTAGCAGACTGTTTCTGATACTAGGACTTAAGATAGCCAAGAGGCAAATAGCTATACGCTGGTTAACCCCGCAGGGCCCAACTATAGATAAGTGGAGGACAAACCTTAAAGAGTGGGCAATGGCAGAGGAGGAACCCATGAGGAAAACTAGAAGGGACGAGAAGCTACCAGAGGTGCTGCAGGCTTGAGGGAAGATGATTCAAGAGGTAGTAGAACAAACCCCACCCACACAACAAGACCCACCTGAGGGGGAACACCAGGAACTGGATGATACTCACAGTCAGGAAGAGCGAATCAGTGATAATCAATTGAACACCTAAAGTACATAATAACAGAAATTGGTACAGAGGAAGCTGGTAAAGGGGGGAGGGGGGAGTTGTGAGTTTCGAAATGATGTTTTTTTTTTACATTTCTGTAATGCAACGGGATGAGTGGCCCTAAATATGCAGCAATAAGTTAAGTAAACTGTAATAGATGTGGTACAGCATTGCATATCCAGTACATGACTGTAAGTGAATGTTGCCTTTTCGATGAAAACAATAAAGAAATGTTTAAAAAAAAAAATCTATCTTCGACCAATACATTATGTGATCCAAAGTTAGCCAATTCAGGATGAGAGAGAGACAGAGCTCTACTGACCTCTGAGGGTCTCCTGCTCAGATTTTCTACGCACATCAAGTGTGAGGAAATCTTCATTTCCAGTTTGTTTCCTTTCTGGTCATTTTGCTTCTTTAAGGCACTCAACATTAGCTTCACGCATGCGAAGTAAAAACGTGCGAAGTAATGGTAGTTGCTAAGTAAAAACATCGCAGTAAAAGCATGCGAACTAATGGTTTGCTAAGAAACGTCATATATTCTAGATAAACGCGTACTTGCTCTCCTCAATGCGTGTTAAAGCTCCTGCACCAGCATAAAAAGCGGACTATTCATCTCTGAGCCGGTTGCAATGTGGAACGACCTACGGACACCATCTTAGAGTATATAAGTCTCCAACGGAAGATGTATAAAAACGACTTTAAACTCGCTATAACACAATAACTAAAGAAAATAACTAAACAAAAATATTCCATAACGTACTTTGGAAACTTTTTCCCTGGTAGCCTCTCTGAAATAAAAACGTATTGCGTTCACCATCCTTAAGTAAAAATCCATTTTAAACATAGTTCAAAGCTTATATGGATGTAAGATAGAGTTCACAATAACACTACCATAATATGCGTCTCTCAAAGCCTCTAGCTGTAATCAGTAACGAGGCGCAAACCACTAAAAAGATGGTAGTCAGCATGCAGTCCATCTGTAAACAAAACTTTATTGACTACTTAGAAAAACACAGTTTGTGCTCAAGTGCCTATCACCAAATATTACCATCAAGTATGCTATATACATGATGTGTGTACATATAGTAATCTCTGCAATGTGTACCATGCGTATACTCCTGTATGTTTTATGTGATTTTAAGGAATTCCCAGTGCTCAGTCTTTATTATTATCTTGTGTTGTAATTGCGATGCTTACTTATATGAAGCAACTCATATCTATTCGGTCATTCAAACCTTTCGGTAATAACGTGTCCAATCGTTTAATCCAATATGTCTCACGTTGGAGCAACCTTTTTTTATTATCGATTCCAGGTGTGGGGGTTAATATCTCAATAATTTGAAATCTTAACTGCAAGATTGAGTGTTTTTCTTCTTGCCAATGCACGGCTAAACTGGATGTTCTATTGTTAGTCCTTATTGTACTCTTATGTTCCGTGAGTCTTATCTTTATTTTGCGTTCCGTCTTGCCTACGTACACTTCACAGCATGGACACTTAAGGCATCGATACAAGAATCTTGGATGCTATGCACCATAGATGTTACGGCATTGTACACTTCCATCCCTCATGCTGCAGGGTTGGAAGCTGTAGAATGGGCGCTGTTGCAAACACACGACATCCAGGCTGAGAAAGTGTTTTTACTGGAATTACTCCACTTTTGTCGATAGGCTTGCTATAGTATGCATATCACTGCTTTCAACACCCAGGTAAGGAAAATGTAGCTTCTGTACTCAACACAAGAGAACAGCTCCTTCCAAGAGAGGAGACCCCGCAGAAACTGCCACAAAATGAAATCCTTAGGTTGGAAGAGAACACTCTTCACCAGAATTCCGCTAGGATGTCCCACCAACTTACCTGTAATAGAGATAACTCATTATTGGTGACTATATATGTCAATTTCATTAACCCTCTGAGCTCATCGGCTGGTTGTGGTATATGGCTGCAGTCTCTCATATTGGTAGACCCATGTCCAAATTCGATTAACAAAGCCATAAAACAAATGAATGATTTACCACTGCTTATCACACCATCGATTCTCACACTTTCACACAAGACTTAAATTCACAAAGGTGTTTGCACATCCATATTAGACCCTCGGTCTGTAGCATAATCTTGGTGAAAATCCCTGCCATTTGATTGCAAGGACTTAAATGGAAGTTAAATTGGGCATGAAAGGCAGTATCTATTAACGTGCAAATTGAGTCCAAGTGAACGGAGAAAATAACAAGCTAATATGTGGGGACCAAACCTGCATTTCTTCAAAATTAAAATCTTGTATTTTAGGAAAATTGTGTTTTTTCCATGAAGATGTCCTGAATTGAGCATACTTATCTAAAATGAAATTTGCATGTGTGGCATCTGTTGTCCAGTTCTCTTACCCTTGATGTAAATCATAGAATGTTGGGTATATCAGTGGGATCCCATTAATGCTAGTTGCCTTAAGTCCTGGTGGTCGCTGTATGGAGCTTGTGCACAAATAAAGTCACCATTTCGCCTGCATACCCGATTGCTGCCTTCATTCTCTTCATTGGAGACAAGGATGAATTGACGTGTGATGAAGGTTTTCTGCAACGTTTTGTTCCCCCCAACTTAAGAAGGAAGGTATTGGAGTTAGAGAATGAAGGTCACATGGGGATCTTAGCAATAAAATGGAGAATGTGAGAAGACTTCTGGTCTGGAAGCCTGGTGTGAATAAGGCTGGAGAGTGTTTCGTGAGGGACAGTTGTGCAGTTGTACGTTCATTTTGAGCGATAAGCCACAAGTGACCAACCCTCTCCTATAAACTCTTTCTAGGTGCCTATGGTGCCTTGGCCTAAGTTGGCTCTCAACAGCTCAGGGCCTTTCAAGGTATCAGGTGAAACTTCGAAATAAGCTATTGTGCTTATTGTTATTTGACAAAGTGGCTTTTGAGGTTCCCTTTGTGAAAAATGTAAACACACAGATGGTTATCCATTCTAGGATGTGTTCAGGAGAGAGGGTTGTCCCGCTGAACTACTTACGGTCCATGATACACAGTTGGGATGGTGGATATCAGAGCATTTTTGCAGCTACATGGTATCAAGAATGTGAAGACAACCCTATTTCATCCCAAAGGCAATGGGCAAAAGCTTCAACCATTGTTGAAAGATTAGTTGGTGTTGGTGAGCAAGGTCAGCTTGAAATGTGGAATTGATGATATGCTGTGAGCTATTAAGATAACTCCCAGTTCTGGTGTGTCTCAATTCGTGTTGCTGAGAGAGTGTGTCCCAGGATTCAGGTTAAATAGAGAGTGGATGGGCTGATCCTCAATTCATCCTTCTTGGTTGAACAAAGTGGGCATGTACGGAAGCATGTGCAGAAGTATGATGGTAGCTTCACATTTGCAAGTGATGTAAGACTAGACATTGGGCCAGGATTAAGAAACCTTATTCATTTATGAAATAGGGTTTGGAGTTCCACTCTGTCTCGTCCCCCAATTCAAGTGGTTAGTGTGTTACTTAATGCAATACGGATGAGTGGCAATCAAGTATGGAACAAAGAAAGACTGGCTGTCGTACCATCTGACAACGTCGTCTTAGTGCGCCATCATATGGATGGTGGGGGAGAAAAGGTGTCTGACAGTGATGGTTGTCCTGCATGGACAGTCAGAGCTAGGCAAATTCTGGATCATAAAGATTTTGTGTTATGTTAAGTTTCATGGTTTGGTCTTGGTTGCTGTGCCTTCAAGCTTAATCACTTATGGTAAATGTGTTTATATTTATCAAATTTATTATCATCTCTATTTCTATTGTTTGCCCTTTGTATGCTAGTCATTTTCTTCTTTATTTTGTTTGATTGGTTGTTCTTTTGTGGCTGTTATACAGGGAAGGTGTCTAACCTCCAGATCTCTTACTACTGATGTAAATCTATAGAATGTTGGGTTTATCAGTGAGATTCTATAACTGGGAGTTGCCCTTGGGTGAAGTGCTGGTGGGCACTGTGTGGAGCATGTGCACAAATAAAGGCACTGTTTCACTTGCTTAATGGATTGATGTCTTTATTCTCTTCAGTATTTCATGATGAAATGTTTATTTTCAGAAACTGGCAAGCCGAAAATAGGATATAAAGTTAGTGTGGAGTTTATGGTTGAGTATGACATCTGTTGCTTCCAAAATACCTGGGTCTGGAGATACCAGTAAACCAGTATGTAATTGTAATAATATACAGAATATCAATCAATCAATCAATCAATGCATTTATAGAGCGCGCTACTCACCCGGGAGGGTCTCAAGGCGCTGGGGGAGGGGGGAGTTACTGCTCGAACAGCCAGGTCTTGAGCTGCTTCCTGAAGGAGAAATGGTCCTGGGTTCGCCGAAGGTGAGTGGGGAGGGAGTTCCAGGTCTTGGCTGCCAGGTAGGAGAAGGATCTTCCTCCGGCGGAATATCCAATATGAGAGTCAATATGGACGCTTACAGTGAAAGCTGACACATTTCTAATGCTTTTAGTTATAGGGGCAAAGTATGTACATGTAAATCGAGATGACGCATTTGTCACCATACTTATTTTGCCTTGTAGGGACTTTAGGGTCTCCAAACGTATAAAAATTAGATAAAACTGATGATCCGGTACTATAAAAACTCAGGTATCTGCACATTAATTGGAGATTCTTCCCAATGGAACAATCAAGCCAGAGGTCATGCCGGTTTGCTCTGGCCGACAGCCTCAGTCAGGGGCTGCTCTGGGAGTGGTGCAGCAAAATTACCTTCAGCCTGACACTGCTTATCACCTCAGCAAGGGATGCAACAGAGTATCGTTAAACAGCTATTTTGTATGCAGTGAAGATATCCAGTGCAATCTATCTAAAGAAACTCGATTTATAGGCTTGCTATTTTTTGGTTTTGCTCAAATTTAGCATAGCGCTTAAAAGTAGCATGAGGGTATTAGGATGCTAGGAACTTGCTAACGATGTTAGTAATGTTTACATTGTTTTTGCTGCACGTCATGCATTGCTGTATTTATTTTCTCCTTCTGTGTGGTTACTGTTTATATTTCATGAACTAGACTTGAGTTTTAGAAATAAACTGTTTAAATGTTTATCCTATGCTTCTTAGTGTTATTTTGAGTGTATTATTTATTTATGAAAGAAGGTTTGGAGTTTCACTGTGTCCCTGAACTCATCTATAGGGACTAATTGTGACCAGATAACACCGCCGGCACAATATTGAATAATGGGTTGTGCATGGGTCGCAGTCCAACTCGATATGTAATTTGTGTTGGTGCACTGAACTAAGTCATTGCACCAGGGGATTAGAACGAATATATGACGTTTCCTAGCAAACCATTACTTCGCATGCTTTTACTGCGATGTTTTTACTTAGCAACTACCATTACTTCGCACGTTTTTACTTCGCATGCGTTTAAAACGCAACTGCATATTAATGATCTAAAATGATGATGCATTGATTTACGACTCATAGCACTACATCGTATTTTTTCCTCGTATTAACTATAAAATAATCGTAATAGTAACCTATCCCCTGTGACACAACACTACCCAAAACCCACAAACACTACAGTACCCTTCACTACTTAAACTACTTAAACAACACTACACTACCCTAAACCCTAATACACTACCCCCTACATGACCAGCCCCCTTCCACCAGTCCTGTCCCTACACCCTAACACTACCCGGCACAACCCCCCTGACACTACCCTAAACCCTAAAACACTACCATACACTACACAAACACAACACAACTACCCTAAACCCTAAATAACTACTCCCTGCACGACCTTTCACCTTCCCCCACTCCTGTTCCTACACTCAAACACTACCCTGCACGCCCCCCCCTCCGACACAACCCTAAACCCTTAAACACTACCCTACACTACACAAACACCACAGCACTACCCTAAACCCTAAATCACTACCCCCTGCATGTCCGTCCCCCTTCCCCCAATCCGCTCCCTACACTCAAACACTACCCTTCACGCCCCCCCTACACTACCCTAAACCCTAAACCACTACCCTACTCCACACAAACACTACAACACTACCCTAAACCCTAAAACACTACCCCCTGCACATCCCTCCCCCGACCCCTAGTCCTGTCCCTACTCCCCAACACTACCCTTCACGACCCCCGACACTACCCTAAACTCAAATACACTACTCTACACTACTCAAACACAACCCTACAACCTAAAAGACTCCCCCCTGCACGACCCAAAAAACTACACTTACCTCTCTCTCCTCCGTGGTTCCTCTCTTCTCCGGCTTCCTGCGACGTCAGATCTGCACGTCGTTGTTTGGAAACGGAAGCGCCTTCAAAACAACGATGTGGATAGCGCATTCCATTACAACGCATGCGTTGTAGCAACGCTTGCGATGTAACAACTTGCGTACTAATGGTACGCTCTGTAACATCGCAAGCGTAGTAACGCTTGCGAAGTAATGGTATGCGCACTAGCAGCCGCAAAGTAAGGTTGATTACCGTTTATCTAACATCGCGGTCGGAGGCAGATGAGGGTTTTCATTCTTCTAGAATCGGTAAGCTTATTATCAGCATGGCGATTGTAGATGATCAAGGATTATAGTGCCATCGGGAGGCTAATGGGTGTCATTTGGTTATCTATACAGGCATAAGCAAAGGGTATAATCAGGAGGAATTACTGAAGGCTAGCACTTCAGTAATTCGTAGTTGGAGGTGAGTTTACGTCGAGGTATATGTTTGGTGGTATGAATATTTTTCCTTTTGAGCAGTGAAATTTATTATTGTTTTTTTCAGCAGTTTTTATGTACTGGTTTGTTCGGAATGTTATAAGGACCTAACAAGTATCCGGTTGGACGAGATTAGGTAGGGTTTGGTGTTTATCACTAGGGAGATGTGCATGAATTGAGACATGGTAGCCACTTAAAACACTGGGTGTTTTAGCACGTTAGCATTACAGCATATTTTTTCATCAAAATATACTTATTTTCACACATGGCACGTTAATTACAGACAGTGCTCTAGTTGACACATGTGAATACCCTAATATGCAGAGGTTTTACTCGTTTGAAGGTTGGCAATTGGGCACCAGCATGTATAAAATGGGTTATTGGTTGTTTGTGTAACTACATGTACTCTAAAAACATGATTAAATAGTGATATTTCATTTGGGTTTATAGGTATGCCCCTGAGGAAGGGACTTAATTGTCCTGAAATGCATCGGGCATGAAAAGAAACAGGATGTACATCTTATGTATTACGAAGAATGTTACAGTATCATATTGGTGTTAAACAAATTGAAAGTGAATTCATGTTTTTGAAAGGTTTTTGTTTATAATATGTATGAAGTATTGAAAATAATGAGAAATGGCAAACAAGGCTGAATATAAAAAATGAAAAATGAGATAGAATGAAGTATGTGATTTATAAAGTGTCAAACAGTTTCAAATGTGTTACGGTGCAGAGCGGGAGAGACATAGGTAAAATGGCCAGGAGATACCTTTTGACAAATGTGTGACTTAAAAGGATCCCCGCCCTCTCTGTGACCTTGAAGATGGTAGCACCCAGACTGTAGGGTGGAAAGAACAGGTTTCTCAACCACAGGCAGGCAATTATGGTAGGACCTTAATTAGGAATCCACCGAACCTCTACCTAATAGATTCCAATCAGAATCTTTTGTAGGTACTCTTCATAGGGATCCGTTGCCCTGACGAATGCCCCAGACCGTTTAGGCTTATGATAGTGGGCAGAAACATGTTCGCAATAATTTGGGGGTGAGACATTGTACTCCAATACCCAAATCTCTTTTCGTTTTTAATCTTACCTAGCATTCCATGAATAAAGGTAGCATTCCTCCGGGAACTCTAAGGTATTTTTAAAGTTTTCATCTGGATCCCCTGTTATATGGAGTTGTTCAGTAAGATTTATGCAAGAACTCCCTCCTAACTATCCAGTCTTCGAGGAGGTTGAGTCCGCCCGGGTGGCATTGTCCTACCAGGGTGGGCAGAGGATTCCTATGATGAAGCATGACACTAATAAGTGTGTGAGGTCTCCTCTTCCATTAAGGATGACTTCCCTATAAGTTAGGAATCTAAGGTCTCAGCTCCAAAGCGGGCACACTTGCACTAGAGCCCGGTCTCTGATGCTTTAGATACACCCATTCAGTGTATCACTGACACCGTACAACTTTGTTGTGTTATTTGTTTTCTAATGTGAACAGTGCACACTGCATTCAAGTCGATAGGCTTGCTATAGTATGCATGTTAATTTGCGTGTGTAGACAGCACGCGCAGCGGTGTAGCACAACTGGTTTATTTTGATTATTGGTCAGTTTCATCGAGAATTAAGAGGAAAACAAAGGAGTGCACCTCTCATCCATAAATTATTTGAAAGCAGTGATATGCCACACTGGCGACAAGTGGACCAAGGGAGAAGCCTGCGATGATAAATTTCACTTTCGAGTGATCCGAAGGGTGCAACGGCGAAGAGCTCAATATATTGAAGTTACCTTTTGTGGAGAAACCATCTGTTTGCCAAGTCCAATGCCCATCATCTCTTCGATTAATCATCTGCTATTGGAGTGGGTGGGGGTCAAGGTACTCTTTTTGCTTTAATTGGAGCAGCCATGTGAGGACAGACGCGTTAGTTGCAATCGTGCCTGACTGTAGGCCACTCAGTACATGGCAGCCCTACTGGTGGTGACTGTGTTCAGAGCTAAATCAGTTGCACCAGAAAAATAATAAGCATTGCACATACCAGCTTTGCACAAATGTAAACAGTGACAGGCTCACTTTTATTGAGTATTGTGGTATAATCAAGACATGCACCAAAAGTGCAGTGACACGCTCACCAAGTCTGCGTATACGCATACACTTCCAAGTATAACTAGTGCAATATCTTTCAGGATGTCCACTCAAAGGACTGTGCACACATGGAGCAACACCATGATAAACGGTGATGTGCACACCTGATCCAAGGTATAATAACAGCAATCTAAGTGTTTTACTATGTGGTGATATGCACACAAGTATTAACAATAATTGGGTATTTCATTCAACTTATTGCGCTTCACCAAGTGTTATTTCAATTCCAGCAGTGATACGCACACCATAAGCAACATACAAGATCCTGGTGATGCGTACTGCAGTCTAATTAGGCAACAGTAATTCCATAGGACATTTGGAATGTATTATTGTAATTTGTTCCAATGCTCTTACAATGGAGGCTCACTGAACATTTTTCTCGATTTCATAAACTGTACTGTGAGCATTTACATTTGCAAGAACTCGCAGTGGCGGATTCTCCGCTAAGGCGGAGGAGCATCACCCCACTGCTTCAACTGCAAGCTCAATACAAAAAATAAAATTATAATAACGTTCTGTTATTATTTTTTTATTTTTTGTATTGAGCTTGTAGTTGAAGCCAGGTTAGGTTAGGGCTGGGCTCCCTGACATTGAGGGAGGAGGAATGGTGGCTACACCTTAAGTGCGTATGATGGTTTGGCCGGCCGTCTCAGGCCGGCCAAACCGTCATGCGCACTTTACATGTTCTCCACAGGCTGTATTATACAGCCTGGGTGGAGAAAATGCACAGACTCCGAGTCCCTCTCTGAGCGCCGAACCATGGCACTCAGACCAATCACAACACTGTAAGGCAGCGTCTTGATTGGCTAGGGGATTCTGGGAGGCTGTGTGCTTCCTGCTGCGGAGAAGAGGACGGAGGAGAGGTAGCAGCCGGCAGTATTCAGGTATGTGCTTTTGTTTATTTCTTTAGTCCCCCCGCTTCCCTCTCCACCCAACCACCCCCGTTTGGTAGCAGCGTCTACTGGCAAGAAGTGATCCAAAGTTCAAAATAAAAAGAAGAAAAAGGAGGAAGATCATCACCCTTTTTACAGCACCTTGAGGAGCCACTCTTCAAATGCTTTTACTGGATTGAAGGATCTGAGGCCTCTGTTCAAGCCATAGAGGGAGAAGCTTATACTGATAAATGGAAATTAACAATGTTGAATCATTGCCTTAGGTATAGGGTCACAGAATATTAAAACATTTGCCACCAGTATTGTTGCATGATGTTGAGGATTAATTAGATCCTTTTGTAACTGCATTGAGAGAACTGGGACTACATTTTGAAAGAAAAAAAAATAAACAGAATTATTGCCAGGCATATGTTCCTGGGAATGGGGCAATTGCCTTCTAATTAGTGGATTTGTGTATAAATTAACTGAGAATCTTAGCAGCCAAATGCAACTACCAGGTATTCCAAGACTAAATGATAAAAAAACAGTTTGTGCACAGACAAACAACCGCAAATTAAAAGACAAATTATTACTGGGAAGGTGACATAACATTAGACAAGGCAATAGCGATTACACATCAGTTTTAGGAAATGGCCATAGAGATGAAAGAACTAATTCATAAGCAAAGTGCCAATGTTTAAGTAGTTAAATCGTAAAATTGAAATAAGCTAAATGACAGACAGTCAAAGCAAAATTCAAGTAGTGATGAGCGTGAAAGGATAGGTAGAAGAGACAGCATTTGTTTTAATTGCGGAATTCCTTATCATATCTCTGCTGATAAATTATGCCCAGCAATAGGACAAACATGTGGACTGTGTAAGGCCAAAGGTGACTATGCCGTATGTGTAGAAACAAGATTAGTGGATATGGAGGGTGCCAGTATGTTAGTAGTAGTAGAATGAATACGAATGGCCAAATCAGAGAACTAACTTGTGAAGATGATAAAGTGAGAGAAGAGTGTATTTCAGAAATTCTAAAGGTTGGAGACGTGAAAAATGGTGCTAGTTTATGCATGATTAAAATTGGTGGCCGAGACATATGGATACTAGCCGATCATGGTGCCAAATACACATTAATTGGCGAAGACTTGTTGCTAAGGTTTCCAGGGGTTTACTTGAAGACCCCCAATTTTGGGTCGGTGGCTTATGATAATAAAACCATTGATGTGGAGGGATATTTTACAGCTACACTGCAGTTCAAGGGGTAGATCATAGAGGTCAAGTCTTATGTGTCCAGAGGAGTTTCGTGCTTATTGGTTTGGCCACAGCTAAGGAAGCTTATTATACACAAAATATCAATCATCTCGACTAAGTGTTAGGTTATAGTGATGTTTATTGCTGACGGGCTTGTGGAAAGGGTGGTACAGCAGTGGAGTAGGATTTTTGTAGTGAATTTTCAAACACTCTAGAGTAGCTAAGGGTTTTTCTCACAGGATTACACTCAAAGAAGAGGTGATTCCTAAAACACACAAAGTGTATAATGATTAAATAAGTGAGGTTTGAGAGAAGAATAGGCCATTTATGTAAGCAGGGAATCATTGTAGAAATGATGTCTTCTGAATGGTTATCACCTTTTGTGGTAGTGCTTAAACACGTTGGTAAAATCAGATTATGTGTGGACCTCGGAGACATGAATTGGTGTGGGTGGGTGGACTGTTACTTAGCATTGGAGAAATGTTGTCCCATATTAAAGGTGATATGGTTTTCACTCTACTTAATCTTACTTCTGCATACCATCAAGTGTCTCTACCTAAAGACTGTAAGCCACTTACTTCCTTCATTATGGCGGAAGCTGCATGCAGATATATAAGGATGCCATTCGGACTAATATCGGTACCTGTCGTTTGCTGATAATGCATTAAATCTTTAATGGGATAGAAAATATGGTACATATATTTCAAGATGTCATTCTGATATTTGGAAAATTAAAGAAGGTGCACAATGACACTTTATATAAATTGCTTGCTATTTTTCGGGGATGCCCGTTTTACCTGTTGTTTCTGGTGCCACTGTTGCTGCCACGAAGTGCGGGGGACTGACCTGGACCGGGGCTACTAATCCCAGCACACCTAGCGGCTCGCCGCCGTGACCAACGGCATTTCGCGCCTGGAGGCGCTTCAAATTCAGCTGAGGGTCCCGCAGCGCGGGACACCCATTTTACCTGTTGTTTCTGGTGCCACTGTTGCTGCCACGAAGTGCGGGGGACTGACCTGGACCGGGACTACTAATCCCAGCACCCTTAGTGGCTCGCCACCGCGACCGACGGCATTTCGCACCTGGAGTCGCTTCAAATCCAGCCGAGGGCTCCCGCAGCTCGGGTTGCGCGCGGACGCGCCCGGGCCAAGGGCAGGCCCGTCTGCGCCGGTCAGAGCCCGTAGGAGGCCGGGCTACCCCTCATGGCGGTGCTATCTGGGGGGCCGGACCATCCAGGACCACAACTGACTTTGCAGCCCCTGCATCTATCACCTCCACCCAGCACCAGACTCTCAAGCCACCAGTGGTGCAAGGTAAGCCCCTCTGCATCACGTTATACCGTTTTGTAAGCCCCTTCCCCGCAAGTTATTTGCCATTTTTGTTCTTTGCCAACAATTATTTGGGCCTTGAGGAAGAAGGGACTAATTAAAGACGGAGGCTCAAAACTTCGGCAAATCTTGCACTTACATCCTCAAACGGCCCAGGGTGGGTAAAATGGGTAAGAGCAAAACGGCGGTGGTCCACGCTGCGCCAACCACCAACACAATGGACTGTTTTTTAAAAAGAGCAGCGGGGTTCTTGAAAAGAAATCGAACTAGTGTCCCGCCGACTTTCTTGGTCCCCGACGAATCATCTCCTATCATGTGCCTCTAATAGTGGGCTTCAGGGCTCTGAGGAGGGAATTGAGTCAATAGCTACCTCTCCACGTTTTACTACCATCGATAAGCAGCTTGATTGTGATGAGCCAACTGTGGGGCCTACATTAGGGAGTAGGTCACTAGCTCAAACCAAAGCCCCCCATGTAGCTGTCCAGGAGGGGCAGTCTTGTGGCGGGGTTGGATCTGGGGCCAAGCGCAAATACACCACCACCGGGGCTAAGGCGAAACGATCTAAAGTGGACACACCAATGCCAAACATCCAGAGTGCAGTACCTGTGTCAAAAGATGACCAGGCGGTCTTGTTAGAGGCCGGTTTGAGTTCCCTTCTTGATCGCCTGGACCTTAAGTTGGAACCAATTAAGCAAAGGCTGTCTTCTATAGAGAGAGATCTTTTAAATCTGTCTCAATTTCTTATAAAATCTAATCCTATTCCCCGCTCCTGTGACGCAGCTGATGCACCTGCCGGCTCGGCTCCTGTTACTTCTGCCTCAAGTAAAACGTATATTGCCCAAACCTCCCACCCAGTGAGCACTATCTCCCGACCTGGCCCATCTACAAGCATCGGACAACTCCTAACTCCTACCTTCCACATGTGGTTCTCAGGCGAGGCCATGCCATCAGTTGTAATTTAGTTCAGAGGCCAATCATCGTAGGGAGTCAGCTCCTCATGTGAGGGGGGTAGAAGGGGATGCCCCAATCTTTGCCGCTGTTAACCAAGACAGAGTGCCCCAGGGTCCAAACTTCATCCACCTACCCCCCGGAAGCAACACCGTATGTAGTGATTTTAGGTAACGTGCCAGTCCTAAAGCCGGACACCACCGAGGATTTTTACCAATTAAAGAACAAGGTCCTTTACTGGCTTAACATCAATACACCCTTGGGCCTTAGAGTGGAAAGGGACATCCTCATGGTCAGGAGGGTGGCCTGGATAGGAGGCTCGAAAAAGAGTAATGATGGTGATTGTATAATCATTAATTTCAACAGACCACATCTGGCAGAAAGGATTCTCCATGCCGCCAACCATTGTAATAGAACAGGCCCTTTTTCCTCTATAAGAGCACTGCCCTTGGGTTATTTTTACCCACCCACACCTATGGTATTGCATTCGAGGAAATTAGTGATCCCTACCCCATCTGGATGGCCTCAACAACTGCCCTCTATTCAATTCATATGAGCCGCTGGGACAACTTGACCACTGTGATTGACTGGGTGGACTGGGTTCAAGGAAATCCACGGTGCTTTTACAAACGGACTTAAAGGATCAGCCGGCTCAGGTGAACCATTGCAGCTTTCCGCTGAGTAATAACTTTTGCAACATCATCTCATGGAACATAGCCAGTCTGGCAAGCAAGTTCTCGGATCCGGGTTGGTTGGCTTTCATAAAAAAATATGACATTATCTGTTTTCAAGAGACATGGACATTGATAATAATAATTTTTTGGAGGGCTTTAAGCTTTTTAACATCCCTGCAATTCCTTCAAGGGCGGGACGTCCAAAAGGGGGTCTCGCAGTTTACGTGTCTCTTAGTCTACGAGGTGGTATTGTGGTATTGAACACAGATAATCCGTGTCTCCAGGCGTTAACCTTCTCTTCAGGGTCCTACAGTCTAATGCTTTTGAACTTTTATAATGCCACTTCTCTTCTCCCTGAGGTGTGTAACGTCACTCGCTTATGTTAATTTTTAACGAATGGTATGGTCCTGCCACGCAAGCCTGGTAACATAGTCCTGGTAGGGGACTTTAATACGCATATATGTGGGGCCTTAAGGCAGGAGGGCCCAGGGGCTAGTGAAGATTCCTCTTGTCCTCTTGTAGACGGTGTGCATTTTGATCATTGTAGGCAGGGGGAGAAATTAAACGCATTGGTTCGTGATTTGGACTTGCAACTAACCATAGGGAAATTGACCCCCTCTAGGCGATATCTTATCCCAACTTTTAAGGGGCTGGGCCGGGAACCCTCGATTATTGATTTTATTTTAATTTCTACCCCCCTTTATCATCTGATCTCAGATTTTCCAATAACAGCCAGTAGCTACAGCGATCATAATCCCCTGTGTATTAAAGGTATATGGCCCACTTTTGATTTAAAAAGACAGATCACAGGAGGAGGGGTTCTATGGGCAACAGACGGAGGGAGACGACTTAGATGGGGCAGATTTCCCCAGACATTCCTTGCAGGTCTCTACTGGAGATGTGCCAGAGTGAACTTCAGATCTGTCAGAACGCGAAGGTAGAGTCAGACGAGTCTATCATTCGTGCCTTCGAATCAATATCCGGCTCCGTCGCTAAATTATTGGCTGTCCCATCTCAGGGAGCGGGGAACTAGATGGTTTAACCCAGAATGCTCGCTTGCTGCTAGGAGGCTGAAATTAGCTCTTCACGCCTCCCCGAGGAATGCCGCGCTAGTTAAAATCCAAAGAAAGCAGTACAAACTAGCTCTTAGTAAATGCAGGGCGACCCTGAAGGAAGAAGCATGGGGCAACCTTATGGAAGCACCAACTTACAAGTGCAGTGCAAAGTTCTGGAGCATTATTAATAGCCCCATTTTGGGAGAACAGGCCGCTAATGTGTTAGAAGCACATATTACTGAAAATGAATGGGTCAGTCATTTTGAGGACATGTTCAAGGGAGACTCGGCCCTGCCGCCCTTACTTAATCCTGGTGGTACACAAAAAAACTGGTAGTATTGGAGGAAGAAGTAAGGCGAGGTATCCTTGGACTGGCACGTAATAAGGCCCTGGGCCCTGATGGAATCCCACCTGATCTCTATTTGTCAGATGTGGCACTCTGGGCACCAGTGCTCACTTCCGTAATTAATGCAGTTGCTAGGTTTGGCACCCCGTCTTCATGGGCGACCTCTATCATTGTGCCAGTTTTTAAAAAGGGGGATAGGGACAGCACTGTCTGTTATAGACCCATCTCCCTGCTAGATTCGGTGGTAAAAGTGGTTGGTAGGATATTGTTGGATAGGTTATCGACCTGGGCTACTGACAATAACATTCTGTCGGATGCCCAATATGGGTTTCGCCCTGGCCGTTCCACGATCGAACAATCTTTGAACCTATTCCTAATAACCAGTAAATATACAGTTGCCCGCAGGGGTACCATCTTCCTGGCTTTTATGGATCTGTCATCCGCATTCGACTGCGTAAATAGGGGCATATTATGGCAGATCCTTTTAGCCTTAGGGGTAGACAGGGAGATGGTCTCCTTTCTCTTGACACCAAGGCGGTAGTGAGATACTCGTCGAGCTTGAACGTATCTCGTTCATTCCCCGTTAGGGGCGGTGTCCGTCAAGGCTGTATATTGGCCCCGTTTCTTTTTAATCTCTACATTAACAATTTGGAGAAAATCCTCCTGGAGACTAAGGCTGATTATCCCCTGATCGGACGGCGAGGTCTCCCGGTTCTGCTATATGCAGACGACGCCGTCTTGATGGCTAGGACAGAGAGGGGTTTACAAACCATCTTATCTACGTTCGCCCAGTTTATGGGAGATTTGGACTTAAAAGTTAACAACTCCAAATCATTCATCATGCAACTGGGGATGCGGCCTAGTAGATCATATGTCTTTAAGGTAGGGCCTACCCCGATTCCTAAAACATCCGCTTTTTCCTACCTGGGGGTACTCCCGGATGATAAACTGAACTGGGGCCCACAACTTACATGTAAGAAAAATGACCTCAATAGGGAAACCGCCGCAATTTTTAATTTTGCCGTGAGGCTGGGTAAAAGACCTGTGTGGGCTCTTCTGGAGCTCTACGGGGCAAAGTGTCTGTCAAAAGTACTTTCGGCAGCGAAATCTGGGGATATGCTGAAGTAAAGGATGTCCAAATAGCGGAAAACAAATTCATGAGATGCTTGCTGTCAGTTCCCCAGGGTATCCCCTCTTTTATTGCCCATGAAGAGTTAGGAATGCCCTATATTACAGATCAGATAGCCTTTCACCCGCTGTTACTTTGGTTAAAAATATGGGTTAAGGCGGGGGACTCACTAAATAAGGCAATCCTTAAAGATTGGCAGGCCCTGGATCAAGTATTAAGGATACCATGGCTGAAATATATTAAAAGGAGTCTAATGAACCTGGGAAGAGGAGACCTTTTTTCTAATCCTGAGGGAACTCGAAAGGTAGATATACCCCTTCTTAAGACGGCGTTCAGTACGCGTCAGACCATATTAAGGGAGGAGAGGGAGCTCATGAAGCCAAGTGTTCGCCACTTCGTTATATTAAGGTCCACAGAGAAGGCTGAGCCGTATATACTTGGTTTCGTGAACTCTTATGATAGATTCCTTCTGACCAGGTTTTGGTTTGATCTGTTTTATTTACTTCTTACTTATCCAAGGGGCTCAAACAGAGGGCAATCCTTTCCGCCCTGCGGCTGCAATGGAATATCTCCACAGGAAATGTTAAATTTTACTATGCTTTGTCCATTTTATGATACCTCGAGAAAATCATATTTAATTCCCATCCTGAAACAGGCCAACTTTAAACAAGTTCGGCCCGCCTTTATATTTCTCCAGAT
Organism: Calotriton arnoldi; assembly: GCA_963921515.1. NCBI lineage: Eukaryota > Metazoa > Chordata > Amphibia > Caudata > Salamandridae > Calotriton > Calotriton arnoldi. Next base: position 681,740 of record CAWUFW010000634.1, on the reverse strand, counting down.
GTTGACGGGCAATACTGTATTTCATGTTTTAAGTTTTTTTAAATCCGCTATCAAGCTTAGGGCGAGTTGTGATTAGTTGGCTTGTCCCTTTTTACCATCTTTGGTTTCACGTACCTGTATAGCTAACAGGTCGCAGATCTAGTTAACGGCTTTTATGTACTGTTTTTAGTTGTTTTATCCTAATATAATTGGTGTATGGGTTTTTAGATGCAACTTGTAAATATAAGATGAATTATGAACTTGCACAGGCTTGCTTTCGTGATTGTACATATTGTATTATATAATTTTTTTCCCGGTTTTCACATTGTGCTTTTATGGTTTTATGTAATATGAAACTGAATAAAGAAATTTGATTGATTGATAATGCATTAAATCTTTAATGGGATAGAAAATATGGTACATATATTTCAAGATGTCATTATGATATTTGGAAAATTAAAGAAGGTGCACAATGACACTTTATACAAATTGCTTGCTATTTTGGAAAATAGTGGCTTGATAATAACTAAAATCAAAGTGTAGGTTGGAGGTGGAATCAGAGGACGTTTTAGGCAATGTTTAAGCAAAGATGGTATTGCTCCAAAGAAAAGTTTGGTAAATGGCAATTGAGAAGGGACTCAAACCAGTAGACAAAGATCAACTCAGATTATTTTTTGGGTTTAAAAGAAAACTATGCAAAGTATATACCTTTTTTTATGACTAAACAATGCCCAGGAGAATGGTACTAAAATAGAATGAAATGTTTGTGTGTAGTGGAGAATGTGCAAGGGAGTTCTGTGAAGTAAAGTAAGTTATAGCTAAAGCATGTGTAGGAACAGCTACCTGCCTTTTGTATGTGTACATTGCTTTATGGGAGCATGAGTTCTGGACCTTGATCTTGCTCCTAGTCCTCCCCTCTCTTTTTGATTGACTGTAGTGGATAATGTGCAAGGGAGTTCTGTGTAGTAAAGAAAGTTATAACTAAAGCATCTGCTTTAAGTTAATTTGGCACTAGGTGTAAATCCCCAATTTTAACTGATGCCAGTAATTTTGGAATTGGAGTAGTTTTATAACAGGAGCAAGGAAAAAGGACAGGGACAATAACATATAATTCAAGACTCTTGAAGGATGCAGCATTTAACTTCCAAACTTTAGAAAAAAACACTAGCATGCTGGTGGAGTATTTAATATTTTCATAGGTTTGTACATGGATTGGAGTTTGTGGTCACCAGCCACAGGTAGAGTTGTTTACTGCAAAAGGCTGTCAACGTGCAGCCCCCAAAGTGGCAAGATGACAATATACACTACAGGAATTTCATTTCACAATGGAGTATATTCTAGGGGCTAGAAACGTACTAGCAGATTGTTTGCCTAGATTACCTGTTGTGGAAGTTGGTAGTTACAAAGAAGATATTCAATTAATTAATGGACACATTTCTAAGGAAAGTATGGGAGTTAGCAGTGTTAAGCGATATCTTTTTTCAACAAATAGTAAGATATATTGCCTCAAGCTGGCTGAATAAAAGCAACCTGGTAGAAGACTTTGTGCGCTTTACTTTTGTGCAAGAACTATCAGTTCAAGATGGAGTGGTTCTGAGACAAGAACAGTTGATGATACCAGCATGTTTGTGAGCAAAGAATTTGGAGGTGGCACATGAAGGTGGACAAATCACAAAGAGTGGTGCAACAACCTATGAAGGAATTGTCTAGGCTGGAGTAGCATTAAACATTGCTGGTCCTATGTGCATTGGAGGAAGTCCCAAGTACTTAATATTTTTGATTGACCATTTTTTACATTAGCCTGAAATTAAAATGGTATAACATGTGACCTCTCGCAATGTATTAACAATCCTATTGGAGATGTTTGAAAAGTAATGTTAATGTTAATATGGAAAAAGTCAATGCTAATATGGAAAACAATACATTCATTTATGAGAATGAAATCACTCTCTTATTAATGAAATCGCCCGTTGTGAACTCCACATCAACTTGACTTGCAAATACGTAGTCAGGCAAGCTCTGAGACCTAGGCCCGGGGTTAATAATTGATAGGTCACAGGTGGGATGGCGCTTAGCTGGCAAACAAATGCACGAACAGGAAACCTTAGATCAATCCCACAGATAGGCACATCGATATTTCAATCGTCAAGGGAGATTGGTCGCAATAAAGCACACATGGCCAGAGGGGGTACGCACGCTTCTAAAACACCATAAAGCCAGATGTCACATGAGCTAAAAACATATAGCCAATCAGGACACAGCACATGCAGTGATCATGCGCTCCCCATGCCGGACATCTGGACACGTTACCCAATGGTCAAATTGTGCCCACGCAAGGTCGAGGCCCACCTACATTTACCATTATACAATTAATTTATGACTCCAAAGCCAGCAATCTACATTCCTCACCATATATAAATTACCGGAAACCTTTATCACCTATGATGAACTGTATAAAAGAAGGCCGCAGACCGATTTGAAATTGAGACAGTCCTCAGATCCTGTGTCTGTAACTGTACTCCAGGCTGCTATGTTTTATGAAACAAACAGTTTCTGTTTTGGCAAACACCTCTTGTCTCTTGTTTTTTCAAGGTATTTTGTGTTCAAGTAACATTTTGATGAACCAGCCAAGAGTTGATTGGTACCTCGAACCCGACTACAGCCAAAGGAAGGAGACGCTGCCCAGACACATTCACATTTGCGCAACAAGGAAGGTGGGCAGACACTGCAATTGATTGTAAGTTCTGCTGAATCCGTGGGGCAGAGGCCCGTTCTGAAGCAGCCATCACAGAGGGTAAGAGACTACATTAAAACCTAATTTAAAGCATTTGGCGTATGGTAAACTAGGGAGAAGCGTAAAAAGATAAACTGAGCGCCCAGTCACTGACAGAATCTGGCATATTACCTATTTTATATGTCCGAGCTGAGTAGTCATAAGGCGGCCTCTGAGGCAATCCCGCGGAAATCACCTTTTTTCGATAGTCGGCACGCTAGGTAAATATTTATTGTATAGCCCTTGATAATTCCCAGGATGCTGTATTTGTGATAAACCTAGCCTGATTGGCCGGAGTGTACCTCAATCTCATAGTTTTTAGTTCAACGGTTTCTAAGTGCTACAAGGTTTCTTAAGACCCGTACGCACAGATGTACGACCACTCTAAATTGCGACTCGCAATTTGCTCTCGATTGCGAGTCGCAAATTGCGAGTCACAATTTAGAATGGACAACAGTGTCAGAGACACTGTTAGCGATTCCCAATGGGGTCGCAAAATGCGAGCCTCATGAATATTAATGAGCCACTCGCAATTTGCGACCCCATTGGGAATGGCTGGCCCTCCCAGGGATGGTGGCCTGCTGGGCTCAGCAGACCTCCATGCCTGGGACTGCTTTTCAATAAAGCAGGTTTTTTTTTTTAAATGCAGTCCGTTTTCCTTAAAGGAAAACAGGATGCATTTAAAAAAAAAAATGAAACGTTTTCGTTTCATGTTTTACGGGCAGGTAGTGGTCCCTGCCTGCCCTTAAAAAATATTTTTGGAGCCAGTCACAAAGGGGAAGGGGTCCCCTGTGGACCCCTTCCCATTTGCGACTCCATTACCACCCTCTTGAAGAGGGTGGTAATTTAGGTCGCAAAATATTGGTACATGGCTTTGCGGTCGCTATTAGGAAGGGAACGCCCCTTTCTAATAGCGAGTCGCTAAACACTATTTTGCCAGTTGCAATTTATTTGCGAGTCGCAAAATAGTGTTTGTACATTGGCCACAGGTTTTTAGCATGCGCAAACGGGTTGTAAACTCGTTTGCACATGCTAAATACCGTCATACATCTGGCCCGTAGTATCTTAAATGAATGTAGGAGGTACTCCATTTTGACCCTGGGCGTCACAGGGTGGAATTCAGATATAGGGGAAAATTGGACCCAAGAAACCGGGCGTAACTTGTGTGTGGCCAAGAGGGGCCGGTGATTCCCAAGTTGCTACTCTTTTGGTGTCTACCACCTTTGTTTAGGAGCGGATAGAGGCAAACTATCCTGTTCACTTAGGAACGTGTTCCACGCTAGTCTTCTCTTGCTAGAGGATAAAATGTGTTGAAACATATCAACTTTAAAAGCGCCTTGAGCTAATATGTTTATCTTTGTCTAGATTGTATGTCTCTCGCAGGCCGACTGTTGTAAAGCGCTCCGATACCTTTGGGTCTGGCTAGCGCTATAGAAAACTCCTAAAATAAAATAAATAAATAAATACATATCCGTTTTTTTGACAAAGTAATTTTTTTGTTAAATTACTGTTGATTTGATGTAATGTGTAGGTGATATTGTGGTGCTGTTTATTAATTGCAAACTGTATTCGGTGACAAAACTGATATGCAGATATTGTTTCAACATTGCATTTTTCGCCTATGTTGCAATACTTCATATGCATTGTTTTCTTGTGTTTATTGAAATGATCGAATTGAATTGTTTGATCCATCTGTGAATAGTGCTGAGCTCATAGTACGTAAAATTGTACGAGTGCACCACGTACGTTTGTACCCACGACTGGAACAAACAAAAATTCCCAAAAGATTTGAGTCGTATTTTGTCTGCAAAACCACTAAAATTGTCATGGATTCCCTATTAAAACACATGGAAACCAGGTTTCCCACACAGGTAAAGAAACGTAATAAGTTGTGCTAAAAATGGCATGCGCACATGAAGGCACACACGAAGGCACACACATTTCCCTGGCCTAAGGAGGGAACATTTGACACTAACATGATTGAGCATACTAAAACACATATAAAACTAAATATACAGGTCAAAAGAGAGACTATAGAGAGGCATTACTAGAATTATAGGCCATCTTTAAAGAGGCACAGAGCGATAGTCCTACAATGCCGATAGCAAGCAAGGCGTCTGCGCCTCCCCCACCATATGCAGGAATGGAGGTGCTCACGCCAGCTCTCCCCGCATTAGGATATTTTAATCCACCAGTAGTAGGAGCCGGTGGGCCCCCCACGAAAGGACAGTTAGGCCCAAGCATGAAAAACCAAATGGCCAGTTAGCCCAGACACTTCCTTTGCAGCCCAAGTTCCTTGGACAAGTACTTAATAGTTTGACCCCCGTCTACCACATCCTTCACATAGGTGCTCAATAGCAAACAAAACACACACTCCCACTGGCTCAGGTGAACATACACGAGTGACAGGTAGATTTGCGGCGGTTTTCCATAGCGATTCAGTGAGTGGGGGTGAGAAAGGGAACTCCAGTCCCCCGGGGACTGATGATGTGGGAGGGGCTACAGATGTTGCCCATGTAGCCGAGGAGATGAGGGAGAGCGAGTTTGAAGGAGAAGCCTGGCCAAAAAGGGCAGCGTGTAGCTCAGAGCGAAGGAGACAAACCAGCCAGGGCAAGGACGAAAGGCGTGACCTGAGGTTAGAGAGAGAAAGAGCACGCAACCAGGAAGTACAGCTAGAACACAGGGCAGCATGCTCTTCATATGAGGGAAGTGGGGGTAGGTACAGGGCACGGATCTGGGAGGCAGACATAAACAAGTCTTTTAGCAGGGATCAGAGCCTCGCCGCTCGGTCGACAAAGGAGAGGGGCTGACCAGGAAATAAAAGACCAAGGCAGCCTAGTACGAACCTACCCGAGATGCTGGAAAAATAAGATGCCGCCTTTGCGTGCACACAAGGGAAGCAGCGACGAGGATGCCCGCTGCTCCACACGAAGCGCACGATAAAGATAAACTAACCCAGAGGGAGATAGTAGCAAGAGAGGAAGGTGAGATCTTTGCACATGCGTTTTGCTGCCTGTTAGATGATTGGACTGAGGAGAAAAACCAATATGACAATTCCTGGCCTATGGGAGGATCATTTGAGCTAGAGGACATGGCTATAGAGGAGGATTGCAAAAGATATGGAGGGGGAAATCCCAACTGGAACTTCCCCTACATGCAGCAATGCCTCGCAGAGTGGGAAAAAAGACAAAATAAAGGAAGAGAGATACCACTGCGAAATCCCTGAAGAGTAACTGGGCACGGGTGATCCTGGGACTGTAGCAGCGTTGGCACAGAAGGCTGCGGCACCGATGGGGGTACCGCCGTACAGGTTCAGAAAAGATGAAGTATGTAGCAGAAAGACCCGAGGAAGTAGTAGAGAAAACTCCCAGTGGCAGGACATGGTTGCAATTCCTCCTCGGCTCCCAGAAGTAGATACTCCACGGGGACAACACTAGTCGGTCCAACGTCCGGTGGATGGGGCACACACACACTCCTCACATGCCCCATACTATAAGTAACACGTCGATCCGAGGAGTAACACACCGTAACAGTGCTAGTAAATAACGTCCGCCTATTCAAAGATTTCGTGGACATGCAGGGGTTTTCGGGTACAATTATGAGGGTTCCCTTCACAAAACCCCTAAAGTTGGACGTGGGAGGCAGTCCCGTGAAGGGACATTGTTATATCATCCCTTGTCCCCAACCAATATCCTGGGACGAGACTTAATGGCCAAACTAAACATGACTATTAATTTCTCTGATGATGGGACGATGACCTGCTCCACCCCTGGGGTTTTGCCACTAAGACTCATGTCCTTAAACCGCCCCCACCGCACAGACGGACGGACGAGGGTGTCCCCCACTCACCTGACTGCCTTCACCAATGCAGTCCTCACGATTTTTGCTAACACACCAGAATTGTTGGGACAGATGTTGCAGCTGCCCAACGAATTCATATTCCTCCGGGAAGTAAACCATGACTTGGAAGCCCAAGAGGAAGTATTGTTTTGCTTGGAGTCAGTCAAAATACAGCCTGACTATGGGGTTTTGCTGGCCACTGACCCAGCAAACGTGATGTGGGCGTATATCATCTTTATTAAACCGGACTCAGTGTATGGGAGGCAACAGATGACCAGCTGTTCGGCGAGTGCCCAGGGGCCTCAGAAATTATTTTTGCAGATTTGATTAAGGTTAGGGTAGAGCTGCGAAATAAGGCCCACTGCCCATGGTGGTACTGACATGTCAGGAGCAAGACTTGGCAAAAATGCTGCTGCACCTGTGGGGGGAGGGTTTGTATGACGTGGGTTTCATTAATACCACCGAACCTGTGAAGATAACGTTGCGAAAAGGGGCCACTCTACCCAGAGTGCACCAATACCCACTCTCTAGGAAAGCCGACAAGGGTATAGCACCCACAATTCAGGCACAGATTGATCAGGGGGTCCTCCACATGGGAGTGTCCCCCTGTAATACACCAATCTTCCAGGTCAAAAAGAGTAAGGGGGACGTGTGACTGGTGCAGAACTTGTGCCCCTTCAATGATATCGTGGTCCCAGAATTCCCCGTAGTACCAGACCCAGACCCTCCATCATCTTAACTAATATACTGGTGTACAGAAGCAACCTTTCCGTAATAGACATCAAAAATGCGCTCTTTGCCATCTTGCTGCACCCCGACAGTCAGTACCTGACCGCATTTACATTTCGAGGGGTTCATCTGTTATTCCGGAGGTTGCAACAAGGGTATTGTGAGTCCTCAAGTATCTTCAATCGAATACTAAGGAGAGATCTCGCTAACTTCCAGTCGAGTAGCACTCTGATACATTTGATATGCAGCCCCTCTGAGGAAATATGTCGTCAGGACAGGATAGCTCTCCTCATTGCACTTGTCGAGAGGGGCTACAAAGTGGAGAAGGGGAAGATACAGTATGTGTAGCAGAAGGTTAACTATCTGGGCCTACTGATCTCAGCGGCATGTCACGGGTCACCCCAAAATGTGCAAACTCCATTAGGGCTATACCACCACCACAAACAAAAAGGAGCATGGAAAACTTTTTTAGGGCTTTGTAATTACATCCGGCAGTGGGTCTTTGACTACTGCATGCTTAATGCCCCCCTACTCGAGGCCATGAAAAATGTGAAAACTGGCAGTGAGAAACACGATACCTTCTATTAACTTAAAACAGATATAATGCGCTAGGGACATCTGACTATAATAAGGATCTCATCTTATTTAGCCACAGTGATGGGCGGGTCAGGTCAGCAGTCTTGACACAGAAGTATCCCTTCCGCACTACAGCAAACACTTAGACTCAGTCATGCAGGGTCACTTCCAATGTGAGCAAGCTCTGGCAGAACCAGCTTTTGCCGTCGACAAAAGCACCTCCATTGTAATGGGGGCATTGCTGACATTCTAAGCAGAAGATTCAGTGGTTGCAGTCATACAAAAGAGCAAGAGTACGCTGACTACGCATCGGGTTTCAGGATATGAACTGATGCTCTCCAGACCATCATAAAAAGTAGTATGGTGTCATCTAGTGAGCCCAGCAGCCTTCTTAGCCCATGAAGTTCAGGAGGAGGAGGAGTTTCCATGCTTGTGGAACATACACCCCTGATGGGATCAGCCAGGCAGAAGAGGATCCCATCCTAGACAATGAGGCACTGTTCGTTGATTTGTCCTCTGTGACAGACCAAGAGACAGGGGTGAGGCACACAGGGGCGGTGGTAGTAACGGCTCATAGCAATGTGCCTTCAAAAACACTGCAGGTCACTGCACAACTAACTCTCCTTCCACACCTCCAAGCACAAGTGGCAGAGTTAACAGTGTTAATTTGCAGAACAATGAAACAGCGAGCCAACGCACCGGTCGCACCTCCCTCCTTATCCCCCCAATGTAAGTCCAAGCATAAAATTTAGAGAGCAATGTTGCGTGCAAATCCACTGCACCCGCTGTTTCCAAGGAGCGATCTCAAGAGATCAGGAAAGTTCACCAAGTAAATGTGGAGTGCACAGCCCAATCAGAATTCCACAAAGAATTAGTTCATTCTTTTCATTAGGCATCCCAGGTAAACTTTAAAATTACTGAATGCTCTCACACCTCCTTCTTTTGCACGGTATATTGATATCTAATCTTATCCTTAATGGGCCTAGTGGTTGGACCTTTCCTGCTTTTCTTTACAATTGTGGTATGTTTATTTGTTTGCTAGAATCTAAAATATTATGGAATAAAGCATTTCTTGTTCGGGGCCTTATGTATTAAATACGCCCCATCAAGCAATATCTTCTAATCCTAATACTGCTCAACCAACATATATTGAAGGGTTGAAGCAATAAGTACCCATGAATAATTTCGAGATAGCTGATCTGCGTGTGGTGCTTTCATACTCTTCCCTCATTTGTCCTAATCCTTTCTGTCCCTGTATATACCTTGAAAAGGTCGATATTTTTTTAGTCTATTTTGTATGGTAGTTTTATTTGTTATGTCTATATGTTGTATTGTTTGTTTCTATTTATACATTTTATATTTTTACATACATTTGTATGTTTTTGCAGCCCTGATGAAGTCCACATGTAGTGGACGAAACGCATTGGCTGTTCTGTGCCATTTTGATGGAAATTAAAGTTTACCTGGGACGCCTAATGAAAAGAATGGACTAATTCTTTGTGGAATTCCAATTGGGCTGTGCACTCCACATTTACTTGGGTAACAGTGTTCATTGAAGCTCTCACCCAAAGCATGGGGAAGACAGTAACAATTTACTCTGACTCGGCCTATTTCACCACCACGGTGAATTCTACTATAGGGAGGTGGAAAAGGTGAGGCTTCCTGAAATCAGATGGTACACCCATCATGCACTGGGACCTCCTCGAGTTACTAATCAACGCATTGACCCTGCCTAAAAACGTGGCTGTGGTGAAATGCACCGCGCATGCCGGGGGCAAGGACTTTGTATAGCGGGGAAATGCACTAGCCGACCAGTTCGCAATGAAGGTCAGGGAGAAACACATACTTCCCTTACAACAGGCATTATATCTGAGAGAGTTGCAAGAAACGGCGTTCCGAGACGAGAAAGAGCGATGGGAAGCCAGGGGCTGCACGCAGACCACACACGACCTCATATATCGGCACAAACCCACAGGAAAACCAGTCATGCCTCAGAGCTTAGTCAACATAGCACTGCCCCAGTTGTACCTACCAGCACACACAGCAGAAGAAAACATGATAGCAGAACTTCAGACCGACTGGTTTATCCCCAAATTCACAGAGGTGGCAACAATGTACCTAAACGGATGCACCGTTTAACAATTGTATTCACCCACACTCAAGGTCATAGCATCGTCCATCCCCAGACCAACTGGGCCCTTTAAGACATTACACATTGACTTCATCAACATGATTGATCGATGTGCTAATTACAGATATCTTATTGTAGTCGTCTGCCCGTACTCTAGATGGATCGAAGCCGGCCTTTGTGTGCACTGTGATGCCAAGGCAACACTACGTTCGATAAAATCTGTACCCTGCTAGGAATAATGCATAAATTAGCATCAGCATACCACCCCCCAAAGCAACGGCATCGTAGAAAGGCTCAATGGCCTGTTAAAAAAAATAAGTAAAATTTGCACAAGCCTTAAAAAGAAGTGGCTCCACTGTCTGCCCCAAGCCTTATTTGCACTAAGGAACACACCTAGCATTGATCATCATCTCACACCACACCAGATCGCGACTGGTAGATTGATGGGAACGCCCATCCCAAAAACTAGGACCAGGTTAGGCTCCGAGGCTAACTCCCAGGCATTGGGAGACGAATTGCATGTATATCTCTCAGAACTAACCAAAACTGCTAGGTTATTATCCAAACAGGTCACCCACAGAACCTCCAAGGGCACCAGCACCATCTGCCATATCAAACACCCCAGCCCGGACAAGAAGTGTAAATTTGAAACTTTGTAAGGAAGTGGAAACAAGCCAAGTTTGAGGGGCCCTACCAGGTGGTCTTTTAACACCCACGGCCCACAAGGTGGAGGGAATAGGTGCGTGGGTCCAGCACTCCAACGTGCGGTTGAAACCTTCCACGACGAACCCTCCATGAACTAACACTGCAAACTTTTTCTTTGAACTGATGAGGAAAACCACAGCCACCGGAGGACCACAGACGCCTCCCTGGTGACCCATACCAAGTTCTGCAATGTGAAATTAAAAGTTAGGTATGAATGCATTGTTTTGTACCCTCTGTCTACTATGGGTGAAACCACACTTTTTCACTGCTGAGGAACTGCAGAGAAAAAAGGAGTCCATTCAAAAGTTACCACAGCGCTTGCATAGGGATCTCTCCCATGTCACCTACAATTACACTAAGCAGAACACCAGCATCTCACATGCACTGCACAGCGCCCTTTTGCACAACACATGGTACCAGCACATGACTGCAGTTGGCCCCCAAACATCAACCAGGTCATGTCACGTCTAGTCATTGATTCCGCATGAAGTAGACGCAGACAGACTTTACTTGTCCCAAGAGGTAGCCCTGGAGAAAGCAGAATGCCTCATTCTCTTATATCTATGCAGAATAAGGGCCAAGATCCAACTCAAGAAGGTAGTACCACACAGGATTGTAGTAAATTTGACCCAATATGAAACCAACCCAACGGCTTTATACATTCTGACCGAACCCACGGGTATCCAAACCGAGCTGGATAGGATGCATAGGAAGGGCCAAATCGGAGAAGATGTCAATGGCCCCGAGATTTCCTGGAGAAATGTTCTTGGAGGTAGCAAAACCCCCCACGCAATGGACAAATGCGTCTGTTCCAATGTCCATCTGTGGACTGAGAGCTGCTCTTAGTATAACTGGGGCAGTTTTCATAAACAACAAGTGGTCTCCTGATATGGAATTCCAACGTGGGGCCATCCAGCTCGGGGATGTGAGGAGAAATGGGCCACATGGGGGAGTGCTGAATGAAAGAATGACCACCGCATGTCAGGAAATCTGGGACACCGAGGTGAGTGGATATACTAGAAGGGAAGGGGCTACCCCTGACTGTATGGAAACTAACACTGTATTCTTTATGTTACAGGGGTAAAGGAATGCTTCCAATGGGCTCGAATGCTGACTGAGGAGCGATATTGGACATTCCAGAAATGCAATGGGGCATCTCCACCCTGATGGATTTCTATTGGCAATGCATCGACTTTGCCTATACTCAGCTCATCCCCGGATGGCGTAGACGATGTTCCCTGGTAGCCATACACTCCATGGCCCTGGTCATTCCCGGAGAAGAACTATCAGACTTGTACCAGCACCCGTTAAGGAAGAAGCATCTGACATCTGTTGAAATACCATCATTTTTGACAAATTTATTCATTCAGCATGTTTGCACTTCAGTATACTACTCTCAAAGCAATGGAGTTGCTGAAAGGTGAATTTGAGAATGTAAGGAAGGTATTCAAATGGCAGTGGCCAATGGAAAGATTTGCATTGAATCCATCAAGCAATTGTTGTGGAGTTATTGCACAGCTCCCAGGAATGTGCTTAGCTCTGACTCGTGGAGCGTTTTCAGTCAGCAGCGTCGGCAGTCCCGCGCTGCTTGTCCGGACAGTTGGTGTTACCTGCTGCCTCCTCCATTTTCAGTGCGACCCCGCCTGCCTGCCGAAGGAGATTGAAGGCAGTGCGGGGAACTGAAGCTGCGTTGCTTTTTTCTGGCAGATTGTGTTACGGGATGCATCTCCTGCTTCCCCGCGGAACCCACCTGACTGCCTGAGAAGGTCGAGGGCAGTGCGAGGTTTCCGCATATCAGCTTTACCAAGAACCTGCACCCACAACTGCGGCTCCTCTGAAATTAACAAGGGGCTATGTGCACGAAATAACCCCAGATAAGTGGGAACATAGATATTCGTTTTCTTTTGTTCTGTCCTGCATTTACCTGTGCTCACCAGATCTTCTTCCAGAACTTTGGTTATGGACTCTCCTGGAGGAGAGAATTGACTTATACTTGCTGAAAGTTAATTAGAAGTGTGCTTGGGCTAAGGATAATTTCTTCATTACTGCAAGGGGACTCAGTGGTATGCCTGTTTTCTAACACTGCGCGCTGCTTGTTGCATTCTGACACCGATCCTGACTCTGTGTTTTCGAGTTGACCGCTGGCTGGCTGGCTGGTTGCAGTGAGCGAGTGAGAGAGGAGGACGAGGACGCCGAATTGCCGCTTCGCTGCTCCCGTGGTTTTTCGCCGTTCCTGTTGCTCCTTGCCTCTGCTCTTCAAGATCTTCAATGAGAAAGGGCTACACTGGACGTATACCTGAGGGTAGGACCGGAGCCGGAGCGCAGCTATATCGCTGCTGCTCCGTGGGTGCTCCGAGAGTTCTCTTCAGGCTCTGTGTGTTTTGGTGCCCAGGTCTTCCCCTCGGCTTCGGTGCCCTCCTCCGCCCCCCCCCCCCCCCCATTTTTGCTGCCTGAGGCCGGATTTTTGTTAGGTGGCATAGAGGTGGTGTGAGCGGCCTCTGGCCTGTCTTTTTCCTGTGGTGAACTAGGGGCCCGAAGAGATGCCCAGTACTGGTGAATGTTGTTTGCTGTTGGCCCTCTGCTGTGGTTTGTTGCCCCACTTGAAGCTGTTGAGGAGGGTCTACTCATCACCGTATCATTCATAAAAAAGTAAGAGGTGAGAGGCTACTGGAAGCGTATAATGGAGTATATAAAAAGACTTCTGCGGCATTAGGTATTGGCAACTACTAGAGGTTCCGGCGGTAACTAACTAAGGGCAGGAAATAGCAATTAATACATAACATATTGCATGTTCATTTGTGGACGGTTCCCCCTTATATGCAGTCTACCGCAGTTACATCTTGATATTAAAAGGACTGGAAATAAGTCTACAACAAGTCTACAACAAATATATAAGAATAAGTCTACAATAAATATATCTGAGACTGGTTCCCTACGCAGAACATTTTTGTGCAGGTCTTAAATAAGAATGACGGCAAAAAAACTTAGGTCGGGACGATACCTGTGCAAAGACTAAATCAAATCCCTTACATAAAAAGGACATTTCAGGCATGCTGTCAAAAGAAAAAAGTCAAATATTCAGTCTATGGGAAAGGGGAAAGGAGAAAAATCTTCAAGTTGAAACAAATTGTCAGGCGGTTACTAGTAGCGCCTGCCTTATGTGTAATATTGAAGGGATAGTACCAGAACTACATCTCCCAGAAGGCCGTCCTTCTGGGAGGGACCACGCATGTTTTAAATGATGGCCAGCGCACGGAGCGTTGTGCGTAATTCTTTGATGTGATTCAGGACGTCTGATGCAGGGCGGCTGCTCTTCGCGCGGATTTCCTTCGCGTGCCTTTCGGTAGCGCACGCTGCCTTTTGGTGCAGTTCTATTCCGGAGCTGCGTTCCTGAGTGCCCTTGAGCCGGTCCCGCTCGGGACATTGATTACTGTCGGCGGTCTGCTCGGACGAGCAGTGGCTGAGGGTGTCCGCTTCCTGATCCGCGGCTGCGGAAGGAGTTTCTCTTCAGGGATCCTCGTCGGAGGACGGAGGGATCCTTTATACCAAGGGAGGAGGTCAAGTGAGTTTGCGACATTCCCCCGGAGTCAGGACATCTCTGGTAACACACGGCTAGGACTAGCGTGTGTTTTCAGTGGCTGGATTTCCTGATGATTTATTTTGACCTTGTATTGACAAGAGGGAGTTTGCTTTTCGTTTCTTGCCTTTGCGTTGTGCCTCGCTATATGCAGGAGATCAGAGGAACTGGATTTGGGAGTAACATTTCTTTGTTCACCTTGAAATTCCAACTGCTGCTTTTTTTTACCGAGACATTATCTATTATTCTTTTCTGTCACCTTTGTTTTGTTTTACCTCTTGATACATGGGAATGACAGAAAGGGTATGTATGTGGCTTAGTGTTCCTTATGGATCAAAGGACTGGAAGAGGAGATCGGTGTTGTAATTGTTGTGTTTCATTTTGAAGGTGGTTGTTCCTCCAGGGAGAGAGAAGGTATCTCACCGAGTAGAGGGGACACTCGTCACTGCTGTGGGAGTCTTATGCCAGGTATTGGTTTTTCGCTAGTGAGACTCTATGAGAGTAGCCAGTGTTATAGGAATGTATTAAATCGTGTATTTTTTTTGTTACAGGTATCCCTTTCCCTGCTGTTCCTACCCTAATTCCTATCCCCCACTTGATCGCCTCAATACTCTGTGTCTGCTTAGTCAGAGTTGGGGATATCGAGCGGTGGACCCCTTTGAGCATCGCCCAGATCCTGAGGAATACCCGTGATCGTGACAGAATTACGCACCCACGTATTACACTCCTCCCATTCACTAAGATGGCGTCCTTGGACGATGTGCTGCAAGCACTGGTAGCTGTACAACAGGAGTTGGTTACCTCTAGAGCAGAGACAGCGGCTCTTAGAGAGAGAGTGGATAGACAATCTAGGAACCCATTCGATGCCTCAGCGGCAACCCCCCAGAATCAGGTGACTGTACCTCCCCCCATTCCTTTGGCTAGCCCGGAGAGGTATTCCGGCGATCCTATGAAGATACAAACCTTCCTGACACAGATAACCTTACACTTCTCCTGCAAGCCGGCTTCCTTTCCTAATAACCTGTCAAGGGTGGCTTTTGCCATCTCGTATCTGATCGGAGACGCTGCCAGCTGGGCGGTGCCTCTGGTCAGGAATGATGATCCTTTGCTTTCTGACTGGACGGCCTTTCATAGGGAATTTGAGAGAGTGTTTGATCGTCGGGCTACCACGTTCAGCGCAGACAGAGGGCTATTAGAGCTTAGACAGGGAAAAAGAGACCTGATAACGTATATGACTGCGTTTAACCGTCTGGTAGCCGAAACCGCATGGCCGGAGGAGAAAAGGATGTCGCTCTACTACGAGGGACTAAGGGATGACATGAAGGACGTGCTTGCACAGATAGACCCCCAACCCGCTACGTGCACCGACTTAATCAACCTCACTTTAAGGCTAGACCATAGGTTAGCAGAAAGGGGAGGGGAGCGTAGTAGAGGAGAGAGGACTGCGGTTGGGTCGGAGTATGACAACCGACCAACATATACCCCAAAAGAACCAGGACCGGAGCCCATGGATGTGGGGACTGTCAGGCCTCCTCTATCCAAAACCGAGAAGGAGAACCGTAGAGCTCAAGGTCTCTGCATGTATTGTGGAAAGAAAGGCCACTATGTGAGGGACTGCCCACTGAAGCCCAAGAAAAGGAATACTTACTATTCCAGCAAGAAGGTGGCGGTCGTGGCGGTACGGTCCTCCGGTAATGTAGACGCTATTGTGGCAGTTGACCCTTTAGAGGAACGGCAAGAGAGGGAACTGAAACTGCCGTCGTTAGCGGTTGCGGGGGTGAAAAGCACCGAATCGCACATAGTGTTGTCCATGAGCCTTAGGACTGGACAACAAAGATACCAGGTGTGGACAATGATAGATTCCGGAGCCACAGGGAATTTTATTGACTGTGGGTTGGTTCAACGGTTGGGTCTACAAAGAGTACCTAGTGAGAAGCCGGAAAAGGTGTTGGCAGTGGACGGTACTCCATTGAAATCCGGCCCCATCACGGTACACACAGCAAGGGTGGAACTGGTTTTGGAGGGTGACCCTCAGGATCACGTAGAGATGTTAACACTGAACATCATTGAGGCCCCACAATACGAGGTCATATTGGGCATGCCATGGTTATGGCAACACAACACTACCATTGATTGGAGATTGAAGACCATAAGTTTTCACTCAGAGGAGTGTAGAGCACACTGCATGAGAAACTCCTGCCTTCACACCTTGGCTCTGGCACAGATATACCATGTTGCTACTGCAGCAGAGAAGGAGACGGAACTGCCTCCGGAGTATGCCCGATACAGGGAGGTTTTTAGTGAATCCAAAGCTGAGGTCTTGCCTCCACACCGCGACTACGACTGTCGCATAGACTTGGTTGCAGGAGCCACCCTTCCGTCATGCAGAGTCTATGCTTTGTCCGAACCCGAGACCAAATATTTGCGTGAGTATTTGGATCGCTTCGTAGAGTTAGGTTTCATTAGACCCTCTCGCTCACCAGCAGCCTCCCCTCTTTTCTTTACGGCGAAAGCTAATGGCGAGTTAAGAACCTGTATCGATTACCGCCTGTTGAACAAAAACACGGTGAGGAATCGGTACCCGCTCCCACTCATTCCCGTGTTGCTGGACCAAGTAAGGGAGGCCAGCATTTACACCAGGCTCGATCTAAGAGGGGCCTACCACTTAGTTCGGATACGCGAAGGGGATGAGTGGAAGACGGCTTTCAAAACACGTTATGGGTTGTTCGAATACTTGGTTATGCCGTTCGGGTTATGTATGCCCCGGCGGCATTCCAGTATTTCCTCAACGACGTGCTCAAGGAATACGTGGATCGATTTGTGATCGTATATATAGATGACATATTGATCTATTCATCCTCTCCAGACAAACATGTGAACCAGTGACACTGATACTCCAAAGGCTGCAAGAACATAGCTTGTTTTGTAAGCTCAATAAGTGTGAGTTTAGCGTGACAGAGGTTGAGTTCTTCGGTGTCATTTTGAGTCCACAGGGTTTCAGTATGGCTGAGAGGAAAGTAAAAGCGGTATGGGAATGACCGGTTCCCAAAAGTGTGAGAGACGTACAATGTTTTCTGGGTTTCACCAACTACTATCGGAGATTCATCTCTCACTTCTCTCAGTTGGCCTCCCCAGTGACCCATTTGTTAAGAAAAGGAACGCCTTTTCTTTGGACCGCTGAAGCCATGGAGGCGTTTAACCATCTGAAAAATGCTTTCTGTACAGCACCAATCCTGCGACATCCACACACCGACATTCCTTTTGTGGTAGAAGCCGACGCATCTGATGTAGCGGTCGGAGCGGTGTTGACTCAACGGGATAAGCATACAGGACAGCTGCATCCGGTGGCTTTTCTATCTCGGAAACTGAATGCAGCAGAATCCAACTATACGGTGGCAGAAAAAGAATTGTTGGCCATCAAGAAGGCCTTCCAGGAATGGAGACACTACTTGTGGGGGGCGCAACATCCGGTTACGGTGTACTCAGATCACAGAAACCTACAGTTCATGAAAACAGCCAGACACCTCTCACAAAGACAGATGCAGTGGATGTTGTTCTTCGCAGGATACGACTTCATAATCACGTTTCGCCCAGGGTCGGAAAACAAAAAGGCAGACTCGTTGTCTAGACAAGAAGAGGATACGAAGCCCCGACAAGAACTGACTGAGGCGATTGTTAGTCCTGAAAGAGTGCTATGTGTGGTAACCGTGGAACAATTCCTTGAACAAATCACCAAGCATCAATCCCAAGAACGGTGGCAGCGATGGGCAGAACAAAGTAATCATCGAACCCTCAAACACGGAGTACCGTTGCACAACAACAAGGTGTACCTGCCTACATGCGCACTCCGACTGAAGGCCTTCAACTGGTGTCATGACGCAGTACTTGCGGGCCATCCCGGACATACAAAAACCCTGCACTTAATCCAACGACATTTCTGGTGGGAGAGAATGGCTAAGGACGTCGTGCAATGGATATCGCAATGTGAGACGTACTCGCGCAAAAGGGGAACAAGCCAAGGTCAAGGGGAAACTGATACCGTTGCCCACACCCTCTCTGCCATGGCAAACGATCAGTATAGACTTCGTCCTAGGCTTACCCTGGGACCAGGGATGCAACGCAATCCTCGTTGTCATAGACAGTCTCACTAAAATGGGCCATTTTATTCCTTGCAAGAATCTCCCCACTGCAGGACAAACAGCTCAATTGCTACTGACACACGTGGTTCGCTTACATGGACTCCCAAGAGTCATCGTGTCAGACAGAGGACCCCAGGTCGTTGCTAGGTTCTGGAGCATGTGGTGCAAGGCTGTTCATGTGGAGGCGGCTCTGTCAACCAGCTTCCACCCCCAAACTGATGGGCAAACTGAGCGCCTGAATCAGACTCTAAAGAAATACCTGCGGTGCTATTCCACGGATGCAACTGAATCATGGGTGTCCTTACTATGGCTGGCCGAACTGTCGTATAACAACGCATGGCATAACTCCATAAAGGAAACCCCATTCAGGGCCAATGCGGGGTTTCATGCTACCACCCTGCCTTTGACTATACCGAGCGAGGTAATGAACCATCCTACGGTTATGGCTCATGTAAACATGCTCAAAAAATACACCGTAAGGTACAAGCTAATCTGGACTGCGCCAAACAGACCTACAAGAAATGGGAAGATTGTCATAGGCAAGAAGGGCCTACGTATCAGTCTGGGGATCGTGTGTGGCTCTCTACCAAGAACATCCATTTTCGGATGCGCAGCATATTCCATCCTCGGTTCATCGGCCCGTATACCATTCTCCGCAGAATCAATCCGGTGGCGTACAAACTGAAACTGCCAGCTTCTCTGAGGATCCACCCGGTGTTTCACTGTAGTCTACTGAAGCCAGCGAGGAACGCCAGATGGAGAGCGGTGCCTCCCGTGGTTAAGGATGGTCAGCTAGAGTACGAGGTGCGACGCATCTTGGACTCCAGATATCGGAGGGGTCGGCTGTGGTATCTTATCTCCTGGAAAGGGTATCCATCGGAAGACGACTCCTGGGAACCGTGCGCCAACGTGCACGTCCCTCGTGCTGTTCGGCTCTTCTATACTCGCAATCCCGGCAAGCCTGGGTCTAGGAGGCGCATGGGAGGAGGGCGTACTGTCAGGCGGTGACTATTAGTGCCTGCCTTATGTGTAATATTGAAGGGATAGCACCAGAACTAGATCTCCCAGAAGGCCGTCCTTCTGGGAGGGACCACGCATGTTTTAAATGACGGCCAACGCACGGAGCGTTGTGCGTAATTCTTTGATGTGATTCAGGACGTCTGATGCAGGGCGGCTGCTGTGCGCGCAGATTTCCTTCGCGTGCCTTTTGGTAGCGCACGCTGCCTTTTGGTGCAGTTCTATTCCGGAGCTGCGTCCTTGAGTGCCCTTGAGCCGGTCCCGCTCGGGACATTGATTACTGTCGGCGGTCTGCTCGGACGAGCAGTGGCTGAGGGTGTTCGCTTCCTGATCCGCGGCTGCGGAAGGAGTTTCTCTTCAGGGATCCTCGTCGGAGGACGGAGGGATCGTTTATACCAAGGGAGGAGGTCAAGTGAGTTTGCGACCTTCCCCCGGAGTCAGGACATCTCCGGTAACACACGGCTAGGACTAGCATGTGTTTTCAGTGGCTGGATTTCCTGATTATTTATTTTGACCTTGTATTGACAAGAGGGAGTTTGCTTTTCGTTTCTTGCCTTTGCGTTGTGCCTCGCTATACGCAGGAGATCAGAGGAACTGGATTTGGGAGTAACATTTCTTTGTTCACCTTGAAATTCCAACTGCTGCTTTTTTTACTGAGACATTATCTATTATTCTTTTCTGTCACCTTTGTTTTGTTTTACCTCTTGATACATGGGAATGACAGAAAGGGTATGTATGTGGCTTAGTGTTCCTTATGGATCAAAGGACTGGAAGAGGAGATCGGTGTTGTAATTGTTGTGTTTCATTTTGAAGGTGGTTGTTCCTCCAGGGAGAGAGAAGGTATCTCACCGAGTAGAGGGGACACTCTTCACTGCTGTGGGAGTCTTATGCCAGGTATTGGTTTTTCGCTAGTGAGACTCTATGAGAGTAGCCAGTGTTATAGGAATGTATTAAATCGTGTATTTTTTGTGTTACAGGTAACCCTTTCCCTGCAGTTCCTACCCTAATTCCTATCCCCCACTTGATCGCCTCAATACTCTGTGTCTGCTTAGTCAGAGTTGGGGATATCGAGAGGTGGACCCCTTTGAGCATCGCCCAGATCCTGAGGAGTACCCGTGATCGTGACACAAATACCTCGACCATTTGGAATGGGGGGGATAATGTGACCAGGAATGATGATATAATGGTTAATATTGTCACTAATGTGGTTGAGGCCGTTGAATCACATACTACTGAAAGTAAGCATGGAGGAGGAGAGCCCCTAGAATCCCAGAGGCATCCAGTATGGTGCTCTGAGGCCCTGATTGGCTCTCCAGTCCATTTGTTATCTTTAGGATCTACTTTACCATCTCCCAAGACGGCAAATGGAATTCCACACAGAACACCACACGTAAACATAGAAGAGCCTCTTGGTCCCTACTTAGTAGAGGATGCCCAAAATAAAAATTTTACTCTCCCCGATTTGGATTTAGAGCTTTGTAGGAGATATATTTCTCATGATACTAGCAAGATCATGGAGCTAGCAAATACCCCAGCAATAACAGCTCCTATAGGACTGAAATTATTCAGTAGTACCCCCTCTAATAAATCTAATTATTCTCTTCTGCAATAACACCTCTCTTTGACTCCTGATCTAAATATCAGTGATACCCAACCCAGTCAAACCCTAAGGAAGGATGTAATAGTCTCGGATTCACTAGTATCCTTAGAACAATTATTATCCTCTATCCTAAAGCTACTTGAAAAATTTGTAGGAGGCTCTGACTGTGTATTGGAAACTGTAACTCAAATATTAAAGGTATTGTTAAGAAGTAATCAGGAGAGGGAGACTAGTCCAAGTGTCGATACTGAACAAGTGGAAGCGGAAGTAAAGGCGGAAGAGGTTTTAGAGAATATACTTGGTGGTGCTAGTAGTCGATCCATCTGTACTGTTCATGATGGCAATCCCCAAAATGATAAGATAGTGAATAAAGTTGTGATGTTAGAGAAGACCCCTGAACCTATACCTGAATCCATACAAGTTATTTCTGATTCCGCTCAAGAAGTAAAAGGCTTGGGGGGCTCACCTAGAAGGACAGATCAGGAAGTATTTCCTATTTTTAAAACCCAGTTAAGTGGTGAGAAAGACAATGTTTTAGGAGTCTCGCACTTGGAAAAGAATGGGAGAAAGGAAAAGAATAGAGGAAAAAAGATGAAATCAACACGAAGATTTTCAAAAAAGAAGCAAAGGAGAATTTGTTTTAAAGAAAACATTGAGGTTTTATTTAGTACGGAGACTTCCTCTCAGCCCCTGCAAAATACACCACGAGATATAAAGTTGGAAAATTAAATTGATTTTGTGAATTCTCAGAATAAAGAATTAACAACAGAGTCGATGGTGGCCTATGAGGCCCCCCTCTCGAACATTCTGTACTCCAAAGGAGATTGTGCTAATACCTTAGTAGAGGAGCCTCCATTATCTACAACAGTGGAGCAATCGGGGCCTGTTAACCTTTTTCCATCAGTACTTAACCCCCTGGCTGTCCCTTTCCATGACTCCGTAAAAATGAGAGGTAAATTGGAGATAACTGGTGCTGAACCCTTCTGGGAAAATATGGATACACTAAGGTTAGATTTTATTCCTCTGTTTGATGCAGATTTAATATTAAATAGGACTTCATTACTTAAATGTCTCTCGGAGATTGAAAGTTTGAAACTTATACAAAGTAGTGATATAAATCTAGTTTCCATCTTAAATACAGAAGTTGGTTATAAGTCGAGGGTAAGGTTTAATTCCAAAATTATTGCAAATCTTATATTGCAATGGTCAGAAGGCCTTCAAAGCAGGGGGATTGATGTTATTCCACTCTTTGAGATACACCGAAATAGAGCCCTCGACAATAGGTCTTTGTCAACTCACTCACTTTTAGACAGTAGAGACTCTTTGCATGAAACAGAGGAATTAAACATTTGTATTAATAAAAATGGTAGACAAGTGAAACTTAAAGAATGCCCCCCCTTTCTTTTAAATGGAACTCTAAAGAAGAGAGTCCAAAATGGAATTGGTTACCTGGTGTACTATCGAGCAGATCTAACAGTAAACATCTACAACAGCCATCCTTCTAGCAATGAATTAAAAATGATATCCTGGAATGCTGCAGGAATAAAGAATAGTAGGGAGAAGTTACTATATCTAAGTACGTTAGATGCAAATGTGGTTTGTCTTCAGGAGACCTGGTGCACAGAGGAACTGATATGTAGGGATTATCTCATTTTAGATTGTAACGCAACCCCGTCCAGGAGGGGACATGCAAAGGGAGGGGTGGCTTGCCTACTGTCAAATAAGATAAAATGGAATTATGATTACTATAAAGATCCTAGTAATCTTTTTCTGGCAGTAATGTTGTATAATCTTGATAGTAATGTAAATTTCCCACCACTAATGTTGATAAATGCCTATATTCCGCCAGATGCCTCTTATGATGCTCTTAAAGGCGGTTTTTTCCTACATTAAAAAAGTTAATGATGTAGAACTTCCCCCTCATATAGTTTTGGTAGGAGATCTGAATTGTAAACTTTCTAACTCTACTTTGGATAGATTCCGAAATAAAGAAAAAGAAGAATCCATGCAGATTCCATAAGCTCTCTTTCCACAAAATATAAGAACCAATAAGAGAGGGAAAATGTTTGCTGGTGAATTAATGAAGGTTGATGGCATTATAGTAAATGGGAGATTTCCATCAGATACACTGGTAACTTTTAATTGTAAAACCTATAGTGGAGAGTCAATGTTAGACTATGTGGTGGTGGGAAGTTCCTCCTTTTTCTTATTAAAAGACCTAACGGTCTCTAACTCTTTCTGTAGTGACCATAAGTTACTAACTCTTTCTATAAATTTAAATTTGTTCACGTATGATCCGTGGGCATTAGATGGTGAATCTGTTAGTTTTGCTAAGAAAACAGGGAGATGTCATTGGGATAACAAGGCCATCTTAGGCCTTGATAGTATCCTAGAGATCACCTTAGAGAAATTGCCTAGTTGGACTGGAACAGAAATTGCAAGTTTTAACACATTCATGAATCAAGCGGTAGAAATTGCAAAGAAGGTGAACCAAAGGAAAAGTTTTAAAGTAGTCTCCCGATTCCTCCTGCCGTTAAATCTTGAAATAAATAAACTAGTTAGGGAACAGTACTTGAATTACTCCTCGGAAAGATACTATAGAATATTATTATTAAAAAGAAGGAGGACTCGGGTAAAGGTTAGGTTAAGAAAAGAAAGGGAAGATAACCTTTGGATTAAACTGAGAGAAGCAGCCTCTAAAGGCCAGGTAAGAATCTTTTGGTCTCTTATCGGGGAGGGATGTGGAGCTAGATCTCGATCACTCCCTGTGGCCATTGAAGAACATAAATGGGTTAGCTTTATTCGGGATTTATATGCAGATAATGCGACGGCAATTAAGTACATCACACCAAAGGAAGACCCCTCTTCGTATGGATCGCCTTCTGAAAAAGAAATAGAAATGGCGATCAGGGGGATGCGTTCCTCAGCCGCAATGGGCCCCGATGAATTACCAATCACAGTACTAAAACAAAATAGTATACTGTGGAGTAAAATTCTTTACCCGGTGTTTAAGTGTTGTTATGAAAACAAAATGGTTCCCCCCTCTTGGAAGGGGAGTATAATAGTCCCTGTGTTCAAGTAAGGAGATCGAGATCTTCCTCACAACTATCGTCAGATTGCACTTCTTGATGCAGTGGGTAAAGTTTTTGCTAAATGCCTTTTGACCCAAATTAGTGATTAGGTGGATGCGGTTAAAATTTTACCGCTGGAGCAAACTGGGTTTAGGACAAAGCATGGAACAATTGATAACCTAACTGCGCTACAGGTAATAAATGAAAAATATGTTAAAATCAGAGGAGGAAGGGTATATACAGCCTTTATAGATTTCTCCACAGCATTTGACAAAGTAGATCGTCTCCTGCTGTGGAGAAAACTCTCAAATTTGGGTATGCCGGCCACCCTTTTGGAGTTAGTTCGTGCTCTCCATACGGATACTTGGTGCAAAGTCCTAATGGGAGGAGAAAGAGGTCTCTCACAAGCCATCACTACTGCAAATGGCCTAAAACAAGGATGTTTATTGGCTCCCTTGCTTTTCTCCCTATATATTTTCGATCTCCCTCACAATTTGGCTCAAAGTGAGGGCATTGCCCCATTACTGGGGGGAAAATCGATTGTGTGTCTACTTTACGCAGACGACATAATAATATTGGATTTAACGCCTAGGGGATTAAATAGTCGTCTGCAGGCACTTCATAAATTTGCAGAGGCTCACTATTTAAAGATTAATATATCTAAAAGTAAAATCATGTGTGTGCACGGAAGAAAGAAGCTGCAGTACGGGAATTTCGTATGGTCTGTGGGTGGCCAAAAATTGGAACTTGTAAAATCTTACACTTTTTTGGGAAAAATAGTGTGTGGCAACCTAAGTGACAAAGCCCATATAGAAAATAACATCTCTAAAGCTAATACGGAGGGGAAAAGCTTGGGCTCCCTTTACAAATCTACTGGAAAAAGACATTTTGCACTTCTATTGGAGGTGTTTCGTGCAAAAATCCCTGCTTCGCTGTTGTATGGTATTGAATTGCTCAATGTAGAGAAATGGGGTTTCTTAAATACAACGGAAGGCCGAATTTTAAGGAGCCTAGCCTCAGTTAACTCTGCTTGTCCTGTGGCTGCCTTCAGGTTAGAATTTGGGTTAAGAAGTAGTTGGGTACAGGGTCTTGCGGGGATAGTGCGTTGGGTTGTAAGCCTGGTAAAGGGTGATCCTGGTACATTAAGATTTTTAATTCAGAAAGAAATATTAGAACGTTTAAAAGAACAGTCATTAATTTTTAGAAATTTTAGGACTGCGGTTGATTTGCTGCAATTGAATGAGTCTCTGCTCTTCACCCTATCGTCGTATCAATTAAGGGCCACCTTGAAACAGGCCACCTGGGAATTAAGTTTCACAAGGGATAGGGAAGCTTGCATTTCAAAGAGGGTATCCATCCGGCCATTGACTCCTGTGTGATAAATAAAGTACAGGCCTATATTTCCTGGAACCTGCCCCATGGAGTGCGCCGCTTTTGGCTATTATTAAGGCAGGGTATGCTCCCTTTAAATCCTGTACTGTTTAAATGGTATGGTTCTTCCCCGATCTGTAATTTGTGTAATAATGCCATTCAGCATGTTAATCATGTGTTATTTGTTTGCCCCGCTTTATTTTTGTGTCGGCGTAAATGGATGAGACCAATTTGTTTACAATTATCCATTCTCTCGGCCTCTGCACTAATTGATTCTATTTATGAGCCGCCAAATGAAATGTTCTGTCATAGGACTTTTAACTTTTTTAAGTGTTTTTTAAATTTGTATTAAGGGTCATTAGATGAAGGGAGCAATTGTTAATTCCGGATTTTTAACCCGTCGTTATATAGCACTAAGGGCATAAAGGATATTTTTAATTATTTTTTATTGTATAAAATATTACAATGTTTTATATTTGGAGATTTTTACTGCCGGATTTCGCTTAGGATTTGTAGATACTATGTTGGATAAACTTTTTTTATATGTTGTTGGTTTTTCAGTTTATGTGGATCTCTATAGAGTTCCAAGATCATAAAAATAAATAAATAAACTCCCAGCAATGTGGGAGACAGTTTTCATTTGAGAAGATGAGAGGAAGGGTAGCAACATAAAACCTTGGATGGTGGAGTTATTAAATGGACAAGATAGTGTTAACGAATATATTCAAGACAAGGTTGGTATTTGTTTAGGAAGGAGTAGGGTCAGGGTTACGTGTCAAAAGAGATATAAGAGGAAGGGTGCAGTAAAGTTTCATATAGGAGATTTGGTCAGAGTTAAGAAGGGCAGAAGTGCTATTTCAGGGGGTTTTTTCTGATCCATTGACGGCGATTAGCTTGGCAGTCAGACAGTGAAGGTTTCTGATGGTAATGTATGGATTATGTGTAAAGCTGTGAAAGTTCCCAAAGTTGCTTTCTGGGGTAGCGATGGTGGTGTTGCCAATGGTGGTTATGATAGCAAGTTTGAAGTGAGTGAGAGGGCAGAAGGAAGGTGTCTTTCCATGTGCCTTGTTAGGTGAAAAGATTTTGTAAGGTTAAGCTTTGAAACCTCAGCCACGCAATCTCCTTTGGAATATGATTGTCCTACCTGTGTCACCACCCTCTTCATGTTACCTATGTGGGTGTAGGCTCTGTGTCAACCTTTCAGTTGAGCAACTAAATTGTTATTTGTATATGCCACAACTTAACATGTACATAATTCTGATCTCAGCTTTTTTCCTATTGAATTGTTTTGTTTATTATGAATATTTGCATATTTATATTTACAGAGGGAAATGTGTAGCGTCCTGGTCGAGAGTGTTCTCTGCCAACTCAAGGATTCCATTCTGTGGCAGTTTCTGCAGGTCCTCTCTCTTGGAAGGAGCTATTATCCTGTGTTGAATACTAAATCTATATTTTCATTTTTTAGATGTTGGAAGCAGTGATTAGCGACACTTGGCAAACCATAACAGCACACGAATGAAACACCACATAATTTAATAAGGTGTATGGGTGCAGAGTCCACCAAGTGGTGATTTGTGTGACCAGTTAGGCTGGTAAATACAGAGAAACACTTGACTTGTGGAAAGGTGAGTAAACTCTCCCCTTTTGTTTTATTTATGATGTGATTAATGAAGTTAGTTCAGAAATTACATCACACAATTTGTTACTAGCACCATTAGTGACTGCTTGAATGCCCTTAATTTGAGCCGGTGGTTTCCGGTGCTCAGCACCTGCACTTAATTGGTTTCCGGTGCTTGGCAAGGCACTTAATTGTCAACACCACTTAGCACAGTCTGCCACATGGTGGCGCTGCTCATCTAATTTAGAAATGGGCAGAACAACGGTTGCTTATGACTACAATATACATTCAAAAATACTAATACCTGCCTCCCCAGCCCTTCCTTCAGCTTTGAGGACCTGGAATAATCTGAACTGTTGCACGTGCAGGCAAGAGTGATGGTTAGTAGTTGTTTTGGCAGTGATGACAGGGGCATGGGTGGTGCAAGCTGCAGTGGCCTCCTGGTCAGGGCACTGGCACTTATTATTTTACAAATTGAGCACTGGTCCCATCCCTTATGTTTGGCATTAGACGGTGTGGCCAGTTCTTGCCATGGATAGACTATCTTTTAGTCTCCTCGATTTATGTAGTAGCTTCGGTCTGTATGTGCCAGATTCACACCTAGCAATAATTTGTGATCTAGGAGCTTCCTCGCTGTTGTAATTTTCAAAGTCAGTGCTGTACTCGGCCCTTCTGTCTCGTCACAAAGGCATTAATTGTCTTACATTGTATTTACATGGTGGAGTGGAAAAGGTACCTTTCCTAATCAAAAATTCATTCTGGGGGAATGAGGTCATCATTTCTCTTAGACCACCTTATGAGATTGGCAAAATCCACAAATTGATCAATTATATCACGTGTGTCAGGCGAACACAATGCATCCGACGGCACATAAGAAAGACTCTTTTCATCCTAAAGCCCCTATATAAATGTCAAAGTCCTAAACCCATGGGCACCATCTGGCGCCCAAATTGTTTGTGTCAACCAGGTCGAAAAGATTCATAAAAGGTCATGAAAATGTAATTCAAGCAAGTGCCCATTAATATGTTCAGGTTGGAAAAAAACAGTTTTTGAAATCTAACTAACCCCAAATAAATATGTAACATAACAATATGCAACACGTAGTGTGTAATATGGGTCTGTAATGCCTCGAATTCTGGTGACATTTACAAACCTTTGGCCTCATAGATTATGATGTCACCAGAACCCTTCAGTGGCACTCCTGGACCATATTACAGGGTTAAGGGGAAGACAAAAATAAAGTATTAAGAAACATAGAAATGTATTTTAAAAATATCAACTTTGGGCATTTTATATGTACTACTTAACAAGTGAACAACAGTGAAAATCGCCTGTTCTGTTGAGCAATTTGTCCTCCAGTGCACTGCTTACAATCACACACACGAAAATGACATTGCTTATATCACTGATGACATCACGTATTGCCTCACCGTTAATGTCAGTGGTGACTTCACTATGGACTGCCAAGGTAATGTAACTTTTGAGAACTCTAACATAACTCTCTTTAACCAAGTTTTTGTCATTGAATTTTTGATGTTTTGTAGAGATGAACATTATTGCCTAGACAAAGCAAAGCATGAGATTTGGTCAAGCATATCGGTGGCTGAGGGCACTGCCCGTGCCAAGCATCTGTAGATACAGCTCGTAAAGTTGGTCAGATTGTCCGGGCTCTAATTCCCTTCTCTGTGGAGACGACGCTGGACCGAAGGCCAACTTTTACTTTGCGCAGGATTATTTTTATTCTTTAATATATTTTTCATCATTTCAGGCAGTGAAGCTTGTAGTGAGCAACTCTTTACATTTTAACTGTATAGACCTGCATCACCTTTGGGGGTGCTATTCAGTTTTTCCCAGTAGATTTTTGGCTAAACCCAAGACAAAACAGCTCCCTTCTGAAATTGAGATGTTATAGTAAAAATAAAAACATACAGCTTCTGGTGTCTGTCGTAATGGTCAGAGTCTGTTCTGAGCGGAATCTGACATGTAGCCTAGTATCGAATTACATCGCCTTATGCTATGTTATATATACTATCCATATAAGTATAGTGTACTTATAATGATTGAGGTCCAGGTGCCCTTTTTACGTCTTTAGATCTGCTGAGAATATCAATCAATCAATCAGAATTTGTAGAGCGCGGCTGCTTCACCCGTGAGGGTCGGGAGGCGCTGTCGGATCATGCTGCCTGTTCTCCTGTTGGTTGAACATCCAGGTCTTGAGGTCCTTCCTGAATTGCTTGAGCACTGGTGATGCTCTGAGGTGCAGGGCCTGGGAGTTCCAGGTCCAAGTCAGATTGCACTGTTAATTCCACAATGACTTCGGGTCCACAAAGACACCAGTTGCACATCAGTGAATCGGTTCTTGCTCATATTTTTGGGTCGAAGGATGGCATTCCCTCTTATCAGGCAATTGACTGTAGAAATGTTGCTCATATGTTCTTGCAAGACATCTCGCACATTTTCCCTACTCCCTTTTCTTTAAAATACATGTTTTTTATTGATTTAGCATTTAATCGCAAAATAATTTACAATTAGATCCCACATAGTCAAATCACAACACCCCCAGACTGTTACACAGTTCAATTACTGCTTTATATATTAATTTCACCACAGTACTTTGATGGAGCAGGGTAAATGTAAAAATTTTAACCTCCTAATATTTTCGTACAATATTAATAAACATGTTCGTTTAAGTAAATAACCAACAATGTATGTAAAGGGTTAATGGTAACACGCAATTCAGTGTGCAAATTAATTGACTTATAATTGTTTACGTTTCTAACATAGCATAATATTTGCGTACTAAAATAATAATAAATGCATGATTTGTGCTTTAAACTAAAACGTGTGGTTGCAAAATAAAGCGATGGTAAGTAAGGGACAGCTTTATATGTTGCTTCTGCTAGGTAATACCTAATTGGGGTACGTAGAAAGACGGGAGGGAAACGAAAGGGTTTATATTTCTTTGTTTTAATAACATTTTGTTCATCTTTGAAAATAGTGCGCTTAGGCCTGCCGAGCAGCAATATAAAATGGCCGCGAGTTACTAGAGTGCGCATGAGCGGATGAGACCATGTGATAGAGGAGAGAGGCTGTGGAAAAGGGATGATCACGTGCTGATGCCGAGAGGCTAAGATGAAAGTATGGTCAAGGCTGCTGTGACCCTTCTGAGCAGATGTGTGCCAAGATGATCAGCAAGAAGCGTGAGAAGCCTGGTTGAATCAATAGACGGAACTGTATTACACAAAATGTAACAGAAAAAGATACAATTTGGACTGATCGAAACGGATGAGCAAGTGCATGAACTGTGGGAAACGATGCTTGCATGGACATTCCACACGGAACTGGTTAAGACCAGGAAGTTTGATTAAAATATATATGGACCTGAGTTTTTGACCAATGAGAATGAATCGCGCCATGTAAGAAGAAACATTTTATGCTGTAAGCTAGAATTAGGGTATAAGAAGACCTACTCTTGGTGGGAGGGTTAGAATGCTGAGTAGAATGCTGCGGGATGCTGCGGGAGATGCTGAAGAAGTATATGCTGTAGATGGGAGAGTTTGCGGTTGCTGATGCTGACGAGCTGATGCTGCTGCTGTTATTTTCCTTTTCCAGTTGAGTATAAAGATGCTGCTTTAGGAGAACTTTTACTTGATAGATTTTTATTAGAATTATTAGGATTTCCCAGAGAGATAGATAGGTTGATCTATAGAGTTCTTAGAATGATAACTTCGTTTTTCCGTCTAATAAAAGTGCCATGCAATTTCAAACTATTCTTATATTGATGATAAATGCAATGATCTGAATAATAAGATTAATCTAAATTTCATGCATTCAAAACTTTATATAAACTTTATTATTCTTTAAACAAATGACTCAGTGATTTTCTTTAGCATAATCATTAATAATGAAATGGTAAAAGAGTTCATTGTGATTGAGCTGGTCTTAATCACCATCAACTGATTCCTACTAGTTGGTCCATCGACCAATGAGCGGAATACCGTAAAAGCAAATGAGAAATACTATGTCATTATAAAAGAGGTATCCCGTCTCCTTCCAGCGAATCGTTTTTCTCCTAGGTTTCATGACGGAGGAAATCCAGGGAACAAATGAGTAAGTGAATGTATATGCGGTGTTATGGGCCCCACCGTCATATGGATATAGTGTGTGTGTTAGAGAAATAATTGCACCTGGATGACCAAAGCATAATAGGAGAAATTATTTTTATTGTTAGCGCTGGATCAGATTTCTTGGTAGCAGAGTTATGGTTACTATAGATTAGTTTGGTGATTATTGATTTATGATTATAGATTATTGATAAGTTTATGTCTAACACTTTTTGTTGAGTCGCGTTATGTTATATGTAAGTTTTCACGCTTCCGGGAAGTAGGAAGTGGAACACGTGTGGCAAGAGAAGTCGCATGGAATTTTACACTGTCTGAGTTCATTTTTGGTAATAACACAGGTTGTGTTATATTAGGGACATTTTGCGTATAAAAGGTGTGTAAGTGAAATAGTGATCGGTTTTCTTGTGAAACTCTGGCCTTAATTCTCAGGAGCAGTATAGTCTCCACATGTGTTTTATCCCCAGAGAAACGGGTTTACTGATTGCTTGAAAGAAGGGTAAGGTAGAGGGAAGTGCTACTTTATCGATGAAACTGAAAGTTCTCTGGTAGGGTAGAGGTAAGCGCTGCCTACTGGAAAATACAGAATTCTTGTGTGAATGGTCGAAGCTATCTTTTCGGTTTAGCGAATCAGACAATGGAAATGTGGATAAAATGTTGTAACTAACAAGAATTGTTGAAAAAGAAAATTGCCGATAAATTTTATAAAGGAGGGGTCAAGAGCAAAGTGACGTAGACAAAAGCCGCGCTGGGATTGGTCAGTGCGCTAGTCACATGAGAACAGGAGCAGGACTGACGTAGACAAAAGCCGCGCTGGGATTGGACAGTGCGCCGTAGACAGAAATCGCTGTGATTGGAGTGTTGGTGTGAGTCGCGCTAGTATTGGTTGAAATAACGCATAAGGAACAGTGGTGAATTGCGGATTGTTTAAGGAGAAAAAGGTTGTGAATCATGTCGTACTATGAGTATGGAAAAGAGAAAACGTCTTGGATGTCGAAAGTTAAGAACTTCTTTAAGAAGGACAAAAAGGTAGTGACTAGAGAGGGACAAATAATTCCTCCGCCGAAATCACCAGCTTCACATATGCTGCTGAAATATGGATATCATACATGCATATGGTTAGAAAATTGGACAAAATACACCAAGAACGATGGAGCATTGGCTTTCCCTGAGAATGGTTCATTTAATGTAGCTGTATTACGGAATTTGAGAGAAAAGATGGTAATGTTAGAACCTAGACCTAGACCGACACAGTTTGAAGCTTTAACGGAATGGGAAGATGAGATGTATGAGCGAGAGAGATCCAGAGGATTAAAGAATCATGAGTTTATGCCTGGAAGGTTGTGGGGAATAAATCATGAGGACAGAGTAAAGCGTTGGAGATACGCTAACATGGCAGGAGGTTTGTTTCCAGCTTTTGCGGTTGAGGAAGAAGCAAAGAGAAAGTGTACTGAGAAAAAGAAGCATGTAGTGGTAGAAAAGTATGTGTATGGTGGTAGTGAAACAGATGACGAATTGCTGGAAGATATTTTAAACAGAAACCCACCTCCATACCAACAGACTTCTGTGGTGGTGACACCTAATGCACCGCCAATGGAAACTGGGAGGAATAAAAACCCGAACGAAGAAATGAAATAAATAGGTCACAAGAAACATTTAAAATTTCACAAAATGAAGAGACAGAAAGCGACAATGCAATTGAATTAGCAAAAACGACAAAAGAATTGACTGAGAAAATAAGAGAATTGACAAAGAATATGGAAGCTGTAACTGTACCAGTAACGATAGGTCCAGTAATGCCAATTTTTGAGAATCAGAAAATAAATGAACATTCTTTGGTGATTCCCATGAATTCACATTTGCAAAGAAAAAGAGAAGGGATGGAACTGAATAATGAAGGTGCACACAATTTGGCTAGTACGTGTAGACCAAGTCCACCTACAAATTTGACGATAAATGAGAGTGAGATTAGGAGAATGCCTATGGTGACAGAGTCCGCATCAGGAACACCAGAAAGAAGCAGTGATTGGATAGAATTAAATAGTACGCCTGTAGGTCCGACTCCAGAAGAGTTAAATGAATGGATGAAAGCGCTAAAAGCAAAAGAACCAGAGGAAAAACCATTAGATGTAATTAGATTGAAAATAGACATGGAAGAATTGATTTTGGGAACAATTGGAACAGAAAAACTAAAAAATTATCAGGATGACGAGATTATGTTTTTGTGCAAGAGTCTTACTTGGAGAGCTAGAAATTTACATGACAAATTGGAAGAGATTGCAGGTGAACTAGGAGTAGAATTTGTGAAAGTGAGGACGTTGCAGAAACCGTACAGAGTAGATTTTTGTGAGAAAGGCATAGAGAATTTGAACACATCAGGAAGACTGACCCAAATAAAAGAGCTGATTGTTTTATTGAGAAAATGGGGTGATGTGGATAGATGGAGAAATAGATGGACAAAGAGGAATGAGAAAACAACAGATAAAGCATCTTTGGCTTTTGCAGTGACAGATAGGGAACCAGTTGCTAGGGAATACCCGATGAGAGAAACACCAGGTGGTAGTTATGTGCATGTTCCGTGGACCAGACAGGATATACTGTCATTTACAAATGACTTCCCAAAATTGAGAGAGAAACCAGTAGAATGGTACAGACAAGTGGAGAGATTTGTTTAAGGTGTCAAAAATGCTGTGGATAGATCTAGATGGATTGTTTGATATAGTAGTGATAGCTGATTTGTGGACAGAATGTAAGATTACAATTGATTGGCCAACTGTAGAATATCCAAGGGATGCCAAAACAGGAGCGCCAGGTCCAGAAGTGATGAGGAAGTATGATCAAGTAGTTACCTTTTGAAGAATAAAATTCCACCAAAAGAAACAGATTGGGTAAAAATAGACAGAACAACACAGGAAAGCAAAGAATCAGTGCACACGTACTATGAGAGATTGTTGTTGGTTTTCAAGCAGTATAGTGGTTATGAGACACTAAGTGAGAAGGACATGAGTCATTTTGTATATAGGTTTGTGTATGGATTAACACCAGAGATAAGTGAAAGGATTAAGCAGCACTTGATAGGATGGCAGAATAGCACAGTGGATGAAGTTTTGAGATATGCTAAGTATTGCAGTGATGAAATTGAGAGTAAACAGCGTAAATTGAAAGAAAAAGCCATGTGGGCACAGGTAAAAGTTGCAGAGAAGCAAGAAGCTCAATTGAATAATACTAGCAGTGAAACAGGACAGTTTAAATCCCGACCTAATATAGGTAAAGGAAAAGGACAAATGAGCATAGATGAGGCAAAGAAAAAGTGGCCACGCCACAACTGCGGAAAGCTAGGACATTGGAGAAACGAGTGTAAATTTCCTCCAAAACCTAATGTGGAAAATCAATCATTAAATTCACAGGTGCAGAGTGAGGTAGTTACTCAACAAGGTCAGGTGCCACAACCACCACTTCCCAAGAGTGCTAACCAACAGAAATACAGTGCAGAAACAGGATTCTACGGAGGAGAACAGGTAAAACAGTTGTCACGTGCAGCTGAAATTTCACAATATTGGTTACGACAGAATGAGAATGAGTCGGATGAAAGTTCATGACGGTGTCTAAGAGAGAGGGAAGAGTGCGTGCTTGGCGCAACTCTAGAGGTAGATCAGTCAGGTCCATTTGTGGATGGAGAAGTGAATGGTGCAAATGTAACATTCCTTGTTGACACTGGAGCTACCCGTTCTACTGTTAGGTCAGTGGAAATTCCAAATCTTCCTCTCTCAGGTGAACATATCCAAGTGGTTGGAGTTTCCAATCAGCAAATTGAAACGCCTCTTACTAGATTAGTAAAGGTAAGAATTGGTCATTTAGTGAAATGCACCGATTTGTGGTGTGTGATTGTAGTCCCGTGAACCTTTTAGTACGCGATTTATTGTGCAAAATGAACTGCACAATTTATTGTACTCAGACGGAATTGCATTTCAGACCCCAGATGAGGATGTGCTGTATAAAATGACAATGGTAAATTTAGAACCAGAAGTAAATGGTTTGTTTCCTGTATTTGATGCAGAGAAAATCCCAAATGAGTTGAAAAGGACAGTGAAAGAAGAAGTGTGGGACTTGACAGGAGAAGATGTAGGATTAATGAAAGGAGTAGATCCCGTAAAAATTACAGTAAAAGAAGGAACGAGTTACCCAAATACGCCCCAGTATAAATTAACTCCAGAAATAATTGAAGGAATAACGCCAGTAATAAATAAAATGATTGAACAAGGGATTCTAAAAGAAATCATGAGCAGTCCATGTAATTCGCCAATAATGGGACTGAAAAAGCCAAACGGAACATATAGAATCGTACAGGATTTAAGAAAGGTAAACAAAATTGTTGTCCCTTGTTGCCCAATAGTACCGAACCCTGCTGTGATTCTATACCAGATTCCACGCGAAGCAGAATGGTACACAGTGATTGATTTATGTCATGCATTTTTCTCTATTCCATTGCATCCAGATAGCCAGCCAATATTTGCGTTTAGGTTTGGAGAGCGTATTTTGGCATGGTGCCGAATTCCTCAAGGGTACACAGAAAGTCCCTCAATCTTTAATCAGATCCTAAAAAAATCATTGGAAGATTTAAGAATGCCAGAAAAGTCAGTAATGGTTCAGTATATTGATGACCTACTGGTGGCATCAAAAACAAAAGAAGCATGTGTCAATGATACAATTGCTTTGCTGAATCATTTAGCAAAAAGAGGACATAAAGTGTCCCCTTCAAAATTGCAGTTTTGTCAACAAGAAGTCCAGTATTTAGGGCATAAAATTGAGAAAGGAGTGCGAAAGGTAACGACAGAAAGAATAAAAATGATTCAAGGAATGAGAGCTCCAATGACACAAAGAGAGGTAAGAATGTTTTTGGGAATGGTTGGATATTGTCGACAATGGATAAGCGGTTTTTCACTAATTGCTAAACCATTGCAGAAACTGACAAAAAGGATGTTAAAGATCCTTTTGAAATGAATGATGAAGAAATGAAAGCATTCAGAGAGCTGAAAAAGAAATTGTGTGAGGCTCCAGCATTGGGAATGCCTGACTATGAGAAAGATTTTGAGCTGTATTTCAGTGAAAGAGATGGATGTGCATTTTCAGTTTTGGTGCAGAGACATGGAACTATGAAAAGACCAATTGCATATTTTTCAGCTGTTTTAGACCCCGTAGCGAAAGCGTTGCCTGGATGTTTGAAAGCGGTTGCTGCTACTTGTGTGAGTCTGGAACAGAGTGAAGGCATAGTGATGGGGTATCCATTGAGAGTGTATGTTCCCCATTCTGTGGAAATTCTTTTGACAAGAACGAAAACCCAATACATGACACATAGTCGGCTGACTAGGTATGAAAAGGTAATTTTGAGTGCAGATAATGTGACCATTGACAGATGTATGAATGTGAATCCTTCAACATCATTGCCAGACGAAGAGAATGTGATTGAAATGGATGAAGTAGATCACGATTGTCTGAATGTGCTCGAATACTGTACAAAACCAAGAGCTGATATACGAGATGAGCCTTTGAAAGAATCAGATTATATTCTGTTTGTGGATGGCTCATGTTTGAGAACGAGTGATGGAGTTCTAAGCGCAGCATATGCAGTTTGCACAGTAGCAACTGTATTGGAAGCATCTTGTCTGAAAGGTGTACGGTCTGCCCAAGTTGCAGAATTAGTAGCTCTGATTCAAGCATGTAAGTTGGGAAGAAATGTACGGGTTACGATTATGACTGACAGCCAGTACGGCTTTGGGGTCGTGCATGATTTTGGTCAGATTTGGTCACAGAGGGGTTTCTTGACGTCTGCAGGGACGCCCATCCGAAATGGAGATTTTGTGAAAAAGTTGCTTGAGGCGATACAGCTGCCTAAACAGATCGCTGTCGTGAAGTGCAATGCACATAAAAATGGGGAAGACTACATTACTGTTGGCAACAAATATGCTGACGAGATGGCACAGTACTGTGCAAAGAATGTGGTTTCTTTGAATAAATGTCGCGAAAGAGAGCATATTTCTTGTCCTTTGCTTTTTACTAACTCTATTGAAACATGGGATGAGGTGAAACAGTTACAAGAAGCTGCAGAAGACGAAGAAAAAGATACTTGGCTAAAAGCAGGGTGTAGAAAACATGAGGAAACTGATGTATGGGTTTACAGGGATGAGAGACCAGTTATGCCTGATAGCATGATTTCTGACATGGCACGGATGTACCATGGGCAAGCCCATATTGGGAGAGATTCAATGATCAGACTTTTAGACAAACATGGTACAATCCAAAATTCAGAGCGATAGCTGAGAGTCTTTGTCAGAGATGTCTTATTTGTCAACAGTTAAATCCAGGAAGGAAGACAGTAGTGAGTCTAGGAAGAATAGGACGAGAAGGGGGTCCTTTCACTAGAATGCAAATGGATTTTATTGAAATGCCACCTTGCAGCAGATTGAGGTATGTTCTAGTGGTCGTCTGTTTGTTTTCCCGTTGGGTGGAGGCATATCCAACAAGAAGGAATGACAGTATCACAGTAGCAAAACTTTTGCTGCGAGAATTCATTCCAAGGTATGGTTTTCCAGTCACGATTGAAACAGATAGAGGAACACATTTCCAAAACGAATTAGTTAAACTGATTTGTGAAGCACTTAGTATTAAACAGAAACTGCATTGTGCATACAGACCAGAGGCTTCTGGAATAGTAGAGCAAGTGAATGGAACGATCAAGACGAGGTTAGGAAGAATGTGTCAAGCTACAGGACTGAAATGGCCAGATGCTCTGCCATTAGTCCACAATCAGAAGTATTCCGGAAAGGAAGACTGGACTCAGTCCACATGAAATAATCATGGGACGAGCAATGAGACAAGCACAAGTACCTGTCAACAAGCTACTGACTATAACTGTTGATCTAGTACTGGATTATTGCAAAGGATTGGCTGATGTGGTGCGTTCTGTGTTTCATCAGGTTGGACCGGATGCGACCACTCTTGAAAGAAAACCAGCTCACGACTTGAATCCAGGAGATTGGGTTCGAATAAAAGTCCACCGGAGAAGAAACTGTTTGGTTCCTCGCTGGGACGAACCACGACAAGTGATCCTAGTGACGACCACCGCAGTCAAGTGTGCAGGAGTGAAACACTGGGTACATGCCAGCCACACCATCAGAGTTCCAGAACCTAAAGATCGACATGTGAGTCGGCATCTGGAAATATCAGATAACAGTTCAGCATCAGAAAGAGAAGAGGAGACAAACAGGGTGCCAGAACCTGAAGATCGACCTGTAAGTCGACATCTGGAAGACCCAACTACAAGTGCAACGATAGAAGAAGAAGAGGAAATAGAAGAAATAGCTAAAGTTCCAGAATTTGAAGATCGACCTGTAAGTCGACATCTGGAAATATCTGACACCAGTTCAGAATCTTATACAGAACATTCGGAAGGTGAAGAAATTCTAAAAAGAAAGTGGAATTTTGAAAGCATAAGAGAAGAAACTGAGCCAGAAAATAGTGACAGTGAGCAACCAAGTACAAGTTGTGGTAAAATTCCTTCGAAAATAATATTAATAGATGAAGAAGGGAGAGTTTCAAACCAAAAGTTAGAAAAATCGGAAAAACCCCGAGGAGCAGTAGGGACAGATAGTCAAACACAAGAACAAGGAAATTTAGAAGCAGATAGAGAAACTGACACAAAATCGGAAGAACCTCGAGGAGGGACAGAAATAGGTGAACGAAGGAAGATAAGAAAAGAACCACAAGTAGATGAAAGCGAAATTATAAGCTTTAAAATAAGAGGAAATAACGAAAGGATTGAAACAGAATCAGAAGAAAGTGGAGAAGAAAGAAATGAAAAACTAGAGACAAGAAAAAGAAATTGGAAAACAGAAAGAGAGGAAAAAGGAAGTGAAGCAAAAAGGCCAAGAAAAGGAGACAATTGGCCCAACGAAGTAAGAAGATTAAGATACAGAATCATAAAATTGGATGGGAAAAGTGCTGAACAAGTGAATGAAATAACAAGTCAAAAAGAGCAAGGAAAACAAGGTGGAAAACACTTGCAGAAAACGAAAAGAATAAAGAAAGTAAATCAAAAGTATAGATCGCCTGAATGGTTGTATCGTGCTTTGACTAGTTTTAAAGAAGAATTGAACACTCACGAAAACCCAGAACAAAGAAACCTGATGGGAGAAAGTGAAGTGCAACAAACCTGAAGCAAGAAACCTGAAGAAATTTAGATAGTTTACCGGATTTGACAAAACACTGAACTGACGAATTTACCGGATGTGACAAAGAAAGAATTCTGAAAAAGAATTAAAAGAAAGTACCAAGCAAAGATAAAATATTGGAAGTACAGAGTGGCAAGCAAGTCATTTCTGAGGTGTAGTGACACAATTCTCTAGAAAACAAGTAAATAAGGTTAGAAGACAAAATGGAGAATACTAGAGATAGAAAGTGTAGATGTGAGTTTTTAAGTAGATGGTGCAAGATGTGCTGTTTTTGTACAGGTTTATTAATAACAGTATGGGTGGTTTTAGCAATAACTATTCCAATTAGTTTAGCTGTAGTAGAAAAATCTAATACCACTGAGAAAGAAAAAGGAGCTAACACTCAAGAGCCAGTTATTTTAAAGAGTAGTGCAGAATTACATAAGGACAAATCAATAACAGATTTTTCAA
This sequence comes from Calotriton arnoldi, assembly GCA_963921515.1. Taxonomy (NCBI): domain Eukaryota; kingdom Metazoa; phylum Chordata; class Amphibia; order Caudata; family Salamandridae; genus Calotriton; species Calotriton arnoldi. Next base: position 641,815 of record CAWUFW010000634.1, on the reverse strand, counting down.
AAAATTTCTTTACTAAATTACTGTATGAGTATGTAGAAACAATGGATGTAAGAGATTGCTATGTTTGTATGCAGTTGCCTGCATCTGTAGCAGAGGGTGTGACTTATCATCACCTCCCTTTGACATATGGAATAACATGTAGTGTTTTAGCAAGTTTATTTTATAAAACAGGTAGATTAGAATATTATTACACTGATATAGATAAGATTTTTGCTAAGGTTTCTGTAGTTCCCGAGCTTAACAAAATAAAAGAGGGAAAGACGTTTGGTGAATATTTCTTAGAAGATAAGATTTTAACATTAGACAATATATTTAGGTACAAGAAGATATTGAGTTAAAGAAGGAAGAAAAGGTATTTTTAGAAATGGTTGAAGAGAGAAGAGTGAAATTTAAAAGAAAAGTGATAGAAGAGACAAAAACACCTCTTTGGGCGTTTGAGGAAGACCATCATGACAAGAAAAAGACAAATGCAGCTATGACTCTGGATTGGCCCCAACAGGGAAGGTTGTGCATTAGAAGAAATAAGACAAGATATGACAATTATTTTGTGGGTTCCAGCAATTGCCATGACAATTACCAAATTCTAGGTGGATGGAGATTCAAAGGGGAAAAGATCCAATATTTCCAGGGATTTATTATGTTTGCGGGAATAGGGCTTATTATAGGTTGCCGGACCATTGGTATGGGTCATGTTACTTAGGCCTGGTCTTTCCAAAGATTTTTCATGTGGATAGAAAAGAAAAAGGAACACACAAAATGATAAATACCTTTACACGTAGAAAAAGGGAAAGTTTTTCAGAAATAGTAGGTGATATTTTTGGTGCATTGATACCAGCAGTGGGAATATCTTTGAATGCATTTAGAATTCGGAAATTATCCACAGTGGTAGATCGTTTATCTACAGATACTGCTGGAGGGTTCTTAATGGTAAATACCGAGATGGTTGCCATGAGAGCTATGGTGATGCAAAATCGTCTTGCCCTTGACATTCTTTTGGCAAAAGAGGGCGGAGTCTGTGGAATGCTGAAAGTCCAACATTGTTGCACTTACATTCCAGATAAAAGCGAAAATATACAGAAGTATATAACAAATATTACAAATTTGCACAAAGAACTTGTTCCACTGGAGGTTGAAAGTGTGTGGGGAAAACTTGGTAAAGGGTTTTCTTCTGTAACAAATTGGTTAACAAGAATGAGTGGATTAATAATAGGGAAAGTTATAATAATAGCAACCATGATAATAATAATAATATTAGTACTGAAACTTGCAGTAACATGTATAAAGAGAAGAAGAAGGCAGAATAAGATAGAAAAAGAAAACATGATAAACAAGGAAAGAGAGAGAGAAATAGGTGAAATAGAGTTAGAAGAAATAAAAGAGAACATGTACAAGAAAACGAAGAAACAAGTTGAAAGGGATACAGAAGTATAAACTAACAAAAGCAAATGGATAAAAGATATATGCTGTCTGAGAAAATTGTATAACTTGGGTTTTTGTGGTGATATTAAAAATCACCAAAGGGGGAGTTGATGGAGCAGCGTAAATGTAAAAATGTTAACCTCCTAATATTTTCGTACAATATTAATAAACATGTTCGTTTAAGTAAATAACCAACAATGTATGTAAAGGGTTAATGGTAACACGCAATTCAGTGTGCAAATTAATTGACTTATAATTGTTTACGTTTCTAACATAGCATAATATTTGCGTACTAAAATAATAATAAATGCATGATTTGTGCTTTAAAATAAAACGTGTGGTTGCAAAATAAAGCGATGGTAAGTAAGGGACAGCTTTATATGTTGCTTCTGCTAGGTAATACCTAATTGGGGTACGTAGAAAGACGGGAGGGAAACGAAAGGGTTTATATTTCTTTGTTTTAATAACATTTTGTTTATCTTTGAAAATAGTGCGCTTAGGCCTGCCGAGCAGCAATATAAAATGGCCGCGAGTTACTAGAGTGCGCATGAGCGGATGAGACCATGTGATAGAGGAGAGAGGCTGTGGAAAAGGGATGATCACGTGCTGATGCCGAGAGGCTAAGATGAAAGTATGGTCAAGGCTGCTGTGACCCTTCTGAGCAGATGTGTGCCAAGATGATTAGCAAGAAGCGTGAGAAGCCTGGTTGAATCAATAGACGGAACTGTATTACACAAAATGTAACAGAAAAAGATACAATTTGGACTGATCAAAACGGATGAGCAAGTGCATGAACTGTGGGAAACGATGCTTGCATGGACATTCCACACGGAACTGGTTAAGACCAGGAAGTTTGATTAAAATATATATGGACCTGAGTTTTTGACCAATGAGAATGAATCGCGCCATGTAAGAAGAAACATTTTATGCTGTAAGCTAGAATTAGGGTATAAGAAGACCTACTCTTGGTGGGAGGGGTTAGAATGCTGGAGTAGAATGCTGCGGGATGCTGCGGGAGATGCTGAAGAAGTAGATGCTGTAGATGGGAGAGTTTGCGGTTGCTGATGCTGACGAGCTGATGCTGCTGCTGTTATTTTCCTTTTCCAGTTGAGTATAAAGATGCTGCTTTAGGAGAACTTTTACTTGATAGATTTTTATTAGAATTATTAGGATTTCCCAGAGAGATAGATAGGTTGATCTATAGAGTTCTTAGAATGATAACTTCGTTTTTCCGTCTAATAAAAGTGCCATGCAATTTCAAACTATTCTTATATTGATGATAAATGCAATGATCTGAATAATAAGATTAATCTAAATTTCATGCATTCAAAACTTTATATAAACTTTATTATTCTTTAAACAAATGACTCAGTGATTTTCTTTAGCATAATGATTAATAATGAAATGGTAAAAGAGTTCATTGTGATTGAGCTGGTCTTAATCACCATCAACTGATTCCTACTAGTTGGTCCATCGACCAATGAGCGGAATACCTTAAAAGCAAATGAGAAATACTATGTCATTATAAAAGAGGTATCCCGTCTCCTTCCAGCGAATCGTTTTTCTCCTAGGTTTCATGACGGAGGAAATCCAGGGAACAAATGAGTAAGTGAATGTATATGCGGTGTTATGGGCCCCACCGTCATATGGATATAGTGTGTGTGTTAGAGAAATAATTGCACCTGGATGACCAAAGCATAATAGGAGAAATTATTTTTATTGTTAGCGCTGGATCAACTTCACGACTTGTACTTACTTTCATGCCTGTCAAACCTCATTTTATTGAAGTTGGGCCATATTCTGGGCCCAAGCCTCGTCCCTTTGCAGATCCATTCACCCCACATCCTGCCCATGTCTCTCCTGGCCACCATCATTATGCTAGGTCCAGTAAATTCTGGCATGCCTGGATATGGCTTTGTCCTTTCATATTCTCAGTAGAGTCATTTTCACTTGCATTTTGAATTCCAACCCAATTTTCTCTTGTATTAGATGTCTAATTTCACACCAGGAGGCTCCCCTCTGCGGCACCCCCATCTTTTCTACTCACTTTTAAGAAGTGGCTCGCTCCTGTAATGAAGGGCATCCATTTTTGGAATGGGTTATTGGTTCTCTTAAATATTTCTTTTTTTCCATCGAAAACATGATTGTTTTGAGAATACTTCAATGGCGTGAACATCACACGCCCCGATCACGTTACCGGTGATCAGTTGCAGATTTTTTGATCCATAGGTTTTGTGATCTTTGTGGCAACAGCGATGTGCACAGATGTTAATAGAGAGGACCTGGGAGGAACATGCATCCTCACTTGGACCGCCAGACCATTCTGATATCCTTGTTGTGGCATGCATGGGAAAATAAATGCTTGTTTAACAATGAGCATTTTCCTGTCTCACCTAAAGGTGACGCAAGTAAACTTGCTTCTCAAAAAATGCACCTTTAAACCCATGGACCCAACATCTACAAAACCAGCAGAAGAGTTATTTTCACGACACCCGAAAAATGAGTTCACACTCATGTAAGGAGGTATGTCACAGCAATCAACCTGCTCAGGAAACACACAACCTGCTAGCAAACCAGGGAACAGCACCTAAGCAGCCACTGCAGATCTTCGAGTATGTACTCTGCATTATTGGAAAGAGCAGACGATGCATCCTGGCCCTGCTAGGCCTTCAGTACAGCAGCCCACAGGATCCAACTCTCCTTCTGAAGACACATTTGGGTGCGGAAAGGCTTGGACTGGTGCACATCTTCCTGAATAATTGTTGATAAATCTTTAGAATCAATTCATCAAAATCCACACAAGTGGCAGCATCATTTGGAGTTTTAGAAGGACACACTGTCTCGCCAGCTATTTTCTGGACTGGCTTAAATACCGACAAGAAAATGCAGCCTCCCAAATTATTTTCTGAAAAGCAAAGTCCCTGTGATTCTTGTTGAACTCTAAACTGTACTTGTATCAACACATTAAACACAGTGAGAGAAACGTGGTTTTGCTACACCTTCGTGGAAAAATGTAAAAATATGTTCCAATGAATGACCTCCGGATTGTGGCGCAGGGGACCTCAATACTAATGGGCCTCCCAGCACACCCACAGTCAGTCCTCCTCCTCCAGCCATGCTACAAGAGTCCTGAGTACACTTAACCATGATCTGAGGTTGACCTCGACTCTATTGCTCTTAAAGCAACTTAGCTTACTCTTTAAAGAAATTATTGGTTCAGGTATCTTTCCTGACGTGTGGAAACTGGTCTCAATTCTTCCGCTACTAAAAAAACCTGATCTAGATCCCAGTGAGAACTGTAATTACAGACCTATTGCCAGGATTCCTTTCCTTGCCAAGGTCCTGGAAAAAATCCTTAACTCCCAACTCACTGCCTTTATTTCCTCGGCAGACCTGTTGGATTCCTCACAATATGGTTTCCGACAGGGGCACAGCACAGAGACTGCCTTGGTTAAGGCAGCAGAGGAGCTACGGGCAATACTGGACACGGGTGCCAAGGCCGCCTTGATCCTTTTGGATCTATCGGCGGCTTTTGACACCATGAACCACGACATCCTGATCAGAAGGCTTCTAGAGGCAGGAGTCAAGAATTCTGCTCTTAACCTGATCAAATCATATCTGAACAATAGGTTTCAATATGTTCAGATTGCGGACTCTTGCTCAGAGCAGTTTTTGCTTCCATGTGGGGTGCCGCAGGGCTCTTCACTGAGCCCTACACTGTTCAATCTTTACGTGACCTCCTTAGCTGATATCATCAGGCAGTTTGGCTTTTCGATGGTCTCCTATGCGGACGATACTCAAATTGTAGTGTCCATCTCAAGCAACTCGGAGGAAACCGCTGAGCGCTTTAGTCAATGTATGTCACTGGTAGACCAATGGATGAGCGCAACCTGCCTAAAGCTTATTGGAAGCAAAACGGAGGTCCTCCTGTTGGGCTCTGATACTTCTTTTTGGGCACAGAACTGGTGGTTTCCTGGTATGGGAACTCTTCCAGTCCCAGTCAGTAAGGTGAGGAATCTGGGCATCATCTTTGATGACAGACTGACCTTCCGACATCAGATCAATAAGGTCTCCTCATTGGTCTTTTTAACACTAAAGTCAATTAGGAAAGTGCGCTCCTTCATCCCCCGTGAAGCAGTGAAAACCCTGGTGACAGTCCTAGCCTTGGCTAGACTAGACTATGGAAATGCACTATATATGGGCCTTCAAAAACAGTACATGCTAAAACTCCAGCGGGCGCAGAACGCAGCCGCCAGACTGCTGCTGGATATCCCCAAATTCCAGTCCATTTCCCAAGGCTTAAAGAAACTTCACTGGCTCCCTATGAAAAAAAGGATTGATTTTAAATCTCTTTGTCTAGCGTACAAAGCTATGCATGGAACCGGACCCGCGTTCCTGAAAAAACACTACACCTGGTATCATCCTCCCAGAACCCTTCGTTCTTCTCAGAGCAAACTCCTCCAGATACCCAGATTTAAGAAAGCCCGTTGGGGAGGCAGAAGTTTTGTTCTGAGTACAGTGAAATTATGGAACACACTGCCGTTAGACATCAAAAACAGCTCAACGTTACTTTCCTTTAGAAAATCATTAAAAACATGGCTATTCTCCAATTAACTTGCACCTTCATCCACTGAAATTCTGGCAGTTACCTCCGCGCAGCGCCTAGACGCCCTTGGGCATTCGTGCGCTATATAAGTTTCACAATCAAAATCAATCAAATCAATCTCTTCAGGATTAGGTGAAAAACTTCCCTTGTCTTGACATACCTCGCTGAGGAATGATGCTGTACCTCACACTAAGTCACATTAAAATGTACGACTAGACTTACTCCATAATGACAGGAGTTAGTTGCATATTAAATCACTTGCCAAGACCCCACTAGGGTTATTCTTCATTTCTTAGTACAGTTGAATCCGATATACTTTTTTTTCACAACATAATTTTATTGTTGACAGCCAAGACAGAGTTAATGCCTCAACGGGCATCGGCAATATGTATACAGGGTGACATATACTGATATCAACATTTTCAATGATACTATAATGTCGTTCATATAAATAATAAGTTGCGAAATAACACTCTAGAAAAACAAATAACAATGCCACGCAATATCTACCTGAAAAGTAGAAACGTCTCATAGATAGGGAGAGTTCTTGCCACCCATAACCATAACCAGTATGCATGCTGTGTAAATTCCAGTCCAGTATACTCATATCAGTTGTTCTTCAATAGCAGAAGGGGGAGAAGGAGGTTCCAGATATATCCCTCTATAGTCTGCCCAGAATACGATATACTTGATCTTAGTATCTGATCACGTGCCCTGATGAGTGTGTGAAGCACCTGTGTATGAATACCTGCTGGTTTTTACACATTTGTGTATTTTGACCTGATTCTGCGGTGCTACCTGTGTAGGTGTAGTTGAGAATGGGTTCTTTCCAAGGATCTTGCCTCAGTCCATTTCTCTTTGTGTCCTGTTCCGTGGAATGTACATGAAGAGGCGGCCCTTGAGTGACACTGTGCAGGCCGCCATCTTTCTTATTCTACTAACGCGCCCAAGGAACTAACGCCTATGTGTAGACATCCCTGACTGGGTTCCTATCTTGGTATATCACTTTTGATGCTTGTCAGTTGTGATGACAATTTCTTTCGTCACCACGTAACTGACGGATGCACTTCCGCTCGCCTCTCTGACACCGACATATGATTTATCCGTTTTGTCTTTTAAATGTATAACCTCCCGTATGATTGAACCACCTTTTATTTGGGCCCCGTATTCACATTGCTTCATGCATCAACCGCATGATACCAGATAATGCGCTGTCACCCAATTCATGGGAGACCTTTGTTGACTGACTCCCAGGCAGCACTCACCCTGTACCTGTGCTAGCCTCTCAGTACAACATCTCTGTCTGCTAGGTTACTAAGACTGGCTTCAGTGCAACCCCACAGGGTACCGCTGGCATTTTAATGGTATCTATTTAGTACTGCAGTGTTGTTTTGCTTCCATACAGCGATGAATTGTTCCTACCCTGATGAATATTTTGACACTCGTTGTCCTCTAGCCATGGTGTCATCTAGTGTAGATGTGTTGACTTGGTTCTGTATAGCGCTCACACGCTTCATGCATTGCAAGGATGTTACCATGATAAATAGGAAGTGAACAAGAGCCATGTATGACAAAAATTAATGTGGGGTTTATCATTTTTCATGGCAGAGTTTGAGTGAAAGTTAGAAACCCCTGGATCCTTCAAGAAGAGAGTCTCCTTTCCTTAAAGATAGATAGATAGATAGATAGCTATTGAAGAAAGAAAGAGAGGTATTGAAAACAGTGTGCTGGTTTGGAAGACAGTGCCAGAAAGAGTATGGATAGAGTGGTTATTAGTAAAGTATGCCTAATGTGTGGTGACAAACAAGGAAAAGTCAAGTATGAGAAGGTGAGACCAATGCTGAAGGTGTTTGCATGATGGAGCTTTGCCATAATATGATACCATCTTGTTTCTAGTACTCTTTTCATATTTCCACCACTGGGGTATTCATTCGTCAGTAAGGTTGTATTGAACCCATATCAAATCTCCTTCATTGATCGTTGTTTCAGAGTTTACATGGTGACATCCACACCATGGCGTACACATTGAATATCGACACCAGACTATCCATGGCACACAATATTAAGGACAAAATAACGAAAATTAAATATTGACAGGTAAGTCTGAGTAATCTATGTCTAACTCCACATATATTTACATTGGCAATGTATATATATATCTTCAAGGTACGTAGATGTGGAGTTAGGAATGGTAAATCTACACTTCCCTATATGTACTTACCTTCCACTATATTGTCCCTCAATATTCTTGTACCTCAATGACCTGTGGGTTAATACTCAGTAGTACAATCCCACTCCATTACAATGAGGGCAGGGCATTGTAGATTTTAATACCCTTGGTTGGCCCAGCAAAGGAGTGCCAACATTGCCTGCTCTGCCCCTTCCATGCTCTTAGGAGGGACTGATACATTGCTCAGTGGTAATGTTCTATTCTAGCTTTTTACTTGTTAGACCTATACAACCTAACTCAGCAACCAACCTACAGAATTATTTCTAGGACCACCAAAGCTGCAAATACCCCTTTTCAAGTGAATGTGTTTAAAACCCAGATGCTGTATTAAACAATTCTAGCCTGCCCTGCATCATTCAAACTTCTAGTCTACTGGCTTTGCATTCCCAGGTCAGCAGTTTTCCATATTTCAGGCCCTGGTAATTTTGACTGAGATAGGCCATTGCAATGACTGATTAAGGCAGCTTATGTGAATGAAAGACTTTGTAGATGTGGACGCCCTTTCCTGTTCTACAAAGGGAATCTATTTTCAGTCTTTGGATACACAGCTTTGTGCTTCTCCTAGAGAGTGGGTACACCGATCTGTAGCTTCACAGCAGTTATGTGACAGCAACTAGTAGGGCCCCCATTGGGACAACTGAATAAACCCTGGACAGCGTTGATGAGAAAATGTCGTTATGATGAAGCTGTTTTCTGTGGAACGAGGAGACCTCCATTTGAATCTATGATTCTCAAATTGATCTACCTGCAGGCATGTTCATCTTTATGTACCCCATTTCCCTAATCTGACCCTACCAGAAGCTATATAAAAACTATGGGCCAGATTTATCAACATGTCACGCAACGCAGCGTAACGCAGCAAGACAACTTGCTGCGTTGTGTGATAGGGAGAGAGCAGGAATGCACCATACCTACTAAGATCTGACGCATTCCTGCTCTCTCCCTGCGCTTGCACACTGAGTACTGCCTATTGGCAATGCAAGCACCCTTGCGACAGGGTGCAAGGGTGCCTGCGTTACAGGCAGGGGTAGGAAAGTGGAGTGTTATGTGGTGATACTGGTTAGGCTTCACCATGCAATACTGTCATAAACCCCAACGATGGTCCCTGGAATCACATTATTAAGTCCCTAGCTCAGTACTGGTAGTGTGTCAAAGAGCAGTCAGGCTTTACTAGAGCAGTGGCGGTGCGTCCATTGGGGGCGTTGGGGCGTTGCCCCACTAATGCCACGGCCCCAAATTCTTCGTTCTACTTCTCCGACGCTAATTCCAATCAGGACTCCTGATTGGAATTAGCGTCTCTGCGTCGGAGAAGTAGAACGAGGGACGCTGGGGTGGGGGCGGGGCTGCGGCAGCACTCAGGGAGTTGAGTGACAGGCCAGCAGCGCACTAGAGACAGTCACACAGTTGCAGTCCCAGCAATAGTGCGCATGTTCGTTTTTGGGCTGATAATTTTTACGATCAGCCCGAACATGCGCACTCTAGGCTGCGCATTAGGAGACCGAGGGTTTGATGCCGCAGCCCCCGGTCTCCTAATGGGCAGGGAGTATCGCTGCCCTCAACCAATTCTGGCGGCGCTGCTGGAGCAGCGTCAGTAGAGGGGTTGGCACTGCAGTGACGTCGCGGCTGTTCCTGTTTGCGCCTCTTGGTCCGGGGTCCCGCGCTCTTCAACAGTCGTGCAGAGGCGGCGCGGACCGGTAAGTTTTCTTTTATTATATTATTTTAATCTTCCCCGGCCCCCACCCCCGCGCGACCCCCCCGCGAGTATATGTTTGTCAGAATGCTTTTCTCTTGAGTCCCAGTCTGAAGCAGTGTTAATAACAATCACCAAGTATTATAAGACAGCACACCTACTGCATTTGCGGTGAACATGGAGGTTCGGCAAATTTTCGATTCAGTTTTGCAGTTTTGTTAGGACTCGTGCTGCGGAAGTGTGCACTAGACATGCGACGACCTTTTCTCTCCCCCGAAAATTTCCTTTATGCCTCTCCCTCCACTCTGTTCCTAGAGTTCTCGTGCTCACTTCCAGTCCCAGCCCCTCCCCCGCCTTCACCTCCCCAGACTCGCTCCCCCGCTCTTCTCAGCCCGCCTCTCTTGTAGGCCTCAGCCCGTCTCCTTTGTTTTTCTCTCGATTACTACCAGTGCCCCCCCGTCCTGTATCTCTGCTTCCATCACTCTCCCGTTTCTGTCATCTTTTCTGTGTCCAGATCTCACTCTGCCCCCCCCGTCTGACTCTAAACAATTTCACCCACGATCCTTCTTACCTTTATCGCTCCTTCCCATTCCAGCCGGATCTAGTGCCTAAGTTAAAGAAAGGATCGGACTGCACAGCCTTTAGAACACCCTGCCCACATGGTGTTTAATCCCTGCGCTGAGGTAAAGACTCCGTGCACAACCGTGCCTGTAGGAAATTCAAAACAAGCCAGGGCTGAAATACAGGCTTCATTTCTCCTAAGGGAGCTGTCTTTCCCCTGTTCTAACTGTCAGCATACATCTACTCGGCTTTTGGCTGCTAGAATGCTGATGTAGGACAGCTGCTCTTCTGGAGCGAAGTGAAGCCTGCAGGATCTCTGGTGACTAATTGTGTTATTTTCAGAACTTACTACTAACGAGAATATATCATATTTATATTTGTCTTATGCTACGGGATTGTTGGTGAGTGACTGGGCTTATTGCACGTGAAAGCAACAGCAAGAAAACAGTATGAAAGTCCACAGATGTCAAAGGGCATGGCCTTTAATTAGGGATCGCCGGGGTAGCAGCTACCTCCCACCCCACCTCTCTTTCTTTCGACTCCTGGTCTTATTCTAGCAGCCCTGGCTAAAATCAATATTTCTCTCTTCTGTCGCGAACAGCGTGGTGTTGGGTCTTTTTACTATGTTATATATTTTGTAAAATGTGGTTCTAAAGGTCTTTACTGTTTATTAATACTGTAATGAGAATATATGCACTTGAGTTGTATGCGCGCCTCAGAGGCCTCGACAGCTGCGTGTTGATATGTGTTTGCATGACATGGACACGATAACATTAAGTGGGCAAATACCTCCTTCGCTTCACACGAAGAGCTGGTATCAAATATCGCCATGGAAGGGTAAATGTTTTCACCAGGGCATCTGCCTGCGCTTGTCAACAATCCTAGTTTTGCTGATTTTTTTCATGTTTTATGTTGTCCGCGTTTTTCATTTTCATTGTTTGTTCCCCACGTATGGTTAATGTTCATTTTTGTATGACGTGTTTTTGCCATTTTTAAAGATACTTAAGTTCTGCATCACGTTTTTTAGCGGAAGGCGCTGGGTGTCCCGCAATAAAAGCAGAAGGACGTGTCAGTGAAGAGGTCTAGTCAGTGAAGCTAGAGCAGAGCGCCGAACTAGGTTAAACGACTTGACAGTTGTTAAGCGCTAGACAGAGAGCAGCCAGTAATATCCAGTATTTTTATTCAGGTTTTAGTACCGGAATTCATTAACGTGTCTCTCGTGCTCTCATTATTGCCAGATAAGGAAACTGCGACTTAAGGAAACAACAGTGCTGTAACGAAGATCACAACCTTTTTGGAGAGCTACGTTACAAAATGAATCGTTCATTGCTGTAAATCGTAGCAGTCGTTTTCACCCACATCAGTGGTGCACATTTATTAACATTGGAAGTTGGAACGTCTAAGGTGTGTGCATTAGTAGGTGTTCTCTTTTTGTTGCCTTTAATTTAAGCCTACGTGTGCGATCTTGCATTTCCCAAGAGTTAGCTATTTTATAATGTTGTTGTTTATCTGTATTTTTTCTGTGCATACTTTGAGGCTTGAGCCATGCCAGGTGTTTGAGGGGCTTTGATTGAGCACGCAGGTGCTAAGGCTAAAGCCAAACAAAGTGCCTGTCAGCCAAACAAAGTGCCTGTCAGTGGGTTGGCCTCTGCAGAGCACACAGAACAATATTTGTGTATTCCATTTGCAACTGAAATTCTGTGGAAATGTGTGTGAAGGGGGTACACTGATGTCAAAATATTTGCAAGGCAAAAGTAAGAGAAATTAAAGTGCTTATATTTGAGGGAGTGCAGTGCATGTTGGGGGCGGTGAAGTGACAGAGATGTGAGGAAGGGCATTCGGGGAAGAGTGAAAAGGGGATGCTGAAGAGGAAGATGTGCAGATGGACAAGATATGCAGAGAAAAAGAGGATACATATCTAACATAAAGCACACATAGTTGAAGGCCAAAACTCCTTCCACAGGCCTCAATGCTATTTAATTCACAGACTCACTATTTCAGAATTTCAGAATTTAAACATTTTCAATGTTCATTATTTATAAGAAATCATTGTTGTTACTCATTTATCTTAAACAGCTAATACCCAGTGACAAAGCCAATCATACTGACAGGCTTTAGGTGTATGTCAGTTGTTGTGCCATTTATCTGGATAAAATTACATCTCAGAGAGAAAACAAAATACCGGTCTGATGGCACACTATGGGAATCACAGAAATGTATTTGGCATGTTCCTTTATAGGGAGCACCCACTTTTTCATCTCACTTAAAGACCTGTCTGCACATATTTCTATATGACTGGTTACAGCCAACAGCTGTGGGTGCTTCCCGAAGTCTGGTTAGAGAATATTTTTCCAAAGTTAATGCTGCATGCAGTGCAAGACACTGGGCAAGCATACATTTTAAAGGGCTAAAGTTGTTGTCATGCAGAACAATTTACATATTACAGTAACTGTTGAACAAATTAATGCAAGAAGATACGGGGCAGTTTTTAATGTGTTTAATATTTCAAAACTATACGTTCCCACTGCTTAATAAGCCTTTCTTTATCGCTGCATTCATTTGCTTTAAAATGCACCATTTGCCAATCTTTTTAAATTTCTTTCTCAGGAGAGGGACTCTCCCTAGACCCCAGGTTTGTCCATTGAACTTGTTCACATCGCTAACTAGTGTTTTCTATTGGAAAGGGTAGAGCCAAAGCAGTCTTGCTTAGTACCCTAGCCCCCTTCAGAAGTCAGACTTGCTTGGCAACCCAGAAATTCTCTGAAATAATGTATGAGTTTTCTTTTATGGATGCCTAGAAGAACTGAATTTTTAGTCCATTTATCACAGAAATAGTGCTGAAAATCGCACCAAAAAGATGCCAATTTTTTAAAATTTTCTTCACGGGGGAGAACCCCCGAACCCCACTTATTGCCGTCGGGCTCGCTCGCTCGCCTACGTTGATTCGTTCTGCATACGCCCTACCAGTTTCAAATTACACCAGCCGCCACTGTACTAGAGTAACATGTGTTAAGCATTTCAGAGTACAAACATGGACAATAAGTAATTGATACGACTCAAAAGAAATCCGACACCAATTTATAAAAATAGAGTGTATTTTTATCTTAATTTCATACACCAAAATGAACGGTATAGCATACATATAACCGGAGTTATGGATTTTTTGAGGCAATATGAAATTAGTGCAAAATAATACAGTAAAACTTTATCATTGCAGTCAATGGGAAAAACTACTAGTGACAATCGGTCACTTGCAGGTCAGGTTGCGTGGTACCCTTGCAGGGTAAAGGTGACGCGGGTCCCAGGACCAAGCCATGACAGTCAGTTCAATTTTACCTGGCCCCTGGAGCCCGGGTGCAGAGTTGTCCTGGCTGTCCATAATGCTGAACGGGGGCCGCAGGAGAGCTGCTTTTACTGCTGAAACGGTGCTGCTGGGGGAAAAGATGCAAACACACAACAACGGGGGTTGCCAATATCGGTCGAAGGTCGAATGGAGTTCCCTCTAGGTGCAATGTCAAGTAAAGGGGTCGGTTGCTGGACTGGCGACCAACTAGCCTTGGCAGCGGTAAGTAGAGCAGAAAGTTACTCTGACGTTCGGTGGTCCTGTGGAACGCATTAGCTGCCTGTAACTTTGTGGAAGGCAGGATTACAGTTCCTCAAAAAAATTGGAGCAACAGAGGGATAATAGCCAGGTCGCCCTCCACTCACTGATCCATACACAAATGACCTGGTTACATAGAACACTGCAGCCTTTCAATGTTATATCAACAAAAGAAAGAGAGCGGGTTTTCTTTGAATATATCTACTCCTACGTCAGGCTACGCTTATTCAGCAGTCGTGCCCAACCCCAAGTGTTCTTTCTTCTAAAAGTTTACAGTTTGTCAACCCACCGAGCACTGCCTCACATGAATTACAGAAAGGGAAAAAGGTGTGAAAAGTCAGAAAGCACTTCACGTAAGCACTTCACGTAAGCACACTGCTGGTTGGTACTCACCAGTATGCTCACGTTGTCATCATTGGTAACTTTCATGACAAAAAAAGAAAAGGGGATAGTGAAAGTTTTGCCCAAATCTTGGAATCGTGTGAGGAAAGGTGAAGGAAAATTCAGGACCCGTAAAGTTTAACAGAAACCACTTTTCTAAACTAAAATGAGTTGTTGTTCACTTTTTGTTATACATACTTTAATTTCCACAGTGTCCACACTCAGATTAAAAAAAACAGCATGTTTAGACCATCATTAATTGGAATGGCCGACATGTTTCATTGCCATGTACGTTTTTGGCAATTTCATCAGGGCTCGGGAACGCATCTCCACCTCACTGATGCTTTCAAAACGATCTGTGGTGGTTGACAAACAACATAGAAAAACAGATAGTGCCAGAGACATAAAACACATATATGAAATACTGTTCTGTGTTAGCATTATCCCACTTTTTGTGGATGTGTGTATAATTTGTGCAATAATTACCAAGTGGTTGCCTGGTGGACTCCTACCAGCAACTCACTCAGAAGGGGAATTAAAAACGAATTTTAGTAACTTTATCCCATCGGGTCGAGCGCAGCCACCCGTTGTAAACCTGTAAATACATATACGCATTATTTGGCCATCATAAACTGGTGCCAATATTTTAATCATATTTCTCGGGCTAGCAAGTTAATATCCTAATGCCTTCATCAGTTCTCAATTAGGTAAATAGGAGCATTAGCAATACAGCCAAAGCATAGCCCATGCAGAGCGCGACACACAACCTCTCCTATGTTGCCCACACCCGCTTTGGTGTTCCAGAGCCCTGCGCTATATTTAGTCATTAGAAATAGCGACGCGCGTCATGCCACGCCACCGGACTCGCTTCTCGTCACTCACCGCTCTACCGATGCTCTGTACTTCAAAAGCCTCCTGCATGCTGGGAGCACTTGTGCGCTGGATAAAATAGGCGTACCGCGACCCGTAAACTGGGCGTTAGACCTTCCCTCTTGCCTGGGTCACAGGTGTTCAATGCCCAATACGCTTCCTCACATAGAGGCGGGGGCGTTTTTTCTTTCACAAGCCACTCCATTCTACTAGTCTACCTTTCATGGGCGCCATCTTTGAATAGATACCGGGCGTCTGCGCTGCAATAGATGATTATTGCGCTGTTGCCGGACTCTCTGTTCTATATATGATACATCAGCAACCAACTGGCGGGGGATAGCCATAAAGTGCATATGTGTAAAGATACATCGACTGTATTATGTTCCCTAAAGCGGCAAGGTACCCTCACATTATAAATGGCTGATATATTACTATGTGGCATCCAGCTAACAGGAGGTACAATAAATTGCATGTAGCAGCGAGCAATTTTATTACGCTGTGCATATGAAAATACCTAATTTCTCGATATTCCCTGGGTCATACTACAGGTGGCTGAAATCATATCAAGTGTGCCTGATGTATATGCACTACTGTACAGCTCCCCTATTGTTCACCCTTTGGCCTCATATATTCTTTCAATATTTGAAATCTCTGCACCAGTGCCAGTGTATTTACACTAATAGGGGTGATTCTATAAAGAGATGTATATATGTGAGTCTTAAGCCAGATGTTCCAATAAGTACCATATTGCCCATAGTTTCTGCTATGTGTCACAACCACTGGCAGAACACTAAGAGGGCATGTTCTTACTTGCCCACTCTATTCCATTCGATGGTGTCATTCAAGCCCATTTGGTCTACTTTTTCAGAGAAAATCCACTGCGCCTCTTTTCTGACCAACGCATCCTCAATTGTATGTGCGTCTCCCATCACTCTTTCCAAAACTGTCCACTTCAGATCCCTGCAGTTGTGTTGAGCCTCCTGATCATGCCAGACCAGTCGTGTCGTCAATTTCCCTGCCTTCAGAGTGCTAATATGTTCCTGAATTCTCACTTTCACTTTCCGTGACGTAAGGCCAATGTAGTGTAATCCACAGGCACAAGTCAATCTGTAGTTTACATTTGTGGTGTTACAATTACTGAATTTGTTTTGATGCCAGATCTTTCCATCCGCCATGAGAACACTTTTCGTTGCCTGAGTTAGGTCACAGACCGTACAATTCCCACACGGGAAATGTCCAGATGGTATTCCTGTGTCCCTTTTCTGTTGAAATTGGCGGGTATGGACCAACCGGTCTCTCAAGTTTGTCGCCCTTCTAAATGCAAATCTCGGTGGAGATATTTTTTTATGGCCAGTTTCCAACAGAGACCAATGTCTCCTTATGATCTGTCTGATTTTTGTAGAAGGTGGGTCAAATGTAGTTACCATTGGCAGACAGGCATCATGAGATCTTTTATTTCTTTCCAGTAGTGCCTCGCGTGGAGTATTCAGCGCTCTCTTCCGTGCCCTTTTGATCACTTTTGCCAGGTACGCTCTAATCACAAGACGTTTTGCCAGACCCTCAGATTGTTCAATGTACATATTTGTATCCGTGCAGTTTCTACGATATCTAAAAAACTGCCCACGGGGAGATTGTCCCGCAGTGCCCTGGGATGGAAAGATTGGTAGTGCAGGAGTGAGTTCCTATCGGTCGTTTTCTGGTGAAAAGTGGTGTGAAGTTTCTGATTCGTAGCAACAATATCCAATTCCAGATTGACCGCTGCGTGTCTATTGATGGTCCATGTAAAGTGTAGGCAACTGTCTGCCTCATTCAGCCACCCAAGAAAATCATGTAGCTTGTCCTCTGCGCCTGCCCAAATGCATAATACATTGTCAATAAATCTCTTCCAAAGAGATATATGCTGTTGGAAAGGATTGGAGACATGATGTATAAAATTCTCCTCAAATTGACCGACGTAGATACACGCCAGACTGGGTGCAAAAGTTGCCCCCATCGAGGTCCCAGAGACCTGGAGGTATAGTTGGTTCTGGTAGTCAAAGAAATTCCGAGTTAATGCCAATTCCACACACTTCAAAACAAAAGAAGGCGGTGTGTCATAGAACCACTCGCGCCCCCAAGTGCACGCGCTGCTGCCACCAGCGTGGCATCTTGGGGAATGCTGGTATAGAGGGATTCAATGTTGATGGTGACCAAAAATTGTTTCGCTGGGTCATATTCCAGAGAGTCCAGGATATTAAGGATGTCAGTAGTGTCCTGGACAAAAGAGGGTTGGTTAATGACAGTTTCCCTTAAAAAGAAATTGTGAGAGGGGTTCCAATAATGATTGGATACCCGAAACAATCGGGCGTCTAGGAGGTGGACGTTGGGCTTTATGAATTTTTGGCAAGATGTAAAATGCTGGAATTCTTGGCTTGGGATTAATCAAAAACTCAGCTTCTTTGTGGGTTATCCACTTCTTTTCCCTGGCGTCTGCCACCATTGCCCTGATCAGATCCTTAAGCTCCCCAGTAGGGTCTCTAATTGGTGGTCTGGAATTTGAACGCACCCCTAGCAGCCTCAACTCCTCTGTTTCGTAGTCTTTGATATTCAATACCATGATTGCTCCGCCTTCGTCAGCCGGTTTTATTATTATTTTATCATTCTCCTGTAGAGATTTGATTGCTGACCAATCGGTTTTGCTCATGTTCTGGAATGTTTGTTGACCACACGACTGTTCCAAGCTGGTGATATCTTTTAGCACCCGTTGCTCAAACACTGCTACTTCAGGGCCCAAAGATCCGTATTTGTAAAGCGCGAACTACTCACCCTTACGGGTCTCAAGGCGCTGGGGGCCGTCGTGGAAATTAAGTGAGCTATTGCCCAGAGTCACATGGTGCTGAGCTGAGCTGCCGCCGGAGCCGGGGATCGAACCGTGAGCCCTGTGCTCCGAAGTCAGCTGCCCTGGCCGCTGCACCACACCTCTCCACGAGGAAAGAGGAAGCCGGGGGACAAAACACCGAGGGTCGGTGTAAATTTGTTGAGAACACTGAGGGTGGAGCAAGTGTCTTATCTTCAAAGAACTTGTGAAGCCGTATTTTTTGCATCATTTCATAGAACTCAGTCCTGAATTTAAATGCGTCATGTTTAGGGGTCGGTACATAACCCAAGCCCTTATTTAGGACATGAAGTTCAGCTGGGGATAATTGGTAATCAGAGAGGTTAACCACTATGTTATTTACAGGGGCGTCCTGCCCCTGCTGCGTGTGATCCTGGGGGAATGAACCTACCATGTCTGTTCTTGGTTCTGACGTCCCCTGCCTCTCCCTCTCTGACTTCCCCCCTGGTGCCTCATTGATTCAGGCCTAAAAAAGACCTCAGTAATGTACCCAGGTCCTCGTTAGCTCTATTTTGGGGAGCAAACCTGACCCTAGTTTGATTGGATGTGGAAGGTTGCTCACCCACTTCTTCCTCTTCACTGCTTGTATTATCAAAGGTGCAGTGATATGGGACCCTCCTCACTTGTCGGCGAACACCCCTCTGGTATGACTGCTGTTGGAACTGCTCTGTGCTTTGTTGGTAATACTGGTCCTCTACATAGGGAAATGCCCACTCATGCGAGAAACGTTCCAGATTACGTTTTAAACCCTTGATCTTTTGGTTCACCATGTAAGTCTTATATTCAGTGAGGTCACTCTGTATACGAGCCAGCTGTTCCTTGCCATCGTTGATTGTGGTATCCCTTTTTATAGATTCTTCTAACTCCACAATTTCCTTCAATTGTTCCTCACTGAGTCTTTTGGTTTTATTAATAATGAGGCTCAGCCAATCGCGAGTACATTTGTTAGTTATAAAACTCCAATCTACCCAAAACTGTTTGTCTTCAAGGAATATTTTAGGTTCAATCCTCACTAATAAACTCGCTGGGGCGGCACTGGCACCGAGATTTTCATTTAGAAGGGTGACAAACTTGAGAGACCGGTTGGTCCATACCCGCCAATTCCAACAGAAAAGGGACATAGGAATACCATCTGGACATTTCCCGTGTGGGAATTGTACGGTCTGTGACCTAACTCAGGCAACGAAAGGTGTTCTCCTGGTGGATGGAAAGATCTGGCATCAAAACAAATTCAGTAATTGTAACACCACACATGTAATCTACAGATTGACCTGTGCCTATGGATTACACTACATTGGCCTTACTTCACGGAAAGTGAAAGTGAGAATTCAGGAACATATTAGCACTCTGAAGGCAGGGAAATTGATGACACAACTGGTCCAGCATTATCAGGAGGCTCAACACAACTACAGGGATCTGAAGTGGACAGTTTTGGAAAGAGTGATGGGAGACGCACATACAATTGAGGATGCGTTGGTCAGAAAAGAGGCGCAGTGGATTTTCTCTGAAAAAGTAGACCAAATGGGCTTGAATGACACCATCGAATGGAATAGGGTGGGCAAGTAAGAGCATGCCCTCTTAGTGTTCTGCCAGTGGTTGTGACATATAGCAGAAACTATGGGCAATATGGTACTTATTGGAACATCTGGCTTAAGACTCACATATATACATCTCTTTATAGAATCACCCCTATTAGTGTAAATACACTGGCACTGGTGCGGAGATTTCAAATATTGAAAAAATATATGAGGCCAATGGGTGAACAATAGTACAGTAGTGCATATACATCAGGCACACTTGATATGATATCATCCACCTGTAGTATGACCCAGGGAATATCGAGAAATTAGGTATTTTCATATGCACAGCGTAATAAAATTGCTCGCTGCTACATGCAATTTATTGTACCTCCTGTTAGCTGGATGCCACATAGTAATATATCAGCCATTTATAATGTGAGGGTACCTTGCCGCTTTAGGGAACATAATACAGTCGATGTATCTTTACACATATGCACTTTATGGCTATCCCCCGCCAGTTGGTTGCTGATGTATCATATATAGAACAGCGCAGTAATCATCTATTGCAGTGCAGACGCCCGATATCTATTCAAAGATGGCGCCAATGAAGGGTAGACTTGTAGAATGGAGTGGCTTGTGAAAGAAAAAAACGCCCCCGTCTCTATGTGAGGAAGCGTATTGGGCATTGAACACCTGTGACCCAGGCAAGAGGGAAGGTCTAACGCCCAGTTTCCGGGTCGCGGTATGCCTATTTTATCCAGCGCACGAGTGCTCCCGGCGTGCAGGAGGCTTTTGAAGTACAGAGCATCGGTAGAGCGGTGAGTGACGAGAAGCGAGTCCGGTGGCGTGGCATGACGCGGTTCGCTATTTCTAATGACTAAATATAGCGCAGGGCTCTGGAACACCAAAGCGGGTGTGGGCGACATAGGAGAGGTTTTGTGTCCGCTCTGTATAGGCTATGCTTCGGCTGTATTGCTAATGCTCCTATTTACCTAATTGAGAACTGATGAAGGCATTAGGATATTAACTGGCTAGCATGAGAAATATGATTAAAATATTGGCACCAGTTTATGATGGCCAAATAATGCGTATATGTATTTACAGGCTTACAACGGGTGGCTGCGCTCGACCCGATGGGAAAAAGTTACTAAAATTTGTTTTTAATTCCCCTTCTGAGTGAGTTGCTGGTAGGAGTCCACCGGGCAACCACTTGGTAATTATGGCACAAATTATACACACTTCCACAACAGTGGGATAATGTTAACACAGAACAGTAATTCATATATGTGTTTTATGTCTCTGGCACTATCTGTTTTTGCATGTTTTTTGTCAACCACCACAGATCGTTTTGAAAGCATCAGTGAGGTGGAGATGCGTCCCCGAGCCCTGATGAAATTGACAAAAACTTACATGGCAATGAAACATGTCGGCCGATCCAATTAACGATGGTCTAAACATGCCGTTTTTTAAAATCCTGAGTGTGGACACTGTGGAAATTAAAGTATGTATAACAAAAAGTGAACCACAACTCATTTTAGTATAGAAAAGTGGTTTCTGTTGCACTTTACGGGGTCCTGATTTTTCCTTCACCTTTCCTCACACGATTCCAAGATTTGGGCAAAACTTTCACTATCCCCTTTTCTTTTTTTGTCATGAAAGTTACCAATGATGACAACGTGAGCATACTGGTGAGTACCAACCAGCAGCTCTACAGGTGGTGCTTACGTGAGGTACTTTCTGACTTTTCACACCTTTTTTCCTTTCTGTAATTGATGTGAGGCTGTGCGTGGCGGGTTGACAAACTGTAAACTTTTAGAAGAAAGAACACTTGGGGTTGGGCACGAAGCGTAGCCTGACCTAGGAGTAGATATATTCAAAGAAACCCCGCCCCCTTTCTTTTGTTGATATAACATTGAAAGGCTGCAGTGTTCTATGTAACCAGGTCATTTGTGTAAGGATTACAGTTCCCACAATGCATTAGACCATCTGGATTTGGGCGATCCCTTGGAGGGCCCGATGGCCAGCGAATCTTCAGATCCAGAGCATTGTTTTACCTGCAGTTTGCAGGGGACTCGTGCCACTAGTCCATTGGAGTTTGAGGGTGCTTCAGGCTTCCACAGGGGTCCCTCGGTATGAGGGAACTAAGAGATAGCCTAGGACGAGTCTAGATCAGGCAGTTCCAGGAGTGTTTCCACAAGTGCAGGGTATACCTCTTTTGCTTTGTGCAAGTCCTGTTGTTGCAGACACGGCTCTCTTGTTCTGTCCTGTTTGATGCAGATTGCTCAGAACTGAGGTTCTGGTGTCAGGGGTGTCCCTCAAATTCTAGATTTAGGGGACTTAGGGTTGTGGGAGCAAGTAGCCAATGGGCTGCTAGCCCTACAATTAGTCCGCCCTGTGATGACCACATATGGGGGCGTGGGTCACCTTTTCTACCCAGAACCCTCTATTCTGCCAGTTCTAAAAATGGCAGAACCCATCTTCCAATGTACAGACTGGGCTGCCCACCCTGGAGGTGTGGCTAGCCTTCTGGGTGTGTACACCTTCTTGACTATCTCATTTCCTGCCTGCCAGGGTGCAAATGTGCCTGGGGAAGTGGAAGGACTGTTTCCTCCTCTGGGAGTCAGCCTTGATGCATATCATAGAGGGTGCAGCCTTTGAAGCTCACCGCCTTGATGTGTCACTTCACTAGCCTGCCTGGTGTGACCTCTTTCCTGCCCAGGCCTTTGTTCCTGACTCCTCGGAGTGATCCCGCTGCCTGGCAGGAGGTCAGAATCCTGCCTTGGCGGAAGCAGGCGCAGGAAGCACGGGCATGGCAACCAGAGCATACAGAAGCTGGGGCAACCAGGCGGGCAACCTCTAAGGTAGCCACCTTGGTTCATGCCATATCACCCTCAACATGAGATTCATCTCAGGGGTGAGAAGGCATATTGTTTGATACCAAACATGGCACATTTAGGCAGTACCATAATGGCGCTGCCAACCTTGGGTTTGCCCGGGTGACAACCCATGTTATCCTATGGACCGTCTATCACTTATAGTTTCCTTTAATGCTAAAGGGCACCTGTAGGGTCATATAAGCTTGCACTTATATGTCTATACCTTTGATATAATGCACTCTGCCTCCTGGGCTTTAGGAGGCCTTCCTTAGGGGTGACTGGCATATATCAGAGATAGTGCATTGACTTTGCCACACATGGTGAGGGCAAAGTCGAGTTCGAGCAGTTTACACTGCTCCTGCAGACTGCAATGACAGGCCTGCTGTCAGTAGTTTATTTGGGTCACTCAGGGTGGCACAAACAGTGCTGCAAGCCCTGGGGACCCCTTTACCACCCATGCCCCAGGTACCACTGGTATTATATACTGGGGACTTATAAGGGGGGGGAAAGTCATTGTCAATTGGGGTTCCCAATTTACATGTAACAGTTTTAGGGAGAGAGCACTGGCACTGGGGCCTGGGCAGCAGGCTCCAGTGCACTATCAGAGTCATAACCATCAGCATTGGAGTAAAAAGTGGGGTGAGGGGCATACAAAAAGGGCACTTTCCTACAGCAGGAGTGTTTTTGTGCAGGAAGGGATCCCTTCCTGCACAAAAATGATCCTTAGAGGCATATTCCTATTTCTATGTGTGCTGCAGAATGGACCACATGTATATAGAGAAAATAACGAGGAGAAATGAAGATATTTCTTCTCGTTACCCCTCTGTTGGAAAGGCGTACCAATCTGATGCAATCCTAGGTTTACTGCTCTTAGTAAATCTGGGATTGCATCAAAATGCGTGGGTGGATGCGCCCATGTTCCACCTATTCAACATCTTCCCAATGCAGAGTAATGCAAGGCAGCGATTTGCTCTATCTTGCGTTACTCTAGATTTACTAAGCCGCGCAGTGCCACGAAAGGTGGCTTTGTGTGGCTTAGTAAATCTCACTTAGGCCCTTGTGTCACCTTGTGTTGCCTTGAGTCCCCTTGTGTGATGCAATGGCAGCACAAGGGTTTAGTATATCTGGCCCCTTGTCTTTATAAATATTGGCTCTACCTTTGTGAGGTGAATTTCTGATGAATGCTTCTTTCCGGAGATACCTCCCCTTATGAGTTTCGAAAGGCACTTGAGCAGATCTGGAAATCTGTCTCCTAGAAGAAGCACTCCAGCACTGCCAGGTGGAGCCACATGACTACAGTTGTGCCTTCACCACCCTGGAATTGATGACACCAGCCCATATATGATGCCACATGTTGGGCCTGCATCAGCTCATGTCTTTCCGCAATCTACTGACATAGAGCTCTGAGCTTTCATTTGGTTGTTACTAAATTCTTCAAATATTCAATGACGCTTGTTCAGATTAAGCTAAATGTAACTCCCAAAGGTGTCGGTGCTAAAACGCTGCTGATGTTGTCGATAACGGATATCTTTGTATGACTGTCACAAAGTCTGTATGTGGTGCTTCGGGCATGCTCAGGATCCTTCAAGATGTGATTCCTTGAAGCATCCGAAGGTCATCACGGAGTAGGGGGTTTAGTTATCCCTGTCTCTGGCTGCTCAGTGTTTCATTCTTAATATTGTTCTGAGTGTCTGTGGCGCCGTTCCCCGAGGCCAACCTCCTCTTCCTCAGAGACAATTCCAGTGTTGAAGAATCTGCTCAAGGAGGTTCCAGCTCCATCTGCTGATCCATCTCCGGTTGAAGCTCTTCAACAGGCCATTTTAAACCTTCTTAATGATACCCCTCCTACCTCTGGGCCCCCTCCGCCACAAGGGCAGAACCTTTCAAGCCTGGCAGCTCAGCCCTCAAAGCCACTTGACTGCATCTTCATAGGCTCCTGATTCTGCACCACTTCCATGGAAGTCACGTCAGCCTAAAATGCTGGTTCTCCTGGCTTTGTAGCTGCTTTTGCTATAGATGTTCCCGGACCCAAGTTTGGCACCACATCAGCCCGTGAGCATGGAGGAGATCCCTCAGGTGGCTTAGGGAAAAGTCAAAACGTCATTTGAGGACCAGCTTCTTGATGACCCTTTGCCCAGAGATCCACACACATGGAAAACTCTGGCTCAGATTTAAATGTACATGATATGCTGAAATTTTAGTTCAGGTACACTGAGCAGGATAATTCAGAGGCCGGTACCCTCCTCCCCACTGATGTAGCTGTTAGTTGCACCTTAAAATGCCAGTAACCTTGATACGTCCCTAGAGAACGATATCCCCTATCACTCGGAGGAAGTTTTATTGGTTACTACCAGAAATGTGATTTCTGTGGCTTTGGAATCTAACCTACCCAATGAAGCATTGCTCGTAGGCGGTGCTGGCAGTTCATAGTCAGATTGCTTGTCACCACTGGCTTGGACCATCTCCTCCGAAGTTCTTGTCAGTTCATCCTTCTTTAGGAAGTTTGATGGTTCAAGCATCTTTGGCCCTCTGTCCCTCTAGACTATAAGACTAAATGTCCTCACTCCAAGGGGCGCACAGTTTTTGCCCCAGACAGTTTGGCCATAGGCACCACCAACGCCTCAAACCTTCTTGGGCGTTGCATTCGTGCCTTTTTAGGCAAAATCACATGTTTGGCTACTATTAGCGTTCTAGAACATGTCAAAGGGCAATTTTAAAATAGTCTTGACACTTCAAACAAATTTTTAAATCTCGGCTGACAATTTGGCCCTCTCTGTGCTGACAGCATTGATCTTGCACAGTCACTCCTGGATGCGCTTGACAGAATTTCCAGACATGTACAGGCCGCATTAATTCATATGCCGTTCGAAAGTGAGAAGATCTTTGCTGAAAGAGCTAACTCTTCTTTGGAGTGGTTTAAGAATAGACTCTAATGCATTGCTCATTGGGGCCTGGCCTCTCCAGCAAGTTTCACCAACAATACAGTCTTTTCAGGGTATTTCAAGAGCCCAATATTCCCAGCAGAGGACTACCCGCTCATCTGCTACAGACTCTGCTACAACTCAACCGCTCCTTTTGCATGAGACGAAGATCTAGAAGTGGCCAGTAATAGTAGCATCTCCAGTTCCCCCACCCCCTGTCTTTCACTGGCTATGTTGCCGCAAAGCTGTAATGATGTTCCACCCTTCCACCAGCAGCTTCTGGTCAGGGGAAGAGTCTCCCACCTGAGCAGCTCATTTTTGACTCCATTTAACTTGAGAGAGATCTTCTTCATCCACTAGGACCACAGCCAAAAGACAAGCATGGACATTGTGAGCTGTGGCAGATGATTGATCAGCAAAAGAAACAACAATCTGTATGGCATCCACGCATGATATAAGAGAGAATCCAAAGCTGCGGATGAAATCAGCCAAAGAGGTGAGATAGAATTTAAAAATGTCAAGAGAACATTGAAAGATGGATTTGTCCTAGAGGGAAGATGGAGGACATTGGCAGCAAAGATGTGCAGAATGAGTGCAATGGGGATCAGGGAAGGTGTCCCTTACTGTGTGACTCTGCCCTCGACTTCATACGACCCCACAAAGGGAGATCCAAGGAGAGAAGAAAGCACAAAAGACATCGCAAATCATGCCTTTTTCATTCAGCGTCAAATGTTTAGATGTTGAGGGCACGAAGGGCGATGAACTTGTTTATCGTTGAGCATGGGTTCGGTGACCATCTTGATGTCAAAGAGACAAAATTTGTCATAAAAAAATAGATCTACGTAGAGGCATATGACAGTTTCCATCCATGCAACATTGTTTCAATCGATATTGTACAGTGCAATGTCGTGCTATTCAGCGTTAGCCCATAATGCTTTCAGATCGATCCAATAAATAGAAATACAAAGACAACAGCTGTCCCTGTCTGCACCATCAAGGATGTTCCTGGTATGGCCTGCACCTCATTTGATTTTCATTGCTCCTGAAGATCCAATGCAGATGCCTGTGGAAGCCGCGTCTGCCCCGGCTGAATCCTTCAAACAGGTTGAGGTGCAACCAATTTCCCCACATTTCCTGGCCATCGGAGACTTTCTTCATTGCTCCGGGTGGTGTTACCTCCTGTTGTGGTAGTACAGATTCTGACACCTGTTCCGCAGATTGTTCTGCGTACTCATCCAGTAGATGGTCCAATTTGTCGTCCTCCACAGTCAGATCCTCCTTGTGCACCATATCTGGGAAGGATGCTGTGCCCAGGGATCCAAAACATAGTGCTCTACTGCCTGCTTAGCAGAGAAGTAAGTGGACCCTGACTCCATCACCTACCAGAAGGATGATGGCTCCGATCCTGACTCCTCCCTTTCTTCTTTCACCCCTTTCACCGTGAATGGCTGAACATCCTTCTAGGAATATTTAGTAAGGGGTGGGTCAATTCTTAATATTTCTCTGAATGATGCTCAGAGCACTTTCTCAGTGACAATGGAGATTCTGCAGCCAATGGCTCTGCTGAGGCCATTACTTCCTTTCATTCCAGATAGCAGCCTTCCTTTTGTTTCCATGTATTAGCCTCCGGGCTGATCCGGACCTGTTTTTTCTTAGCCTAGACTCTAATCCAGATTCAGTGATAGTCTGGAAACAACATTTCTTGGCTCCACAAACATCTATGCCTCAAGACAAAGAGAACAAGAGGCTTGACACAGAGGGGAGGAAGATATGTGGAACTCTGCTACTGCTCTCCAGGGCAATATTTACAGTTAACCTATGGGGCAACCCTGTACTCTATACTCTACACATGTTTGATTGCTCATCAGAATTAGGAGTTCCTCCATATCTTCAATCTGTTCCTCTTGTAGGTGGCATCGGCACACTGCAGGGCTCTTCTCTCCAGTGCGAAGTCGTGTGTGATAAGGTGGATAGTTTCCTGTATTGTGATATGCTACTCCTCTACCAACTGGCTAACAGGGCCCTACCAGGTAAGCTAGGGCCCAGTCCACCAGAAAAAAGCATACATGGTAGAGATTTGCAAACCAGCTTCATAGAGGTCTGTGACACCTTTCCAAGGTACTCCTCTTTAGCTCAAAAACTGGAGCAGCTGTTGCAGTGGGACATGCTGCTATGAGAAAGCTGTTTAGGCAATATATAAGTTGCTGGTAGTCCTTTTGTTCATTGTATTGTATTCAGATCTTGAGACTGTGAGATCTTATGGATTAACTTGCTACTCTATTCTAGCATGTATGACTAGCAATGAACATACTATGATGCAGAAGGAAAAGTTACTTGTAATGCTAGTTCTGCATCATGTGAGTCTTCATTGAAGTCATAAATTACCCTCTCGCCTTCCTGGCCTTGTGAATGGTAAGGCTCTATCTACTTGGAAGATCGCAAAGAACTAAGCTTAGCCAGTAAGGCAGATGCCAATACAAGACATGATGAGATATGGAAGCTGCTTCTTTCTTAAATAACTTTTGTACGTTTTTCAGCTTTTCATGAAGGCTGTTTATCTGGATGTGCATTTTCCTTAATTTTCGTCTAGTTTACCCTAGGTAGCAAAGTTAGGGATTATACTGCAATGTTAGCTTAAGTATTTTCTTCTTTTAACTGGAAAACCAAACATCCCAATAAAATTAAAAAAAAACTTAGCCTCAGATAGATTGATATGGGTGTATCTGCATAAATAACAGACTGTCGCCATTTTAAAATATATCTTTTATGTGAAAAAAGCTCACCAGGATGGCTGCACACAGGCAGGAGAATATTCTAAAATGCTTCGATAAAGATTCCTATGATGCAGAACTAGGTTTACAAGTAAGTAAATTTCAAATTTTTAGAATCCTAACTGTAAGAAATTGGGTTACTGGTTGAGGGGGGTGAAACCCTACTCAAGTAGAAATCCTTGTCAGGGTGAAGTCACAAGCAACCCTAAATTAGCCTGTGCTCAACCCTCGGGTAGCATGGCACAGAGCAGTCAGCCCTAACTCGAAGGCAAAGTGTAAAGTATTTGTGCAACACCTCAAACAGTAACACAGTGAAAACACACAACAAAAGGATCCAATACCATGTTAGACAAATAGAGTAGATGTTAATACATAAAACAAGACCAAAATGACAAAAGTCCAATCAATAGAAACGGAGATAAGCAGGTTTACAGATTTTAGAGAAAATAGTGTCAAAAAGCACAAAGCGCCAACTGTGGAAATCTGGTTGCGCTATACAGGGACAAAGTCACAAGCTCAGGCCGACCAGGATGGAGTGCGGGCCAGCTACAGGGACATAGTTAGGCCTGCTGAACAAGAGTAGCTTAAATTTTGGTTACGGAGCATTGCGATGTCCCGTACCAAGGATGCGCTGCACTGCTGAGGCAATGCATCATTTCCAAGGTGCTGGGAAGTGGCAGTGCAAAGTCCTTGCATCGCCTTCGAGGATCCTATCGAAGATGGCTTGCAATGTGAAGTCCGGCATCGAGGTTGAGTCGCGCAGTCGAGGCAATGCACAGGTTCCGAAGAGCTGCAAGGATGAGATGCTAGAACCCGCACCATCATCGAGGCTACTGTCGACGAGAGATTTGCGATGCAAGGGCCTGCCTTGGTGAAGCTTCGCACAGCGGCGGTTCTGATGGGAGCTGCGAGGTCAATATGGAGTCCTTGCACTGAGTGAAACCTCGCAGCAGAGGCAATGCGTCGGTTCAGCTTGGGATTGTGCTGCGCAGCAGAGGAGAAGCGTTGGGTCTGCTAAATCCACAGATCCACAGGCCAGTGTGTGGAGTTTTGTAAATGTAGAATGTAGGCTTGTTGCTAGGATAGAATGTTAGTCTTTGGAGTGGCAGGAGTTAGAGCTGTGAAGCTGGAGGAGGAAGCTGGAGGCACCTGCTGTTAACTTCTACAATAAAGATTTCCTTCTCTTCATTCTGCGTGGAGTGGATCTTTACACTGGCGACGAGCTAAACCCAGTCTGTGCAGGGGGCAGACAACTTGTACCTCCACCCCTGGATACATCTTCAA
Source organism: Calotriton arnoldi (assembly GCA_963921515.1). Lineage (NCBI taxonomy): Eukaryota > Metazoa > Chordata > Amphibia > Caudata > Salamandridae > Calotriton > Calotriton arnoldi. Next base: position 612,210 of record CAWUFW010000634.1, on the reverse strand, counting down.
AGAAACTGTATATTCTCCTCATTGTGAGTACTTTATTCTACCGTGCATTTCTACTTGCCGACCTGCAACTGCTACTACGACATTTACAACCTTTCTACTTATTACCTATTTCCCATATTTTGCTGCGCTTTTACTGTGTTGCTTGCCAACTTCTGACTGTGAACAACGACGTTCACTGACTGCCTCATTTAAATATACTTTGCTGCACTCTCTGCTGTACTCTGATGTGATGTTGGAGCTTTGTGAATTGCCCAGCCTTTACTGCCCTGTGAATGAAGTCACGCCCAGTGGCAAGTGGAGTGTTGTGGTCACTAACTGCCTACATTTTCTGCTGCACTTTGCTCAACTATTGGCGCTTTGTGAACTGCCCGGAGTTTACTGCCTTGTGAATGAAGTCGCGCCCTGTGTATGAATAATAGGAAAGTGCAAGTGGAGCGTGTACATACAATTCAGGACGTATTGGTACAAGTAAATTGTCTATATACAAGTCTGTGTTCAGCGCGACATCAAACGAGGAATAGTTTAAAAATAAACTTGTGCCCTCAACGGTATTGGAACCTTACCGCAAGACTCGCGTTGCCATACTTCTTCACTCGCGCTGAGTTCAACACGCTGTAACGTCGATTTCATGCTCAATTTTCTGTAAAAACCAACGCCAATGACGTACAGGATCGGCCATTTTGAGAGGTTGGGAAAGCCTCTTTGTTAAACATTGGATCTACGACGTTCTCTTCAACCAGACTGTTCCCATCGTACTTGGCGCATTAATTAATTAATTGCACATTGTATCCACGACGGTCAGTCATCTTCATTATCCATTGAGTCCTCTTCAACAACTGCATAATTATACAAGGCATTATCTACTCGTCGTATCTTCTTCAACAACTGCACAGTTATACAAGGTTTGAGTTCTGCTAAAGTCTGTGTCATCGTAAAGGTCATTAATTACTCGTCGAGTCTTCTTCAACAATTGCACAAACTGTCATCGCAAAGAACATTATTTCTCCAACAACTGCACAATCTACAAGGTTTTTGTTTTACTTTATTATGTTAGTTTATTTTGAGGACTAACATTGATTTCTTCCAGGTTGGACTTTCATATCTAACGGTTTATTTCCAGGGAAGCTTATTAACAAGGCTTGTGTTAGTTATCACTTATTCCTAAGTTGTATTGTATTGTTATGGCTGATCAAGGCTTAGCTGCTCCTCCTTCTTTCCTTCCTACTCCTGGGGAGCCTACCATTCCTTGGAAGGAATGGAAGAAGCTTTTCTTAACGTATGTATTAGCGACTGGAGCAGATAAGTATGGTCCTGTGCGCAAACAAGCCATTTTGCTCCACCACTTGGGCATTGAAGGGCGCCGCCTGTATGAGAATCTCATCCTGAGATTTCCCTTGGTATGAGAGATGGTCAACCGAGTAATGTTTATGACATGACCATGAAGATGTTGGATGTGAGGTTTATTACTAAAGTTAATGTTGTGCTAGAAAGGCATACATTTTTCTGTCGAACGCAAAAAGTTGATGAAGATATTGCGACCTATGTCGCTGCTCTGAGAGGGCTTTCTTTAACTTGTCATTTTGAAATTTTAGGAGATTCCCTAATAAGAGATCAAATAGTGAGGTGTACGAATAATAAGAGGGGTGCATGAAAAGTTACTTATCAAGGATTCTACTTTAGAGGAGGCGATACAGATTGCAAAGGGACTCAAACATACCGATTTGTGGATAAAAGAAATGGACAAGTGTAGTAGTTCGATGGATCCCAAAGATTTGGGATCAAAGGATGTGGCCTCTAAGGGATCTGAGATCCATGCATGTATTGATGAGACTAAGACCATGAAACCCACTGTTAAGTTACAATATAAGCCCCTTAACAAAGCCAATGAAACTTCTTGCATCACTAGTACTGTTCCTGGAGCCGGAGCACGAGCAGTCAAATGTTATCGATGTGGTGCACCTGGTCATATTGCTTCCAACCCTAAATGTATAGCTAGGAACGCAATTTGTAGAGCATGTGGGAAGCGAGGTCATCTTGCGAAAGTGTGCAGGACGAAAACCCAGTACATGCAAGAAGTAGATGACACCTGTGAGAGCTTTCATGAGTTGATGTTATGTGTGGATGGCATAAGTGTTCCTGAGGAGGTGTGCTGCAATAGTGAGGTGAATGGTAGTGTTGCTACAGAAAGCACTGACAAATTAGAAAAACCTCATTGTGCCATTAGTTTGGATTCAAATGATGTTAGGATGTTAGTTGATTCAGGGAGCTTATACACGTTACTATCCAAAGATATGTATCTCAAAGTTTGGGGTGGCATGAGCAACATGGAGCCTTGGGACACGCCTGATATCAAGGCTGTGGGGTACGGTAGTAAGACCATTGATATCTTGGGACTTAAGTGGATGGTAATTTGCTTTGGTGGGAGAAAAGTGTATGGACGTGTGTATTTGACAAAACAGGGTTCCAACTTGTTGGGTTGGTGCCACCAGAAAGACCTAGGGATTGTATTGAATCCTAATGCTGCTCAGCCTGCTAAATCTACTATGGTGCATGATGTTAATAGTTATGATGCAAATGTGATGGAGGAATTCTCCAAAGTTTTTTCTGAGTTGGGGAAACTCATAAATTTTTCCCACAAAATTATTCTTAAAAAGAATGCGATACCTATTGTGCATAGAGTAAGGAGTGTACCACATCTTATGAGAGGTCCTCTTCAAGAAGAGCTTGAGAAATTGTTAAAACAAGGGATTATTGAGCCTATTGAGGCTTCAGAGTGGTTGGCGCCTATTGTGGTTGCACCCAAGGAGGGGGGAAAGATTCGTTTGTGTGTTGACTTGCGTGATCTGAATAAAAATATTTGGGTCGACAGGCAACCCCTGCCTAATATTTCCGAGATGTTGACTGCCATGCGTGGAGGGGCTGTATTCAGTGTAATCGACATGTCTGCAGCTTATCATCAGATTGATTTTAGTGAAGAATCAAGACACCTTACCGCGTTTGTAACACCGCTGGGTGCATTCCACTATCGTAGAATGCCATTCGGCTCGGCATCTGCCTCAACAGTGTTTCAAAGGGTTATGCAAGAGATTTGTGTGGGACTGAAAGATGTTTTGTGTTTTCAGGACGATGTGTTGGTTGTGGGGAAAAACTATGAACACCATGACGAAGTACTGAATGAGGTTCTGACTCATATGGAGAGGCACGGATTGACCATAAAAAAAAGAAAAATGTCAATTAAGGAAAGATTGTGTGACATATCTGGGACACGAGATATCCAAAACTGGAATTAGACCGAAAAAGAGTATCGTTGCTGCTGTCAGGGATGCTCCTACTCCTCTCAATAAGGACCAGCTGAAGTCTTTCTTAGGGCTGGCAGAGTACTGCTCCAAATTCGTGAGTGGTTTTACAGAAATTGTGGAGCCCTTGAGGCTACTGATGAAGAATGGTGTTAGATTTAAATGGGATGACGTTTGTGACAAGGCGTTCAATAGGGTAAAAGCTGGTATTCTTCATGCACCTACCCTTGGGCATTTCAATGTTAAGGCTAGGACATTCATTACTACAGATGCTAGTGCTATGTGAATTGGGGCTGTCCTGACTCAGATGAGTGATGGAGAGGAAAGGATCATTGGGTTTGCGTCTAGGAGAATTCAAGGAGCGGAGAGATCGTACTCCGTGATTGAGAAGGAGGCTCTGGCGTGCTGTTGGGGGATCAGGTACTTCAAGTATTTTGTCTTGGGGTTACCTTTTAAAGTTCGCACTGATCACAAACCCCTTGTACATTTGTTCAAAGGAGCAGAGGTCTTGAAGGGAGTGTGACTCCCAGGATTTCCAGGTGGATATTATCAGTGATGGAGTATAACTTTGAAGTGGAGTATATGAAAGGTCTAAAAAATGTGGTAGCGGACTATCTGTCTAGAATGCCTGTGGATGTTGTTGGGGAAGAGTTAGAAGTTGCTGTTGATGTAATTAAATGTAGCGAGGAACAAGCCTTTGACAAGGAGGAGTGGGATGCTGCTATGTTGAATGATGATATACTGCAGCGGGTCATGTGTGGTGTGTCAGAAGGATGGAGGGACAATCTTGTCCAAGATACCCGTTTCAGAAGCTATTGCCACGTTGAAACTGAGTTGAGTGTGAGTGAAGGGAAGTTGTGGAGAAGGAACCAGTTGGTGCCACCGGCAGCTCTGAGGACTAAGATTGTGAATATTGCTCACGAGGGACACTTGGGAAGAAACATGACAAAAAGACGTGTACGTCAGTCATTTCGGTGGCCTAGGATGGACAAAGATATTGAGGAGATTGTCAAGGAGTGTCATGCGTGCGCTATGAGTGATAAAACGAAGATTGTGCGGCAGCCGCCTCTTGCTTGTGTGGAATTTCCCAAGCATCCATGGGAAAGGGTGGCAATTGATTTTCTTGGTCCTGTCTCCAAACTTGGTTCACGCTGTAAGTTTTTGATGGTGCTGGTAGACTACCACTCCAAGTGGTTTGTTGTTGAGGCTGCAGATTGCATCGAAACTGAAAAAGTGATTGGCTTCATGGAAAGGATTTTTATGAATGAGGGAATTCCTAAGGTACTTGTATCTGATAATGGAGTTCAATTAGTGTCCAAAAGAATGCAAGAATTTCTCTGCAAGTTGGGCATTAAACATGAGAGGGTTGCCATGTTCCGGCCTCAAGCGAATGGCTTGGTTGAAAGAGTTAACCGTCTGATCATGGAAAATATTCAACTCTCAATTTCCAACGGATTATCGTGGTCTGAAGAGCTTACGAAATTGGTTTGGTCATACAGGGTGACGCCGCATTCAGTGACTGGGGTGTCGCCGTTCGTTTCTCTCAAGGGGCGCGAGCCCGGTGTGAAAGAAGTCCCTGGATGGCTTAAAAGCAGGGATTGTGTATGGGTTGATCGTGCTGCAGTTGAGAGGGATGTTGCGAAACACCAAGTGCCTGCTGCAAGTTACTACAATATTAAGAAAGGTGTCAAAGTTCCCGACATAAAGGGTGGTGACTGGGTAGTAGTAAAGCGAGGGGGAATAGTTACTAAAGGTGACAGCAAATTTTCCAAGCCTATACAAGACAGAACAGTGAGCAAGAACGTTCTCATTTTGACTGATGGCTCTGCTTGGAGTATTGGGAACGTTTCTAAATGTCGTGCTCCTCAGCCAATTCCTTGTGATTGATGTTCATGTGATTAACCCTATGTTCTTCTTTAATCTGTTATTGTTGCACATTGTTGTAGTGCAACTATGCGTAAAGGGGGGAGATGTGTGGAGTTTTGTAAATGTAGAATGTAGGCTTGTTGCTAGGATAGAATGTTAGTCTTTGAAGTGGCAGGAGTTAGAGCTGTGAAGCTGGAGGAGGAAGCTGGAGGTACCTGCTGTTAACTTCTACAATAAAGATTTCCTTCTCTTCATTCTGCGTGGAGTGGATCTTTACACAGAGTCATGTTTAAAGGGCTACTTAAGTGGGTGGCACAATAAGTGCTGCAGGCCCACTACTATCATTTAATTTACAGGCCTTGGGTACATGTAGGATCACTTTACTAGGGACTTATAAGTAAATTAAATATGCTAATTGGGGATAAGCCAATGTTAGCATGTCCTAAGGCCAGCAAAAACAAGATTAAAAAAATGGAGGAGGAGGCAAAAAGTTTGGGGGAAGACCACCCTAATGCTGAAAGGTTCAACACTAATAAAAGGAGATGGGAGAGCCATAAGGAACAATATCATCCATCAGAAATGATGTTGCCGAAATTAAGTAACTTGTCCTTCTAATGGATGCCTGCTTGGACAGATTCCTTACATGAACATTTTCAAAAGCATCCAGGAAGGATGTGGGTTCAGAGGAATTAGCTGAAGAATTAAATTAGACATTATTGTAAATCTACTCTGCAAAATAGAGAGTTTTGCTTGTCATTAGCATTCCTGACCGATGCTGATGACATCCCTGAAAGAATGTGGACTAAGAGGCGGCCTTACAGATCGTCTGACTTGGAATTCCATGCAATAGTGCTGCTGTTGCTGTCATGCCTCTAATAGACTGTGTGCAAAAGCCCTCGCAGGAAATATAGGACTGCTTCATGGTAAAAGAGATCCGTGTAGAGAATGACTGCTTTTGGATTGCTTTAACCATCTTGGCACCATCCAACCCTACAAACAGTTGGTTGTACAACCTATATGCTTATGTTAAGAAGGACGATGCACAGCGTCTGCAGCCCAAGAGTCGTAGGATCAATCTTGTAATTTGACATGGGCTGCCTGAAAATGTCAACACCCTTGCAAATACTGGTCAGTCTTTCTCTAGGGGCAAACCACTTAAAGTTAGTGAGTGCTCAAGATTGCCCATACAAACTGAAATCTGTGGGTCTGATTCAGGTAGGACATTTTGTCTTTTAGTTAGAAACAAAACTTGTGCAAGAGGGTGATCGTAGACAATTGGTTTCCATAGAGCAATCTCTGGCCTGGAACGTTTAGCAACCATTCATCTAAATATTGGTAAATCACAAGAATCACTTGACAGTGCAAGTTACCTTCATAGCCAATATCTTTGTGAACACTTAAGTGGTAGACAGCAGACCAAACTGAACTACAGAGACCTGGAAGAGCTGATCCTCGATTACAAAGGAAATGTATGTCCTGTACTCTTGAAGAATAGGGGTAGGATGCTGGCTCTGTATAAGGTATGCCACTAGGTGGTTAACCCGTGCATAGAGTCCAGGGGTTCCTCAAAAGTGTACAGGGCTCAATGAAAACCCACGTTGCTCTATTAGTGGTAGTGTGGGTTAGCAGCCTTAGGACTAACACAGAGGAGTGTAAGACATTTATTGCACAACATTGCCCAATAATAGACACACACCCGAAAAAGGAGATCCACATCAATTTTTGAAAAAAATAAGCTTTGTTTGTACGTTATTTTAAGACCAAGATCTTTGCAATCAGGTAAGTACGTTTTTAATTAAAAATACTTTTCACTTTCAAAAGTTGACAATACAATTTCTGAACAGTTCAATGTTATCCTATGGAGGAATACAATAATATGGCTACACAGGTAAGTACGCAACTTACAGTTCCAGTCTTCGGGACCAAAGGTCAGCGAGGGGCAAGGGTCAGGTGAGTATCAAAACTGCACCACCAGTGGCGCGGGGCGGTCGGGTGCAGAGGTCAAAATCGGAGTTTGGCCCAATGCGTTTCAATGAAGACTGGGGGTGCTCGAAGCCACACTGCTTGCAGGTAAGTAAATCGGTTGCAGGGGCCAAGCTCTGGGGGTTAGGTCAAGCACAGGGGGCACCACAAAGCAGCACCAAACATACATTACCAGTGGCACAGGGGCGGCCAGGTGCAGGGTGCAAATTCAGCATCAGGCGCACAATGCTTTTCAATGGAGATTCTGCTTTCAACAAACAGGCTGCAGGCGTCGCACTGGAGGTTGCAGGAGGGAGACCAATGACAGCAGAGGTAAGTAGAGATGTAGGGGGTCATAGGGGCACCGTTGATTCAGCTCCCCAAGGCTCAAGGGCTTGGAGTGCAGGGCTGCCTTTAGACGTCGAAGTCTTCTTACTGGAGCCGGTAGCACCCGGGGAGCCTCTCGATTCAGGCTGCAGGTGTCGTTGTGGAGTCCAGGAGGGGTCAGCCAATGCTGGACTTAAGGTCAGGATCGCTGGGGTGACTTCACTGGACAGGTGAGCCACTGGGACTCTGGGCAGGGCCGCTGTACTCTGGAGATCTGGTCTTTGTTGAAGAGCAGGCAGTCTTCCTCAGGTTTCTGGAAGTCACTGGCCACAAGACAGGTGTCCTCTTCTTTGCAGGGCTTTAAAGCTGGAGACAGGCCGGTAGGGCTGGGGCCAAGTCAGTGGGGGTGTAAACCGGGGGCTGCCATCTGCTGCTAGCAGCAGAGGCTGGGAGTCGAATTACAAAAGCGGCAGGCCTTTGAAGCTTCCCCTTCGAGCACTGAGTCCATCCTCGGGGAGGAGGTGTGACACCTCTGCCCAGGATGTGCACTGTTTCTGGTCCCTGAGAGCAGAGTCTCTCCACCCAGGGGGTCGAGAAACATGTCTTTGCGTGGCAGGCTGTCTAAAGCCAGTCAGTGACCACACCAGGGTTGGTAGGTTTTCAGGGGGCACTTCTGATGTGCCCTCTGAGTACATGGTTTAATAAATCTCACACTGGCATCAGTGGGGATTTATTACAAGGGGTTGTTTGGTACTAAACACTCCTAGTTTTAGTGAAGCCATCATGGTGCCAGGGAACTTGAGTTGTTGAGTTTCCAGCCCATGTACTCCATATGGCTTCCTGGTACTTACAATATTTAAGAATTGACTTAAGTATTATAGGGGCATATTTACTCATGCAGATATGCCCTCACCTTGGGTATAGTGCACCTGCCTTAGGGCTGTAAGGGCTGCTAGAGGGGTGACTTACCCATACCTTCAGGCAGTGCTGGCTGGCATGGCACCCAGGCAGGGTGCCATGTCGACTTTGTCGTTTTTCACCTCACAGGGGCATGCAAGCTGCAAGGGCAGTGGCATGGTCCTAGTGAAGAGGTCCCAGGGGACCCTCTTCAGCTCCCAGGCCCTAGGTACCCAGGGTACCACTTACTAGGGACTTACAGGGGGCAGTAGTACCAATTGTGGATATGTTTTTAGGTACTGGGAACCTGGACAGCAGGGACCCAGTACTCTACAGTCAAAGTTGCATCAAAAAGCCAGGCAGAAAGTGGGAGGTACTGCAACAGAGCCCCATTTTCTCACAATAGGGATGCACAAATAAGTGTTCTGTAGATCTCTGGAGCCCTTCCAGTCGTGTTTCATTAAGGTTTATTAATTCTGATACAGGATCACCATCATTAGTTTGTCTTTTATGAAGAAGGATAATATGTCAACCTTTCTTCTCTGGTATCAGAGTGTCTCAAATAACACCAACTCCCTATTTCTGAGGGAGTAACAAGTTATATCGCTCCCTTTTCCAAGGACATTTAGATGTCGTTCAGCAATGTTTGTGTCTGATGGTAGGGTGCAGAGTTACGGATTGGTATCTGTGGGTTTTCATCACAATCTGCAGGGTCCTTGTGAAGAGCTCAACACCCGTCCCTCGACCGAGGTTTCTATGAGTCAATACTATAAAGCACATAAAGTGGGTTTATGGTTGGGGTAGACAGCAAGGGGGTGGGGCTGGGCTTCTACCCACATCCCTATCTCTGTAGTGGGTGAAAAAACTTCTGCTGTTCTGACATTTGCTGTTGATTTGTTTGCTGCCAAGTAAACCAGTGGCTTTTGACCTTAAATGTTCAGTATTGAGGTGTCATCTCTTGGAGATAAGTGGACTCACTTGGATGGCGATGCCATGGGGCTACTCAGGTTGAATTTCTCCAAAGAACTCTTGACTTTATCTTCAAAAAGCCATTCCCATCAAAGCGCATGTCCAGGAGTTGGGCCTGTACATCTCGAGAACCCGGTTTTGCTGGTGTGCAAGCCCTAGAAGTTCAGGGTTACCAGAAATGTAGTTTGCAGTATATGTGGAAACGTGCTTACAGAAAGCAGGTTTAAAGCCATGTTCTGCCTGTATATCACGTTTCTTTAATCGTCCCTAAATAATGTCAACATGGCGGCATCAACTTACTTTGATCATTTGTCTGTTCTCAAGGTAAGTGGGTGTGGAGTTAAGAATAGTAAATCTACACTTTCTTGTATACATACATTGATGGAAAGTTGGTAGTCAATGCTCTGGACACACTAATAATGCAGGGCGACAAAAAGAACTCAGTAGTTGACATACAACCATTTATAATAGTGTGGTGCATGTTTGTACAAAATGTTTGTTTCATGTATATAATTCATTACTATGAGACAGTGATGTGTTAAAGTTTTTTCCCCCACACTGGTGCCAATACTTGACCCATAATTCCTAACATGCCTCTGAGGAGAGAGAGCGCCTCTACAGTGGTTTCACCACTGGCCGATTCATCAATGTCATGTGATAGAGGCACACCAGACTGAGGTCTACACCAGGTGGGGACCACAACAGCAGTAACATTTTTCTTGCAGGACTCCATGGGAGGATGTGTCATGGAGTTCCTGTTACTTGACTAGGGGCCACAAGTTTTCTGGTCCACTGCCGTGCTCATTGCAGGTGCTCAGCGCCAGATTCATGTCAGTGGGCCCTGGACCATCTCCACATCCACCCGTATCTCTTCAGCTCATCACTAGAACCCATAGAGTGGGAGGCAGCACCAGTGGTGCCCATCTGGTTCTCAGGGACTACTTTACAGCATCCTTATCTTCTTTGAAGAGTAAAAAGAAACTCTTTTGGTATGACTTGAATAAGATAGGAGTAGCCAGTGCTGCTACCGCCCACAACGCATGCATATATCTGGTAAAGAACCAAATCGCAGTTGAAGTCGGTAGGGCCATGCTCCCTAAAGCAGCAGATATTTGCGACCTAAAAAGTTTAACCTTTAGACTAATTAATGGTCAGGTGGGAGACTGGGAAGGATATTTTGATTTGTCTCGCAGAAAGATGCCTGCACCACAAGACTTCCCAGTACTGGATGGGCTGAAAATCCACCAGTGATGGTTTCTTTTTCTCAACCCCAGCCTGGAGACTGCAGGAGCTGTCTGGTTTTTCTCCTACTCTTTCTTTACCTGAGTGATGAGAACTAAATGACAACACTGCATCTGACTGCCATCTACGCAGTCGCTGTGTCCTCTAGCTGGAAACATTGATTTGGGAGATGTCAACTGTGCCAGCTTTCAGTAGGTCTACCTGTAAAGTACAATAGGTGTTCTTTAGTCAGAAAGTTGACAGCCTCTCTTTTATCATCTTCATCTTCCCCGCTTTCACTCCTGGGGTATGCACTGGGAATCCCAAGGCATCTGAGTCAGATCTGAATAAGTCATGGAATGACTAAAAGAATGTTCCTGACATGGAGATCTTGCTGATAACCCTGTTTAAGCTTTGGATGTTTGCAGGATCAATTCAGGAGATGAGATTGACTTCTCCATTGAAACAAGTATTGCCAGTGGCACTAGTAGTGTAGTCATCACTTTCGGTACAATTGCTGATGTGCCAGGAATAGATAGCTAGTTCTAGAGTGGCTACAGCACCAGCATCAATGACGAAGAAGCCATAGACTGACCGGGCTGGTGGCACAGGCCAAAGCATCCTTGGCAGCTTCAGATGTTGCACCAACAGGTAGAGTGGTGATGATGTCATAGGCCTCAGAACTATCTCTCTCTGGGAAGAGGAAGTCCCATGAAGAGACAAACTAACCTGCTTGATGGGCAGAAGGGTGGGCACTGACTCATATGATGAAGAAGTCCTCTCTTCGGATCTCATGCGCTTCCTTGAATGACAGGAGGAAGTGGGACTTCTTGGTTGAGAATTGATCCTCATGGTAACAATGAATTTTCATTCCTTCTCCCTGTCGGTCTTAAGGTCGAACTGGATATAGAGCACTATAAGGGTGAGGGAGTGGCTCCTTCTGTCATATACTTGTCCCAGCCCATTTCAAAAGCACCCACGTGCCCTTTCTGTTCTTTATGCCGCTGTGGAGTCTAGAGAAGGTGGCTTCAGTTGCATCGGGAATCACGAGTATTCCAGCCTTTCGGCAACTTGCGGTATGTACTGTGAGAAGAAAGCATAAACAGCTCTAATCAGATTGGACCCATAAGTTTCATTGTAGCCTGGGATTAGTTGATGGAGAGCAAGGAAAGAAAAGAGTATGTGTATGGCTGTGTGTGCTCAGAGCTTTTTGTGCGCCTATGTATACCTGGTTACATTTCCACTGGCATTTAAGATCTGTCACCCCATAGCACATAGCAAGCACCCCCCTAGCCCGCCACTTCCATACATTACATTCCTAGTCATTGAACTACCCATCACATGCTATGAAGGTCCATGGCTTCTCATTAGCATCCTGTTATAGGGTAAGCATCCCTGACATATGGTGGCTACCACTTGCATTTGATGGGTTTCTCTTCCATGTAATTACACACATGGGCATGTGAGCCAGGTTCCACTCATAGATGCCAGTAGTATATGTGAGAACTTACAGAAGAACTCAGTAGCGTTTTACAGACTCCGCGAAAAACGTCCCCAATCTGCACTCATTCAATCTTCAATAAATTCAAACAGTTAATCCAATCAATTTAATCTTCATTTATTGATTCATTCTTTTTGATTAATCTTCTCAATTCTATTCGATGTAAGTAATGCCTACAGACGTCATTGCATTTTAGCCAATATATCTGGGAAAGTGTATCGTAAAATGCAACATTTTTCCAAGTTGTTTTAGAGACTAACATCTAAAACCCCAGTTGATAGGGTCGTACAGTGACCTGCTTGCTTGATGTGATTGTGTGCTTAGGATTGGTAATGTTTATAGGGCAATGTTAGGATCCAGACCTAAGAGTGCAGCCCTCTCCTCTCCCCACACTCCTTAAATCTGATTGGCAGTTTCCCGAGGGTGTGGTTGATATTGAGAGACATTATTCACTGCTACTGTCAACCAAGAGCTAAAAACACAGAGGCCAGTAGCGGTGCTGGAACAATTTTCCGACTGGGGGTGCTGCCAGCAATGTTACATCACTGACCATATAGTGATTGTGTAAAATTCAAGTGTCACACAAAGAACAAGTGCAGCAAATGAGCCACGCCCATTTGGCAAGAGAGTGGTAAGGGTGTAAAACTGTATAGTGCACAAATGATAATGTGTGGAACTCGGGTTTCAGCGAATATTTGTCATTTTCACATCACCAAGTAAAGTGTCTTGATTCTTCTGATCGTATTTAAATCTTTGTATCCATCACACTTCAGAATGACAAAAAAAGTTTCATTTGTGCTTTCCTGACGGCTCATATATTTTGAAATAAGTGTACAATTCATTTAAATGTATTTAAAATACGTTGTGTGTTAGAAAAAAACGACATCCTGCAGCCTTTTCCACGTGCAAGACTCTCACATACTTCATTTTACAAAATACTCTCACTTTGCCTTCAGAGAAAGAAAACAGCAATTTCCATGTTAGTAGAATAAGCAACAATTTGTTAGAACACAGAGTCTGACATTTGACCTCTGTCTCTGAACACACAGCAAATGTGACAGATAAGACCAAAATGTACAGGCATCTTTATTGCTTATACACCTTGGGAACTCTAGCATTGTTATGGGGGTGCTGCAGCACCCCCAGCACCCCTACTTACCCCGCCAGGAACGTTTTGCTCATGGGGATAGCCATGCCTCCATCTAACCTCCACTCACAATCTGCATTTTATTTCCCGAGAGGAAGCAGATCGGGAGTGTTAGACACCCAACTGCCCCCTCATGGTACCGGAAAAGCCCCCCAGACAAAACTTACCTCATCGTGTCTCTTTGCGTCATCCCTCGTCATCATTCCTCTGCTCCAGCTGGAAGAGAAAGCAGCCAGGCTCCCCTGACCAATCACAATGCAATGCAGCATTGTGATTGGTCTGAGCGCCATGGTTTGGCGCTCAGGTGGGGAATGGGGGCCTGGGCATGTTCTCCATGTAGGCTGTAATGCCCGAGAGGGCCGGTGAAACATTCATGCACACTTTACAGAGTGCCACCACTCCTTCCCCTGCTCTGAGAGCAGAGCAGCCACACCCCACAAAGATGCAGGAACAAATAAAATGATAATAATGTCCAGCTAATATCATTTTATTTTTCCTTCATTTCCACTGCTAAAAGCAGTGGGGCGACACTCCTCCACCTCAGCGGAGGAGCCGCTCCAGGGATCATTATTCTTAACCCCTTCGGTGCTTCGGACAGCCAGGGGCCGTCCGACGCACCAGTGCTCATGTGCGTAGGACGGCCCCCGGCCGTCCGATCACATGGCACTAGAATCCATCCGGTGCGGGCACCAGAGGGATTTCTCTCCACCCCCAACAACCTCGGGAGCTGGGGAAGAGCTTCCCCAGCTCCCGAGGCTGTTTAGATGGTCTCCCTGAAATGACGATCAGCGCGCACGTCGCACTGACGTCATGTCAGTGAAACCGAAACTGAAATGAGCCTTAAGGCTCATTTCAGTTTCACTCTACGTGCTCAGGGGGCTATCTCAGCCCCCGAGCACGTAGAAAGTCGGGAGAGGTATCATTGGAAAGGGGAGAATCTCGCCTTTCCAATGGTACCCCTCCCTAGTGAATCCCTGCTTGGGGGTCGGCCCAGGAGGGCGATCCCCATGCAGGGATCCACCCACTAGGCACCAGGGAGAGGGGAGCAGCCCCTTGGGCAAGGGCCTTTGCTCCCCCATAATTGTTTGGGTGAATTCAGTCTTTCTGCCCCCCCGGGGGGGCAGAAAGCCCACTAGAAACCAGGTATTTATTTTACTATGTAAATTAGGATGGGGGCTGCCCACTATGGGCATGCCAATGCCCCCACTCCCCGCACAATTACAGTCTTTCTGCCCCCCCTGGAGGACAGATGGGGCAGTAGCCCCCAATCTGCCCCCCCCCAGGGGGGCAGAAAGCCCACTAGACGCCAGGTTTGTTTTTTTTACGATTAATTTAGGGGTGGGAGCTGCCCAAGATGGGCATGCCAATACCCCCACCCCTCCCCCCCACAACATTCCAGTCTTTCTGCCCCCCCTGGGGGGCAGATGGGGGCAGTAGCTCCCAATCTGCCCCCCCGGGGGGGGGCAGAAAGCAACCTAGACACCAGGGATTCTTTATTTTATAGGCCTGGGGTGGGGGCTGCCCAGAATGGGCATGCAAATGCCCCCACCCTACCCCCCTAAGAAAACAAGACTTTCTGGGGGGGGGGGGGGAGGGGGGTGCAGGGCTGCCAAGAATGGGCATACCAATGCCCCCCAAAAAAGATGCCACAGCATTTCTGCCCCCCCTGGGAGCAGATGGGGCAATAGCCCCTTATCTGCCCCCTGGGGGGGCAGAAAGTCCACTAGGCACCAGCGATTATGCTGGCTTTTTTATACGTAGGGGTGGGGGCTGCCCAGAAAGGGCATCCCAATGCCCCCACGCCCCCTCCCCCACCTAGGGAAACAGAGCAAACCTGTATATTTTTGAAAACTAGACACCAAGGGGAATCCAGGAGGGGTGACTTGTGTGGCTCTCACAAGGTTCTGTTACCCAGAATCCCTTGCAAATCTCAAACCTTGTAAAAAAAACACATTTTCCTAACATTTCAGTGATGGAAAGTTCTGGAATCTGCGCAGATCCACACACTTCCACGCACCCAGCATTCCCCAAAGTCTCCTGATAAAAATGGTACCTCACTTGTTTGGGCAGGCTTACTACCCACGACAGGAAATGGCCCAAAACGCAACGTGGACACACCACATTTTTACACTGAGAACTGACCCTTTTTTGCAAAGTGCCTAGCTGTAGATTTTGAACCCTACCTCTGCCGGCACCTAGGGAAACATAGAAAACCTGTACATTTTTGAAAACTAGACACCTAGGGGAACCCAGGATGGGGTGACTTGTCTGGCTCCCACCAGGTTCTGTTACCCAGAATCCCTTGCAAACCTCAAACTTTGTAAAAAAAAAAACACATTTTCCTCACATTTCTGTGATGGAAAGTTCTTGAATCTGCATGGATCCACAAAATTGCACCCACCCCGCATTCTCCGAAGTCTTCCGATAAAAATAGTACCTCTCTTGTGTGGGTAGACCTACTGCCCACGACAGGAAACAGCACAAAAAGCAACGTGGACACACCACATTTTTACAGTGAAAACTGACCCTTTTTTTTGCCAAGGGCCTAGCCGTAGATTTTGAACCCTAGCTCTGCCGGCACCTAGGGAAACCTAGCAAACCTATACATTTTTGAAAACTAGACACCCAGGGGAATCCAGGATGGGGTGACTTGTCTGGCTCTCACCAGGTTCTGTTACCCAGAATCCCTTGCAAACCTCAAACTATGTTCAAAAAACCACATTTTCCTCACATTTCTGTGATGGAAAGTTCTGGAATCTGCGTGGATCCACAAAATTCCACCTACACCGCATTCTTCAAAGTCTTCAGATAAAAATTGTACCTCACTTGTATGGGTAGGCATAGTGCCCCCGACAGGAAACGGCCAGATACGCGACGTGGACACACCACATTTTCACAGTGAAAACGTACCCTTTTTTGCAAAGTGTCTAGCTGTAGATTTTGAACCCTAGGTGTGCCGGCATCTAGGGAAACCTAGCAAGCCTATACATTTTTGAAAACTAGACACCCAGGGGAATCCAGGACGGGGTGACTTGTCTGGCTCTCATCAGGTTCTGTTACCCAGAATCCCTTGCAAACCTCAAACTTTGTAAAAAAAACACATTTTTCTCACATTTCTCTGGTGGAAAGTTCTGGAATCTGCGTGGATCCACAAAATTCCATGCACCCCGCATTCCCCAAAGTCTTCCAAGAAAAATGGTACCTCACTTGTGTGGGTAGGCCTAGTGCCCGCGACAGGAAACGGCCCAAAACACAATGTGGGCACACCACATTTTCACAGTGAAAACTGACCCTTTTTTTGCAAAGTGCCTAGCTGTAGATTTTGAACCTTAGCTCTGCCGGCACTTAGGGAAACCTAGCAAACCTATACATTTTTGAAAACTAGACAGCCAGGGGAATTCAGGATGGGGTGACTTGTCTGGCTCTCACCAGGTTTTGTTACCCAGAATCCCTTGCAAACCTCAAACTTTTTTTTTTTTTTAAAACACATTTTCATCACATTTCTGTGGTGGAAAGTTCTGGAACCTGTGTGGATCCACAAATTTCCTACCACCCAGCGTTCCCCCAGGCCTCCCGATAAAAATGGTACCTCACTCGCGTGGGTGGGTCAAGTACCCGCGACAGGCAAGGGCCCAAAACATATTGAGGAGACATCAAAATTACCTATCACAAAACAACCTGCTTTTGCAAGGGAGGTCACCTGGGTTTTTGGCCCCGGGCTCGGCGGCCATCTTGGGAAACCTACCAAACCCACACATTTCTGAAAACTAGATACCCGGGGGAGTCCAGCGAGGTATGGCTTGCGTGGACCCCCCAACGTTTTCCTACCCAGAATCCCCTGCAAACCTCAAATTTAGCTGAAATAATCACATTTTTCTCAAACTTCTGTGTGGTAAAGTTGTAGGATCACCGGGCTCACACAAATTTCCTACCACCCAGCGTTCCTCCAGGTCTCCCGATAAAAATGATACCTCACTCTTGTGGGTGGGTCAAGTACCCGCGACAGGCAAGGGCCCAAAACGTATTGAGGAGACATCAAAATTACCAATCACAAAACAACCTGGTATTTCAAGGGGCGTCACCTGGGTGTTTGGCCCCGGGCTCAGCGACCATCCTGGGAAACATACCAAACCCACACATTTCTGAAAACTAGACACCCGGGGGAGTCCAGCGAGGTATGGCTTGCGGGGACCCCCCAACGTTTTCCTACCCAGAATCCCCTGCAAACCTCAAATTTAGCTGAAATAATCACATTTTTCTCAAACTTCTGTGTGGTAAAGTTGTAGGATCACCGGGCTCACACAAATTTCCTACCACCCAGCGTTCCTCCAGGTCTCCCGATAAAAATGGTACCTCACTCTTGTGGGTGGGTCAAGTACCCGTGACAGGCAAGGGCCCAAAACGTATTGAGGAGACATCAAAATTACCTATCACAAAACAACCTGGTTTTGCAAGGGGGGTCACCTGGGTTTTTGGCCCCGGGCTCGGCGGCCATCTTGGGAAACTACCAAACCAACACATTTTTGAAAACTAGACACCCGGGGGAGTCCAGCGAGGTATGACTTGCGTGGATCCCCCAACGTTTTCCTACCCAGAATTCCCTGCAAACTGAAAAAACCACATTTCTCACTTATTTTTGTGTGGAATCACCATGCCGGCACAAATGTCCTACCCCACAGCATTTCCCTCAGTCTCCCGAGTAAAATGATACCTCACTTGTATGGGTGTCCAATGCAGAATTGGCTAAAAACTTATTTTTAAAAAAATGCAGCGTTTAGAATTCTCTGTGCTGTACCCTTAATCCCAATGTTTTTGGCTCTTCCCAGTCACAGGCCCTTGCCCCACCCACACAAGTGAGGTATCATTTTACTCGGGAGACTGAGGGGAACGCTGTGGGGTAGAACAATTGTGCCGGCACGGTGATTCCACACATAAATATGTGGAAAATGTGTTTTTTTCAGCTAAATTTGAGGTTTGCAGGGGATTCTGGGTAGGAAAACGTTGGGGATCCATGCAAGCCATACCTCGCTGGACTCCCTGGGTGTCTAGTTTTCAGATATGTGTAGGTTTTGTAGTTTCCGAGATGGCCGCCGAGCCCAGGCCAAAACCCAGGTGACCCCTAGCAAAACCAGGTTGTTTTAGTGATAGGTCATTCTGATGTCTCCTCAATATGTTTTGGGCACTTGCCTGTCGTGGGTACTTGACCCACCCACGCGAGTGAGGTACCATTTTTATCAGGAGACCTGGGGGAACGCTGGGTGGTAAGAAATTTGTGGATCCATGCAGATTCCAGAACTGTCCCACACAGAAATGTGAGAAAAATTGGATTTTTTCAGCTAAATTTGAAGTTTGCAGGGGATTCTGGGTAGGGAAACTTTGGGGATCCATGCAAGCCATACCTCTCTGGACTCACCGGGGTGTCTAGTTTTCAGAAATGTATGGGTTTGGTAGTTTCCCAAGATGGCCTTCGAGCCCGGGGCCAAAAACCCAGGTGACCCCCTTGCAAAACCATGTTGTTTTGTGATAGGTAATTTTGATGTCTCCTCAATACGTTTTGGGCCCTTGCCTGACGCGGATACTTGGCCCACCTACGCGAGTAAGGTACCATTTTTAACGGGAGACTTGGGGGAATGCAGGGTGGGTGGAATTTTGTGGATCCACGCAGATTCCAGAACTTTCCACCACAGAAATATGAGAAAATGTGTTTTTTTTTACAAAGTTTGAGGTTTGCAAGGGATTCTGGGTAACAGAACCTGGTGAGATCCAGACAAGTCACCCCATCCTGGATTTCCGTGGGTGTCTATTTTTCGAAAATGTATAGGTTTGCTAGGTTTCCCTAGGTGCCGGCAGAGCTAAGGTATAAAATCTACAGCTAGGCACTTTGCAGAAAAAGGGTCCGTTTTCACTGTAAAAATGTGGTGTGTCCACGTTGCGTTTTGGGCCGTTTCCTGTCGTGGGCACTAGGCCTACCCACACAAGTGAGGTACCATTTTTCTCGGAAGACTTTGGGAAATGCGGGGTGGGTGGAATTTTGTGGATCCACGCATATTCCAGAACTTTCCACCACAGAAATGTGAGGAAAATGTGGGTTTTTTGACAAAGTTTGAGGTTTGCAAGGGATTCTGGGTAACAGTACCTGGTGAGAGCCAGTCAAGTCACCCCATCCTGTATTCCGCTGGGTGTCTAGTTTTTGAAAATTTATAGGTTTGCTAGGTTTCCCTAGGTGCCGGCAGAGCTAGGGTTCAAAATCTACAGCTAGGCCCTTTGCAAAAAAGGGTCCGTTTTCACTGTGAAAATGTGGTGTGCCCACATTGTGTTTTGGGCCGTTTCCTGTCGCGGGCACTAGGCCTACCCACACAAGTGAGGTACCATTTTTCTTGGAAGACTTTGGGGAATGCGGGGTGCGTGGAATTTTGTGGATCCACGCAGATTCCAGAACTTTCCACCAGAGAAATGTGAGGAAAATGTGTTTTTTTTTACAAAGTTTGAGGTTTGAAAGGGATTCTGAGTAACAGAACCTGGTGAGAGCCAGTCAAGTCACCCCATCCTAGATTCCCCTGGGTGTCTTGTTTTCAAAAATGTATAGGTTTGCTAGGTTTCCCTAGGTGCCAGCAGAGCTAGGGTTCAAAATATACAGCTAGGCACTTTGCAAAAAAAGGGTCAGTTTTGACTGTAAAAATGAAGTGTGTCCACGTTGTGTTTTGAGCCGTTTCCTGTCGCGGGCACTAGGCCTCCCGCACAAGTGGGGTACCATTTTTATCGGGAGACTTAGGGTAACACAGAATTGTAGAGCAACAGTTATTACCTATTGACTTTCAATGCATTTCTGCCTTCCAAATGAAAGACAATGTGTAAAAAAGAAGTCACTTTGAAAAATGTCCTATAATTCTCATGCTAGTATGGGTACTCACAATTTCAGAAATGTGCAAATAGCTACTGTTTCTAAACTCTATATTTTGTTCCAATTTCAGAAATACATAGGTGTCTTTCATCCCGATTTTTCACTGTATATATTTTCCCAAATTAATTGCTATATACCCGGTACATAATAAAAAACCCTTGCAAGACGCTGCTCAGTTATTGGCTCTGGGTTAGTCGGGTTCTTGGTGAACCTACAAGTCCTATATATCCCCACAACCAGAAAGGTCCAGCAGATGTAACGGTATATTGCTTTCAAACGTCTGCCATAATTAGAAGAAGTTACAGGTGAAAACGTTGGCACAAATGGATGTTTTTTTCAACTCATTTTCAATTTTTCCTATTTTCAACTGTTAGTTTCTATAAAGAAACCTTGAAGGATCTACATAAATGACCCCTTGCTGAATTCAGAATTTTATTTAATTTTTTTAAATGTCTCGCTTTCCAGGATC
Organism: Calotriton arnoldi; assembly: GCA_963921515.1. NCBI lineage: Eukaryota > Metazoa > Chordata > Amphibia > Caudata > Salamandridae > Calotriton > Calotriton arnoldi. The sequence goes on along the minus strand of CAWUFW010000634.1, from coordinate 591,654 downwards.
CATTATTGCTTTCATTCCCATTTCTACCATTAACTGGAAGAATGTTGAAAGCACAAAAAATAGCAAAAATAGGCTATGTCCCAGTAAAATGCCAAAACTGTGTAAAAAATGTTGATTTTCTTACAATAGTCTGTCAGTCCCTGAAAGCTGGGAAAATGGTGATTTCAGCCCCACAAACTCTTTGTTGATACCATTTGCAGGGGAAAAAACAGATGCTTTCATTTGCAGCACTTTTTCCCCATTTTTCAAAAAAACAAACAAAATTTAGCTGTATTTTGGCTAATTTCTGGGTCCCCTCCAGGGGAATCCACAAACCCTGGGTACCTTTAGAATCCCCATGATGTTGGAAGAAAAGGACGCAAATTTGGCGTGGATACCTTATGTGGTCAAAATGTTACAGGGGCCGAAGCGCGAACTACCCCAAATAGCCAAAAAAAGGCTTAGCACAGGGGGGGGGGGGGGAAAGGCCTAGCAGCGAAGGGGTTAAGAGAAAACAATAGAAACAGTGGAGAGTCTGGCATACAGTAGAGAGTCTGGCATACAGTAGAGAGTCTGGCATGCTGACACAAGGCCTGTCTCCATCTGTATGCTCAGCTACGCTAAGAGAGTAGATGTGAGGTGTTAGCCCCTGATCTACCCCCTCTCTCGCCCGTCCTGGGATGGGGAGGGAAACTGCAGTGCCCTCCTACCTCCAGGAAGCATGTTTTGTCCAGTTAAAAAAATAGAGTCTAAGTGGGGAGTCAGTCATCCTGACACTAGGCATGTTTCTCTCTAGCTTCTATCCACCATTAACATCTCAGCTGTGCTTAGGGGGTGGTGGAAAGTTCTAGCCCATTTTCTGCCCATTTGGGGGTGCTGAAAAGCCCCCTAGACACCAGCACACATTTTCAGTCAAGTAAAAAACAGAAGCAGTAGGGAGTAAGGCATTCTTGGGAATAAGACAAGATGTCTCTCTCTTTTTTCAAAGTACCATCTCTTTTACAGCTGCTCTTGGGTAACGGAATAGGGTGGTGTTAACCTATGATCTCCCCCCGAGGAAATGAAATGACCCATGGACAACAGGTATATATTTTTCAAGTGAAAGAATAAGAGCAGAGTGAGGTGCCTGGTATTCTGGCACACAGTGTGTAGCTCTCCGGCTTCTGCTCGCTGTTTGCATTTCAGCTCCTCCTGTGTAGGGTCGTGGAGGGAGCAGAATTGGGGCGTTACCCCAATCTGACCCTCTAAAGGGACCTTAAATGTCCCCATTTTTGTCAAGCAAAAAATAGCAAGAGTGAGTAGCTGGGCTCAAGGCATATCTTTCTGTGGGCTGTAATCACCACCTACATTTCAACTGTTTTAGGCGCAGGGTACCCCAAAACTTTAGACACCCCAAATTTTACCTCAATCAGAATTCCCACAATTCACTGAATAAGAGACAGTGTTAAATCTCAATTTCATGGGGCAATGTGTTCTCGCTTTAAGGCACCTCCACAACATCAAAATCAGAAATACAATTCACTAAATAAATGGGCCTACTCAATAACTGAGTTCTGGATCAAAATAAAAGTTAAAGGGTTTCATTACAAGTTCAAAAATAGGAGATACAAAGTCAGTGCCATGAAGGCTCTCAATGTAAAGTTATACAGATACATTCAAGATTACAAATTATTCTATGTCCCAAAATGGGCAGCAAAATCAAAAGGGTAACTGACAGCTTCCTTAGTAGAACAGGAAAGTGATCTGTCTCACCCCCAAAATCAAGGGTTTTATACATTATTTTTGCATATGAAATTACAACATCTTCAGACTCAGTGTGGTGTGAGTAGTGTGAGCAGTAGCATTTCATCAGCAAATCAGAGCACATGTTAAATCAATGTCATATTGACATAATATCTAAGCACTAACCCACTACATGAATGATTATTCAGCACCCTCTATGTTAATGGCATCCGGAAATGCTAGAGCAAAACTAGATACATGAACAATAGCGTGTGATATGAATTAATAAGCTGCAGTGAATCAACAGAAGGACCTTGGAAATGTTGCAGGGTGTATCTGTGCTGGGGAACGTTCACCAAGAGCAGAATAATAATAACAGTGGAGATAAACCAGCACATCTCAGCTTGGCTGCATGCTGCAAAGTTTGTAAGGGGAAAAGTGGGCGGGGCGGCGGGGAATAACAGGAGTGCCAGAGATGACTTTCTTCTTAGAAAAGATGGTGCTCGTACGTGAATTGTGGCCTAGGTAACACATATTGTGAAACTGAATTTCTACACATCATAGAGAATTTGTTTTAAAAGTAACAGTATCATATCAGTGTATACATGTATAATCAAGTGTGAAAATGTAGTCTGCATATTGTTAACGATGCACACAAATTTTATCCCACAAAAATCTTCTACACTGTCTTGGGGGAGCATGTCATGGGATTTCCCTTTTAGTGTGCACCTTAGAGGGGCTGAGACCCTCTAACTACAGGGGATAATCTATTTTCTATAATTGGTAGATTAACAGGTGCTTGTCACTTAGTCTAGTATCTGGCTGCCTAGTGCCTTCTCACTCAGATTTCCCAAACTGACTCTGTCAGTGTGATACCACATGTGCGCATGGGCATACTGCAGTGGAGGGGAGCAGACAAAACCTGCATCCATCTCTTGCGAATTTTGGATGTACGGTTTGTCATTGAGATTTGACGAGCGTTTTTAAGCCCTGGTTAGCTTGGCAAGCAGGAAAAACTAAAATTAAAACCACACATTTTTTTAAAAGCAGAAATGTAGGAGAATCTCAGTGAGCACAAGCTCTCCCTAACTCATAATCAGGGCCGGACTGGCCGTAGCGGACACCGGGCATTTCCCCGGTGGGCCGTAGGGGTGGGGGCCGGTTTTGTGGCCGCAGGGGGCCGCTTTTCTTACAGGGTGCCGGCAGGGCTGGACTGGCCGTAGCGGGCACCGGGCATTTCCCCGGTGGGCCGTAGGGGTGGGGGCCGGTTTTGTGGCCGCAGGGGGCCGCTTTTCTTACAGGGTGCCGGTTTTGCAGCAGTACTGCAAAATCGGCCCTCTGTAAGAAAAGCGGGAGCAGTGCTTAGCGGCTAACACCCCCCTCTCCTCCCATTCCCAGGGCCGGTGGAAAGCAACCTGCCAGGGCTGGTTGCTGTTCCCAGTCCGGCCCTGCTCATAATGCTCTGCAAATATCAAATAGAGGGAAAGCATTATGTCCTCACTAAGCCTGGGCAAAGCACTACGCTACGCTCGCGTAGTTTGCGAAGTTCGCGCTACTTCGCACTACGCGAATTGCACGTAGCACAGTGCAAACACGCGTAGCGTAGCGTAGCGGTCATTTTTTGCTTGCTCGCGGTCCTCAACGTCAAGTTGGCGACCACGAGCAAGCAAAATGACATCCCGGCTAGACTTTTTCCTCGTTCGCGATCAGCAACATCAAGTTGCCGATCGCGAGCGTGGAAAAAAAACCTCCTGGCGAGATTCTCAACGCGGGGAGGTCAGGTTTCTCATTGCGAGTGGTTGCGCATGCTTGCGACCGCTCGCGATGAGAAACTACTTGTCCGCGTTGAGAAAGCTGCCGCTCGAGTAAAAATCTACTCGAGCGGCAGTAAAAGACAGCTCGCACTGTGCAAGATGCCGTTTTCAATGATTGCACAGTGCGGACAAGCATCCGGCACTGTGCAATCAGTGCGAACAGCATTTTGCACAGTGCACTACGCAGTTCGCGTAGCTACGCGTAGCTCGCGTAGTGCGAGGTGCACTTCACGTAGCTTCGCGTAGCGCAACTTCGCGAACTACGCCCAGGGTTAGTCCTCACACTTACAAAGAGATGAACCTCAGAATTTACTGCCAGCAGCACATCTGCTATCATCCCCCATTCACACAATATCATATTTACCGTATTGTGTTCAGAGTCCTAACCAATGCAAGACTGTCGCTGGTGGTTTGTCGCGGCATACTAGGTTCAGTTGAACAAGCGAAACAGCCAGACACACCACAATGAACATCTTGAAAACCGAAGCTATATAGATAAAGATATAGTAAGGATTGATTCGCTGCTTGGCCTTCCTCGCCCCAAGTTAGGCATAGCTGCCAAGTTTTCCATGTCCATGCGTGACTAGTTAGCCCAATCCCCAGGGGCGTAACTTGGTCAGTAAGACTGAGGGAGTGTCAGCCTCAGCTTTTCCGACAATCACGCTGTTGCATATCATATTAAACATTATATGAGAAGCAGTGCATGAGGGGGGCTTAAGGACCAGTGGAAAGGGAAAGGGGCGTGGATTGTGAGGTGATACTTAAAAAATAGTAACTTGTGAAATAATCATGTTTTAAGACCTTCAAAACAGAGACGAGGGTGTGTTTTTCTCTGAGTGAGTATTTTAAAATCCCAGGTGAAATCCGGAAGACACTTCACCACACCTGACTGAAAGCTCCTGTACCCAACTATTTATTAACAAATACATTTATTACGGGGGGTGTAACACCCCAAACACCCCCCCTGAAGCTACGCCCCCACCAATCCCGTTTTCTTCTTAGAATTCTGGAACTGGGATTCCTGGTTTTATACTGGGCTACAAGTCCCAGAATTCTAAAACCTAAACACTGGACTGGTGTAACTTCTCAGTAATGTTTTAGTTTAACTGTGTGCTTTCTTTTGAAGCGTTTAAAACTCATCTAAATTGTCAGACTCCAGACACAATTCAACTCGTAATGTGCTGCTTTAGCCGTGACCAGCAGGTAGAGCCTTCACAACATCAGAAGGGAAGACATGGGTGATTTTCTCCTTTTTTCTGTGCTGAGTTGTACTCTTTGCTTGTTACAGTGTCCTGTCTGTACCTGTGCTAAAAAGAAGACTGAGCAACCTCTCAACCTTGAAAGACAACTTTGGCCAGTGTGGCATTGTTAATCCACGGTGTGACTCCCAAGGAGCATTAAGTGACAACATGGGGGAGGTTGGGGAGGGGGGGGTGGCTGCTTTGTTGGGGTCCAGGGGCATCCGCCACCCAGGGACCCCTGCCAAACCCAGGGTGGTGTGGCTTGTTGGATTTCACAACTTAACAAGAAAGCCCTACAAATACGGAACTATGGTAATAGTTCACATGGGTGATGGCTACAGTTTACAGCCACCTGGGAAAACCCATGGAAACAGACCAACCACAAACATTTCCAGAAACTTGAGACAGGGAATCCAAGGAGGTGTGGCTAGTGTGGATCCTTGCACTTGTTCTTACTTAGAATGTCCTGCTAGTGTCAAATTGTGCCTAAAACAATTTCTCCCACTTTCATTGGGGGTTGGCTGCAGTTTTTGACTGCGGATCAGCCGGAAACCCATGTAACCCTACCAACCATGGGTATTACTGAAAACTAGGGGACAGATTTACAAGCCCCTTGCGCCTCCTTGCGCTGCCATTGCGTCACTTTTTTTGACGCAATGGCGGCGCAAACTATGAGGCCTATTTATAACGTGACGCATCTAGGGAGATGCGTCACGTTGTAAAGCCCTGCGTTACATTATACCTGCGTCAGGTATAATGTATGCAGGGTGGGCGTTTCCACGCAGGAAGGCCTCGTAAAAATGAAGCAGTGAAATCTACAAGATTTCACTGCGCCACTTTTAGGATGCCACTGCGTCAAAACCTTACACCTGCTTGAAGCAGGCGTAAGGAGTGACGCAGTACAGTAGGTATAGGCCTCAAAATACATTGCTGGAGTTGCGTCGTGCTTATGACACAACTCCAGCAATGCGTGACTTTTGGGCCAACAGATGCGTCAGAATTTCTGACACATCTGTTATCCTTGCGCCATGGAGCACTGTATTGTAAATACAGCGCATCCATGGCGGCGCAAGGACATTTGACTCTGGCGCAAGGAAACTGACACATCTATGCAGATGCGTCAATTCCTTGTAAATCTGCCCCTCGATATCTACAGTAATCCAGAGTAGCACTGCCTGCATGGATTCCACCATTGTCTCACATAGAATTCCTACCAAACCTCAAAATATGCCAAAAAAAAACCAGTTTCTAAAAACTAGAGTTCCAGTGGACTCTAGGATGGTCTGAATTGCCTAGATTCCAGCACTCTTTAGCTGCAGAATAAACAGAAAATGCCAAACCTGGTTTTAAAAAAGAATTTACTCTCTATTCTATTTCCACTGTGGATAGCTGCATTATTTGGAATGTGTGTAGTTGTCGTATTTGAGCCTGAAGTTGGCTGGCACCCACTGAAACCTACCAAACCAAGGCATTTTTTTTAAACTAGACACTTGTGGGAATTGGCCAATTTTTGTTACCCACAGTGCCCTGTAAATGTAAAAGTTTGGGTAAAACAAAAAATAATTCTCGTCATATTTATGTGACAGAAAACTCTAGAACTTTTGGCCAACAGTGTTCAGCATTCCCACACTCCTCGTGATAAATGCAGTGCCACACATGTGGATGGACCTATCGCATGAGACAGAAACTGATCAAATTTTGACTCTGTGAAGACCACATTGGCACTACATTGACTTCGCACGATCTCAGTTTGGTATGGGCCCAGCCACACGTCAGGTTCCATATTAAATCGGCAGGATGATAGAACTTGTGCGGTTGGCCGCAAGGTCCAGAGTTTTCTATCACATAAATATGAGAACATTTAGGGGCATATGTACATGCTCCTATCGCCACCACAATGTCACTTTTACCGACGTTGTGGTGGCGATATGGGCTGTGCCTTATGTACAAGGCAGCGTTAAGCCACTTAACGTGGCTTAACGCTGCCTTGTACATAAGGCCCCCTTTCACGCTATGGTTAGCGTGAAAGGGGCCTGCAGTGGGTGTTGTGGTGGGCGTTCCACCGCAACATCCATTGTATTTGACACTGCCCCCTATGTACAAGGGTGGCGTACATAGGAGGCAGCGCCAAAATTAAGACCAGGAAAACCCAGAAATGCATTATTTCTCCTCGTTTTTGCTTTGTCCATGTGTGCTGCCTTGTGCAGCACACATGGAAAAAGCAAAATGCAATGGTTTGTTTATGTACAGGAAGGTGTCCCTTCCTGTACATAAACAAACCTTTAAAAAAAAATGCCATTTTGTCACTTTCATGTGTGCTGCATGAAGCAGCACACATGAAAGTGACAGAATGGCATTTTAGGATTGTTTATGTGCAGGAAGGGACACATTCCTACACATAAACAATCCTCCCCTGCACGCAGACACCCTTGCACTCTGGTGCAAGGGGGCCTGCGTTGGCGCTAAGTTGCTAAACTTGGCAACATCGCAGGGGGAAACGCAAGGCTGCACCACATTCTTGTAAATATGGTGCAGCCTTGCGTTTCATAAGTGGCGGAGCGTGTCGTTAAGCCAAGGAGGCTAACAACACGCTCTGCCACTTCCTTGTACATATCCCTCTTGATTTTTTAACTTACTCTGTGACATATACAATGCAAGGTAAAGAAAAGTCATTGAATCCACACAGTCACGCTGCCGTCCTTTCCTTGGGGTGTTTAGTTTGGAGAAATCCCCAGGATTGGTGGCATTCTCTAGCTGCCTGTCTGCCCCAGGCCTCAATACAGCAGCAGTAATGACCTCTCCCCAAGAAGCTTGGTTGCTCTTTACATAGTTGCATTTTAGAGCTTTCCCATCACGTGTGGTATGCCACCCTTGCATATGGGGTACTTTCCGTTGTAGAAACATAAGAAAACAATTGTAACCAAAGTTTGATATTTGCAGGGCGCTCGGATATAAAAAGTGGGTGGATCCATGGAAGCCACACCACCCTGAACTATCCTGGTTCTCTAGTTTTCAGAAATGTCTGGAATTGGTAGTTTTCCTAGGTACCAGAGAGCCCGCAGCCCAAATATGACAACTACACCAATCCCACTCCCAAAAATGACCTTTTTAAAAGGAACAGGCAAGGATATTTTCCTACTTTTCCTGCCCCAGCTATAGACTCACCAACACATGTGGGGTAGCATTTTTATCGGGACAAGTGTGGGGAAGGGTAGTAGGATTTTTGCCATTTCTGCAAATGTGGAACTTTCTGTCACAGGAATGGGAACAAATTCTGTTTTTAACAAAAGTTTTAGCTTTACAGGGCTTTCAAGGTACGTAAAAGTAGTAGGATCCATAAACTCCACACCACCCTATACTCCGAGGTCGCGAGTTGTAAAAAATATCTTAGGCTTGTAGGTTTCTCAGGTGCCAGAGAATCCAGGCCCAAATATGGCAGCTATCCACGCCCAAAAAACCTTTCTAAAGGAATGTGGCTGTTTTTTACATGGCCACCTTTTTGAGTCTTTCTTGTCTAGAGATAGACCCACTGATGGATGTGGGGTGCCGTTTTTCTTGGGGAAAGTTAAGGAAAATAGGAAGGTATGATATTTCCTATTTTCTATTGTATTTTTCTTATGTTTCTTACTTTTTATTATGGTTGAGTCTCCACGAAAACACTATTTGAAAACCTCCATCTTTATAGGAAAAATAGGTGAACCATAATTTAAAATCATATGAATGTCCCCTATACCTACACTCAATATTTTATTAGTTAAATTATTTATTGTCAAATTATGCATTGGAGTTAAAGAAAGAAAAGTTATCATAAGCCACATCTTGGTAATTGACTCTAGTATCGTGTGTTTTTGGTCGAACTGCAAACGCTACATATATTTGCGACCTGAAAAGTGCGAATGACCGTAGCTTTATATGACTTTCATAGACTGACTTTCAGTGAAAAAACATCAAATGAAATCCTTGTGGCGTATTTCTCTTTTTCCAACTTGCCTTGACGATTTTTTTTATTTCAACCATTAGTTTGTTTTGAAAGTTCTTCAGGGGTGCACATAAACAGTGCGTAGCTGAAATCGTGGTTTTGCCTGGTTTTTAGACGTGTGTAGCACCGCAGAACATTTGCGGATGCCATTTTTAGGGGAAAAACACACACTCTTTTTGCACACCACTATTTTCCCATTTTTAAAAAATAAAAATGAATCTTGCCATATTTGGGATTTTCTCTCAGCCCCATCAACCTAAAATAACTTACCCGGGTTATTTTTAGGTCTCGCCTAGCGACGCAGCGCGAAGCGCTGTCGCTAGCGAGACTTATTGTCGTCGACTTGAGTTTGGAAGGGGGACAGGAGATGTGCACTCTTCTCAGACAGCCGATGTGCACGCTCACGGCGTGTCTATCAGCTTGGTCCCGGACAGCACATGGGCACGCCACGCCTGGACAGGTGATGTGCACGTGTACGGCTCACAGAGCACAACACGCGCATGGCGCTTTCACTTTCCCGTTGTTCGTGTTCTCCGTTTGCTGCTGGCATCTTTACAAGGCCCCAGTTTCTGGCGCGTAACCTGCTGTCCCAACAAGTTTCTTTTCATCGTCCGGCCATGCTCTCCTGAGGGAGGCCGCGCACGTCACGGGGCGAGCCGCAGATAAACGGTAAGCCGGGGAGGTGGGGGGGGCAGGAGGATCTCCCGATGACTGAGACCTGGTGGGACTGGATTATAATCCAACCTGTCCTTCTCGGACTAATCCCGCACAGTATAGACTCCGGACCGGAGAGCGTCGTCCTTCGGTCTCTCTCTCCAAGGCACAAATGCATGCCAGCTGTCCTACCTGCTAAACACTTACCTACAGAGTTTTTATAACTTCAAAACTGTACCGAATACCTGCTACTTTTTTAGGTGTATGAGTTTTCTATATTTTCTGTTTTAGTCCATCCCTGTTAGCTTGAAGCTTAATATCCGCATCTCTCAGTCCACCTCGCCCTCTTTACAATCATAGTGGCCCTCACAAACCAAACCTATCCGTGGATTTCCGGTGGCACACCCCTACACCTACCTGCAGCCTCTTCTGGGAAGTGGTCAGCTCCAGTGGCTACAATAAATACACGACTTCGCCCTCATTGTCAGGCCGATACGTTGTGAAGTACAACTATCGAATATTTAAATCCTAGTGCGCACCACCCCATCCGCACTTATCACACGCTAACCGGTGGGCTCTCTTTATTACACCCACCCCAATCCCATTGGATGAATGAGACACCGACGGGGTCGGGTGTAATAAACAGACTCCTTTCCCTTGGTACTGTCCACACAACGGTCACAGGCCTCAGGGTCGGATGTATATAAATGTCCCTGTTTATTTAAGAAAAAAATGCTTTGCTATGGAATTACTGCGTCAGTTCTAGTTGTTAGTTTCGTACTTACAGATTCTCTGTTACTTTAAAATCTGAGGCGATGGCATGTTCTAAAGTACAAAAAGTCTCAGAATAAAACGTTTTTGTTTTTGCGTTTCTCAGAACTACGTTGTGTGTGAATAGAAGCATATCTACCGGCACCACTTTAGAAAATGGAATATTCAAAACTCCGCCATGGCTGACAAACACACCCCATCCTTTTAATGTGCAGAATCTTTTTCAAAGGGCACGCGCTGCTCTGTAGAGAAAAACAATTGTCTCTTTACCATCCCGCGCCTCTAACGGTCACCACCAATAAGCCTTGTAGAACAATGCTTCGTTTGATGACGTCTGCTGGGGACTCAGGTGTGTGATTTCGTTGACTGGATGGTCACTTTTAACAGCTAGATTTAATTGGGATATCAAACGAAAATACGTGTGTGCATGTACCTGTGTGTCTGTTTCATGTCTGTGCCGTGTGTGCGCGCCCTAATGTCATTGTGTTTGTGCGGGTGCTGGTGGGGGCCGGGGGGCGTGGGGTGGGAAGGTGACAATACTTTTATGTAATATTGTAGTCCTTTAAAAGCTAAAACCAAGACACGCGTGGCTATAGTAAACCAAGTTAAAAGCAGCACCCAGGTTTCATATTGGCGAATTTTTAATGAGGATGTGAATTAATAATAATGATAAGGTATAAAATTATGTCTTTATTTAGACGAGGAACACGGTTTTTCTGGAAGCTGACTGAAGACCGGGATGCATTTACCTGCATCTCTGGTCCAGCAGAAAAAGAAACAAGCATTTGCAATGCAATAGGTCTCGCATTTACGCAAGTTTAAGCTATTGGCATTGTTAATGACAATGCCTTTTACTTATGATTTAAAAACAAAAATAAAAGTTATTGTTATTTGCAATGTCAATAGCTCAAACTCGCGTAAATGCGAGACCTATTGCATTGCAAATGCTTGTTTACAACTTGTCAGGAAAAAAGTGTACCGGACATATTTGACGGGGGCGGGAAATCAAATCAATCCCTTCGAGGTTAAATTAGTGTTTCCCGGTACACACAGTCTTCCTCCCTAACTCGTCCACAAGATGGCAATACAACCTAAATAATATGGGATGTCTACCGCCACCACGGCTGCTCTCGGCCTTACCTATTTACATCATCTCTAACCTCCACTGCTTAATGCCACTGTATTCGGAAGCGTGTGTGTAAGCCAGATGACATCACTGGAGCAGGTCAGTGTCCCTGCATAACGAGCTGGACAGGGGGTCCTTGGTATACAGCTCTATAATCAGCAGCTTACACGTGCATAATGGTTACCACCAAGTCTGACCCCCTTTGGAGTATCTCTTGTTCCCCGTGACAGTAATTGATGTCACAAAGCAGCACAAGAGAAAATCACAGAGGAAGACAGACACAATCACCACATCTGAGCTGAAAACCGCCGAACAGCAGGGAGGGAACCCCGAGTCTCTGCTTCACACCAGATAACACAGAGGGGATTCCTAGGTGAACGCCTAGGTTGTGGTGGAAACAGCAAGCCGCTGCTTGTGCTGGAAACCGGCCACCGGCTGGCGGGGTCGGCGCTGAACTGAGAGGAGGGAAAGCCCAGGGCTGGGTTGGAAATCAGAGAGCAGCTGGAGGGGGTCCTCGGTCTGTTCTGGGTATCAGAGAGCCAGCAGCTCGCGGGATGAGAGAGTGAGAGAGAGGGCTTCTGTTTTTATCGGAAGACCAGACAGAGCTGGCTGGAACTGAGACAGCAGCTATTGGGGGCACGGAGGTTGGTGATGGGAATTAGTTCGCAGAATGAGAGACAGAGGGTTATTTGGAAGGCCACGGTCTGTGGCGGGGATACCAGGGCCTGTCCTGCTAATCCGGGCGCAGCTCATAAGCACAGCGGAAGAGTATAAGGCCAACTCACCGCTGGAAATCAGAGAGCAGCTGACAGGAAAGTCACAGCTTATGCGCAATATTAGAGTCGCTCACAGGTATAGAGGGTCGGCCTGGCTTGGAAATCAAAGCACGGCTGACTCAAATGCTGGAGTCTGTGGTGGAATTCAGCCCATAGCTGACAGGTACAGGGGTCTCTGTGTCTGAACCCCTCTCAGAGGGCCACACAGCAAACAGCAGTTACTGAGCCCACATTTGGGGGTTGACTTGAGCCTTTTAAGCCTGATATCCTGGGCCTGACCTACTGCGGGTCCTGAGACACTGGGCCAAGTACCCCTTCAGTAATCTCAGTGGTGGCGCGGGTCAAGCAGTCCAAGCCTTCTCAGGGAGGAGGTAAGTGCAAGGTAAACACAAGCTCAAAATACATCCAGCAACCTCACTGAATGAATGTACAGCCAGATTCTCACTTTTATGGCAAAAGTAGTATTTATATACCAACACAAAGTGAAATATGACAGACAAACAATGTACACAGCCTTCCCAAGGGCAGCACTCTAGCGTTGTCCGGGCAGTGTTTTGAGTCCCATGTCCCTGTTTGCTGGCAGTCGTTATTTCCTATTTACGACAGATAACATCAGGTGAGGGCCCCACTACTTAGTCAGAGTCTTAGAAGTTCCACAATGGGTTTCTAGAAACCAAAGTGTTGCAGCACAGTAGTGCTCTGACACAGAGCAACTTCCACCCTATGGCTCCGCAGCCTGACAATTAGTCTGACCTGCTCACGCTGGTCTTTTGGTATGGATGGCCATGGAAGCAGTCACAGCCCAGCGTTGTGGTAGACTGGAGTAGATACCAGCGCTGAGTAGTAGTCTCGTCGTTGCAGGCAAGACAGCTGGATGTCCACAGTGCTCTTCTGGTGATGCAGTAAGTTCCCCTCGCAGGTCGGGGCAGTCACTCTGCTTCCAATGCTTTAGACTGTACTCCGGGTGCAGAGGTCAGAACCTGCAATGCTTCGCAGTCACACGCTGTACCCAAGTTACTGCCCTTCCTCTTGGAAATGGTGCACCAGCACGTTGGCCTTTACTCTTCAGAGAGGCACATCCTTTGGCATGCAGAGTCGCTGAGTTTTGGTCAGCACACGTGTTGACGGCCCAATCAGTGCAGCAGCAATTATCTTCACGGCAGCACACTCTGGCAGAGTCACAATGCCACCTCAGTTTAGACCCAGCCATATGCAAATCAGTCTTGACCATGGGAACAGTCTAGCTCGAACTACCAAGCCAGGTCCTCCCTGGACCATAAACAAGCATCCTGGGACCGGTTTTGGGGAATGACCCCACATCAGCCAGGCTAGATTGAATCCAGTGGCACAGTGAGCCAGAGACTCATGTCTGGGCATACCCGGTGTTTCCGGCCCAGGGCGGACCTGGCCTGGCAGTTGGGGCTGGACTGTTCCCATGGGGAGCAGGGTCAAGACTGATTTGCATTTGGCTGGGTTTACCTGGAATGGCATGGGGAGCAAAAAAACAATGGTTTAAGGTCAGGATGTCTGTACTGGGGTGAATGTTTGTCATTGTTGAGCATTCTGTCTATCAATTATTCTTTTTACATTTGTCACCCCAAGTGGGATGGGTATGCCCAGACTTGGGTCCCATGCTCTCCATGCCACTGGAGTCAAGCTAGCCTGGCTGATGAGGGGTGATATCCCGAAACCGGTTCCAGGGTGCTTTTTTCCGGGCCAGGCAGGACCTGCCCTGGCAATTCATGCTGGACCGTTCCCATTGGGCGCAGGGTCAAGACTGATTTGCATATGACTGGGTTTAAACTGGAATGGCAGGAGGAGCTAAAAAAACGCTGGATTTAGGCCCAGATCCACATTTGTTACGTTGAGTGGGACGGGTTTGCCTAGACGTGGGTTCCGTACTCTCCATGCTACTGGAGTCAAGCTAGCCTGGCTGAGGAGGGGTGCTTGTTTCCGGTCCAGGGAGGACCTGGCCTGGCAGTTCGGGCATGGGGAGCAAAACAATGATGGATTCAGGCCCAGATCTCTGTACTGGGGTGAATGCTTGACATTGTTCAGAATTCTGTCCATCAATTGTTCTTTTTGCGTCTGTCCTCATACAGCACCCTAAGGTAAACACAGAATCATGACTGAGCGTGTTGCCCATGGCATGGTACTACTGTAGAGGATTGTACTACATAGGGAACTACATTTGCTAGTATATATACTACTAAGCATGGCACACCCTCGTTGGTGGTATTACCAGATGTTCTAAAATAAGTACAAAATGTACATGCTTCGCTCCGGTGATTGATTTGGGTCTGAAGTTCATAGGTAACTTTAAAACTGTGTCTTTAGCAACGCTCTGGGGGAGGTGAATTTGTTGGCCATATGCCAGTGTCTGGCTGCTGTTCCTGTACAGGATCATGACCATGAACCATCTATAATTATTTTGGATTTATACACATCTATAGGCCGAGATACCTTAGGTACTCCCCCTTCAGAGCCTCAATTTAAGCCTGAGCCAAATGGTGTGATAAAGCAGAAAGCTTTGTAAACAAAAGAAAAGCAGAAAGTTAAACAGAAAACCAGGACTGGATTTCCTTCACATAAGGAGTGAATCTGGAAAGAGTGAAAGGGGTGGTTATTTCTTGAGGGACCATGGAAAAATGGAAAAAAAGATTAGTATCAGTATACTGATGATAGTTCTTTCTGCTCTTGATGGGATTATGGGGGAGGTAGCCATACAGAAAGAGATGAAAGGAGCGTATGAACTGAGTGTCTTAGGAAAGACAAGTATGCAAGACAGAAGAACATGCCTTAGTGACAGGGAGTACTAATGGGGAATGGGACGTGGGCAGTAGAACTTCTGGACAGCACAGCAGAAGAATCTATAGTGTGCGGGACTCTTAAGGAGCATCTGGCCTTGACACCAACTGAAGAATCCATTCAGATAGAAATACCGGATAGTCACTTAAACTCCCCTGATTGAGGTTATAGTATAGAAATATAGAAAGAGGCTGATATATTGCACATAGTAAAAGCCTATTTCTGGCCTATGACATCATCCTTTCTGAGGGTAATTGGACTCCACACATTGTAAGGTATTCACCTTGTGGAGAACCTCGGGACAACAAGAAAAATCTAGTATTAGGGTTGTTCTTAGAACATCAAACCCGCAAAGCTGTCGCGATTACCCTCCGTAAACATAGGGGAAGGACGGATAGGGTACACACGCGCCATACAATTCTTCCCTGTATGCGTGGGCGCCGGTTTGCCTGTCACAGGAGCCCAATACACTACATGTCCCAGAGGGCAATGGGGCACGGTAAAGAAAATCGGAACCGTCATGGCCAAGAATCGCCCCCTTTGTATATAAGCACCGCCTCTATAGGAGGTAGGTGCTTGACAATCTGACAAGCTCCTTTGAAGCGGAAGGTATTCCCCGCTGGACGACCGTCCGAGCAGCGTTACCAGGCGTTGCATTATCCCCGAGGATTTCTGAAGACCGTCGGAGCACTCGTGTGCTCATTTCCAGACTCCTAGCTGCCGAGGAATTCTAAAGACCGTCGGAGCACTCGTGTGCTCATTTCCAGACTCCTAGCTGCCGAGGAATTCTAAAGACCGTTGGAGCACTCGTGTGCTCATTTCCAGACTCTAGCTGACGAGGCTGAATTCTCTGGGGCTTTTCAGGTATCGGAAACTGAGAGGGAGACGCGCTGGTGCGCTCCCCTCTCCAACCACTTACTTTCTTTCAGTTACTAAGCTTCTGGTTTCATTTAACCGTGTTTCCGCATATCCTGCCATTGGGGACACAGGAAACCGTTTCCTTTTTGTTTGCATAAAACATTACAGTGACCAGGGCACTCTGGTGATCAGGTCTTTTCCGCTGTGAATTTAACAGCGGTGAATGGCTCTAAATTCATATGAGGACTTACGTTGCCAGTTGCCTATGCACTATTGGTGCACGCCTATTTCACTGGAACAATACTGTGGGGACATAGGAGGGCGATTTGCCTCGTCTGCTTCTGGAGGATTGCTGTTTTGGGCTCCATGGGAGTGTGTGACATAGTGCTAAAACCTTAGTTTGTTTTGTATGTTTGTTTCCCTGTGCGCTTTCTCATATCTCTCTCTCTTTGTGTTTATTCAGTGCTACCAACAGAGAGAGGGTGTTCTAAGACCTAGGAAGCAGGCGTTATTCCCCACAGTGATTCTTTGTTGTTTTATCCTCTTCCCTTTTCCCCGGGGTGCTCTTTTCCATAGTGCATAAGTGTCGCATTGTGGGGGATAGTGCTCAGGGAAGGAGGGAGGCCACTCTACCATCCATCGTTCCTGCTGGCCGCTACGCAGAGGTCAGTGGCGTTTACCTTTGAATTCCTTCTTGCGCTACTGACAACCTGACAGATTGTCAAGCCCAAGATCGACGCCCAGCCTGGACGATGGACACCAACGTGGTTTTGACCTCGCTGTTGGAGAGCCTATCGGCTCTGCAGCAGGAGGTACAAACTTCTCGTTTGGAAAACCAAGAATTAAGGAAGGAGATGGGCACGTTACGCAGAGAGGTAGCCGGCCTATCTCGTAAAGGTATAGGGTCAAGTTCTTATATTAGGGAAGCTACCTTCACTCCTCCGGTGCATACAGTACCCTCCTCAGTCACCACACAAGGGGGTGGGTTCTTTGCAGCCACTCCTGTTCCTCCACCTTCAGTTGACTCCGTTCCCACCGTCCATGTCATACAAAACACAGGAATACCTTTAGCGCCGCCAGAGCGTTTCTACGGAGATCCGAAGAAGTTTGAAACCTTCCTAAATCAATGTCGGCTGCATTTCTTGTGTAAACCTGCAGTTTTCAGGAGGAAGCGGCAAAGACCGCCTTTATGATGTCGTACATGGGAGGGAATGCAGCGAGCTGGACCATACCATTGATGGAACAAAATGACCCTGTTTTACATAAATTTACAGAATTTTGTTTGGAAATGAGAAAACTGTTTGACAGAAAATCCCATATGATGACCCTGGACCGCGAACTTATCACCCTTAAACAAGGTTCTCAGGATTTATTGACGTACATTACAACGTTCAACCGCCTAGTAGTAGAAACAGACTGGCCCCAGGAAAAGCAAACCACTCTTTTCTACCAAGGGTTGCGTGGGGAATTAAAAGATGTCCTTGCGCAGGTGGTACAGTTACCCCAGACCTGTGTAGAAATGATTGATCTCACGGTTCAACTGGACCACCGAATACAGGAAAGAAAAGGGGACAGGAACCGGGGGGACACGCGTTTTCTGTTTCCTAGATCCAAACCCGCTACCGAAGAACATTCTAAACCTTCTGAAGGGATCGAGCCGATGCAGATAGGGGGTATCCGAGGACCCCTCTCCACAGAAGAGAGAGAAAAAAGGCGAAAGATGAAGCTATGCCTATATTGCGGAAAAGGGGGGCACTTCATCAGGGAATGTCGCGCCCGGGCCCAGCTTCCAGAACGAAACAACGTTCCACGAGTGCAAGCAGCAATGGGGCAACAGGAACCGACGGAAAACTGAAAAGCCTGAATCAGGATGAGATCACTGGTTCAGGTGACAGACATACTATGATCTCTTCAGTGATCGCCAATACCATGCAACCAGCTGTTGCTCATTTAACTATGAGTATCTATCTTCAGGTTACGAGGGAGGAAAAAGTTGAGGTGGCTGCATTACTGGACTCCGGTGCTACAGGAAACTTTATCGATCAAAAGTACGCCCAAAAATTGGTGTGCCATGGGAAAGGAAAGAGACACCAGAAAACGTAAAAGCAGTGGACGGTACTGCGTTGTCTTCAGGGCCCGTCACGTACCATACAGTCCCACTCAAGATGCAAGTTGGAGAGGACCATTATGAATACATCCAGTTTGATATCATTGACGCACCACAGTTCCGTCTCATCCTGGGTATGCCATGGCTCACTATACATGATCCTGTCGTCCGATGGGCGGCCCGCACAGTGCTCTTGAACTCTAGCTATTGTAAGGAGCACTGCACCAAACAAGCGGCCCTTTCAGAAAAAACAGAGAGCACCCAGGCAGGGTTCCTGGCAACCGCATGTGTAAGAGACAGATACTGATGTTCCACCGCCTTGCCCGAAGAGTATAAAGATTACCAGTCTATCTTCGATAAACAGAAAGCCACCCAGCTTCCACCCCACCGGGTTTATGACTGTAGCATTGAGCTGATGCCCGGAGCCGAGATTCCATGCAGCCGGGTGTATGCTCTGACAGAACCAGAGACACACTACTTAAAAAACTACCTCGAAGAGAACCTAGCATCTGGCTTCATCAGGCATTCTGCATCCCCTGCTTCCTCTCCGCTCTTTTTTATCCCTAAGAAGGATTGTGACGAACTTCGAACCTGCATAGACTACAGAGCGATCAATCGAGTCACAGTAAAAAACCGCTACCCCTTACCCCTGATTCCTGTACTCTTGGATCAACTCAAGGGGGCTCGCTTTTTTACGAAGCTGGACCTACGAGGCGCCTACCATTTGGTGAGGGTCAAGAGCGGTGATGAGTGGAAAACCGCTTTCCGGACGAAGTTCGGACTTTTTGAATACAGGGTAATGCCGTTCAGCTCTGTAATGCCCCGGCGGCGTTTCAATATTTTATGGATGAGGTTCTGCGGGGGTTTCTCGACACGTTCTGTGTGGTGTATATAGACGACATCCTCGTATACTCATCTAGTCCTCAGGAACATGTAACTCATGTAAAAGCAGTCCTGAACAGGCTCCAACACCACTCGCTGTATGCCAAATTAGAGAAGTGCTTGTTTCATGTCCAAGAAGTGGCATTTCTGGGATACATAATCAACGCTCAAGGGTTCCAGATGGACACAGGCAAGGTCGACGCAATCACTCAGTGGAAAACCCACAACACATAAAGGCAGTACAAAGCTTCTTAGGTTTCGCCAACTATTATCGGCGATTCATCAAGGACTTCTCGAAGATCATTCACCCCATTTCCAGCTTGTTACGGAAAAACACCTCTTTTGCTTGGGGAAAGAGGCAGAACAGTCCTTTCAGATACTAAAACGAAGGTTCACTCAGGCGCCCATATTACGACATCCTGACCCGCAGCTCCCCTTCATTGTTGAGACCGACGCTTCTCAATATGCCATAGGGGGGTTTTGTCTCAACGACATCCCAAAACAGGTCAGCTACACCCTGTGGCCTATTTCTCAAAAAAGCTCAACCCCAGTGAAGTGAACTACTCCATCTCAGATAAAGAACTGCTAGCCATAAAACGGGCGTGCGAGGAATGGAGACATTATCTCTTGGGAGCACGCCACGTCATTGAGATATACACCGATCATCGGAACTTATTGTTCCTGAAAACCGCCAAGGCCCTAACACCACGTCAGTTGCGATGGACTCTTTTCTTTTCCGATTTCGAATTCGTAATCAAGTACAGACCAGGCCCCCAGAACGGCAAGGCGGATGCTCTCTCTCGCATAGAAGACTCCGAGGGACACATGTTGTCAGAAAACCCAGAACCACCCTCAATACTCCCTGAGGCGGCTTTCCGGAACCAAACCATTGCTTTGATCGCGTCACAAGACTTCCTAGAGGACCTCAGAGTATCCTTAGCCAACATAGATGCCCCGGCCTGGATTCGGGAAGATCCTGAACATCGAACAGACAACAAGGACTTGTTGTATCACCATCACGCATTGTATATTCCTAACACCGAATTACAACTACGAGTGTTGACATGGGCTCATGATTCTCTATTGGGAGGACACATGGGAAGATACAAGACCATAGCCTGTATCGAGCGATCCTTTTGGTGGCCCACATTGAGAAAAGACACTGAGACGTACCTACAGAATTGTTCCGTGTGTAAGCAGGGAAAGGCCATTCATATGAAACCTACAGGTCTCCTACAACCATTACCCATACCCTCTCGACCGTGGCATACGGTGTCCATGGATTTTATCGTTGAAATGCCCCCATGTGAAGGGTATACCACCATATTGGTGGTAGTTGACCATTTAACAAAAATGGGACATTTCGTTCCTTTGAAACGTTTACCTACCTCTTCAGAATTAGCCCTTGTCTTCCTTCAACACATGGTGAGAGTACATGGAATACCCAGTGTTCTCATTACTGACCGGGGAACACAGTTCACCTCCCGTTTTTGGAAAGCGTTATGTAAGACTATGGACATCGAAGCCAGACTTTCTACCAGCTACCATCCTCAAACGGATGGAAAAACAGAGCGCTTAAACCAAACTTTGGAGCAATACCTCCGTTGTTTCACCCTCCAAAACACCACGAACTGGTACACACTACTATGGATGGCCGAGTTTGCCTACAACAATGCGGAACACACCACGCTCGGTTGTTCTCCATTCTTTTGCCTCTATGGTCACCATCCCAACATGCTCCCTTTCGAATGGCAGATAGAATCCAGTCTTCCAAGCATCCACGAACATCACGCTCACCTCAGGGCCGTGTTGATCGACGCCAAACAACATCTGTTTTCAGCCCAACTCGCATAAAACGCTTCGCTGACAAGAAAAGAACCAAGGAACCTGTATACCAGGTGGGGGACAAGGTATGGTTAGCAACTAAGAACCTACACCTTAAGGGAGCTGGCAAACTAAAACCCAAATACATTGGCCCCTACAGTATTGAGGAGATAATAAACCCCGTAGCTATGAGACTGTCCTTGCCCTGTTCATGGAACATCCACCCTGTATTTCACGTCTCTCTGCTCCAACCCTGTCCTGTTCACATGAGGTTGCCTGAACGACCCCTCCCCGTGGAAGTTGAGGGTCAGGACGAGTTCGAAGTACACGAACTCTTAGATTCCCGAATTGTGAGAGGGCGAGTGCAGTATCTGGTGGATTGGAAGGGTTTTGGGGTGGAGGATAGAACCTGGGAACCAGTGCAAAATCTCCACTGCCCTGAATTAGTAGAACGTTTCCATGCTGCACATCCGGGTAAACCTGGACGACCGCCGAGTCGGCGATCCTTGAGAGGGGGTACTGTCGCGATTACCCTCCGTAAACATAGGGGAAGGACGGATAGGGTACACACGCGCCATACAATTCTTCCCTGTATTCGTGGGCGCCGGTTTGCCTGTCACAGGAGCCCAATACACTACATGTCCCAGAGGGCAATGGGGCACGGTAAAGAAAATCGGAACCGTCATGGCCAAGAATCGCCCCCTTTGTATATAAGCACCGCCTCTATAGGAGGTAGGTGCTTGACAATCTGACAAGCTCCTTTGAAGCGGAAGGTATTCCCCGCTGGAGGACCGTCCGAGCAGCGTTACCAGGCGTTGCATTATCCCCGAGGATTTCTGAAGACCGTCGGAGCACTCGTGTGCTCATTTCCAGACTCCTAGCTGCCGAGGAATTCTAAAGACCGTCGGAGCACTCGTGTGCTCATTTCCAGACTCCTAGCTGCCGAGGAATTCTAAAGACCGTTGGAGCACTCGTGTGCTCATTTCCAGACTCTAGCTGACGAGGCTGAATTCTCCGGGGCTTTTCAGGTATCGGAAACTGAGAGGGAGACGCGCTGGTGCGCTCCCCTCTCCAACCACTTACTTTCTTTCAGTTACTAAGCTTCTGGTTTCATTTAACCGTGTTTCCGCATATCCTGCCATTGGGGACACAGGAAACCGTTTCCTTTTTGTTTGCATAAAACATTACAGTGACCAGGGCACTCTGGTGATCAGGTCTTTTCCGCTGTGAATTTAACAGCGGTGAATGGCTCTAAATTCATATGAGGACTTACGTTGCCAGTTGCCTATGCACTATTGGTGCACGCCTATTTCACTGGAACAATACTGTGGGGACATAGGAGGGCGATTTGCCTCGTCTGCTTCTGGAGGATTGCTGTTTTGGGCTCCATGTGAGTGTGTGACATAGTGCTAAAACCTTAGTTTGTTTTGTATGTTTGTTTCCCTGTGCGCTTTCTCATATCTCTCTCTCTTTGTGTTTATACAGTGCTACCAACAGAGAGAGGGTGTTCTAAGACCTAGGAAGCAGGCGTTATTCCCCACAGTGATTCTTTGTTGTTTTATCCTCTTCCCTTTTCCCCGGGGTGCTCTTTTCCATAGTGCATAAGTGTCGCATTGTGGGGGATAGTGCTCAGGGAAGGAGGGAGGCCACTCTACCATCCATCGTTCCTGCTGGCCGCTACGCAGAGGTCAGTGGCGTTTACCTTTTGAATTCCTTCTTGCGCTACTGACAACCTGACAAAAGCATAAAAATCACATTTGTGCCTAACTGCAGAAGAATGCCTCACTCTTACTGAGAAAACACTCACAGCTGTGCAGATGATCATTTTGAAGGAGCATTTGCTGGCGCATGGAAGGCAGAGTATCATAGTTTGCCCTACATCTACGCTCAAGGTAGCTACTAAAGCAAGAACCCCTAATGTACATGAGTTCATCTGCACTGGGTGAAATGGACCTTAACTAGAATTCTAGTGATATAAAATCTGAGTATGATCCTACACTTAGAACCCAGGAATGTCTACAATGTCAACAGGCTCTCCCACAAACTCCACAAATATTACCCATACATGAGTATACCTGCTCTGCACAGCCTGCACTTGGCATTCAATACAAATATTCTGTGGCTTGTGCTGCAGTGAGGGGAGTCTTTCAAGATGACATCTTCAAGGCAGTATATTCACTAAAACGTTAGGTGACTCAACTGCTCAAATAGCTGAGGTTCATGCCCTCCTGCAGCATTCTGTTTGCAGGGATACAACGTGGACCTACAGTGTTGGCGCTAACACAGATGCAGAGAATCAAAAGGAAAGTCAATCAAAGCTAAACAGCTCTGGGGAAAGGTGTCTTCCCTATATGACAAGCTACTCTTGGTCCACGTACAACAAATGATGACCCATAAAAGTGAAGGCATTCATTCTGAAAGTAACTTTGTGACTGACTTGGCTGCAAAGGAAGCGGTGCAAACCTATAAGGTTGCTGCTGTGACTAGATCTCAAACGAAGATTGATGCAGATATTACTGTGGCAATACAGGCACCAATGAAAGGGTACTCCCCCAATGGGTTTCCTTCTAAATATTTATTCAACCTCACCGAAGAAAACGTTCCTGTAGATTTTATACGAGGGTTCAGGAACAAGCATGTACCTAAAGAGAAAAGTTACATATGATAAGAGCAGCTCATGAAGGGTTAGCTTCTGCTCACGCTGGCATCAGTGCTACAGTGTCAGTGCTACAGCAACAATATCGGTGGCCATATTCACCACAAAAATACAAAAAAATACATACAGCTCTGTAACATTTGTCAACCAATGAAACTTCTTACTGTTGTAAGACCTGAACCTACTTCCCTTACAATATCCGATAAATTCTTCAGTGTACCTTGACCATGTTGGCCCATAACCAACTGTCAATCAGTATAAATATATATTGATGCAGTTGATTCCTGCTCTAGATTTCTGTGATTTGGTCACAAAAGACTGACTCTCCTCGAACGGCTGAAAAAGACTTGTAATGCTTAATAGCATTTAATACTTTTCATTGAGACAATGATCCTGTGTTTGCAGCTAAGGTGTTTATGGAGGCTATGACTGCTCTGGAGTACGACTACTATTCTTGCATCCCATCTGTCCGGAATTGAATGGAATTGTTGAGGGAGCCAAAAGCACGCTTAAACAAGAAGATTTTAGGAGTCTCGAATTCAGCATTGTAGTGGTAACATAACCTCTGCAGGGTTCAGTGAGCACACAGTATGCTCTTTTGGGGTATGAATGTATGTGCCCGATCTTGAGCTACCTAGATCTTACGCGTCCCTGAAGGGTGGAGTAAGAGATTGAGTCATCTGAATTAATCTCATGTGCCAATCTATTGCAGACTATCCAGGATGTGAGAGAAAACCTTGCAAACAGGAAGTGTTTCTCTGATTATGCACTGAAGAGAAATCTGTTGTTGATGGGTGGCCCCCAACTGCATGATAATTACTACAGAATTGGATTACCAACAAACTACCTTTTGAACCATTCAACAGACCAGCTGTGTCAGTGCTGCCATATCTGCTTGGTGGGAAGAAAAACAGGAAGGTGTTGACTGATCACATTGTTAGACCTGGCATCCTTGATGTAGTTTCCCCTGTGTTTTTGCTCCTACTCCCTGTATTTCTGACTGTATGCCGGACTGTTTTTTTTTTTTGCTAGTTTGTGTACTCTGGGCACTTTACCATTGCTGATCAGTGCTAAAGCGCAAGTGCTACATGCCTAAATTGTGATAATGATTGGTTATCCATGATTGGCATATTTGATTTATTCGTAAGTTTCTAGTAAAGTACACTGTGTGTGCCCAGGGCCTTTAAATCAAATGCTACTAGTGGGCATGCAGCTCTGGTTGTGCCACCCACACGAGTAGCCCTGTGAGCTTGTCTCTGACCTGCCATTGCAGTGTCTGTGAGTGCAGTTTTAAACTGCCATGTCGACCTGGCAAATGCACCCACTTGCCAGGCCCAAACAATCTTTTTTCTACATGTAAGGCTCTCCTAAAGTACTAAAGTAGGCCCACGGTAGCCCCATGGGCTGGGTGCAGTGTATGTGAAACGTATGGCATGTACTGGTGTACTGGTGTGTTTTTTATGTCCTGATAGTGAAATACTGCTAATTACGTTTTTCACTATTGCAAGGACTATCTCTCCCATAGGTTATCATTGGAGCTGCCTTGTAATATCTTACAAGTGTAACTTTCAATTAGGAAGTGATAGAGATTTGGAGTTTGGGCTTCCGAGCTCAGAATTTAAAAACACATCTTTTAGTGAAGGTAGTTTTTAAATTGTATGTTTGAAAACGCCACTTTTCGAAAGTGTTTTCTTGCTTTACCAGCCGGTGCCTCTGCCTGCCTGTGGAATCAACGTCTGGTTTAGACTGACAGTTGGGCTGTTTGTGCATTCACTCTAGAGAGTCACACAAAGGGAGCTGAGCTGTGCCCTGCCTATCCTGATTGCCTATCACCAGGCTGATGGGCCTTCCTGAGCTAGAGTGGTGGGAGGAGTTGTCACTGGCATTTGAATAGGGCTGTATCTGGTCTCTCACAATGCTGTCTCCACCCCCCCTGTGTGTGTCTGGAGCCAGGTCAGGCGCAGGCAGGATCTTGTGGACTACAAAGACTTTTCTTTAAAGTATGCCTACTTCAAAGGGGAAATGGGGTATAAGTATTGGACCTATGACCCCACATTTTTATAACAATTCTGAACTGAGATCTGTGCCAAGATGAAGAGCTGTCAGGAGGAGTACTGCCCCTTTGCTGTGTGTTGCTTTGCTGGGTTGGCCTGCAGTTGCTGCTTCTGCCTATGGGCAGTGAAAGAACTGGACTTTGCTTTCTTCTATCCTACTTTTCCAAGGTTCTCCAAGGGCTTGTGTGTGCTTGCTTCCTGTTGGAAGTCTCAGGGCCATCAAAGACTTCATCTGCAGCATCTCTGAACTCCACTGCTGGGAGTTCTGACCTACCAAGTGGTGCCAATTCCAGTTCTGGGCCTTTAGAGGTGGTTCTGCTGCTTCAAGACTTGAAAATCCAGGCATCGCCCTTCCAGCGCCGTTTTTCCCGCTGCAAGTTGGCCGTGCAGCCAACGCATTGCCATGGTGAGGGTGAAAAATCGACGTAGCGCCTGTTCGCGGCCAGCGGAACTACCGCAGCCCGAGTCCAGAGCACCGTGTCTCCGACATCTGAGGCTCTGACTCTGACGCAGGCCCTGCTGTGCAGCTAAAAGAATCAACGCATCTCTGGTTCGTGGCTGGAAGAATCGACGCATCGCCTGTTTTGCCGCCGCCTCATCGACCCCAGTGCGTCCGGATTTCCATGCATCACATCTGTGCGCCAAGTTTCCAACACATCGCCCCGCACACCGGAACTGTCTTCAGATTTCGACGCATCACTTCTACTTGCAGTAAAGAATGGACGCAACACTTCTCCTGCGTGCAGCAGAACTGATGCCTCCATTCCCCTGGGACTCCAGAACAGACGCACCACTGAGTTTTCCGACGCTTCTCTCCTTTGCGGCTGTTTTTCATTTTGGATTTTGCCATATCAAAGATATTTTGTGCAAAAATCAACGCATCTATAGAGTTCTGTGGACAGAATTACTTAAACCTTGAAAAAGCGCTTTCTTGAGTTTTGTATGTTGGATGTTTGTCATTTTGGTCTTGTTTGGTTTAGATAACGATTGGCTATTTTTCTTAACTGGTGTGGTGTCCATTTATAGTGTTTTCACTGTGTCACTGTGTGTTAATGTACAAATGCTTTACACATTGCCTATGAGATAGGACTGACTGCTTGTGCCAAGCTACCAAGGGGGTGAGCAGGGGTTATCTTGGCTCTACAATTCCCTTACCCTGACTAGTAGGAATGGTCCTTACTTGAACAGTGTGCATACCACTGCCAACTAGTGACCCCCATTTCTAACATTGGTGGTCAGCGGTGAGGATAGGACTTGTGTTTGTACTTGAAATACAGTGATTAGCGTACACTAATGCATAGTGCAGACCATTATGCGACCACATTGTGCTTTTTGATTTTTCTGTTTTTGACAACCCTTGAAGTTATCTACAAATCTTATTTCAGCTTGGTGAGCCAGCAGTTGAAGTTGTAGAGGTTGTGTTTGAGATTGAGAGGTTGAAATCCTATAGAGTACCTCAACCTAGGCAGATCTGCACGGATCTTAATTGTGCTGTTAAATGTTCTGCTAGGAAAGAGAAACTGCAAAAGGCGCTGAGGGCCTTTTGGGAAGCAAGAGAGGCTGGGGAGGTTGAGAATGAGGATGTGGATCTGGAGGTACAGAGCCAGCAAGGGGATTTTGGAGCTCAAGAACTGACTGTGCAGGGGAGCATCCTCCAGGGGTGGCAGCAGTGTGCCATCCAGGAGTCTGTCCCCAGACGAGCTGGAGGACAGGTCACAGGCCCGAGAGCATGAGCGGGAGCTTGAGAAGCTCAAGTGTGAAAACAAAAAGTTGGAAATGGAAGAAAGGCAACAAGAGACAGAGAGAAGCTTGCTCTGGAGGAGAGGAAATTGCTTTTAGCCCATGAGTTGAGTATGAGGGAGCTGGATATCAAGGCCAAGCAGGCAGAGTCCAGCACAAATGGTGACAGTGTACGTCCAGTGCAATCTGAGGGAAGGGTGTACATTCCCAAAGATTTAGTAAAGTATTACAAGTGGGAGGATGACATACATCTGTGGTTTCAGGGGTATGAGTCAGCTTTCCACATGCACCAGGTCCCTGACATACATTGGGTAGCAAGTCTGTGGAAGCACATTGAGGTAGAGGGGAGGGACATTTTGACAACCTTAGGGCCAGCACAGAGTCTCACCTACTCTGCCAAGAAGGATGCCCCGATCTCTAGGTATGGTCTCACCCCAGAGCAGCGCAAGACCAAGTGTATGTCCTTCAAGAAATCTGATTCCCAAACTTTTGATTGACAGCAAGCTGAATGACCCCAGAAAGCTTGCTCAGGAGGTGGACCGCTGTATGAGCACCAGGGTCCACAAGAGATATGAGGGAGACTCAACCAAGGGTGTGCAGGGTCCCCAGCAGAAGAGTGGGGGGACAAGGGTAAACAGAGGGAGTTCTCTAAAGGGCCCCTATCTTGTTCCCAAAGTAAGGATTCCTGCCTCCCAACTGCATGTAATGCATGTGATAAGGAGGGTCACATGATGGGGGAGGGTCACAAGTGTCCCAAGTGAGCAATGCCACCCGCTGGTGGGCAGTCACAGGCATTGGCCAGTGTAGCACTTGGGGAGGAGTTGGTTCCAGGAAAAGGGTGGGAGCAAGCTGAGATGATCCTTGTCTCACTAGGGGACAGTGAGATGGTCCAGAAGACCCTCGTGACTGAGAACACTAGGAAGTACAGGCAGTGGGTGGCCATCAATGGACAGAGAGTGGAGGCTCTGAGAGACACAGGAGCCAGTGTGAAATGAAATGAAATTTGTACTTGTAAAGCGCACTGTTACCCTAGGGTGTCCTGGCGCTGTACGCATACCGCTGTGGAACCCTTCCTGTCTTTTCCCTGTGAAATGTCCACTCCTGGGCACCCCCAAGGTGAAGCCAGGCATCCCAGCGCTGGTGGGGCCGTTGTGGAGATTAAGCAAGCTATTGCCCAGAGTTGCAGAGTGGGGCCCATGATTAGAATAGGCACCAAGGCGAGAATTATCAGGTCCGAGGAAATTGAGCCCAAGACCCACCGAGGCGGGAATTGAACCCTGGTCCCGGGCCAGATCTCTGCATCAGGGTCTGCCGCTCTAACCATTGAGCCACACGTCTCCACTGTCAGGTGTCACCTGGTGTCGGAAGAGCAGGTGGTTCCCAATGTGTTTCATCAAGTAGTTGCAGTGGACAACTCTGAGCACCAGTATCCGATGGTGCAGGTTCCCTTTGAATGGTGGGGGGGGTCTTAGGTTCCTTGAGGGTAGCTCTGAGTCCATCCATGCCTGTTGGTTGTCTGCTGGGTAATGATCTAGAGGATTCCCCTTGGGGTGAGGTGGAACGCCGGTCACACTTGGAGATGGTGGAACTGCCTGAGTGGGCATACGTGACCACTCAGTCTATGGCAGCAGGTAAGGGTGATCAGAAGGACCTGGAGCCTGAAAGAGTGGCTCAGGTGCCTGCCAGAAAGAGGAGGGGCAGGGGGCACCAGAAACCTTCCCCAGAAGTTCCCAGAGTCTGAGAGGAGGCTGACCTGGAGGGGGATGCCTCGGAACCTAAAGGGAGCAAGTGGCCAAACTGGGAGACTTGCATAAGCTAACCCATTGGCAGCAAGAAGGGGGTCCCATCAGGGAGGAATTCTGTAAGGAGCAGCAGGAGTGCCCTTCTCTTGTGGGTCTGCGGCAGCAGGCTGCAGACCAGGCAGCTGGCAAGGAGTCTGGATCACACTGGATTTACTGGGAGAATTGTCTCCTGTATAGTGAGCCTAAGGTTGCTCAGCCTGGGGCAGCCCGTGTGCTGGTGGTACCCCAGTGCTTCAGAGCCTTCCTACTGGGTCTGGCTCATTTGCCTTTGGCAGGACATTTGGGGCAGGACAAGACCTTTGAAAGGCTTGTCGCCCACTTCTTTTGGCACCAAATGTGAAGGCACTCTGATGCACATTGCAGGTCTTGCCAGGCAAATGAAAACAGTGGAGGGAGATGTAAGACTCCACTTCAGCCTTTCCCTGTCGTGAGCACCCCTTTCGAGTGGATGGGCATCGACATTGTGGTACCTCTGGACCCAAAGACAGCCATGGGGAACAGGTACCCTGTGGCTATCCCTCTGAGCACAGTGACGGCGCCCGTGGTGGGCCGGGCACTGATGGGGATTTTTTTCCGCATGGGTTTCCCCAAAGAGGTGGTATCTGACCAGGTACCAACTTTGTGTCCCAATACATGAAGGTCATGTGGGAGGAGTGTGGGGTGAACTACAAACTCACCACTCCTTACCACATCCACGGTAATGGGTTGGTTGAAAGGGTCAACCGAACTCTTAAGGGCATGATTGGGGGTCTGTCAGACTCCATAAGGTGTAAGTGGGACTTCCTCTTGCCATACCTTCACTTTGCTTACAGGGAGGTACCACAGAAGGGTGTTGGCTTTAGCCCATTTGAGCTGCTGTATGGGCACCCTGTGAGGGGACCCCTTAGACTGGTGAAGGAAGGCTGGGAGAAAGCTCCCAGGAAGCCCCCCAAGATGTATTTAGCTACATGGTGGCCTTCAGAAACCAGACAGCGCGTTTCAGGAAACTCACTCAGGCAAACCTAGAAGCCAGCCAGGAAGACATGAAACACTGGTATGACCAGACTACCACTCTGGTTGAGTTTCAGCCTGGCCAGAAAGTGTGTGTCATGGCCCCAGTGGTGCCCTGGGCTCTACAGGACAAGTGGTCCGAGCCTTTTGAGGAGAAGGAGCGCAAGAGTGATGTCACCTACCTGGTGGACTTGCAGACTGCAAGGAACCCTTTGAGAGTCCTACATATGAACCCCCTCAAACCACACTTTGAGAGGTCTGAACTGACCATGCTCCTAGCAACAGATGATGGGATCGAAGAGGAGAGCGAGCCTCTTCCTGACCTTCTGCCAAGGAGCAGGATGGGTCCTTGAAGGGTGCGAACCTCTCCCCCACACTGACCCTAGAACAGCAGAGTGACTGTCGCCAGTTGCTGGGACAGTTTGCCTCTCTGTTTTCCTTGACCCAAGGATTCACCCATTGGTGTACTCATGATGTGGATACTGGGGATAGTCCACCTGTGAAACATAAAATCTACAGGTTGACTGACACGGTCAAAGCCAGCATTAAGGAAGAGGTTTGCAAGATGCTAGCGTTAGGGGTGATAGAGCACTCCAACAGTCCTTGGGCCAGCCCAGTGGTCTTAGTCCCAAAGGCGGCTGTACCCGGTGCCACACCTGAACTGCTATTCTGTGTGGACTACCGTGGGCTCAATGCCATCGCCAAGACTGACGGAAACACCATCCCCAGGGCTGATCAGCACAAAGATCGGCTGGTAGCTGCCAATTTCTTCAGTATGTTTGATTTCACATGTGGGTACTGGCAGATTGCCTTGACCGATGGGGCCAAAGAGAGGTCAGCATTCTCAATGCTGGAGGGGCATGCCCTTCGGGTCGAAGAACACCCCTGCCACCTTTCAGGTTTTGGCTGGGCTGGAGGACTTCATCACCACCTACCTGGATGACATTGCAGTGTTCAGTTCAAGTTGGGAGGATCACTTGCACCACCTCCGGAAAGTGTTGAAGGCCCTGCAGAAGGCAAGCCTCAGTATCAAGGCAAATAAGAGCCAGATAGGGCAGGGGTCTGTGGTGTACTTGGGACATCAGGTAGGCCGTCCTACAACCCAAGATTTTCACCATTCTGGTTTGGGAGCGACCCAGACAGAGGTAAAAGCCTTTTTAGGTATCATCGGCTATTACAGGATATTTGTCAAGGGCTATGGCTCCATTGTTGCTCCCTTGACTGAGCTGATTTCCAGGAAGCAGCCCAGGAAAGTGATCTGGACTGAGGCTTACCAGACCGCTTTTGATGCCCTGAAGGCAGCAATGTGCACGGCACCTGTGCTCAAGGCACCCAGGGGCAGATTTACAAGCCCCCTGCGCCACCAGTACGTCACTTTTTGTGACGTACTGGAGGCGCATTCCACTTCTCCATATTTACAAGGAGAGGAGCAGCCACCCTGCATGACTTTTCCTCTCCTTGTAAATATGGCCCCTTCACACGCAGCACTTTGCGTGGAAGGGGCATTCCATGGGTGTTGCTGTGGGTGTTCCCAAGCAACACCCATGGAACGAGACACATTTCCAGAATCGTAAATCTGGAAATGCGTGTCAATGCTACGCCTCCCCATGGGAGACGTAGTGAGGCGCAACGAGGAGAAATGTTTTCATTTCTCCTTGTTTTTTCCTCTTTCAAAGCGTGCTGCATTCTACAGCACGCATTGAAAGAGGAAAATGTCTGTAGTGATTGTTTTTGTGCAGGAAGGTGCCCCTTCCTGCACAAAAACAGTCTCCCCATGACACAGGCATCCTTACACCATGGTGCAAGGGTGCCTGCACCGGCGCATGGCTGCAGTTTGTGCGCCAGCGCAGGGGAGAGCACAGGAATGTGACATATTATTGAAAATATGTCGCATTCCTGTGCTTCGTAAGTGCCGCAGCCAAAGGGCTTGCGTTGCCGCGCTGCGGCACTTCCTTGTAGATCTGCCCCCCAGTGTTTCCAAGGAGTTCGTTGTGCAGACAGATGCGTCAGAGCATGGTTTGGAGCGGTACTCTCACAGCTGAATAAGAAGGGCCTGGACCAACCTGTAGCCTTCATTAGCAGAAGGTTATTTTCCAGAGAACAGAGGTAGAGCACAATTGAGAGAGAAGCTTTTGCTGTGGTCTGGGTGCTTAAGAAGATAAGACTCTACTTGTTTGAGACTCACTTCCAGGGTTCAGACAGACCACAGGCCCCTCAGATGGTTGATGCAGATGAGTGATGAGAACCCAAAACTGTTGAGGTGGTCCATTCCCTTCCAGGGTATGAGCTTTACGGTGGAACACCGCCCTGGTGTAGGACACACCAATGCTGATGGTCTGTCCATATTCTTCCACGTTAGTGATGAGATCACCCAGAAGGTTGGGTAGTTCTCCCTACTTACAGCTCAAAAGGACATGTGTTAGACCTGGCATCCTTGGCGTGGTTTCCCTTGTCTTTTTGTCTATACCTCCTGTGTTTTTAACAATATGCTGGACTTCGTTTTTGCTGGTTTGTGTACTCTGGGCACTTTAGCACTGCTGATCAGTGCTAAAGTGCAAGTTTTCCCTGTGTAAATTGTGATTATGATTGGTTATCCATGATTGGCATATTTGATTTACTGGTAAGTCCCTAGTTAAGTGCACTGTGTGTGCCCAGGGCCTGCAAATCAAATGCTACTAGTGGGCCTGCAGCACTGATTGTGCCACCCACATGAGTAGCCTTGTGAGCTTGTCTCAGACCTGCCATTGTAGTGTCTGTGAGTGCAGTTTTAAACTGCCATGTTGGCCTGGCAAGTGCACTCACTTGTGCACGCCAAGTTTCCAACAAATTGCCCCGCAGACCGGAACCATCTTCGGATTTCGACGCATCACTTCTCCTCACAGTGAGGAATCAATGCAACACTTCTCCTGCGTGCACTGCAGCTGAACTGACACCTCCATTCCCCTGGGACTTCAGAACCGACGCATTGCTGAGTTTTCCGACGCTTTTCTCCTTTGCGGTTGTTTTTCGTCTTGGATTTTGCCACATCAAAGGCACTTTGTGCTAAAATCAATGCATTCATAGAGTTCTATGGACAGACTTACTTAAACCTTGAAAAATTGATATCTTGAGTTCTGTATGTTGGATTTTTGTTGTTTTGGTCTTCTTTGGTTTAGATAACAGTTGGTTATTTTTCTAAACTGGTGTGTTGTCCATTTCTAGTGTTTTCACTATGTTACTGTGTGTTTATGTGCAAATGCTTTACACATTGCCTCTGAGGTAGGCCTGCCTGCTTGTGCCAAGCTACCAAAGGGATGAGCAGGGGTTATCTTGGCTGTGTAACTCCCTTACCCCGACTAGAAGAAAGGGTCCCTACTTGGATATGGTGCATACCACTGCCAACTAGAGACCCCCATTTCTAACATCACATAAACAAGTATCATGTGGTTGATTCTGTTCAGTGGTCCACCGCTGATGCCAATGTGCCTTCAGATTAGACCAGCACATCTTCTCCTTATTCTAGAGTTACCCCAAGAAGAGATTAGCCAAGTTGAAATTACAGGTTGCATCCTAGGGACTTCTGAGTCTTCAGCTTCACTGCCAGTGTCAAGGAAGTACTTATCCAGATATGGCGCAAGCAACATCCTCAACAATTGAACCTGCTGTAACATCAAACCTGGTTACTATAGTTTTATCTACACTAGCATCAGCACCATTAAATAAATCTACATTCACTACAGATGCTGCATCTTTGCAAGAAACTGCATTGTTAGGAGATGAACCACCCAATCCTGAAGAAACCAGGATTGTTTACCTTCCATCTCTTCCAGAAATGCCATCACCTGAAATCAGTCGATGCTACAGCTATAGCTATGCTATCTTCCTGAAAATTCCCTGCCATAATATATGACAATGGAGCTTCAACCACATTTTTCTTCACATAGAGTCAAAAGAGATTCTCATGCTGTTTACATCACTGCATATCCATTGACCGATGGCGTCCTTTGGGAAAGAGTGGTATATCAGATTTAGGTCCGACACTATTAACTCAGATACCACGTTTTACGTATTTCATTGGATAATGTCATAACCCCAAATCCTAATGCAAATTAATAGGACATCAATATAATTATACAACTTTTGAATGATTTTGATTCATATGCTTCAGTGGACAATGAAAATCCTTATTTGTATGTTGAAGATTACCAGGAACTTTTTTGTTTTCACAATTATGGTCATCAAAACATTTATAGATCAATTGATCAACATCAAATTTATCATTTTACATATTGGGAACACTGGCAGGTGCCTTCAGTTGGCAGCCTGAAAGCATTTCATAGCTTTTTGTCTGCTTTAACAGTGAAAATCCATCAGCATATTATTAGTTATGGGATGTTGAGCGACTGAAAAACATTTTTATGACCAGAATGAAACGCATTTATACCCCAGAATTATTATACATATTGCAAAGGTAATATTCAAGAAAAGAAGGGGGTACAAAATCTTGGCAAATCAAAGTATCTCAAACCCTGTTTCCTGCATGTTTGTACGCTGGAGAATTTACATTCCTTAACTAGTCTATTGTGCAAAATACTTGCAAGGGATTTGCTTCACATACAGACTTAAAGACACCTTTAATTCCTAATGCCAATTTTACACATTTTTCAGACTGGAAATGGAAATAATATATATAATGACAGTGTCTTATTGTTTATTCCTATAAGCAGTTAATAGCATTTGTTAAATTGTTTTTATAACTTTGTAGAGCCCTACTAGAGCAATAGGATTACTGCACACTAACACGTATTTTAAATGCACTGCCATTTTGTTATATCGTGTTGTACACTGTACATTTAGGGCCATATTCTCAAGAACGGCGATAACATTATCGCCGCTTTGGCGGCAGGAAACTGCCGCTAAAGCGGCGATAAAGCCCCTTATCGCCGCTTTAGTGGCAGTTTCCTGCCGCTAAAGCGGCGATAATGTTATCGCCGTTCTTGAGAATATGGCCCAGAGTCTGTTCGTTCAAATAAGCGCAGCCTCGTTCTGAAGATGGCATAGTGATGCAAGAACTACAGATTTAGTGAAGTCAGCTATTTTCTGTTGTAGCTTTATTTGAAGGCCTTCTCATGTTCTACAGACAAGATGAGCCAAGCACCTGCGTATTAGTGTCTAACAGGAATTTCTATTTGTTCACATGTTCTGTTCTCTGCTTGTTGCACAGAGAAAAAGTGTATAAAAGTAACATGAAAATTTAGAGAATTTAGCATTATGTGCACTAACTGATCAGACGGCGATACATTGAAATTGCAAACTGCAATTAGAATATTTTTGATCCGTGCTTCCTACTTTTTGCATTAAAAACATACTAGACTACTATGAGCATCCCCAATGTCTGTTTTCTTTCACACCAAAGGATACAATGAATGAAATGATTTAAAATGGTACTTTTAACATGACACTGTATGATGAGAATGGAATAGCCTTATGGCTGCATGTAAATAATGGTTTGTATGCAAAGCTTCTTGTGGAGAGCTACTTCAGTGAATAGACCGAACCCTAGGTATTCTACTCGTTCTCCTGTTAGTGACCACATGTAGAGTGGGTAAGCTTTGCCAGCAGTGGCTGTAACAGTCGAGTCTTGGTTTTGTGAAAAATCACTAGATGAAAATAAATGAATCATGCAGAACACAATTAAATTGTCATAGATAATGGTTTCCAGACTATATATAAATATATCTATACTATCTACTCTATTACTTCTGCTTTAAATCATTTCAAATTTGTGTTCTAACACAATTAAGTTGCACATTACAAACACTCAGATCTCACAAAGGGGTAGGCCTTTGATTAACGAGAATGTTTTTTTCCTGCCTTGTAGTCTCATTGCATGATGGCAAACTATCTCTAAGAAAGAATCATCCTTCAGTCTTCTTTTGATTCAATAAACATGGAGTACACATTTTTCTCCCACAGATGATCCGCGTGTAATGTGGTTATTGTATGGGATTATTCTTTACCTACCACTACTTTAATTACTATTGCTGTCAGAAATACACATCTTTAGGCTGTTAGGCACAAATATACAATTCTTCAAAATACTTGGTATTTTCCTTTCAACGTCCATTGTCTCTCGAGTGCAAATCGTGCATTTATAATTACATCTTCATGCAGTAATTCCTCGGGACACTCGCTTCTTTGGGGATTCATGGCTCTTGCAACCCCTCCAAGCTCAGCCTTAATTGCAAGTTACTTGCTGCACCTGTATCCTTTATCCCTTTTTGTCATATTCTTCTAAACAATAGAAGTTATGTTGTTGAAACAAATGTTTCATGCTGTGGTCTTTTCCAAGGACATGCTTATCTCATATCGGTTCACAAAATAGTAAAATGTTGTGGAGTTATGTTGTATAAAATGCTTCTGATTTTGCTATGTGGTCAAACGTCAATTGAACAAATATGTGCTTCAATAACTTGAACAAGCTTCATGCAATTCTAACACAAAAATATGTTTATTTGTAGCAGAAATATCTGACTTTTAAATACCTTGCTCTGCAGTGGCAATACAACAACTTTTGCAAACTCAATTTCTGACTCATTTTGCTGATTTACTTTGCGCTTTATTTTATGCTTCCAACCAGCTGGTGTTTCAAACATTTTTAAAACAATGGGCTCCATAGTTGTTGACTGGATTGTAGACTATATTTGGACCTGTGCCTGCATTTTTTAGTTCATTGTTTTCAAACTTATTTGGTGGAATCTTAAAGGTTGTTCAGCATCCATTTTAGGACTTCCTCATTCCTCACTCCTCATCCTACTACTCATCCATCACCTCTACTTCTCAGACCTATTTCTTATCCATCATTTCTACTGCTCATCACAACTTCTCCTCCATAATCCATACTTCTCATTCATCATCCCTACTTCTCATGCATCATCCCTTTGTCTCATCCATCATTCCTACTTCTCATCCATCACCCCTACTTCTCATCCCTATTTCTTATCCATCAATCCTACTTTTCAGCACTACTTCTCATCCATAATCCCATCTTCTCATCCCTCATCCCCGCTTCTCAATCCCACTTCTCATCGATCATCCCTACTTCTCATTCATCAACACTTCTTCTCATCCCTGCTTTTCATCCATCATCCTTACTTCTCATCTATTGCCCCTACTCATAGGTGTCATCATAGCCATTATCCTTCAAAGGCGAGAAGCATAAGCAACAACACACCCTATCCAAGTGAGCACCGGTCTCACCAAGCTACAGTCTTCTATCTGGGAGCAAACTTACTTTCTCGTTTGAGTGAACATTGGACCACTGTGCTTGCACTAACTTCAACCTCTTGATGTGAGACTTTTCTTTCATGCTTGAATTGTTATTACCGTCAGCTTGAAAATTTATTTGGAATTACATTAAGCATTTTGCAATGCTATGCAATTGCCTATCCTCAAAGTTCCTTCCTTTGAATCACCACTGGTGCTGATAGGTGTTACAATCAACAGTTGTGGACCCACTCCTTCCAGCATTCTTGGGTGTGTGAAGTGTGACTTGACATGTCAATTTAATTCTAGCTTTGGCATCGACTCCAACCTGAATGCCTACTCTGATACCGTATTCGCCTACATCATCTACAACTTTAAACTACAGTCATGTAGTGGCATTTTCATGGTTAGTAATTATACTAGTGCAATCGGTTCTTCCTGCATGTCCAGCTTCTTCTGATACAAGAATGACTTGTAATAGCTTCTGAATCTGGATTCCAAATTCCTCACTGTAGATTGATCTGGAAGTCTCACCTTTTGGTGTTAAGTTGATTTCACAATTTAACAAACTCAGCGAAACATGGGAAAAGTGATCAGTTGCTGCTGCTGATTCTTGTGTAGCCATCTGTAGCCAGCTTTTTGCTTTTAATATCTTTTTGGATATGTATGTTTTTTTTTACCATCCTGCATAGTCAAATTAGGCTCGAGGCTATTGCCAAGCTTGATCATTTATTGATGGACATGTATATATATATATTCACTAGAATTGTTCCCCTATCGATCTGAGCATGTTAATTGCTTTAAATCTGTCCACCTTAAGGCAGTAGCCAAGTCCGCAGCAAAGAAACTCTCATTTATGAAAAACAAGTTGGCTTTTTCCAAATTAATAGGGGCTACTGGGAATCATCATACGTCACACTGTTGCCACAGCCGTACCCCGGAATTAAAGTAAAACAATCCCTGCGGCAAAAATACATAAATGTGAGAGTCATGCAGCGATCAATAAAGTCTCTCCAACCATGGAAGTTCGCCCACGAGTGGGCCTGCCGCAGGGGGTGTGGTTACAAAACAAAATCAATAGATCATGTAATCTGTGTTTCTCCCATTTTGTTGCCCCTCAGAAGGAAGTACCTGCATATATGTTTCATTAGATTGGGAGTGAGGTCTAATATGGCTGCAATGAACGAGTGCTTGCGTGGCATGGACCCGCAGCTTTTGTGACGCCTACTAAAATCTATGGCGTTAGCCATACAGACACTTCAGAATATTAATAAGTCTTCTCGTTCACCCACTTGCACCCTGTAATAAAGTCTTCCATCTGTCCAAACAGGAAACTTCGACTGTGTCGTTCAAAGACGCCTAAAGACCTAGGGGCTCATTTACAAGGCCCTTGCGTCGCTGGTACGTCGCTTTTCCCCATATTAAAAGTGACCCAACGGCGCAAGGGGATTGTAAATAAGCCCCTGAGGGTCAATCCAAATAAATGCTCCAAAGGCAACACAGCACGAGATAATTAGTAGGAATGTTTATAACTAGGGCGTAGGGTCAAAGAGCCGAACATTCCATGCCCCACATGTCACTTTCTGAAATGTATCATTGAACATTAACTGTTTAGCACTTGATACTTTAAGTATCCCCTGCACCAAGCAATGTATTGTTGATAAATGTACACCAATTATAATTCCTACATCTTTGTTATTACAGAATTTACATGTCTGGCAGGAGAAAAAAAATTAATTGTCCAATAGATCTGGCTCAGGAGTGCCTGTATCAACACACGGGTTGTAAAATTGTTCACTTTTTTTTTTTTAAAACAGATTTTATTTGTCAAATAGCACATATGAAGCAGAGCTCTGTAACCCAGAAACATCTGCACAATAAACGTACATCATCATGACTTTGACTTTTACAAAAGCAAATCAAGGAAAAATGGAGAGCAATACAGATGAAGAACCATCAAAGAAACCATTACCCAACAAACCCCCCCCCAATCGCACTAAAGTCTACCCCATAACAGCACATTACTAGAAAATACACCTTCGTCATGTATTGTAGCATACCATCCCACACAAGATCATGTCTTGCACCAACAGAATGGAGATTAAGCCGGGCCGAGGGGCCCTGCCCTAGGGACGGGCTCCAACAGTAAGCCTCGATAGTCCGCCCTTTGCTTCCAAATTTTAAAATGTTTGTGCGGGCACCCTCTCGCTGTAAAAATGGGGATCTCCAAACCCATGCAATAGTCAAGGCCGTTCTTCCATGCGGACACCGAGGGCGCTACCAGTGCCCTCCATGCCCGAGCAATATCTCTTTTAGCCAGAGTGAACCCAAGCAGCATAAGGTGGCGTTTGTATATGTTGCCCCCAACCCCTTCCATAACATGCAAGAGCACCAGCTTCGGCGAACGGGGAAGATCCCAGCCCAATACCTCTGAGAGACAGGCCATAACTCCCCTCCAAAAGCGGGCCAAGGCAGAGCAGTGCCAAACCGTGTGCATCAGGGCACCCTCCTCCCGTTCGCACCTGAGACATACAGGGGAGCCCACCA
This sequence comes from Calotriton arnoldi, assembly GCA_963921515.1. Classification (NCBI taxonomy): domain Eukaryota; kingdom Metazoa; phylum Chordata; class Amphibia; order Caudata; family Salamandridae; genus Calotriton; species Calotriton arnoldi. Next base: position 552,079 of record CAWUFW010000634.1, on the reverse strand, counting down.
ATCCCGCCCTCCACAATCTAACCCTAGTGAAATATACCCGATGAAGGTATTTGAACTGGATAAGGTGCAGCCGTACTGCTATAGCAGCCCCCCGCGGAGAGGCCAGGGCCTCCGTCCAGTCCTCCTCCTCCAGCGGGCCAACATCGCCCTCCCAGGCCTCTCTGAGCTTCTGCAGTGTGGGGGTGCTATGAGTAACCAGGGATTGGTAGATTTTGGAGATCTTATGGTCTTGGAGATCTCCCATAAACACCTTTGCCTCAATCGGGCTGAACTCATCTAGAGACTCCAAGCCCTCCAAACTAGGGGAGATAGCATGCCGGAATTGCAGATATTTATAGAATTGGGTTCTCGGCATATGAAAATCTTTCTGTAGATCCTGAAAGGACTTCAGGTCCGGCCCCCGCATTACGTCTCCCAGAGTAGAGATACCAATATTATTCCAGCCACGAAACCCAGATAGAGTAACCAATTGTGGCAATCGCCCGTTATTCCAGAGGGGAGTCTCTCGCGTCAATCGATTCCACCACCCCATCCTCCGCAATGCTTTCCTCCAGATTTGAAAAACAACCTTCGTAACTGATGGCATTGAGTTACGGAGCAGTGCAGAGTATAGTATAGTGTGTAAAGAGAAATCCCCCATACACCTCCGTTCCACAGCATAAGCAGGGTCGGCCCTATCCCCGTACCACCACTCATTTAGAACGAGAAGGTGGGAGGCCATATAGTACGATAAAATGTCAGAGGTTGCCAGTCCCCCACAGTACGTAGAGCGGAAGCACGTCCGTAATGCAACTCTCGCCACTCCCCCAGCCCACAAGAATTGTCCCAGAGCCGCATTTACCTGTTGGAACCATCTGGGAGGAATCGGGTAGGGGTGGTTTTGCAGGTGGTATAATAAGCGGGGGAGCGAGACCATCTTAAAGATAGCTGATCTACCATAGATGGACAGTGGCATATGGGACCAAGTCTTAAGATCCTCCCGTACGCGTTCCCATACTGGAGCCAAATTTCTATCCCAAGACACGGTGGGTGAATCCGATAAGAATACTCCCAGATATTTCATCCCCCCTGTAACCACCCGAACCGACGAGGCCCAGGAGCCCAGACCCGCTGTCTCCCCAAGGACCCAGAGAGTGGACTTCCGGGGGTTCATGTATAATCCAGATGACTCCCCGAAGATCTGCATGATGCGGAGCAACCTCGGCCCCGTCCTGCCTACATAGGTAAGGAAGAATAGGACATCGTCAGCATACAATGCATTACGGTCCGACAGTCCGAACGCCCATTCAAAGCCAGACACCTGTGCATCAATTCGCACCAAGGCGGCCAAGGGTTCCATGGCCAAAGCAAACAAGTACGGAGACAAGGGGCAGCCCTGTCTGGTGCCCCGTCCAATGGAAAATATGGAGGAGGTAGAACCAGCTACGTGCCCCGCCGCGGTAAGGTCAGTGTAAAGCAATGTCAGGTAGGACAAGAAGCGTGGTCCGATATTCAGCCTGCGTAAGAGTGCGAATAGATACACCCAACTAAGAGAATCAAATGCCCTATCCATATCTGCCAATAACATCGCTGCTTGTGCACCCAACCCCTGGATGGCCGCAATGGCAACATGCGCTCGACGAATATTGTGACGTGTCGCTCTCTGAGGCATAGAGCCAGCCTGATCGGGATGCACTAGAGTAGTAATGTGAGACCAAAGGCGATTGGCCAAAGCTTTGGCCAAGATTTTGGCCTCTACGTTAAGTAGAGAGATAGGGCGATATGACGCGTGTTGATCGGGGGGTCGACCAGGCTAGTGGAACACCACTACTTCCGCGTGTCTCCAATCATGAGGGAGACAGCCCCGCTCCCTGGCCTCCTCCACCACTCTCAGATAGTGGGGCCCTAACTGCAAAAAGTACTTTTTAAAAAATTCACAGGGAAAACCATTCGGCCCTGGGGCCTTCCCAGAGTGGAGGTCCCCCAGGGCGGCGCCCAGCTCCTCCTCCGTAAGTGGAAGATCCAGCTCCGCACGCGCCTCGCCGGACAAAGCCTTAGGCGGAAGATCGTCAAGAAAACGGCCTATCACATTCTCGTGCAAACACTCTCTGGGGGCGTACAACTCCGCATAGTACGTGGCAAAACTTTCAGCAATTTTTGAGGAATCTGTAAGGGACTCCCCATCCGGGCCAACGATACCAAGGAGGGCCTGGGGGTATAATATCCCCTGACACAACCTGTGGAGCAGCTTACTGGACTTATCCCCCCACTGGTAGATCCTGCTACGGGTCGCCAGCCAAGCCTGGCGGGCCTCATCTAATAAGAGGTCTGCGTATCCCTGTTGTGCTAGCAACAATTGCTGACGGACCTGGCCACACCCGTCACCCCTACTATGGTTTTCCAGATCGATAATGGTAGCCTCAGATTGTAGAAGGGATTCCCTACGCGCTCTGCGGACTGCCGCACAGAAGGAGATGTCTACACCCCGTATAGTCGGCTTCATTGCCTCCCAAAGGGGTTCAGCCCCCACAACTGATCCTATGTTAAGTGTCAAGTAGCAGTCAATCGCGCTTTCTACATGCTCCCTGTAGTCTTCCTTCTTTAGATTCCAGACCGAGAGGCGCCATCGGAAGGGCTGTCGCGCCCGGCCCACCTGTAAAGTAAGGGCTACCGGCGAGTGGTCTGATAGACCCCGCGGGAGGATATCAGCCTCCACCACTCTGCCCACCGCCACCCGAGGAACAAATAAATAATCCAAGCGGGAGTAGGAATCATGAACCACCGAGAGATACGTGTATCCCTGGGTTTTCCCGTGCAATCAGCGCCAAGGGTCCACCCAATCAAGCCCTAACACTAGGGAGTGTAGTTTGGTGGGCTGGCGGACATCCATACATCCCCCGGGCCTCCACCGATCTCTGGCCACTTCCATCACATCATTCCAATCACCCCCGACTATGGACATACCCTCTGGTATGGCCGCCCACAAGGTCATAAGTCGCTCCACTAAGCCCCAAGAGAGCGGCGGGGTGGCATAAACACAGCCCAGTACCTTATGTTCGTCACAAACCGTGCCCTGAAGGAACAGATACCTCCCCTGGGCGTCAGCCCACGTCTTAACATGTTTGTAGGGAACCCAACGGTGGATCAGTATTGCCACCCCCCGTGACCCCCTCACGAACCCCGCGTGGAAGACCTGGATGTAGCCGTAACGTTGAAAGCAGAGTGCCTTCGTCCCCATAAGGTGCGTCTCTTGAAGCATGAGAATGTCAGCACGGGCCCTTTTGGCCTGTTGGAGAATAGCCCCACGTTTAATCTTGTCCAACGCCCCCCTGACGTTCCAACTGACTATCCGAAGGGTACCAAAGGGACCCAATGGGCTACCTGATGGGGCTACCATGTGAGGCGCTAATAAGAATCACTGGTGCAGAGAAGCGTGTGTGGTGTTTGCATGATGGCTTTGTGCTAGTGTAGAGTAGTGCGATCAGAGAACAGGTACAACAACCCAACAGCCCCCCACCCCCAACCCTATACCTCAAAACAGCTGAAGTATCTGTCGCAGCGGGAGCGGCCTGCGGTCTCCAACGGGAGTTCCTGGCCCACACCCGCCAATGAATCCCCCCCTTACAGCCCATCTTCAATAGGCGCTCCCTCCGTCGGGCAGGTCCGGCAGAGGTAATGGCCCACTTTCTTGCTTTTCCGGTCTAGGGCCAAAGTGACCAAGTCTCTCGGGACCAACGTTCCCCACAGTATCTATGAGGCTGAGACATGCTGCTGCGGGGCCGATCCGGCCTGGGAGGAGTCGCCGGCTGATCAAAATCGACGTCTGGACCTGGAGCGATCAATCCCCTTGGGTTTCTGCTTGGGCGGCTTATGGACCGCCTCACTGGACGAGGAGTCGGATTCCAATCTGGGTGGCGTATGTGGACGAAGCTTCACTGTCTCGTCAGTCCACTGAAAGACCTCCTCCGGCGAGTCGAAAAACAAGGTGCGGGACTGATAGACCACCCGCAGACGGGCTGGATACAACAAGGCATAGGATAATTGGAGATCGCGAAGACGGGCCTTAGCCGCCAGGAACGATTGTCTCCGCTGTTGAACCAGTCTCGTATAATCAGGGAATATCAGTATGCGTGAGTTGTCATACAGTAACGGTTCGTTGGCCCTGGCCTGTTTTAGAATAATGTCCCGGTCATGGTAGTTCAATAATTTAGCTATGATCGGCCTCGGTCGGGCCCCGGGTGGAGGCTTCTGCATCAAGCTCCACCACAAAGCATCGGGAGAGAGATTCCGAAGGAAGCCAGCTTTCTAACCATCGGGTAAGGAACCGCTCCACATCCCCCTCTTCGCAGCCCTCAGGAAAGCCAACGAAGCGGAGGTTATTACGCCTGGCCCTGCCTTCTGCATCCTCCACTCGCGTCGCCAGACCCCGTTGGACCGTCTCCAGTGAAGCAACTCTTTTTTGCAGGGTAGTGACTACATCTTCTACTCCGGAGATTCTAGTCTCGGCCTCCGTGATGCGCCCCACTGCGTTGCGCAGGTCCTGCCGAAGCAACATTACATCAGAGCCGACTGCCCCAATTTTCGCGTCCAGGACATCCCTAGATTGTGTAATGGCCGCCATGAGCGCGGCATTGTCAGACATGCCTCCCTGCGCTCCAGGCTCAGGCGTGGTGGCCCCAGGGCCAGTAAACTTATCCAATGTGCTCTGTTTAGAGGAGCCCCCCCCCTGTTTTATCTCTAGTCATGATGTCCTCTGAGCCCCAATAGGGCGGACCACCCCACTCCAGTTCATGGTGCAGTTCAGGCAGGACAGTGGGGCCACTTAGGCGCGAAGTCGTGGAGGGGCTCACTCCCACACACACCACCAGTTCGCCACAGCAAGATCCAATGGGGGCCCGAGCACTCTCAAGCGGACCGGGTCACGAGATTCGGCCGCTGCTTCGTCGTGCAGGATACATCCAGGGCCAGAGGGACGGAGCTCACTACTGGCCCCACAAATCGCGGGCACCACCTCATGTGTATTGGCTTACCAAGCCCCACAGCAGAGCCACCAAAGGAAGTGGTCGTGACCCAGTCTGGCCGCCGAATGCGGGATCCCCCAAGCAATGGGAGGGGGGCAGGGGCCCAGGGCCTGTCACTCCGCGCCCACGAGCAACCCCACCCCGCCACGGCCATGCCGCAGCCCACTGGCGTCTGCACTGGTGGCCTCCAGGACGACCTCCACCCCGTCCAATGCCAGTATTCGCTGCCAGAGATCCAGGGGCTGTCTAGGCCTTTCTCTGCCCTCTCGGGGGGGTCCTCAGCGCTGGTGATGTCAGCAACCCCACTGACCGGGATCCGCTGTGGCCCCACTTATGCTCCTTTTGCCACTCACCCCCGGGGGGTCGTGCGACCCAATATGGCCTCCGAAACAGAATCACACCGCAGGGGGGGAAGGGGAGGCGCGGGTATCCACTCACCGGGTGTTGTGAGCCGCGATCTTCAATGGGCCCCCTACTGCTGCACAGAGCCGAATCGCCGGAAGCCCCGTCAGGCCCGCAGGATGTAGCTCCCCCTCAGCCGCTCTCACAGCCCGGCATGGCCTCCCGCCGCAACGGCGGGGATCAGGGAGGGGAGGGGTCCTCCAGCCGGGCGCAGAGTTTCACACCAGTCGGCCTCTGCTGCACCGGATTCCCCTCACAGCGCCGACGTGCAAAGGCGCTCGGCTATCGGCCCCTCACAGCCCAGGGGTCCACGGTGCCGCAAACAGTTCTCCTGTGGCACGGCAGGCGAGCGCGAGGCCCCGCCTCAGCTCCGCCACACGCAGGCCGCAATCCAGGCCGCCGCCCCCGCACCACAAATGGCGTCGATCCAGGAGCGCTTCTGGGCACAGATTGTAGCCCCCTCTTATATGTGGTCCAGAATACGCTCCGATCCACAACTCCGACCAGAAAAGCAGGATAATTTACAGGATGTTGGCTTAGGCTGAGCGGAGCTCACCTAGCACACGTCCACCATCTTGGCTTGCTAGGCCACCAAAATTGTTCACTTTTAACACATGTTTTATATTTTACCGAATGTGTTTTATTGTAATGGTTTTAATTGACTCTTCAATAAATGTCGAATCTTTAAATCTGTCCTGCTTTTGAGCCCTTCATGACAATCATTTATAACTGGGGACATAAACATCTTATTCTTTTAACAGTATAATGTTGTTTTGATATTTGTTATTAAGGCATTATGGTGCTAATATAGACATTAACTAGGGACTAAGAAGGGAGGGAGTCCAGCAAAGATTCATTCCATCTTTGATATAATTATTACCATCTATTACGTTGAAAATTTAATTGTTTTTTCATATATTTCATTTACTATCTTCACCATAATTGCTATATCGACTCATTCATATAATCTGCATCGGGCTTAATATTTCTTAAAGCCTTGTAAGAAGATATAGTGTGGATATCTGGTGTGTGTCTATCTTTGAGGAAAGGTGCTCCAGAACCCACTAATATATATAAGTACCATCTGGCAGTCTCTGACAGAATTGATTGTTACCTAGTGTGCATTATCTTCTGGTAAGTCATGGGAGATGTCTGGGTCACAGACAATTGTCCTCCCAACTCAAGTTGGTCCAAACCTGCACTTGCCAGAGGACCATCAGAGGAGGCATCTGAAAGGACCATATTAACAGATGAATCTGTAGCACAGATGAACCTGTAAAAACATATCAGTGCATCAGAAAAGTACCACATAGATAGTCCTGGTGGCATGATCCATTATAACCAAGATATACTTGTTGCCTGAAATTGATAGAGTGGGTTACATGGACCAACAATGTAAATTCCCAACCACTCAAACAGAACACCTACAACTGACAGAGGCAGCAATTGTGCCTTGTTCTCCTTCCTGACTAACCACTCAATTGAAAAATGGGCCATGTTCTGCAGAACCTTTCTGAATCTCTGTTCTCCCTTGGCTAATAGAACAGAGGGACCAACCTATCCTGGGTCTTTCTAATAGCCAGATTTCCTGCTAATGACACTTTGTGGGACCGTGAGGACAGTAACTTCCTGTGCACTGAAGAACCACTAGACTCTTGCTAACTTCTCACTCTGGATTCACCGGCTCATTAGGAAATAGTCCATCCTCCCAGCTAACATTGTGTCCTCCAACAACTCCCTTGCTGAACTGTTCCAGGGCTTCCTTCTAAAGTCCAAGTGCACTCAAATGTGCCTTGTGGAATTCCTCCTAGGTATGTCCTCGAACTGTTAACAAACTCTGCAACTCTGACATTGACCCAGGCTACGAACTCTGGTCCGCTTTGGGTATTCCATCCTCCACTCTCTCTGGAGCAGAGGTGATGAATGCCACTGCCTGTGCCTTTTAAGAGTCTGTCCTCATCCACTTACTACCTTGCTCTGGTCTAAGCAAATCTGAGTTAGTCCCAGTCTCTTCCTGAGACTGTTATGCAGAATGTGCTCTGGTCAACACAATTTACGTGGCCAAAGCCATGTAGGCTTCTATCCTGGTACTAAACCAGAGACAATCAAATTGCTGCCCTAGAAATACTCAGCATATTGCTTCTCTCTCAACCTACATCAACCACGGCTGACTTGGCATGTATTTCTACCTCAGTTTGGGTAATCAGGTACTTCATCTCTTCCTATCTGGCTACAAAACCTGTGCCATTGGTATCAGGCGGAATCGCCTCAGGTTTGAGGTGCTTCCTGTCAGCTAGAGTCCTGTAACACCTGCATCTTGCTGGGCAGGAATACTTCCTTCCATTATTACTAGCTTCCATAAAAACCCACTTCATATTTGGATGGATTTGCTAAACAGCATCTGGGTCCCTTTCCCAAATGTCCATTGCTACGAGGTTGAGAGCAACAGGGTCCTCTTCGTCTCTTCACACTTGATGTCAATAGTGCAGCCTGAAAGTCTTGCTTGTAAAGTCCCTTCTTATGGGACATATAGCAAGTAATCACCTAAAGCTTGGAAGAACCTTCCTAGTCTCACTTTCCCATAAGTTCCTGACTTGGAACTCAATTCCCTTTCTTCGTGTGTCCTCCCTTGTACCCTTGGGAATTGCCCCGACCCTTGCCTGCCAGTTTAGAACCCGTTTGTTGAGAGTTCCCATATACTTTTGGCTTAGAACCATGCTGCTCCAGCTCCTTAACTCTCTCAGCCAACCGTTTATCAGTCAACACAGCAAGTTTCTGTTGTTTCCCTGGATCCTTTTTTTTCTGACAGGTATTACCTAAGTGAGGTCGCGCAATCCTACTCGAGTTGCTCTTTCAACATAAACTAGTTAAGGGTATCAGACTCCTTGGCTGCATATCTCTCGCCCATTCATTCCAGTCATGCAACACACCCTAAAGCCATGTTTCACACAGACCAAAGTTTACTCTGTTTATCTTCGGATGATATTCAACCATCTGATCAAAGCTCTTCATTTGCTTATAGTTCATTTGCTCGGCCACAGACATTCGTCCAATGACAGTCATCCCTTCTATCGGCTAATGACTCATTTGAGTAGCTACCTTGGCCACATCATTCAAACCCTGAACAGGTGATCTCAAAGCTCACAAACTATTCCAAAATATCTTGGCCTTCCTCGTACATATTGCCAGGTACTCCAGTAGGGTTGGAATCACTTTTCCAAGATTAGCCGTCTCTGCTGTCACCCTGAGTTTTTTTCTAAAGCTATCTTTTCTCTCTCTGATTCTCAATCAATCAATCAATCAATCAATCAAAGCCATTTGTACAGCGCGCAGCTACCTCAGCAGAGGCGTCCTGGCACTAAAGCAAGACCGAAGAATAGACTGGCCAGCTTAATCTATGCCTGACTGAAGAGCCATGTATTTAGATTCTTCCTGAATCCCTGTTTTTTTTCTCAGCCAATCATAAGTAGGTGGGCATAGCATTCCAAAGCTTAGCCGTCCGTACCGTGAATGACCTGCCACCTCATCGAGCTTTGGCATACCTCAGAATACGAAGAAGTCACAGGTGATTCGATCTCAGGGCTCGCTCCTGATGGTACAAGTTAAGCCTATTCCTGAGATATTGTGACCCTGTACCCCTTAAGGCTCTGCAGGCCAGTGTCACGGCTTTAAGCTCGACCTTCTTGGCAACCGGGAGCCAATGAAGCTGTCTCAGGTGGGGGGGAGATGTGATGGTGAAAAGGAACCCGACAAATGATCCTAGCCCCCGCATTCTGAATTATTTGCAATCTAAGCTATTGGCATAATCCAAATGCAAGGTCACCAACGCATGGACAATGATCTTTTGGCTCTCTTCTGGAAGAAAACGCAATAGCTTTCTGACAGCTCTTAGTTTGACAAAATAGGATGAGGAAATATGCCGGATTTGAGCCGTAAAAGAGAGATCGGCATCAAACCGAATTCCTAGATTTCCAGCAGACGTGACTGGAGCTGGTGGAGGATTTAATTCCGAAGTCAACCAAAGGCTGAATGGAGGAGGTGACACAGGACTAAAAAAGAGTACCTCAGTCGTGTCTGCATTTAGTTTCAAAAAGTTACTGTTCATCCATTTTGAGATATCTTTCAAGCACTCTTTGAAGTTAAGAAAGGTTGCTTCAGAGTGTATTCAGCATATGAGACCACTTTCACTCCCCAGGATTCGATGAGAGTGGCCAAAGGGGATAAATATAGATTAAAAAGCAGCGGGCTAAGAGCAGAGCTCTGTGGCACTCCACAAACCAACGGTTTGGACGAAGATGAAAAAGGGCGAAAGAAAACCCGTTGAGATCGATCTTCTAAGAAAGACCGCAGCCAGGATAACACTGTGCCCTGAAAGTCAAGATGACTTAATCTCTTCAGCAGGGTCGAATGAGCTACCATATCGAACGCTGCAGACAGATCAAGTAGTACTACCATAGCAGAAGCACCACCGTCCAGCGTCTCTCTGACCATTTCGGACACTTCCAGTAGTGCGGTTTCCATGCTGTAGCCTGCATGGAAGCACATAACGAAAGAAAAACCCCAAATCCCCCCTCGTCCCAGGTCTCCCGCCAGAGCCCCCCTTCCCAACCCCTGTTTCAATCCCTCCCTGGGCTAACTTGGTGTGAAGCCAATAAAGCACGGTGTCCCGGCGTAAATGCATTTTTCAACCCGCGATACTTTACAAGATCGCTCCCGCTACCGCTGGCTTAATCACCCATAATGCGGCTCCTAGAACAAATCCGTACGTTGAGATTTTTCTTATCGGCCCGCATTAATTTCTCAGCTCCACATGCCTTGTTTTTCGCGTGAGCCTTAACTTATTAGCGCTTCACTTGACCGCATACTCATAGGCAACACGCATGTGCTATTAACAATTTCATCACATTGGTGATGCAGGGGTTATTCTATAACGCGCCACACTGTGTTTTCTCGCCTTTTCAGACCACAACCGCCCGGTGTGTGTCCACCGATGAACCTTCCCTGATCCTATACTATTCATCTAATAGGATTCCTTCACGATTAACTTCGGTAAGCGTGAATTTCGTAACGCATATACATGCTTAATCATACTTACACTTGGAACACACCTGATCCCCCCCTTTTCTTAATTTATTTGACAGGCTGTCAACCTATTTTCATTTATCCTTTGTCCTGATGAAGACCCGCCCTTGACGCATTATAAGCTGCGCTAGTTCCTAGGGTCGAAACGTCAACGTTGCAGTCACGCTAGTCCTACGCAGATGCACAGGCCCCAACATAAAGTCATTCACCGGTTGTGTATTCATGCATTAAGAACATTGGACAGTATAATATCAATATTGTTGCTCCTAAATGTTACCTATTTGTATAATATATGCATAGCACAATTTTCACATATCACCACTAAGTCACTTTCTGCACCTTAATCACTTTATTATTCTACTTTGTATTGTTTTATTGACAGCCATGTTCAGTAATTCATGTACAATACAAAGCATTTTTTGGACTAAAATATAATTGTCTTTGTGGTGTGTTAAAACAGTATAGTTTTGGTTCTCCAGTAGGGACGTTGAACCTTCAATAGAATACCAGAGTTACTTCACAAAAAATCAAATGTTGTGAATAGAGTAATTTCGCTAGTACAAAGCAATTGACGCCTACCCGACAGAACCACTTCTTCATATATTAAGAAATTGAGGTGGGCAGGGAACTCAATTTCCCAATATCCTTTTGGATATTGGGAAAAATTCTGAAAAAATAGCCGGAAGGATGTTGGATGGTGGTTGTTGGTTGTTGTCTAGTCCAGCTTCTGGCAGGAACAAAGAGTAAAGTTTTTGAATTTTTTTCCTCAAAAAAATCAGAAAGGCTCGTGCAAAGAGCAGGGGAAGGATGAAAGGCACTTTTCATCACTTCCAGAGTGGTGAAGGATTTTACGACATTAAATATTTCTTTAGAGGAGTTCCCTGCATTCTCGAGGCGCCCCGAGAAATGTTCTCTCATCTTATGTCCCAATTTTTTAAGGGCCTCCTTATAGGCAATTTTTGCTGTGTGATCATACGACCTTCTCCAGTAGCGCTCCAACCTCTTACAGAGGCTTGTCTCTGCTCTACGTTCCGCAGAGAACCAGGGGGCCGATGGCTTAGCTCTATTTGCTGCAACTGTTTTTAGGTTTAAATCTTCTTATTGATAAATTTAGTGTATGCATCAAACAGTGCCCTTAGTAATGAGCCAAGTAGATCATACATATACAGCAGAGCACATAACGAAAGAAAAACCCCAAATCCCCCCTCGTCCCAGGTCTCCCGCCAGAGCCCCCCATTTCAATCCCTCCCTGGGCTAGCTTGGTGTGAAGCCAATAAAGCAAAGTCGGGACTCTCGAAGTGTGTTGCCTAGAGATGCAGGTTAAGCAATTTCTTGTGGGGGAGTCGCAAAAGGCGTAAGTATTTCGCACAAGTAAGTTCCCGCATTTCTGTGCTCAGCAGGGCGAGGAATGGGTGCCACATGTCTGCAAAGGAGGCACAATCTATCTGGAGTGAGAGGGATTTACGCTCCATACCCAGTACATGCCATAGTCTGTTTAACCACCCCTGATATGTGGGGGTCTGGTCTGTGCCCCAGTGAGATAGTATAGTTTGCAAGGCCGCGCCTAAAGCTATACCCATTTGTCTGCCTTTCCGCGATCTGAGGGGGAATGTGAGCATGTTGGGCAGGCCTAGGACGACATACGCCGGAAAGCGCGGTATTTGTGTATCGAAGTGTTTGTCTATATCGTCCAGGATCTGTTCACAATATGAGGCAGGGATGGGGCAGGCCCATAGTAAGTGTGTTAGCGCGCCTTCAGACCCACAATTTCTCCAGCAGTCTGATTTGCGGGTGGAGTTACTTCTGTGCAGTCTGGGGTGTGTGAGATACCAATATGTGGTGACCTTGGTCACCGTTTCTATGCTAGAAACGTTCCATGCAATGTGGCGTACCCAATAGAAGATGTCGCCCCATTCCTTCTGAGAGAGTGTGTGTCCCAATTCTGCCTCCCAGCGCCTCTGCCTTGCGGATTTGACAGCCGGTTCTGGAGGGCGCAGGAGGTGGTAGAACTCCGTGATAAGGCGTGTGCTGGTTGATTTGGTGTGCAACCACTTTTAGTATGGGGTAATGGGTCTCTGAGCTCCCGGAAGTACAGAGGGGTGCATGACCCAGTGTCGCACTTGTTGAAAGTGGTAACGCTTAGTCTCCGGCAACGCGAGGCCTGAGCGAAAATCTTCGAAAGTCAGTGGGCCCTCCATGTCAAAGAGATGGCCGATCGATCTACACCCCTCTTTGTCCCAATGTTGAAAGGCCACCAGGTCACGACCGGTGTGAAATCCGAGTTGTTAAATATAGGTGTAAGGGGTGACGGGAAGGAAGTAAGGCCACATCTTACGGCAGTTGAATCCCAGGTCTTTATTGTTGCGCGGTGACCGGTGATCTGTATAGCCCTGCAGGACATTGAGTTTTGTGGAGGAAGGGGATCTTCCACAGAGACTGGCCGGCAATGGCTCTTTCCATAAAAAGCCAATGCTTTTCCGACTCACTACGGGACCATTCCAGCAAGACTCGAAGCTGGGCAGCTTGGTAGTAACGGCTTATATTGGGAATTCCGAGACCACCTTCCCTTGGGGGTCAGTAGCCTAGTTCCCTATTCATCCTAGGTTTCTTGTCTGCCCAGACAAATGAGAGGAATTCCTGTTAGAGCGAGTTTAAGATACCAGGGGGGGCTCCACGGGGAGTGTCTGAAAGAGGTACAGTATTTTTGGTAGCATGTTCATTTTAAGTGCTGCCATGCGACCTAGCCACAAGAGGCCAAATGGCCTCCAGCGGCGCAGATCTCGTCGAGTTTGGGAAAGGAGGTGATTATAGTTCAAGGTGACAGTAGCCTGAGTGGATGTTGCTAATCTAATGCCAAAGTATGTCATCAATTCCGTCGCCCACTGAATCGGGCATAGCTGTCTAAGGGCGCCCTTAGTGGAGGACTGGAGGGAAACCCCAAATGTTTGTGATTTAGAAACATTGACCTGGAAGCCTGAAGCTTCTGCGAAGCTCTCGAGCTCGGCAAAAAATGCTGGGATGGAGGTCCGGGCGTCTTCCAGTGTGGCGACAACATCATCCGCATAAAGGCTTATGGTAGGCGCTCTCCCCCAAACCGAACCCCTGAGATCAGTGGGTTCTCCCGCACTCTCTGGGCCATGGGCTCCATATAAAGAGCGAATAGCAGCAGGGAGAGCGGGCACCCCTGTCTCGTGCCGCGAATGATCGGGAAGGGGTCTGTAGTGTGCCCGTTCACCCATACCGTGGCTGTGGGGTGGCTGTAGCTGCTAAATACCCATTTGCGGAAGCGATCCCCTATTCCGAACTGCGCAAGTGTGGCCTCCAGGTATATCCAATGCACTCTGTTGAATGCTTTTTCAGCATCAACCAACAGCACCACCCGCTCCACCTCTTGATGCTGAGCCTTATCAATGAGATGAAGTAGTCTCCGCGTATTATCACTGCATTGCCTAGTAGCTACAAACCCCGACTGATCCGGATCCACCAGGCCCAGCATCATTGGCCCAAGTCTGGCTGCCAGGATCCCCGTAAAAAGCTTTAGGTCAATATTTAGGATGGGTATCGGTCTATAGGAAGCACAGAATCGGCCGTCTTTGCCGGCCTTTCGGAGTACAACAATCGATGCCAGGAGCATCGTAGGGGGGATGCCAGTAGTGCTGCCTATTGCATTAAAAAGTCTAGTTAAGATGGGTGCTAGGGTAGTGCAAAAAGGCTTGTAAAAAATAGCGGAGAACCCGTCAGGACCAGGGGATTTAAGATGTTTAAGTCGAGCTATGGCTGAGATCACTTCCTCGATATGGATTGGGCTGTCTAGGCTGGATGCGTGCTCCGGGGTCAATTTAGAGTGGGTTATCCTTTGTATATAGTTTATGGAAGCCTGCTCTGGGAGGTGTTGAGCTGTGTAGAGTTTAGCATAGAAATCGTGAAACGCACGGGTTATGTCTGCGTCATTTGCGCATTCAGAGCCGGTCGCATCTTGGACCGTGTGGACGGTAGCTGCTTGGCGCTGAGCGCGTAATTTATGGGCCAAAATGTGCCCTCATCTGTCCCCTCCCACGTAGAATGAGTGTCTCAGTCTTAGGGCGGCTTATTCCGCCCTGTCCAAGTCAAGGCCGGCGAGCTGCGAACGCACTGCCTATAATTGCCGCCATACCCGGGGTGCCCCGTCTGCTTATGGTTATGCTCTAGCTCTTGCATTTGTTTGGTAAGGCCCTCTCTCTTGTCCCTACGAAGCTTGTTATCCACCGAGGAAGTGGCGAGGAGTTCCCCTCTTGCGACTAGCTTGAGTGTTTCCATAGGGTAGTAATTGAAGTGTCAGGTGTGTCATTGAAGGCCAGGAACTCCTCTAATGTCTTGGTTATTCGTTGTACCACTGCCAGGCAATGTAGGAGTGTGTCGCGTAGCCGGCAAGATTATGGAAGCCTATCTGAGGGGGGATTGCTAGTGTAAGCGTCAGTGCAGCATGGTCTGAGAGTAATCGGGGTTCGATATTCGAGGCAAGTACCAAAGAAAGCAGTAAGTGAGACCCAATGAAGTAGTCAATTCTAGCGTAAGTTTTATGCGCATGAGAATAGAACATGTAATCTGTGGCGTGGGGGTGAGGGGAGCTCCAGATGTCCACCAGCCCTAGGTCGTGTAGCCACTCCCTCCCGTTCCTTGAAAGGGCCCCTGTCTGACCCTGCCGTTGGGCTGAACGATCCAGCTGATTGTCAAATACCATGTTTATACCTCCCCCTAGCATAATTTGCCTATCCGGAGAGGTCGTTAGTTCCATCACTGCTCTGCGGAGGAATGCCTCCTGCCCCTCATTGGGCGCGTATACAGAACCAATAGTGAAGGTGCGTGCGTTAATGGTCACTGAGATAGCTAGAAGCTGCCATTTAATTTCGGCTAATTTTGCACCCACCTTCCCTCCAAATATGCGAGAGATAAGAATGGTGACTCCAGCCATTTTGGTTGTATGTGAGGAAAAGTATTGGTGCGGGAAAGTCCTCGATCGAAGTCTGTGTGTGTCTATGGAGAGGAGGTGGGTTTCCTGTAACAGGCATATGTGTGTGCCCAACTGCTCGAGGTAGGATAAAATAGCTCTTCTTTTAATCGGATTATTTAACCTCTTCACATTTAATGTAAGACTTTTAGTGTTCGCTACCATATGGGTCGGGACTAAGACTGGGAGCTAAACAAAGAGCCAGTGCATACTCAGATGTCCCCGGGATGCTGAGTGTATGTACCCGGCAGGGAGCAGTTCCCTGCGCTTGGAGCCAAACATGCGGGGGGCCCAGAAGGGTGAACAAAAATAAGAAAATCCCAACAAGTGAAACTATGAACCAACTAACAGTCATTTTGCGGTTGACTGAAGTCCAAAGCGACATGCTCCTAGAGGGTTAGTAAAAGGGTACCAATGGCCAGTGTCTCCCCGCTCCCACCCAGGTCCAGCCCCGTGCATTTGTCAGAACGGATCAAGAAGCAAGGAAAAGGGACCAGCAGATTGACCGCTATCTTCCCCCACATATGATGGTGTCGGTGTTCCAGGGGAGTCCCCGACCAGGGTCGCCAGGACCGCTTGCCTTTCTTTGGCCATGGTGTCTGGATCGGGACACAGGTTATGAGTTGGAGACTTGATTGTTGTCCACCCGTGGCCACCCCGACGGTTCCTGCTCGTCTTGCCTTGTTGTGGTTCCTCTGCCGTAGGGGCTCCTATACCCAATAGCTTGCAGGCCTCAGTCACTGAGCGTAGTTGCCGGAGCTCCCCATTGAAGGGGAAAATCAATCGGCATGCGTAGTGATAGGCCGAAATGCTTTGCGTTTCAGTAACGTGAGTGCGGCTAAGTCTTGATACAGTGTGGGTGCGGCTAAGTCTTGATACAGTGTGGGTTTTTGACCCTTGTACTGGAATGCAGAGTCATCTCTGGAAGCACGGAGTATGCGCTCTTTAAGCTGAAAATCATGCACACAAGTTAATACATCTGCCGGCGCGGCCGGGAGACCCTCCGGGGCCCTGCTCTGTGTGTGCGATCAAGCTTGATGTGGAAGTCCGATGCCTCACCTAAAATTGAGCGGAAAAGATCAGTCACCAAGGCCTCTATGTTTGTGTCCTCCGTCCCAGTCGCAATACCTCGGATGCAGATGTTATTGCGCCGGGACCGGTTTTCCAAATCCTCTGTGTGAGCCTGGAGGGCGAGGTTCTGCTCATGTAGTCTGATGACCTCTTGTTGCAGGCCTTCTATCTCCTCATCCCTGCTGGATTCGTGGTCCTCCAATGTATTAATCCTCTCTCCTAGGGAGTCCAGTTCTCGGCGAACCTCCCTGAGATCAGCCGATAGGTCGCGCTTCATAGATGAGAGATCCTCTCGAAGGGAGGAGAAGAGTGACTCAAGGAAGGTGCGACTGATTGGGACCTCTACTCCATCCGCTCCCTCTATCTCTTCCGTGGTCTTCTGAGGAGTTGGGCCCTCAGCCTGCGGGTTGGGCGTCTTGAGGAGCATATCCTTCACTGATCTGTCTTTCCTCCAGTTACCGGAGGCCATTGCCAGGGTGTTATTCCGCGTAGTTCGATGCAGATCGCTGTGGACGTCCAGAGCAGGGCCAGGAGGGCAATGGAATCTTCTGTGTCTCAATTTGCTCCCAGCGCTCCCTTGATCTTCAACAATGGGGGGCAGATCTATCCCGTCTAGTGCCTAGCCAGCGGGGCTCTGGGCCTGCTACCAGCACCAATGGCGATGCGTTGCTTTCCCCACCTGGGGTGTAGGGGGGGCCTAAACACGGTCCTCAGGCCCCTGGGACCGGATTCACCACGTCTGCTTGTTCTTTACTTCGGGGCTCCTAGCTTGCCGCCGGCTCCAGACCACCAAACTGGCCCCCAGATCTCCAGGCTAAGTGGCCCCGGCGTGTGTCCTGATCATTTCAGGCAAGGGGGGGGGGTCCTCAGCCCTGTCGACACCAGCGAGCCCGGCCTCCCCGTTCTCCGCCTTCAGCGCTCACGTTCTCTGCAGGGGGGGGCTCAGATCAGAAAAAGGAAAGAAGGAGGGCAGTGGGGGGGAATGTCCCCATCCTCAAATATATACTCAGGGAGATCACCTCCCTGTGCGCTTCTCTGTCGGTCTGCGGCTCCCCCGGGGCCTCTTTTGACACAGTCCGGAAGTATGAGTCATTTACACCACCTGCTGCTATCGCTTTCTGCCTCACAGGCCTTTCCTTGCTTGCTGGGGGCTGGAGGGGGTGAAGGGGCCCCGCAGCTAAAATTCGGACCTCAGAGCCATGTCATAGACTCCGGGCCCAGACTCTGCCTCCCCGCCGCTGCCGCCTCTAACCTCTGTGTCCCTGCACCACTCACTCTTCACCGCTCATCAGAGGCAGCATAGGGGGGCTCCCCAACGCCCCTGGGATCAATTTAAGGACCCCAAAGGTCCCGCAGTTCTCTCCGGAATAGTCCACGGCCGGGGAACTCTTCGCCACCCCCGTCCGCTGCAGTGCTGGAGTGCTCCTCCGCCAGTGCTTGCTGAAGGCTGGAGGGGATTTCCTCAGGGAGGAAAAGGGGGCCCCTGCAGCTAAATATCGGATCCCAAGGCCATGCCATAAACTCCGGCCCCAGTCTCGGCCTCCCCACTACTGCCCCCCCTCACCTCTATGTCTCTGTGCCGCTCACTCAGCGCTCATTAGAGGCAGCATGGGTGGGCCTCCCCGGGGCCTAGCGACATTGATTCAGAGGCCCCAGAGGCCCCGCAGTTCCCTCCAGAGTAGTCTACGGCCGGGGGCCTCCTCGCCACCCCTGTCTGCTACAGTGCAGGAGTGCTCCACCACCAGCGCTCTCTAGGCCGTCGGCTCCAGCTCTGGTCTTCTGCGATTCTGCAAGCGCACCGGCAGGCCCTCGGGGCTCCCTACGTGGTTGCTCTTCTCCGTCGGCCAAGGGCCTTGCCAGGTCTGCCTCTCGTCATGGGTTTCGGGGCAGCGCTGGGTCCACTCGGGTGCCTTCTCTCACCCTCGCAGCAGGGGATCCGCGGGTCACCGCCACCCAGCCGCAGGACGCACGTCAACGCGGCCTCTTCAGGCAGGCCTGCGGGCCCGCTCTCGCTCACTGCTCCTGCGGTCGCGCTGGCCAGCCCTTGGTGCGCCACACCCACTCCTCTAACCACTGACGATCACAGCTCCCCCTTGGATCCACCTCGCGCCACACTCTTGAGGTCGCCCGGGGAGCTCTCGGTGTGCCGCCATTCTCCTTTCGCTGTCTTCACGCCGACTGTGGTGGACTGCCACCGGCCAGCCACACGGCGCGTGTCTATGCGGCTGCCTTTAGCAACTCGCTGGCCCTGTTCTCTCGAGATTGAGCACCTGGGCAGTTGAAAACTGCTCTCCGGCTTCTCCAGCACTCTGGGGGTGTTTTGCTGGGGAATTCTGTCCCCGATGGCACCTATTTCACAGCTGCAGGTCGAGGCCTAGCCAGGCGAGAGCGGAGAGACGGGAGAGCACATCCTACCTAGTTGCCATCTTGGCCACGCCCCCCTACAACTGTTTTTAAAGGGGCAAGTATGTCCAGTGCATTCGAGATCCAAAGGTTAAAGCGGATCGAATCGCTGTCAGGGTTGCCCGTAAGGGACGGCAAGGTTGCTTGAAGGGCGGACCCAAAGGCCGCCTTCGTGACTTTCCGCCAGTTCCTCCTCTTTTCGGATGTCTTGTGATTCATTGTCTGGTTGCCCTTGCCACAAAAGCTGAACAGAATGGATTCTCCCTCTGTCTGCTTTGTCTGCCTTTACTTTCCCTCCCCTTTTGCTCCCCTTTCATTCTTCAGGGGCCCATTCTTCCAGCCTTTCTCGCCTCCTTTCCTCTTATTCACTGTGGGCTAATCTAATCTTCTTCCTCTCAAACTCCCTAGCTTTCTTCCCTTCTCCAGCCTTGACTTTCTGCAGAGCCAGCTGCAAGTCCAGGGCCTTAGCTAGACTTAATCCACACAAATGAATAATACCTAGACATGATGACAGTGTACTCCTGAAATTTGGGGAGAGGGCATTGTCTTAGGGAAATACTAGAAAGAAAATCTGGGGACACACACGGTTGTGTGTGGCAAAAAACTGTGTTAAGTGGCTGAGAGAGCTTGACATCACAGCGAGCTTTCCCTGGGTTCCAATTGTACCTTCCCATAAATCCATCACAGTTTCTTCCCTTCAATACTTGGGAAGTTGCGTATTGCAAAATTACAGTGCACCCCTACAGAATGTGATAAGGGGCCCCAATGGCGTAGCTAGGCACTCTGCCACCCGTGGCGGTCCCTGTCTTTTGCCGCCGCGCTGAGTGAGGGGGAAGGGGTGCTGGCGATGATTTTTGCGGCCGCCGCTGCCCCTAAAACTCGTACCGCCCGGGGCGCACCGACCCCTCTGCCCCCCCTTGCTACGCCAGTGAGGGGCCCGAGCCCTCCATATCTCACAGATATTCATTGATCTTGGACTGCATCTGGCCTTCCTTGAAGGGTTGGGGGCTCTTCTGCACCGCAGGGGCTGCAGGGGGCTGCGTTACACCCTTGGCAGTTGCAGTCCTGCATGGGCTGATCCAGGAATCAGCAAAAGCATCCACAACACAGGCCGATCGTGAATTCGTCAGGTGCAGCCCCACACGGGCCGGTCACTGATTTGGTAGACGCAGACCTGCGTGGGTTGATCAGAATTCGGTAGATGAAACCACTAATGGGTCGATTGGGATTAAGTAGATACAGCCTCTCACAGGCCAGTCAGGTAACAAGTACACATACATAGCCCCAATTGGGCCTCTGTAATTACATTGCCGCAGAGTTGTGGTTCCTACCTAAAACTGTTGGGAGAGTATTGTGGGGCGGACTCTGCCACCTGGTTCTCCTGGATCGCTATCCAGCAGGCTGCTCCTTCTGGGTGCCCCACAGGAGAGGCGCTAGACCTTACTTCTTCCCAGACAGCCTCTCCTCTAGCAAGGTAGACAGGCTCCCTCCCACTGTCTGCAGATTTCCCACTGTCTGCAGACTCTTCTTTCAAGTGCCCTTTCAAGGCGGTACTCAAAACACAGCCTTTGTAAAGAGTGATGCTTCTCACAGTACAGTTGCCTCTATACTGGAGCAATCACAACAGAGGCACAAAAAGGTGTGAGGTTTCCACACCTGGCTGTCATCAGCCTAACTGAAGAAGTAATCAGGGAAAGACAAAAGGCCAAGCCTCACCTAAAGGCTTCCTCACCTTTCATAATAGAGTCTGCAGTCACTCACACCTACCAACTACCAAATGGCAGTGCTCGGGAAGACTAATCCGCAGCTTATAGTTCTCATAGAAAATGTAGGTGCCCTGTCTTCAATCCCTTTGCTTCAGTGGCTTGGCCTCCCTCTCCATCTACAGGAATGTGAGCAATCAACTACCACTGCCTGGGCAAAGTCCTCAACCTGCATCTTCTGCAAGGCCAGGCGAGGGGCTTCTGGCTCACTCACACAATATGCATAAATCAACACGCTTAACATGTGCTTGGGATGTTGATGCAAAGGACTAGGCAAGAAAATGGAAGCGGAACGTCACACGAGTAGGCCTCCACTCCTGAGACCCAGATAAAATGATCTGGTCACACTACTAGTTCTAACACCTGGCATCACTGCTCTACATGCTAAACCCATTGACAGGGACAGTAGTTCTTTGTCCAAAACGATGGCACCCTTGATTCACCTCTCTAAGTCACATGACAATTCCAGGACCTCTCATAGTCATGGACAGGCCTAGGCCTCTACACACACGCTAGATTAGTGTGACGCCAGGGCCAAAAATCAAAAGGCAGCATACAAGATACTCACAGTTTGGCACTCAGGGCAACACACCCATTTACAAATGCAGGGGACATTTCCGTCCCAACAGGGGTTCAATCTTCCTCAAAGTAAACTGTTGAGTCCACACAAGAGCATCAGGGAGCAACTAATAAGAACTGATATTACAAAACTAACCATTCTATGCATTGTGTGGGGTCTTTGGAATCCACCAAGGAGTGGGAAAGAGCAACCCATAGGAAAAGACTCTATGCAACCAACTGTAACATATGTTCTGAGTATTACATCTTACAGTAGAGAACCCATAGGAATGAGTATTATATAACCAGCCATAACTATCAATCAATCAATCAAAGGGTTTGTAAAGCGCAGGCTACTCACCCGAAAGGGTCTCAAGGCGCTGAGGGAGGGGAGAAGAAGGGGTGGGAGTGGCGCGCAGATCCCGGCAAGGTCACGGAGTTCCATCGAAGAGCCAAGTCTTGAGGTCCTTTAAGAACTTGGGTAGTGAAGGAGTCTGTCGGAGGTGGAGAGGGAGGGAGTTCCATGCTTTGGCAGTGAGGAGGGAGAAGGAGCGTCCTCTTGCTCTGGTTTTCTTGATGCGAGGTACCATCGCGAGGGAGAGGTTGGTCGAGCGGAGTGGACGTTGTGGAGCGTGGAAGGTGAGGCGGTGGTTCAGGTTGGCGGGTCCGGTGTAATGAAGGGCATTCTGAGCGTAGGTGAGAAGCTTGAAGGTGATTCTCTTCTCAACGGGGAGCCAGTGAAGAGTCCGTAGGTGTTGGCTGATGTGGCAGTGGCGCGGTAGGTTGAGGACTAGTCTAGCGGCGGCATTCTGGACGTTCTAGAGCTTGCGGGTGAGGTTCTTGTTGATCCCGGTGTAGAATGTGTTGCCGTAGTCCAGTCTGCTACTGATGAGGACGTGTGTGATGGTTTTCCTGTGTTCGGGGGGATCCAGCTGAAGGTCTTTCGGAGTAGGCAGAGGGTGTGGTAGCAGGAGGAGGTGACGGCGTTGATCTGGCGGTCCATTTTGAGTTCGGAGTCTAGGATGATTCCGAGGTTGCGTGCGTGGTCCGTGGGGGAGGGGGGCCCTGAGGCGGGGGCCCACCAGGTGTCGTTCCAGGCATCGGGGTGTGGGCCCTAGTGCTCTGATGAAGCCCACCCAGGAGTGGCAGAGGAGCAGTCCAGAGGAATCCGTATTAAACAATTGGCAATAGTATTTGGTCTGAGAAAGTCTTCACCCAGGAGCAACAGGAATGGGCATTATACAACGAGCTGTTGAATATACTCCAAGATATCCGCTTGGGTGTGGCAGAGGAGCAATCCATGTAAACTGGTATTGTACAGCTAACTATAGTGCATGACTTGAGAAGTCACCCAGACACAGCAGGTAAGATTCCATAAGCATGACTGTGATTTAACAAGTCATATTATGTCCTCAATGGAAATCCAGCTAAGAGCTACAAGAAAGATCTCATAGAAAGGTGCACTTGAACAACCAGTTGTAGTCAGTGTTCAGTAGCAGCAGGAGGAGTCTCACAGGAGTGGGAGGTTTACAATCAGCAATGGTACCAGCTCTCTGTGGGGAAGGAGCAGGCAAGAAGGTCAAGCTGGGAAATGCTAGATGCGCACACTTCAAATGCACGCATTTCATCGCAACTCAAAACTAAGTGCAATGGGCGATGTGGGAAAAAGAGGCTGGTGAGTAAGGGCATACTTAGCGAGCAGGAACCAGAGAAGCAGGGTCTCTGCTGGCAAATATAAAGTACTGCCA
Organism: Calotriton arnoldi; assembly: GCA_963921515.1. Lineage (NCBI taxonomy): Eukaryota > Metazoa > Chordata > Amphibia > Caudata > Salamandridae > Calotriton > Calotriton arnoldi. Next base: position 529,065 of record CAWUFW010000634.1, on the reverse strand, counting down.
GGTATATATGGTTTGTGTTTGAAATCAGTGAGCACAAGTGCTTAATTTGTAAAATAACCAGTGCCGGTACCCAAAAATTAGTACAACCACCAGCTTAAATGAAGTACTAGTGAGCACCTGCTAAGGATCCAGGGTTTCTTCTGGAACTCAATAAGCACCTCCCAGTGATAAACATTGTATGCCGGAAAGCAGTGGGCAGCTGACAGGGATACCGGGTTTATGATATAAATCAGAGACTTGCTGACGTCTGTGCTGGATATCAGGAAGCAGCTGAGTGGGAAAACCAGGATCTGGGCTGGAAATCGATGAACAGAACACGGAATTTCCGGGTCTCAGCTGTACATGCCCAGTATTGATTTAATAGGTCATAAGCATAAAGGACATTTACTAACACACAGATTTAAAACATTCCCTATAGAATATAGACTGCGCATCAAATCCTAGAAAAGCAGCATAAAAGTAATAATGTATTTTTGTATGCTGGACACCTAGGCCCATGTGACGCTTACTATGGCTTACTATAAATAGAGTTAAATTCCATTAGTTCAACTCAGCAACCATCCGATTTATTTATATCATGCAAAGGCCTGATTAAATTGTTGCATTTTGGGATAGAATCCGTGGAAGGTTGCTCGGCCCTGTGACGTGCTCCTAACATATGCTATCACGGTATAAGCAGCCTGTCGGGACAGGTCAGGCCCAGCCTGATGGATGTCACAGACCCGCCGTACAGCGCGGCGCCATTTTAACTCCTCCACGTAGAGCGCGTGCAGTCAGAAATGGGCCATCTCGCGCAAGACGCCGGCCCCACAGCTGCAGATGGTGCTGACCTCGCGGCTCCCCTTCGAGCGATGGCATCTGGCGCCTCGTGCAGCCTGCCCAAGCGGCATCCGTGCCTCGGGACTGGTGCCTGCATCTTGCACACGGCAGACCTAGCTCCAGATTCGCCTTAATTAACTGTCTACGTTCTCGGCTAAGGATACCGTGTAAACCTTCCCGCCTTGAACAACACACAGCCAGTTCAGTTTCTAAGGAGCTACCAACTGTACCCGTCCACCATACACGCGGTAACCACCTCTAAGGATGGTAGACAGACCACAAGCATGACATCACTTCCTCTACTTCCTTTCACTTCGGTCCAGACATAAGTGTAGCAAACATGGGCGCAGTGGCGGGAAGAAGTGCATGCCATCACACTTCACGCTGAGGCATGCGCCGCAGAAGCCACACTCACAACCCACAATCTTCCATCCACACACCTCAGTAGATGAATACAAAGCTTGTGCATGCTGCCCCTCACTCTTTCTTCCACTACTTGCTTAAGAGCAGCGACCAATGTCATGAGAACAGCACCACTCTGGACATCATGCACAACACTTAAAAACTTCCAACACAGGCCATGCTGCAATTTACCATTTATCCTACCAAGCGCACTCTAAGTTGTAGGATGCTGGCCATATGCTAATGTGTTTCAGTGCCACATCATGTACCAGGATACTCTCCTGGGTGAGTTGTGCGCTATACAAATACACATAACATAGCATACCGAGGGCTATATAAATGCAACTACAAAACAAGTTACCTGAAAACAAATCATTCCAAATCATTACGGGATTTCAGTGTAAGAAAGGCCAGCATCTTTTGTAAACGCTGAGTTGATGCAGGCGCAGATGACATCAGAACCTTGGCTCCAATTCTCTCTCTTCAAATTTAGCCTCTCAATTAGGGCTGTGAGAAACATAGTCCATCCATCCAGCCCACTCAGATGCAGGTACTTCTTTTTTTACCTTCTCAGAGATCAACCCATAGGTAGCTTTCCACCCCCACCCACCAAAACACTCTCTTTCGGGCATTTCTTTATGTTTGCAAACCCATTCCCTATTTAGACCTTTTGAGCTGTCCCAAACAGCCTTCCCTGCATCTTGAGGGCCAGCTGCGTAATTTTAGATTCTGAATGCAGGGGAACCCACAGATGAGCGAGCAGAATGGATTCTGCTTTTCCCCAGAATTTTTCAGTCACCTCAACTCTTGAAGATCTTTTTACTTCGAACAGGGGGCATTTTACGTTACTTCTTATTTGGTTTTGGAGTTTCTCTCGGTGCTACGCGAGCTGGGAATAAACTCAGAACACCTAATGCTTGTTGATCTAGGAAGGCAACCACTTACGATGAATGGAGGAAAAAGAAAGTTTGGAATTAAAGTGTTTCCCAGACAGTGGCAATCCTTTTGACGATGGTTCTTCCATCGCAGCATCCACATTATTTTCTGATGTGGGATCCATCCCTGCACTGTGTATCTTTGGTTCCCACAGACAGGGGCGTAGCTTGGTCAGTAAGACTGGGGGGTGTAAGCTTCAGATTTTCTGACAATCACGCTGGGATATCATGTTAATCATTATATGAGAGGCAGCACCCGAGGAGGGCTTAAGGGCCAGTGGAAAGGGAAAGGAGTGCGGATTGCGAGTGAGACTTAAAACACATTATTTTGTAAAATAACCATGTTTTAAGACCTTCAAAACAGAGACGGAACTGTGTTTGTTTTTGTCTGTGTGAGTATTTAAAAATCCCAGGTGGAATCCGACAGACACCTTATCATACTCGATTGAAAGCTTGTGTACTCCACTATTTAATAAATAATACATTTATTGGGGAGGGTATAACACCCCCCTGAAGCTATGCCCCTGCCCACAGAGTTTGATGCTGGATGCTGGATGAGCTGTTGTTTGAGTATGTCTTGGTTATGTGGATGTGGGCATCTAAAATTGATGAAAATATGTTTTTAAAGTCTGGAATGAATGGAGCCAATGTGCAGTTCTGATCAACATCTCCATCCACTGGTGGGAGGGTCACGGAGAAGGAGGAATCAGTGAGTTGCTGTTGCTTACTTGTAGAATTTAGGAGTTGTTGCATTTGAGGCTTACAGGGTCTCATGTATTGAAAAGGTGAGGAGGGAGGCAGACAAAAGGAGCTTCCTAGCTAATCTTGAGAATGATTGAATCCAGCGCAGGGCCAGACAGCCTATTTTAAGTTAACTTAAGTACAATTGTGTTAATTCTGTGCTAAAAGGACCAGAGACTATCGCTGGTTGGAAGCAGATTGAACAATGGGAATCCTGCTCTGAAATACAGGATTGTGGCCATATTGTTGTTTAATATCATTTATAGCATCACTTGCTGACTATATCCAGTAATAAAATTGTCCAGTCGGAAAATATATCTGCCTTATTGCAATTTTATGTACTGTATGGTGTCTTGCAGAGACACTCCTTGTAGTATGCACTGATAACTTCTTTGGGCCCTACAACTAGGGTCTAGAAGAAAAAATGTTGAAAAGGAAAGTACACATGGACAGAGTGCCTGTCTCATTTCAAACTGCAAAATACAGTGAGTGGGGCTGTTTGTGTAGCAAACAAAGAATGCCCACTCAGCATGTAGTAGAATTCAGGATGTGAATGAAATGTTGGGGATATGTAGAGAATTGAGAGCACTAGAGTCCTCCTGTGCGGAGAAAGCTTTTTACACTACCACCAATTCATGTCAGACTTGCTCAACTGGGTTGGGGGGCGGGGTATACACACTCTATGCCCTTAATCCCAATCTCCTCCTGCAAATACTGCCACCAGCAGGGTGTCCAGCTCTGTGCTTGTAGTTGCCATTTTGTAGTAAACAATATTATGAAGAGTAGGTGTTGGGACAGGAAGGTCAGTTGCATGGTAAACAGGTGTGTTCACCTGCCCTGACTATATGTGAAACTGGTATTCTGACTTTTATTTTGGCCCTGGCATCATGCTAATGTATGCATAGGGGCCTTGGACTGTCCTTGGTAATGCGAGGTCCAGGATCTGTCCTGTAACATGGAAGGGTGCACCAATCATGCCATCATAGCATGCAGTGGACATCATGTAAATCAGGGGCGGCAGTGAACCGTGTTTTTTGAATTTGTAGTGTGACCAGACCTTTTTCTATGTGTCAGGCAGAGAATGGTCTATTGACCCCTCTTCTGTAAAGTTCCACTATTGTGTGAAATCCAGAACCTTGTGATGGCATTCTGTGTGCATGTTGAGTAAGTGTGTATCACAAGTATGGTAGTAGAACTCTGTGTATGCAAAGGAGTGCAGGGATCAGTTCAATCCATTTTGGATGCCCCTGGTATAGCATGGCACAAGATGGAGGATGAGGCAGGCTTCCCTAGGGAGTGGAAGTGTATTGCCTGCATTTCTGTGGTTGGAGGATGGCGACCCAGACACTGAGGTGAGGACGATGGGGACAGGGCTACCTTTAGAAATTCAAGGAGGATCTTGTTAAAAAAGGGCTGGGGATTAGTTCTTCCCGAGCACTGACATTTGGTAGATGGTAGGATTGAGGGGTGGGACTGCAGTTTCTGTTGTTCAAGGTGCGGCCTGCCCTGTAGCCAGTCTCTGATTACTGCTTCCGTAATGTTGATGACAGCCAGGCGCAGAGATCTCACACTTCATTGTGCCATAATTTTGGTTATTCCTGCTTGGAGCCAGCTGCATTGCTATCTGCTGTGAAAACTATCACTTAGCACAAAGGCTGTGTCTGGAGAGCAGCCTGAAAATGACATTGGAAATAGAACTAACCCAAACTGGTTTTTAAGCCTTAGACAGTGGATCCACACATCGTCTGGAAAATGTGTGTAAAAGAGGGATCCAAACCATCCACTTTGATCCAGTCCCCAGGATCTTCTTGACCTACAAAGGGGGTGGGGATCTCCACAGAGTACTTAAACAACTGCTGTGCAACCAGGGCTGGTGTCTGCCTGACAAATAGGCTTCCAAAGGTGAGGGGACATCACTGAAGTCTGCACTTTCTGCTGTAGAAGTTGAGGGTCTGCCTGAAGTGCCTATAAGCCTACCTGCTGAGAGAGGGAAGGAGTGTTCCTGACACTGCAGGTGGCGAGAAAGTCCAAGAGGAGAGACCCATGGTGTTGAATGCTCAGAGAAAGTTGGCTTTCCTAACAGCGTGAAGCCAGGAGAGACCTGTGTCATATAAAGGCGTTCTCCATTCACTCTGCACTGTTTTTGTGTAAGCTGCATTCAAGACTGTACCTGAACTGTTTGTGCTGCCTAGCAGATTATGGCGGGCTGAGTGTATGGTGCTGCCACTGCCAAGGAAGCACCTCATTGCCAAGCCGCAACTGCCAGAGGACACCATTGTGAGGAGATCAGCCCGGATGCCGCAATTGCCACCCCAAGACATCACTGTAGCTGATCAGGAGGACTTCTGTTTCTGAGACCAGGTGTTGCCGTGCAGGCCCACCCCACTGATTACATCTGAGACCATTGTTGCAAACTAGGCTGTTGGAGTGGCCTACGCTGGAGAAGTGTCGCTGCTGTGAGGGTGGGAGCTAGTCTGAATCTGTCACGCTGCCCGAACTGCTACAAAAGCCAACGGGTAATAACGCAGGGCATAGCCTGCACAAGGGACTAAAGACTGAAAACATGCAGGCGAGTCTCCCATACTCGCTAAGACTCCTAGCCAAGAAGGGAAAAAAAGAAACATTGAAATAAAGTTGTGCGATTAATATGTGAGGAAAATCAAGCTATGGGCACCTGCACCTGTGCCTAAATGTTGCATTGCATTAGGGACTATAAATACGGGGTCTCCACTATAGTGGGAGGAAATAGGGGGATACCGGGAAGACACCCGAAAATAGGAGGCTTAGCGCCTCACTGTCTATTGCAACATATTTTTCAACCCTGCAGTCCAGGAGTGCAGTTCAGCAAGCATCCTGAAAGGGTCAACAGCTGGCCTAGTTATTTATTTTCTCCTTCTCTAAAGTCTTCTTCTCAGCTCATCCAGCCTTTTCAGGGGCTTAAGAAGGGAGGAGGAAAATTCTGCAACTGGTGGGACACCTACCCAATCTATAAATGCCACATCACCCCTCCATCCCTATCTGACACTTAAGTAAACAGCCCACTGAGGTCCCACTGAGGTCCCACTGAGGTCCACTGAGGTCCACCCCTCCAGAGCATGCCTAAAGCACATCAGCAGTCTGTGGCTGCCTAAGCGGGCCTTCCTTTCCTTCCAAAAACTTCAGAGCTGCCTCCTACCGGAGAGTGCTCAGGTTGGGAGCTTCCTCTTTCCTAAATGATAGCACGGAGTTGCTGATGATTGCTTTTGAAATGTACACCCCACCCCCTTCCTCCAGTAGGAGTTAACTCTTCTCAGCAAGACTGCTCAGAGGGTGAATTTCAATAGTGGGAGACCTAAGATATTATGTTTACACACAAAAGGAATAGAAATTCATCTTGGGTAAATCTAGCCATAGACATAAATTCCATAGTCAGTGTATAAATTAAGTTTAACAATTTAATGGATAAACGCTGAGGGTGAACCGCGTCGCACCCAAGGAGGAACAAGCAACGAGCCAACACTAATTGCCTGACTGCGACTGCCTGACCGTGTAATGGATGGCGAGGGCTCTCGCACGGGAATCGCCTGGTCAAGTAGAAGACGCCGGTGATTAGCGAAACAGCTCGGGACGTCAACTCATGTCGGTCTTCGCTGGAGTTTCGCCATTGCCGCCCGCTCCCAACGCACAGACCTCGGAATAGAAGAGAGGATGGGACAGCAGAAAACAACCCGGATGCCTGACCTTAAGATGGCGGCCCCCGTGCAGCTTCACCCTCCTCTGACTTCCAAACACAGAACTGTGATTTATATGCTGTACTTCAAATAATCTCAAAAACTTGCCCCTGGAGTGCCCAGTGAGTTCCTCAAATGCCACTCGCCCCTAACTTGCAGACCAGGGAAACGCTGAGACGAAGGCCAGAGATCTGCTTTCTGTCAAGATTCTGTGCCTGCAGAGGCAAGTGAGGCCCCAAAGACACGGTGAGTGCCAGGCCTTATTACTTCACAGCTGCCCAGCAAGTAGTGGGTAGCTGCACCGTTTAGGCTACTGTTTAGTTGGGGGACATACCTTGGCAGTTAGGAGTGAGATGCCCTCCTTTAGCCCGGACCTTTACAGCTGCGCAGCACTTAGTGCCAGCTGCAACGTTTAGACCTGCGCAGATTGCGCACCCTTGAGTTTCGCTGCTTAGTCAGTGCACCCGGAACTTTTGGGACATAGGGCATTTGAGCCCCTCTTTGAGATGGCCATTTGGCCGGGGGGACTGTTAGGTTTGTAGGGCGCCAGGCCCTAATGCCGGCCTAATCTACCCACGCGTTCCGCCCTGCTGCCCTGGTTGTAACGCCGGCCTCCGCACCAGGATCTGTGGCCCGTGTCTCTTCTGCCTTCTCAGGGGGTGCTCCCGGAAAGATCACTACGGTGGAAAGTCCGGAGCGACGCACGTCTCTCGATGCTCATGGGCCCTGTTAGACCAGCGACTCTACCTCACTGCGGGTGTCGGGTGCTGTCTGCTGATGAGACATGGTGGAGCCGCCGAGCGTAGTGCAGGATGGTTGACTGGAGTTGTTTGATCAGCTGGCTGGTTGGTATCGTCAACCACCGTAGTGTGCACTGCGACTCTGAGTGGTGCTTTTTGGTCCGAGGAGCTATCTGGTTCCTAGTAGTCCTGCTGCGGTGAAACTATCCTGTGCTCGTTAGGTTCCCAGAGCGTCCTGTGATCCAGATGTGGCGCTGGATAAGGCTGAGGGTAATGCGTTCATCGGACTGATCTCCTACGGTCCCGTTTGATCCCCCCTGTCTATCCCTTCGTCTTGCAAGTAACAAGCACGGGAATACTGTCACTTTGGTTTAATGACTCTCACTTTTGCTGACATGTTTTAACTGGTGTCCTAGACTGGGTGTGTTGTTTCCTATTGGGTTGTCCTGGCTCGATCGGTGGCCTTTGGGATGAGGGATTCACATAATTGGCACCCATTTTGGCTCGATCGGTGGCCCTTGGGATGAGGGATTCACATAATTGGCACCCATTTTGCTCTCCTCTAATTGTGCTCTGGGTTGAGGTTTGGTGTCCACTTGGACCTCCTCCCTGGGGAGCCGAAGAATGTCCTTCCCCATCACTGCGATCCTTTAGGTGACTCATTTCCATGCGGGTTTCCACACTGGGAGGTCCCAATCCTGGGTGGTAGGGTTTGCCCCGGTATGAGCACACACCCTCCCCACTGCTGGAGGCAAGCCAGCCTTCTATCCCACCGGTATGATGTTTTATTAGGGAGTTAGACCAGAGTCCCGGGCCCTGCATTTCTAGTCGTCTCCTGACCTCTATCTCATTGGATTATCCTCACTCGTCTTCTGGCTTATGTGCCCTCCTCTTCTTATTCTTCTTGGCTCTATCGCTACCCTAGTGGCCCCTCCTCTCCCTATCATGGCTTCCATTCGAATTAAGTCGGGAGTTAACTGCTTCAAAGTCATCTATCCCCCTAATCTGTCCAAAGCAGCAGCAAAACGGTTCAAACACAACACCATTGAACACTTCCCCGATTCCCTCTTTGTTGATCAATTCCATAATGGGCACCTAGGGAAGCTAAAAAAATGACTTAATTTTTTTCACCCATGACATCACTTCCTGGTCCACCAGCTTCCTCAATTTCTTCAACGTCTCCTCCTCCTCATCTATCCCGCATGGACAGCGGCTAAAAATCTCCCCCTCCACGAGCTTTAAGGGCTCTCTCACCATAACACTCTACAATAATGGCACCGTCATGATCCAAGCGACAGACTTCTGTCTCTCCCTCTTTGACCATCTCTTCCACTCCCTTCGTCCAACCCACACAACTATGATTTCCCTCGACTCTTCTTTGAACTCCTCTCCTTTCTCCCTTTCTCCCCCCCTGACCCCCCGATACTCCAGCAGGCTGCTATCCCGGGATGCACAGGCCTACCCTTTGTTCCCCCCTGCCTCTGCTCCCTCATCGCCCTCTCTTCCCCCTTCCCAAAATGCCCCTCCCCCTATCTTGTCTTTCCGGCCTCTGGCCTCCACCCCCCCTCCTCACCCTGCACCTGCTCGATTCTCCAACATTTTCGCCGCCCCCCAATGCCACTAAACCTACCCACCGCCCCCCCTCTTAACCCACCTCTCTTTCAACCTGGTCTACCGATTAACTTTCCTTACCTTCCCCCTTCCCTCCCCCTTTCGCCTCATCCCTTTCCGCTCTTCCCCGTCCCCCGTACCCTAAATTCTTCTCTTTCACCTCCCATCTATCCTCAACCCCACCTTCCTCTTCCCTTGCTTCCCAACCTTGTCTCCCTCCCCGACAATTCCTTCCTCGTCTCTCCCTCTGACCTTTCAGTCCCTTACTCCTCCCTCAGTTTCCCTCTAGTTAATTCCCCCCACTCCAATTGTTACCTGTCCCCCTACATTCACCTTTCATAGCCTACAGTACCTGTCTTGCATCATCCTCTCCTTTCCCCCATTCCTCTGGCCTTCCTCGGACCCCCCGCCCTCCCCCCCCTTTACAGCCCCCTTTCCTCTAGTCTCCACGCACACTTGGACCTCATCTGACCCCCCGCCCACCCCGCCCGGGTCAGTCTCGTCTCCCCTCTTCTCCCCTTACCTCCGACCTTCATTTGTCCCCCCTCCTACTCCTCATCTTCCTCCTCATACGTATGCCCCCTTCTCTTCCCCTCTGTTCAACTCCAGTAAAAATATTTCTCTTCTCACCACTGTTTCACCATCCACTCCTTCTGTCCACCATCTTTCCTCACCTTCTACCCTTGCTCCCCAACTCCCCACCCATTCCCCCACCCCTCCCCTCCCTCCCTCACCCTCTGCACTCCCTCCCTTATCCCGTTCAACCACCCCGCCCCGTCCTCCCTTACCTTCTGCACCACTGCCCCCAACTCGTTCCCCCACCCCTCCCTGTCCTCCCTCACCCTTTACACTCCCTCCTTTATCCATCGAGCCACCAAACACTCCGTGCTCAGCTCTCCTCTCTCTGGAAAATAAACTTGATTCTCTCATCTATTCCATTTCCCAGCTTGTAGCGTTCATCTCACGTTTAAGCGCCAAGTTGTCCCCTGTCCCTAACAACCTCCCGAGGAGTTCCTTGCTCCCGTGCCCCAATAAAACCAACCACAGTCTGACCTCTGCAGACATCACCAACTTACTGACCAGCTTCAAGACCACCAACGTCACCCCCCTCCGCCTTCCTCTCCTAACAATTCTACGCAGTTTCCTATTCAGACCATCTCCTCTTTCAGACCTCACCAAACTCCCTCTTACCGGGCTCCCTCATTCAAGAATCTTATCCCTATCTCCCTGAACAACTCTAACACCCCCATCACCAAAACATCTGCGTCAGAGCTGCACTGTTTGCTCCACAACTGCAGATCTGCAATCAAACACAAAGTGGAAATCTCTGACACTATCATACACCAAAATCTTGACATGTTCTTCCTCACTGAGACCTGGTTTAATGACTCCTCTCATACTTTGTTTGATCTTCTGGTACCCACTGACTACTCTATCCTCAGAAATGACAGGGCAGACAAAATTGGGGGAGGTGTCGCTATCATCTTCAGAAACTCCCTTCAAATTAAAGCGCTCCCTACCACCCCCTTCCGTACATTCGAATGCCTTTCCCTAGAACTTCAAATACATCACGGCTCACCCTTTAGATTCCATGCCATCTACCACCCGCCTGGTTACTGCTCTTCCTTTGTGGAGGAACTGACTGACTTCATCAGTGACCAATTCTCTCAAAGTGACAGACAGATCTTCCTGGGTGACTTTAATCTCCACTGGGGCTCTTTGGAAGACTCGGCTGCCAACAAGCTTGCCTCCTTTCTCTCAGCCAACGATCTCCTCCAACATTGCTCGGAAACCACACATTCCAAGGGCTCAATTCTGGACCTCGTCATATCCAAAGTAGACCTGCTGACTACTGCTCTCCCCATCCATGTAGACTGGTTTGACCACCTCCTCATTCCCTTCCGTTTTCACCTATCACACGTTATAACTCTCGGCCAACCTAAAAGAGCTACTACCTGGTTCCGCAACACTAAGAACATTGATCTTGTCACTTTTTGTGATTCCGCTATGCGGGCACTTCCTAGACTAGACCCGAGCGTGGATGTCAACGTTCTCACTTCTCAGTGCCTCTCAGTACTAGCAGTCGAAATCGACATTGCCGCCCCTCTCCAAAGCAAAAGGAAAAGACCCACCCCGTCAGCACCTTGGTTCAATAAAGCGCTCTACGATGAAAGGAAAAACCTTAGATTCCTGGAGAAACATTGGAGAAAATCTCCTTCCACCGCCAATCTCTCTCTTTTACGCTCAGCAAGATCCAAATATCACAACCACATCTTCCTTGAAAAAGCATCACATTTCAGATCCCTCCTTGACTCAGCCAAAAACAGACCCAAAAACTTTTCGACCTCATCAAAAACCCAAACTGTTCTCCCCTAACCATTAAGCCTGAGGATTCCTCAAAGAAAGCAGCAGATTTCGCTATATTCTTCGATGAAAAGGTCAAAGCACTGGTGGATCAGGTCGTCCACCCCCCTCTTGAGGAGCGGAAATCCTTAGTTACCTGGCAGAACCTTGACGTCATCTCGGAAGATGACCTCCTCAAATGCATCCTCGAAACTAAACCCTCCAACCATTCTTCTGACCCCATCCCTAGCGACATCGCCATCGATTTCTACACCTATACTCTCTCTTACTGGACCAGGCTAGTCAATCTCTTCCTCAGTCATGGCTCCCTCCCGGTTGCCCTCAAATCAGGTCAGGTCACCCCTCTTCTAAAAAAACCCTCCGCCGATGCGAACGACCTCAACAACTTCCGCCCTATCACCAACTTCCCTTTCCTTTCGAAAATCACCGAAAAATGTGTTGCGAAACAACTTTCATCACATATTATGGACAATAACCTCCTCGACGTCTTCCAGTCGAGCTTCATCCAAAATTGCAGCACTGAAACAGCCCTGCTGCAAGTGATTGACGATTTGCTGCATATACTCGACTCTGGGGAATCATGTCTTCTGATTCTTCTAGACCTCTCTGCAGCCTTTGACACGGTTAATCATAGCACCCTCCTCAACACTCTTCATCAGAGAATGGGACTTGACGGCACAGTGCTCAAATGGTTTGCCTCTTTCCTCTCGGACAGATCCCAAATGATCAAGATAGGGAACAGTCTTTCATCTCCTGTGGCCGTAGGTCAAGGCGTCCCTCAAGGTTCTATCCTGGCACCCACCTTGTTTAATCTCTACCTGGAACCTTTAGGGAACCTCCTAAGCAATTCTGGGATCCTTTACCATCTGTATGCGGACGACACGCAAATCTACCTTAAGGTGTCTTCCGCACACGATCTCTCCCTACTCAACTCTACTCTCAACTCTATTCACAACTGGATGTCAGCTCACCAACTCATTCTGAATCCCGCCAAAACTGAATTCCTCCTCCTCTCTACCTCTCTCTCACCTCCTCCTGTTCAATCTTGGATGGATTAGCTGAACCTTCTCAACAACAAACCCATCATTGTCGACAGCGCTAAATCCCTAGGTGTCATTCTTGACAAAAGACTCAACCTAATCTCCCACATCAACTCTATTGCTAAGAACGCACGGTACCAGCTGCGCCTTCTTTGGGGGATCCGTCGGTTCTTCCCGGAGAAAGACTTAAAAACCTTGGTACAATCTCTGGTTCTCTCAAGACTGGATTATTGCAATTCTCTTCTGACGGGCCTACCCAAATCCCACCTCTCCCCTCTCAAATCCATCCTCCATTCAGCAGCTCGCTTCATTTCAGGGTCTAAACGAAGCGACCACGTCACTCCTATCCTGTCCTCTCTTCGATGGCTTCCGATCGAGGCAAGATCTATTTACAAAACTGCCTGCATCACACACAAAGCCTTACACACGTCCTCCCCTCGTTACCTGGCGAATAAATTGAAATTGTCCGGTGGCTCTCGCCCTTCTCGCAATGCGGAAAAGTTTCTGCTTGAGCCCCCCGTCTTCAAAAGGGAAAGATCGATGGCTCAATCCTTCTCGGGCAATGCGGTGAGAATCTGGAACTCGCTTCCCCCACTGCTCTGTGTCACCTCCTCGACCCGGATCTTCAAAGCTGACCTCAAATCTCTTCTCTTCCAAAGACACTTCCAGAACTAATACTTTCGTTCTCAGGCCCCTCCAGGAAGTTCGCTCGTCAGTGTAAATTTGTACTTTTTCCTGTTCATGCCTCACCTTTGCGTGTTGTGTTGGATTTTATGTGCGTGTTCCCTTCATTTCATGTCCCCTGTTAATTCACGCCCTCTCTACTACCTCAAGGAAGGTCTTCCACTATAGGAAAGTCTGTACTCCAAGCCTATAGAAGTGCCTTCCCAGTGTGTTATGAGTGATTGCCACTTACTGCAGTATTATACCTCTATTTGTATTTTGTACCCCATGTACCCCCTGTTGAATTCACGCCCTCTCTACTACCTCAAGGAAGTTCTTCCACTATAGGAAATTCTGTACTCCAAGCCTATAGTAGTGCCTTCCCAGTGTGTTATGAATGACTGCCACTTCTGCAGTATTATACCTCTATTTGTATTTTGTACCCCATGTATCATGCACACCTGTCACTTTTTCCTCTTGGAACGTATACCTCTTTTTGTATCTGGTTTGTTTGTTATTTGCACGATTGTCACTTTTCCTCATGCAATGTAACGCTTGCTTTTGTATTATGCTCACTGGTATCCTTCTCCTCATGTAATGTTACTGTTCCTATTGTGAAGCGCTCTGACACCCTCGGGTAAAGTCCGCGCTATATAAAAACGCATAAATAAATAAATGAATAAATAAATAAAAGCAGGTGAGCCCGCATGCGGGTGGCAGAGAGCGGCTGCTGGCTTCGCGAGGGGACTTGCTCCCTGCTGTGCCGACACTCTGTGCTAGGTGTCGGGTGCGGAGCCACTCGTTGGCGCCCGAGCGGGTCGCGACCTACGCTGGCTTGGGGAAACGGAGCACTCGGCCGAGGTTGGGGGTGCTGTCCCTCTGCACTGGTTCGGACTGGTTATGCCACAGGACCAGGTGCATACTAATACTAATGATCTCAAAAGAAACCAAGGATGCAAGATGGCCGCTGTGTTGGAGCTCTCCAAGGAAGCTCCTGGGCTTGGGATCACTATTTTGTAAATATCCCTGGTTATGCCCCCCATCCATCGGGCTGCATGACATCAGCTTTCCGAGCAACCTTCCTGGAAAGTAAGGATATGCAGGAAAGCCCTGTAGCTAAGAAAATATCCTACCTGAAGTGCGGTCCGCCGCGACGATGACGCTGCTTGAGAGTGCCCGGACCGGTGTGAGGAGCGGAACCTCCCGAGTCTTGTTGGAAGTTAATGCCCTCTTTGCTGCTGAAGTCGCTCTCCTGCTGGAGTCTCATTCCTGCTTCGCACTGAATCTGGAGTTCATATTGTTGTGGTGAGGATCCTTTTGACTATGCAAGGAGCTAAAACCCCCCCCGCCCCCCATCCCTGCGGTCGCGATCCTGGAGGTGCCGTTGCTCCGATCCCGCTTCGTCCCATAGCTCTGCTTGAACTAAGCCCTGTGCCCGGTGTAAAGTCGTCAAGAGCAGCTGAGCTCCAAGGGCTGAGGGGTTCCATCAGGGTGAAGTAAGGAGCCCATCACACTCTTTGATCCTCTAGGTGACTCCCATTTCCATGCTGGTTTCCACACTTGGAGGTCCTAATCCCTGGTGGTAGGGTTTGCCCCGTTATAATCCCACACCCTCACCGCCACTGGAGGCAAGCCAGCCTTCTATCCCACCGGTATGATGTTTTATTAGGGAGTTAGACCAGAGTCCCTGGCCCTGCACTTCTAGTCGCCTCCTGACCTCAATCTTATTGAATTATCCTCACTCGTCTTCCGGATTATGTGCCCTCCTCTTCTTATTATTCTTCTTTGCTCTATCGCTACCCTAGTGGCCCCTCTTCTCCCTATCATGGCTTCCACTCGAATTAAGTCGGGAGTTAACTGCTTCAAAGTCATATATCCCCCTAATCTGTCCAAAGCAGCAGCAAAACGGTTCAAGCACAACACCATTGAACAATTCCCTGATTCCCTCTTTGTCGATCAATTCCATAATGGGCACCTAGGGAAGCTCAAAAATGACTTCATTTTTTTCACTCACGACATCCCTTCCTGGTCCACCAGCTTCTTCAATTTCTTCAACGTCTCCTCCTCCTCATCTATCCCGCATGGACAGCGGCTAAAAATTTCCCCTCCACTAGCTTTAATGGCTCTCTCACCATTACACTCTACAATAATGGCACTGTCATGATTCAAGCGACAGACTCCTGTCTCTCTCTCTTTGACCATCTCTTCCACTCCCTTCGCCCAACCCACACAACTATGATCTCCCTCGACTCTTCTTTGAGCTCCTCTCCTTTCTCCCTTTCTCCCCCCCTGATCCCCCAATACTCCAGCAGGCCGCTCTCCCGGGAGACACAGGCCTACTCTTTGTTCCCCCCTGCCTTTGCTCCCTCCTCTCCCTCTCTTCCCCCTTCCCAAAATGTTCCTCCCCCTATCTTGTCTGCCTGGCCTCCGGCCTCCACCCCCCTCCCCACCCTGCATCTGCCCGATTCTCCAACGTTTTCGCCTTCCCCTTAATCCAACCCATCTCCCCCCCTCTTATTCCACCTTGCTTACAACCTGGTCTACCGATCAACTTTCCTTACCTCCCCCCTTCCCTCCCCCTTTCACCTCATCCCTTTCCGCTCTTCCCCGTGCCCCGTACCCTAAATTCTTCTCTCCCACCTCCCATCTATCTTCAACCCCACCTTCCTCATCCCTTGCCTCCCAACCTTGTCTCCCTCCCCGACAACTCTTTCCTCGTCTCTCCCTCTGACCTTGCAGTCCCTTACTCCTCCCTCAGTTTCCATCTAGCCCAATCCCCCCCACTCCACCCGTTACCGGTCCCCCTACATTCACCTTTCATAGCCTACAGCACCATCCTCTCTTTTCTCCCCATACCTCTGGCCTTCCTTGGACCCCCCGCCCTCCCCCCCCTGTACAGCCCCCTCTCCTCTCTTCTCCATGTACCCCTGGCCTTCATCTGACCCCCCGCCCTCCCCTCCCTGTTCAGCCTCTTCTCCCCTCTTCTCCCCTTACCTCCGGCCTTCATTTGTCCCCCCTCCTACTCCTCAACTTTCTCCTCATACTTATGATCTCTTCTCTTCCCCTCTGCTCAACACCAGTAAAAATATTTCTCTTCCCACCACTATTTCACCATCCACTCCTATCGCCCACCATCTGTCCTCACCTTCTACCCTTGCTCCCCAACTCCCCACCCCTCCCCTCCCCTCCCTCCCTCACCCTCTGCACTCCCTCCCTCATCCCGTTCCCCCATCCCGCCCTGTCCTCCCTCACTCTCTGCACTCCCTCCCATTTCCCGCTCCTCCATCCCTCCTTGTCCTCCCTCACCCTCTGCACCGCCTCCCTTAACCCGTTCCCCCACCCTGCGCCATCCTCCCTCACCCTCTGCACTCCCTCCCTTATCCATCGAGCCACCCAACACTCCATGCTCAGCTCTCCTCTCCCTGGAAAATAAACTTGATTCTCTCATCTATTCCATTTCCCAGCTTGTAGCGTCCATCTCACTTTTAAGCGCCAAATTGTCCCCCTTCCCTAACAACCTCCCGAGGAGCTCCTTGCTCCCGCGCCCCAATAAAGCCAACCACAGTCTGCAGACATCACCAACTTACTGGCCAGCTACGTGACCACCAACGTCACTCCCCCTCCACCTTCCTCTTCTAATAATCCTACGCAGTTCCCTATTCAGACCATCTCTTCTGTCAGACCTTACCAGCCTCCCTCTTACCGGGCACCCTCATTCAAGAATCTTATCCATATCTCCCTTAACAACCCCAACACGCCCATCACCAAAACATCTGCGTCAGAGCTGCACTGCTTGCTCCACAACTACAGATCTGCAATCAAACACAAATTGGAAATCTCTGATACTATCACCCACCAGAATCTTGACATGTTCTTCCTCACTGAGACCTGGTTTAATGACTCCTCTCATACTTTGTTTGATCTTCTGGTACCCACTGACTACTCTATCCTCCGAAATGACAGGGCAGACAAAATTGGGGGCGGTGTCGCTATCATCGTCAGGAACTCCCTTCAAATGAAAGCCTTCCCTACCACCCTTTTCCGTACATTCGAATGCCTATCCCTAGAACTTCAAATACATCACGGCTCACCCTTTAGATTCCATGCCATCTACCACCCAACCAGTAACTGCTCTTCCTTTGTGGAGGAACTGACTGACTTCATCAGTGACCAATTTTCTCAAAGTGACAGACAGATCTTCCTGGGTGACTTTAATCTCCACTGGGGCTCTCTGGAAGACTTGGATGCCAACAAGCTTGCCACCTTTCTCTCAGCCAATGATCTCTTCCAACATTGCTCGGAAACCACACATTCCAAGGGCTCAATTCTGGACCTTGTCATATCCAAAGCAGACCTGCTGACTACTGCTCCCCCATCCATGTAGACTGGTCTGACCACTTCCTCATTCCCTTCCATTTTCACCTATCGCACGTTATAACTCACGGCCAACCTAAAAGAGCTACTACCTGGTTCCGCAACACTAAGAACATTGATCTTGACACTTTTTGTGATTCTGCTATGCGGGCACTTCCTAGACTAGACCCTAACGTGGATGTCAACGTTCTCACTTCTCAGTGCCTCTCAGTACTAGCAGTCGAAATCGACAATGTCGCTCCACTCCAAAGCAAAAGGAAAAGACCCACCCCCTCAGCACCGTGGTTCAATAAAGCTCTCTACGATGAAAGGAAAAACCTTAGAATCCTGGAGAAACATTGGAGAAAATCTCCTTCCACCTCCAATCTCTCTCTTTTACGTTCAGCAAGATCCAAATACCACAGCCACATCTTCCTTGAAAAAGCATCACATTTCAGATCCCTCCTTGACTCAGCCAAAAACAGACCCAAAAAACTTTTTGACCTCATCAAAAACCCAAACTGTTCTCCCCTAACCATTAAGCCTGAGGATTCCACAAAGAAAGCGGCAGATTTCGCTATATTCTTTGATGAAAAGGTCAAAGCACTGATGGAGCAGGTCGCCCACCCCACCCCCATTGAGGAGCGGAAATCCTCAGTTACCTGGCAGCACTTTGACGTCATCTCGGAAGATGACCTCCTCAAATGCATCCTCGAAACTAAACCCTCCAACCATTCTTCTGACCCCATCCCTAGCGACATCGCCATTGATTTCTACACCTATACCCTCTCTTACTGGACCAGGCTAGTCAATCTCTTCCTCAGTCAAGGCTCCCTCCGGTTGCCCTCAAATCAGGACAGGTCACCCCTCTTCTAAAAAAAACCCTCCGCCGATGCGAACGACCTCAACAACTTCCGCCCTATCACCAACCTCCCTTTTCTTTCGAAAATCACAGAAAAATGTGTTGCGAAACAACTTTCCCTACATATCACGGACAATAATCTCCTCGACGTTTTCCAGTCTGGCTTCATTCAAAATTGCAGCACTGAAACAGCCCTGCTGCAAGTGATTGATGATGCGCTGCGCATACTCGACTCTGGGGAATCGTGTCTTCTGATTCTTTTAGACCTCTCTGCAGCCTTTGACACTGTTAATCATAGCACCCTTCTCAACACTCTTCATCAGAGAATGGGATTGGATGGCACAGTGCTCAAATGGTTTGCCTCTTTCCTCTCGGACAGATCCCAAATGATCAAGATAGCGAACAGTCTTTCATCTCCATTGGCTGTAGGTCAAGGCGTCCCTCAAGGTTCTATCCTGGCACCCACTTTGTTTAATCTCTACCTGGAACCATTAGGGAACCTTCTAAGCAAATCTGGGATCCATTACCATCTATAGGCGGACGACACTCAAATCTACCTTAAGGTGTCTTCCGCACACGATCTCTCACTACTCAACTCTACTCTCAACTCTATTCACAACTGGATGTTAACTCACCAACTCATTCTTAATCCCGCCAAAACTGAATTCCTCCTCCTCTCTACCTCTCTCTCACCTCCTCCTGTTCAATCTTGGATGGATCAGCTGAACCTACTCAACAGCAAACCCATCATTGTCGACAGCGCTAAATCCCTAGGTGTCATTCTTGACAAAAGACTCAACCTAATCTCCCACATCAACTCTATTGCTAAGAACGCACGTTACCAGTTGCGCCTTCTATGGGGGATCCGTCGGTTCTTCCCGGAGAAAGACTTAAAAACCTTGGTACAATCTCTGGTTCTCTCAAGACTGGATTATTGCAATTCTCTTCTGACGGGCCTACCCAAATCCCACCTCTCCCCTCTCAAATCCCTCCTCCATTCAGCAGCTCGCTTCATTTCAGGGTCTAAACGAAGCGACCACGTCACTCCTATCCTGTCCTCTCTTCGATGGCTTCCGATCGAGGCAAGATCTATTTACAAAACTGCCTGCATCACACACAAAGCCTTACACACATCCTCCCCTCGTTACCTGGCGAATAAATTGAAACTGTCCGGTGGCTCTCGCCCTTCTCGCAATGTGGAAAAGCTTCTGCTTGAGCCCCCCGTCTTCAAAAGGGAAAGATCGATGGTGCAATCCTTCTCAGGCGGTGAGAATCTGGAACTCGCTTCCCCCATTGCTCCGTGCCACCTCCTCTACCCGGATCTTCAAAGCTGACCTCAAATCTCTTCTCTTCCAAAGACACTTTCAGAACTAATACTTTCATTCTCAGGCTCCTCTAGGAAGTTCGCTCTTCATTGTAAATTTGCACTTTTTCCTGTACATTCCTCACCCTTGCGTGCTGTGTTGGATTTTATGTTTGTGTACCCTTCATTTTAAGTCTCCTGTTTAATTCACGCCCTCTCTACTCCCTCAAGGAAGTTCTTCCACTTTAGGAAATTCTGTACTCCATGCCTATAGAAGTGCCTTCCCAGTGTGTTCTGAGTGACTGCCACTTATTGCAGTATTATACCTCTATTTGTATTTTGTATCTTATGTATCATGCAAACCTGTCACTTTTTCCTCTTGTAACGTATACCTCTTTTTGTATTTTTTTGTTGTTTTTTTTGTTTTTATTTGCACAATTGTCACTTTTTCCTCATGTAATGTAACGCTTGCTTTTGTATTATGCTCACTTGTAACCTTCTCCTCATGTAATGTTACTGTTCCTATTGTGAAGCGCTCTGACACCTTCGGGTAAAGTCCGCGCTATATAAAAACGCATAAATAAATAAATAAAAGCTGGAGGACGACATGAGGGCTTGGGCGGCAGTGTTTACAGAATTATTGATGCCGCCAGATGAGTTACCCCCATAGATCGGGGGGGGGGGGCGGCGAAAACTTGACACAGATGATACGGAGACTTATCGGGGTGAAAAGACCGACTCTGTTTAACTCCATTCAGACCTAGTGTGAATATGATTCACCGGCACACTGTCACTGTCACTAATGCAATGCTGCGCGGAATTACTTTTTCTTCATATGTGAAGACCTGAGCCATGGGGGGGGGGGGGGTAGGGGGCAGGGGAGGGGGGCTGATATATTATGTAATTGTACTAATAAGACGAGATGCAGCACATTGGCTATCTAATGTCACTGTACGTATTTTGAAATGCTAATAAAAATAACATTTAAAAAAAATAAAAGTTTGACAATTTAAATTGGGCCTCATCTGCCACAGCACTACCGGTGCGCAGATGACAGGCTGAGCCAGACAACAGTCACTCTCGCTCAACCTATCTGTGCACTTGCCTGTTAGCATGTGTCTCATGTATCCTGCTCAGAGCCCCTTACACAGGCAGCTGGCCTTATAGTAATAGGTGGATACTGGAGGCTTCAGCACATAGTCAATTAATTTGGAACATTAGTGTGAGTAAGACTCCATTTAGCTTCTCGCACCACAGCAGAGGTAAAAAAAACACAGAGATCCGAAAGCAAAAAAACAGGTTTTTCAAAAATTGAATGCACTTCCGTACAGCTAATATTCAGTTTCAGCGGATCTACTCCTATTCTGAGGTAAAAAAAAATGTTATCACTGAGCTGTGTTATAATCATACCTGTTATCAGTGATTAAATGTTGACTTTGACTTTATTATGCGTTTTTGGGCATTAGGTCTTTTATGTACATAACCAGAAAACACAGCAGCACTTGCATGGGAAAAGGCAATGGAAAAGAGGAAATAGTAAAGGTAATGCAACAGGTTTAGCAAAACAAGTAGGTAAAAGTAGCATAGTATTGGAATAGGAATTGAGGTGCGCATGCGTTGGTACGTAAGGGTAATAGTTTCATTTATCAGTGCCTAGAGTTAATTCAGTTTCCAAAGGTTGCTTTAAAGTGACCTAATTATTATTGTTTGTATTTTAAGGAGGTTTGACAACCCTTGATATGCAAGCTTTCTCTTAAGCTAAACTTTTATTTTCTGTTTACTTGGCTGTTTTTTGCAACATTCCATGACTTTGCTTAGAGAGGACATGTTATGGTTCTGGTGGGCGTTTTTAGTCACAACATTTTGGACACTCATAACTTCTAGATGTTCCTGTTTACTTGTTTTATGCTTCTTGGGGCAGATTTACAGCCTCTGCGCCACCAGTACGTCACTTTTTGTGACGTACTGGTGGCGCAGGGGCTGCTCCATATTTACAAGGAGAGGAAAAGCCACCCTGTGTGACTTTTCCTCTCCTTGTAAATACGGC
The DNA here is from genome assembly GCA_963921515.1 of Calotriton arnoldi. NCBI lineage: Eukaryota > Metazoa > Chordata > Amphibia > Caudata > Salamandridae > Calotriton > Calotriton arnoldi. Next base: position 507,475 of record CAWUFW010000634.1, on the reverse strand, counting down.
CCATTCACACGCAGCACTTTGCGGTGAAGGGGCGTTCCATGGGTGTTGCTGTGGGTGTTCCCACGCAACACTCATGGAACAAGACACATCTCCAGAATTACGAGAAATCGTAACTCTGGAGATGCGTCTGAAGCTACGCCACCCTAGAGGTGGCGTAGCGAGCGCTCCGAGGAGAAATGTTTTCATTTCTCCTCGTTTGTTCCTCTTTCAATGCGTGCTGCATTCTACAGCACGCATTGAAAGAGGAAAATGGTTGTAGTGATTGTTTTTGTGCAGGAAGGTGCCCCTTCCTGCACAAAACAATCTCCCACGACGCATGGCATCCTTGCACCATGGTGCAAGGGTGCCTGCGCCGGCGCATGGCTGCAGTTTGAGCGCCAGCGCAGGGGGAAGCACAAGGATGCGACATATTCTTGTAAATATGTCGCATCCCTGTGCTTTCCAAACTTACGCAGCGCGGCACAGCAAAATGACTTGCTGCGCAGTGCTGCGTTAGTTAATTGTAAATCTGCCCCCTTATGTTTTAATTTCTGTCTTTTTTTCGGTGTCGCTCTAACATCCTTTCGTGCTAGCACTGCTGTAACAAGTGATTACCTATAGCACTTGGAATTTCATCTGGAGGGTTCCAGTATTGCTGGAAAGGTTCTGTTTAGCCTTTCCAGTTTTCAGGTTGGTGTGTTGTGTAATGTGCTGTTTTTTTCCATGTGTTTTGCGATGCTATGTTGTCTGATGTAGGAGGCATCAGCCTAGAATATTTTGATTAAATGTAAGACCTGTGTCTTGGGTTTTCCACTGGTTGGTATCGCTGCACACATGTTTTTGTGATATGGCTCTATAGGAGTGAATCCTTTTCTGAATACCTCTAAGGTGATACATGGCTCATCTGCCCATGCCCAGTGTGCCAGTTAGCCACTATCATGTACCCTTGCTATGGCCTGTTGCCTCTACCCAGGGTACCAGTTCACCTCCATGCTTGAAATCATACTAAGCCTTGGTGTCCATACGCAGAGTGCAAATACAACTATATGGCACAAGCTTTCCTAAGGCTTCTTGCCCATAATCAAGCTGCCAATTAATCTCTAAGTTACAAACCCTACTAAGGTGTGTCGCCCATATCCAGGGTGCCAATCTATGGTACAATCTTGTTACCCTGTAGCCACGGTGCCGGTTAACCTCTATCGTACAAGTCATTACTAATACTTGTTACCCATATTAAGGTGTCAGTTAACCTCTGCGTTTACTTACTGAAGCTTTGCTGTCCATATCCAGGGTGCTTTGTTACCCATACCCAAGGTGCTTTGTTGCCCATACCCAGGGTGTTTTGCTGTCCATACCCAAGGTGCTTTGTTTTCCAAACCCAGGGTGCTTTGTTGTCCATACCCCAGGTGTCTGTTTACCCATTCGATACAAGCCTTTCTAAGTCTTGCTGTTCATCGCCATATTCCTACTTAAACTCTATGTCCTTGCCAAGGTTTATAATTGCCCACACCTAAGCTGGCAGTTAATCTTGGCCCAGTCTTTGTGTGTCTATAAGGCAGCCAGCCATGGAATTATTTTGTTATGGGTCGTGTGTATTTAGAGGTTTGTGTTTGCATAATTGCATTGACAAATTGACCCTTGATTTGATTTGTTGGAGTTCCTATCAGTCCAATCTTCGAAGCAGTGTTCAAAAATAAAAATAACGTTTTTGCGCACAATACAGAGACCCCCTTCAAACACAGGACAGTTGTCCGGTTTGACGCAGACATATGGATTCCCAGAGAACTGCTCAGTTAGCTAGGGTTTGAAAGCAAATTCCACAACTGTTTGTGAACTTAAATGTTTAACTCCTTTCTCCATTTTTGCCCACCCGCTATCACCAACCATACTTTAACCTTGCTTTAGTCAGGACTTTTTCAATGTCACACTCTTCCATCTCTATCTTTGCCTCTCCCCATCTTTACTTCCACTTGAGCTCCCATACACTTAGGGCCTCATTTATGAAAAGTGACGCATCGCTGGGCAAAAACAGCAATGCGTCACTTTTCATAGCACCCTCCTTACGACACCATGGATGCGCCGTATTTACAATATGGCACTCCATGGCGCAAGAATTTACAGATATGTCATGAATTCTGATGTATCTAGTGGTGCAAAAATGATGCATTGCTGGAGTGTGTTGGAAAACTAACGCAACTCCAGCAATGTGTCATAACCCATGGGTGAGTCCCATGTGAAAAGACCGGCGTTTAGCCTTACGCCTGCTTGAAGCTGGCGTAAGGATTTTGACGCAGTCAAGTCATAGAAGTGGCGTAGTGAAATCTCATAAATTTCACTGCGCCACTTCTACTAGGCTTTTTTACGGGGAAACGCCCACCCTGCATGCATTATACCTGACACAGGTATAATGTGGCGCAGGCCTTTACAAAGTGACACATCTGCCTAGATGCGTCACTTTGTAAATAGGGCGCAGTGTTGCGCACTGATTACGCCGCTGCAGCATCACAAAAAAGTGACGCACGGCAGCCCAAGCCCTGCATAAATGAGGGCCTCATATGTGAGCAGCATGTGTGAGCCATACAAAAAACATATTATAAAATAAATAGGTAACGAAAAAAAGTAAGACTTCCCGTTCCTGGAATTACTTTTTTTCCATTTTTGATTTCCAGTTTATTACAAAAACACCTTTGACCAATGACCTTTCGTGTCAGAGTAAAAACACACATACAACGATTCACTAAAACAAAAATAAAAATGATAAATATCACGCAATTGCAATTAACTCCTAATTGCCAATCATTCCAAGGAAGCCCCATATCTGTCATTCATACCTAGGGCGCACTTTCCATCTGCTACTCACTACTTGGACTCTCCTCATATGTTTATTTTTCACAGTACACATTTCTCACCCATGACTAATTCCCAAACAGACCTTTTGGGACCTTGACTAAGTAAATATACTACGCTAGGGAGGGAACCTGCTTTTTTTCTTCCAATATATAGTCTATAAAATATGCTCCAATAATATACTAAGAAATATTGTAAAGAACCAACCTTTGGTAACGCTTGCACGTTTAATAATGAACATATTTGTATTGAAATTCAAAGTAAACGTCTCTAACTCGTTACAGCACACCCACCTCTCACTTATATGTAGTACCCTACTCCTGTCACTCGTTCCTAGGCCACGCCTTGCTTTCACCTGCCCCCTATCTTTAGTACACACCTGTCCCTGGTAGTTTGCAGGGCTCTTCGATTCGTTTCTTTGATATTTATTATGTCTATACGTGACAGATGCAGATGCGGGGATACCCAGGAGCCGCTATTTCTGTGTATTACAGTGACATGAATTCCTGCAGTACGTGAACGCACGTGGCATCACCTCTCTCTCTCTCCTTGGTTGCCCATCTCTCATAGGGAGCCTCTTGAAAGGGGCCCTCCCCGGAGCTGTGACCTTGAGGAGGGCACTGGTACCACGCCAGCTGTCGGCCCTCGCCCAGTGGTTGGCACCAGAGGGAGGAAGGGAAGGAGTGGCGCCAGGCCCGTGCCAGCCCGCCGGGCCCTCTGCAAGTGCGAGCGTACCCCTGCCTAGCAACCCCCGCGAACAGCTCTCGCCACGCCGACCGGCTGATTTACCGGAGTTGGCACGGAGTGCCAGGGAGGGCGCGGGCGGGAGGACCAGGGGCCGCGCGCGATACACCTTTAACGGCAGCAGGACACAGCTGACAAAATTTAATAACTACAAACAACAGACGCGGGGAGGAGGTGGCCAGGCACTCCGCCACCCTGGCAGACTGGCACCGCTTCAGAGAGCCTCTCGGTGCACAGCTGAGCCCGCGGAGGGGGCACGGTGGGCAGCGCGGAGAGGCCCGCCACTGCACGTTTACACCTGCCATTTAATTGGATGTGTTTTTAATTAATGGGGCCCCCGGGACCGTGCCCGCGCCGAGGCCCGGCTCTGAAGAGGGGCTGGGGAGGAATCAGGCGAGGCGCCGGATTGGACCGCAGGGGGCGCTTACTACTAGGATGCCCGCTATCAATCACGGCCTACTTCCGCGGCGGCGGGCTCTTGGCTGGCATCCGGCGGGGGCGGGCAGTCGGGGGGCGGGAAGCCGCCATCTCCCTGCCAGAGGAAGCGAGTCACCGGCCTCCTCCAGTCTGAGGTACCGAGGGCGCAGGGCGCCTTCTCATGCCAGGACTTCGGCCGTCTCTTCGGTGCCCCCCGAGTCATCGAGAGGGCGCAGTGCCACCCTTCATGCCGCAGGCATGAGTCCAGCAATGAGAGGAAAGGAATTTACTTCTCAGCATTTATGGCATTCTTCCTCTTGTAGTACGGTTGGATTTTGCAGTACGTTTTAATATGAAATACTTTTATGAAATTAATCAAATATATAACATATATAGGACGTTGGCCTCGTGTGCAAGAGCGTGAAAAATGCACATCATAGAAAAGCTGTAATAGGAAGACTGGATGCCCTAGAGATCTTTTCATAAGACTAATGTGTAAGGGCACTGATTCACACTATAGAGGCCGCGGGGACAAAACGCCTATGGATTTATATTATACTGGAAGGAATCCTACACTTATGTAAATTGATTTATTATCATACACCACCACAAATTCCATCACCTCTAGGTACACAGAACACAATGACTAAGGAACAACTAAGGGAAAGGTGTGTGATGGGTATTAGAGTGAGGAGATAATGGATCCCTCTAGTAACTGTTTTTAGATCTGTCATTAGCCAAAACATTTCTACTTTACTAAAAGTATATAGATATATAGATATATATATATAAATCTTATATACTTTCTTACAGGCACTTTCAGCTAGCCCTCTTCATCCAATAGTTTGTTTTTGAGTCATTCACATTTTCACCTGCCACTGAAGCATAGCATAGGACAGTTAGTCAGCCATTAGTCAACACAATTCTTGAACCACTAGCCAAATAAGTCGACATTTTTTTAAAACCATTTATCAGACTCGCACCATCTTATGTGAAGGACACCATGGAAATTATTTACCAAATTGAGGGCTTACCATATAACAATGAAGAGGAAGTCATAGTGACCTTGGACGTGGAGAGAGTATATGCAAACATTCCACAGGAAGCAGGTCTGGAAATCCTCTAATGGTACCCATAAACAAGGCATAGGCCTCCCCCCAGAATCCCTACAGATATTATCATCACACTAGTCATGATCTATCTCATAAGAAACTTCTTTAAATTCAATATGAAGTTCTATTTACAAATTAAAGGAAGTGCAATGGGATGTGCCTTTGCATTGGCAATGGCCGTGTTATGGCAAAATATGAAGAGAGTTGGATTTACACAAACATTCCCATCAGAAATAGCATTTCATTGTGGAAAAGGTACATCAACAATATATTGATGAACTGTAAAGAGATAATATGAACTTTCACAATTGGGTCAACAGTTGATCTTCTAGCGTAAAGTTTTTCGATCAACCACAGTCTTGAGGAAATCAATTTCTTGTATGTAATTATTAAACAGGAGGAGGGATATAATTAAGTGACTGTTTACAATAAATAGAATGACACTAACTCATTCTTACACTACTCCGTTTGACCAACAAACCCTTAGGGAGAACCTCCTTTTCAGCCAATTCTTAAGAATTTGAAGAAACTGCTATAAGAAGAAAGATTGTTTCTAGAACGCCAAGATATTACTCAAGAAATTAAGGTATTGGAATTATCCTTTCAAACTGCGTCAGAGATCAAATGGGCCTGGTATGCCCAGAGAGAATGTCTACTTACACCCAAACCACATAAGAGTAATGACCAACTATTCTGCGTCATCACTATCAACAGCGATACTAACAACATCAAGAATGCGATCTGAAAACACTGGCACCTTTTACCGGTCCTGGAGTAATTTTTGCCTTAAAAAGATACACAAATTTAAGTGACAGCTTGGTGTGCTCTAACATTGAACCAAAAAAAAAACAGAACCATTGTCTTCTTGCATCTAATTGAACTGCGCTGTTCAGTGATCCTTGTTTTCACTTTGCGTGTTGTCATGCCTATATACATAAGGTCGCATGGACATTACAGGAGATAGATCACTCCCTCTGTGTTGCAGTTCGTGTGTTTGTTAAATGTCCATGGAGTGCGTACGCCTATATCTATCTCCCGTGTTGGTTGTGTATACGGACAGACTGCACATGAGCCACACAAAAAGTGTCCTATTATAGAAGGTAGGGACCACTGGAGTTGTGGTATCGGTTTCTTAATATTTGTAAGTGGTCTCGTATGCACCACTATATCTCGTATGTTTTTGCTTCTTTTGAATGCAAAGAGGGGTTTAGGTAGTGTTCTGTTCCCTACGTTCAGGATCTGCCAGTTCTTCCCAATCACCTTCTTGGTGGTATCGGACAAGCGACTGTAAGTTGTCACACAAACCAGTCTGTCTGATGGCGGTTTTGAGTGTGTTTCCAGCATAGATTCTCTATTGTTATTTCAAGCTCTTTTTTCAGCCCTCCTGATCAAATATGGGGGGTACGATCTTTGTAGTAAGCTACTGCTGAGTGTGGTTGCGTGGGCTTTAAATCTAGCTAACTCGTTACAATTTCTTCTTAGCCTGAGGAATTGTCCTACGGGTAGGTTGTTCCTTAGGGCACGTGGGTGATAGCTGTTGTAACAGAGTAGCGAATTCCTTGACATTAGTTTTCGGTATAGTTCAGAGCACAGACTCCCATCTTTGGGGTATAGTAGCAAGTCCAGGAAGGGCAATGTTGTCTTGCTGTAATCACAAGTAAATCTGAGGTAGAATATCGTCAATATACCTCTTCCATACTGAGATATTCCGTTTGTATGGATTCTCCTGGGGGTAGATGTAGGTTTCTACATGCACCAATTTGAAACCACCTACATCTACCCCCAGGAGAATCCATACAAACGGAATATCTCAGTATGGAAGAGGTATATTGACGATATTCTGTTCATCTGGGAAGGTGACCTAGAATCCCTCCTGAGCTTCTCAGACTGGCTCAACACTAGGAACAACAACCAGGATCCTACAGCACTGCTCCAGAGTTCGGTGCAATACACAGGGTGCTCCCCTGGTGGAGCATTTTGGTCAAATTAATGACACAGCTGAAAGCTTACGTTGGTGGGTCCTGGAGAGGATACTACACAATCCAAGAGGTGGAGATTTGTCAGCCACAATGAGCTTGAGAGGGTGTAAGTGGATTCCCTTACTCGATTCAGTAAACAACGGGCTCAACGAATCAGAGGAAATCTCAAGACAAATATCTCTCTTAAATATGGGTTGAACAGATAATGGACCTTTCACTACACATGTTATACACTACCCCATTAGAGCTCATTCTGTCACTTTTACACCAACTACTGATGGGTTAGCCAGATTGTAACCTTGCCGTCTTTGCCATATGAATTTTGTATATATGGGCCTACAATGCTACTTGCTCGCTCAACTGTGTCTTAAGTGCCAACTGCATCCTTTGCCTATGACAGTTATTTTCACTGGGTTATGTATCTAATGTAGAATGATCACAGTGGTTTGTTTTGTACCCCCATCTGTAATCTGAAATACGCTCTAAGTCCAAGATAAGACTAACCAGTACATAACAGTGGTTATCGATAAGCAATATATTTACGACGATTTGTATTGTCCTTGGGCATCATGTTACCAGGTTGAACTAAATACTGGTCTTGGAGTTGCTAAACCGATATGATTGAGTCACGGGACCCGGAGTAAGGGTAGGACGAAGGCTAGTTGCTTGTCTACGCCTATTACCGGAGCAACGACGTGCTCTGGCTACTCCCGTCAACTCTAGACATTGTGACTAGGGGTCTACAGTACTCTTCAGTACACGTCTTTAAGGACATTTCTACCGGTCTTGGTAATTTATGTTAATATACCGAATACCAGACGGTAGTGCACCTTATTATCTTTCTTTTGCTTATCGGTCCTGACGAAGTGCCAATTGACCCATTAGGGGCGAATCGGGCACGAAACATGTTGACCACTCGTACTTAGTTTGCCCTTGAGGAACACTATTTCCACCTGGGTACACACATAGTTTTTAATTAGGCTAGAGCTACCTAGTTTATTAAAATTTGATTTAATAGGACTGCTCCACACCTATTTTAATTATTTTATCACTTTGTGCACTACCTATCCTTCATACCCGCACGCACCCTACGGCTTCTTCTTTAAAAGATCCCCGGCAAAGAGCCCCGGTTTCGGGAGCCCGTCAGGCATTGCAGCGCCGGCCTGACGAGGGGCAAACGCCCGATGATGAAGCATGACACCTCCTGGGGTGTGTGAGGGCAACAAGAAGAAAGACCTGTCTTTCCCATTCGTCCAGATAGGAACTGCACACCCTCTTTAGACACTTAGCTATACCCGGGAGCTTGTGTGCAGGACCTCCTAACCCAGCTCCCTGTCCCTCCTTTTCAACAAATAAGAGGTATAACAAGCCCTTGGATCTGTATTTATTCAATTATACATTGCCTGTATGACATATGTTATATATATTGTTTATATATTGTTAACATAAGGTTTTGCAAAGTATATGATGATGGTTTAATTTTGGGTACTTCACCTCCTATTACCGACCTTAGGGTCTATGTATCAAGACTCAGCGTATTGTTCATATATTGTTTACACAATGTTTTGCAAAAAATGTGATGATGTTTTAAATTTTGGGTATATCACCTCCTATTGCCGACCTCAGGGTCTATGTAACAAGATTCAGTGTATGGGAGGTTTACCAGATTTCCTCTACCATATTTCAGCAACATGATCTAACTTTTTGCAGCCTCGAATCCTTGATCCTTTTGGGCTTGTCGGCTTTCCTCTTGTTCAGGGCTCTGACAGGTTACTTATGCCTCATAGCCCTTGCCGTGATTTATTTCTGAATGCCTTCTGTCCGTTCCGTTGCCGTTAGCCTAGTTTCCATGGAAACTGACGCTGACGCTTGAACGTGCACGCGGACGCCTGCCAATCTCTTTATTAACCTCGCGTATCCTCCGCTCGCTGGCTTTCCATTGACGGCTCCAGCGGTGAAGGAGGTCGGATTCATTCTCTCCCTTATAGGTAAGCTGTACACTGTCTCACTGAGAAGTCTTCTTTTAATCACTGCATCTAATAGCCTATTTCCCGCACCTTTGGACTTAAGCTTGATATCAACTACACCCGCACTTTTGGCTCAAACATCGGGTCTTTTTCATTGCATGATTACGATGTTCTTTAGCCTGTTTACCCGCACTTTTGGATTAACTAAGCCTGCATTTTATGCTCGAACACCGGGTTTCCTACTAAACAGTTTTTTGCCAAACCTTCATACTTCCACAAGCTCGTTGGATGTCCCTTACCTACACATCTGATTTAACCCTTTTCTCACCTTTGGTCTCTAAACACGGTCCATAGCCAACACGCCTGATTTTTTCGGGACTTTTTTTGTATCTATCCACCTTCCCAAGTTAATTATCCATGGCACCCCGTTTTTAATACTGCACATTTTTATACCTGTGCTCCACTAGGTATGCCCATTGGATCACTGAGTTTTGATTATCTATGGGTTTTCCCACAGAGAATCCTAACTGGATCTCCGGAAATTACCGATTCATCAAAGAGCTACTCTATGAGCTCGCTATATACTCCCTTGTAGAATTCTTTTCCCAGCCTCTTCAGGTAAGATCCCTTGCTGGACCTAGATTTTACTCTATTTTAGCTAATCCACATGGGTCTGATGGATTTTCTCCCTTTTCCTTAGTGGATTATTCAACACCTCATTGAAGGTGCGAATCTGATAAGAAATATTGAGGCTACTACTTGTTGTCACTACAGGTGAGCCAACCAAGGATTCATTTCTTAATTCCTTTCATTATTGTTTTATCACTTGACACGGACACCTATTCTTTAATACAACAGGCTGTTATTCTGGCTCAGTCCTGATGAAGACCCGACGTGATGATTAGGATTCGCACACATTAAAGGGTCGAAACATCGACGATATTCTTTGGTATTCCCGTAAACCTGCCAAGCTTGTCCTACGTGTAATTAGTGATAGAACACTGACTTGGATAGGCATCTGTTCCTACTGGATACCCCGAAAACGAATAATTTATGTATCATTGTAATTTGTGTATGTTTTAAGTCCATGATTAGATTGTATTTTCACTTTTTGTATATGTCTCCAGTCCTTGTTTTTTCATTGTGTATGTCCCTTAAAAGTCCTGTGCTATTATATGTTATTGTGATTTATTATCCTTTGCAGCACTCTATGATATATGATCATTTAATATACCATAAGATTCTTAATTTTGGTTGTCGGTGTCATATAATTTAGGGTCCATATCAAAGCATGATTGAGTCATCAGTCCTACAGAAAATATTTGTGCATTAATTAATGTCTGTTGTGAAAGAAATACATTTCCCCACAGAACCAATTGTTGTTGCATGCCACTAAAATTCCCAGGTTCTGAGGGACACTGGGTCACCCCATTACTATTAATGGTCTTTGTTCAGGAAGGCAGGCTGGTGGTGGGAACAGAGAGGGGAAACCAGTGGCCAAAACAACTTTTCCATGGGCATGTAGCCCACAGGTGGCAACACCTCTAGGGTGAGCCACCTCTAGGGTGAGCCACCAAGCTCCTAACATTCAAGGAAGGGTTCAGACATCTTGAGAGTGGGCAGAATAGTGCACTCTGGGATTGCTAGAGGCCACACTTAGCCGGAAGTCATCACAAGGTGGGGGGGTTCCTGGTAGCCGATTGGCTCGTGACCACATCATCCTCCCAGGGAAATTTCTGGGCATAAATATGGCACCACTGGCACCCTAAACCTCAGATCACAATGGTACTGGTGATAGGACCGATGAAAGACTGCCCTGCTGACCCCCTGGCTACACCGACTGCTGGACTGTACCTGCTGCACCTTAGACTAGTAAATAGAGAACTCTGCCTGTGGCTACTGGCTCATGAAAATGTCACTCCAGAGCCCCAGACCAAAGAAGAAGCACTTGGGCAATCAAAGCTGAAGTAGCCCATTCCAGCAAGTCAGTAGCCACATTCTTCAAATCACTGCTCACCGCTGACAGGCAACCCAAGAGACCAATCCTTCATAGTCAAAAGTGGCACCCAAGTCTGTTGGACGTGTGAGTGTCATCTGAGTCCTGATTGGTCACCCAAGATGGACACTAGCCTTCATCAAAGGAAACTGCTGGACCCTCTGTGTACGGAGATAGGTAGTCCAGCTGCAACTGGCCTTTTACAGGCTCAAAGAGGACATCAAGAGACACCGACCCCTGTGGCCAAAGTCACGCCACTTTACCCGTGGACCGAGGAATAATCGCAAGGACACCCCCGTCGACCGTCCAGAGCATCTTTCAGCATCCTCAGCATCCTGCATCCCCAGCATCAGGACCGCTCGATTGAAGTCTATGGCTGTCTTGATATAAAGTGTGGGACTGGACTTGAGACTGCTTTGGTGACCAGGTAACTGTCCAAGTACTCCTTACAGGCCCCCTGACCTTCCCCTTGCCGGAACTGGTTGCCCAATCCGGGCCAGAGTAGCCAAATCACAACTCTTTCAAACTATTCAAAAGTTTCCAAACTTTAAGGTCAATAATGCTTTTTTGTGTTTTGGACTGAAAAGCTCAGAATTACCGTTTACTTAAAAATCTATATCTCTGGAACCATCCGGTGGATTTTGCTCACCTTGGTGTCTAAAATTCATAAAAATATAATCTATTTTTGTAAATTGGTGTCATATTTATTTCATGTTGTGTGACTTTCTCATTTCATTGTTTGGTGCTTCAAAATAATTTACACTTGTTCCTATATTTAAGCCTTGCTTCTCAAAGACAGCTACCCAACGTTGAGCTAAACAGTTTACAAATGAGCCTGATTGGACCCAATGTGGTTTTGTAATTGTAGTACACAGTATGGTCGCACAACTATACCATATAGTACACCACAGTCTTCAGAGTGAGGCAGAAGCATCTTGCTGAAATTTGAAAAGGAGAAAGAGGGTCCCTTTGAAGCTAAGGAGTTCATCCTAACCCTGCCTGGCCCATTGTTTTCTGGGAAGGCTACCCTCACCAAGTTAACCGGTAGTTTAGTGGGGCAGTTTCATTTGCTGTTGTGCTCCTGAGAGGAGATTCCAAGTTCCCCTCTGCCTTCCTGCTCACACTATTCACAAAGACCACGCCTGGACCAGCCTGCCTGGAAATCACAAACGTGCAGAACTTCCCTGAACGAATCAGAGAACTGAATTGCTAGAATACACAAGGACTGCAACTTGAGTATAAAGATGAGGCAGACACTTCAACTGTGCCAAGATTTCTTGACCAGAAGCCGGGAGTCCCACAGCAGCGCCAACCGGGAGAGTGGCGATTCTCAGAGGTTTGCTGCATAGAGAATCGCCATTTTATTAAAGACAAGGAGGCTAGCATTATGCATAATCCTTTATTCACTACCTCTAAGCAGCAACACTTCAAAGATCCAAGAACAGAACACAACATCAACACAGTTCCAGAATAGAACACTGACAGTCCATATAAGCTCCATGTCCGCCATTTCCTTCCTCTTTTGTGGCTGCCGTTTTATCCATAACGTTTGTTAAACCACTTCCACTCGAAAACATCTTTCATCCTCTCTCTGAATATACCACTGGCTCTCTGAAAATAAATAACAGCAAACCCTTTAATTCATCTTTGTCAAAACTGTAAATAATTTTTTTGATAACCAATTTTTTTTGATTTTAGTGAAAAAGCGAGCATAAGGAAAGCAAAAACAAAAACAGAAGCATAAGACCAGCAGCAAGTAGAAGCTTCAATGCACATCAGAGACATGACGACATTATGACAGCACGTACGTCTTGAAGAGTCATAAGTGTAAAGGGGGAACAGGGTAACCCCCACCGTGCCCCAGACCGCCCCAGGAAACCTCAATCCTCTATCACCCCCACCCATTTGCCCCACATTTTGCGGTATTTCTTCGGGCACCCCCTAGCTGCATACAAGGGTTTTTCCTGTGCCGCACACCAGTCCACCCCCCTGCGCCAGCGTGCCATGGGGGGCGCCGTCGGGTTCAGCCAGCTCGCTGCAATGTCCCTCTTGGCCACCATCATGGCTGTATTGAGAAAGAGTTTGTCGGTCCGAGAACCATCCAGCCCCTCGGTGACCCCCAGGAGTACACTCAGCGGGGTAAGAGGAACCTCCCAGCCCAGGACCTCAGTGAGTTCTCCGACCACTAATTCCCAAAAGCGTGTGACTACTGGGCAAAGCCATACCATGTGGTAAAAATCCACTTGTGGTTGACTACAGCGGGGGCATGATGCGTCAGGCCTGAGCCCTGCGTGGTGTAGGCGCAGAGGTGTAAGGTAGGCGGCGTGGAGATAGTATATTTGGACTAAACGGAGTCTTGCCGACGCTGTAATTGTTTTAGGTGACATCAGCGCGTCTCTCCAATCGTCGTCTTCCAAGGCTCCGAGCCATCCCTCCCAGCGATTTCTGAGGCGGTGCAGTGTGTTGGGAGTATGGTTTGTGAGGGAGCGATAGATGCGGGAAATCCCCCCCTTTCCCCAGGTCGCCAGTCATAATTTGGGCTTCAGGTGGGCTGTATTCAGGTAGGGAGGAGCCTTCTAAGATGTGGGAGTGGAGGGCGTGGTGCAACTGCAAGTAGCGATAAAACGGTGAAGGATGCAGGGAATATCGATTTTGAAGGTCTTAGAAAGTGCGCAGACGGTCCCTTCCCCACACGTCCCCCAACTGCGAGATCCCGATGAGATCCCACGCTCTAAAACCGGAGATTAGCGACTTCCTGAAGCCAAGTGACCTGCCAAAGCAGCGTATATTGACTCAGCTTGCCCGACCAGCAGGTGTGGCGCAAGGAGGCCCGCCAGGCCAGAAGTACCCCACGCGTGACTGCGGGCAGGGTTCTGGGGATGGTGCACCCATACAGCATCCCCTGGATGCTGGACAGGCCCAGGACATGTAGTTCCAATCTGTATGCTGGGTCGGACCAGCCACCTTTAAACCAGTCGTGTATAGTAAGGAGCCGGGTTGCCAAGTAATAAAGGTACAGGTTTGTCATCCCCAGGCTGCCGTCGAAGGGCGGGATCCGGCACTGGGTGAGAGCCAACCGGGGCCTCCGACCTCCCCAGAGGAACTTGGTAGCTAGACTGTCTATCTCCCTGAACCACGACCGTGAGAAGAGCAAGGGTACATTCTGAAGTACATATAGGAACCTGGGCAAGATCATCATTTTAAATAAGGCTATTCTGCCCATAGGGTTCAGCGGCAGCACTTGCCATCTGAGGAGGTCAGCTCGGGCCTTCTTCATTAGCGGGGTTACGTTGAGCGACCAGGCAAGGTCTGGGAGGAGTGCCACCCATATCCCGAGGTACTTGAAGGACTGTCTCCGGAGGGGTATCGTAGTCTGCCAATCGAAGCACTCCCTCAAGAGATGAAGGGGGACCAGAGCAGATTTAGCAGAGTTCAGTCGGAGACCGGAGACCTGCTCGAAGAGATGCAATGCGCGAAGGCATCGGGGACCCGATTGCGCAGGTTCTGCCAGAAAGAGCAGAACGTCATCTGCGTATAGGGCAATTTTGTCCTCTCCCAGCCCGGGCCATTTCCACCCCATGATTTGCGTGTCCGATCGTATAAGGCAAGCGAAGGGCTCCATTGCCAATGCAAAGAGGAGGGGTAAGAGGGGGCATCCCTGTCTTGTACCCCTCCTGATGGGGAAGGGCTGCGACAGTGCTCAGTTGACCAGCACCCGGGCCCGCGGGTCATTGTATAGAGTTTTAACCACGCTGCGGAAGTATTCCCCAAATCCCATCTCTGTCAACACCTCCTCGAGATATCGCCAGTCCACTGAATCGAAAGCTTTCTCGAAGTCAACGAGAAGGAGTGACAGGTATGGAGTCAACCGCTGGCGATTCTCCAGAGCGAGGTGGAGGCGTCGGAGACAGTGCCTGGTACCCCGAGAGGGCATGAAGCCGCATTGGTCGGGGTGAACCAACTTGGTCAAATGCCGCCGCATGTGATTGGCTAAGACGGAGGCAAATACTTTGAGTTCCGAGTTGATGAGAGAGATGGGGCGGTACTCGGAGCAGTGCTTCGAGGGGGGCTGAGACTTGGGAATCACCACAATGGTGGCGATATCGGTTTCGGAACAGAACGAACCCCTGTCCGTCGCCTCGGCGTACACCTCTAAAAGGTGAGGCACTAGCGTGTCTCGGTAGGTCGCGTAAAACTCCTGCGGGAGTCCATCTGGCCCCGGGGTCTTACCAGAGGCCATGTGAGATATGGCTTCGTTGATCTCTTCCAGAGTGATCGGGAGGTCTAATGCCTCCATCTCAGGCTCTCTAAGCCGCGGGAGAGAGATCCGTTCCCGGTGGAGCAGTTCCGGGAGCGAGAGATTGGGAGGTTGCGCGGAGTAAAGGGTGGCGTAGTAAGTGGCAAAGCACTGGGCTACCTTCCCCGGGGCGTGGTGGGTCAAGCCATCCAGGGCTATCACCTCCGGTATAATGCGATTGGCCAATGGGTATGTAGCCAGGCGATGGAGGAGCTTCCCGTTTTTGTCTCCCCATCCATAGACTCTCGCCACAGAGGATCTCCATAACAGCTTTGATGGCCTCCAAGGAGGTCTGGCGGATCTCATCTCTTAGAAATGCCAATCGCCTAATTTGGGCCTCGGATCTCGTCTCAGGCCGCTGGCCCTCAATGAGGGTGGCTTGGGCTTCCAGCAGCGTAAGCCGGGCGTCTTGCGCAGTACGTTGGAGTTTGAGTTGGCCCTTAGCGAAGCCACGAATGGTGGCTTTACCCGCTTCCCACAGAGTACCGGGTGAGGAGACCGAGCCACAGTTAGTAGCGAAGTAGCATTGGAGCTCGTCGCCCACTGAGTCTCTAAAGTCTTTGTCCTGGAAAAACCAGGCGTTTAGCCTCCACGTCGGGCGCGAAGACTCTGGGAGGTTGCCAGTCACCATCATTAAGGGTGAGTGGTCGGAAATGCCTCTGGGGAGGATGGTGATGTCTTTAATTGCTCGACAGTCCACGGCCGGTAGGAAAATATAGTCCGTGCGTGCGTGCAGTGAGATGCTGAGGTGTGTGGGTACTGACGGGTCGTTGGATGCCAAAGTCTCCATGCGTCGCATAATCCTAAAGTGGCAGCCCAGTTCGTTAAAAGATTAGCTTGGGTGATTCTAGTGGCCAAGGGGGTCCCGGCGGTGTCAAGGTCGGGGCTCATGACGGCGTTGAAATCCCCCCCAACGACGGTCCATCCCGGGGGCAAGGCGGCAACCAGGGCTGTAAGACGCTGAAGGGTGGAGGCCATCAAGGATGGCGGGGAGTACAGGGACAGCAAATTCAGGACCCGATCTCCTATGGTCCCTTCCAAAGCCACAAAGCTACCCGAGGGGTCAGTAGTGGACTTGCATAGTACAAATGGGAGAGTGCGGCGCACAAGGATGGCTACGCCCCTTGACCCTCGATTAAAGCCGGAGTGCCAGACCCCGCCATAGCCGTACCTTGCCAGGAAGGGACAGTTGTTGCCTGCTAGGTGGGTTTCTTGGAGCATCAATATGTCAAATGCTTGGCGTTGTGCGTATTTCAGGACCGCTGTCCGCTTGACTCTGTCTAACAGTCCATTAACATTCCAGGACATTATACGAAGCGTCCCTTTCCCACTATGAATGTCAGCCATGGGGAACATGAGTGTGCGGTGAGACTCGCGGCACGGGCGGCGGGCGAGGGAGGAACGCTGCGCCTCCGCGAGTTAGTAAGTGCGTCATTGTAGTGTAAGCTGTACGTGTGCTTGCTATGCTGTGGGTCGGTGATGCTAGTGTAATAAACAAATGTGTCAACAAAAACTGGGACAACGGTCCCTTACCCTCCCCCTCCTATACTTCGGGAACGGAAGCATCTGTCGACCCGAACAAAGAGAAATGGAGAATTAACCAAACTGAAACGCTTGGGAACGGGGATTCGTGGAGGACCCCTCCTCGTATCAGGATGTTCTGTGGCTATGTCCATCGAGAGAGATAAGCAGCGACAGGCTTGAGCACTGTTCCTCGGGCCGCAGGACTGGTCCCGGCCAGCAGTCCATTGCAGGCTCAGGGTCGGGCCCTGAGGAGGGCCGGGCTCCGGGAGAGATCAGTGTCGGTTAGGTCAGGTGGAGATAGGCGAGGCGGAGTGCCTCCCGGGTCTGAGAGGTGTGGGGACCCAATGCGGTGTACAGTTAGTTGGTCACTTGAGGGTGCTCCGGATGCTGAGCGCTGACTAGTGCCCGGGGGAGAGTCCGATCTGGCGCGGCGTGGGCCTCGCTTCCTGCGTGAACGACTGCGTTTAGATCGCAGCTCAGGTAGGACTTTTCGGTTATCCTCTGTGCGAGTACGGGGGGGATGGTCCGGGCCGTTGATTCGCAGAGGGCGCTCCTCCGTTAGCCACGTCCAGGCTTCCTCGGGGGAGTCGAAGAAGAGGGTCCTGTTTTGGAAGACCACAAGGAGGCGGGCCGGGAAGAGAAGCCTATACTGGATGTTCAAGGCACGGAGCTTTTGCTTGACTTCTCCGAAGGAGCGTCGTTGGCCCTGGACCTCCCGAGCGTAGTCAGGAAAGATCATGATCGCCTGGGCCTGATATTTGAGATGTTGCTGCTTGCGAGCTTCAGCCAGGATGGAGTCTCGGTCTCTGAAGTTAAGAATTTGCGTGATTATGGGCCGGTGGTGACTTGGGGGCAAGAGATCGGTGGGCCCGTTCAATTGCAAACCACTGGGAAAGGGAGTCCTCGGGCATCCACGAGCGCAGCCAGCGTTCAATGAAGTCGGATGTTCTGCCCTGTTCCGAGCCCTCTGGAAACCCCACCAGGCGGAGTTTGTTCCGTCTCGACCTGTTCTCGGCATCTTCAGCCCGCCTGTGTAATTCTTGGGTTTGAGTCTGAAGGCGGCCGACCTGGCTTTTAAGCTGTTGGACATCATCCTCCACCGTGGAGATGCGAGACTCCGTTTCTCTGATCCGGGCCGTGGCGTTATGAAGGTCTTGACGGAGTAGAGTCATGTCAACCTGGACTTCTTCGATCTTGCTCTCTACCGAGGATTGGGAGGTGTGAATGGCTTGGAGGATCGTGGTGAGATCCGTATTGGAGGGGGCGTCCTTGTCCGTGGATTCCCCCGTTGCCCCGGTCTCGGTGGTCGTGTACTGGTCCATCTTGGTCTGTGTGGCGGGAGGTTTCGGACCCCGGTCTCTCCCCATGGTCTCGCCCCGCAGGAGGAGCAGGAGACCCAGGTGCGTCCGGTCTGGGCAAGGTGGAGGGCAGGGAGCGAGCAGATCAGCAACCTCGGCCCCCCTCTCCCGCTGCTCCGGCGACGGGAGGGTTCCGCAGCAGGCAGGCTCTCAGGTCCTCAGCTCAGGCACGGCTCCGGCGGGTCCCACCAACCCGGGCACCAGCGGATCCGCGGCCCATCTCCCAGGTGCCTTTAGCCGGTCTCAGCGAGGGGTATGGATTAGGAGCGGGGATCAGCCGGCCGGTTTCCAGAGCGAGCCGTGGCTTCATGCCACCGAATCGGGACCAAGGATGCGTCTGGGTCAGGACCAGAGCCCGAGCGCACTCTGCGGCGTCAGCTCTCAGGAGCGAGCGAGAGGGAGGGCCGCCATCGGTCAGAGGTCTCTCGATATGGCCACCGCCAGCCTCAGCCAACCGCGGGCCCCTCTGGGGGGCGCGCAGCCCGTAGCAGGGTGGGAGGAGGGGGGGGCTCCCCGGGAATGGGGACCCCCCTACTGCCCGAAAGACAGCCGAACCACTCCGACACGTCCAGGTCCCCCCAGGGGCTCTCCACCTGAGCACAGATACCACCAAAGGGCTGAGGTAATGGGGCCCCACGCCGGCAGGAGTGCCACCCAGGGGGTCAGCTTGTCCGCTGGCTGCGCCTGAGGCGCGAGTGTCCCCGGGAGTCCAGGGGCCCGGCAAGGCAGGTGGGCGAGGGACCCTGGGTCATGCAAGCCGTCCTCTCGCTGTCCCAAGCGGCAACAAGCCCCCTCCGCCTCCAGCCACAGCCGCATGCCCGGCTGCCACAATGCGGGGCAAGGATGTTGGAGAGGCCCCTGAGGCCCAGGAGCGCCCCTGCGCCGACGACGACGTGAAGAGATAAGGGGGGGGGGAGAGAAATGAACAGCTGGCCCCCGCTGACCGGAATGTCAGCCGATGCCCCTCCAGTCCACCCCACCAGCCAGACCAAGGCCACAGCGAGCAGATGGACTCGCCCACGGGAGTATTGAGAAGCCACCGGTAGTAAGGCCTACTTCCACTTAGGCCAGAGGGCGCAGGGTCCGCCGAAGCCGAGCAGAGTGCAGCAGAGCCAGCGGGAGGTGGGGGGAGCGGGACACAGCTCAGCGGCTCCCCGCCACTTATACCAACAGCCGGATCCCCTCCATCGCCGTGGCAGGCCGCTCGTTAGGCCCAGGAGAAAAGAAGGATGTGGGCCCCAGGCAGTCTCCAGCGAGAACTTCGCTTCTCCCGCAGGGGCAAGGGGGCACAGTCCAACGGGCAGCGCCAAGGCCCGGACACCAGGAGGAGGGGGGGAAGGGAGGGAACCCCGGTCCCCCCTGCCGCCCGAACCGACTGCCGGACACCTCTGGAGCCCGCGCACCCACTTCGCCACTCACGTCCGGCCGCAACACCGGGCCCGGCCGAGGACGGCCCCGGCACCTCTCACCTAAGGAATGATGAGTGTCGCAGGAGTGGTAGCAGCCCCCCGCAGCGGGTTCCAGCTGAGGCGGCCAGCCTTCGCTCAGCCGCGGAGGGGGCGGCAGGGTCTTAATGCGCCACCGATCGGAGCCAGATCTCCACACCAGCGGGGGCCGCCATCTTAAATCAGGTCCGCTCAGAGGAGCATGGCAGGCTGTGTTCAGGCCCCAGGGAGGATGGAATCCATGCACCGGCGTTGATCACACTCCAGGTAGCTCCAACAGCAGGAATACGGGCCGCCTGCTCTCAGATGGCAGCGGATTAAGGAGCGGATGACGGAGGGGTCCGGAGCACTTCTAAAGTGTGACCGCCATCTTGATGCTCCTGGCCACGCCCCAAAACTGTAAATAATAGCAATTTATTTC
Organism: Calotriton arnoldi; assembly: GCA_963921515.1. NCBI lineage: Eukaryota > Metazoa > Chordata > Amphibia > Caudata > Salamandridae > Calotriton > Calotriton arnoldi. Next base: position 487,389 of record CAWUFW010000634.1, on the reverse strand, counting down.
GCATTCTATTAATGTGCATACATATGTTATAACTGTAATCATCCTCAACATCTCCCTCTTTCCATAAACCTTCCAACTTTAGGGGCGGGAGGGAGGGATAATGATAGCCTCTTTGTCTTTAATAAAATCACGATTCTCTATGCAGTAAATCTGAGAATCATAATTTTATGGCAAGATAGGAGGCTGGCATTATGCATGTTCAAAGCCTTTAAACGCAAAGCCAGAAACATGCTCAAGTGGCCTAAAGTAAAACCTTTTAAAAGTTTCAGCATTAGACCAGTCAGCTGCTTTCATTATCTCTTCTAGACTTCCTCTGGCGTTAAAAACCTTGTAAGCCATAGCACCCCTCACCAAATGAGCTTTAAACATCAATAAATTAACTCCTGCTTCTTTTATAACATTCTTTACCCATCTTGTAATGGTTGCTGAAGAAACAGCTCCAAATGGTTTCACATAAGAGATCAACAATTGTTTTACTCCTGCACTTCTATGTTCACTCACCTAAGACTCATACTCTCTTATACATCTTACAACACAAAGTTTTGGATATTCTTCAAAACTTGGATAAAAAACTGATTCTGTCATTGTTTTAGTCCTTTTCCAAATCTCAAAAAATACACTTTGAGGCTGATAATATTTATTACCTTATTCTAAAGCTCTTACATCCGACACTCTTTTAAAGGATATTAAATATAACAAGGTCGCTAACTTCCACGACAATTCCCTTGTTCCCAAAAATGTATTACTTGGCCACTGCTCAAATAATTTGAAAATTAACTTACCATCCCACAAACATCCATACCAAGACTTAAGTGGTCTCTTATGCCTTATATGTTTCATTACTCTACAAATCAAAGAATTCCTGCCAATTGACATGCCGTCCAGAAGTTAATGTCTAGCCGCTATTGCTGATCTGTAACAATTAACAGTGCTATAACCTATATTTTTCCCTAATAATTCAGCTAGAAAATTAGCAATCATAACCTCATCAGTCTCCACAGGATCCAAATTCCTTTCCACACACCAATTACACCATACTCTCCATGCTTCTTTATACCTTTTCCTAGTCCCTGGTGCCCAAGATTCATTGAGTAAGTCTGATGCCTCTCCCGAATGTTCTGCGAATCTTCCTGAAATCCTCCAAACTAGAAGGCTGTGCACACCTGATTCTGCCAGAGGATGTTCCTCCCCTTCTATGCCCATTAGTAATCCCTTGCAAGGTTGCAGAAGAAACGGTACTTCTATCACTAATTCCATTACTAATGGAAACCAAGCTTGAGTTGTCCAAAAAGGCGTCACCAGCACCAACTGACACCTCTGTCTCCTCACCTGCAACAACACTCTTGGGGGCATATTATCAAGAACGGCGTTAAAATTATTGCCGCTTTAGCTACAGTTTCCTGCCGCTAAAGCGGCGATAATTTTAACGCCGTTCTTGATAATATGCCCCTTTGTATAATTGAAAACGGAGGAATAGCATAAACCTTGAATTCCTCCAATCAAGATTGAATGTATCTAAAGCCATCGCTCCTGGAACTGGACGCCAACTCACATAATCTTCAAACTGAAAAGTCAAACGTAATGCAAATTGATCTTCTTCCAGAGGTCCCAACACCTGCTAAATCTGCTGAAACACCTCTGTGTTCAGCTTCCAATTGCTGAAATCTACCACATTGCGAAAACTTCGATCCACCACCAAATTCCCCTTTCTTGGAAGATACTGAGCTCTCAAAATTATCTTGTGTTCCAAACAATACTCCCACATTCCCTTTGCTAACTCCGATAACCTCTTTGATCTACTTCCTCCCAACTTGTTGATATATGTTACAGCTGAAATAATGTCCATCTTCAACAAAACTGAACAACCTTCTATCTGCTGCTTTAAACTCTGAATGTCAAAAACACCTGCTTTTCACTCCAAAACAATTGATATGATCCTGCCTCTCTTCTACACTCCATTTTCTGCCTGCTACTTGATCTTCCAATCAAGCACCCCATCCTAAATTGTTTGCATCTGATTCCAAAATAAATTCTGGAGTTGTAACAAAAATTGTTCGACCATCCACCAAACTAGCGCCGCCCGAGCTTCTTGAGTCATCAACACTTTGTTCCCAAACCAAAGACGTCGTAACAAACCTGATCTTTTCAGACTTTGCAGAGCCCTGTAATGCAAGGGTCCTGTAAAACCGCCTCAATTGACGAAGACAAGAGCCCAATCACTCGAGCCAACTCTCTCAAACCTACTTCGCCCTTCTACAACAAACGTCCTACTTACCTTTTTATTAGAAAAATCTTCTTCTCTGATAAACGAATCTGAGCCTTCACCGTGTCTGTAGTAAAACACAAGAATTCTATCCTCTGGAAGGAATCAGAATTGACTTTTCGTGATTAATTAAAAAATCCAGAGACTCCAACAACTCCTTTGTCATTTGCAACTGAGACTTCAAAATCTCCAAATCCTGATTCATTAAAACGTCTTCCAAATAAATTATCATTCGCACACCTCTCTCTCTCAGAAATCCCACAACCGGTTTTATTAATTTTGAAACACCAAGGGGCAGATGAAAGACCAAATGGAAGACATTTGAATCGATAATACTGCTTCTCTCATCTGAACTGTAGGAAAACCTGACTCTAAAGCAATTGGATTGGAAAAAAAGATGCATCTTTTCGATCCATCTTTACCATCCAATCCATATCTTGCAGAATGTCTTTCACCAGATGAATTCCTTCCATCTTGAAATGCCTGTATATTACAAAATAATTCAAATCTCTCAAGTGCATCACAGGTCTCCAACCTTTGTCTTTTTTTCCCACTAAATAGAGGATACTCACAAATCCAATCACCTTCACTATTGCTCCTTTCTCTAACATCTGCTCTACCATGTCTGCTGTAATCTGTTTTAGTTGTTTTTTGAATTGCAATTCTCTTGGTACTTTTCTTTGGATTGGTTTACTATTACTTAGTCTGAAACAGCGCCAATCACCCAAGGATCATTTCTAATCTTTTTCCACTCATGTGCAAAATAACTCAATCTTCCTCCCACCTTTCCATGGGTAAAACCAGAAACAGTCCTCATACTCACCTTGTCTGACAGATTAACTTGTGCTCTTCCTCTTGCAGACGTAGCTCTGCCTCCTCTTCCTCTTTGGGGATAAAAACAAGTCCATCCCTGACTTCCTCTTCCTCGTAAGTTATTATATGGGCTCTTATAGTAGGCACGGCCGAAAGGTTGCCCTCTCTTTCTGGCCCTTCCATATAAACTTTCTCCACCAAAAAATATGCAGATAGATCTATGCACCTTATCTAAAGCAGTAAAGGTCTGGGCATACTTTCCGAGGGATTTTTCTAATCTATCCCCAAAAAGCAAACCTTTTGCTTCCATACTAGTCTCCTACTTAGCTAAATCCCCTAGCTTTGGACTAATATGCAACAACACTGCCTTACATCTCTCCAAAATGAGGCTTGTCTCCAAGGAAACAAATTGCTTTCTGTGTCCATCCTCTTAATAAATCCAAATCAATATTATTTTCTTGTACATTTGTCTCTACTACCAAATCAAAACTTCTTGCCAAAGGCCCCAAAACATCTAATAATGTGTCCTCGCATTGTTTCAATGATCTCTCTAATCCCTTTCTAGGATCTCTTCCCATCTTAAAAAGATAAGGAATTAAGTCAGGATCCAAATTAGGTGTAACTGTCTCCTTATCACCAATCACGGGGTGAGAACATTCTGCCTTCATTGTATTCCTCTCCTCTTTCTCCTAAGGCCTTCCATTCCAGAACTGAATATACTCAGCCACATGCTTGATTGGCCACTAATTCAAACTCCTTGTATGTCTAATTTCTGAAAGGCTAAATAACTTCTGCCACATTGTATCCCTGATCTCTTTTCTCAAATACTTTTAATATTCTCGTTACCTGAAAATTCCTCTCCGAAACCATCTTCATATGCAAAATCCAAGATATATTCATCCAAATCCCTTTGTGCATCTTGTTGATACTTAACCTGAGGCAATAGATTCTCATTCGCCGGATAAACCTGCCCTTTTTGTGTGCCGTGTGGGACACCTCTCTCCAATGAGTCGCTAAGGAACTCCAATCCGTCACGCTCTCTTGAATCTGAAACACCTTGTTCCTTTCCATTCTTTCTTTGTTTCAAACATTTCCCTCCTGGGCCCTTATTTATCCTGCCTTCATCCTCTGAAACTGACCAAAAGTCCTCCTCATCAACCACAGATCTTTTTTCTTCCTTCAATATACTCCTCATTGTTTCCGGAACTGTATCTTTTATCTCCTCACATATCACCTTCCTTATGGTTTCTGTTTGTATCTCATGTGGTAATGTATGATTTTCTTCCACCATCCTTGCAAGCTTTACTTTATCTTGCCTTTGATATTTGTTTATAGATTTTTATTTTTTTATTTTACACCGTTTTTGACACTATTCTCGCCTTGAAATGCGTCACACTCAATAACTCCATGCCTCTCAAATCTTCGTGTAAGTTACAAAGCTGTTGCTTAATATCTTACAATTGTGTGTCAAATTTCCTTTCAAAGCAATGTGTAAACCGCCACATTGCCGAAACAAGTACCAATTCAATTAAAAAAGGCTACTCAAAAATTGGGTTTTCACATCAGATCATTCCAAACATACAAACCTACAAAATATACATTTCTTATAAATCAGCCCAAATACTTATCTGATCAGAAGCAGCAAACAAAAAAGAAAGTAAATGGTGGACATGGAGCTTATATGGACTGCCAGTGTTCTATTCTGGAATTGCGTTGATGTTGTGTTCTGTTCTTGTATCTTTGAAGTGTTGCTGTATAGAGGTAGTGAACAAAGGTTTATGCATAATGCTAGCCTCCTGTCTTGCCATAAAATCCTCTAAGCTCTAGGCTGGGTTGCTGACCACCAGCTGCCCTTGTCAGGTTCAGTACCAGTAACCTTGAGAAGAGTTGACTAGTCTGCCAGAAGGGGCTGCCATCAATTAACTTTGAACGAGCTAACTCGCTGCGCAGGAGGGGCATTTGAGGTGCCTGTGCATGAAGGAGAAGCTGCTCAGAACAGGTGAAGTCTAGGAAGGGGCTCTGCAAGGTGTTGCCACTACTGCAACATGGAGTGTGTCTTGCATTAATAAGCTATGGGAAGATCTGGAGGCCCGGATGTGTCTAAGTAGTAGATGCCAAATTGACACCTGTGCAGAGGGTATTCAGGGATCCACCAATAGGAGAATTCCTACTTGCGACGTAGCACAGAGAAGTGCCAATTCGCTAGGTTGAACTCAACTGTCAGATATGGTCAGACTTCCAAAAAAGGCTTTAAGTGCAGAGAGCAGGAGCGGCCTGTGCAGGTAAGAGCGGTGAGGCAGGGTGGGGGGATGATTCCACGACGACGAGGGAATATTAATTATTTATTTAATTTTCCCTCAGCGGCTGTCGAATCCTCCCCAACCCACCCCACTGCTCTTACCTGCATGGGCCACTCCTGGCAGAGAGTAGTCAAGATCCACAAAATAAGTGTCACAGTTGGAACCTTGGCTGGATGCCGGTTTGTTTGAGAGGGGGATTTGAGATACGACCTGAGGAAGACCCAAGCTTCAAGATCTTGGTGGCAGCTGCACTGTTCAGAGGTACCACCTCTGGGTACCTGGTGGCAGGATCCATCACAACACAGATATATTTGTTGCCGAATACTAAGGGGGAGTCAGGGGTTAAATGGACTGACAATGTCAATGCCAATCCGCTCCAATGAAATAACTAATATTGACAGTGGCTCTAATGGTGCATTGGTCCTACCTAATAACGTATTGCCTCAAATGGCAAGTAGGAGAGATTGTTCTGACCCTCTCTGTGTCTCTGCACATCCCTGGTCATGGTCAGTAGAAATTTAGTCCACTCTTTCCTGGGTCTTTCTTATTTCTATATCCTGCTGATTACTTTGTGGCCAGTGACAGCAGGAAATTCTGTGCATGATGAGAGCCATTAGCCTTTTGCTAGTTCCTGCATTAGGATTGACAGGCTTATGTAAAGCAGCACATCCTACCAGCTAACATAATACCTTCTGACTACTCTCTTGATGACCTGTTCCTGGGATTCTTTCTGAACTCCCACAAGTGTAGGGCACTCAACTTGTGCCTGGTGGAATTCCTCTCTGGTAGGTCCTCCAGCAGCTAATAAACCCAGTGACCCAGTCTGCTTTGGGTGTCTCATTGTACTCTCCCTCTGGAGCAGGGGCAATGGACGCTATGGCCTGTGCCTTCTCAGAGTCTGCCTTGATCTACTGAGTACCATCCTTTGGTCCTGGCAAATATTGGATGTTCCCAGTCTCTTTCTGGGACGGGTGTATTGCGCTGGCCAACACAGCTGATGTGGTCTAAGCCATGTAGGCTTCTTGTCCTGCCTGCCTTGCCACTGATTTCTACTTCGCTTTGGGCAATGAGGTACTCCATGTCCTCAACACTGTCCTCTTCACTGACTACCAAAACTGTGCTAGTGATACCAGGTAGAAGCTCTGGTTTGAGATACTTCCTCTTAACCATAATCCAGTGCCAGCACCTTCCGTCCATTGATAATGGCCTCCAACACAAACCCTCTAATGTTTGGGTAGATGTGCATATGAGCATCTGGGACCCTTTGCCAACTGTCCACTGATACTAAGTTTAGTGCAATAAGGCCCTCTCTGGTCCTTCTCCCACGGTTAACCCCTTCCACGCGGGGCTAATTCCCCCGCGGTGCGGGGGAGGGGCCGCGCGGCGCCGCGGTGCTCGTGACGAGCCCAGCTCGTCATGCTGCACAGTGGAGCTGTGCTCATGACGAGCTGGGCTCGTCACAGCTCCGCCCACTCAGTGGAACGCCCAGCACAGCAGGGGAATTAGTCCCGCGTGGGCGTTCCGCGGCAGTTATGACGAGCTCAGCTCGTCATGAGCACCGCTCCACTGTGCCTCATGACGAGCTGAGCTCGTCATAAGCGTCGAAGAGATTAACACTCTATCTATGATGGGTGCAGCTGGTACAGAGTCTTTCACCACAGTCCCTTTTGTAATGACCCAGTAGGTGGCACAGATCACTGACAGAATATCGACGACAGGAATATCGACCTACACAAATATCGTGTTCAAAATATCGATGTCAAGAATATCGACATCCTATCTTTACAATGGTAAGTACAAAAATATCGTTAAAAATATTGTTGTTCAAAATATCGTTTTTTATAAATCTCTAATAAATAATTTTAAATAAATTAAATAATACATATAATTAATAAAAACATAGTTAGAATTATTACAAAATGTTAAAAATTATAAATAATAAATGTAATGTAAAATTAAATTAAACATACATATATAAAAATATATATATATTTACTTAATAATATTAATAAATAATTATTATAATAAATTATAAAATGTTAGAAACATAATACAAATTATAAATACATATATATACATACACCTATAACATAAACATAAAAATAAAATATATATATAATAAATTAAAATATTAAAATAATTTTTTAATTTTAAAACAACATTTTACGCTACATTAACTGAAACAGTAGGGAAAATGTTGGATAGCGTAGGGGATAAAATTACTATTCCCACTCCAGGAAGTGCAAGAGTAGGGAAAGTGTTGGATAGCAGAGGGAATAAAATTACTATTCCCACTCCAGCGAGTGCAACAGTAGGGAAAGTGTTGGATAGCGGAGGGGATAAAATTACTATTCCCACTCCAACGAGTGCAACAGTAGGGAAAGTGTTGGATAGCGAAGGGGTAAAAATTACTATTCCCACTCCAGCAAGTGCAACAGTAGGGAAAGTGTTGGATAGCGTAGGGGAATAATTTACTATTCCCACTCCAGAGAGTGCAACAGTAGGGAAAGTGTTGGATAGCAGAGGGGAATAATTTACTATTCCCACTCCAGCAAGTGCAACAGTAGTGAAAATGTTGGATAGCGGAGGGGTTAAAAGTTTCTATTCCCACTCCAGAGAGTGCAACAGTAGGGATAGTGTTGGATAGCGGAGTGGATAAAATTACTATTCCCACTCCAGATAGTGCAAAAGTAGGGAAATTGTTGGATAGCGGAGGAGATAAAATTACTATTCCCACTCCAGCGAATGCAACAGTAGAAAAAGTGTTGGATAGCGGAGGGGAATAATTTACTATTCCCACTACAGCAAGTGCAACAGTAGGGAAAGTGTTGGATAGCGGAGGGGTTAAAAGTTTCTATTCCCACTCCAGAGAGTGCAACAGTAGGGATAGTGTTGGATAGCGGAGTGGATAAAATTACTATTCCCACTCCAGATAGTGCAAAAGTAGGGAAATTGTTGGATAGCGGAGGAGATAAAATTACTATTCCCACTCCAGCGAATGCAACAGTAGAAAAAGTGTTGGATAGCGGAGGGGAATAATTTACTATTCCCACTACAGCAAGTGCAACAGTAGGGAAAGTGTTGGATAGCGGAGGGCAAAATTGACTATTCCCACTCCAGCGAGTGCAACAGTAGGGAAAGTGTTGGATAGCGGAGGGAATAAAATTACTATTCCCACTACAGCAAGTGCAACAGTAGGGAAAGTGTTGGATAGCGGAGGGCTTAAAATTACTATTCCCACTCCAGCAAGTGCAACAGTAGGAAAGTGTTGGATAGCGGAGGGGATAAAATTACTATTCCCACTCCAGCAAGTGCAACAGTAGGGAAAGTGTTGGATAGCAGAGGGGAATAATTTACTATTCCCACTCCAGCAAAATAATGAACATTAATTAACAAATAATTAACTAATTAAAAATAATTTACCTCCCACCATATTCCCCTATAAATAACCCCACCAATGTTGAAAAACATAACACAATTAAAAAAATAAATTAACAATTAATTAATTAACTAATAACAATTAACAAGCAAATTAAAAACAATCAGTAATAAATTAATTCACAGAATTAACACTATTAAATAAAATTAAATAAATAATATATAAAAATATTAAAAAAATATTAAAATGTAATTACTCCCCTATCATCCCACAACATGCTCTTAAAAAAAGACACAATTAACATAATTAATAATTAATTAATAATTATTAATGACCAATTTATAACTAATTAATAACAAATTAATAACCACATTTAACAATATAAAATATTAAATGCATAAATATTAATTAATAAACATTATTAATTAATTAATTATAATTGAATTACTTCCCACCCTACTCCCCTATAAACCCACAACCCACTCCTAAAAAAATAACACAATTAACATATTTACCAATTAATTATTAATAATTAATAACCAATTATTAACTAATTAATAACAAATTAATCATCACAATTAACAATATAAACTATTAAATACATAAATATTAATTAATTAAAAATATTATTTAATTAATTAATTAATTAATTAATTTACTACACACCCTATTCCCCTATAAACCCACAACCCGCTCTTATAAAAAAATGACACAACATATTAACCAATTAATTATTAATAATTAATAACCAATTAATAACTAATTAATAACAATTACATTATCACAATTAACAATATTAAATATTAAATACATAAATATTAATGACTAACTGACTGAATTTCTTATAAAGCGCACGAATGCCGAGGCGTCTTGGCGCTGGGTGAGAGGATGCTGGGGCCCATGCAAGAGAATCCTGTTAGGCTGTAGTCTAATCAATGCGGGAAAGGAGTTCCATAGTTTGGCCGCACGGTAAGAAAAGCCCTTTCCCCCCCATCTGGCTCTCTTTATCTTGGGGACCAGGACCAGTCCTGTATTTGCTGACCTACGACAGCGTTAAGGCGAGTACCGAGAGAATAGCTGCTGCACATCCGCAGCTCCCCCTCCAAACATAGCCTTGTGTACGAGACAAAGGGCCTTGAAATCCACTCGCTGCCGAACTGGGAGCCAGTGGAGCAGTTTAATGCTGACAGAGGTAGGGTGATGTTTAGGAAGATCAAGTAGCACCGAGCCGCCGCGTTCTGTAGGGAATGCTGTTTGGCAATCTGGCTTTTGTCTGCTCCCAGGTATAGGGCATTGCCATAGTCGATTCTAGAGAGAACCAACGCCCCAATTACCGCGTTCCTAAGAGTTAATGGAATAAACGGGAGGATTTTACGCAGGTTTTTTAGTGTGAAGAAACAAGCTGATGATACCTGATTAATTTGTTGAGCAAACTTTAACTTGCTGTCAAACATAAAGCCAAGGTTCCTGGCCTTGGTTACGGGAACAGGACAGTTCCCAGCCTCAGTGGGCCACCATACTTGGCTCCATATCGAAGGCTGCTGCCCGAAATCAATAAAAAATATAAATTAATTATAATTAAATTACTTCCCACCCTATTCCCCTATAAACCCACAACCCGCTACAGAACTAAAACGCAAAATGTAATTTAATTTTTTTTATAACTTCTAAAAATTATTAATAAATGTATTCTAATTAAATTACTTCCCACACTATTCCCCTATAAACCCACAACCTGCTACGAAACTAAAATACACAAAAATTAATTAACATAAAATTAATTACTTCTAAAAATTTCACACATACATTAAAAAAATAAGCTATACTTATACAAAATAATTACATCACATACTTTAAACACATAGTAAAATACAAAACACTAAAATAAATGTCGATATTATTAACAACTATATTTTTACTAACGATATTACTTACTTCGATATTTAAAAAAACAATATTTCTTACCTTCATGTCGATATTCTGGTCAACGATATTCTTGCATGTCGATCTTGTGCCACCTCGATATTAAAAACTCGATATTCTGGCACATCGATATTCCAACATCGATATTCTGTCTGTGCACCAGGTGGCACCTATAGTAATCAGTGTGACCTCTGAAAAAAATCCTGTCCTTCCTTTCCTTATGTGTCTGACATGAAACCCAATTCCCTTTTAGCGTGTCCTGCCTTCGACCATTGGGAATTGCCCTGACTCTTATTCTCTAGTTTGGAACCAGTCTGATGATAGTTTCTCTCTCCATGTAGCTTAGAGCCCTGCTGCTTCAGCCCTTTATTAATCCTGCTAGCTAACTGTTTGTCACCCAACAATGCAAGCTTCTCTGGATCCCTTTCTGTCAAGTCTGCCAGGTATTGTGCAAGGGGGATAGCACTGTTTCTTGAGTCCATCTGTCCACATCAACTTTTTAAGGGTATGAAAATCATTGACCTTCATCCCTCACACCAAATCATTTCAGTCCTGCAGCACACCATGAATCCAAATTGTAAATGGAACACCATCCGCTCTCTTGCCTTCTTTGAATCTATGATGGTACTGGGCTGACTTCACCCAAACTGTCTCTTCACTGCTTCCATCAATCGCTTCTAATTCATTCGATCAGCTACAGGCATTCTTCCAATGAATGCCGTTCTTTCTGTGGGCAAGCAACTTATTAAATTCTCTGCCTTAGACACATTATTCAAACCCTATTCTCTATAAGCTATCTCAAAACTCACAAACCATTCCAGAATATCTTAGCCATCTACTTAAAGGCACTCAACCACTTTTGGAACCTTGGCAGGTACACCTAAAAAGCTAGTGGGTGAATCACCTTTCCCAAATGCAGCTGTCTGAACTGCCAACCCCAGATTTTCATCATCTGTCTCTCCAGTCCTCTCTCTTTCTCTTTTCCTGCCTTTCTGTTTTTTTTCCCTCCCTTTCCTTGTGCTTCCCTCTCCTCTCTCCCCCATTTTCTTTCCTCATGGGCCAGTTCCACCTGTCTCTCCTTTCCTTATGTTTCAGGTGAGCTAATCTCAACTTCTCCCTCTCAAACTCCCTGGCATTCTCCTTTACCTCAGCCTTAGTTTCTGGAGTGCCAAATGCAAGATCAAGGTCTAAGTCACAAATAACCCTCCAAATGGAATGATTTCTGGAATTGGTGACATTGGTATCCTTGCAATTGGGGGACAGGTGAGGTGTCTGGAAATATTGGAAAGCACATTTGGGGACACACTCAGGTGTGTCTTGGAAAAACCTGTGCTAATCAGCTGAGAGAGCTTGAAACATCGCCATTCCCTCCCTATGTTCCTAACATGCTACCCTCCCAGAGTCCATTACAGCTTCTTCCGTACTGCAAGTATCTCTAACTAGTCCCAAACAAAGCCAACAAGGACTTTTCTTTCCTTGTTCTTAGGAGCTGTCCACCCTCTCTTCAAACATAGATCCCTTGACTGATCTAAGGACAGGATGTCACGTTTTACTCCCACAAACCCTTATGCCATTGTACTGTGCAGGTAATGCTTTGCTTAACCTGAAACTACTGTTCTGGTCAAGAAAGTTTGAACTGGAACTTGCACCCCATTTGGAGGTGGCACAGGGTAGATCGAGGCTAATGGGCCTCATCTGTGGTGGTTGATGTTGTTTGCCATTGGTGTCCTGGTGGCCGGCCTACTATGGGCCTGAAAACTGGGCCAAGTGCAAAACATTCATCATTCAGGGTTGCAAGGGTGAGCAGGTGCAAGCTTCCCAGGGTAGTATTGTGGGAGGCAAGAGCTTAGAACTCAGCAGTCAGCCAACAGACACAATAAGGTAATATCCAGCCCAGTGCTTATCTTTATGAAAAAGTCACTTTAATCTCACAGCAAACTAAATACTGTACATTTCAATGGATATGATATAAAGGGTTGCAGAATGCTGTGTTTTGTCAGTGTGGTGCTACAACCCCTTTCCTTCTTGATAATTGTCCTCCTTCTTGCTAGAGACAATATTCTTGCTAACACCATCTCCACCATTCTGTGGGTTTAGGCAGGGTTAGGCCCAGGTACAATTGACTCAAAATATCTCACTGTTTTAAGTATGCAGTTCAGTTAAACAGTTTATTGTTCCCTTGATATCAACCAGCAGTTTCTAGCGGTGCAACAGAATGGCTCACACACCTTTGTGTCTTTCATTCCCTGGTGCAGGTTAAGCCTTGGATTTTACCTGCAAGTTGCTCTCAACAGTCTTGCAGCAGTTGCAGTCGCATTCTCCCCCCTTCACAGTGTGGACTCTTTTTGCTAGGCTGCGACAGCAGACTTTCTGGATGGGGTTTCACAGTGAATTTGGGGAGGTGGTCTTCGCAGCAGCACTGCGATTAGCAACAGAGTCTCCCATGGTCAGCGACAGGCATGCGCTCAACAGTGGTAGTTGCAATCTCCAGGCCAAATCTTGTCATGGTGATATCTTCTTGCAATAGCAATCCCTGGGCAGATTGGATTCTCCACTTGGTGCTGAAACCGTCTTTCACCTCCTGTTGGTAGTACCAGGCTATCAAACCTGCTGCTAGCTGCCAGGTGACTTGTACCTAGCAGCACAACTACTACAGCTCCCTTTATGAACTGCACACAGAGGCCAGAGGAACCCTTTTCACAGCACACTGCTCAAAAATAAAAATAAAATGACAATAATGCATCGTTATTATCATTTTATTTTTCCTATTGCAGTCAGTGGTGGGGCGGGACTGGCCACAGCAGGGGGAGGAGTGGTTTGCCCTCCCTAAGTATGCATGACTGTTTGACTGGCCCTCTTGGGCCGGCCAAACAGTAATGCGCACTTTGCATTACGTACCCTGGTGAGGAACATGCACAGGCTCCCTGTCCCCGTCTGAGTGCCAAACCATGACCAAAAAAGACCAATCACAACGCAGCATTGCAGCGTTGCCTGTGTGCCCGGGTGCTTCCTGCTGCCGGCCGGGACTGGAGACAAGACGGAAGAGAAGGGAGGACAGGCGGCGACCGGCTGTTACAGGTTAGTTCTTTTTTCTTTTTTTTCATCCCCCTCACCCTCCCCCCCCCACACCCATCCGCTAGCAGCCGCTAGTGTTCCCTTCTTTGATCAAGAAGAACTTCAGGCTATAACAAATTGGGATGAGTTAGATCTCGTTTTTTTGCAGATTTTCCAGACAGGATATGTGAGTCCACTGTCTCAAGCTTAAGAACTGGTTTGGGTTGGTTCTTTTTCAAGTGTAATTCTCAGATTGTCGTCCAGACACAGCCGTTGTGTAAAGTGATACTTCTCAGAACAGGTACCACTGAGCTGGCTCATAGCAGGAGTATCCACAACATGGGCACAATGAAATGTGAGTGGTCTGCTCCTGGTTGTCATCAGCCTTCATGAAGCAGTAATCAGAGACAGATTAAAGGCTGGGCCAGGCCTAGAAATTTCATCACCATGAGCAACAGACCCCCTCATGTGTACCATCTACCAAATGGCAATGCTCATGAAGAACTAATCAACAGCCCCTTGCTAACAAAGTCTTCATGAAATTTCTAAAGGTTTCTCCATCCTCCTCATTTCCGTGTCTGAATCTCCACCCTTCATTATCTGGATCTTCACCATTCAACACACAGTCCTACTAACATACATACATGTGTCACAAGCTCGCTGTACTTGCACTCGACATGCACACCTGATGTCGAAGCAAGATTCTGGGCTTCACATAAATACAAAACTTTACCATTTAGGTGTCAGTTGGCCACTATCACTGACACAGATAAAAAGGTCTGGTCACAGTACAGAGTCACAAAACATGGTACGCTGCCACCACCACTACCCACAGGGCAGTGACAATAATCCACTGTCCACAATGAAGGCACCCTTTTTGTGCTCCTTCAGATCTCAGGACCAGTCCTAGACCTCATTGTGTGAAACGCAGGCCTAAGCCTCTTCGAACACACTAGACTTGTGTTATGCCAGGTCCAAAAATATAAGTCAGGATACCAGTTTTACATACAATCGGCCACTGCAAGGGAACGCAGTCATTTACCAGGAAGGACACATTCCCGTCCCAGCCCAGCAAAAAATAAAGGCTTGGGTAGAAGCATTAGCAGTGATACTGTTAGTAGTGTGTGGTACAGCACAACCTTTAATAGCATTTATTGCCTTTACGCAGACCTTATTAGATATGTTTCATAAGCAATTGGATGAATAATTGGCAGAACATACTCTGGTAGCCTGTGCTATAACGAGCATTGTTTGCAGTGTCCGGAAATATCCATACATCCAGTGGAACACTGGGACCAAGTGCTTGATAACCAGTCCAGAACCACTGAAGTCCAAAGCATCTTTGACTCCGAGCTTATGACGGTGAGCACTGGCTCCCAAACATTAGATGGCATTCACCTTCTGCCTTCCATGTATACAGCTTGTAGTCGCCAGCTGTCAGTGGTTTTGTGAGAATGGGTCTTAGAGAACAGGTATGTTTTTGCTAATTTCTCAGGTTGCAGGGATTGCTCACACCCGAGCGGGCTGACTGAGTAAATATCTCCCTTGCCCACAAGTGGGAAATTCTTTGATGATTCTTATAGACCTGTCCTCAGCATTTGACACTGTGGAAAATAGAAAGGCTGGGAAGAAATGTTCCAATTCTAATATGGTTTGTATCCTATCAAACAGACAGTTATTAATGTGTTAAAAGTGGCGAGTCTCTCTTTAATGAATCCCTGTGACCTGTGTTTTACCCCAGGGCCCCACATTTCCATATTTATATTGAACCCCTTGGATCACTAGTAACCGGTCTAAGGATTCAGTATCACCTCCATTGAGATATTACCCATCTATATCAGACTCTCTGCCGATGATGAGGACACAGCCTTATCCTTCTGCCTATTCAACGTTAGGAAATGGCTAAAAGGTTGACACCTAAAGTTAGATGAATTGAAAACTTAGTTTCTCTTATTGTCTTCAAAATTGACTTCCAGATAAATGAAAATTGGAAGAATGCTATCCGGTCTGCTGGCTTTGAAACTCAAATTGTTGAGCCCAGCAAATCACTTGGGATACTATTAGCCAGGAAACTCAACCTTGAGGCCCACATCGAGAACCTGGCCAAATGGACTTCTTTTAAACAATTTAAAAACCGCTGTTTATTCCATCGTCCTCTCCTGCCTTGACCATGAAAATGCTCTTCAAAAAGAAGCCCTGAATGCTGCAGCCAGCCCTCTGAATTTGAATATATCCAAATCTTTCTGACAGAAACTGCCCATCTCTGAGGGCTCCTGCGTGGTCGGAAGTAAATCTAAATTTTGTCTACAGAGCAAATGTTTTAAGAAAAATTCAACCACTTCCTCTTACTTCTCAGGGCACACATGAAATTTGGAATTTCTCACCAGTGTGGATCAAACTGCTCAACTCCTTTACCTTATTTAAGAGTTCCCTGAAATCTCAGTGGCTTGAGACATACCCCAGTACTTGATTTTCCTTCTTTATATAACTTGTTTTGTCTTTGGTTTGTCTTTCACTCCTCTTATAATAACTTGTGATACTATTTCGTATTATGCGTCTTTTGCATACATTGTATTATAAACTATATGAATGTGAGGCGGTTTGGCGTCCTCTAGGTTTTGTTCGCGTTGATATAAAATGTTCCAGATAAATAAATCAGGGGGGTTCTGAAGGAAAAGCCGGATGCGAAGCCGCGAAAGGGGAGGGCCGATAGGAAGCAGAATCAAGGAGGCTGGAGGGGTGCGTCCACATTTATTTATTTTTTATTTATTTATTTAATGCGATTTTATATAGCGCGAACATTACCCGAAGGTGTCATTGCGCTTTACAAAAGAACCGGTTGCGTTACATAAGGACTTTGGATTACATGAGTTACATAAGAGATACAAACAGAAACAAAATTTGCAAATGTACAAGTGGAGTGAAAGGAGGGAAAAATTGCAAATGTACAAGTTGTAAAGTCACTCAAGGAAGAGATACAAACAGATAAACTCTAAAATCACATAGGAGTGGTAGTAAGTACAAAGGTCTACTACATATACTAGTGGTTAGAGTTATATATACAAGTGGAGTGAAAGGAGGGAAAAATTGCAAATGTACAAGTTGTAAAGTCACTCAAGGAAGAGATACAAACAGATAAACTCTAAAATCACATAGGAATGGTAGTGAGTACAAAGGTCTACTACATATACTAGTGGTTAGAGTTATATATATATACAAATAGCAAATTCACTCAGGATTACATTTTAACAGCGATTAGGCTTGGACAATTATATATTACATATTTACAGAGCAGGAAATTCTTGCCATCGTTCAGCCAGGTGTTCAGGTGGTGATGCACTCGAGGGTGGTGGTCTTGGGTCTGGAGGGATCCCCGAGTTGGAGATGTCCATAGGGGTAGAAGTCAAGCAAGTCGGGGAATTGCAACGAGGTGGATCGAAGAATGGCCAAAGAGGACTGGACATATTAATTTGAGCTACTTGCTCCTGCAGGGTAAGTCAGGTCTACCACCTGGTTCCACCTGGATCCGTGTGCTTCTCTGTCTAGTTATGCTGCTCGCGCTTAAATTGCAAAAGAGAGCCGCCATCTTGAGGTCAGGCATTTGAGTCAGGCAGTTAGGAGAGTTGTTGGCGCGATGGGAAAGGATTGTGAGCTAAATGAGAGTGGATGCAAGAGTAGGTGCTTAGTTGGTCCTCCTGGCTCATGAGGGTTCAGAGGAGAGAGAACAGGAGTGAGGAGGCATGCAGAGCAGGCTGGAGGGTGGAATGGGGTACCTGGCTCCACACATATATTCCTCAGGGCCTGTGTGGGCGGGAGGCACTTCCTGGCCTCCACCTGACGTAATAAGGGATTTGAAGGCTTTACTCACACTAGACATGCTCCCTCCATGTACCAGGGACCTCTCTGACTCCAAACACTTGTTCGCGGAGATTCTGCGGTCCCCGAGGAGGCTTGCCACCGGCTGAGCGCAGCTTCCTTCTCTCTAAACGTGAGCACGTGTGGGGAGATAATAAGGGGGGGGGATGAGAGAGAGTTGTGATAGGTGATAGAGAGATGAGTATTAAAAATGTGTAATCGGTAGATGTGTGATCGAGAGATGTGTGTGAGAGCAACATGAAAGATGCAATAAAGAGCTGCGAGATGGGGAGATATTTGTGCAAGATATATAATTAAAAAAATTTGAGATATGTAGTGGAGAGATGTTTGTGCGAGATGTAAAAAAATGAGATGTGTAAGGGAGAGGTATGAAATAGATGTGATAAATATTGAGTAATATGTATAGAAACTGTAACGTGAGAGATGGACTATGGAGACGTGGCTGTATTACTGGAGAGATGTGAGATAGGTAGCAGTCGTGTATATGTAAGATATGAGATGTAACCGTAGGGAGTGTGAGAGAGAGAAATACTCTGGAGATCTGTGTGATGTACATATGCGAGAGACATGAGTTATGTGAATGGGATATCTATAGGATAGAAGTGTCAGAATCAGACTCGGCTCCAGGATTCTTAACCTGGGAGGGCCATGAAAACACCTGGGTGGGCCATGAAGGTTCATTAGGGAGAAGGCAAAAAACCAGCAAAGGTTTACTGGATACATGCAAAGGCATTGCTGCGCCCACTCTATACAACAACCTCCTGCACAGGTGTATCAAACTACTGACTGATGAGACTACTTGATGCTGATGTATATATTTATTGATCATAATCATATATATATTTAACTGAATGTATTTGAACCATTTAACCTGCAAGGTTAATTTGTAATCTTACCGTGCATCTCTTCCGTCATTTATAATTGGGCATAACAGTGCTGACTCTGTGACTAGTTGAGCAAATTCCTTCCTCTCAGACTTGTAAGTCCTGCCTTTCTTCTTATGTCTCTGCTGAAACTAGTAAAGGTAAGTTTCTAATGATGGCAAAACATCACTAGAGCCAGTTTCTACAATTGCAGTACTTTTCTTTGTGGTTGTCTCACCAGGACCCCATGTATGTATGTATGTATGTATGTATTGATCTTTGTATAGCACAAACCTAGCTAGGAAGCAACAGAACAATACGTTACTTGAGGGTTCGGGAGACTATCTATATGATAGTAGGAAATGACCATAATTTGCGTGATGCCCCCCAGATTTTTACCCTATCTGCATTGCTGCTTTGCTGGCTTTAGAACTCTGTGCTCTCTACCCCTGCTAACCAGTAGTAAAGTGCCTGTGCTTCACCTGTAAACATGTTTAAATTGGCTTATTCCTATTGTGAGGAAATAGGGTGCATTCTATGGTGTGGCTGTGCAACCTCAGAGTGTAATACACTCACCAAGTCCTTTAGGAACCTTAGGTTCCTTTGTCGAACCTTCAGCTCAACTCTGAGCAGCAAGACTTACACAAAATAACAAGTGTAAAACATTTAAACAGCACCAAAACAATTGATGAAGAAATCAACAAGTCACTAAAGAAATCCGACACCAATTAATAAAAATAGACTATATTTTTATGCATTTTTAGACACCATAATGAAAAAGATCCACAGGAACCCCGGAGATATAAAATTTACGAGGTATAGTAAATTAAAGCATTTCACTAAACCTCGAATAGGCATTGGAAAATTCAACAAATTTGACACTTAGGAACTTTTTCACTAAAAAGTGTGGGCTAGTTGTAATGCGGTCACTTGGAGTTATTTTAGGTAACCAACTCCAGTCGCGAGCAAGTCAGGGGCATCAGAAAGTTCCTCAGAAACAGTTACCTCAGCAGGTGAAGCAGTCTTCAGTCAGTTCCATTTTTTTTAAAATCCTTTGCAGGGCTTTCTTATAGAAGTGGTCCTGATGCAAGGGATGAAGGATGCTGAAGATGCTTAAAGGATGCTGTGGATGCTATGCGGCCGACAGGGGTCTCTCTGCGACTACTTGTCAGTCCACGAAGGGGGTGAGGTGTTCCTGGTCACAGGGTCGACGCCCCTCGAAGTCCTCTTGGTGCTGGCAGAACTCCTGTCACCATGGGACCACCGGTCGCCCAGTATCGAGGTGATAGGTGTAGGAAGCTGGCTCTGTATATAGTATACCAAAATGAGATATAGTGTGTACAGAGTCCAGTGGATCCCCAAAGGTAGGCAGAGGTAAAAGTAGATAGCACCTTACTCTCTGTTTGTGGTAGCGTGGGTGAGCAGTGAGGCTTTATCAGAGGATAGTGTTAAGCATTTGTTGTACACACTCAATCAGCAAATGATATCACACACTCAAAGACTGAACTCAGACCAATTTGATTTGTATAAAAATATTATTTAGTTGTATTTATTTCCTAGAACCAAGCAAGCCTGGCACAGGTAAGTGCATATGATACTTTTCAAGGCAGGTTGAACAATACAAGCAAGCTGAATGAAAATGATTTTGTTACAGGTTTGTAAATGCTTTCAATACAGTGGAAATTACTGTTAGATTACTTTGGATTTCTTTACAGATTACTTTCTGGATTACTTTTTCTACTCAGTGTGATATACCTAGATATCACACTGGGACATTTCCTAGAGAAAAGGTAAGTGAGCAATTTTTAGTTATTTGCAGTTTTTCAAAGTTCCATACAAAACCAACTCCACACTTAGAACAATTTTCAAGGAAAAACAGTCAATGTATTCCTATGGAGAGAAATGAAGTTATCGGTTAACAGGTAAGTACTTTGTTGTGGGAGTTGGTATTCTGGGGTTAGAACCAGGGTTCCCCCAGGGTCAAGGATGCACTCTCAAAGCACCCTCAGCAGCACTAGGACGGCCGGGTGCAGAGTGCTGAGGCCCAATGTTATCCTGGGGGGGCCTCCGGTTGGTGGCTGCTCACGAGTAGGCCACAAGGTTGTGGGAGCAAAGCTCCTGGGGTTTAGCTCAGGGCAAAGGGGGATCCGATTTAACACCCAAAGTACACCCGCAGCGGCGCAGGGGCGGTTGGGGTGCAGGGTGCTGGTTTGGTGTTGGGTGCCCTGTTGATTTCAATGGGGATTCTCCGGTTTCAACAAAGACTGCAGTCTCGGGGACGAAGATCTTCTGGAGGTGACCACCAGTTGGAGAGGTAAGTTGGGAATGCTGGGACACCGTCGGTTGGGCCACCCAAGTCCGTGGGACTTCGGGTGCAGGGGTGTCTTTAGGCGTTGGGTTTTTCTTACCAGCTCCGGTCGCGGTCAGGGGGATCCTCCAGAAAGAGGCTGCAGGCTTCGCTGGGAGATTCTAGGCAGGTCAGAGATCACCAGATCTCAGGTCAGGATCGCCGGGGAGACCTCCTCGTGGTGTTGGGCCACTCGAACTCGGGCTGTGGGCGTTGGTTGCAGAGTGGTGCAGACTCGCGGATTTGGCCGGAGCCAGAGTCTGTGGGTGAGCAAATCTGGTGCTCACGGGAGACAAAGTCTTTCTTGTGGAAGGCAGGGCAAGTCCTCGGGGTTCTTGAGGTTGCTGGCTGCAAGGCACACCAGGATTTTGCTTCTGCAGGTTCGAAGTGGGGACAGGCTGGTAGGGCTGGGGCCAAGTCAGTGGGCGTCCTCCTCTTCTTAGCTTTAGCATGGTTTCTTCAGTCCTTCTTCTTCTTTTCTTCTTGGTCGGTTCTTGTCTGAGGAGGCAAGGTTCGGGGTTGCCCCTAAATACTAGATTTAGGGGCTTTACAGGTAGGTAAAGGTTGGGACCAATGGGTCCCTTCCTTGGGGTGGGTACACCCCCTATTATGTCACCCTCCAGTGGGAGGGGGGCATATGCCTCACTCTGGTTGGCTGGGTCCCCCCATCTGCAACATGGCGGGGACTGAGAGTTGTGCTTCACCTCGCCTCCCCCACCTGAGGGGTGGGGTTGGCAAAGGTGGGCACACCTCCCTTCCTCACTTGGTTTTACCGCCGATTCTCCCGCCCAAAGTGGGGGTCATAACCGGTGGGGGCCAGTTGGTTTTAAGCAAAAGGCATGGGAAAGCTCACAAAGGCGGCAAGCCTTTGAAGCTTCCCGTTCGTGGACCCTGCCCAACCTGGGGGAGGAGGCTTGGCACCTCGTCCCAATATGTGCATTGTTTCAGACCCCCGAGAGCAGCAGGCTCTCGACCCAGGGGTCCAGAAACATGTCTGGTGGTGGCAGCTGGCGAGCAGCCACTCAGCCTGGACACTAGTGTTAGGTCGTTTTTCAGGGGGAATCTTAAGATGCCCTCTGTGTGCATTTTTCATTAAATCCCACACTGGCATCAGTGTGGGTTTAATGTGCTGAGAAGTTTGAAACCAAACTTCCCAGTTTTCAGTTAAGCCATTATGGTGCTGTGGAGTTCGTAATGACAAACTCCCAGTACCATATACTCTTAATGGCATTAGTGCACTTACAATGTTTAAGAATTGACTTAGACACTGTAGGGGTACAGGGCTCATGCACCTGTACCCTCACCACTGGTATAGTGCACCCATCTAGAGAGGTGACTGACCTATAAGGGTTGCAGGCATGGCACACAGCGATGTGTGCCATGTCGTCTCTTCACTTTGTTCTGCACCAAAACACGCAGCCTGCAAAGGCAGTGTGTGTGTGTAAAGGTACAGGGCCTCTAAGGGTGGCACAATAAGTGCTGCAGCCCGTAGAGGCCTTTCCTGGCCAAAGAGTGCCAATTGGGTTTTGTTTTCAATGCAGTTTAGGGAAAGAACATAGGCCCTGGGTACCTGTTTGGCAGGAACCCAGGGCACACTCAGTCAAAGCACATCAGCAGTTTAGAAAAAAGTGGGGGGCAACCATGCAAAAAGAGGGCACTTTCTTACACAACACCCCTCTCCCCCACCAAACGAAAGAGGATGAGACTAACCTTTCCCTAGAGAGTCTTCATTGTCTAAGTGGAAGAACCTGGAAAGTCCATCTACATTGGCATGGGCAGTCCCAGGTCTGTGTTCCACTACAAAGTCCATTCCCTGTAAGGAGATGGACCACCTCAACAGTTTAGGATTTTCCCCTTTCATTTGCATTAGCCACCTGAGAGGTCTGTGGTCAGTTTGAACTAGGAAGTGAGTCCCAAACAAGTATGGTCTCAGATTCTTCAGGGACCAAACCACAGCAAAGGCCTCCCTCTCAATGGCACTCCCTGGGGAGAAGCCTTCTGCTTATAAAAGCAACAGGTTGGTCTTGGCCTTCATCATTGGTCTGGGATAGGACCGCTGCTATCCCTAGCTCAGAGGCATCAGTCTGCTTCCGGGCTCAGCGTACTCTGGTGTAACTTTGTGAGTCTGGTCTTGGTCCCTGGGGCTGCACGGCAGCAGATAGCAGCAGGAGGAAGACTTTGGGTCACCAACTTGCCACAGCAGTCTTCTTCAGCTGTTGTGTTCATGTGCTGCAAACAGGAGGCTAGTCAGCTGGCCTTTGGAGTCTTTGGCCTTTGGAGTCTTTGGGCTTTGGCTGGGCTTTGGAGACAACTTCTTCTTGGCAGGGCACAGCAGGCACAGCCCTCTCCCTTGCTAGTCACCAGGTGCAGTGCAGCCTCTCTTTGCCGGTTCTATGGTGCATCAGGGCAGTCCTTCCTTGGTCCTTCTTCCAGTCCAGTCGAGATCTGAGTTTGGGGTGCCAGGGGTGCCCTACTTATGCTCAGAAAATGCCTTCAGAAAAGGATGCAGTTGATAGCCAATGGGCTAACAGGTTCCCTCCCAACTGATGGCCACTTCCTGCTAAGTGTGGCATCTGGGCATCCCAGGATGCACCGTTCTGCCCAGTTCCAATATGGCAAGACCCCTCTCCCAGCATGTGGAGCTCCGTATCCCATCTAAGAGTTGTTGATACCAAGGAGGCTACAGGGCCCTCGAAAAACAGTTTGGCAACTGGTTCCCCCCCCCCCCTCATCTCCAGTGCCAACCTGTCTGCCTAAACAATGGAGCGGCCTTCTCCCAAGTGTTACCCATTTGCCCTTCGAAGGCGGTTTCTCCTTTGAAACTCACCTATTGGGCCAACACCTGTGAGGCTTCCTGCAGGAAGAAGGTCACACCTCCTCCCAGAAAACGCCCCCATTGTATTTCTTCTTGGGGGTCGTTAGCATGTCTCCCCAGGAGGGCATAAAACTGTCCTAGCTACAGGACCCTGTGTGCCACTGTTTTGGCCTCAGGGGACTAAATTCAACAAAGTGGCAACTTTGCTAAAGATGCACACTGCAACTTGGTACATTAATTTCCAACTGAGAATCAAGTTGGGCTCAATGTAACACGTTGTTTAATACCTTGGATGACCCACTTTGGTCGCACCGTTCAAGAGTTAGCACAGCTGAGGGGTCAGCATGCACATGTCAATTGGGCGACCAAGCCTTTCCCCAGTAAAAACTACAGTTTTGCGTAAGTTTACTATCAGAACATGTAAAATACATGTTCTGCTCGTAGGATATGTTGCACCCTGCTTTAGGCATCGCTAGGCCTGCCATAGGGGTGACTTACATATATACCAGAGGGAAGTCTGGAACTGCCATTACTTTAAATGGCAAAGTCGGGGTAGCAGTTGAAAAAGCTCTTCTAGCCTGCAAATGGCAGGTTGGGGTCTTGCTTTACTGGCAACCACAACCAGGGTGGCACAACCAGTGCTGCAGTTCCTCTGGTGACTCTCTAACTTACATACCCTGGGCACCCTTGGTACGATCTACTAGGGACATGCAGGTAAGTTAGCTTAGCCAATTTGACAGACCTGTTTAAGGGTCAGGGTACAGGCACTAAGGTCTGGTTAACAGGCCTCAGTGCACTCTCAGAGTCGAAAAACCAGCAGCATCAGTTCAAAAACCTGGGGGTGCCCATACAAAAAGAGGCATTTCCTTACACCTATGGTGTAGAAAATGCACTCCGGGTCTGGAAGTTAAATAGCATGTGTAAAATGCAGCAACTATTGTGCCCTCCACTACAGTGGCAGTGCAAACATGGCGTCAGGCCTACTAGGTGTAGCTTGATTGCTGCAGTGTAAAACCTGCAGTGTGGCCTGTCAAAATAACCCTTTTTGACAGGAGAAAGCTTTCCTTGTAAATATTAATGTCACCCCTACAAAGGCGTAGGCATTGTAGCCCAAAAGGTAGGGAGTGCATGATATGTAAAATTAGGACATGTAGAAATCTAAAGTTTCATCCTAGGAGTGACTAGTACTCAAACACTAGTTTCACTGTAGGAAGGCTGGCCAGCCCATAGAGAAACAATGGGAAGCAATATGACATATTAATTTTGCTACCTTCAGTTAGGGACCTGTTAGAAAAATTATTAAACAGCTATTTGATAATATTTGTTAAAAGCCTAGTGAAATAGTAAAGTCAGACTTTTAATAAATATTAGGCCAAAGTCGCTTTTGGAAAGTTACCTTACCGCTGCCGGAGGCTACTGGAGGCT
The DNA here is from genome assembly GCA_963921515.1 of Calotriton arnoldi. Lineage (NCBI taxonomy): Eukaryota > Metazoa > Chordata > Amphibia > Caudata > Salamandridae > Calotriton > Calotriton arnoldi. The sequence continues at coordinate 462,331 of CAWUFW010000634.1, read as the reverse complement.
AATTTGTATTAGCTCTCAGTGGTAACCCAGTGAGTGGTTAGCCCTGATGAGTTGTGAAAACAGCTCCCAGAGGAGAGACAAAGGCTTGAGTGTGTAGAGGTGTTTTTGTTCCTCTTGCAGGAAGGCCAGATGATGTGAGCCCAGGAACTTAATTTACATCAAATGGGCCTCACTCGTCATAAGCAAATGTTAGGTGACACCTGAAAAGGCCCCAGCCTTTGGCATCAATCCCAAAATGGGCAGAAATGACCCCAGACCTGGTTAAGAGTTACCACAAAGAAGAGGACCACTCATTACCCGTGCATCACCTCTGGATCTATACCAGGAGAGAAGGTTTTCCCCATCTTGGATTTTGAGAGTGAGGCACACTGTGGGATCCTTGTAGTAGGGCAAATATTAACTGCTGCAAAAGGGGGTAGGCTAACTTTTAGCTCATTGGATTGAGAAGGACTAGTAGTCAGTCCTCCAACCAGCTAGTACCAGTCAAAAAGGTGGCACCCCCAGGCACCCACTCCAGAACACTTTCTGGCCATTTGTAAAAACAGAAGAGGACTGGACCTACTGTATGTGGCCTGAGAGTAGCCCTGAAGGACTGGACGTGCTCCCTCAACAAGCTGCAAGAGTCTTTTTCACTGAATTGCCCGGATGACTAGTACAAACTGGACCTTAATTGGACCCCGAGTATGGCTTCTGCCCTTAGTTGTGTCTAACTGGACTTCTACCACCCCTGAAAAGCAATCTATCTGCCTAAGGTGCTACCTCCCTGAGCTAAGAAATCAGGTTTCTCCAACACTGAGTTACTCAGCTGGAACAAATCTGATTCAGTGGGTCCTCAGTGAGAAGGTATCCGGCTTCACGGAACACACTGTGGGATACATCCTCGGGCCTTGCCCCGCTGAAGGATACCGCGCTCCAGAAAAAGAGACTGTGGGCAATATTTAAGAGAGCTTTGCATCATGCTTACACCACGCAACGTGGTAAATGCACAAAGCAAAGCTCCAAGTCATATTTATGAAGCCACGCAAAGCCACTTTGTTTCATAAATATGGAGCAATGCAGTGCAAATTGCTGCTTTACATTACTCTGTACAAGGGAAGCGTTCCATGGGTGTTGCAGTGGGTGTTCCCACTCAAATCCCATGGATTTTGATGCATTCCCAGATTTATCAAACCTAGTAAACGTGGGAATGCAACAAAGGTGAGGTGTTATGAGGAGAAAAATATTTATTTTTATTTCTCCTCGTTTCTTCCTCTTTATATGTGTGCTGAAAGAGAAAACGCCTCCATGGAGTGTTTTTGTGCAGGAAGGTGCCCCTTCCTGCACACAAACAATCCTGCCTACAACACAGGCACCCTTGCACTATGGTGCAAGGGTGCCTGCATTGGCGCTAGGCAGCAGAAACGGCGCCAGTGCAGGGGAAAGGACAGGAATGCATCGTATTGGATAAATGTGGTGCATTCCTGCCCTTTCTCTGTGGCGCAGGGCAGTGCAGCAAGGTAGCTTGCTGCGCTGCCCTACGCCACACTTCCCATAAATATGCTCCTAAGTCTGAAGACAGAAATCGTGATTGGGCAGAGGTGTCAAAATGAATCCAGCCAGCGAGAGGACCTCCCTGCGCACACATTTTCAATTTTCCAGCTCGGACCTTTTTCTACCAAAACCAATAGCTTCAGCGGGACTTTGCCCAGTTCCTGTCTGACTTTGTGAAGAATTCTTCGAATACAGCATACTTACTTGCCAAGCTAAAGGATTTTGGCTTCAATTTTGGAGACTAATCCCCAAGATATAACATCCAACCAAGTCAGTTGGTGTATCCGACCCATGCTTCATTGCGGCCAGTCTGAAATCATGCCTAGGTCCCAGTCTACATCACCAATTGATTGCCATTGGTGCTTTGCCCCTTTTGGTGCTATTTTGCCTTAAATCTTTAAAACTTCATATCTTCAGGTCCTCTTATTTTTTTGTTGTTGTTTTGGTGTCATTTTATTTATTAAAAAGTTACTTTATTTTTCAAATTTTGTTTGGGATTTGTATTGTTTGCTGTTTTGACTTTATTACTGTTTTATTACTGGATAAATACTTTACACTTCACCCTAAGCTAACCCTGCCTGCTCTGGGCCATAGCTACCAGGGTGTATAGCTCATGTTCGTTTAGTGACTTTGAGGGTTCACCCTGACAAGAACTGTGGTTATTTCATGAAGTGGGCAGTTGCCCACCCCAAATAATCCAATTTCTTACAATGATTGCACACATCAAGTGGGGATTACACTAATACATTACACACATACTTGGGCACAGGGAGATTATGTGATCTGCCAAGAATCACCCGTTGTTGAGTCTAGCGCTGAGGTCGATATTCAAATTATGTGGGGAAACGTATCAGTTTTCACATGAACCGGGTCTTCTTCACTTGTTATGTCAGAGTTCATAAATCCATGCATCACACTGATCAAAATCTCACCTTTTGTGGTATTAGGGAAGCCTAACAAGTGGGCTTTTAAAACAATGTGGGCAACTTACATTGCTGAGAATAGAAGATGATTTATAGTTAGAAGGGAAATGGGTTTCCCTTAAGACATTTTTGGGGACACAAGTGAATGGTGCATTGCAGTGCATACTGGACCAGCCATACAGCTTCAGACAATAGGAATTAAACACCATTTTACATGAGACTTGGAGTTTCTCTGTAAGATTTACTTACAAAAAGGCATGGTGCATTTAAAGCACTTGAGGAAATTGAATCGTATGGTTTCATATAAGGCACATAAGATAATGATTTGAAAATGCAGTTAGAAATTGGGAGGTTTCATAACAGTTTGCTGCCTTTGTAAGGGGGCAAAGGCTAGAACAGACTAAGTCACATGCCAGGCAATTATTATTATTATTATTAAGCTTATATAGCGCAAGCAGCTACCTATACGGGGTTTCCTGGCGTTTGGAAACAGATAGGGTGCAATCGGAGCCCACTGACTCAAAACATCCAGGTCTTCAACTGTTTCCAAATGGAGGTCAATGAGGTACAGCTTCTCAAGTTTTGCATAAGGTGGTTCCATAGCTTAGGGCCCTGCTAGGCAAAGGACTGGCCTCCCATGTGAGTCCGTTTGACTCTCTGAACCGTGCATAGGGAGAGATCACTGGAGCGTAGGGCACGAGCCGGTAGATAAGGTCTCACCAATCTGTGGAGGTATCGGGGGCCAGCTCCTCATCTGGCTCTGTGCTTACAGCACTGGACTTTGAATAGGATCCGTTTCTGCACCTTAAGCCAGTGCAACTCCCTCAGAAGAGAGGAGGCTGAAGCACTTTTTTGTCAGTCTGTAGAGCAGCCTGGGTACCGAGTTTTGGACTACTTGCAGTCTTCTTATAGAGGCTTTATCTGCTCCCAAATAGAGGACATTGCGTAGTCCAACATAGAAAGGATGAGTTCCTGAATGACTGTCCTTTGGGCTGAAGATGAAAGAATCCAAAGGATTTTCTGCAGCCATTTCAGGAAGGCAAAACAGGTTGCAGCCACGTTTGCAACCTGGGGCTCCATGGACAGCGTTTCATTCAGCAGGAAGCCAAAATTCTTCACCTTTTTGGCCAGCACGGGAAAGGCGCCCAGGTTTTGAGGCCAGTGCTGTGGGCCCCATAGGGACGGGTTCTTTGCCAGCACCAGTACCTCAGTTGTTTCCTTGTTAAGTTTCAGAGAATTTGTGTACATCTATGAGGCAACCCCAGCAGACTGGAATTCAGGGCTTCAGAGTTATAGTCCTGAGTGGAAGACAAAGAAAAGATGATTTGTCAGGCTGAAACTTTCGACCAGGTCAGCCATAGGTCGGATGTAGATATTAAATAAGGCCGGACTTAAGGCTGAGCCTTGAGCCACTCCTGATGTGAGAGCATGTTGTGCGAAGGAGGCATTTGGTGAGGAGACCTGGAAAGTACGGCAACTCAGGAAAGATGCCATCCAGGATAAGACTGTTCCTTGTATGCCTAGGCTGACCAGTCTCTCCAGCAGCATAGCGTGTGACACAGTATCGAAAGCAGAGCTGAGGTCTAGAACAATCAGTGCTGCCATTATCCAGGAGCCGCCTAAGATGTTCTGTGACTCCTACAAGGGCGAATTCAGTACTGTGACCTGCTCTGAACCCCGACAGAGAGGGGTGAAGCAGGTTATGGGTCTTCACAAAAGCAGAGAGTTCTCTATTAACATGCTTTTACAAGATTTTGGCAATGATGGGATGCATAGAGGTCGGTCTGTAGTTGGACCAATTCAGAGGATCCAGATTGAGTTTTTTCAGGAAGGGCAAGACCATGGCATGTTTCCAAGGCTGAGGAATGAACCCAGCCCGTAAGGAGGAATTGAGAAGGCTCACCAGCAGCCTCAAAATGTCTGGGTCCAGGGTATTTTACTTCGCTGGGGGAAGAGGTTCTGTGGGGGAGCCCTATCCTATGGACTGTATCAATAGTCTGAATAGCGGTAGTTCTAGCATGTCCCATGTGTAAGTTTCTAAGTAACAGGGAGTTATGGCTGGGATGATGGGGGCCTCCGTCATCGAGGGCGTCGTGGTAGTGCAAGACAGAGATACAACATACCCACCTGCTTTTAGCAAAAGTTGAATGTCCTCCACCTCTTTAACAAAGAAGAGCACCACTTCTTTGCACTGACGCTGGGACAGTTTAGGAGAAGGAGCAGCATTATTGTGGTCAGAGAGTTATTGCACTACCCTAAAAGGCGTTTTGGGGCAGTTTTGAGCTGAGGTAATTTTATTAAAATAAAAGGTGGATCGAGCGATTCTGCAGAGCCCATGGTAATTTTTCAATGCACTCCCATATTTAAGTTTAACATCTTCATCATTCGTGAGCCTCCAGGCTCTCTCTAGACCCTTTCATCTGGTTTTCACAGCGCAAAGTGCCTCAGTAAACCATGAGGCGAAAGGATGAGTCCTGGCGGGACGGGTGAGTTTAGAAGGCCGGACAATGTCCAGTGACTCCTGCAGCCAGGCGTCAATCCTAGGCTGATCAAGCTGGTCCACTTTAGCTAGGTTAGGCATCGTATTCCTCAGTTAGTGGTTGAGAACTGAGGTGTACAGCCTCAACCAAGCCCTGGTCTTGAGCAGAGGTCTGCCCTTCTCTCTACGTGGAGCCGAGCCGGTCCAGGCAGTGAAAGGTACAGCATTGTGATCCGACCACAATAGCAGCACCGTAGGAGCAGTAGGAAGATTTTTTAAATTAGAAAAGATCGCAACAATAAGACTAAGTATTCCACGACACATGATTGATTCTGACCCAGCACTATCAACCTTTCACAGACAACAACCATTTCCTCATTATTCATCAATGGGTAGTTTGCCACCAAGCCAGAACTAGCCTAACATGCATTTTCATGTCTAGGCTGGAAAAGCAAATGGGAAAATGAAAACAGGCTGTATTTCTTTCTATTTCATAACATAACGTTTAAAAAGCACACTGTTAGATTTGGGGGTCTCTAGTTGGCAGAGGTAGGTACCTTTGTCCAAATAGGGACCCTTGAGTCTAGTCAGGGAGAGTAGGTACACTCGAAATAACCCCTGCTCACCCTCTTGGTAGCTTGGCACGAGCAGACAGGCTTAGTTCAGAGGCAGTGTGTAAAGCATTTGTGAACACATACAGTAATCAAGTGACAACACTACAAATGGACACCACACAGGTTATATATTTATAAAAATAGGTATACTTTATATAGATTTATCACAAGACCATAAACGACAAAAATAATCCACAATACTGTTAAGAATACTTAGTTCTGATCAAAAAGGCTTAATTCAAGGTTCTGTGCGAGTCGGTAGCCTCTTCCGGCTACGGCGATGTCGAGAACAAACAGAGTCTAACAAATCCAGCTGACCGCGTCGAGACGGGCCAACACAGCGTAGACAGACTCGGTCACAGTACCTTTTACTTGAAGCGGCAGGCACGGGCGTGCGAGCCGGATGGCTGTCTCGCCGCGGTCGCGATGCAAAAATGGAAGCGTTGCAGGACGCGTTGTCCCTCGATGCGGTGCAGGCAGCGGCTCGTTGACGCTCGTCGAGACGGAGTCGGTGAGACCAGGGCCGTGCGTTGCAGGGCGAGACGGTGCTTCGATGCGGTGCTGGCAGGTTGCGGTGCGGCGACGGAGCCGGATTCAGGAGCTGGCGTCGATCAGTCCGGGACAGCGGTGCGAGTCGGGCGGTGCGGCCGCAAAGCGTGCGAGCGGTGCCCAACTCCGGTGCGGTCACAGGACTCGAACTCAGCAGCAGTGACCGTGTCGGTCGGACCAGTTCGATTCGGGCGTAGCGAAGCGTTGCAGGACGCGTTGTCCCTCGATGCGGTGCAGGCAGCGGCTCGTTGACGGAGTCGGTGAGACCAGGGCCGTGCGTTGCAGGGCGAGACGGTGCTTCGATGCGGTGCTTGCAGGACACCGAGTCGGTCGTGAGAGTCGGTCACAGCTCCCTACCTCTGTAGCCACTGAAACAGAGTTTCCAGCAGCAATTCACAAAGGGGGTGAAGTCCAATGGTCCTGGGACTTCGGTCAGGGGGCAAGCTCTCTTCCAAGCCCTTGGAGATCCTTCACAAGTTGATGAAAGTCACAGCAAAGCAAAAGTTCCTTTCTCCTCTCTTTGGCAGTCAGGCAAACCACTGCAGGCCAATCCCCCAAGCAGCACTTCAGGCTTAGGGATAGTCTCTCCTCAGTTTCTTCTTGGTTCCGCTCCTCAGCAAAGGTTTCTTCTTGTTCCCAAAAGTGATCTAATCTTCCTGGGGTCTGGGTGCCCCTCTTATACCCTGATTCTCTTTGTTCTCTGGAGGCAGAGAGGCCTCTGCCTAGTCCAAAACCAGTTCTGGTCAGTTCTGGAGCACTTTGTTTTTCTGACTCCTTCTTTCCTTTCAGAATGTGGGGCAGAGTGCTCAGCCGCCCGGCAGGAGGTGCAGCCAGCATTGTGGAAGGCAGGCACAGCCCTATTCAGACCCAGGTGCAACTCCTCCCTCCACTCTGGATGCAGATCTTTCTATTCAGCCCTGCGCTGACTCACCCTGTCTCCTGTAGCCACCCCCAGCCCCTGTCACTCAATCTCCAGACAAGGAATACACAACCTAGCAGAGGCAGGCTTGGATAGTTAGGCAAGAAAATACCCACTTTCTAAAAGTGGTATTTTCGAACACAGAATGTTAAAACCAACTTCACTAAAAGATGTATTTTATCATCCTGAGTTCAGGCATACTAAATTCGTTTTTCTACCATGTTCCCTGGGTCAGTTCTGACTATAAGGTGTAATAGTCAGTCTGCCCATTCTGGCCTATGGGGAGCAGGTAGCCTTGCAATAGTGAAAACGAAACTGGATGTATTCACTATTAGGACATGCCACACACACCAGGGCATGTCCTACCTTATACTTACAATGCACCCTGCCCTAGGGCCTACTTTAGGGGTGACCAACATGCAGTAAAGGGAAGGTTTAGGGACTGGTAAGTGGGTGTACTCACCAAGTCGACATGGCAGCCCGAGGCTGCACACAGGCTCTGCGATGGCAGGCCCGAGACACATTTTACAGGCCGCTTCTGTGGGTGGCACAACCAGTGCTGCGAGCCCACCAGCGGCATTGGATTTACAAGCCCTGGGCACACTGAGTGCACTGTACTAGGGACTGACAAGTAAACCAATCATCCAATCATGGAGTCACTAATACATAGGTCAATTAACGATAGGGAGCACTTGCACTTTGGCACTGATTAGCAGCGGCAAAGTGCCCATGAGCATCTAGTCCAGCAAAAACATATCGGCAACAGTGGAGGCATTACGAAAAATGGAAGGGAGACCCACGCCAAGGATGCCAGGTCTAACACGTGTCCCCTCCAGCTGAAATGTGGGGAGAACTATCCTACCCCTAGGGAGTTCTCATCGCTAAGGCGGAAAAATCTGGACAGTCCATCAGCATTGGCGTGTTCTGTACCAGGGCGGTGTTCCACCGTAAAGTCCATCCCCTGTAGGGAAATGGACCACCTCAACAGCTTTGGATTCTCACCCCTCATCTGCATCAACCATCTGAGGGGCCTGTGGTCTGTCTGAACCCGGAAGTGAGTCCCAAACAGGTATGGTCTCAGCTTCTTCAGTGCCCAGACCACAGCAAATGCCTCACGCTCGATAGCACTCCATCTCTGTTCCCGGGGAAGTAACCTCCTACTGATGAAGGCTACAGGTTGGTCTAGGCCCTCCTCATTGATCTGTGATAGAATAGCCCCTACACCATGCTCTGAAGCGTCGGTTTGAACAATGAACTCATTGGAGAAGTTGGGTGCCTGGAGCACAGGTGCCGTGCACATGGCAGTCTTCAAGGTGTCAAAAGCTTTTTGACAGGCGTCAGTCCAAATCACTTTCCTGGGCTGCTTCTTGGAAGTCAGCTCGGTCAAGGGGGCAACAATGCTGCCATACCCCTTGACGAATCTCCGGTAATACCCGGTGAGTCCTAGGAAGGCTCTCACCTCTGTCTGGGTCTTGGGGGCTCCCAAGCCAGAATGGTATCAATTTTCGGTTGGAGGGGCGCCACCTGGCCGCTCCCAACCTGGTGTCCCAAGTACACCACAGAACCCTGCCCAATCTGGCACTTACTCGCCTTGATTGTGAGGTCTGCCCTCCGCAGCGCCATCAACACTTCCCAGAGGTGGCGCAGATGCTCTTCCCAACGGGCACTGAACACTGCGATGTCATCCAGGTAGGCGGCACTGAAATCCTCCAGTCCAACCAACACCTGGTTGACCAACCTCTGAAAGGTGGCAGGGGCATTCTTCATCCCAAAGGGCATCACCCGGAACTGGTAGTGCCCATCTGGTGTGGAGAATGCTGACCTCTCTTTGCCCCATCAGTCAAGGCGATCTGCCAGTATCCAGACGTTAAGTCAAACGTGCTGAGGTACCGCGCAGCCCCTAACCGATCTATGAGCTCATCAGCTCTGGGGATGGGGTGGGCGTCAGTCCTGGTGACGGAATTGAGTCCCCTGTAGTCCACACAGAACCGGAGTTCTGGTGTGGCACCAGGCGCGGCAGCTTTTGGAACCAAGACCACGGGGCTGGCCCAAGGGCTGTTAGAGGACTCAATCACCCCTAGCGCAAACATCTTGGAGACCTCCTCCTTGATGCAGGCTCTGACCCTGTCAGTCACACTGTAAGCCTTGTGCTTCACAGGAAGACTGTCCCCAGTGTCCACATCATGGACGCACCAATGAGTGACACTGGGAACCAGGGAGAACAGGTCAGGGAACTGTCCCAACAAGTGGCGACAGTCACCCTGCTGCTCAGGTGTCAGGGAGGTAGAGAGGTTTACTCCCTCCACTGATCCATCTTGCTCTCGGGCTGACAGGAGGTCAGGAAGAGGCTCGGTCTCCTCCTCCATTCCATCATCTGTCGCTAAGAGCATGCCCACTTGGGACCTCTCCAAGTGGGGCTTCAGGCGGTTCACATGCAGGACCCGCAAGGGGTTCCTGGGAGACTGCAAGTCCACCAAATAGGTAACTGGACTCTTGCGCTCCACCACCGTAAAAGGGCCGGTCCACCTGTCCTGGAGCGCACAGGGCTCCACAGGGGCCATGACCCACACTTTCTGACCAGGCTGAAGCTCTACCAGAGTGGCATTCTGGTCGTACCACCGCTTCATCTCCTCCTGGCTGGCTTCCAGATTTGCCTCAGCAAGTTCTCTGAAACGCCTAGTCTGGTTCCTGAAGGCCAGCATGTAACTGTATACATCCTGGGGAGGTTTCCTGGGAGATTGCTCCCAGCCTTCCTTGACCAAACTCAGAGGTCCTCGCACCGGGTGTCCATAGAGGAGCTCAAAGGGACTGAACCCTAGAGACTTCTGTGGCACCTCCCGGTATGCAAACAACAGGCATGGTAAGAGGACGTCCCATTTACGCCTCATGGGTTCTTCCAGACCCATAATCATGCTCCTTGAGGGTCCGGTTGAATCTCTCAACCAGCCCATTTCCTTGAGGGTGGTAAGGAGTGGTGAACTTGTAAGTTACACCGCACTCCTGCCACAGGGACTTCATGTACTTGGACACGAAGTTGGTACCTCTGTCAGACACCACCTCTTGAGGGAATCCCACACGTGAGAAAATTCCCATCAGTGCCCGTCCCACCACGGGGGCCGTCACTGTCCTCAGAGGGATGGCTTCAGGGTACCGGGTGGCATGGTCCACCAAGACCAGGATAAACCTGTTGCCCATGGCTGTCTTGGGGTCCAGTGGCCCCACAATGTCAATACCCACCCGTTCAAAGGGGGTGCTGACCATAGGGAATGGCTGGAGAGGAGCCTTGTGCTTCCTCCCACTCTTTCCACTTGCCTGGCAAGTCTGGCATGTTCTGCAGTGAGTGGCGGCACTCCTGCGCATCTGGGGCCAATAGAAATGGGTAACAAGCCTGTCAAAGGTCTTGTCCTGCCCCAGATGTCCCGCTAACGATACATCATGAGCCAACCCCAGTAGGAAGGCTCTGAAGCGCTGGGGTACCACCAGCACACGGGCTGACCCAGGCTCAGCAACCTTAGGCTCTGAATACAGGAGACCATTCTCCCAGTAAACCCAATGTGATCCAGACTGACCACCTGCTGCCTGGTCTGTGGCCTGTTGCCTCAGACCCACGAGAGAAGGGCATGTGTTCTGCTCCTTGCAGAACTCTTCCCTGGAGGGTCCTCCTTCTTGCTGCCAATGGGTCAGCTCAGGTAGGTCCCCCAGTTCAGCTACCTGTTCCCCTGTAGGCTCCAGGGCATCCCCCTCAGGGTCTGCCTCCTCCTGGACCGTGGGAACCTCGGGGCCGGTTTCCCGCGCCCCTGCCTCCTCTCTCTCCGGCAGGCACCTGGGCCTCCCTCTCAGGCTCCAGGTCCTCTTGAACACCTTTAGCTGCCATTGACCGGGTGGTCACACATGCCCAATCAGGCAAGCCCAACATTTCTAAATGCGCACTCCGCTCCACCTTAGCCCAAGGTGAGCTCTCCAAATCGTTCCCTAACAAACAGTCAACAGGCATGGCTGGCCTCACAGCTACTTGAAGAGTACCCGAGACCCCCCACTCAAAGGGAACCTGAGCCACCTTGCAGTGACTCTCTGTGTTGTCAGCGGCAACAACCGGATAGAATGCATCAGGGATAACCTGCTCTTTAGACACCAGGTGACACTTGACAGCTGTCACACTGGCTCCTGTGTCTCTCAGAGCCTCCACCCTATGGCCATTGATGGTCACCCACTGCCTGTATTTCTTAGTGTTCTCAGGCAGCGGGGTCCTAGGGACCATCTCAGAGTCTCCTAATGAGACAAGGGAAAACACTGTGGGATCCCCCCACCTTGGGCACCCAACTCCTCCCCAGGGCTACACTAGCCAACTGCCGGGGGACTGCACTGGTGGGTGCTGGTTTTCCATGCAAAGGGCAACGAGGATCGTTTGCCTTGTGGCCAGGGGCGCCACACTTGTAACATACCAGTGGTCCCTGGTGAACAGGGGGCCGGTCAGGGCCACTGGCTTCTTCTCAGGGGAGGCTGGGAACCTTTCCCTTGGTTCCCTTGGGGTCTACTTTGGGGCCCTTTAGGGAACTCCTTCTGTTTACCCTTGTCCCCCCACTCTTCTGCTGGGGACCCTGCCCACCCTTGGCGGAGTCTCCCACGTGACCCTTGTGGACCCGGGTACTCACCCAGCGGTCCGCCTCCTCAGCAAGCTGCCTAGGGTTAGTCAGCTTACTATCAATCAGGTGCTGGCGTAGCTCAGGAAAACAATTACCGGACAAGTGCTCCCAGGCAATCAAATCAAAGAGCGCCTGAAAATCAGTCGCTTTGCTACCCTTTACCCAACCATCCAAGGCTCTGCAAAAGAAGGTCACATATTCAACCCAGGTACTGCTTTCAATCTTACTACAGTTCCTGAACCTTTGCCTATAAATCTCAGGGGTCAAACCATATCTAGTCATTAAGGCATCCTTCATGTGGCTGTACGAATTATAGACTTCAGAGGGCAAATCCAACAAGGTATCCCGCCCTTCACTGAGGAACCGTCCCCACAACCCCGCTCCCCAATCCTTCTCAGGGACCCGGTGGGAAGACATGGCTACCTCATAGGCTTTGAACCACTGCCCTATGTCGTCATTTTTAAAAACTCCTTCACCACATCTTTGGGAATATACACCCTAGCTTCAACAGGCACAGGCGGTACACTGCCACCAGAGGGAGTAATCTCTAAGCTCTTGGCCTTCAATTCCAACTCCCTCAAAACTTTCTCATGTTCAAACTGCATTTTCTTTTCCTCTAGGGCTAATTTCCTTGTTTGCATTTCGAATTCTAACTGCTTATTCAGCTTGAGTTTGGTCAGCTCCATTTCGTGCATCCTACTCTCTTTCCTGTCCTCCAACTCCTCTGGAGACAGTCCTCTGGCAGAAACACTGCTACCTACTGGGGAAGGTGGTCTTCTAGCCCCTAGACCCAATAGCCCCTCCAGCTGCCCTTCTGCATTCTCAGCCCCTCCACAGGGGCACTCCTTGATTCGACCCAGGCCCTCAGCGCCTTTTGGAGGTCCTCCTTCCTGGAGATCCCGGTCATGGACACTTTAAACTTTTCGCAGAATTGCTTGAGCTGCTTAAGGGTGTAGCATTCTAGCCTCTCTTCTTCCCAATCACATTCAACAGAGGCTACTGATGCTGGTTTCTCCATAGTGACTGAACTTGGCATTTGCAAAAATAGGAAATCCCAGAAAAAATGCTATTAAAGTATGTGGTTGCGTTTTGGTCTGCACTCACTAAGTAGTGTTCACCAATCACTGTACATGAGTCACAAATGCAAGTCCAGAATCCTCACCGCTGACCACCAATGTTAGATTCAAGGGTCCCTATTTGGACAAAGGTACCTACCTCTGCCAACTAGAGACCCCCAAATCTAACACACACACATAAACAAATCACTTCAAATGTGATTTACAGCTGTCTATGCTATTCTTAAGTGATCTTTACACCAAACAGGGGAGAACTGCCTGACTGAAAAAGACTGCAGAGAATTTTGCACATTATATGCAGGCACCAGTTTAGGATGCTTGCAGAATCTTCTTAAGGGAAGAAATTGCTGTCATTTTTCTCAGACAAAAGAGACAAAACTTTCAATTGTTAGTTCAACATGGAAAAATCTGCCCCTCACTGACACTGAGAGTGCCCCATCCTTGTAAACAACTAAAGAAAACCTTGATTTTGCTGCAGCAACAAAGTGCTTTCCCCTCCGCCCTCATGTGAGTGAGACGCTAGGCACAGAGGACACACTGCAGGCACCAAACACAAATAGATACTCTTCTGTTTCTGAATGGAGGGCCAGGGGATTCCTTGGGAGGGCCTGGCCCTCTAGAACCAGGCATGAGATGTCTACAGTGCTGGAAAAGAGGAGGATCCAGGCGAATCCCAGATTCGGCAGCTATTATTGAGCTGGATCCCAGCTGGACCCACTGACGTGCTGGGTGCCACTGCAATTTGCAGTCACCAAGACACATTCAACAGCACGTACAGTTGTTATGTTTTGTTTTCAGAGGAGCAACCGGCAGAGTTTCATGGCCATCTTATATTTTTTGTTTTAGCTGGATCCAATGAAAATGCCTCACTTAAAGGGCCATTATCACTACCTTTGTTGGAGTCTCATCCTAGCTGGAACCTAACATCATAAGGCCAATGCTTTTGAGGAAACAAAACAAATGCACTCAAATTGACACTTCAGAAGTGTTTAAGAGGTATACCATGATTTGGCAGCAGGGTTTTGAATTTTGCAAGTTCTTCAGGTAAGAACTGTGCATGCATTGTAAGAATATCAGCTGTCTCTATCTGTATAAATAGCAATTTATATATGTCTTCCTAATACGTGTTTATCACTACCCAAAGTAAAGTCTTTCACTACCTTAAAATACCAAAAAACTGAGAAAAAAAACATGGTTCTAAACTTATGCGTTGCAGTTTGTATTCAGCTTCTTGATGCCAGTTCCTAACTCATAAACTATAGTACAAGGATTATAACCTGTGGCCTATAAGCAGCCCACAGATCCCTGCAACAAAAACAGTGACATACTGAGCTATCTACACTAAATGCAAGACTATGACCTGACATTTTACGCATTAGGAGCGTCAATGACGTAGCTAAACTGCACACAGATGTCTTTAGCAAGTGCATCAGCATTCTATTACTCTCTAGTCTATACCCTTAGCACTATTATACCATGGAAGTTTCTGGGTACTCAAAGGTATCTGCAGCAAATGACGGAACCCGGTAAGATATTTTAGGATGTAGTCTGTCTGTGAATAATTAATTAGGACAGAGCTGATTTATTATCACAGTTGTCCTTGTTGCCAATTTGTTTGGGAACAGTGTGTTCTGTTTTTTTACAAATATTTGTATCAGTTTACTGTCAGCCTCTGCTCATCATGACGCCACCTCTCGTGACACCGCCCTCTTTCTTCTGCCAACCTTTGGTCCCCAGTTTATGGTATTCTGGAGTAAATGTATTCCAGTTCCAGCACTGCGTGGGAAGCTGTGCATATTCGAGAGAGTAGAGACATGAAATGTAATAGAGAGATGTGTATGAAAGGTGCTAGATTTTGAATGAGGAGATTGTGAGATGTGTGAGGTATGCTAGATAAGCAATGGAAAGAGAGGCCGTTGGGAGAGGTGTGTTGTGTGATTTGAAAGAAATTATAGGCAGATGAGCTAAACCGGAGAGAGGGAAGTAACTGGATGATGTAATAGAGAAATGTGCATTGGTGTTACAGGTAATAGAGGTGTGAGCGGCTCTCTAGAAAAACGTGTTCAAGATGTACTTTGGAAATGGCAGAGTGATGTAGTAGCGAGATGTGTGAGGTATAGACAGATATCTGTAAGAGATGTAACTGAGATGGGAGAGATGGTATACAGATATGTAGATGTTTATTGCTGTCAGTGTTGTCTTTTGACCTTCTCTGAGCTTGTCTTTGGTCTGTGCTCCATTGCTATTTTTGGATCATGTTCTGCTCTTCTGTATAAGGCTCACCAGGTGAGTTGATGTTGAAGAACCATGATTTTGGTGCAGACAGGTGGGAGCATGCGTCAATGAGTGATACCGCATGGGGCTGGCCACCAGAATAGCATGGGTGGGGGTAGTACTATACCCCACCCTTTGACCTTCGCCTGATATCAGAGGGTTAACCCTTGTCCTATCTTTAAGCTCTTAATTCCTTCTATTTGCTGTTGGGAGCCTGAGGAAATGCCAAGGAGTTGAAACTACCTAAAGTAAACAGGACTTCCAAAGGGAGTTGAAACTACCTAAAGTGAACAGGGCTCCCATAGGGAGTTTTCACTAGCAAAAGTTAACAGGCTTCCCATAGAGAATTGAAACTACCGAATGTGAACAGGGCTTCCATATGGAGTTGGAAATACCAAATGTAAACAGAGCTTCTACAGAGAGTTGAAACTACAGAAAGTGAACAGGGCTCTCATAGGGAGTTGAAACTACCTAAAATAAACAGGGCTCCCATAGGGAGTTGAAACTACCTAAAGTAAACAGCCTTTACATAAGGAATTGAAACTACTGAATGTGAACAGGACTTCCAGAGGGAGTTGAAACTACTAAATGTAAGCAGGGCTTCTATAGGAAGTTGAAACTACCGAAAGTGAACCGGGCTCCCATAGGGAGTTGAAACTAAATTAAACAGTGCTCGTATAGGGAGTTCAAACTACCTAAAGTAAACAGGGCTTCCATAAGGACCTGATCTACCTAAAATAAACAGGGCTCCCATAAGGAGTAAAAACTACTGAAAGTGAACAGGGTTCCATAGGGAGTTGAAACTACAAAAGTAAGCAGGACTTTCATAGGGAGTTGAAAGTACGTCAAGTGAACAGGGCTCCCATATGGAGTTGAAACTACCTAAAGTGAACAGGGCTCCCATAGGGAAGTGAAACTAAAAAACAGGGCTCTCATAGGGAGTTGAAACTACAAAAAGTAAACAGGGCTCCCAAAGGAAGTTGAAACTAAAGTAAACAGGACTCTCATAGGGAGTTGAAACTACCTAAAATAAACAGGGCTCCCATAGGGAGTTGAAACTACCTAAAGTAAACAGCCTTTACATAAGGAATTGAAACTACTGAATGTGAACAGGACTTCCAGAGGGAGTTGAAGCTACCAAATGTAAGCAGGGCTTCTATAGGAAGTTGAAACTACCGAAAGTGAACCGGGCTCCCATAGGGAGTTGAAACTAAATTAAACAGTGCTCGTATAGGGAGTTCAAACTACCTAAAGTAAACAGGGCTTCCATAAGGACCTGAAACTACCTAAAATAAACAGGGCTCCCATAAGGAGTAAAAACTACTGAAAGTGAACAGGGTTCCATAGGGAGTTGAAACTACAAAAAGTAAGCTGACTTTCATAGGGAGTTGAAAGTACGTCAAGTGAACAGGGCTCCCATATGGAGTTGAAACTACCTAAAGTGAACAGGGCTCCCATAGGGAAGTGAAACTAAAAAACAGGGCTCTCATAGGGAGTTGAAACTACAAAAAGTAAACAGGGCTCCCAAAGGAAGTTGAAACTAAAGTAAACAGGACTCTCATAGGGAGTTGAAACTACCTAAAATAAACAGGGCTCCCATAGGGAGTTGAAACTACCTAAAGTAAACAGCCTTTACATAAGGAATTGAAACTACTGAATGTGAACAGGACTTCCAGAGGGAGTTGAAGCTACCAAATGTAAGCAGGGCTTCTATAGGAAGTTGAAACTACCGAAAGTGAACCGGGCTCCCATAGGGAGTTGAAACTAAATTAAACAGTGCTCGTATAGGAGTTCAAACTACCTAAAGTAAACAGGGCTTCCATAAGGACCTGAAACTACCTAAAATAAACAGGGCTCCCATAAGGAGTAAAAACTACTGAAAGTGAACAGGGTTCCATAGGGAGTTGAAACTACAAAAAGTAAGCAGGACTTTCATAGGGAGTTGAAAGTACGTCAAGTGAACAGGGCTCCCATATGGAGTTGAAACTACCTAAAGTGAACAGGGCTCCCATAGGGAAGTGAAACTAAAAAAACAGGGCTCTCATAGGGAGTTAAAACTACAAAAAGTAAACAGGGCTCCCAAAGGAAGTTGAAACTAAAGTAAACAGGACTCTCATAGGGAGTTGAAACTACCTAAAATAAACAGGGCTCCCATAGGGAGTTGAAACTACCTAAAGTAAACAGCCTTTACATAAGGAATTGAAACTACTGAATGTGAACAGGACTTCCAGAGGGAGTTGAAGCTACCAAATGTAAGCAGGGCTTCTATAGGAAGTTGAAACTACCGAAAGTGAACTGGGCTCCCATGGGGAGTTGAAACTAAAGTAAACAGGGCTCGTATAGGGAGTTCAAACTACCTAAAGTAAACAGGGCTTCCATAAGGACCTGAAACTACCTAAAATAAACAGGGCTCCCATAAGGAGTAAAAACTACTGAAAGTGAACAGGGTTCCATAGGGAGTTGAAACTACCTAAAGTAAACAGCTTTTCCATAGGGAATTGAAACTACTGAAAGTGAACAGGGTTCCATAGGGAGTTGAAACTACAAAAAGTAAACAGGACTTTCATGGGGAGTTGAAAGTACTTCAAGTGAACAGGGCTCCCATATGGAGTTGAAAATACCTAAAGTGAACAGGGCTCCCATAGGGAGTTGAAACTACCTAAAGTAAACAAGACTCCCATAGGAAGTTGAAACTAAAGTAAAAGAGCTCCAGTAGGGAGAAGAAGCTACCTAAAGTGAACAGGACTCCCATAGTGAGTTGAAACTAGTTAAAGTACACAGTAATCCCACAGGTGGATGACATTACCTAAAGTGAACAGGGTGCCCATAAGGAGTTGAAACTACCTACTGAATAACTTCCAAACTATGGCAGGAGCAACCAATACTGCAGTTATCACTTCAGTGTGTTTTATTAGTTCATAAAGGTAATGGGAAAAGTTGGAAATGTGGGTGCACAAGTATGAGGGGCCAGCCACCATATATCCTCTGTCAAGCAATCTCCTTGCTCATGAAAATGATACAATATTACTCAGCACTCCAAATCAAATCTTAAATACAATATTACTCCACAGGTAATGTAGATCAATTGTCCATGTTTCAGTGAAACAGCAGAAGAGTTCTATATGCAGTTTGTATTCAATTCTTTATTATTCATCTTCTCATAAAATTGTTTTGATTGTAGCCATAGCCACTGGGGGTTGCGTAACTAGTTAGCATGGAGGAGTCTAGTTCGTTATCGGAATTAACCAGACAAATCGCACTACCAACTAAGAACGGCCATGTATCTAGTTAGGCAATTCCCAGCGGCTATGGCTACAATAAAAACTATTTTATGAGAAGATGAATAATGAAGAATTGAGAGCCTGAAGGAATAGCAAGGAGGTGAAACTACCTAGAGTAAACAGTGCTTCCATAGGGAGTTGAAACTACCTAAAGTAAGCAGGGATCCCATAGGGAGTTGAAAGTACCTAAAGTATCAGGGCTCCCATAGGGAGTTGAAACTACCTAAATTCAATGGGGCTCCTAAAGGAAGTTGAAATTAAAGTAGACAAACTCATGTAGGGAGTTGAAATTAAAGTAAACAGGGCTCGCATAGGAAGTTGAAACTACCTAAAATCATCAGGACTCGTATAGGGAGTTGAAATTACTTGAAGTATGTAGGGCTTCCATAGGGAGTTGAAGCTACCTAATGTGAACAGGACTCTCATAGGGAGATGAAACTACCTAGAGTAAACAGGGTTTGCATAGGGAATGTAAACTATCTAAAGTAAACAGGGCTCCCATAGGGAGTTGAAACTAACTAAGGTGAACAGGGTTCCATGGGGAGGTGCAACTACCTAAAGCAAACAGGGCACTTATGGGGAGTTGAAAATGCCTAATGAGAACAGGGCTCCCATAGGGAGTTGAAACTACCTATAGTAAACCGGGCTGCCATTGGTAGTTGAAACTACATACAGTAAAGAGTCTTTTCCTAACGAATTAAAACTACTGAATGTGAACAGGGCTTCCATGGGGAGTTCAAACTGCCTAAAGTGAACAAGGCTCCTTATGGAGTTGAAACTACCGAAAGTGTACAGGGCATCCATGGGGAGTTCAAACTACCAAAAGTGAACGGGGCTTATATGAATTGAAACTATCTAAAGTAAATGGATGTCCTAAAATTATTCCCATCTTCAGCACCTGGCCTACAAAGCTGACGTTCATGCCGGGGCGCTTCAAAGATTATACTCTTCTACTGGGCATAGGCACTTTTCAACCCTTTTACAGGTCTTTAGCATCAAGATCCCTCCAGTTCTTTCATACGCTCTTGAGCACATTCCCATAAATCAATGGCATTCAATACAACTCAAAGAAAGTAAGATTCTTCGGAAATTAACCAAAATGTCTCAAGCAGTACCTGTGCAAGCCCTGCGCCTCGAGTTTTCTCTAACAAGTACATACGCTAGAGGAATCACTAGTATCATTCGATGGGCGTATAACATCTTACATGCTGAACAAGGTTCTCTAAGAGCTCTTTAAAACTGGAAATTTTTGAAGAAGGATCCTCAAAATACGTCTTTTATCGAAACTTAATGTTTGCACTGAAGTTGTCAGAATGTACAGTTGATCTGTTGAAAACCTGGACCCCGGCACATTTGAAACTCTTTTTAAAACACTTGACTCCAAGGATAAGTTATGATCTCGACTTCCAGCACTGTACAAAACTGCAATGTTATAAACAATATGCTGAGTCAATTGAATTCAAACAAAGGCAACAATATCTTACTTTCACTCTAAGACATGGTGCCCGGCGTTGTATGGTTTTGCTTCGGTTTGGGATCCTTCCTCTTAATTCTTTTACCTGTAAATGGACAAATAACAATAATGCCAGCAGCTTATGTGACCTCTGTAAAGGAGGAGTTCAAGATCTGACGCATATTTTGTTTGTTTGTCCTAACTCCATAGTAGTTGACACTAGAAAACGATTTTTAAAACCAATTCAAACAAAGTGTAACTCTATAAGTGTACAGAGTTTGATCTCCATTCTTAAATCACCTCCCAATGAATTTGTATGCTATAATCTGTTTAAATTTTTAAAAACTTTTTTAAACTTGTATTAGGATAAGCGTTTACAATTTTGCTACTTATAAATGTAATTTTATCATTTTATCATCTTATTTGTTGTTCTCAGTAGAGAACTAAATCAAATAAATAAATAAAATTTGAAATTTAAAGTAAATGGATGTCCTACAGGAAGGTTAAACTAAAGTAGACAGGACTCATGTAGGTAGTTGAAACTTAGGGAGTTGAAACTACCTAAAGTGAACAGGGCTTCCACGGGAGTTCTAACTACCAAAAGTAAACTGGCCTCTCATAGGAAGTTGAAACTTCCTACAATATGTAGGGTTCCCGTAGGAAGTAGAATCTACATAACTTAATAGGGTTTGCATAGGAAATCTAAAAAACCTAAAGTGTACAGGGCTCCCATAGGGAGTTGAAACTACCTAAAGTAAGCAGGGGTTCTATAGGGAGTTGAAACTACCTAAAGTAAACAGGGCGCCCATAGGGAGTTGAAACGACCTCAAGTGAACCGGGCTGCCATAGGTAGTTTAAACTACCTAAAGTAAACAGCCTTTTCATAGGGAATTGAAACTACAGAATGTGAACAGGGCTTTCATGGGGAGTTGAAACTACCTAAAGTAAACAGGGCTCCCATATGGAGTTGAAACTAAAGTAAATAAAGCTCGCATAGGGTTATGAGACTACCTAAAGTGAACAAGGCTCCCATAGGGAGTTGAAACTACTGAACGTGAACAGGGCTCCCGTAGGGAGCTGAAACTACCTAAAGTGAACAGGGCTCCCATAAGCAGTTGAAATTACCTAAAGCAAACAGGGCTATTATAGGGTGATGACACTTCCTAAAGCACGGAGGGCTCTCATAGGTAGTTGAAACTACTTAATGTGAGCAGGATCCCATAGGGAGCTGGAACTACCTAAAGTAAGCAGGGGTCCCATAGGGAGTTGAAACTACTTAAAGTAAACAGAGCTTCTATAAGGAGTAGAAACTGCCTAAAGTGAGCGGGGCTCCAATAGGAAGTTGAAAGTAAAGTAAGCAGGGCTTGCATAGGGAGTTGAAACGAAAGTAAACAGGGCTCACATAGGGTGTTAAAACTACCTAAAGTAAATAGGGCTCACATAGGGTGTTGAAACTACCTCAACTACACAGGGCTTCCATAGGGAGTTGATACTACCTAAAGTAATCAGAGCTCCCATTGGGAGTTGATTGTACCTAAAGTACACAGGCCCGCCACTGAGAGTTGAAACTACCGAAAGTGAACAGGGCTCCATTGTCCTGTTTACTTTCCTCTTGAGTTGCTCTCTTTAAGACCCTAAGGACAAAGGGTAGCTAGGCCAGTAAAAGTGCTGACAAAAGGCAAACCATGAGTACCAAGCTGCCACTGATAAATGATGTTTGCGAGGGGCCAGTTTCTCAGATTGTACTGTGTCAGAGATGAAACGTTTCAGTCGGTTACCTGGTGGACCATGAACATACATGGAGATGCCAAATGACATTTGAGTGGTTGGAGTGGGGGACTTGGTATATGTGAAAGCAGAGTAGCAAACAGGATTTTTCTCTTCGCCATCTATGCCAACAGTGGTCTTCACTAGTGAAGAAATTAATTTTAGTGCCAACAAGAGACTATTATATTGTTCCCTCCTCTTGTGTGTGTGAATGAATGCAATGGAATGCATTTGACCCGAGACCACTGGAGAGTGACCAATAAGGTGCAGTAAGACATGGCACTGTGCCTTTAGAGAATGATGCCTAGAAGACTCTGTCTTGGCCTGCAGTGAGTAACATGAGCTATACAGATAAACACTAAAATCCGAATTGTAAGTCAGATGTAATGGAAATTCTTTGAGGTGTGGAGGAAGCACTAATTACAGAGTATATTTCACTGGTGGAAATTCCTATCTTTTTATTGAAGGGTATTCCACTGGAAAATTCTACTTTTTATTTAGCATTTTCTCCACACATAAGAGATTTTTCCATTACCATCCAACCCTCAATCAAGCCAAAAATAATCCTGAAAAACTACAAATCAGCGCTGTTTTCCTTTGTACCTCATAAAAACAGACTAGTGAGCAAACACAGGTTGTCAGCATTGACAATCCTTACGTAATTCATCTCTCAATGTACTACTACCCAAGTAGTTAGGCTGTTGGTGAGCAAAGTGGTGCCCTCGGATGGGGTGATATCGTGGGAGGCTGATAGTAGTGAA
The DNA here is from genome assembly GCA_963921515.1 of Calotriton arnoldi. Classification (NCBI taxonomy): domain Eukaryota; kingdom Metazoa; phylum Chordata; class Amphibia; order Caudata; family Salamandridae; genus Calotriton; species Calotriton arnoldi. Next base: position 440,062 of record CAWUFW010000634.1, on the reverse strand, counting down.
GAGTACGGCTGGAAAGCTTGATGCCGGTGCCATGAGCAGATGAGGTACATGGTTGGGCTGCACTGCTGTTGAAGAGGAAAGACTTTGCAGCATGAGTCCCACCCCAAAGTAAGCCTAGTGGCTAAAGAGGTCTCACAGCCATCAGAGGTGGATTGGTTGAGCTGTCAAACAGTTGGTATGAATGGGAGAATGCTGGGAGAGCAGGGAGCCAGCAGAAAAGGCAGATTTAAGGAATCACAATCTTAGGTTATGGGAGAGACAATTCACAGTCTTGGTGAGAGCCCTTATTGAACTAGGCCCACCCAATATGACCCACAGAATTTATCCAATTTCTGTAAAGATTATCTTGAATCACCCTTGGCAGTGTGGCCTCAGCAGCAAGGTGTCCTCAGACATAGGATGTGTGGTATAGGTACAGCTGTTAGTGAAACTAGAATACAGATAAAATGTAAGCAATATAAAGGCCCAAACTGAGTTATTTAAAAAGATCAATATAATAAATGTAAGGCATGTCACATCAGGTGGAAATGGATACAGCTCTAAGCAGTGTAAAATAAAAATGCTATAGGTCAGAAATGCAATAAATGGCCAATAAATAGGCCAACTTCATTCAATAGGTGCCAAAGAACATTTTGAATCAATTCAGCAGGTAAAACTGCTACCATACAGGCTCACCGGTGGAAGTGGTGTTGAATCTCAGCAAGGCTCTTGAAGGCTAAAGGTCAATAGGCTGCAGGTGTTAGAGCTCTGGCTCAAAAAGTCAAGAGACCAAGGGCCATATATACGAATTTCCGGATTTGCGATTTCCAAATTGCAAATCCATAGAAATCGCCATTTGGGAATCACAAAATGGTATGTATGCAACTGCCAATTCCACTAATAGCGAATCCTATGGATTCACATTTGCAATTAGGAAATCACAGTTTTGAAAATCGCTAAATTGCAATTTCCTAATAGGAAAAGTCGCATTCTGGATGCAGAATGATGATGTCAGACCAGTAAGTTTACAAATAGAGGGTTTGGCCACAACCCAGAACCCTTGGAAGGTGCTGGAAGTAAGGAGTGCTCCTGAATCACTACTGCCAGTGCATTACACCATTCCTGGAGAACACCATGTCCAAAGAAAATGGGAACAAGGATTCAGGAAGAGGAAGGTGACATTTTCAGAAAACAAGCCGGAGCTCCTGACAGAGGAATGTGTCTCCCATATGGACCAACTGTTTGGGAAGACCTCCTTCACAGTACCAGAGATCTGGACCAGCATCTTGGATAAGGTGAACTACCTATAAGTCACCCAGAGGCCCATCCCAGCGATACGCAAATGCTTTATGACCTGAGATCTTGCACAAAACAGAAGGTGGCCAGCAGGATGGCTGAGGCTCGTGGAACAGGTGGTGGACCCTCAAAACACCCACTCCCATGGAGAAACTCATCGAGGGGGCCCTAGAACCAGAAAGTGAAGTGGGAGTGTCTGACATTGACACCTTCAATCCGGCTTGCACCAGCCAGGGTAAGTCATCTTCCCTTTACTTACTTAACATTACATAATGTTAGCAAATCCATATAGCATACATCACAGCATGAATAACTCCATTGAGATGCTTGCCCTACTCTGGCAATGCATCATTGAAATTGTAGTACACATACGTTGCTTGCTGTACTGTGTGCTGATGATTACACTAAACATATCTGTACATCATAAACATGTCACAAACATATGAAGCACAGTTACAACAATATTGTGAATAAACATTACCATTTATTTACACTAACTAGATACATGCATTTCTACAGATGACACCCTGGACGTTTCAGAAACAATTGATGCGGAAGGGGCTAGTGTACTGACACACATGTGGAAATTGAGGACACAACATCACCATCTACTCAGCCCATCACCCCAACTCCATTTGATAGGAGAGCAACCATCTTACCACTACCAGACTTTGTGGACAGTGATGAGAGACACTCGCTGAGCAGGGACACCACAGAATCTGTGGGCAGGACACACTGACAGCGCAGAGGCCAAATATCAACAGTCCACAATGATAATGTGTCAGACGACATGTCAGAGAGTTCTCCTGTGTTTGGTGGCTTGGAGAAGTCCATCATCTATGTACAGTGCCTGAAAACAAAACAAATAAGGACTGTCAATAGGCATCTGCTACGAATGTCTAGGTTGATGCAGCAATTGGAGAAAGGGCAGGACCACTGGATTGATGCCATGGAGAAAGAGCACCATGTGCAGAGAAAGAGGCACAGGAAAAAGCTGGCACGCTTTGATTCCTTCACATTCCATCAGCCAATTGACAGTAGCCACAACACTAGCAAGGCGAACTGTCAACATACAGACTGACATGGGGCACTGCTGTCAGGATGTTGCACGTGGGCTAGTGCAAGTGACCACAGCCCTCAGACCCACAACTTCTGTATCCCCAACATCCTGCCCCCACCTGAGAGCAAAGTGGGCTCTAGCCTCAGTGGCACATCTATTCAGGAGGCATGCCGTACCAGGCGTTCATGCCGAAACACATCTGGGACTGACATGTCAACAGTTCCACAGCCCAGTGTTCCAGACAAGGCACCCAACCCCAGAGGCCGGAAGAAGTGAACCTGTAAACACTCAGAGTCATGAGTCGACTTTGTTTTCTTTGTCATTACATACTTTGTTGCTTAGTTGAAACAATGTTGCATCCACAATGGATAAAGTTGATTCTTGAGAGAAACAATGTTGTCTCTACCTGAATAAAAGGTTGTCTCTCGGTTATGCACCATGCGTTACCATCATGTGTGACGTCTATTTATTAGATGTTTTAATTACTCTTACCTCAGAAATAGTTGTTGGTGATCTCTGTGCATCGTGCTCGTCTCTCTGCTGCACGTGTACCCTCCTGCTGCACCTGTGGTGGTGGTAATTCATCATCAGAGTCGGATTCAGGCTCTATGGGGATGGACTGTTCCCATGAGGCACAGAGTCAGACTGATTTGCATATGGCCATGTCTGAACTGGGGTGGTGGAGTGAGCTAAAGAATGATGATGGATTAAACCCAGATCAGTTGACTGGGGGTGAGTGTTTGATTAGCTCAAACGCTCCGTCCATCATCCCCTTTCGTATCGCTATGGGGATGTCGTGCAGACCCTTCTTCATTGCGGTATTTTTCAGTATGGCTCAAGTGGCGATGATCTTGCAGCTCGTCTCAGGTCTGTACAGTAGTGCTCTGCCGGTCTTGTGGAGGAAGAGAACCATGACTTTAGGAGCCCAAAGGTCGTATCTATGATTGAACGTGTTGTTCTGTTTGCCCTGTTGTACTGCCTTTCACTTCTTGTCCTTGGAGTCAGGTATGGTGTTAGTATCCAGGGACGCAAGGCATACACACTATCACCGTAAGAGCATGAGAAGGAAAACCATTAGGTCACATTACACACACCATCCCGGCCACTGTATTCATTCAGTCTGCGATTCTCTTACCTAGTAAAAAAACATTGCCATATTCTGTATATGAATTTAGTTACTTAGGGGGGATATATGGCAATAAGTGTGCCATCAACACAGCCAATGACTTTGAGGAATGGTGCTACCCGGTAGAACATCAATTTGGTTTGTTTCAATATTTGGGGGGGTATTGGGGAAATATATATATTGGTTAACTTTACTAACCATGATGTCCATGAACCTGTGAAAAAACCTGGAAAAGGCACTTTGGGATGCCCCCTACCACTGCTATGATCCCCCTGGTAACTTCCAGAAGCTAAAAGGCATGGCAACACAATGCCTACACATGTGATGGTGATTGCATTGCTTCTGAGTGTTGGGGTCTGTGGCTGAGGTTGTAACTCAGCAATCAAGTCAATAATTACCTGACTATTGAGTCTGTACCTCTCATAAATCTCCTCCTCAGTCTGTTCAAAGAGGGTGACCCTCACCCTAAATATCCTCTCCTGTCTCCTTCTCCTTCTCCGCCTACCAGCCAAAATCCTCATCCTCCTCGCCAGAACATACAAAGCAGCCATTGTGAAAGAGCCTGGTGCATTTTGGGTGACTTTACATAGTTTGCACCTGGTTACCACCTGATCCAATTCAATGGTAATTGCATTTCCTAAATGGCCATTTTGCGACTAGTCGCAATTAGAAAATCCTTTGTACGTGCGGTTTGCGATTCGCAATTTGGAAATCCCTATTTGCGATTTCCAAAATGCGATTTGTACTAGGTAGAAAACGCTTTTTGCACCAGCGCAAATGCCTTTCATACATACCGAATTACATTTTTCATTTCCTATTGGCCCGAAATTGTGATTCGCAGTGTTAGGAAATGCAAAATGCCTTTGTACATATGGCCCCAAGTCACTGACGTTGAATTGGTGAGTAAGAAACAAAGAAAGTTGATTCAGTGTTGTAAAGTCTCCTGCTCAATGTGGCTTGGTGGCATTGAAGCTTTGTGATGTGATGTTAGACAGCGTGTCAAACTACTGCAGGCTGCTCGTGGAAGTGGGCCTTTTATACTCTGAGCTAGAGAGTTGAGTGATTACTTCAGTCACAAACGTGTTCACCATTGAAAGCTCCATTGTTGAGTTCAGACACCTAATATGTCATACGCCCTAACTGCTATAAGCATGCTTGGTAACTAAAGACTTACTTGTCCAATGATTTTTTACCCGACCAGCTCACCTGTGGGCTGCACATTTATTTCTGATATCATTTCCTATTCAGAAACTATAGATTAATTACAATATTGCACTTCTCTTGTATTTTGTACTACAGTGCATTCAAACAATAAACACACGTGGGCCCAGTCAGTTGGCTACACCCAGAGCCCAAGTAATACAAAACACCAAAAATATATTTGAACAATTGTGACAAAGGTTCGCCACACTCAATGTTGTTCCCTTAAATAGAAGAATGCTCACTCCTAGGGCCAATCGTTCAAAAAGCCCCCAAAAAGACCAATTTCAAACACAAGAAAGGAGGAGCATAAACAAATAAACTTATTGTTATAAATACACAATGTAATTTATTCACTAGAAAGGGAAACAAAAAGAGACTGCAACAACACAATAACAATAATATGCATCACAAGATCCATATTGTTTTATAGAAAATTTATCTTTTATTCCTTCTTTTCTTGCGCATAAAGATAGGACAATCCACAACAACACTGTTTATAAGGATGACTACTACAATTATTGCTTTCACTTGAAGTCTGGATGCTACAATGATTATGACCGTTATTATCACCATTAGTGCCCTGCAGAGAGGCTCTACCTCAGGGAGCCACAAATGGTGCAAGTTCCTGTGGTCTTCCTCAAATCCTTTCAGGAGCAGATGGAAAATGTCTGTTCCAGACTTACTACAACTAACTTGCCTCCAGTGGTGTAGCTAAACCATTTGCCACCCGTGGTACTCCCTGCGGCGGGCCCCCGCGACAGCCTCATTTAAGAGCGGGGGCCGAGTGCTGGCGATTCCTGCGTTTGCTGCACCGCGACAGCAGCAGGTAAGAGCGGGGGAGGGTGTTACGGGAGGCCACCCGCCCTCAAAACTCATGCCGCCCGGAGCAGACCGCCCCCCTTGCTACGCTACTGCTTGCCTGCACCCCTGTCAACGCTGCCAACTTTTTAACCACCCATATAATTACAAGTGTCTCATGCTCTTCAACAGCGGTTCTTAACCTATTGTCTTCTGTGGATCTCCATTGGAAGCCGGGGACTCCGGCCTAAGCAATTTATACTTTTTGAATCTCTAAATAATATACAAACATATGGAAACAAGTATACATCAAAAAAATACACAAATGACTAAATATTTTATTTAATTCACAAACAAAAAATATGTGAAAATTTAAATTGTAATTGTAATGTGAAGGGTTGAGTTTTGGAAACTTTTAAAAGTTTTATTTCCTAAAAGAAGAAGTGATACGCTAGAGTCTAGCATATCATTTTGTCTTTTGTGCTCCTAATACATGCTCAATTTTTGTCACTGCATATCAGTGCTGCTTCAATTGAGGCCACCAATCATCTCTACTCGATTCCGTTGGCTGTACTTGCACTGCTTCCACGAATCAAGATAAGAATACAATCTTCACTTCAGATTTTAATTTCAAATTTCTTCACATTTACAGAGCGTTTTAAAACTTTTAATTTTTATTGTGCTGTTATGCATATGCACTTTCCTAATCTCTAATATTATTTAATTTTCTAAACAGTCACAGACCCCCTGAGTAGGTGTCCTGTATCCTAGGTTAAGAATCACTGCTCTATTACCTCTGCAACAGCAAAGTCTGCCAGTTCCATTACTGTCATCTCCTTCAGTCTCCTACAGTTCATATTACATCAATAGCAGAGGATTTGGGTGCAGGCAGTGGTCAGGATAGTCAGGAGAAACAATGTGAAGAGGATGGGCAGGTGGGGGAGATACTAACCAAGATAGCAGAGAAGAAGGCGAGTATGACACACCACTCGGCATGGAATCAGTACCAGACAATGATGATAAGACAGCACTTCAGTCCACTTTACTTACAGATGTCAATTCCAAATTCCACACCCTTTTGGAGAGGAAATGTGCCCCGCCAGTGGCAGCAATGTTTCCTTTATGCCTTCAAAGATCTTCAAGGGTTAACCTAAACATTAAGTCTATTCCCTTTCTTGACTTTCTGTTGCAGGAGGGCATGAAGTTGATGAAAACTCAAGCCATGCTTCTGGTAGAGGTTCCTAGTCTCGACAAAGAAATGCCAGGCTCCGGATTCAGCACTAGCTTGTCAACTGGGCCATCCTTGCCCTGATTCTGTGATAGCGTCAGCGGTGCAAGGAAGAACACATAATGCCATCACAGTCTCCTTTATCCACCTGATTGGGAAGGAAGACATCTGGATGCTCTGCGCAAAAGTGTAAGGGGCATATTTACAAGCCCTTGCGCCACTTTTGCGCCGCCGCTGCGTCACGCAAGTGACGCAGCGGCGACGCAAACCATGCGCCGCGTTGCGCTATATTTACAACGTGACGCATCTAGGGAGATGCGTCATGTAGTAAACCCCTGCGCCACATGAAACCTGCGTCAGGTTTCATGTGGGCGTACCGGCGCAGGGGGGCGTTCCGGCGCAGGTACGCCTCGAAAAGTGACGTAGTGAAATCTACAAGATTTCACGCAGTCACTTTTCTCGACGCTGGTGCGCTAAATCCTTACGCCTGCTTCAAGCAGGCGTAAGGATTGACGCACCATGTTAGGGATAGGGAAGATTGGAACAGTGCTGGAGTTGCGTCGCGCTTGCGACACGACTTCAGCACTGCGCCAACCTTCCGCCGGCAGATGCGTTACGCATCTGCTTATCCTTGCACCACGATGCGCCGCATTGTAAATGCGGCGCATCGGACGTGGCGCAAGGGTAAACTTGCGTGACGCATTTTCCCTGGCGCATCCCTGCTGATATGCAGGGATGCGCCAGGGAACGTAAATATGCCCCTAAGTTCCATGGCAGCCACAACGATAAAGGTGGCAAATGCGAGTTGTGGTTGGAGGTCTGTGCCCCTTAATCAAATGTAATGAAAGGAATAATAATTCCCAAGACTTATGTAGTGTAGTTCTTAGTAGGCAAGATTTGCCATTTTGATTGCTCTTTCCAACAGTGATATCATACGAAAAACAACAGCCAACACGTGTTTCGCCCGATGGCCGATTGGCCGAGGGCTTTCTCATCTGATTAAGGGGCACAGACCTCCAACCACAACTCGAATTATCCTTTTTACCAATGGCGCTTGGGTGTAGCCATTTGTGAGGCGTGTACCATTTCTTACATTGGGTCTCTACAACGGTAGCGTTAATCCTAGATTCATCCTCCCATCTCAGCAAACCCCAAAGGTGGTAAATGCATTTGCCATTCTAAGCCACTACGACCACCAGATGCAGAGCGATAGCGCCCTGTTGTTGGATTTCCTTCCACAGGAAAAACGTGATATTGCAAAAGTAATTCAAGGCTGCTATGGCTGCCAGATGAGGAGCCACATCGCGCCGCTGTTGGATTTGCTTCCAGAGGGCAAACATGATACTGCAAAAGCCATGGTTGTCTCCAAGGTCTGATCTGTCAGCTTGTAGGAGCAGTGATTTTTCAGCTCCAAGGATGGCTCAAGAGCAACTCCTTTCATCCTGAAGTGGAAGGAAAAGCAGTAGACATGATTTTTGACTTCCAGACTCTCTTCGGCAAGTATGCAGACGAGGCCCTTCAAGGAATTAAAGCATCAATATCTTGGGGTGCTTCAGTTTCATAAGTCCCTAGATTTCGAGGAGGCGGGTGGTCTCAGTCCTATGGAGGATAGTTCTTGCAGTATGTTCCCAGGATAAGCAATAAGGACAATGTCTACTTTCCAATAATGATCAGGAGCGGCAAGATCTCTTGGGGTGCTTCAGTTTCGTAAGTCCCTCGATTTCGAGGATAGTTCTCGCAGTATGTTCCCAGGATAAGCAATACGGACAATGTCACCACTCCTATAATGATCAGGATTACCGCTTGCTCAAAAACTACGAGCAGTGTCGCAGGTCCGTGGCCAAGATACCCTCAAGAGTAGGAGCCTCTCTGTCTGCCCATCCCACTTTCCACTATGAGGAGGGATACATTTCAGATTTTGCATTTGAATGGCACAACATCAGTACGTACCAAAGAGTACTTCAAACCATTAATTTGTCACAATTCTGCTCTAGGAAGGGCATCTTGAAATGGTGGTGTCATCATGACATATGCACGCACATGCATGCTTACACTTGCATGTGTATTCGTCAACATGCTGGAACACCCTAGTGTCTTGACACATACATGCGCAAGCGCGATGATGCATGAGCACATACACATCATTGTGCTTTTTTTTTTTGCTGATGCTGTTCAGCACTTGCAGTAACCTCTATTTTTCAGATGCTGAACAGCATCAGCAAACACACAAACACACTGGTAAGGCCAAAATGCAAAATCTATTGACTTTGTCAATCCGTGGTTTTAAAAGCAGCCCCTGCGCATTTGATGGGCATGGGCTGCATAAAAAAAATGTTTACTGTTTTGGAAAGCAAATGCAGAGACAGAGGTCTCTTGTGCCCTGCAGGCCTTCATCCCTGCTCTGGCAGCCAATCACAGGGGGTCACAAATTGTGACCTGTCTAATTACTATTCATTAAGCAGGTCGTTTTATGATTCCCTGCGAATGGGCAATTTGTGATACGAACTATTAAGACATAAGTTACATTCGCATTCGCCAACCAGTCGAAGTGCAGATTGCACACCCCTGCTTTGTGAATAGGAATTACACATTTGGCCCTTAGACATTAGAAAACAGGTAGATTGGTCAAGCAAGTGGAGTCATTCCTCTGGGCAGGTATGAGGAGTCAGGCATCAGGGTATGAGGTGTCAGTATCATAGGTCAGGCATTATGGGTCAGGCAAAGAAGAGCGGCCACAATTGAAAGGTGCTTTTGAAATAATGTCTATATTTTATTTTTATCTTGTGACGCATGCATGACTCTGGGCAATATGTTCCTCATTTCTAACAGCTGAAAGAAAAACCTGCATGTGACGCCTCGAGCGGGGGACTCCTCTCTGGGGTGGGAATTCTACTAGTCCCCAATAATGTATTCAGGAAAACAAATTAAAAGTGCCCTGTGCCTGTGAACTAATTGTGCTGTCACTTCCCAGACACTGTCACCACAAAGAGCCCCTTGAGATGATCCACTGTTGGATGGGGAGACAAGGCACTGAGGGCTGTAATGCCTGGAGTTGAGGACCGAGGCCTGACCAATATAATATATCTCATTCACAGAACAGCATTGGGTTGTGTTTATAGGTCGGGTAAAAAAAACAGCATTTGTTTTGTTCAGATAATTCGCTATTTTTATTTTAGTTTTTTGTATTATGCGCTCGTGACCCTATGCAAGGGCTCTTTAGCTATTTATACCAAGGATAGACAAGTTCAGACAGTAGACATGCATGAGGGCCAGCCAGCTAAGGCCGCTATACAGCCCAGTTATGCATGCATGTGTAGTGCCTTGAAGGTGATGCAGGCAGTCTTGGAGCTCCCAGTACAGTGATGCTAAGAGTGGGTTGATGCGGTCACATTTCCATAGGGTTGTACTCGGTCCTGCACGTCTGGTCTGAGGAAGGCCTGTGAATAATGTAACTTAATCTCCCCGCGCCTAACAAAAAAATTAATGTGTCCTTGTGTAACGTAACTGATGCTCATGTAAAGCGCTCCAAAAAAATGGCTTTATTCGGCTCTGGAGATAGTTGGGAGGTACCTACCTGCGTGCTCGGACACACAAGGGATCTGACCTAGTGCTTTATTATAAATATAGATACCTACCGTAGAACAGAGTGTGCTCTCTTGGGGGAACGGAGAAGGGACCCAATTAAATACCCGTGTCTCTAACGAGTAATATTACACTCCTAACACAAACTCAATCTGGTTAGGTTTATTGGGGCTCTTGGGACACAACCTGCCCATTTGACCTGCTCTGAATGGTAAGTTGTATACTTGCACTTCCTTAGGGCCAAGGGAAATGGTTGTGATCGGGCTGGACCCTGTCCAGCAACGCAAGGGTAAAATTAGACCAAAAGTCTAACTTTAGACCAAAAGTCTAAGTTTAGACCTAAAGTCTAACTTTAGACCAAAAGTCTAAGTTTAGACCTAAAGTCTAACTTTAGACCAAAAGTCTAAGTTTAGACCTAAAGTCTAACTTTACTAGTAGAAACGTTAGACTTATGGTCTAAGTTAGACTTTTGGTCTAAACATAGCCCAAAAGTCTAACTTTACTACTAGTAAACTTGGACTTGAGGCCTAGACTTTACCTTTGTGAATCGGGCCCACAGTTTATATGTCCCGGTCTTTTCAGATGTTCTACACTTGGAAGATTAATGAAGATCTATATTTTCACCACAGGAGTCAAGCAGGGTAATATCAGTCTTATTTTTTTAAAATAGGAAGGAAACACTGTGCAGTGTTGCCCACTGCACGGTGTTTCCTTCATATAAGGATGGTGATAAAACAAATTATAACTTTGCATGCAGAGAAATCCAGTACAGTGGTAACACTTTGCAAATGACATACAGATTTGTTTACATGGTTTCAGGGGAGATAGCAAGTGTTTGTTCACTCATAATTAGGAAACACTTTCCATGGAGGAATGCTTGGACACTCTGTTCTATGGTACATATTTGTTTTTATAAATAGATATATGTCAGTAACATTTAGGAGTGAGATACAATTCTGGGGGGACTTAGGTGTCTGACTCAATCTATGGTGCACTACAAAGACACCAGATACCACTTCTGCTATTCATTACATTTCCCACATGCACAATTTTTCAGGGCACATTGAAATAACAAAAGTGGATTCAATTTTGTAAATGTAAATGCCCACTTTAGCATATAAACATACAAAAGACTCAGTGACATTCAATCCATGTACTTAGCACTTTATTCTTGTCATAAGTTCCCTTCTTGAGTTCCAGAGGACGGACAATCACTTTACTTACCATTCAGTAGTATTTAGTGGTAGACATCATTTGTTCCAGTGCTTAATTTGTTAAAAAGTAAGTGCCACGGCCCTTCTCAGAAGGCCAGTGCAGCCTGCACCACCCATACCCTGCCAGCGCTGCCAGTGACAGTACCAACATAACACCTAACCATCGCACACCTACAAGTGTGACAATTCAGTCTATTTCAGGCCACACAAAATTATAATAATGGCATGAGAGGCTGGTATTATTAATTTTCAATGTATACTGACTTAATAAACACAGTTGTTATGCTTATCTCAAAATTAAAAAGCGCTACCATGTGGTGCACTGTCACTAGAGCTGGTGCTAACAATTAAGTGCCGGTGCTGAGCACCTGAAACCACCACCACAAATTAAGCACTGATTTGTTCCATTATGCCATGGCTATATTTATACTCAGTCATTTGTTCCTCTGTGCTGTGGTTACAATTACAGCTGACGCTGACACGTTTCACAGGATATAACCACTTTTTTAAGGCTGTCCCAAGTATATGCAAGGCGCTGATTTCATTTACTTGCAATAGAATTGACAGTCATGAAAATGTAATCACTTATTGATGCACCCATGATAAGGCTTGCAGGAAAGACCAGTTCATGTAGATTCACCTTTAGGAATCTGCTTCAGGTGGGCTACAGAATGAAGTGGTCTCACCTGTTTTCGGGCCGATGTAACCACACTTTGCTAAAACTGTGAGTAATTTGAAAGTGACCCTATTGATGTGAGGAACTGGCATTATAATGATTATTGTGTATTCAAATTGTTGCGCACTACTCCTGTTCTTCACAAAACATGCTCTTACCTACTTATTGATTAGGGGTAGGTTATAGAGGCCACCTTCTTCCACCTCAAGATCATAGATATCTACGACAGCTTCGCAAACCAGGACCCACCCACCCCACCTGCAACTACTGCACCCAAAAGCTCCAGATCCCAGCTGCCCTACTCAACTGGACCACCCTCACCACTGACGACACCCTAAGGATCATGGAAACCATCCACTCTGGAGCCCCCTTGGACCTCTGCCCCAACCATATTTTCAACCGAGCCGGCGCCACCATTGGCCCCGAACTCAGCCGCACCATCAACTGCTCCATCGAGTCTGCCTCCTTCCCTGAAGACTGGAAACATGCAGAGATCAACCCCCTGCTGAAAAAACTCTTTACCAACCTGACCCTGACGGACCTCAAGAATTACAGACCCATCTCTATGCTCCCCTTCCCTGCCAAAGTCATCAAGAACCCCATCAACGCCCAACTCGCCGAATTCATCGAAACAAACCACACCCTGGACCCCTCCCTATCAGGCTTCATAAGCAACCACAGCACCGAGACGCCATCCGTACTCTCCTCGACTGAGGTGAAACCGCAGCCCTCATCCTCCTCCACCTCTCTGCTGCTGTCAACACTGTTTCCCATCACACGGGACGGTGACTTGCGGTGCAGTGAGATAGGGCCACGCGAGGTGAGCGGGTCCTCGTCGATGTCGAAGGTGAATGTAGTGGAGGTTTGCGGGGGACAGTGGAAGGTGTCCTCCAGGGCATGTTGCAGAGGGCAGAAGCCGGCCGGAAGCGGCAAATGGAGGAGTGGAATGCTGCCACCTCGTTTTTGCCACAAAGTCAGTATCACCGACATGATGATGAAGACAACACCCAGTCCATAGACTCAGTCGCCACCAAAGTTCAACCAGAAAGTGTCCATGGATGTCGGGGAACAGACTTAGTGGCACCGGAGCTGAAAGGGGATGCAGTCTGCGATGAGGCCAGTACAATGATATCAAGTCTGCCATTAATGAATCATGACTGAATTCCCAATGTGTGACCTATTCGACCGCAGTGTAGGCCGAAGGCGTAGTCATCAAGGGCCCACAGACATGTGTGGTTGGGATACCATGCACATACTTTGTGTCACCACATCGAAGGGAGTATAGTGAGTTAAACTCTGCATTGATATGTGTACTCGGCCATTGTGTAATCAAGACTCAGTTCCAAATGTGTGACCTACTTGACCGCAGTGTAGGCCCAAGGCAGCGGTCAGCAGGGGCCCACAGCCACGTGTCGTTGGCCCGCGATGCACAGAGTTAGTGACACCAGAGCAGTTGTTGGCAGTGTCCGATCACCTCCGTAACGATGATCCTTTTCTCCTCCGGACTGAACCGCGTCTTCCTCTTACTCATCTCCTTGCGTACAATGATATGAACTCCGCCATGCAGAAATCAAGACTCAGTTCCAAATGTGTGACCTACTTGACCGTAGTGTAGGCCGGCGGCAGCGGTAGAGTACGTCAACAAGAAAGGAGTAAAGCGGGCCTGTGTCGCGGAGGCCGTGATGGTCTGAGGAGGCTGCCAAGGTCGCGGGCTTTGGGCTTGGAGCTTGCGCCGGCACGTGGTGGGCCCTCTTTGACACACGCCGGTGTCGGCAGGTGAGCAGTGAGGCCTGGCTGCGCTGGGGCGGGCATGACGGGTTCGGGGACCAGCGGCCCGGGGTGCAGCAGGCGCACAGGATCGCAGGCCACACCGCTCATGGCGACAGCGTCGGCCTCGTGGCAGGGTGGGAGGCGCCACCCTGGCAGACACGTTGGGCATTCCGGAAGAGAATCACACCCAGAGCTACGTGCTTTTTATTCACACCCCTACGCTGGCCTGGTGTACGCCGGGCCAGCCCACTCCGCACACGCTTACATGGGGGGACGTCACAAGCTACATTTCCGCGATCTTCCCCACTGGCTGGGGTGACATGGTTGCGTCCACTGTCCACTACACTCCAAACACCAGCAGTGCATGTAGACATGGATATGTCTGTGGTCTGCATACTGCAGTCTGTCCAGCACATCTCCGCCACACTTGGCATTGTGTACATTCTCATTCATGGGTCACTTGCCTCCTTCGCACATGCCTGGTTCCTACCTCTCTCCACATTCCGCTATTGTGTGGCTGAGGTGCCATGCCGTTGATGGCTCATGTACATGGCTAACCAAGGTTGCCACAGTAAGTTGTGCTGTCGTGTCTGGTGGTTGGGCATGTTGTTTGGCATGTTGTATGTGATTTTGTGACGTGTCCAGTGCCAGAGTTGTGGGTTGCATGATTGTGGAGTTGAGGTGTGTGGTGTGTTCATTTGGTACTTGCCAACGAGCAGTGCATTCCCATAGGTGCCATCCTGGAAGCGCTGGTTGATGTTGGACTGTCGGAAGATGAAGGAATCATGCACCCTGCCTGGGTAGTTGGCTACGACATTGGTGAAGAGTCCCCTGTGGTCCACTATTTCCTGCACATTGATGGAATGCGTGTGCTTTCTGTTGCGGTAATTGTGTGCAGTGTCGGCAGGGGGCACAAGTAGGACATGTGTGCAGTCGATTGCCCCCAACACGTGCGGGAATCCAGCTATGGCGTATAGTCCTTGCTTGGTCTCTAGCTGTTCCTGCGCATTGTGGGGGGCGTATAGGTACTGGGGTACCTAGCTGATGATGGCATCCAGGACAGGTGTGAGGAACTTGGATGGGGCTGGCTGTGAGACTCCTCCGACTCTGGCGGTTGTTGGTTGGGAGGTACCAGAGGCCAACAGGTGCAGCACAGCCAGCAGCTTTGTCTGCGGAGGGATGTTGGTTGTCCACTGTGTTGGTACCGTCCGCCTGTGGGCAATTTTGTTCAGGATGCGGAGGATGTTTGTCCTTTTGAGCCTGTAGTGGGCATTGACATTGTTTGGTGTTTGGTCTGTGAGGCTGGTGCATTTCCTGAAGGTCCGCTGTCTTTGTCTGCGCTGCCTCTGTGGTGGTCCGGGGGTCAATGGGGGGGCGGTCCAGGGGGTGGTGGCGGTGGGTGTTGTTGCCCTCTCGGGGCTCCGGGATGCATGGTGAGTGGCTCCATGGCATCTGTTGTCCTTCATGTGTGGCTCTGGGCTGGGCTCCCTTTGATGGTGCAGCTTGTCGTCCGACTTCACACCAGGTCAGAGCAGGTGTTAATTTCCTGCTGCTAACGCACCTTATTGCCTGTTTTGTGGTCTTATCGCCGATGTGGCTGGTCGTTGAGAATGTTGGGGTGTGGTGTTGTCGCGGATTTTTGCTCGGGAACGCCTACTCTGCATCTGATTAGCGATAGTTGCCGGGGTCATCTGTGGCGATGTTTTTTGCGGATGCTTTCGCACGTAAACTGGTGGTATCGGCTGTTAGCGCCAGCTTGTGAATGGGGCGATAAATTTAATCGCGACTTTGGCTGCGATAAAGTGCCGATAACTCGGCGATAGCTCCTTGAGAATATGCCCCTGTGTGTGCAAGGCTCTGCTGGTCTGTGTCTCTGAGCCCTTTGGTCTGTGTTTGCGTGGTTGTCGGTATGTGTGTTGCTTGCACTATCTGCATATAGCATGGATGTGTGCGCTATATCAATATGTGCATCAATATTGTGTGTATGTATTGTGTACGCAGAAATGCCCTGGATTAATAATGTGACTCAACAGTTTCTTCTTTTTAAACGAGTCAAACAACCCCTGCACGTGACACCTCGAGCGGTGGAGCCCTCTCTCCTGATGTGGGAATTCTGCGAACTCCCAATGATGAATTCAGGAAAAACATAATGGAATGCGTCCTCTGTCTGTGAGCTGCTCGTGCTGTCACGTGCCAAGCTCTGTCAGGACAAGGAGCCCCGGCTCGTGCTGTCACGTGCCAGGCTCTGTCAGGACAAGGAGCCCCCCGGGATGGTCTACTCTTAGAGGGGGGCGGGGGACGGATAGCGGTGAAGCCTGGAGTGTAGGACGGCGCCTGCTCAGGGTCTTACACACTAGTCACACAATAGCACCGTGTTCTGATGTTGTATTCGTCGGATAAGAAAAAACACATTTGTTTTGTTCAAACACAGATGAACATTAAATTGTTCATTCTTTGTGAAATTTTAACACTGAGCCAATGATTGTGAGGTTTGGCCACGGACTTCTTCGCTTTCATTCTGATTTCT
This sequence comes from Calotriton arnoldi, assembly GCA_963921515.1. Lineage (NCBI taxonomy): Eukaryota > Metazoa > Chordata > Amphibia > Caudata > Salamandridae > Calotriton > Calotriton arnoldi. Next base: position 423,603 of record CAWUFW010000634.1, on the reverse strand, counting down.
GTTTTTATAGCTCCTCAGTAAGTGCATCATTGAAAAAAAAGGACAGCAGCAGAGAATTCACAAAATAGTGGTGGATTGCTCGTCGACACGTGAGGCAGTACAGCCACCTTATTTAATGTATCCCATGTGGTGTTCATGGCCATGGCTTGACTGGAAACCAAAATCGGCCACAGCAAAAAATGTAAAACCAGCTCCACACTGCAGGAGGTCGTGACCAGAGAAGGGTCATTGGGTCATGGCAGCCCCAGCAGCCTATTGGGGGAATGCCAGAGTGGCAGGATGGCCACCCTGAATATGCCTCCATCGGTGAGTCCTCTAGCACAGACGTTGGCTCCACCAAGTGTCAGAGTTTAGTCTGCCAGGTATGGATAGGTGGACAAAGGTGGAGCAGAATCATTGTGGGATGTTGGATGGCGGAGCCTGCATGAGACAAGTGACCCCGGTGAAAAGCTGCAAGTGTCCTCCGGACCAGTCTGTCTGGTAACTCTGAGTATCATTTTCAGAGCATACACAGCCATTCCTTCACACCTCCTGACTAACCAAGTTGGCATCAGTGGTTGTGAAGTGGGTATTGAAATAGCCCTGCTGATTTGAAGTGAGATCGGCCTCGGGTGCCTAAATCACCTCTGCCCTCCTGACCTGGGACTTGTGCTTTTGGTGTCACTTGGACACCGTTGTTGATCATCCAACGTATGCAGCCATGCTTACTCTAGAAAGCAAGCTTAAACACCAGACTGTTCTTCCACACTTCCCTACTTCCTCAGGATGCCTACGGTGGCCATTTTGGGACTACGAAAAATGCTTGCCGCATTGAAGTGGAGTCTACTTCATAATCTACATTGGTTTTTTTGTATTGTGAGTTTTGCATACAAAAAGACATTGAATTGGTGCATCTCAGGGAGTGCCACCAATTCCCTGTTAATACATAAATTATGCTCCTCTTCAAGCACAGGAGACGACTACTTGCTCGACTACTTGCTCTACCTTGGTTTTTGATTTGTGAAATTTGGAAATAATTGAATTGTATTCTTGCAAGGAATACTTCCAGCTCCTTTTATTCAGAAGAACGTTCTGCACTAGAACCACATTTTACCACACTTAATTAAGAGAAGTCAATTACATGTACCATCATATTGTGAAAAATGACTTCACAAAAGAACTCAGGTTAGCCTTTGACCTCAAACTAGTTGACTTCATCAGGGAAAACCCTAAACTTTCCGCTCTTTCCAACTATCTCTCCAAAAATTATACAAAATCACATACTCACGTCCGTTATCAAAGAATGGTGGCAGAATCTTCAAACACAAACTGATGAGAGAATTCCCTGAAACACTCATTGCTGATCAATATTACTGTACAAGAAAAGGCTACCTCATAACAGACCTTCTATTTTCCTCACTGTACCCCTTCTTGGGAGAACAATTTAACTTCTGAGCCCAGAAGCGAGAAACATTCAATTTGTTAAGAAAATATTGACTGCACCTTTCTTGCTGATAAATGGAATCTACAACAGAAAAATCATGATGGAAACGGCTGATACGGTTGAACAATTTGGCCTCAAACTCCACAGTTTACTCAAGATGTAGAAAGAACTCCTATTGGTTGATCAGACCCATTCACATTCATCTCCAATGACACCCACCTCTCACTTACCTCTTATTTTGCATAACTCACCAGCAAAACCATCTCCTATCACCGCTATCCGAATATCCTCCTTTATACCAAGCTCCTCAAAGATTATCAGAGATAAATTAGAAGGGGGACTGGAGGAGTTTCAGCAAATCTTCCAGTCCCCTTCTTGCTATTCACCACCCGTCTTCTCCGGTCTCAGGCCAAATGAATTCTACCCCAGTCCTGTCTAATGAATCCATTGGCTCCGATTGTGGAACTGTAGTCATCTGCCCCCATTCTATATGTACTTCTAAGACTCTCAAACCACCTGCACGCCTTGAGACCCTCACGGGTGAGTAGCCGCGCTTAACAAGCACTGATTGATTGATTGACTGCTGTCAATCTATAAAACAATGCTGCCCGCACACGTTCCTCCTTCCTTCCACACTCTTACCACCATTCTTACAGATTCTCCCACGTGAGGAGGTCTATTGAGCCACTCTGATGAAGACATCGACAACCTGATCCTTCCTTGCAACACCTAAAGATCCAGTAACCTAACAAAGAGTGGCTTGGAAATCACCGTCAAAATGAGTAATGGAGGTTAGCCTCTGTTGCACAACAGATCCTGGATGAACCCGCACAACCTAATTCAAGTCCCTATTTCACCTGCTCCCATCCAAAGACACAAGCATGCTTGCATCAAATTTGTGCTTCACAGTTGCATAACTGCAGCAGAACATCGCTTTGAAATTGCAGACTTATTAACCACCAATAACCTTGAGCTGCTGTTTCTAACTCAAACTTGGCCAACAGTTTCCTCGGTATTCTGTACTAGATGTCCTGTTATCAGGTGGCTACTATGTAATACGACTAGCTTGGAAGGACAAATGTGGGAAGGCACTGCAGTGATATACAGCACCTCTGTTCTTTGGAGAGCTATGATAATAAACAATTTTTCTCCTCCCATTGTTTGTCTATTGAGGTGAAAACCTCTGAAACACCTCTCCCACTGTCTTCCATGTTCCGTATCACCCACCAGTCAACAACTCACTTTTTGTTTAACAAATTATCAACTTCATAGCAGCAAAAATGAATTCGGGTGCAAACAATATATTTTTAGCTGATTTCAACTTGCACTGGGTTGGGTGCAAAGATACAGCTGTATCGGAGCTTGCTCTCTTTTTATCCATTATTGACCTCCAACATCTACTTTCTTCATCCACCCAAGTGAAAGGCACAATTCTAGACCTCATTATCTCCTACAATGATGCCCTTGAAATTGATACCAGTGGACTAGTCTGATCACTTCCGAGTCCCCTTAACTCTTCATTGCCCAAAACCCATACCATAGGCCAATCCAAGAACCTCAAGATATGCGTTAGATACTTTAAAGGACATCATTAACTCACTAATGACAAATTAGATCTCCTCTGAGTTAATGGACTGCAACAGCAGACCAGAAACAATCCCGATGGTAGATCATTGTAACACAGTCATGTGAGAGATAGCAAATGAACTTGCCCCCTTAAACTGGAAATACAGAACTGCAAGTCCACACAGCGATTTACCAAAGATTTACATGAAGAGAAGAAACAGCTTAAGATGTTTGAACAATACTGGAGACGGATATATCAACATCTAACCTTATGACTTTACGGAGCAAGTGCAGAGAATACAAAACAAAATTTTCATGGTTAAGGCTTCATTCGTCACAATAGAGATAAGTGCAGCTAAAAATCATCCTAAGAAACTCTTCAAAATTGTTAAGAAGCACTGCAAACCCTTGATCCTTTTACTTTCACAGCTACAAAGAAAAACTGAAATTCTCAAAGTTCTTCTAGGATAAAATAAAAAGATCTTTCTGTCATGAGATATGTACATGACAAAGCAGATCCTTATAATTTGAACATATTCTGACTGATATCTAGTCTCCTCCTTCTTGCCAAAGTTCTGGAGATCTGTATCATCAAAAACTGAACCCACTTCATCAAAAATAACTATCTCATTGATGATCTACAATCAGGCTTCCGATTTGTTCTGTGGAGCAGAGATGCTACACATAGTTGACGACATTCTGTGTATTCTGGACAAATGAACGTCATGCCTACTTACTATCCTCAATCTGTCAGCAGCATTTGACATGGTCAGCCATATCTCACTCTTAAAGACCACAGAATAATAGATGGGAATAGCGATTCTCCTCATTACATGCCAAGAGAATCTGGATTTCATTAAAGACACGGAGGCTAACATTATGCACTATTCCTTTAATGCTAACTCCACGCACCACTTGGAAGTAATACATCATAAAATAAACAGTTCTAGAACATATTCCTCTAAACATATAATAGGCACGCACATAGAATAGACTGCCTCTTTGAAATGCAATCAGAAGTAGCTTTCTTATTAATTTCATCCGTCTTCTTTTCTTCTTCCCTTATCTATAGTTTAACTTGTTTTTTTTTATTGCAAAGTCTAAAACACGATCAAGCTTCTACGGTAAGCTGTTTAAGGAGACCTACCGGCATCTCACACTTCCAGCGTAAGATGCATAGAAGAAGAACCGAGTTATGTTGAAGTATCTGAAAGTAAAGAAAAGTGTAAATGTTCCAATGTTCTGTCACCTGTATTAAAGTAGCCATTAACTTCCAAAAACATGCAATGGATTGACATATGAATTTAGGCATATCGCTTTAACGTTAATAAACTTATACTTAAACTTAAAGCAACAAGTTTGTCATTTATTAATCTGTATCCCCGCTCAATATCAGGGGTGGGAGGGTGGGATAATATTAGCCTCCGTGTCTTTAATGAAATCCAGATTCTCTTGGCATGTTATTAGGAGAATCGTTAGTTCAATACAAGACCGGAGGCTACCATTATGCATGTTGGTAGTCCTGTAGGACTACGTCTGACATATGTTCAATCGGTTTACAATAGTGTTTAGCAAATGTATTTGAGTTAGACCAGTCAGCTGCTCTTAGAATGTGTTCTAGTCTGCGACCTTTCCAGAAGGATTGACTAGCCACAGCTCCTCTTATAGAATGCGCTTGAAATTTCTTAAGGTCAATGCCAGCTAACTGCATTGTATTTTTTACCCACCTTGCTATTGATGCAGACGTTATGGCCTCAAAAGGTTTAACAAAGGAGATAAGTAGTTGGTCATTGCCATTCATTCTCGAATCGTATTCTCTCATGCAGTCTACCACGCAAAATTTCTTGCAAGAATCAAACCTAGGGTAGAAAATTGTGTCCAACATAGTTTTAGTTCTTCTAATAATTTCAAATTTTACTCCAAAGGCATCATAAATTTTGCTACTTACCTCTAAAACTTTAACGCCTGAGACACAATGGCAGGAAATTAGACAGAGAAGAGAGGCTAGTTTCATAGAGAGTCTTTTCTTTTCTAAGTACCTGTTATTAGGCCATACTGTGAACGGATCTAGGATTAGTTTAACATCCCAAAGGGTCTCATATTTAGGTCTAGGAGGTCTCCTTAACCTAACACTTTTGAGAATTCTACAAATTATAACATTTTTTTCTATTGTTCTTCCATTCATTAGTGCATGTCCAGCCGAAATTGCCGATCTGTAGCAATTAAGAGATCTATAGCTGAAGCCCCTATCGAATTGTTCTACAAGGAAGTTAACCACTTCAACTATAGGAGCATCCACGGGATCCAAGTTCCTCGCTATGCACCAGCGTACCCATATTTTCCATATGCCGTTATATCTGTAGTGGGTGCCTGGAGCCCAGCATTTCTCAAGCTGGCCAGCCCTTCCCGAAAGACCTGAGATTTCATTGGATCTCCTGACACTTTCCAGACAAGGGGGCTCAAAGTCCCTGTCTGAACCAGGGGGTGTTCCCTTACATCTACATCTGTTAAGAGACCTTCCTCTGCGGGTAGTGGCAAGGGAATGTCATAGGCCAACTCCAAGGTCGTCAGAAACCAAGCTTGGGATGGCCAAAAGGGAGTTACTAGGACTATGGAACATTGTTCCTGTCTCACCTTCTGAAGGACTCTCTGGATCATCACGAAAGGGGGGACGGCGTAAGCTCGGGTTCCCTTCCAGGGATGTAGGAAAGCATTGACTGCCTGAGCACCCGAGCCCTCAGAAAGGATGCAATTGTTCTCATTACCTTGATGAAGCACCATGGTGCACAGGATAGGCCAAAGGGAAGGGCCTGATACTGGAAGAGGCGATGATTCCATATGAATTGGAGGTAACGTTGACATTCTATGGCCATGGGAATGGTGATGTAGGCATCCTTCGGTCCAACTTCACTAGCCAGTCCTTCTCTAGAAGCATGTTTATGTTTATGGGTTTTGTAGAGCGCATAGCTGCCCGTGGGCCTCCCAGCGCTGCGGAACAGGAGTAAGTGCGGATGACTCTCAGCCTGGGAATAGCCAGGTCTTTAGTTTCTTTCTGAAAGTTTGTTCCTCAGTGGTCACTCTTAGCTCTGATGGCATTGAGTTCCATAATGTCTCTCAGGATATGGATTCCTTCCATCTTGAAATGTCTGTACATTAGAAATCTGTTCAGTTCTCTGAGGTTTAGAACCGGTCTCCATCCCTTGTCTTTTTTCTCCACCAGGAAAAGTGTACTTACAAGGCTCATGCATTCACATGGGACTTCTACAATAGCCCCCTTTTGTAACATAGAATCCACCTCTTGTTCTACCACCCTCTCTTGCTCTGAGGTACGTTTTAATTCTCTTGGGTAGGAAGTTTTGGTTGGGGTCTCTGAAAATTCTATTTTGAAGCCTTGAATGGTTTCCAGGACCCAAGGGTCTTGTGTGATTGACTTTCAGACTTGGGAAAAAACCTGAATCGACCCCCACCTTTCCCAGAGAAGAGCAAATAGGAGGGGTCTTTGTACTGATGCAGCGCGTACAATAAAAACTATTCTCCTCCTAGGTTACTTATAGGTCATCCAGGGGCAAACTATATTTCTCATATCCACATGACGATGGGGCCCATAAACATCGTCTAACACACACGCACACTCCTGGATTTCCTTTACACCTTTGTGAAATTTTGTACTCCTAGGAGAAGCATGAGAACTAAATGGAGAACACCATTTTATGTACCGCTGGAAGAGCCAGGATATCTTATTACCTTATTTTGTCCCTTTCTTTTAGTTATTTCTTAAGATATTCCTGCTTATTGTTTGTCGATGAATCATTCATTTAAGAAATTAGTTCATAGTGATTAAGACCAGCTGAATCACAATAACCAATTACTTATGTCACAATCATTTAGGAAAATAACCACTGAGTCATTTTGGGTTTAAAGAATCTTAAATTTTATATAAATTTTAAAGCATGAAAAGAATTTTAATACTTTATTCAATTATTCATTAATTAAATTCACAATTTTATTAAGCATAATCAATTTATTGCAGAAAGGAAATTTTGTCATGAAGCCAAAACCCTAATTACCTGCCTAGCTTCCTAATTTAGCCTAATGATTTCTAACCTAAGTTAGGAATTAGAATTAGCCTGATTCTCATACTCAACTGTAAAATTAAGACAGCAACAGCAACTTCAGCTCGTCAGCATCAGCTACCTGCAACCCGTCTCCTCTAACAGTCTTTCAGCATCTCCCGCTCAGTAAGGGATCGATCAGGACCACCCAGCACTGGAAGCCATCAACACGACTCTTCAACTCCTCTCCTGACTGTGACTGCAACCACAACTGACATCAACTCTCTTGACTGGAACTCTGACCCCCTCCCACTAAGAGTATGCCCTCTTATACCCTAATTCTAACTTTGCTAACTAACTGTTGCAACATTAATATCACGCTTTTCTTTCATTGGTCCATGCATGTCAGCTTATTCATTCTTTAATCAAGTTCTCTTGGATTCAAGGGTCCTTGGATCATTTCCTTTCCCATACGCTTAAACATTTCCATCCGATTCGATCAGTTCATTTGTAACTTCTTTCGACACATTCGAGAACTCCGCAGTCATTGTCCTTTCTCTTAGACTTGTTTCCCACGGGCTCTCTGCTGATCATCATGGCACACTATCAGTTCAATTAGGTCACACCAGCCTTGACCATTTCTTGCATCCTAGTCTCTTAGAGACATCACGAGGTTCCGGATTTCTCCAATTTCATCCCGTACCACGTGTCCCCTTGCGCCTGCGCACATCTTCCCACTGGCGGCCATTTTATATCGCCACTCGGTTATACTTTAGAAGCACTAATTTGAGGCAAACAAAACATAATTAAAATAGAGAAAAATATCCCTTTCGTTTCCCTCCCGTCTACGTACCCCAATTAGTTGTTACCTAGCAGAAAGCAACACTCAAGCTGTTCCTTACTTACCATCACTATTTGTTTTTGCAACGACACATTTTATTTCTATGAAGCACAACAACATGCATTTATTTTTATTAGTACGCATTTATTTTTACGTTATAATTAGACACACGGACATCCATTAATAGATTATTTAGCACATACATTGGCATATTACCATTCCCACACATACAGTGTTGATTAATACATTTAAACGAACATTTTATTAATAATTTATAAAATTGGTTAGGGGTTACATTTTTTTATTTTCCCTGCTCCATCAATCCCCCTTTGGTGATTTTTAAATCACCACATAAAACCCAAGTCATACTTCTTTTCAGGCAGCATGTCTTTCATCCTTTGCTTTCTGTTATTTATACATCTGTTTCTTCTTCATCTTGCCTTTTAGTCTCTTTATACATGCTTTCTTTCATTTTCTCCAACTCAATTTCACCCATTTCTCTCTCTCTTTCTCTCATTATTCTGTTATTTCTTCTTATCTTATTCTGTCTTACTTTTCTCTTTATACATGTTATTACTATTTTCAATATCATGGCTAATAATATTACTATAGTTGCTACTATTATAATTTTCCCTATCACTAGTCTACTCATCCTAGTTAACCAATTCGCTACTGAGGAAAACCCTCTACCAAGTTTTCCCAAAACACTTTCAACCTCCAGTGGAACTAATTCTTTGTGCAAACTTGTAATATTTGTAATATACTTCTGTATATTTTCACTGTTATCAGGAATGTAAGTACAACAATGTTGGACTTTCAACATTCCACAGACTCCACCCTCTTTTGCCAAAAGAATATCAAGGGCAAGCCGATTTTGCATCACCATAGCTCTCATGGCAACCATTTCGGTATTTACCATTAAGAACCCTCCCGCAGTATCTGTAGATAAACGATCTACTACTGTGGATAACTTCCGAATTTTAAATGCATTCAAAGATATTCCCACTGCTGGTATCAATGCTCCAAAAATATCCCCTACAATTTCTGAAAAACTTTCCCTCTTTCTACGTGTAAATCTATTAATCATCTTGTATGTTCCCTTTTCTTCTCTGTCCATGTGAAAATTTTTGGGAAAGACCAGGCCTACATAACAAGTTCCATACCAATGGTCCGGTAACCTGTAATAAGCTCTATTCCCACAAACATAATAGATACCTGGAAATATTGGGTCCTTTCCACCTTTGAATCCCCAACCTCCCAGAATTTGATAATTGTCATGGCAGATACTGGAACCTACAAAGTAATTGTCATAGACTGTCTTATTTCTCCTAATGCACAACTTTCCTGTTTGTGGCCAGTCTAAAGTCATTGCTGCATTTATCTTTTTCCCTTCATGATTTCCTTCCTCAAACGTCCATAAGCGTTTTCCTTCCTCTTTTATTGCTTCTTTTTGAAATTTCATTCTTCTTTCTTCAACCATATCTAAAAATACCTTTTCTTCTTTCTTTAACTCACAGGTAAGGTTGTTACTAACTATTTCTTCTAACGTTAATTTTCTATGTTCTAAAAGAATTCTCCTAAAACCTTTGCTGGTTTTACTTTGTTAAGTTCTGGTACTACTGGAATGTTTGCAAAAATCTTATCTATATCAGTATAATAAGATTCTAATCTACCTGTTTTATAAAATAAACTTGCTATTACACTACATGTTATTCCATAAGTCAAAGGTAGGTGATGATAAGTCACACCTTCGGATACTGATGCAGGCAACTGCAGACAAACATAACAATCTTTAACGTCCATTGTCTTTACATACTCATACAACAATTTTGTGAAAACATTCTTTGAAAAATCAGTTATTGACTTATCCTTATGCAACTCTGCACTACTTCTTAAAACAACTGGTTCTTTACTATTAGTTTCTTTTTCTGGTTTAGTATCATTTTTTGCTTCTATCACAGCTACACTAATAGGAATTGTGATTGCTAAAACTATCCATATGGTCATTAATAACCCTGTACAAAAACAGCACATTTTGCACCATCTTTTTATAAATTCACATTTATTTCTTCTACTCTCATTATTTTCCATTTTTCTTTTTCTATTTGTTAAGTTTCAGAAAATTGTGTCACTACACCTCAGAAATGACTTAGATGCCACTCTGCTTTCAAAAAGTCTTTGCTTGGTACTTTCTTTAATTCTCTCCAGAATTCTTTCGTTGTCACATCCGGTGATTTGTCACATCCAGTAAAATTGTCACGTCCGGCAGAAGCACTATAAGTCTTCACTTTAGTTTTGTTGCATCTCACCTTTTCCCATCCGACTTCTCAGTCTCTGGTTTCCGTGAGTGTTTTCTTCTTCTTCTTTGTAATCAGTTAGTGCAATATACAGCCACTCAGGTGACTTAAATTTTGAATTCACTTTCTTTGTCCTTTTGGACTTTTGTAATCTTTTTCCACTGGGTTTTTCTTGTTCCTTTTGACTTGTTACTTCATTTACTTGTTCAGCACCTTCGTCTTCCGCTCTTATTATTCTATATCTCAATTTTCTTACATAGCTGTTGGGCCAATTATCTCCTTTTCTTGGCCTTTTGACCTCACCTTCTCTTTCTTCTCTTTCCGATTTCCAATTTCTTTTTCTTGATTCAGTCTTTGCTTTTTCCTCTCCTCCACTTTCTTCTGTTTCTGTTTCAACTGTTTCACTATTGTCTCTTATTTTGAAACTTATAATCTCGTCATCTCCTATTGGTGGATCTGTCTTCTCCTTTTTGTTTTCCCTTATTACTGTCCCTCCTCGGGGTTCTTCCGATTTGGTGTTTTTCTCCTTTTCTGTTTCTAAATTTCCCTGTTCTCCTGTTTCTCTATCTATCCCTATTGCTCCTCGGGGTTCTTCTCGATTTTCTAACCTTTTGTGTACTTCTTTCCCTACTTCATCTATTAATATTGTTTCTGAAGGAGTTCCACCATAACTTGTACCTGGTTGTTCATCTGACTCAATTTCTTGCTCAGTTTCTTCTCTAATTGGTTTATAACCCCAAGTTTTCCTTAGGAATTCTTTACGGTTTTCAATTGAATCATCAGAGTCTGAAGTTGTGTCAGATATTTCCAGATGTCGACTTACAGGTCGATCTTCAAATTCTGGAATTTCTGAATTTCTTTCTTCTTCTTCTTCTTCCTCTTCTTCTCTAGAGGTACTTGCAGTTGGGGTTTCCAGATGTCGACTTTCAGGTCGATCTTCAAGTTCTGGCACCCTTTCTTTTATCTTGGTTGTCCCAGCCGTTAAACTTTTATCCCACACTTCCAGACGCCGACTCACATGTCGATCTGTAGGTTCTGGAATTCTGATTGTGTGGCTGGCATGAACCCAGTTCTTCACTCCTGCACACTTGATGGCAGTTGTTGTTACCAGGATTACCTGTCGTGGCTCGTCCCAACGAGGAACTAGACAGTTTCTTCTCCTGTGGACTTTTATGCGGACCCAGTCTCCTGGATTCAAGTCGTGGGCTGGTTTTCTTTCAAGAGTGGTCGCATCCGGTCCAACCTGATGAAACACAGAATGCACCACATCAGCCAGTCCCTTGCAATAATCCAGTACTAGATCATCAGTTATAGTTAATAACTTGTTGACGGGTACGTGTGCTTGTCTCATTGCTCGTCCCATGATCATCTCATGAGGACTGAGTCCCGTTTTCTTTTCAGGGATGCTTCTGATGGTCATCAGAACAAGAGGCAGTGCATCCGGCCATTTGAGTCCTGTAGCTTGACACATTTTTCCTAATCTGTTTTTAATTGTTCCATTAATCTGCTCTACTACCCCAGAAGCCTCTGGTCTGTAAGCACAATGTAGTTTTTGTTTAATACTCAGAGCTTCACAAATCAATTGGATCAACTCATTTTGGAAATGTGTTCCTCTATCTGTCTCAACCGTGACTGGAAAACCATACCTTGGAATGAACTCTCGCAGCATAAGTTTTGCCACCGTTGTTCCATCATTCCTTCTTGTGGGGTATGCTTCCACCCAACGAGAGAACAAACAGACGACCACTAGAACATATCTTAATCTGTTACTAGGGGGCATCTCAATAAAGTCCATCTGTATTCTTGTGAATGGACCTCCTTCTCGTCCTATTGTTCCTAGACTCACTACGGTTTTTCTTCCTGGGTTAAACTGTTGACAAATAAGACATCTTTGACAAAGACTTTCAGCAATGGCTCTGAATTTTGGGTTATACCAGGTCTGTCTAAAAAGTCTGATCATTGCATCTCTCCCAATATGAGCTTGTCCATGGTACATCCGTGCCATGTCTGCAATCATGCTATCAGGCATAACTGGTCTTTCATCTCTGTATACCCACACACCATTATTTTCCTGTCTTCTACATCCTGCTTTTATCCAGTAATCTTTTTCCTCATCTCTTGTTGTTTCTTGTAACTGCCTTACTTCATCCCATGTTTCGACAGTATTAGTGAAAAGCAAAGGACAAGAGACATGCTCCCTTTCTCTATTTTTGTTCAGGGACGCCATGTTTTCCGCACAATATCTAGCGATCTCATCAGCATAATTATTGCCGACTGCTATGTAGTCTTCGTTTTTCTTATGCGCCTTGCACTTCACTACAGCTATTTGTTTAGGCAACTGTATCGCCTCAAGCAGTTTTTTAACATACTCTCCATTTCTGATAGGTGTTCCTGCAGATGTCAAAAATCCTCTTTGTGACCAAATCTGACCAAAGTCATGTACGATGCCGAAACCATATTGGCTATCGGTCACAATCGTGATTCGTACATTTTTCCCCAATTTACATGCTTGAATCAAAGCAATTAGTTCCGCAACTTGGGCAGACCTAACTCCTTTCAGACAAGACGCTTCCATCACAGTTGCCACTGTGCATACTGCGTAAGCTGCGCTTAACACTCCTTCTTTTGTGCGTAAACATGAACCATCTACAAACATGACATAATCCGATTCCTTTAAGGGTTCATCTTTTATGTCAGCTCTTGGTTTTGTGCAATATTCCAGCACATTCAGACAATCATGATCTACTTCGTCTTGTTCAATTATACTCTCTTCATCCGGCAATGATGTAGAAGGATTTACATTTATGCATCTATCTATGGTCACATTTTCAGCACTCAAGATGACTTTTTCGTACTTAGTCAGCCGACTATGTGTCATGTACTGTGTTTTTGTTCTTGTCAAAAGAATTTCTACTGAATGGGGAACATATACTCTCAGTGGATACCCCATCACTATACCTTCACTTTGTTCCAGACTTACACAAGTAGCAGCAACCGCTTTCAGACATCCAGGCAATGCTTTTGCTATAGGATCTAGAACAGCTGAAAAGTAAGCGATTGGCCTCTTCATGGTCCCGTGTTTTTGTACCAGTACTGAAAATGCACATCCATCTCTTTCACTGCAGTACAACTCAAAATCCTTCTCATAATCAGGCATGCCTAAAGCAGGGGCCTCACACAGTTTCTTTTTCAATTCTTTGAAAGATTTCATTTCTTCTTTGTTTAACTCAAAAGGGTCTTTTACATCTTTCTTTGTCAATTTTTGTAAGGGTTTTGCAATCAAAGAAAATCCACTTATCCACTGTCGACAATATCCAACCATTCCCAAAAACATTCTTACCTCTCTTTGAGTCATTGGTGCTCTCATTCCTTGAATCATTCTTACTCTTTCTGTCGCTATTTTCCGCACTCCTTTCTCAATTTTATGCCCTAAATACTGGACTTGACAAAACTGTAATTTTGAAGGAGACACTTTATGTCCTCTTTTCTCCAAATGGTTCAGTAAAGCAATTGTGTCACTTACACATGCTTCTTTGGTTTTCGATGCCACCAATAGGTCATCGATATACTGCACCATCACTGATTTTTCTGGCATCTTCAAATCTTCCAGAGATTTCTTTAGAATCTGATTAAAAATTGAGGGGCTTTCTGTATACCCCTGCGGAATTCGGCACCATGCCAAAATACGCTCTCCGAAACGGAATGCAAATAATGGCTGGCTATCTGGATGCAAAGGAATAGAGAAAAATGCGTGACACAAATCTATCACAGTGTACCACTCAGCTTCATGCGGGATTTGATATAGAATCACTGCAGGGTTTGGCACTATTGGACAACATGGTACAACTATTTTGTTTATCTTTCTCAAATCCTGTACTATTCTATATGTTCCATTTGGCTTTTTCAGTCCCATAATAGGTGAATTACATGGACTGCTCATGATCTCTTTCAGAATTCCCTGTTCAATCATCTTATTTATCACAGGAGTTATTCCTTCAATTATTTCTGGAGTTAATTTGTACTGTGGCGTGTTTGGATAAATTATCCCTTCTTTCACTGTCACTTTTACAGGATCAACTTCTCTCATTAACCCAATGTCTTCTCCTGTAAAATCCCACACACTTTCTTTTACAGCACTTTTTAGTTCTTCTGGAAGTTTTTCTGCATCAAATGCAGGAAACAAACCATTCGTTTCAGGTTCTTGATTCATCAAAGTTACTTTGTACAAAACATCTTCATCTGAAGTCTGAAAACCTATTCCATCTGGCGTACAATAAATTGTGCAATTCATTTTACACAAAAGGTCACGACCTAAAAGATTTACAGGACTACAATCGCACACTACAAATTTATGCATTTTGCTAAAAGAACCAATTTTTACTTCTACCAATTCAGTAAGTGGGGTTTTAATCTGCTGATTGGCTACTCCTACCACTTGGATGTATTCACCTGAGAGAGGAAGGTTCGGAATTTCCACTGATCTAACAGTAGAACGGGTAGCTCCAGTATCGACAAGGAATGTTACGTTTGCACCATTCACTTCTCCATCCACAAAGGGACCAGACTGATCTACCTCTAGAGTTGCGCCAAGCACACACTCTTTCCCCTCTCCTGCGCACCGTCAGAAACTTTCATCCGGGTCATCCTCACTCTGACGCAACCAATACTGAGAAATGTTAGCTGCTCGCGGCAACTGTGTTACCTGCTCTCCTCCGTAGAATCCTGTTTCTGTACTGTATCTTTGCTGGTTAACAGTGTTGGGAAGTGGTGGTTGTGGCACCTGACTTTGTTGAACAACTACCTCATTCTGCATCTGTGGAGTTAATGATTGATGTTCCGGATTAGGTTTAGGTGGGAACTTACACTCATTTCTCCAATGCCCTAATTTTCCGCAATTATGACATGGCCATTTCTTCTTTGCCTCTTCTAGACTCACTTGTCCTTTTCCTTTACCTATGTTTGGTCGCATCTTATTCTGTCCTGATTTGTTTCCATTATTATTGTCCAATTGGGCTTCTTGTTTCTCTGCCACTTTCACTTGTGCCCACATTGCCTTTTCTTTCAATTTACGCTGTTTACTCACTACAATACTTAGCATACCTCAGCACCTCATCTACACTTCCATTCTGCCAGTTTATCATATGTTGCTTAATCATATCGCTTATTTCTTGTTTCAGGCCAAACACAAATCGGTATACAAAATGACTCATGTCCTTTTCACTCAATTCCTCATAACCGCTATACTGCTTGAAAACCAATAACAAACGCTCATAATATGCATGTACAGACTCCTTACTTTCCTGTGTAGTTCTATCAATCTTAACCCAATCTGTCTCTTTGGGAGGAATCTTATTCTTCAAAAAGGTAATCACCTTGTCGTATTTCTTCATCACATCTGGTCCTGGAGCTCCTGTCTTAGGATCTCTTGGATATTCTGTAGTTGGCCAGTCAACTGTAATCTTACATTCTGACCACAGATCCGTTGGTACCACTATGTCAAACAATCCATCCAAATCTATCCACAACACTTTTGAGACCTTTACAAACCTTTCTACCTGTCGGTACCATTCAACTGGCTTCTCTCTTAGTTTTGGAAAGTCATTTGTAAATGACAGGATGTCCTGCCTAGTCCATGGAACATGCACGTAACTACCACCTGGAGTTTCTCTCATAGGGTATTCTTTAACAACAGGTTCTTTTTCTGTTATCATAAAAGCCAATGAACCTTTGTCTATACTTTTCTCATTCTTCTTTGTCCATCTAACCTTCCATCTGTCCACATCACCCCATTTTCTCAACAAAACAATCAACTCTTTTATCTGTGTCAGCCTTCCTGCTGTATTCAAATTTTCAATATCTTTTTCACAAAAATCTACTCTGTATGGTTTCTGCAATGTTTTTACTTTTGCAAAATCTATTCCAATCTCACTAGCCACTTCTTCTAGTTTGTCATGTAAATTCTTTGCCCTCCATGTTATACTTTTGCACAGAAACATTATTTCATTATCCTGATAATTTTTTATCTTTTCAGTACCAATCGTTCCTAGTATTAATTCTTCCATGTCAATTTTCAATCTGATCACATCTAATGGTTTTTCTTCCGTTTCTTTTATTTTAAAAGCTTTCATCCACTCATTTAACTCATCAGGAGTCGGACCTATGGGAGTACTATTTATTTCTGTCCAATTTCCACTCTTTTCAGGTGTCACTGTTGCAGATTCAGTTACCATAGGTATTTTCCTACCGTTACACTCATTTACTGTCAAATTTTCAGGTGGACTTGGTCTGTAAACACTAGCCAAATTGCTTGTACCTGGACTTGTTTCCATTCTTTCCTTTTCTCTCTGAAATTGTGAACTCAAGGGAATCACCAAGGATCGCTCATCAATTTTCTGATTCTCAAAAACTGGTATTACTGGACCTATTGTTACAGGCACAGTAACTGCTTCCATATTTTTCGTTAATTCTCTAATTTTCTCAGTTAGTTCTTTTGTTGTCCTTGCCAATTCACTTGCATTGTCGCTTTCTATTCCCTCATTTTGAGAAGCTCTCATTTGTTCTTGTGACCTATTTACTTCATTTCTCTTTTCCGGACTTTTATTTCGCATAGTCTCTATTGGTGGCGCATTTGGTGTCACCACTGTAGAACTCTGCTGATACGGAGGTGGATTTCTATTTAAAATATCTTCCAGCAACTCGTCATCCGTTTCGCTCTCATGCATATACTTTTCTCTCTCTATATGTTTCTTTTTCTCAGTCCGTTTTTTCTTTGTCCCCTCCTCAACTGTAAAAGCTGGAAACAAACCTCCTGTCATGTTAGCACATCTCCATCGTTTTATTCTGTCCTCATGATTCATTCCCCACAATCTTCCGGGCACAAACTCATAACCTTTCATTCCTCTGAACCTTTCTCGCTCGTACATCTCATCTTCCCATTCTGTTAAAGCCTCAAACTGTGTCGGTCTAGGTCTAGGTTCCAATTTAAACATTTTTTCTCTTAGATTCCGTAAAACCGCTACATTAAAAGAACCATTTTCAGGAAAAGCCAATGCTCCATCATTCTTTGTATATTTTACCCAATTGTCCAACCATATGCACGTATGATATCCATATTTCAGCATCATATGTGAAGCTGCTGATTTCGGCGGAGGAATTACTTGTCCCTCTCTAGTCACAACCTTTTTGTCTTTCTTAAAGAAATTCTTCAATTTCGTCGTCCATGATGTTCTCTCCCTTTCATACTCGTAATACGGCATGTTTTCTATTTGTTTTCTCTTTACTCTAACGCTGTTTCTGTGTACGGAACTTCGACCAATTACAGCGCGATTCACACTAACGTACCAATCAGAACAATTCCCACCGTCCGCGAACCAACCAATCCTAGCGCGGCACTTTTCTACGTCACTCCTACTCTGTATTCACGTGACTAGTGCACTAACCAATCCTAGCGCGGCACTTTTCCACGTCACTTCTACTCTTTACCCCTCCTTTACAAAATTTATCGGCAATTTTTTCTTCTCGCTATTTTCTTTGTTATTTACAACAAATAAACAATTCCATAGTCTGATTCGCTAAACAAAGTGACAGCTTTGTCCTTTTACACAAGAATCCTGCTTTTCCAGTAGGCAGCGCTTACCTCTACCCTACCACAGAATTATTTACTCTCGCCGATAAAGTAGCACTTCCCTCTACCTTACCCTTCTTTCAAACAAACAATTTACTCGTTTCTCTGGGGATAAGACACATGTGGAGACTAGGCTCCTGAGAATTAAGGCCAAAGTTTCACAAGTAAACGTGATTTGCTATTTCATTTACACACTTTTCACACCGAAATCCCTAACATAACACAACCTGCGTTATAACCAAAATGAATTCAGACCGTGTACCAAATTCCATGTGACTTCTCTTGTCACACGTGTTCCACTTCCTACATCCCAGAAGCGTGAAAACTTACATATAACATAACGTGACTCAACATATAGTGTTAGTCATCAAAAAAATAATCAATAATCAATAAACAATAATCATTAAACTAATCTATAGAAAACCATAACTCTGCTACCAAGAAATCTGATGCAGCGCGTAAAATAAAAACTATTCTCCTCCTAGGTTACTTATAGGTCATCCAGGGGCAAACTATATTTCTCATATCCACATGACGATGGGGCCCATAAACATCGTCTAACACACACGCACACTCCTGGATTTCCTTTACACTTTTGTGAAATTTGGTACTCCTAGGAGAAGCATGAGAACTAAATGGAGAACACCATTTTATGTACCGCTGGAAGAGCCAGGATATCTTATTACCTTATTTTGTCCCTTTCTTTTATTTATTTCTTAAGATATTCCTGCTTATTGTTTGTCGATGAATCATTCATTTAAGAAATTAGTTCATAGTGATTAAGACCAGCTGAATCACAATAACCAATTACTTATGTCACAATCATTTAGGAAAATAACCACTGAGTCATTTTGGGTTTAAAGAATCTTAAATTTTATATAAATTTTAAAGCATGAAAAGAATTTTAATACTTTATTCAATTATTCATTAATTAAATTCACAATTTTATTAAGCATAATCAATTTATTGCAGAAAGGAAATTTTGTCATGAAGCCAAAACCCTAATTACCTGCCTAGCTTCCTAATTTAGCCTAATGATTTCTAACCTAAGTTAGGAATTAGAATTACCCTGATTCTCATACTCAACTGTAAAATTAAGACAGCAACAGCAACTTCAGCTCGTCAGCATCAGCTACCTGCAACCCGTCTCCTCTAACAGTCTTTCAGCATCTCCCGCTCAGTAAGGGATCGATCAGGACCACCCAGCACTGGAAGCCATCAACACGACTCTTCAACTCCTCTCCTGACTGTGACTGCAACCACGACTGACATCAACTCTCTTGACTGGAACTCTGACCCCCTCCCACTAAGAGTAGGCCCTCTTATACCCTAATTCTAACTTTGCTAACTAACTGTTGCAACATTAATATCACGCTTTTCTTTCATTGGTCCATGCATGTCAGCTTATTCATTCTTTAATCAAGTTCTCTTGGATTCAAGGGTCCTTGGATCATTTCCTTTCCCATACGCTTAAACATTTCCATCCGATTCGATCAGTTCATTTGTAACTTCTTTCGACACATTCGAGAACTCCGCAGTCATTGTCCTTTCTCTTAGACTTGTTTCCCACGGGCTCTCTGCTGATCATCATGGCACACTATCAGTTCAATTAGGTCACACCAGCCTTGACCATTTCTTGCATCCTAGCCTCTCAGAGACATCACGAGGTTCCGGATTTCTCCAATTTCATCCCGTACCACGTGTCCCCTTGCGCCTGCGCACATCTTCCCACTGGCGGCCATTTTATATCGCCACTCGGTTATACTTTAGAAGCACTAATTTGAGGCAAACAAAACATAATTAAAATAGAGAAAAATATCCCTTTCGTTTCCCTCCCGTCTACGTACCCCAATTAGTTGTTACCTAGCAGAAAGCAACACTCAAGCTGTTCCTTACTTACCATCACTATTTGTTTTTGCAACGACACATTTTATTTCTATGAAGCACAACAACATGCATTTATTTTTATTAGTACGCATTTATTTTTACGTTATAATTAGACACACGGACATCCATTAATAGATTATTTAGCACATACATTGGCATATTACCATTCCCACACATACAGTGTTGATTAATACATTTAAACGAACATTTTATTAATAATTTATAAAATTTGTTAGGGGTTAAATTTTTTTATTTTCCCTGCTCCATCAGTACTTACTCTGAAAGTTATTCGAACCTCTGTTGTGGCAGGCTCATCCTCGTTGGGGGTAGAAGGATGGTGAGTTACCAGGTTGGTAACCTCTCCCGAACCCTCTTTGCCTGAAGTTGCTTCAGCCGGTAGAAAGACCCCTTCTTCCGGCCCGGCCAAAAACACTAGTGTTGAACACTCTTCTCATATTTCTCTGAGCTTTGTCCAAAGCTGTAAATGTAGCTACATACTTTCCAATTGTCTTGATCATGTCTTCCCCAAATAGGAGGCCTTTGGGGTTTTTCTGAGGGCTCTTTTTTAATTTGGGGTGGATTTTACTTAGAATGACTCTATGCCATTCAGCGTTAAGTCCTGCATTGGCGTTTCCTAAAAGAATCAAAGCCCTCTGGCCTGGCTTCAACCCCTAAGTAGGTTAATATCTGGTTGGGTCCCATTGATGTGGGCCTCCTCCACCATATCTATTATTCTTGCTAAAGGGCCTAGGATGTCGAGGAGGTGATCTTGGCAAGCTTTCAGGAATCTTTCCATGCCTTTTCTGGGGTCTCTTCCCAGTTTAAACAAAAAGGTGATAAGTTTAGAGACCAGATTTGGTGTTAGGCAAACTTTTTCTTGGACCACAGGTCTAGAGTATTCTGGTTTTACGATGTTACATGCCTCTTTTTCTAGGAGGTACCTTGTCCATTTTTTAATAAACTTGCCCACATGGTCTTGAGGCCACCATTCGGCACTTCTTGGATGTCTAACGTTGTAAGGGTAGAAAATCTTCTGACCTAGGGGGTCGAATATTATCCCCTTAGAGGATGACGGACCCGCTTTTTCGGTGAAGAGGCCTTCTATGTCCATGTCATCCTGATCTAGGTCAAGGATGTATTCATCGATTAAGTTGTCAATCTGATGGCCCTGATCTTCCATAGTAGAGGCTTGTAGCCCGCTCTGAGCATTATGTATGCTGCTTTGGACATTCTTATGAGTTGTGCCGCTTAGGACACCCAAAATTTTCGAGGTGCTTTGACCTCTGGATATATTTGAGGTGCTTAGACCTCCATTATACGTTAAAGTGCTTAGACCTCCATTCTGAGTTGAGGTGCTTGGACCTCCCAGGATGCTCATGGAAACTGCCCCTTCTCTATTTTTCATTTTTTGTTGTCTTTTGTCACCTTTCTTACCGTAATGGGATTCTCCCCCTGTTGTGGATTGTAAATCGCTATCCTCATCATCATTTAAGGATCTTTTATGGGATAGCACTTGATGTAAAGTCTCGCGCATACAAGTGCGAATCTCTTGTATTTTTTAAAATTAATTCTTCATTTAAATTTGGGGTAGGGGCGTCAGGGAAATCCAATTCTATATCAGACATAATGAATAGGTAGGTAATCTTACCCTATTCGGTACTAAAGAAGGGGTGTATATAAATAATGTTCCTTCCCTCTCTCTTTCTTCCCTGACGCCATGATGCCTCGAGTGATCAGCTGTTTACTCAGCCTTGCAGTGCCATAGCAAGGCGCAGCATATGAGGCATTAGGGCGATAGGCCGTATTTGGCCAATGCCCTAGTCATTTCTCTAATACTGGTCCCGATGTGTCGTTAACGAGGGGCACGTCGGGAAGGATCTTTAGGGGAGGGGGGAGCTGTGATCACCAGCCGGCTCCCCTAATGGGCTTACCGCAAACGCGGCACGCCATAGCAGCTGCCCGCTTGGTGAAGCGCTGCACTACCACTCCCGATCAAGGCACCATGCGGGGAGAGCTTCGTTACACCCATGGTAGGGGAAGGAGAGCGGGTGAGTGGGTCCGCGTCCCGGAGGGACGTCGAAAAGGTTGAACAGTCGC
Organism: Calotriton arnoldi; assembly: GCA_963921515.1. Classification (NCBI taxonomy): domain Eukaryota; kingdom Metazoa; phylum Chordata; class Amphibia; order Caudata; family Salamandridae; genus Calotriton; species Calotriton arnoldi. Next base: position 401,816 of record CAWUFW010000634.1, on the reverse strand, counting down.
TCAGAGGCTTGTCGTCGAGCTAAGCTTACGGCGAGTGAGTGAGGGAGGTAGCCCTACGGAACCAACTGACAACAACAATTAAACCATAGTAACGATATTAGAAAGATACAATTAGAATGAAATAGGAGAAAGAGGGTTACCATAAATTGGAAATCTCAGATGGTATACATTAAGGTTCATAAAAAGCAAGTTAGTAAAGGATATAAAATGAGATACTTATCAGCATGGAGCCGCATTTAAAAGAGGCAGTCTATTCTATGTGCATGCCTATTATATGTGTAGAGGATTCTGTTCTAGAACTGTTTATTTTATGATGTATTACTTCCAAGTGCTACGAGGAGTTAGCATTAAAGGAATAATGTATAATGATAGCCTTCGGTCTTGTAATGAAATCTGTCCCTCATTCTTGAGTTGGTTTGAATGTTGCACATTACATTGAATATTTGTCTGGGGATAAAGTCCCCATCGTGCCCGCCCTTCTTTAGCAAGGACTTTTCTAAGGATCCATACTGTCCTTGATACTGTTGAACATATATAAAGAACAATCCTGTTCCCCATTGAGAAGCTCAAACATTTTGTTCCAGCTACATGCTAACAACCTCTTTTCTATATGAAAGTCACCTCACCAGGAGACATTGCTATCCTTACTAAACACTCCGAGGTCCTCCAAACACAGATGTGTCTACATTACCTCAAACGTGAACCTTTGATGGTTGAGTTCCTCCTAATCGTTCACCTAAACTTCTCCACTCTGGCTCATTTCTGGCTGGAAGCATACAACTTATTTCAGTATCAACCCTATGTTGTTGAATGTGCAAAATTGCTCAGTTTCACTCAGGGTGAAAACTTTAAACTACAAAGCCACATCAGTGCCATACATAGCAAAAGCTGCACATCATCAGATTACATACCTCTGAGGAATAAAACCTCTCATCCCAGCAGATGACTTCAAAAATATTGTTCAAGCTCTCCCGCTGCCCAGGCTGGACTATGCCAACTCACTTTTGACAGGCATTGCTAAAGCACACTTGGCCCCCGTGCTGCCCATCTGATTACAGGAACCAGATGATCCAGCCATATAACTGAACTGCCTTTCCATAGAAGAAAGAAGCATGTTCAAGCTCCAGTGCATAGTCCATAATGCCATGCATGAAGGCTCTCCAAATTATCTGCTGGTAAACCAAACATATCAGGTGGTTCATGTTCACTTCAAAGCTCAAAGTCACTCCTTCCATAAACACCAGCCTTCAAAAATCCAAAGTGGACATAGAGTCTGGAACTCAATCCCACCTTCCATCAAAGGTATCTCCTCCTGCAGCTCTTTCAAAAGAGAAATCAAAGAACTACAAGTTTCAAATCTTGCTCTGGATGCTACTGTCTATATAGTTTTGTGACTGACATCTCTGCTTTTGGACATGTACATATTGTGACTCTTCTTTGGATTGTTATTATCCTACCTCAACCTATAATAAGTCAACAATGTTGTAGATTACTTTGGAAAGTTCTCTTTTACACTGCTGTGTCTGGTGCATGCTATACAAAACTACAAATAAATGAACAAATTAAGAACCTCACTGATGCCAAAGTGATTAGTATAAGTGCACCAAATCAACAAAAGGGAAACACCAAACCTTTGGCCACAGCAAACAGTTCTCCCAATGCCTTCTAAGGTTTGTGTGAGAGAATAGTTCTAGAATTACTTTTTCAAGACTACAACCTAGTCAGCAAAAAGGTGTATGTGATTCTCCAGAAAAGTATCTCCAGTAATGTTTCATCATGTACGCTATTTGTGTCTTCATGATAAAGTACACAAATAATTGTGTTTTTTTTATATCTACTCACTGATTTCAGTAGAATAGCTAATGTAATTTATACACATATTTAAAAGCAGCATTCCCTTCTCGCCTGGGTTTAGACTTCTTGTCCCAGGCTGCCCGTAGTGATGCAGACTGGTAGGAGGTGGGGGAGCGTACTGGCGCAACACGTGGGTGCATAAAGGTGGCCCAAGCTCCCACAGCGTGGTATTTCTGAGCAGTATTCGCTTCTCACCTGGGTTTGGCCTTCTGAGGCTGCCCGCGGCCCACACAGGGGGCCCCAACAGGAGGGCGGCCACCTTAGTGCCACATGAGGGCACAACCCAACAGGCTAGTGTTTGGACCCACTGGGGGTCCGGCGCTACCCAGGACGTCATTTCCGGTGCGCTAGTGGGCGGGGAGGCAGTTATATAGACCTCCCCCGCCCATCTGGCGGTCCTTTTGCGCTCCGGGACTTCACACCGTTTCCCTCCCTACCGCTTACCCGGCGTGCGGGGAAAGATAGTGGGCGGACCCATGAGCACCAGGGCAGTCATACATAATTATTCCATTATTAATGGGTCTGATTCACAGAACTAACTTACGTCAAAAACGTAAAGTTTGTACTTTTTGGTATTCACAGAATACACTTACTCATTTTGGTATTCACAGAATGAACTTACTCATTTCGGTATTCACAGAAGTTAGTAGTCCTAACTTTAGGACTCCTAAATGCCTTCTGTGAATACCGAAAGTCTTAAAGTTAGGATTTTTCTCAGTTTAGGAGTAGTAAAGTTAGGACTCCTAACTTTAGGACTCCTAAATGCCTTCTGTGAATACCGAAAGTCTTAAAGTTAGGATTTTTCTCAGTTTAGGAGTAGTAAAGTTAGGACTCCTAACTTTACTACTCCTAAACTGAGAAAAATCCTAACTTTAAGACTTTTGGTATTCACAGAAGGCATTTAGGAGTCCTAAAGTTAGGACTACTAACTTCTGTGAATACCGAAATGAGTAAGTTCATTCTGTGAATACCAAAATGAGTAAGTGTATTCTGTGAATACCAAAAAGTACTAACTTTACGTTTTTGACGTAAGTTAGTTCTGTGAATCAGGCCCGATATATTTAATATAAATGTGTGTTAATGCATTTTAGAGGTGATTACTGAGATGTTAGGAAGAGAGACTGTGGCGTAACATTAGAGCTGCCGTCCTTGGAGCTCAGGACGCAGGTACAAGCATCGGTTCGACATCCTGTGATCCAAATATGAATCATCCCTCACTTTCTCTAAAAATGTGCTAAGCCCATACAGGAGCGAGCACACGAGTTTTCGAATAATTTGGCGGGCGAGAGAGCGCGACGGAGAAGAGAACGTTTGCATGCTGATTGTCCAGTCAAATGTTGGAGCTGTGTTGAAAAAAGTAATGTTTCCTATATGTTGAACGCACTGCCAAGTTTTTTAGCGGTTGAAATCGACTGCAGTTCTCCAGGCACAGAAGTTTAAGGGGAAGGTTTGAAAGGGATGATATTTTTTTAAAAAGAGTATAGTTTAGCAGGAAAGCTTGACACTTTCAGAAGTGGAACTTTTTCCTGTTGGCTCAAAGTTGTATGTTTTTTCTCTCGGCTCGTAAGGTGAATTCTGCCAGCAATTCTGAGGTAAAGGGCACAATTGCTTTAGTGGTGATTATATGACTACATTGCCAGGCATTGTGAACCGGACCTCAGCGTGTGCCACGTCGCTGCAGCTTGTCAGGAGTACGAAGTAGCTTTAGCAGCGGCATTGTTACAGGATGAATCGATTACCCAGGGTGACTTCTTCAGAGGCACAACGCTATGGCCGGTCAGCAGGCATTAGTGCTCCAGAGAATTCAGGGGTAGGTTGTGGCGTCCGTTTGAGTTGATTCTGCATCTGTAGTTGTAAAGGAAGTTGTTGTATCCCCCTCTACGGCATAAAGTGTCAGGCCACAAGGTGGCACTGTTCTACTCTTTTCTTAACCGGTCCGAATGTTACCTGGTTTTCAAATCACAAATGTCCTGTGTATAAATGCTCGCTGGACGTGTTACTTCAGTGCAGCTCCTCCAAGGAGGAGTATTGGGAGAGTAGCAACAGAAGGCGTGGTGGCTGTTAGCTATGTGTGTCGACGGTGGCTCAAGTTGAGGGTGCGCGCACTGGAGTGACGCGGCGAGTAAGTTGTAGTTTTGTAGACGACGGTGATGTAACTTCAAAGTAACTGATCATGAGCTTGCACAGGCTCATCATTTCAGAACTGAAGCATGGTCAATATTCTTACAACGGAGCCATAGTTGTTGCTTACGTATGCAATTATCACCCAATAAGTCTGGCTTGCAGGTGTAGTGTTACTTTTGTAGTATGTAGCTCGTGTCAATGACAGAAGCCGCAAATTACCAGTCGGCATCACACGAAGCTAAGCACCAATTTTCAGCTTGCGGAGCCTTGGTTGTTGCTTATTTACTTATGCAACTATCGCCCAATAAGTCTGACTTGTAGGTGTAGTGTTACTTTTGTAGTATGTATCTCGAGCCAATGACAGAAGCCGCAAATTACTAATCAGCGGCACACTAAGCCAAGAAGACTCATAATAAGGTGTGTTGTGCGAGGTTATGATTCTTCGACGATTAGATGTCAACCATCTATGTCATTAGCCACTCAAACTGTTAGCAATAAGCAGCCTGGTAAGATTCTGGGCAGAGCACTGCAGAGTAACCCGCACACTAGTCATCCCTTTGAGAAAGATTGGGCATATTGGAATCACATAGGGGCAGCTATTATTAAGGCCATCACATCAGATAGTGTGCCATCCACTCAGCCTTTCATCCTCCTGAATTTGATAAAATGAGTACCATCAAATGGGGGTAGCAATAAACACCTGTTAGCCAGTGCCAGGATATCCCTCGGGGTGAAGGTGCGCGCACACACAGGTTATGTTGGCCTAGGCTGTGTCTATCACAGTGGCCAACTGTCCTACCTCTCGGGAAGGCCAGGAAACACATGCAGAGGGTAGCAGCCGCCAGACACAGCGCTGAGATAGCGGAATGCGGTCTGAAGCGCTAGGTAAAACACATTCATTTGTAATGGTCCGTTTCTTTAGATTCTAAATTTAGACGGATCTCCCCCTCTTCCTTACCGAACTCCGGGGGCAGCAAGTTTCAAGAAGGATTTAAGACACTGCAGTGTAATCAGCTTCAGTAGGCAACAATCGCGCGTCCCCACAACACACACGGAAGTACATTCTCAGTAATGGCATTACTGGCCTCTATCACTAATGCACCAAGCAAGTTAAAAATGAAAAAGTAACAACACGAGCCACGGTTGCAAAGGTTACTCATAGATCTAGCACATAGCCCCAAATGACAGTAGGTCATGGTATACCGACGACCAGTCTTCATGCGAACGTTTTGTTGCAACCTGGGACTCTTGGCTGCACTTATCAGGGTATGGATGGCCTCAAAACCTCGGCATGCAAAGCATGCACCCTGGGGCATTGAAGACAAATGACTGCCTTCGCTATATGAACAATGATGGGCAAAGCCACTAGGTTGGGTATTTCACACAACAGTAATAATGAGCCAAAAAAAATACTTTCAACAGGCTTGGGCGCAAACAATTGTAAGGCAATTTAGTCGCAGCTTCAGCCAGCTGATCTCACTCGAGTTTCGGTGGCTGAGGGGTTGTTACCTCCACACAAAATGTTCCCAGTTCAGGAGCAAGGGGAAGCAGATTTTGGGGGCAGGTTAGCATAACTCATTTCGTCTCGGAGGGCTTTAGGTGTCTTTCTGGTCTTTTGATCAAGTAGAGCCATTCTCACTTTGCATACGGCCTTCTTGTGGTCCACTGCCCCACCTCAGAGGCATTCAGAGGTATCGCCAGGATAAAAATTTGTGCTTATTAAGGTTTGCATGAACAAGGCGGGCTGCTGTATCTTCTCAGAGGGATGAGATATAAGTTAAGCACCTAAGTGCCGACGACGAAGCACTTTAAGGTGGGTGGCGATAAATTCCAAGTTGCAAACATGAGATTCCCCCATTAATGTCAGCATCTGCCCACATTGCTAGCAGTTTTAAGGCCTGGGAAGACTGTGGGCAGAATACGGATTATCCGTAACAAGCAGATTTCCTGTTAGAACGGAGGGACACATGGCTAGTACATGAGGACACCCTTGCTTCATGTCATCTATTTCCAAGCTCTTCTATAGTTGAGTCCTCACACAGCATAGGGGGATAGTCACCAACGTGGAATGGGCTATTGGGTCTCCTTGTCATGACATTGACACACACTTTATACAAACTGGAGCCTCTATAGGCAGGGTACAAGTTGCACAGTCATAACAGTTCAGAACACACCACAGTTAAGCTTTAGTTAAGCTAGAAATTACGCACCTGCAGCTCGGCGGGTTTAGGAAGTTGTCATCTAACCAGTGTGCTGTGGTTCCAAAAATTGGGGAAACGCTGGTTTAGAGCACAAAAAGGCTACAGGGTAGTAAAAGATTGGCTCCATTTATGAGACAAGGGGCGGGGAACTGGACATACGGGTCTCCTCCTGTCCGACCCATTGGCTGGCTTCTAGGATACTTTAGCAGAAGTTTGGAATTGGACGACTTATGTCAGGGTGGGGCATCAGCATTGCACCACAGCACCCAATTCGCTGTCAAACAGTGAGGGGCCCGCATCCAATATGGCATGGAATAAGCAGAATACTGGGGGTGCAGGGCTCCCCCCCTCCTCTCCATAGTGAATTAGAGGGCAGGGCAGTGGACCTGCAATGCTAGAGGCGTTTACATGTGCTCATATCTGGGCAGATGGGTACAGTGGCAGGAAACGCCAATAAGAGTGGGTTTTCAATAGATCTTCCTTCTGTCCATAAAAGATGTGCACCCTGTAGTGTGGGAGGATGGATAACGGGATCCCGCAGCTAAGCAAGCCTGGCGGGCTGCGTCAGCTGTCACTCCTAAAAGGGTGCGGTGACTGCAATAGATGCACAAAGATTTTACCCGCCTTGGTAGCTAGGCAGGTTGTGGAAGCTGTCATCTAATTAGTGTGCTGCTGTCCCAAAAGTTGGGGGAACAATGGTTGAAGACACTAAAGACTGCCATTCATTAAGAGCATTTGTCATTTCCAGTATTCATGAATAGGCAGATGCTATAGGCATTACATTGGCTACACACTGGCAGCAGGGTACAGTGCCAGGAACCCGCAGATTGAGTGGGTTTTTAGAAAGGGGCTGCGTAAGTTTGCCATTCCAAAGAAATGTGTGCTGCAACTCCAATAAGGTGGAGCAAGAAGGGGTCGGTGCACTAATGCGGACAGTAACCATAACACAGCAGGCGTACAAGCTTGGAAGGAACAGGTTCATTTCCTCTGCTGGTGCTTTACACGGGTAACAGTTCGAACCCCCTTTTTTGGGAAAATGCAAGTACAGGGGTAAACTAGGGCTGAGTAGACCCTAAACGCAAGACACATATTGCACGCAGTGCTCAATGGATTAAATCAGACATTCCTAGGGGTTTCAAAGGGCAGTAGTTTTGGATCCCCGTTTGGGTAAGAATTCTGGTTGGTGTGGTACTCCTAGACAGGAGGAGGCCAGAGGGCAAAGATAAGGATTGGTGTGGGCCACAATCAATAACATGTTAACAAAGACACTGTTGGCCTGGGAGGCAAACTCCAACATGTTTTCCAGCGTAGTCTGTAAGCGGTGACTGGGCAGTGAAGGGTAATGCACGACCTGGCAACACCAAACGTGGAGCGGCTACCTCAGTCAGAAAGGGGCAGGCTGCGTACTCGAGCTTCAGGTCGCTGCCAGTTGTGTTCTATGTGTCTGCAGTGTGGTTGGAGCATATCATTTTCGGTTAGGCTTAGCAATTGTTGCTATTACCCAGCTAGGGTGACGCAATGGGCGGAACGCAGGAGTGGGAAGCATGGGTTTTCCCTCTCAGAGATAGTCTGGTTGGGGTTCCCAGGCATGCGGTGACAGCTGGCTGAAGAAGCTGCGGCACACACTAGCGGGAGGCTGACCCCCTGCTAACATTTTGGTTATCCACCTGGGAGGATTGACTTGTCTTCATGGGTAGAAAGGTTCTGCTACAAACAAGGAATCCCACTATGAGTAAGTCAAGCAACCAATTAGGCACATGTAAATTATGGTGGTACATGATCACTCCACGTTAGTTTGGCGTGGGGCTAGGTCTGGAGAGGCCGTGGAAATTTCTCACAGGAGGGTACACAGCACCATGCGCAAATTCACGGAACAGAGGGGTCTTGGGCTTCAGGAGACATGGACCCTTGCATGCCAAGACCACGGGATGTGTCAATGTGGATGGGGTCCATTTGTCTAGAGTGGGCCTGGACCTGTTTCTGTTGGACCTGGGTGATGCCCTAGAATCAGCAAGGTCTAAGCAAGAATGCCTGCCTTGGTGGGGGGCCCTGGGTGTGACGGGGGCCACACCCAGAGCTGTGGCGGAGTTACAGGGCGATCCAGAGGCTGAAGGGTACATAGGGGTCCCCCCTTTCAGGAGCACAACAAGGGTGCAAATGCCAAATAGCCCCAGGAATCCTGGCGGCAGGACCCTGGAGGAACAACGGCGCCCCGTTAGTCCTGCGGGCGGTTGTAAACCTGAGCAACCAGGGGCTTGCCTGGATACGCTCCGCCCCCTCAAGGGGCATGAGTAAATGGGTGGACTGGCGGTCCACAGGTGATAAGGGGTAACCCCCCCAAAATAGTGAGCACCGATTGGTTAGGGCCATGGTGCAATTTGGCTCTTCAGGTGGGCAGCGCAGCAGAGGGGCTGCCTGCCCTTGAATCGCCCGTAAGTTGACCCACCATGTTGGCATATTTCTTATGCAAAATAAACCTGCAGCAATGTTTTCTCCAACAACCAATGTGTCTTGTGTGTTCTTTATTATGGTATTGCTGTATTTGTGGGTGTGGTGTGTTGCCGATATTGGCACTATGAGGCTGCCCGCGGCCCACGCAGGGGGCCCCCCACAGGAGGGCAGCCACCTTAGTGCCACATGAGGGCACAACCCAACAGGCTAGTGTTTGGACCCACTGGGGGTCCGGCGCTACCCATGACGTCATTTCCGGCGTGCTAGTGGGCAGGGAGGCAGGTATATAGACCTCCCCCGCCCATCTGGCGGTCCTTTTGAGCGCCGGGACTTCACGCTGTTTCCCTACCTACCGCTTACCCGGCGTGTCGGCTGGAAGGGTGGCTAGGGTAGGAAGGCGGTTAACTTGTTAATTTGTGTTGCAGGCGGAGTTACAGGGCGATCCAGAGGCTGAAGGGTACATAGGGGTACCCTCTTCAGGAGCACAACAAGGGTGCAAATGCCAAATAGCTCCAGGAAGTCCTTACGGCAGGACCCTGGAGGAACGACGGCGCCCCGTTAGTCCTGCGGGCGGTTGTAAACCTGAGCAACCGGGGGCTTGCCTGGATACGCTCCGTCCCCTCAAGGGGCGTGAGTAAATGGGCGGACTGGCGGTCCACAGGTGATAAGGGGGAACTCCCCCAAAATAGTGAGCACCGATTGGTTAGGGCCACGGTGCAATTTGGCTCTTCAGGTGGGCAGGGCAGCATAGGCGCTGCCTGCCCTTGGATCGCCCGTAAGTTAACCCACCATGTTGGCATATTTCTTATGCAAAATAAACCTGCAGCAATGTTTTCTCCAACAACCAATGTGTCTTGTGTGTTCTTTATTATGGTAATGCTGTATTAGTGGGCGGGGTGTGTTGCCGATATTGGCACTATAGTCCTAGGCTGCTCGCAGTGACACAGACCAGAAGGAGGCGGGGTAGCATACTGGCACGCCACATGGATACATAAAGGTGGCCGAAGCTCCTGCAGTGCGGGATTCCTGAGCAGCATTCACTTCTAGGCTGAGTTTAGACTTCTAGTCCTAGGCTGCTTGCAGTGACACAAACTGGCAGGAGAAGGGGGAGCTAACTGGACCTCAGCGTGGGCGTATAAAGGTGGCTGCAGCTCCTGCAGTGCGTGATTCCTGAGCAGCATTCCCTTCTCACCTGGGTTTGGACATCTAGTCCCAGGCTGCCCATAGTTACACAGACACGCAGGAGGCGGGGGAGCTTACTGGCGCTCTGCGTGGGTGCAGAAAGGTGGCCGCAGCTCCCGTCCGGGCAAAGTGTGGGCCCTTCTGCGGCCAATCGAGGCTGAGCTGGGCCACCCCTCTTGAATTTATCATCTGCATTGCCATAACTGACTGCAACTGGGAATTATGGGCGAGAGAAAGTCATCTGTCTTATCCGTGCCTCCCAGGGATTGCCCGCTGCAGCGTCAATAACTAGTTTTCTAGCGAATGCCACGGGTGCATTTAACTAGGAGAAGGAGTGTGTAGAGGAAAGATTGGGAGTCACCAAGAAGGCCTTATCTGAGGCCATGGGTAATGATTATGTTTCAAAATCCATTCTTGATCATGCAGGAAATGAGCAAACTCAAATGCATACAGTGAGGGGAGCCATGTAATCCCTGTTTTTTCACCAGTGACATTAATTACAACTGATAATGTACTGTCCAGTAGCAATAATCCTGCAGGATCCCTGCCGTCCAAAAAGAGTAAAAGTAACCTACGACATGCTAATACTCGTTTAAGGAAAGTGCCCACTGGTACCAACTTGCCAATTAAGTTATCAAATAATGTATTGTCTCAAAATAGTCAATCAGACACAGGAGCAGTCTTGCATCAAGCGTCCAACCCAGTATGCCCAGAAGGTAACTCCATTATTGTTCATATTGAGGCTATTGAAGATGTCCTTACGGCGTTGATCGACCCTATACTCTCTTTACTTAAGGACACAGAGTCAGTGATGAAGGAGTTACTAGAACAGGGGTTGCATAAATCTGCAATTTATGCAGGGGCTAATTGCGCTGGGTCAATTGTAGGCGCTCATAGTAGACAAACATGCAGGATACACGAGATGTAAATTAGACGTCTTGCAGAAATGGCCAAGAAAGCGAATGACTGCAGAATCTCGGCGACAGCATGGACGGAAAAAACGCTCAAATAGTTCTGGTATCAGCCACGGTTATTATAATTTTGGCTAATACATCTTCAAAACCGTGGCTGATACCAGAACTATGTGAGCAGTTTTTCCGTCCATGCTGTCACCGAAATTCTGCGGTCATTCACTTTCTTGGCCATTTCTGCAAGACATCTAATTTACATCTCATGTATCCTGCAGTTGTTCAGTGTGACATTTTGTAGTCTCCAAGCTGGTGACCCTACTAGATCCTTCTTTCCATATCAATAAGCTTGTGAGGCGGATGTGGTTGCTTATACATTCTGTCTGGGCTGTATGTCTTTAAGTAATCGTTGCTATAAAGGTACTTACAACAATATGTCATGGCTTTCCTGATGAAGGCGCGTTGTTCACCGAAACACATGTAGACTATATTTCTGGATGAAAGAATCAAGAATACAAGCCACAGCCTTTTTATTCTATACTAATGAATTGTGTCTATTTACCAATTGTTTAGAAATCATTCTGTGAAATATGTGTGTAGCATGTCATGTCATGTTTAGTTTAGTTTAGTTTCTGCTCACCTTGTGAGAAGCACTTCCTGTCTTTTCATTTAATGGCATAAATTATGTTGTTTGTTTGGCTGCTTGTTTGAAGGTGCGATTGTTGTGTGGAATGATGATTTTATTAAATCATAGAGAATGTACTGTTATTAAACCCTAGAAAAATGGAATTTAGGGTTTCAACATACAGTTATTGTATCACTTGACACATTAATAAATAAGTCTTTTTTTATATATATTCATGGATGCCTGGCCCTTATGTGTCTATTGTGAGTTTTAATGTTTATAGTTGCCGGGGGGGTTGTTTTAGTACAATGGTATTTTCCCTGTCCTTGGCACTGCCACTATTAGCAGTGGGTCCTTTTCTATACAGGCCTGCAAACTTAGACGGGGTGCAATTGTTAATGCACTGAGGCCAGCTTCCTGAGACATCGTATCAAGGAATGGGGTTAGATCATTCCAACAGGCCTGGCAGATAGGGACCCCCGACATGCTCTCATTAGTATAGAGGTATTATTGATAGATAGGAGTAACCTTTGTCATATTAGGAACAATTAACATGGTTGAATTGTCTGTATTTTTAACCATTCTAATAATGCTTATAACAATGATATGTCTCATATTTCTAATAATCACAGTTCATGTTTTATTTACAAACATTACAGCTTTTCAATAAACATTTGAAAATGCGTTATCTTATCTTTTCTTTATGAATCCTTGGGCATGTAAAAGTGACAAATGGAAAGTTTAGATCTGTTTCCATGAATTCCTTGGGAATCTGAGTGGTCATGTTCGATGTCACCAACAACATCCATACCTCTGTAAAGTTAGGAGTTTAGATGTGGTAGTGTGAGCTAGCAAAACAAACACATTTACTGATTATATATGAAGACTCAGTCTCTGTATTATGAAGTTTTGTTTATCTACATACACAATCCTACTAAATTTGTAGGAACCATAAAACAAGTCGTTGGATGGGCAAATCTTTTAGGAGCCTTAACTGTGATGCCTTGTATAAAAACTTAATCGCTGTCCGGAGAGTACTCTGGTTGGGTAACAGTCATAACAGGGAGTAAGGGGACAGTGTCATCATCAACTTTAGGAATCCACAGTTGGCTGGCTTCTTGCTTTATAGACTGACATGTTTTGGGACAGTAAAGAGTAACATAAAGGCAGTTCCTCTTGGATACGTTTATAGGCCTAGTATTGTTGTGCCACATGGACCTGCCATACCACCACCGCCTATGAGTAGACCATTTATTATAGCAACCCATAATCGATTTACCCCTTTAGAGCAGGTTGATTGACTTTTGTGCAATAAGGATTTAACCAGTATTCTGAATGTAGTGCTGCATGCTCAAGAACAAAGGTTTAGGGCAGAAACTAGGGGTTCAGTGTCTATAGAAACAGTGTCATCAATTACCTGCTCTTTACGAAAGCGTGGTTTGACAACAGGAAAGATCAATTCCTGTTCATATGCCCAACTAGATTAAAGTGACACAGATGATTGCATTGTGCAAATGGCCAAAAACTCAATCCTTAACGACACATGTGCTGATGACGAATTGGCACAAGTAGGCGCAGTGGCAAGTTCTATTTGTGTACCTCCTCGTCTGAGTTAGATCTTAACTTATTTTGGAACATGGCCAGTATTGCCAGCAAATTGAATGATGTTAATAGACTAAATCTGATTGCGGGATACCATATTGTGTGCCTTTAAGAGACCTGAGTGCATAATACTACACATATTAATGGGTTTTGGTCTTTTATGGCACCGGCCACTCCCTCAAGAACAGGACATCAGAGTTGCGTTTTGTTAAGCCAAGTCTCTGTCTCCCTTGCAGGTAGAATAACCAAATCTTTTCTTAACTCGCCCCACTTCCAAGTTATCTGTTTGTCTCTTTTGGCAAACCAGTCTATTGTTCTAATTAATATCTACCATAATAATTTTAATTGCAATAATACTGCAATTGCTGATTCACTTGACTCTGTGCTAAGCATGGTACTTGATGAACTAAAGGGGGATTCTGCCATAATATGAGGGGGTGATTTTACTAGCCGATTGTGTTCCATTTCAAGGAATGTTGTGTGTGGTATATTTGGGGTACGATAATGTGGAACATCTGCACTTCGAACACAGTCCGTGTGGTGATATTTTTAATAGGATTGTGCATAGGCAGGACTTAATCCTTACATTATATTTAGTTCAGGTTGCAGCTCTTAAGAAAGTCACCTTCACTGGGAAGGGCACTGGTAGCATGATTGGTTTTTATCGCTATTTCAAATGGGTGGTGTAAGAAGGTTTCTAACTTCACAATACTTCAGAACTGTCTGAGCGCTCATAACCCTTTGGCTTTGAATCTGCTCATTGGCTACCTCCAACCACAACCAACTTATGTTGTTCCCCCATTAGAAAACACCAAGAATAAAGGTATCTTGCGTAAATGCAATTGACATCGATCCAGGACCTTTATTGTCAATGCTGGTAGGCAAAAATTGGGGTCACCCATTGGTATGTCTGGGGTTTGGTGAAAATCCTTCAAACCTACTTTTGACTTACAATGAAATCTGTAAGTCGGTAGCAGAGCTTTTTACCTTATCACGATCTAGTAGGGAACCTAAGGAAAGGAAATGATTTGAAGGACTTGTTCCACGGCTCACAGCTGCCCAAAGTGGGCCTAAAAAAGGCACCAAAGGATATGAAGGAAGTGAGGTTGTGTAGACTGCGTTAGAAGGAAGTGATCAAGGAGAGAAAGGAAACTATATGGCAGGAAGCATAAGAGCAACTGCGTGTGGCACGTTGCACGAATGATTTATATCCCTTTTGGAAAATTATAAACTCACCTTATTTTTAAGACACCCACAACACAAGTCTTGATGCAACTATTTCATCACATCTGTGGGTGGATCATTTTTCCAGGGTACATGATAACATCGCACTGACAGATATGTCAGATAATATAGCGATTAATAATATTAGCCCAGATAATGGAGACTTTCCGACAATTACAAGGAGGTAATCTCGGCAATAGAACTGAGTCCGAGTAACAAGACACCATGCTCAGATGCAGTCCCTATTGATCTTTTCATAAGCAATCTAGATCTCAGGGTACCATTTTTAGTCAATGTTTTGCGAAGCGCAATTCATGCCGGTGCTTAAAGTCTTGGTCCAATTCAATTATTGTTACGATTTTTAAGAAGGGGGACCAATCTGATCAATGCTGCTTTTGTCCTATTTCCCACATTGACTCTACTGCCAAAGTTCTGGGAAGAATTCTATTAGACTGATTAGAATCTTCGCCCAATGAGAAAGGTATAATTCAAAAAGTGCAGTACAGGTTCAGACACGGCCTGGGAACTGTTGACCAGTGCCTGAATCTCTATCTTTTAATCAGTAAGTACACAAAGGTGAAAAGAGGCTGTTTACATTTTTCTTTTATGGACCTTAACTCTGCGTTTGGTTGTGTTGATCTAGGGAAGCTATGGAAGAGAATGTTGGAATTGGGTGCAGATCCTCAGATTGTGCATTTATTGATTCAACTTCTCGAGGATGTAACGGGGTGCATAATGTCTGGTGCCAATGGTGAGTGCACCTTCCCAATTAAGATTAGGCAGGGCATTAGACAAGGCACACTTTCTCGTCTGCCCCTACATCAATGATCTTGAACCATTCCTGCTGAAGGCAGAGATACAGTTACCAAAGGCAAGCACAAAGCAATTACCAGCATTGCTATATGCAGATGACGGTGTCTTATTATGCAGAGCTGGGGTTGGCCAGCAAAAGTTATTGGATAATTTTGCCTTGTTTATGGATCAACTGGGACAGTCTGTTAACAAATCTAAATATTATACCATGGTCTGTGGCTGGCCACCTAGTAAACCGAGGCCATCCTATATTAGTAAGACTAGATTGTTATATGTAGCAACTTTTGTGTATCTGTGGGTCCCTTTTGATAACAAAGACACTTGGGGGCACCTGGTTAAAGTATGGAGAACTCAATTTGAACAATTGATAGCTGCTATGTTCAAGTTTACTGCCAAATTGGGTTCTTCCCCTGTAGATGTGATGATTAAAATATATAAGGCTAGATGCATCTCAATGGCCACGTATGGTGCAGGCATTTGGGGTTACCACAATACCGTACAAATACAGCTCAGTGAAAATTCCTACCTGCGAAGACTGCTCTTGGTCCCCATAGGTGCACCTACCATGCGGAACTGGGCGTATCATATGTAGAAGATTCTATGGAAATTGCTCCTTTAATGATATGGCTGTCAAGGCCGGAAACTTTACACAATCAAACTGTGATTATTTATTGTTTAAAACAAGATAAAGCCTGCAGCATCCAGTGGCTGACAGATGTGAAGCTCCAACATTACTTGCTAGGATGCCCAGAACTTTGCAATAATCCACAGACTATCATTCCCTCAATTGAAGGCAATGTTAAATCTGAATATCTGGCTTTGCTGATGCAGAGAAGAAAAGCCCTTGAGTGCGGCAAGAGAAGGGTGGTGGCTCATCTACCATTAATTACCACAAAATATAGGGAGCCTTATCTATATTTTCTATCCTATCATCAATATAGGTATTATTTAGTTAGGTTTCGCTTAAATATTGCCCTGCTGGCTTCCTACCAAAGAGATGTGTTCTTTGATATGAACCTTGTGCCATGTCCTTGCGACTCAGAGTCTGTAAAATCCATTTTATATATATATATTTTTTTTATTGTATGCAGAGCCAAGGAAACATTTTGTAATTCCCTTATTTAGGTCACTCACCATAAGAAGATGTAGACCAGCTTTATTTTATTTACAATAACTACAGTCTGAATTGGTTTGCCCTGTGGTATATAGAATTATAGTGGCTGCAGGAAGATTGCATAATATGGTGGGCAAGTAATGTAGGATTGATATGATATGTTTTTAAACCAACAGTAATAAGGGGAGATCGTTAAGCACAATTCCCTTTACAATCTGACTGTAGGGTCCAATAAAATTGTTATCATTTGCCACACTATGCGTAGTAGTATACACAGATTGATGACATGATCTTATGTATGATATATCATGTTTTTGGTTCCATGATTCATGTCGAAATCTACTGGGAAGAACTGGAAAGGCGTGAGTATGCATCCCAAATCCTTTGTTTCCGCCGACCTTTAGATGGCGACCCAACCGCCGCGGTTGGCTTGTGGAAAAGCCAACTCGTAATACGGACGGCGGTATTGCTCCTCTGTACACCCTATGGAGGCTGCCTTCACCTGACCGCCGTACCGGCGGTCGGCGGTGTGCTGGCGCTGCCACCGGTCCAGTTGCGGTCTCTGCACAGGCAACACTCCCAACTCGTAATATGGCTTGACGGACCACAGAGCTCGCCGCGATCGAACCACCACCACCTGTACTTGTTTTAGTAAGTTATCTGCTGTAGAAAATATTAGGATTCATTTATCATTGTTTAGGTTGTTATGTAACAGGAAGGATTCCTCATTATGTGTGATTAAGGGCCTGATTTAGACCTTGGTGGATGGGTTACTCCGTCTCAACGATGACGGATATCTCATCTGCCAAATTATAAATCCCATAGGATACAATAGGATTTATATTTCGGCGGATGGGATATCCGTCACCGTTTTGACGAAGTAACCTGTCCGCCAAGATCTAAATCAGGCCCTTAGTTTTCTGTTTTTTCGATGTCTCGGTATCTGTTAAGTATAGGAGGTGTATCACTGGTTGCTTTTTAAGTTTGTGCAATTAAGCGTTTTAAGATGGGAATAGGGGGTAGTTGGCCTGTGATGTGTTCGGGGACTTTATGGAGTATAACTTTTAGGATTTTTGTTGTGGGCTTTTGGGAGCTAGAGCTTGCCTCTCTTATATTCTGTAATACATCCCTTACTTCTATTTCTATCACATTTGGGGGGTGGCTGTGTTTCCTTACATTAATTACAACATCATCTTTTGTAGTGGCCCTTCTATAGCATGCATTAGAGCAATATTTAGTGCATTTCCAATTCGCAGTTTCCATCGATGCACTTTCTTGGTTGTAGGTGTAGCCCATGTTTCCTTACTATGATGTGATATATTTTGCTCTTTCTGTTATGTCCGAAGATAGTGTAATTGTATAAAGAATTACAATTTAGAAATGTTTATATGTAAACTTATGCAAACTAGTTTTCTTTTTCCTACTTACATATATCTTCTTCTTAGATGTTTCATACTGTCTTTGCAACCTTTCCGTTGGGGCATTTGTAATGTGGAGCAGGTGCTTCGGTTTGATTTTAAATGTTTATTTGTTGGTAGTTTGCAGGGGTTGAGGTTGTTAGGATTCATTTTGTTCTGTTTTAGGGTGAGTTTCTGTTGTATAATAATTTACATTTACTTACTTTTTAATGTATTTTCTCTTGTTTGTAGCTGGTGCTGTTTTTGGTAGCTTAGAACTTGTACATTTAAAGAGATAGAAGTAGTAGAGTATTTTGGTAATTATTTGTTATTTTACAGTTTTACTTTCAACTGAAATTAACTTATAGTTTAAATATAAGTTTTACTTACTTTGTAAGGTAATTGTTGATATACTTCTGTTTTCAGGTTCTGGTTAGAGAATCCAGCAGAGTTTCCTCTTCTTGCAGCTTTTGTCATTTTTTTGAGTATTAAATTGATAACATTTCTGTGCCTTTTATATTGTTGGTTCTATTGTTTGTATGTTTTTATTGGTTGAGTTTGTTTATATTTTGATTTTATTGGTTAGTTCTCTTTTAGTATAAAAAAAAATTCTTCGGTTATGTCCTTCTATGGTAAACGCTAATTTATGTTTTATTTATAATGTTTAATATGTAGGTCAATACTTTTGAATTTTATTTTATTTATATATTTTTTTTATATTTAGATTTTGTATAAATGTTGGTAGTTTACGAAAATATTTTGTTAACTCACGCTGTTATGTATTGAGTTATAGATTTATTTGAGGTTATTTATAATTATTTTGGTGATGTAATATGTTATATTTTATTATTAAAACGTGTATATGTTGTTTATTTTTTTATGTTTTGTTGAAAGTAAACGCTAGTTATTTTTATGGTTATTTTTGACAATATTTTTGGTTCTGATATTTTTTTTTCTCGATATTAGTAAAAATCGATATTTTTCATAGCGATATTTGTGTTCTCAATATTTTTGGTTTTATTATTAAGCATAGGAAGGAGATATTTTTGTTAACGATAAATAATTTCCAATATTTTTGTATACCGATATTATGTGTATCAATATTGTGTCATTTATCCCATGTAGGACCGTTTTCTTGTCGATTATATCTTTAGTCCCTGCTTTCTGCAGTGGGACGGTCTTTCTTTACATATGGGAATGTGGTCTAGCAGCCGTGATGTAAAGTGTGTCTTGTTTTAAAGGGAGTGAGGATCAGGTGAAGATTTGAGGTTAAATGAGGTTCAATGTCCATGTTAGTTAGTGTTATACGATTTAAGAGGGCAGTTGCCATCTTTGGTTTTGCTATGTTCGCCCTAAGTTGGCAGGGTATGCCCAGACGGTGGTCCCTTGCTCACTTTGCCACTGGATTCAAGATAGCCTGGCTGATGACGGCTGTAAGCCAGAAACCGGTCCCAGGATGCTTGTTTCCGGTCCAGGAAAGACATGGCTTGGCAGTTCGGGCTGGACTGTTCCCATGAGGCACAGGGTCAGACTGATTTGCATATGGCCATGTCTGAACTGGGGTGGCGGAGTGAGCTAAAGAATGATGATGGATTAAACCCAGATCAGTTGACTGGGGGTGAGTGCTTGCAATGTTCAACACTCCGTCCATCATCCCCTTTGGTTTTGCTATGTTCGCCCTAAGTTGGCAGGGGATGCCCAGACGTGGGTCCCTTGCTCACTTTGCCACTGGATTCAAGATAGCCTGGCTGATGACGGCTGTAAGCCAGAAACCGGTCCCAGGATGCTTGTTTCCGGTCCAGGAAAGACATGGCTTGGCAGTTTGGGCTGGACTGTTCCCATGAGGCACAGGGTCAGACTGATTTGCATATGGCCATGTCTGAACTGGGGTGGCGGAGTGAGCTAAAGAATGATGATGGATTAAACCCAGATCAGTTGACTGGGGGTGAGTGCTTGCAATGTTCAACACTCCGTCCATCATCCCCTTTGGTTTTGCTATGTTCGCCCTAAGTTGGCAGAGTATGCCCAGACGTGGGTCCCTTGCTCACTTTGCCACTGGATTCAAGATAGCCTGGCTGATGATGGCTGTAAGCCAGAAACCGGTCCCAGGATGCTTGTTTCCGGTCCAGGAAAGACATGGCTTGGCAGTTTGGGCTGGACTGTTCCCATGAGGCACAGGGTCAGACTGATTTGCATATGGCCATGTCTGAACTGGGGTGGCGGAGTGAGCTATAGAATGATGATGGATTAAACCCAGATCAGTTGACTGGGGGTAGTGCTTGCAATGTTCAAGACTCCATCCATCATCCCCTTTGGTTTTGCTATGTTCGCCCTAAGTTGGCAGGGTATGCCCAGACGTGGGCCCCTTGCTCACTTTGCCACTGGATTCAAGATAGCCTGGCTGATGACGGCTGTAAGCCAGAAACCGGTCCCAGGATGCTTGTTTCCGGTCCAGGAAAGACATGGCTTGGCAGTTCGGGCTGGACTGTTCCCATGAGGCACAGGGTCAGACTGATTTGCATATGGCCATGTCTGAACTGGGGTGGCGGAGTGAGCTAAAGAATGATGATGGATTAAACCCAGATCAGTTGACTGGGGGTGAGTGCTTGCAATGTTCAACACTCCGTCCATCATCCCCTTTGGTTTTGCGAAGTACAGGGCTCTACTAAAGCACTTGTACAGTTATTCTTAAAATAAAATAAGCTACCATGACATTGTTCATTAACCCTTTCCGTGCTCATGACGAGCTCAGCTCGTCATGCTGCGCGGTAGCGCTAGTGCGCATGACGAGCTGAGCTCGTCACGACCCCACCCGCGATCGGAATGTCCAGCATACGAGCGGAATTCCGATCGCGGTCAAGGGGTTAATAAAACAAATTCAAATGATATTATAACATCTGAAAGATCATTCAAAATAGGTAAATTAAAGTGATGTCAGGTAATGTAGTCGAGCGGTTTGGTATTTTAAAAGTATGTTCTGATTGTAGCATGCAATGTTATAAGGCATAACTAATAAAGAACCTGGTGTTGCTAAATTTAGTTAATACATAGTGCTCGCAATAGAAGAGCATATTTTCAGTATTATCATTACATATGTAGTCCAATAAGGAACATAGTTGGTGCACACATTTATAAGTGCATTTATACAGTATATTGGAACTAGTTATTAGTTTGTAAAGCCAACATAATATCTTACAGGCAGTCAGACAATACATATAGGGGGATATTCTAAAGAACGTGCGATAATCATCTCCAAAATGGGTTAACGCAATTTCATATATCGACGTCCATCGCGGGAAAATAATTCCGTGTTAACGCCCCATTCTCAACACAGCGGTAACATGCAATAGTGACCTGATAACGCCGCAAATGTCTGCGATAAAATCCCCGGGACGGCGATAAAAATCTAAAGCCTAACGTGAAAAAAGTTGCAATGGGCCCAACTGCGAAAAAAACCACAGCGAGAAGCAGCGGCAGGCCTGCAAGTCCCACAAGTCAGGCGGGAAAAACTACTAGAAAAGCACCAACAAAAAACACAAACAACTGCGAAGCACCATGGAGGTAGCCGGAGCGAGTACAGAGGACAACCAGAACCCCACAAGCCCCACGGAGGACCAGCCTGGGACCTCGGGGTCAGGGAAGGGCAAGGAGAAGAAGAGGAACCCGCCTTACAGTACGCAGGAAAACCAGATCCCCATTACGGAGGTCATAGAACATCACCACCAACTGTGCATCACCTCCACTGTGTCATTGGCAACTAAAAATACAATATGGCAGTCCATTTTGGCCAAGGTGAATGCAGTCGGAGTGAAGAGAAGGGAAGTGGACGACTGCAAGAAGTGCTGGACTGATGTGAAGCGCAAAACCAAGCTGAAACCCACAGAAAACTGAAAGCAGCAATGCAGACTGGAGGTGGGAGTCCAGCGACACACCAGGAGCTGGATGAGATGGAGGGAATGGTGACCCGAGTCATCAGTGGGGAGACGGTGGCAGGAGTTGGGGGACCGGACACTGCACAACTTGACCTGACCCAACAGCAACAGGGTGAGTAACGACCAGGGACTGGGGGGACGGGGGGAGATGGGCACAATGGCACACATACACAATTAAGTATAGCACATCTGCGGACAAATCATGCCCAAGAGTCACAACTCCGACCAAGAGCCCAATTTACCCAAGTCTGCAACATCTCAGCACTGTATAATCACAGAAGTCAAAGGCACACCACCTGAAAGGGATAAGGGCCAGCCAAATCAGAGCTGAAGGGGCAACACACCCACAATGCTGCACACACACATAAGAATCAGAGCACCTCAACATTGACAACAATGTGGTACAAACTGCAACACTTTCACAACAGAACAGAGGACACAACAGCCGCCGCTTGTGTGTAGAAAATGGCCATTCGCATTTGGCATAGCAGGAAACTGTGAGATGACAATGTACAAGTACAACCTCACATCCCTGATGGTGTAGAAATGTCAACTGTTCAGCATCACATAGGCATCTCCCCACAAACAGTCACAATGTACATTGTCACGCAGTCTGTAAGTAAACTTGCCCAATGCGTCAACATACATGTGAACACAATGTCAATTAGCATCTCCCCTTCACATTGCAGAGGGAGAATCAACACTTCCTGCAGAGCAGACCCAACAACTCAGCACTGATGATGAAGAGGACCTCCCCAACATCGACACCGACGCCCTCCAACAGCCCATGGACAGCTTCGGCACCCCACCTCCAGGAGCAGTGCAGCCCAGCTGCATCGAGGAGACCCCACCCCCTGCACAGACCACACAGCAGGAAGCACCCACCACCACTGCTGTCTCCCAGGACCCCCACGACCAACACATGGCATTCCAACGCTGTGTGTTAGGGTGCCAGGAGAAGATGGCTGATCAGATGCGGGTGGGGTTCAACCTCATGGCAGCCAAACTAGATTCCATACGTGGATGTCTACGTCCCATCAGGGACCACTTACAGTCCCTAACGGACACCCACTGTCCGCTCCATGCTCTCCAACAATCCATGGCTGACATCGCTGGAGTCATGACTCTGAGCCAAGAACAACTGTCCAGCCAGAGTGGCTCCAGCGATGTCAGCTGGGAGTTGAGACACATGCGGAGGATCATGTTGAACATCGAGCGGATCCAGGCGGAAAGAATGTTTGCCACGGCTGCACACCAGCGAGATGTAGCTGTGATCTTCCATGCCCTGCAGATCCTCGTCATGGCATTGCCGCCACAAGGCCTGGCGCGGATGAATGCTGCTGCTACTACTCCATCCACATCTCCGCCCCCTGAAGTGTCAGTGCCACACAGCGATGCAGACTAAACACCACCACCCACATGTGAGGCACCTGACACATCAGAGGACGAAGATGATGATGAATCTGGCACTGTGGTAAGAATGAAGTGGTAGCATTCATCTCCGCCATATGGCCTGTTTCAGCTTGGTTCTGCCCTCTGCATCATGCCCTGGATTAACACCTTCCACTGTCCCCCGATACACTCAGCGACACTCACCTTGGACCTCGACAGGGACTGCCATATTTGGTTTGGTTACCAATGACACAGCAATCACACTGCGGACTGAAGTCTGCCTCTTCCGATGAACTTGTCAATCCCTAATGGACTCCGGCTGGCCCTCCACGGGGCAACAATGTAAAGTGGGGTGTACATGGCCCTGTACTGCTCCAGCTTCAACACTCCACTGAATGCGAAAAAAACATTCTGATTCACACAGATGTGTCGTGGCTATGAGCAATCAAGTATGAAAGTATGGATGAATGTAGGGACAGTGATTCCACAAAAAGGTACTCCCTGGGTAATGCTATCAATGCGCATGTCTGGCCGTGACCCAGATAGGCAGTGAGACACACATTGTCATTCAAATCAACATTCATCACAGTTGAATACAAGTGAAGGTGCGCAGACTTTATTAGCATATGCGTGTCAGTACGGGCAAGATAAGTGCCACAACATGCAGAGCAATGCAGCAGTATGTCAGGATGAGGAATGTTGCCAAGCGCCGCTGTCCACTCCGGGGGAGTGCCTCACCCTTCACAGGTGTGTGTCAATCCGTGTTGTTATCCGCTCATGTATTCGGAGTCCAGGCGAATGCAGCCATGTCCACTGTTGTCGTGGGACATGTGACCAGATCTCCAAGATGCAACAAGGTGTTGGGACATGTGCAATGGGTTCCAATCTGTTGTGGCTGCAGGTACGTAGTTACTCGTCCATGAAAGCGATTGCAGTTCCATAGGCTATCAATTCCAACATGAGGTCGTTGTCGACTTCATCAAACAGGACGGCGAGGTGATCCATTAGCAGGTCCGGACAGATGTGCTGCGTCCACCCCCTTTCACCAATTAGCACTACAGCCCAATAGGGGAGCGGTTCAATGTGGTCACTGCACATGAGGAGTTGTGCAATCTCCCAGGTCCAGCTGCCAGCATGCATGCCAAGTATCAAGGCATCCCATAAACGGGTATCACGATGACACTCCTGGTCGTGGGCCAACAGGGGGCGCACACACATGTCAAGATCCAGTCTAGCTACCGTCCTGTTGGATAGGCAGACATCCATGGGCCACTCGAATATGCACGATCGACAATGCAACACAGGCTGAACGCAGGTGACGTTGGCAAGGTGGAAGCTTAGCCGGTAACTGATCTGCAGCACTGCCAATGGCAGTGCCCCCAGTAAACGCAGCATACGTGCACGGTACAGTTCCATCTGACAGGGGTAGTGCAAGTGTCCGGGATGTTCTGCCATTGCGTCAGTGGCTCTGGTCGAAACGGCACTGTTCTGACCTGCGCCAGTTTTGTGGATGAAATGCCACAGCTCGGATCAATGGGTTGTTTTAGTGTGCAACGGTTGTACGCCTGGGAAGGTGTGGGAGTAAGTGTGAAGGCCATTCCATGCAAGATAACTTCGAGCAAGGACTTCTATGTGTGGGGTGTGTATACGTTGGTCTTTCGTCGGGCTGTGCGTAGTGTGGGAGTCGTCATCAGCTGCTCTAGTATCTGTCAGGGGGTGCCGGGCACATGCAATTCCGAGGTCAGAGGTGCAGATGTGCTTCCGCCTGATAGTTCAGACAAAGGAGCTTTCATCCCTAATGTTAGTTTCTCATCTGCTTGCATTCAGGAAATGTGAAGTGGCTTGTTGGGGGTGGGGTGGGATGTGTGCGACTTTGGGATTCATGTTTGACATGTCTTGCATGTGGCAAATTAGCGGCATCACTGTGTGTTACGTTGCCTCATAGCTGCTCCTCCCTCCCCCGAGCCTATTTACTTGTGTGCGCTGTGCGGTTGCATCACTTGCACTCCTACGGCACACCATTGTCATGCCTGTCTGCGCATGTCCACAAGCCTGACAACGACACTGTGATGTTGGCAGTTGAAGGTGGGCGGCCACGTGAGTGTAGGCCTGTGGGAAGGATAGGGCGGACACAGATGTAGAGTTCATGCCTGGCTGAACTCACGCTGCGATTAAGGCTAGGCATTTGGCTCATGCTGCGGCAATACAGATACACACAACACTTGGCATGTATGAGCCAAGATCCCGAGCGGTCTTGCGCTCCTTCATTTCCCCGTTCGTGCGAGCCCGCCCTCCGGGTGCATGCTACATTGCAACATTGTCGATTGCGGGCTGGGTGGCGCCGACACTACAACAGTGACACACTCATTAGTTACTTCCTTGTCCAGGTCAGAACTGAACCACGCCCAGAGCCCGGGGAAAATCCTTCACACCCCTACGCTGGCTTGGCGTACGCCGGCCCAGCCCACTCCGCGTACGCTTACGGGGGGGGACGACAAAGCTACCTGT
Source organism: Calotriton arnoldi (assembly GCA_963921515.1). Lineage (NCBI taxonomy): Eukaryota > Metazoa > Chordata > Amphibia > Caudata > Salamandridae > Calotriton > Calotriton arnoldi. Next base: position 376,489 of record CAWUFW010000634.1, on the reverse strand, counting down.
CCAAGGTCTTACCCACTGCCTGAGGTGACATGGTTGCGTCCACTGTCCACACCACTTCACACACCAGCAGTAAATGTCCACATGGACATGTCTGTGCTCTGCATACTGAAGTCAGTCCAGCACATCACCGCCACACTTGGCATTGTGTACATTCTTATTGATGGGTCACTGCCTCCTTCGCACATACTTGGTTCCCACCTCTCCCCACATTCTGCAATTGTGTGGCTGAGGGGCCATGCCGTTTTCAGAAGGTCAGCTGTCTTGTTCTGCGCTGCCTCGGTGGTAGTCCAGGGGGGGGCCTGGGGCTGGTGGCGGTGGGTGTTGTGGCCCTCTTGGGTCTCCGTGCTGCACGGTCAGTGGCTCCATGACATGTGTTGGTCTTCAGATGTGGCTCTGGGCTGGGCTCCCTTTCATGCTGCAGGTTGTCGTCCTGCTTTACACCAGTGAGAGGCAGGTGTTAAGTCCCTGCTGCTAACGCGCCTTATCGCCTGTTTTTGGGTCGCAGCGCAGATCTGGCTGATCATTGAGAATATCGCGGAGTGGTGTTTTCGTGTGTTTTTGCACGGGAACGCCTACTCTGCATATCATTAGTGTTAGTTGTCGCTCTCATCCGTGGCGATGTTTTTTGCGCCAGCTATCGCTGGGAAACTGGCGATATCAGCAGTTTGCACCAGCTTGAGAATGGGGCGATGGATCTGTTGCCACTTTTGCGGCGCTAAAGTGCCGATAAATCGGCGATTAGTCCTTGAGTATATGCCCCATAGATTATTGACTCTTTCCATAGTGGCCGCTGTTATCACTAAGTTGAAGGTACATATTTGTTATCAATAGTTGGTTTCTGTATACATAATATGTAGGTACTCAAATCTCTCCACAGCTGATGACAATTTAGCAAAATTTTTTGTCTGAATCATATAGTTGTTTCTTACTTTCAGCATATTATAATATACATTTGACGTCAATACTTGCTGATGACAGTCAAGCAAGAAAATTATGTTGTCTTATTGAGTCTTACTTTCAGCATACTATCTTGTATATTTGAAACTGAAGCAAATTCCTTCACAGGTAAAAAAAAACTGTTTATGTTGTCATAATTCACAACTGTGCCATTGTTTTTAATTTATTTTCAGCACATACAGGCATAGTCATTAAATTAGAAATGTTGCAAATCCTCATACACTGGTTAGAACAGAAGGTAACTATGGTAGGTGGGAATCACTTCCTAAGATAGTCATTATTCTCTCAATTTTGTTCTATTACAGGAAGGAAAGTCATCTGGAGTTTCGAAGCAGTTATCAGTTCTGTGAAGAGAAACCCCATTAATGCATTTCTGCCTCCTTATTTAGGTCATACTACACTGTCCATAAGCATAATATCTGTTCATTTCTTTCTTACTGAGTGCTAGTACATGATTTCCTCCTGTTTTCAAAATGTAGTGCAAGGCAACACAATAAACACACTCTGGTGTTCCTGTATGTATTAAAGTATTTCTATAGAGAATTTCTTGGATCATGCTTGTAGATATTGTAATATTGCCCTTAATTCCTCATTTTAAGTGGGCAAATGATACTGCCCATATATGCTTGTTGTCATAGGCATGCTATTATATAGACAACAAAGATACTGTTGAAATGTAGCTTTGTTTGGATTTAGTGTTAAGATCCATTGCCATATTTATGTTGATCATTAGATCTAAACAATCAACTTATGATTTGGAATTTTCTGAAGTTTGTTGGATGTTAAGTGTATGTTAAGCGTATTACAAATGTTCTGGACTTCATTGTCAAATTAGTAGAATGTGATCAATTAATCTCATCCATTATATTATATGTGAAGTAAATTATGGGATAGCTTCATTCCGTCACATTGCCCTGACTGTCCCATAAAGAGGCAGGCATGCTGTGGAGCAAACTTGGTTTACATTATGGCTCTGCATTACTGGATATAGATTTCATTATTAAATATGAAGACATTGATGTGTGGATATAAAGCAAGGTTTTCTAAATCATTTGGTTAGGCACCTACGGTGTGCTGATCTGGTTGCTAAAGTCCTCTTTATGGCTACCACGCCATCTTGGTTTTTTGATTGTGGTGTAAAGGAAAACAATGTACATGGTGGCCAATACGTAGTCTTCTTGGTATGTAATATTCGGTAGTCTATTCAAGATCTCCTTAATGTCCTTTAGGTAGGAAAGTATGTCACGCATAAATGGTTGAAGATGCAAGTCTATGAATTCTCCTAAACGCAAACATATAGAGTCAATTCCACATATTATAAGTCAGCCTGGAGGGTGCAACCCCCATTATTTGTCTTTCATAACATATTGACAATGGCTTTTCTTAGGTGATCAATAAACATATTTTGTTTTTTCATTCTGTAATGAATAATCCTTTAGTATACACTTTTTCAAGGAGGTTTTTGAGTGCAGTCTGTATTTAGAGAGTTGGATTAAGGTTAGGTTTTTGGTAACAAGTCTCACCCGCAAGCTATGTGCTTGAGTGATATAGTCATCAAGATGCTGGATGACAATGTTGCCCCCTTTTTCTGCTTCCTTAATAACAATCTCTGGATTGTGTTGTGAATTCGAATAACTTGTCTCTCTTGGCGTGTTATATGAGAGGGAAGGAAATCACTTTTTTAGGAGCATTTACTATTGTTAGTCAAGATTTATGATCACAGTTGTGGAGGACAAAACAAACTGTTGGAGTTTCCTGGAGGAAGAATGGATGTGAAAATAGATTTGGGTCTTGTGTTGCTCTCTAGACAGTGATATTTGTCCATAGCAGGGACAGTTGTTAGTTTCTCCATATTTGGTTCACATTCTGGGTCAGTTTGAAATTCTGTTCTAATGGTATGGATGTATTTGTGCTCTATTGTAAAGGGACTAGGTATTGGTGGCTCTAGTGATGATCTTTTGTTGTTTAAAATACATATTTCTGATGGTTGTATTGCTGACAAGAGGTAACTCTTAATTATTTTATGGCTAGTTTTTTTTTTCCTATTGCTTTGTTCATGCCTTGGTCTGGACAACCAATGTTGTTGTTGAATTTCTCCTGAGGTATCCTGTTGGTGTCTCGCTCTCTTCTCTGGTATGTCTGCCTCCTGTTTTGAAGTATGAATTGTTCTGATGTTTGTACTTTCTTTTTATTCTAAAAAATCTACGCCACTTTTGTTTGAGAGCTGTGGCTTCCCACCACTTTGTGGTTTCTTTTTTTCAGGGTTGTCTAGTGCTTGGAATGTTGTTTTTCCCCCCAAAGATAATTTTTTTTATTCTTGAAGTGGTAGTGGATACATTTACAGTATCAAAACCTTGTTGTATTTTGTATTCTCTTCTTATGAATTCAACCATGGATTTGTCGTATTTCTGTATTTTGAAGGTTCAACACTAAGCATAGTTGGAGATGATGAGTACATGGCTTAAAATCTATTGAACCCAATTTTGTATTAGCCTGTTCAATAAATAATGGAGATAGGTTGGGTGACTGTCATACTCTTTGAAAGCTTTGAGAGTTGAAGTATGGTTACATTTTTGCATAACAAGTCTCATTCTCAAGTTGTGTAAGTGCTTAAGTGATACAGCCATCAAGATGTTAGATGTCACTGTTACCCCCTTTGTCTGCATCCTTTTTAATAATCTTGGATTGTGCTGTAAATTCTGTGTAGCTTGTCTCTCTTGGCGTCTTATATTAAAAGGAAAGGTATTACTTTTTGGGAATAATTGCTGTTCAAGATCACTAATCATCGCCATGCAGAACAAACGGATGGAGTTTGCTAGAGAAAGAATGGATGTGAATATGGATTCCCTCTAGAGAGTGATATATATCAGTATCCAATGCAGTTTCTGAATTGTCTATATTTGGTCCACATTCTAGGCCAGTTTGAGATAATGTTCTAATTAGATAGATGTCTTCTAGATCTTCTAATGTAATGAGACTAGTTGATCCTAGAAAGTAACATCTTACTTCTTCCTCCTCCAGGTGAGTCCATATCCGAGGGTGATGACAATGAGATCTGTTGTGTAGTAGTCTGTGATTGTTTTTTTGGAGATTACTGTATTCTTGGCAAAGGTATTCACCCTTCCTAATTGGTAAGCTAGCTGGTCGCATTAGAATAAATCTTTGAAATCTTAGGTTTACGTATTCAGAAACTCATAATTCTTTTTGGTGACCTTTCCACAATTCCTTTCTTCTTTTTTATTATTTGATGTACTCAAATTTTATGTTTTTATAATCTTCGTAGGTGATGTCTATCAGTTGTTTAATTATATGATTAGATCCTGTTCTAAGTCCCCCCCTATAATTTTCTCTGGGCCAGTAGATTCGCTTGGTGGAAAAATTGTAATCATTTTATATTTTTTGAGGTCTGTGGCTTCCCACTACTTCACAGTTTCATTTTTCTCTCTTCTCACCAGTGTTTGGAATGTACTTTTTGCTGAAACATTTTTTTGTTCTTGAGCTGGATGTTGATGGGTTTATTTTTTTCTCTTCTGAATTCAGCCATGGGTTTGTCTTATTTCAGTATATTAGACTAGACTCAGGATTCAAGACTACGAATTAGTAGAATATGAAGAGTACAGGACCTAAGTTCTGGAGAACCCAACTTTGTATTAGCCTGTTTGATAAATAATGGAGATAGGTTGGGTGACTGTCACACTTGTTGAAATGGGAGGGGGCATATTTTCCATAAGTACATCATGAATATATTTAGCACTATGCACCACAGACTAAATTGGCTTTATATTTATAAAGGGAGATTTTCCATAGAAAAACAAGAGATGTCTTTAAAAGGGACTTACAAAATCATACATCCCAGCCAGGAGAACTCACCATCTTTCACAACTCCACCTGACCTTGAACCCTTCACTAAGCAGCAACCTTCCTTTATGTCACATGAGTTCTTCACCTTCCATTTCACCTCGCCTATCCCAAACAGCCACTTTCAACCTGATTTAAAGACCTTGCAAACCATGCAATGGTTTCACCATGCAATCTTAGATATCATCACTACCTCTCTTCAATACACCACCCCACATTCCTCAGAAACTTCAGCCTCCCTCGAGACTCGAGCATCAAAAGGCTGAACGATTCTCTTAACATATTAGACATCATGTAGGACATCACTGAACCTAACATTTCCAAAGATATCTTCTGCCATTATAACAGCCTCACCAGCATTCCAAAGCAAGCCCCTGGACCCCTGACCATCTTGCCATCCCCTTCTCTCTCCATCATTCCATACACTACGAGAAGACATGTTACATTGGCATTTGATGTATCTTGTATGACATTCTACATAATTTCTCTAACACTCCACTCATCCTCTTGGACATTCCAACGCACTACATACCATGTCTTACAACCAACAAAGCCTGTGTGACACCACCCATATCTTGTTTACTTTTCCAACTGTCTTGCCTGATAGTCCACATTTCCTGACCAACAGACCACCTAGCAAAATATCAGCACTTCATATGCCCTGCCTAGCACTCTATGTATCTGACACTACACATGCCCTTGCCGACTTTCAACGCATCCTGTATAATAGTCCACGCACCCTCTCCAACATTGTTCAAGAGCAACATTCTATCTATCTTTGCTCAAGATTCTACCTATTATTTCTGACATTTCCAATTTTGTATGCTGTAATATGTTAAGTGTTTTAGCACAGTTCAGTGTTTGCTTGTTACATGACCTCTTGTTCATGTTAATGATTCTTGCTGTGTGCTGGTTGTGAGTTTTCACTCCGGTGGGAGCTCTGCTGGTGGCATCAGCTCCTATGTGAGCATGTCTTCCCTGTCCTTGTGCTCATGTCACTTTCTGCCAGTACCAGTGGGACCATTTCCACTGTGCATGTTTGTACCTGTGTTTTATGTGCCAGTTTGGGTAGCACTGTCTACCATTATCTTCGTCAGTCTATGGCTTTCCCAGAGTCCACCTCTATGTCTTCCTGTCCTGGTGTCTGTATATTCCCTGTGTCAGTGTAAAAATACCTGTTCCAGACTATCAGTCAACCCAGTCCTAATTTAAGTGTCTTTCCTTGTCCAGCATCGTGTACTTGCTGCGACAGTGCAGTTTCCTTATCCTAGCATGAGTCTGTGTATCCTAGCCAATGTGTTTCTGACTTTAAATCGAAGATTCATCACCCTGTGAATTTTCCCAGGTGTCAGACAGGACCCAGAAGATTTTCATAACAGCTCCCCTGCATGCCGGTAGGTGGTATCCAGGGGCACCACATCAGGTCGGTCCCACTTCGGATGTGACGTCGGACCACTATATCAGTGCCATCTCCGAGAGCTGACATCAGTTCCTTTCTTTCCGCACCTTATGACGTGGATCCAAAACTCACTCCCTTGCTTTGTCAGTTCTGACAGTGATTTTTTCTCCTGTGTGCAAATGACATCTCCCCACCTAAAACGACGAGGTTCAAACCATGTAAGGATTGCCATAAGCAGATTCCAGTGATGGACCCACATGAAGTCTGTCTCTGTTGTCTTGGTTGCAAACACATCTCAGCGTCCTGTGATCAATGCGTGAAAATTAACCTGAAAGCCATCTGTGACCAAAAGCCAAGCTCTAGTTCACGGAACACTGAAAATTGTCAAAGCTCTAGGCCTCGAACTCAGTCTACGGCCCTGGTGCCGATTCCAACTTTCAGACCATGGTGCCCCACCTACCATGGCCCCACGGCAATGCCGCAACAAGTCAAGGAATTCTGAGAGACCGTCGACCGAATATTTGGTACCCAACCAGGTCCCTCAGTAGTCCCTCCAGGCCATAAGGCTCTGAAGTGGTCGCCAATCTGTTTCCCACCTACAGATCCATCCCCAACGCAGACTGTGCCACTAGACCATGCCCTGAGGTCAGTTCCAGCTTCGGGATCGAGACCACACTCCACACCTCTTGTGGCACCACAGCCCACAACACACTCTTGACCATCAGCATTGACACCAACGTCGCTGACACTAGAGGGGTAGTTGATAGACCTTTCGAACTCCCAAGCGAACCAAGAGTGATCTTTACCGATGTCACTCTGAATCTATCCTTATCCAGTATTTGATCCGGAGTCGCATCCACCCTGCTTACTTGATGATGATTAAACACCTCTCTACGACGATATTTTATGACCACATTGATCCAGCGGCCTAGATACCTTGCCTGCCTCTGGCCTCCACTCACCCCCACCTGGCCAATGAGGAGTCAGCCTCCTTTGCTACTATGATCAGGAAAGCAGCTTAAGTATTGGATTTGACTCTCCCCTCGACTGAAATCAAGACTAATGTTCTTACTGAGGTGCTACACCCAGGACAATCCACACAGGAGCCTCTCCTGCTATTCAACGAGGCATTGGCAGACACACCTCTGGCACCTGGCCAAAATTAGGATCCTGCACTCCAGTCAACAGGCAGATTGCAAGATGACTCGGGCCTGCACTGGGTTACCCTGCCTTCCCTCTGTAACACCCCTCTCCCAAGAGCCAAGTGGTGCAAGCATCCGCCAGCCAATTAAAAGGCAATGCTTTTCTGACCAACCCACCAGGTAGAGAGTCGACACGTATTGAGACCTTTGCAAAAAAGATGTTCTCCTCGGCCAAATGTGCACTAAGGTCAGTCAAGACTAACTGTTTCCTGGGTAGATACTTGCATGTGCTGTGGGACATGTTGGCGAACATTTTGTCAGTCGTCCCAGAAGACATACGGCCAAACCTACAATGTCATAATCAAGGTGGCCAAGATGCTGCAAAGTACCCAATAAGATCGGGCCTGGACACTACTGACTGCTCTACCAAGGCAGTCAGTTCTCTCCGGGCCTGGTCTTATGGCCTGGGTAAAGCCGTCAGCACCAGTGTGGTCCTTAGGCACCACACTTGAATCCGCTTGATGGGATTCTCTAGGTACGTGCTACAGTCTCTGATTAACATGCCCTTCGATGGAACCCACCACTTCAGAGACAAGTTGGATTCAGCCACAGAGTGTTTTAAGGACAGCTCAATTGGGGTTACTCCACCGGTGCACCAGTTCCCTCAACAATTTTGCCCCTTTTGAGGCTACAAAAGGGGATACTAACAGGGACAACACCAGAACGTGCCTCAACAATAACAGGCCTCTAAGTCCTTTAGATATAGTGGCAGGGTATCAGTCCACCAGTGTCCAGGTCCCCAGAGGCAACGTTCTACCCAAACTCCAGCCGCCTTCTGCAGCTGCTGGAAAACTGCTTAAGTTATCCCCAGTAGCTCACAATTGCCTAGTGGGAGGTCGCATCACCGAGTCGCATCCCGGGTGGAGGAACATCACAGTTTCTCCCTACCTTTCTGTCACATCCCTTAGATTTGCCACCCACACCACAAAACCTCTCGGAGGACCACTTGAATAATGCAAGGAGAAGTTCAAGCTCTCTTTGCCAAGGGACCCATAGAGATGGTACTGGCATCAGAGATCAGGATGGCTGTTACTCTTGTTATTTTTCTGGTGCTGAAAAAGGACGGAGGCCTTCGCCCCATCCTAGATCTTCGCTCTCTGAACTTCTTCCACCACAAGGACAAATTCAAAATGCTTGTCCTGGCCCAAGTTCTGTCTGCTCTAGATAGAGGAGACTGAATGGTGGTGGTGGATTTTCAGAATGCCTATATCCACATCCCTGTCCTGCAATCCCACAGGCCTTACCTGCAGTTTCAGGTAAACCAAAAGCACTTTCAGTTCTTGGTGCTCCTCTTTGGCCTTACCAGTGCACCTCGAGTGTTCACAAAGGTGATACTGGTGTTCGCAGCCCATCTGTGGAGGTTGAGAATACTAGTTTTCCCATACCTCGATGACTGCTGGCTGAAGGCGTGTTCGCCTGAAACAGACGATGGCAACCAGGCTTTTCCATCAACATGTTGATGGCACACCTCACTCCTTCACAAAGGCTCCCCTTCTTCGAAGCCATCTTGAACACGGTGCGCTTCTGAGACTTCCCTCCACCTCAAAGAGTCCAGGACATTCAGGCTATGATCCTAATGTTTCAACCTTTGACCTGGGTGTCAGTGAGAGAGGCTCTACCGCTCCTTGACCTCTTGGCCTCCTGCATCCTGCTTGGGGACCACGCCAGGTGGCACGTGCAGTCTCTGCAGTGTAAAATCCTAATGGGCTCAGCACCAAGGGAACCTTTTGGACTCCTTCCAGGTGTCAGTGGAGACTGCAAAAGATCTGCAGTGGGGGCTGCTCAGCTGTGATTGGGCCAGTGGCAGACTGCCCTCTCAACCCCACCCATAACTAATAGTTGCGTAAGAGATGCATAATTTCTGGGTTGGGGAAGTCATATCGGAGTGGTGGAGATCAGAGGACTCTGTTCTGTGGCAAAGACCCGACTCCACAACAACTTGTTGGAGTTATGGGTGATTTGCTTGGCACAGAAGGCATTCCTTCCCCCCATTAGGGGGCACAGGTACAGGTTCATATAGACAACATGACTGCTATGTGGCACAGCAATAAACAGGGTGGCGTGAGGTTGTGGGTCCTGTGCAAGGAGGCTCTACGTCTCTGTAAGTGACTGAACTCTCAGAGCATCTCCCTGATTGCCCAGCACCTGGCAGCATCTTTAAACACCAGGGCTGAGTTTACTCAGTCGACGTTGCCTAGCGGATCACAAATGGCAGTTACACTTGGAGGTAGCATAAAGCATCTTTCACCTAAAGGGGAGAATCTTAGCTCGACCTATTCACCACTGCAGACAACACGTAGTGTCCAAGTTTTGCGTGTTGGAGTTCCGAAGGGGGTTCTCCATCACAGATGCTTTTCATCTGGACTGAGACTTGGGACACCTGTATGCCTTTCAATCCCTACCTTTCCTGTCCAGAGTATTGAAAAAGATCACGAGAGACCAGGCCCAAGCTATCCTGACCAGAACAGGTAAGGAGAGTGTGGAATCAAGAACTTATGGCCATGAGCATATCCTCCGATTCGGATGCCTCCACAGGAGGACCTCTGGTCGCAGAAGCAGAGCTGGATCCTGCAAACGAGCCTGCACAACCTCCACCTCCATGTGTGGAGATTGAACAGGGACAGTTGATGACCTTCTACCTTTCTCCCTTAGTAGTCTGTGTTATCATCGCAGCCTCGTCCCTTCATTAAAACTGTATATGAGGGACGCTGGGTAGAAGTTTGTTGTCTGGTGTGCCTTCCATGACATTCACCCATTAAAGGCATATTTATTGGACATTTTATTGTTTTGTTTCTCTCTTCACAAACAGGTCTTGCTGTGGCAACCGCTGGGTAGAAGTTTGTTGTCTGGTGTGCCTTCCATGACATTCAGCCATTAAAGGCATATTTATTGGACATTTTATTGTTTTGTTTCTCTCTTCCCAAACAGGTCTTGCTGTGGCAACATTTAAAGGTTATCTTTGAGCCCTTTATGCGGCTGCTATACCTTTTCAAATCATATGTTGTGATGAGTATTTTAAAGAGGCTGATTCACATTTTGCCGGCAACACCTTTTGTAATGCCACAGTGATTCCATAATTTGGTTCTCACCTACTTGATGTGCACTCCTTTAGAACTGATGCACATCTGCTCTCTACGCCGGCTAATCGTAAAAACAGTGTTTATCTACGCAATCACCTCTGCTCAGCGACTAAGTGAACTCCAGGCCTTGTACGTCCAGCAGCCGCACACATTTTTCTTCCTGGACAAACTGGTCCTTCAGGCAAAAGCAGCTTTCTTGCTAAAGGTAGTCTTCAACATGGCAAAGGGCTTTGTTACTTTTCTAGCTTGGTGTGGGTGGCACTGTGCTAACCCTATGCTTTATAACTCTGCTAGAAAAACAGACATTTGAGGGGACAATATTCAGAGTGTCAGTGGTGTTGTAGAGTGCTCCATATAGACAAGCTGCTTTCCACCTAAAGCTTGGGAACTACGCAAGACTCCCTACTTCATTTTTGTATTTGTAATGTGGTCTAATTTTGCCATTGAGGAATTCTGATGACATGCTGAATCCTGAGGCCAAAGGCTGTCTCGCAGACAAAATGCAATGCTCATGTCCTCACCCATTATGCGACAGATGCAATTACAAGTGTTGTAAATCTTACAGATGGGATTTCATATCACATTACTCTTACTACTTTGAAAGGGATGACTATTAATGTACTATTATTTATTGGTTTCAGTATGTGCTGTTATTTAATTACATTTTGCCTTTAGGGGTTGTTATTTATTGACATAAATATTTTGAGATCATACGCTTTGCAATTTGTGTGTAAGTTATTATTTGCATGGCTGCTGTGCGAGTTAAAGCTTGTGGGCCTAACCATAATGTGTGAATTTCAGTTTAAAAAAAAATTGGTAATCATAACTGCACTTTAACTTTTTAAGTGAAGTTTAGAGGTTTTTTAAACATACATCAAAGTGTCGTAATCAAAGCTAACCATCATTTTATATATATTTTTATTTATTTATTTATATTGCTTATTCCCCAGGACTACAAACACATTTAAATAGAATAAAATATTTTTAAATTATGTATAGGCAATGATTTATGTTAACTTAGTCACGTAAATTCAATAATGCCATTGCATCAGACCTTGTAAAAAATACCTTGTTTAGGTAACCGGCAATATCTAGCTCTAACATGCAGCTCTTAAACCTGGACAAACAGAACATGCTTTAAATCCTGTAAAGGACAAGTACAAAGATTGCGATGCATATAAGTACAAGACAAAAGATTTGACCATAAATGATCTGCAATCCGTAAAACCCATTTTAAAAATTACATTAAAATGACAAACACAGAAGTAGCCAGAAAAATAAAATGCTCCCACTTTGAACCATGTCCCAAATGACACTGAGTGAGCAAGTGAGGCAAGTAAGCAATCTTTCAGAGGAGGGGCTGTTCCCCCCAGCCAATTCCCAAAACAATTTTACCACCCCTCCTCTCATCCCTGGTCCCAAGCCCAGCTTTCTCTGTGCTGCTGAATCGCTCTTGCTACTGTCGTCCCCTTGCTTATTCCCTGTTTTCTGAGTGCTTTCTCCTTATTTTTCCTGAATTTTTCATGTTTTTTCCTTCTTTTTCTCCCATTTTTTGAGTGCTTTCTCTTTGCTTTTCCCTCATTTTTTAAGTGCTTTCTCCTTGCTTTGCCCTCATTCTCACTGCTTTCTCATTGCTTTTTTCCCCCGTTTTTGAGTGCCTTCTCCTTGCATTTCTCTTGTTTTCAGTGTTTTCTCCTTGCTTTTTCCCCAGTTTTTGAGTGCCTTCTCCTTGTTTTCCCCATGTATTCATTGCTTTCTCCTTCTTTTTCCTTCACTGCCGCTCCTGCCTGCCACCCATTTTCCCACCTCCCGCCTAGCCTTGCCCAACACCTCCCAGCGCTCCTGCCTGCTCCCAGGGCCTACCCAGAGGAGGCCACAGTGCAACCCCATTGAGCAGGGCCCAGGCCCAGCTCTCCCCGTGCTGCTGCATCGCTCTTGCTCCTGTCTTCCCCTTGCTTCTTCTCCATTTTCTGAGTCCTTTCTCCGTGCTTTCCCCTCATTTTTCAGTGCTTTCTCTTTCCTTTTTCGGTTTTTTTCAGTGCTTTCTCCTTGCTTTTCCCTCATTTCACACTGTTTCTCCTTCCTTTTTCCCCCATTTTTGGGTGCCTCTTCCTTGCTTCCCCCATGTTTTCATTGATTGAACAGACCACCACGAAGCAGTTAGCAACTCCAGCACCTTGAGACCCTCACAGGTGATTTGCTGCGCTTTATAAATTGTTGATCGATTAATTGATCTCTTTTGTGCCTTTTTTCTTCTATCAATTCACCCATCCTTCTCTCTATCATCCATTTGTCTCTTTTATCCCTCCTTTCATTCTCTACATCCCTCCATCCATCCATAATCCTCTCCATCAATAAATCTATCCTACCTTCTCTCCATCTGTACAGTCATCCATCATTTCTGCCTTCTCCACCCATCTATCTTTTTCTTCTTTCTGTTATTCAGCCTTCCTTTTCTCATTCATTCATCCATCCTTTCGCCTCTCTATCATCCATACTCCCCTAACATCCTCCTCTCCATCCATCCACCTATTGGTCTCTCCATCCATCCAGTCTTCTGTTGTTCCACTTCTTTCTTGCTCTTTAGCCGTTTAACCATTGGTCTCTAATCCACAAATACACCCTTCCTTCTCTGCATCCATTAATCCGTCTTTCCTTCTTTCTCATTCTTCCATCCTTCCTTCTGTCTCTCGGTTATCCATCCTTTCATCGCTCCACTATTCATCCTTACTTCTCTCCAGCCATCTTCCTTCCCTCCATCCACCCTCCATTCTCTTGTCCATCCTTCATCCCCTCCACTCCATCTTTTTCTCTGTCCCTCCCCTCCTTCCATGCTCTCTTGTTCCATTTATTTTCCCACCTCGGTGCCCCATCATAGGATTCTCTTTATGAGCTTATGATGGAGACCAGAGCAAAGTCAAAAGAACCATAAACAACAATCTGTATGTATTATGTTACACAGAATAGCCTTCCTCACCCACCCCCACTCTAGCTGCTAAAGCGAGGGGTTAATGACGCCCCTAATGATAAATATACACATCTAAGGTAGCTTTAAGATACAATTACATGCTTTAAAAAGCAAATACCTGCATAACAACCCCATCCTTTTTATTTATTTTTTTATTTTTTTTCATTTCAAGTGTTTTTATTAGATTTTATAAACAAGTACATTCGCTTTATCTTTACAGGGTACCAGCCAGACGTGGCTGTATTTGCAATAGATCCAGGTATTTGACAAGCGTGTCTCGCTGGGCCCCCTTATGTTGCTTTACTAGGAAATTAAGGACAGAATCAGAAAGAGATAGAGGATAGGAGGGAGAGGGTGGAGAAAGAGTGGGGATACAAGAGGTGAACTGTAGCCGTACGACTATTCTGGGTTTTGTGGTCCTGTGGGGGAAACCTGTAAGGGAACCCCCCCCCCCTCTAGTGCTCTCACGGGGGCTCGTAGGAGTCCAGATATGTATCTAGTGTCTTCCACATCCCCCTAGTGGTAGGTCTCCAGGGTGAGTTTTGTAACGCCATGTTGTCTGCGCCTCTGAGGTACATCACCCAGTTGACCCAGCCTTTGTATGATGTCTTAGCGGTGTCCTTCCAGTTGTTCAGGACCATTTTCACTGCCGCGGTCAGCAGGAGATCGAGCAGGTCCCTGTCATGTTGTGAGTCGAGTCTTGTGGTCAAAAATGCGGTGGTGAGGGAAGAGAATTCTGGGGTTAGAGTGCACCCCAGCGCGTTGCTCCGCTTCCATCCTTTTTATTTGTATTCAACGATTATAATCCTGTTGACAACTCTGTGTTCTGATCCTTTTCTTCTGATTCTTGAATAAAGTCTTAGACACTGCATAATCTAAGGAATCGAGAACTCCTGTCAATCTAGCCGCAGCGTTCTTCACAGTTAGATGAATGTCAAGTTATTTCTCTGGTATGTACAGAGACAGAGTGTGCTGAGTGGGCCATCCTGCGTTTACAGCTTTTTGTGCTATTTTTAAAATGTTGTCTTAAATAAGGGACATGAATAATTTCACCCACTTTTTTTGGACATGTAATAATAATCTTCCAAATCATCATCTTGACCTACTGAATTTTTTTCCTAAAAAACAGTAAGCAGTTGGGCCAGATTGTTTCTTGTGTAATCATCTCTTTGAAGCAACAAATAACCATAACTTTCACGTTAAACTTGTTTTTTCAGTGAATGTTTTTTTTTTGATCATATACCACACCCAACAGTTCTCATTTGCCAACCCCTCTCCCCCCTAGAGGTGGCTAACCCTACTAGACACATGCTTTGGCTGTGTGAGATGGGTGTCTGCTGCAGAGCCTTAAGCCAGACCAGGTGGTAACCCACTCTTCTTAACTTTAATGTGGGGGGTCACTTTACCCCTCCTCCCACGTCGGTCTGGGGATCAGGGTAGGCTTACCCTGCCCCTTTAGGCCCTTTTTGTTTTTATTGTTTCCAACATGGTGCTTTGTGCATCGTGTTGGGTAATAGAGGCACAAATACATTTTTCTATGATGTGATGTGATGTGAATCCACAGCCAATTTTGCAAATCTGCAATGGATGACAACTGAAAAAGCCCTTTAGTCCTATGTTGTGACTTTATTTTTTGTACTGAAAAGGAGGATCAAAAATTAGTGTTTTCCATTTTAAGTCTCATGTGGAACTTTGGTCTCTGCAACAACAAAAACCGCTGGAGGAAATTACACCAAACTAGGCATGAGACTAGAACTCAGAGCATTGCTTTTGCTTGGTTTGGCGTTAATCCATACCGTAGTTTTTGAAAAATTTGCATTGAAATAGTGTGTTGAGTGGGGTTTGAAAGTTTAAATTATCCCTATCTAGCCCAGGTTCGAAGACAATTTGTCGACCACATTTTTTTAATTTAAAGAAACCACACTGGAGAAAACAGCTTTTACTCCCATTTTTCTTTTGAGTTTACAAACTCAAAGCTGAGTCTGTGGGCCCAAGGGCTCTGGTTGGCTGCAACTTACATTTTTCAGTTGCAGCTTCAATTATAGGTTGTGGGCGCAATCCCTGCATCCAGAAAACAAGCATTTTCAATGCAATAGGTCTTGTAATTGCTAGCTTTTGAGTGTCGTGTAGTTCCTATATTATCCATACAGGACCTGCGCGTTCGGATAACATAAACTGTGGGCTTGATGGCAGACTTACTCTGAACACCCCCACTGAAAATGTTAGCCTGTTTGCAGAAGCTAGCTCACAGTGCCACTAGTGTCTCCTCTTATCGGGGAGAGAATAGTTTCTGGCAACCTCAGAACATGACAACCCTGATCCCTCAGGATTGTGGAAACAATGTACTACTTTTCGCTCACTCACTCGTGCTCACTTATCTTGTCTCAGAGATACACAGAATAAACAGCCTGGGTGTTTCAATAAGGTTTATTGAACAGTCGTTATTCTTGTGTAGAATATATGAGCTGCAACAACCATTAGACAGTAGCAGAGATATATGATTAGCAGTACAATGAATATAAATGGATAGTACAGTTCTAACATTTTGCACTACGCATGAATAAATACATGAATATAAACTGCATGGATAAAAGAAAGCGCGTACTCCTACGATGCCTACCTAGATGTACCTAAGTGTACCTAGCATGTGAGTAGGTGTAAAGCCAAGAATCCCTCTAGGATTTAGTCGAACCCCATTACCTGAAGTGTGAGAATGTAGGATCCCTTCTTGGTCACAAGTTGGACACCCAGCGAGGGATGTTCAGACCACTGTCAGCTGGAGCGTCTGCATGCAGGAGCCTCAGCGTCTCTGGTCAGTGTGTCAGCCTGGAAGTCTCGGTTCCCTCTAACTAACACTAGCAAGAGGTGCTGTATTTATACAGAAAGTGTCTAAGGTTCCTTTGTCACTTGCGGCTTGTATTAGCCATTGTTGGATGTGAGGATGACGTAAGGGATGAACCATGTACGTAGATATGGGGAGGAAGGTGGTGTAGCCCCTGCCTGGGTTCTAAGAACCCTTATGAATATTCATTCATACTGTGTGAGTCTATTGATGCCAGTAGCTGGTGTAGAGGCAGCCGGTGCTGTAGTCGATACCTGGGTGCTAGTGGTGCTGGTGGTGGAGCTGATGCTCAACCCAGTTGTAAAAGGCACCTGCGGATTCTCGAGGAATGCAGCCATCAAGATGGGAATACGCTGGGGACATTGCCGAGCATGGGCCCTCAGGGGTTCCAGCCGGGTATTCAAGTCCGCAGGCGTGTCCGTTGCAAGTGTCAGACAGAGGTCCAACACGCATTCTTCACCGCAAAACAGGCATCGAAGAACAGGTAAGATGCAGTCCATCCAGACTGGTCTAAATGATAGGAACCAAGAGGCACTTAGTTCCCGTAGGCAAGGTGTGCCCAGATGCTGTACCATGCGCTCACGGTATTTGCGCTCAAGGAGTGCTTTTGCCATCTCGTTGGTAATTGGGCCGTCCATTGCGAAGCAGAAAAATGACAATCAGGATTCCTGCAATAGAAAGCAGGATCAGAGGGAGACCTCCAAAAACGCTACCCAATACGGAGTGTATAAAATTTGGAATAACTCCGAGGATTGTCTGAAAGGTGCTTAGAAATCCTGACCCTATGGTCTTAAATAGGTGTACAATGCCACTCATATCAGACATGTTAAAGATACGACCCACCATTTCTGCGAAATGAAAGGGGCAGTTTGTACGTATAAGTGTCTGTATCTCAGTCGAGGTCCTTGCGACTTGAAGATCAAAGGTCTCTCGAGCGGAGGTTAAATGTAAAAATCCATATTTGTAAAGCGCGAACTACTCACCCTTACGGGTCTCAAGGCGCTGGCGGCCGTCGTGGAAATTAAGTGAGCTATTGCCCAGAGTCACATGGTGCTGAGCTGAGCTGCCGCCGGAGCCGGGATCGAACATTGAGCCCTGTGCTCCGAAGTCAGCTGCCCTGGCCGCTGCACCACACCTCTCCAGGTTAAGGGTAGGGGTTGCTGCAAAAGCATGGCTTTCAGTCTGCTCAAAATATGAAATTGTATAAAGGAAACATTCAACGAAGGCCATAATGGCGCCTCCTTGACTGTACTTGTTGGGGGAAACAATACTTGCATACAGCAAGTAACCCTGAGTTCACAGTGACCAGATAGGCAATGCCCGGAATCATCCCACAGCAACCTTGATCGTTCAGCATCAAGTAACTCCCATTCGAGAGTAGCTCGAATACCGGTGTAATCCGGCGGCTGGAGTCCCTTTCATATGGCAGGACAAGTTTGCTATTGAACCATTGCAAGCCCCGTGCAGTGAAATGTCCTGGCACATGAGAGAACCGCTTAAAGCGTTCTTGCAGTTTGTACCGCTTAGAAACACTTCTCGATCCCCACTCCGGCATCGAAATCTGTATGGTAACTCCCAAGATTCCTTACCCATCTTTTCATATTTGCCCGCCTGCCTTTGCTCAAGGCAATATTGAAACTGAAAAGTAGTGACCGGTAGAGTGATGTGGCCATGGATAAGCCATTGCGTAGACGGAGATTCCGCTACCGTAAATGGTAACCTGTCCAGTTTTTCAATACGCAGCATTGTATATTTTGCTCCCCTTTGTGCCATTTCCATCTGTTTATCTGTTAGATTATATTCAGAAAACAGAGACGTACTGTTGATATAACGCCAAGGCACATAGCCTGCACGCAAAGGTTGCAGCGTCCAGCTCAATAACATAACAGAACGTAACTGCTATTGCCCGTGCTGTAATATGGCTAAATCTTGTTCCAGTATGTCTATCGCAGAAGATACAATGTTGCCTAAGGAATATATCCTGGAGGTCAAAGTTGTTAACCCGTTGTCTACCACTGCCAGAGATTTCTCCAAGTTAATACGGTCTATTTCCCGTATTCTCTCTGCGGCCTCTTGTTGGGATATTTTCCAGTTTTCATTATAGGCAGCATAAATGCCGGCATATATGAAACGTTTCTGACGAGGTTTCCTGGGACCTAGTAAAAAATCCCTAAGATCCATGTCTTGTGAGAGCAAGGCTAAGTGTTGTTTTACTTCTGTGAGTGTTGAGGTTTCTAGCCAATCGAGGCACAACTTCCCAACACTGTAGGATGTCACTACCCCTGGATGTTCTCTTTGTACATAAGGTGGGTCTGGCCTGTGGATACTGTACCCTTCGGTAATGCCCAAGAATCGTTTCTGACATTCATTCGTGTCTAAGGGCCAAACCAACCATTCTTTCCAATTAGGGTCTGATCTATTGTACTTTAAAATGTCATCTACTGTTGCCCCTTCCTGTGAAGTCGAATTTTGCCACCCTCCCATCTGTGATGGTGTTGGAAATCGAGGTGAGTTCAGGTCCTTGTTCTTGGCTAGTCCAAGACAGGATGTCTGTTGCACAGTGTTATTTAGAAATATCATCTGCTGTGGAATGAGGCATGCTCTAAATAGCGCTTCTGTTCCCTGGACTTGCCAGTCCCTAGAACCCCAGACTGATTTTAAGTCTATTCTGTCCTTCCATAGGTCAAAACCCTGTTCAGACAATTGGGCAATAAAGGAAGCAGAGTATATCTGTTTGGTGTTAGTCAACATAATTTTCAGTGCTGATGTTGGTGTAACCTTATAATAATATGAGGTCGGGTCAGTGGTGTTAAAACCTGAAAAATATGCAAATTTCTGTGCAAATGTATGGGAACTACTTTTAGGTGGTGTAGGGCAATGTTCCCACTGATTGTATTCAAAAACATTTCTAGGCGAAATAGATTTGTGTAGGAAATGATGACCATAATGTTGGTAACAGTACAATGTATCATCGTCTGAATTACCTTCTAACATTTCAGTGTTCGGAAATGCAGCAGTTTTTTCTAAATCAGACAACATGTTATTAACAGTTTCAGAGTCCCAATCATCAGAAAATGTACTGGAGGTAATGATATCACTTAATGAAATTTTAAATACATGTGAAAGTTTTAAAAGTTCAGTCGGACCGAATATATCAAAATCAACTTTGTCCCAGACTATACCATCCGGTATAGGAACTGCTGTGATGTTCACTGTTGACAAGTCTCTTTATTCACGATGTGAAGATTGATGTGGTTTTAAAATCAAATTAACTTTCTGGGCTGTGGAGCTTTGTTGAAGGTATCGTCCATTAATAAGCATGCTAAAAGTTATAACTAAGCCTAGCCAGAAAAGAAAAAATAGAATCCCAGTAATTACCCATAGTTCTACCCAAGGTGATACCAGGTAAGTCTTTTTAAGAAAGTTCACAAAGTCTTTAGCTTGCTGTTTACGTGATTTTTGGGCTGGCGTCGTTTCCGGTTCACTTGAATCCAAGGAAAACGTATCAAAGTTCATGAAGTAGCCAGAAGCAGTTCGATCAATTGTAGGAATTGCATCGGGATTTGTTGAAATCGCATTTTGCTCTCGTCGAGGCATGTTGATGTAAACGTCTGTATTTGGTCTAATTGCAACTTGTGTGTTGTTTTGAGTTTGATTTTGAAGTTGAACTTCTGGTTCAAGGGGAACGAGTTCCATAGCATTGTTGATTAGTCCTTCATTCCGCACAGGAGGCTCTTCAAACGTGATGAGTCTTTCTGTTTGAACTTCCTGGATTGTAGCTAGAGGAGGGCGTCTGCTACTGTGGAGTCCACGAGGCCTACTATTCAGTATCGGCCACATAGTGTGGTTTGATTAAGTCAATTGAGACAAATCGTTTCTCCTTTTTCCCGGCAAGAGGCGACAAAAAAACAGTTTGTGTTCCTTGAATTGCTAGGACAGGCTTTCTGTATGATGGTCCAAATTCTTTTTTGTCCGCTATTTTCTCCCTGACCAGATCACCGACTTTTGGGATCCAGACAGGTCTTGCCGTGTTTGCCTTGACTTCCCCAGTGGTGGTCTGTTTCTGGACAATGTTGCTTTGTTGTGTCCTGCATTCATTTAGATCCTGTAAAACAGCCAAATGATCATGGATATCAAATGGTTTCTCAGCCGCCACTGTGCCTTCATAATCAAGATCAGGTACCCACATTCTCGTCCCAAATAGGACCTCATATGGAGTGACACCCCCTAGAGAGTTTCTTGGCTGGTTATTGAGTGCTCTTTGTACCCCATAAAGGTGATCGACCCAACTTCCGCCCCTGCCTAATACCCTAGCTGTTAAAGATTGCTTTAAGTCCCGGTTTTTCCTCTCCACAACCGAATTTCCCTCAGGATGGTACGGAGAGGAGTACCGCAGTGCAACGCCCATACTTTTCATGGCCTCTTTGTAAGCCCGAGAGCTAAACGCCGGGCCATGGTCAGAATGTAACGTGCCAACTGTGTATGTCCCGATAAAGACTCGCAAATCTTTTATAACAGTTTGAGCGTCAGCCGAGCGCTGAGGCTAAACCCATAGGAATCTAGAGCAGGAATCCACTGCAACCATGATATACTTGTAAGCCCCATCAGATTGTAAGGGGCCGCAGTGATCCAGGTACACACATGCGAGAGGTTTGTCAGATATTAGTAATGGTGTCTGCGCCGGGCGTGTTCTGGTGGAGCCTTTCATCTGTTGACAGATGTCACATTTCAAGACATAGGGGCCGATTCCGATTTCGGCCGGAAGGGCACCGAACGATGGTCGGAGCCCTTCCGACCGAATCGGAACGTGCCGGCCGGATTCCTTTCCGACCGAGCCATTCCGATGGGCTCGGTCGGAAGGAATCCGACTCGATTTCCGGATGGCTTACGACGGGCTCGGAGAGCCCGACCGCCGTCCGGAAATCCTTCAGTACTCCCCCGGCCGCCTCTTCACGACCGAGGGAGTACGATGGCAGTATTTCACTGCCTTTTCGTGCCGGTCTTTCCGGCACGAAAAGGCAGTCGGTAACTGTCATTGGGGGCCCCCAGGAGGGCCCCCATGGGTGCGAGGCCGCCGAATGGCGGCCTGGGAGCACCTAAGGTGCCCCTCTGTTGATCCCTGCACCCGGTGGCAGGCACCTTGGGGTGCCGGCCACAGGGTGCAGGGATGAACTGCACCCCTGCTTTTCACTATGCAAGCATGCATTCCGCTCGGAATGCATGCTCCCATTGTGAAGTATACGAGTGCGACCGAACAGGGTTCGGTCGCTCCAGTCTGCAGGGCCGTAACCGACGACAGCAGGTCGGTCGGTTACGGCTCCTGGACGATGTCGGACGGACCTGAGTCCGTCCGACATCGGAATCGGCCCCTAAGTCTTTAGTTTGCTTTGTTAGACCGGGCCACCAATAGCGCTGTTTCAACAATGAAATAGTCGCTGTTATGCCTGTATGTGCAAAGCCCAAACCCTCGTGTGCTGCTAGTATTAAACCTTGCCTACGATCCATATTTGGAATTACTCTATCCCCCACTCCAGGAATCTGAGCAAATGGAATGTTGTTTGCATCTAACTTGTAGGAGTACTTGAGTGGAAATTTCTTTGGTACTGCACCGCTGTTTTTGCTTGAAGTATTAACAGCCACCATAATCTCACCGTCTATCGTCGTTTTTGAATGAGTGATTGCAGCTACGGAAGTCGTGCGTACAGCCCCCTTTGCGGCTTCAGCATTCAATGAATTCCCTTCAACGTGAACGCCATCACGTTGATGACTCAGTGTATGAATCACGTGAGCCCTCGCTAGTTCGTTCTTCAACTCAACTACCTGTTCCCATAGCATTTTATGCTTAATTGTGCCACCTTTTGCATCTTTAAACCCGTTTTGTTCCCAATGATACAAATATTCATTGTATGACTGTACACAGTAAAAGGAATCACATACTATAAGTGTGGGGAATTCGTGATCTGTATTCACAAGTGCCAGTGTCAGTGCTTTTAACTCAGCCAACTGAGCCGTGCAGTCTCCTAGAGATTGCATTTTGGTGCAACTCGGATGGAACTTTCCATCCCGCATGCGACCTTTAATGATAGCACATGCCGCACTGTATTGTTGCTTACTCCCTATGGCCGGTAGAGCAGATCCGTCAGTGTAAATAATATATTCATACTGATCGAGAGGCAATATTTCATTAGGTAGAGGATATTCTTGTTCGTATTGCAGAAATGCTTGTGTTTTTAGACTTGGGTCAAATCTGTATTCAACGTCCATTGCAGTAAGAGAATTAGCCCATTGCATCCATCTTGGATGTAAGGCTTTTGCGTTTGGAATGCTTGCCTTTGTAACAGCTTCTAAAGCTGGCACCGGGGTTACGACAATTGTGCGTTTCCCCTGAGCCAGTGCTCTTTCTCCTGCTACAGCGGTCTGAACTGCTGTCAGGATTTTTTCTGTTGAAGTGAAACGCATTTCTGCGCTTGTATACAGGTGTGATTTGTATGCGATTGGTACTGTTTCGCCTTCATTGAAGGTTAAGTAAGTGTACCCGCATTGACCCGCTATTATACGGATCACTAAGTTGCGTACATTTACGCGTGTCTGTAAGTGTTTGGAAGCTATCATGTCTTCTTGTAGTGAACGTAGGATGTTTGTGTGTTCCTGTGTCCAGTGTCTGACTGAAAAGTCAGGTTTGATTAAGTCGTAGAAAGGTTTTACCTTTTCTGCGTAATCTAAAATGTATGTTCTGCCGTAATTTAGGAATCCCAGTATTGATTGTAGATTTTTTAATGATTTTGGTGGTTGAAGCAGCGCACAATTTTCTAAAAACTTAGCTGCCAGGCTTTTCCCTTCACTTAAAAGCTCGTATCCTAAAAACAGGACATTGAGGTGGGCTATTTTAGATTTCTTAAAATTACATTTGTAGCCCTCAGAGGCGAATCCCATAATAATGGTGCTCACCCTGGTCAAGTGCTTTTTTAAGTCATCGTCCGTCAGATAAATATCATCCACATAGGACAATGCTTCTTCATCAAAATTTTGGAGTAACTCTGTTACTCTTGCTGAGAATACCCCCGGGCTGTTCTTATACCCCTGGGGGAGATGACAAAATTGCCGCTGGGACCCCAACGCTGAGAATGCGGTCAAATACCTGCTTTCAGGCGCTATATTTTGGCAGAAAAATCCATTTGAGATATCAAGTGTAGTTTTGTATTTTTTCCGCACAATGTTATTCATTAATGCGGCACTGTGTGCATTTTGGACAGCGAATGTCTTTGTGCATGAGTTTAAATGTCTGTAATCTAAAACTAGACGATATGAGTTGTCCGGTTTTGATACGGGAAACAAAGGGTTGTTCATTGGTGAGGTGCATGTTTCAATCACCCCTTGGTATTCAAGTTGATCTAAGATCTCCCTGACCTGTTTTTTAGCTTCTTGCTTTATTGAGTATTGCCTCTGAGCATTTGGTGAAACTTTTAACGGGATCACGAGGTGGGTTGAATCCTCATCCCAACCGGCATGATTTTTGTATAGTGCTGGAGCTAGGGCAACTGCCCACTCCTGTGCATATGCATGTTTAAGATGTATGGGAACGAGGTCAGAGAATGCTGGAAAAATTATTGTTTCTCCCCTAGGGCACTCCATAACGAATGCTGGCGGCCAATCTTGTTCTGCTAATAGGATGTCATAACCAGATGACAGATTTTCCCAAAAGAGACCTTTAACTTTCCTGGGCTTGTCCCCCTCCATTTGGAGTGTTATTTTGTGTAACTTATGTGGGACGCAAACCCTTGTGTCTGGTGTTTCCACCGTGATGTAATCATTCAAGTCCGCTGTCCCCAGAAATTCCATCAGGTTCTGGCAAGCTATTGTTACTTCTGCTACACTGTCTAGCATCGTCAGAGCCCATTCCCCGTTCAGAAGTTGCGTCCTCAGAATTCTGGGCATGTCTGATCTTTATGCCTGCAACTTTCTTCTTCTTAAACTGAGGTTTTGATTTTTGCTTGTCTTCTTTTTTGGAAGTATAGTCTTGAGCGTGCTGCTTGTCTCTGGACTTTGTTTGCTCTTCTTTGTGTTCTGACCGTCCTTCTCTCTCTGAGTTTTTCGTCGAGCCCTGAAAGGAACGAGAGGAACGTGTATCAGTTTCCTGATACCTGTCAGTTTTCCTAATATTATCCCTATTCCTAAGGTTGTACCTCTTTTCAGAGGGCTCCTGTGGAGGAGATCTGCCTCTGGATTGAGATCTGTTTTTAAAGTTTTGTTGTTTTTTATTATCCCACTTCTTTTTAGAACAAGCAGGTGTCTGCTTGGTAGTGTCCTTTTCAGGACCGCCCATCAGTTGTGGTTTTAACGCTTTCCCACCCAAACTGTCTCTGCCTAATTCTGCATACGCAGTTTCTATTATTTTAGGCAGTTCGTTTTGTTGTTCTAACGGGCTGAACTCCCTTAGGCGTTGGCGGATTGCCACTGAAGCTGCTTCCCCTTTAATATTAGCTAGTATTATGGCTGATACCTGATCATAGTTATTTAATAACTTCATCCCTAAGTTCAGGGCAGGTTCTTCTCCGTACTCGTTTTGTATTTGTCTCAATACGTCTTGTACTACTGCTAATGAAGGAATACCATGTGTCCTGGTACATATGGCAGCAAAGACTGTACCCCAAGAGGTGCAGTCCTCTTCTTGTGGTGTTATCCCCATGGGCAAGCAGATAGTTAGCATTCTGTGTTTTTCAAACGGGGTAGTATTCGGGAATACTGCCTCGAGCTGAGTTAGTTTCTGAGCTACCCAGAATGGCATTTGTTCACGTTTCATGGGCATCTTGCCCATTACTGCTTGTAATGTTTGTGGTGTAATTTTAGTTGCTGTACCCTGAATTTGAGTTCCATTTGTTGCAACTGATGTTGGTTGGACTGTGAAAGTCCTCATGACAAACTGTGTCAGGTTTCTATAGATTTTAATCAACTCCTTGTGTTATAAGAGTAAGTCTGCCTGTGGCATTGTGTCAATGTCAGGATGTGGTGTGTAGGTCGCTAATATTGGCCATGTTGCCCCGTCTCCTCCAAGCGGGCCTAATCTTACTCTGTGTCTTATATGGGGTAGGGCGCCTTTAAACCAGTATAGGTGTTCCTGGTAAGTGAGTGGAACTTCTATGTCCTCGAACGGACCATATTCCTGTGGTGCATCTCCTTCTACATAGTAGTGAAATGTCTGTGTTCTTGCATTTGCTGCTGGGAATGTAACCCACGAATAAAATACCTCTGTTTTATTTGATTTGTGTGCCTCAATCACGAATGCTACTATGCCACCCCTAGGATGTAAACCATTTTCTAATAGTTTCAGGGTGATAGTACATCTGAATTTAGGTGCAATTTGAATTGCATTTGCATCTTCTTCCTCGTCTGACAAGGGCAGTGGCATTCGCAGTGGGTCTAAGACAAGGGTAGTAGTCATTGTGTATAGAACACAGACTAATGTTTCAAGGAAACTATGATAAGGTGTTTTGCACAATTTTAAGAACAAAATGTCCTTCAAGCTTGATTAACCAACAGCCAATAAATAGGATTTCTCGCCTACTCAGCTGTGGCGGAGTTTGTGCCCACCCACTCCAGACGTCTCTGGCGTTTTGTGAGTAGGGGTCTCTCAGAATAGCACGACTGAACTACTCAGATTCTACTGTTAAATAAGAGCCCAAACATCGTTGGTGGCGCCATGTCGTGTAGTTCCTATATTACCCATACAGGACCTGCGTGTTCGGATAATATAAACTGTGGGCTTGGTGGCAGACTTACTCTGAACACCCCCCACCGAAAATGTTAGCCTGTTTGCAGAAGCTAGCACACAGTGCCACTAGTGTCTCCTCTTATCAGGGACAGAATAGTTTCTGGCAACCTCAGAACATGACAACCCTGATCCCTCAGGATCGTGGAAACAATGTACTACTTTTCGCTCAGTCACTCATGCTCACTTATCTTGTCTCAGAAAAACACAGAATAAACAGCCTGGGCGTTTCAATAAGGTTTATTGAACAGTCGTTATTCTTGTGTAGAATATATGAGCTGCAACAACCATTAGACAGTAGCAGAGATATATGATTAGCAGTACAATGAATATAAATGGCTAGTACAGTTCTACCATTTTGCACTACGCATGAATAAATACATGAATATAAAATGCATAGATAAAAGAAAGCGCGTACTCCTACGATGCCTATCTAGATGTACCTAAGTGTACCTAGCATGTGAGTAGGTGTAAAGCCAAGAATCCCTCTAGGATTTAGTCGAACCCCATTACCTGAAGTGTGAGAATGTAGGATCCCTTCTTGGTCACGAGTTGGACACCCCGCGAGGGATGTTCAGACCACTGTCAGCTGGAGCGTCTGCATGCAGGAGCCTCAGCTCTCTGGTCAGTGTGTCGGCCTGGAAGTCTCGGTTCCCTCTAACTAACACTAGCAAGAGGTGCTGTATTTATACAGAAAGTGTCTAAGGTTCCTTTGTCCCTTGTTGCTTGTATTAGCCATTGTTGGATGTGAGGATGACGTATGGGATGAACCATGTACGTAGATATGGGGAGGAAGGTGGTGTAGCCCCAGCCTGGTTTCTAAGAACCCTTATGAATATTTAAACCAGAAACAGAACAGGCAGTAGGGGAAATCCGCGCAGGTAAGTGATAACAGTAGCTTCAAAGGTATCCTATTAGATGCTAGTGCTCAAAGGTCACCATGCAACGACCACCTCACGTTGCAATTTGTGGACAAAGTTGCCCACTAGAGTACAAAGTAAATAATTGGCAGCCCGAGCAGATAGCATGCATGTAGTAGTAACAAAATAAAGTCCAAATATCCGTCCTGAATGTATTCTTCTTTGTTTATTCCAAAATTGACAAGATATCATTCACTGGTATCCATCTTCTTTAGCAACATGATTTTAAAACACAAGCCATGCCAACACATGTTTCGTCCATACGGCTATACGCCTAGGACTTCATCAGGGCTAAAACAAGAAAAAATTGACCTAATTACAATACAGTACTCTGTTTAAAACATATGGGAAAATATACATTCTTCTCCCATAGTGTAAATACCACCAATGCAGTGAACATGGTACTTTATACTACAAGTGAGATATCTCCAAGTCAACAGAACAGGGCAACTATCTGTTACTCAGAAAGTCCCTGAGAGTATAGATAGTACCAAGTGCCAGTAAATTTTAAAGGAAGATCACCTCCAAAGTGAATATACATTCCCAAAGTAGAAAGGAAAAAAGAAGGGAAAAGATTAAGACATGCTGATACCTCAAATAAAAATCAGCAAGACTAATACAACTTAAGATAATAAACACCCATGCGCCTTAATGCATGATAAGTCAAATTGACTACCACTTACCAAAGATCAGTATTACAAGAACCCTTAAATAATTGACGGTCGCATCAAGAAAGAGGTCGTAGTAAACCTATAAAATTAAGGGAACACGATTCCTTAATGTCTGTTATAATAACAAGAAAAGTATAGTCCAGTAAAAGCTTCGTAGTTGGTGGTACAACTATACTAAGGTTTTATATAAATAACCGAGATTACATAAGCTCTCTTCTAAATTCTCTCAATTGAGTACATGATTCAATAAGCGCACCTAAGAATAAAATACAATAATATTCCACACCTAATATCCTGAACTATATCCATTTCTAAACGAATAATAGTAACTATAATAAATATCACATATGCGTGCATGAATAATTGTGCACTCATAAAGAATTTTTTTTTACAATTCATACCTAAAATTAAAATGTGTCCTTTCTTCTAATAGCACCCATAGTCCAACGATCAGGAATATGAATTAAAATTCATCGCGGTCAGCCACATATCCTATATATTGGATATAAGAATAAAGTTCAGAAAGAGCAAGTGCAACTATCTCAATAGGTGTCTAGGCCTTAAATAGGGTATACACGACCGTAATATCAAATTCTAATAAATTAAAATAAACATGAGGTCTCTTGAGAGGAACCCGACTTCATAAAGGGTCTTTGT
This sequence comes from Calotriton arnoldi, assembly GCA_963921515.1. Lineage (NCBI taxonomy): Eukaryota > Metazoa > Chordata > Amphibia > Caudata > Salamandridae > Calotriton > Calotriton arnoldi. The sequence goes on along the minus strand of CAWUFW010000634.1, from coordinate 348,169 downwards.
ATTATAAAGGCATATTGTAGTCTGAACATAATACGGGAAGTTATTGCAAAAAGCAAGAGGATCGAGTCACTACCTCCGCATTATAAAGGCATATCGTAGTCTGAATATATTACGGGAAATTACTGCGAAAAAAACAAAAAAAAACAAACAAAAAAAAAAACGGGAGGATCAAGTCACTACCTCCGCATCTGAAGGGCACAACAAATTACAAAGGTTTATAGAAAAAATGTAGCCCTAAACTCACCGCCCCAACGACTGCGTTATGCAGTAGAATTATATATCTAATCAGTCCAAGATTAACTTATACTAGATAAACCAGCGTAGCTTGAAACTCTAAGCATAGCCTCCCATTGAAGACACTAACACGTTATATCCAGCAGCTTACCTAAAGCCGACTTCATCGGTAGAAGATCCTCGTGTAAGAGTATCAGCGTTCAGAACACGCGCCATCTTAGAGCTATATGTTAAATAGCCTCTAAGTGTAGAGATCAAAGACAGACCACAAGTTCACTCGCACTAACTCGAGTACTACGTAAACAGTTAAACCTACGCCATATTGGAACGTGTAATTTATATACAAGTTCATCAAGATTTCGATATTAGCCTTACATTTAGTACCGAATAATAAAAAGGACCCAGCCGATATAATAAGGAGAAAAGGGCTCAATATTTCCTACATTTTACTTCGTACAAAGAGATTTTATGAAAACCGAGTATATTATTGTAGACGAACCATAACGCTCCCCTAACAAAATTCAAGAGGATTAGAGATTCAGTCGATAGATAAATCTACTTGAGTTCAAATGCTACTGACCCCAATTGGTCAAACACTCCATGATTGCATCAAAAGGAGCTTGGTAGGCTAACTCAAATTCTAGAACACCTCCAAGGAAGGGATAGTGAAAGCAACTAGTAAGAGTAGATAGAGAACAGAAAGAAAACACACAGAATAAAACATTAAAATACAATCTAATTCAGCAGTAAGGAGATTAGGGGACAGTTACTACATACTGATTCAGCACATATGTCTAATAAAATGTCACCTTAGTACATTTCCGTTAAGTTAGTATGCCCATAAATTAGATGGTTATCTCCTACACCAATTAGGTACATAAGTTCATTTCTATAGCATAACATCAATAACATCCATGATTACAGTTAGCCTGAAACTTAACATCAAACACGGGAAATCTTAACATGAATATATGTCAGATATTCTGGGCAGTCACTGATTTTAAATGCCCAGAAAATATTGTAATTCATTATCGATATTAATCCCCTGTTCAACCGCATTTAATTTGAGAATCCAGCGTGCTTCAGCCTGCCGTAGTCTCAATTCACGATTACCCCCCCTGCAATCAATAGGTACAGATTCTATGCCATGAAATTTAAATGATAGCTGTTTCTGTTGCTCTATACATTCCAAAGCATGATGCACTATAGGGTATCTCTCATCCATATTTTTCAATGCTCTAAAGTGTTCAGAGATACGTACTTTTAGATTCCTAATAGTACTTCCTACGTAGATCTTAGCACACTTGCATATTATGATATAGATCACATACTTTGTATTACAATCTATATGTTGGTTAATATAGTGTTTTCTAGAGCCATTATGTTGGAATTCTAGTGTTCCTGAAAGGGCAAATTTACACATACTGCAATTTCCACATTTGTGGAATCCCAGGTTATGTTTGTGTAACCAAGTCAGATTCCCCTTCTTCTTGTTAGGATAGCTAGGGCTAATCATATTGCGAATTGTTTTGCCTTTACGATAAGTCAAACTAGGGCACTTCGTTATGTACTTGTTCAATTCTGAGTCTGTAATTAGCAGATTCCAGTGATGTTTTAGGATGTTAAAAACTTTATGTGACCATGGATGGTAGTTGGCAACCATTCTAACTGGTTCTATTTTTCGAGTTGTTTTATTAATCCGAGGCTTAAGTGTCTCAGTCCTCGTAAGTACATGGGCTCTCTTTTTGCTTTATCAATGACTTTGGCCTCATAGCCCCTCTCCAAGAATCTCCGTTCAATATCCATGGAGCATTGAAAAAAGTCTAAATCTTTACTGCAATTTCTACGTGCCCTATAAAATTCCCCATATGGTATTGAATTGATCTGTATTCTAGGGTGGGCACTAGCTGCATGTAAAACGGAATTGCAGGCTGTCTCCTTTCTATACATTCTACTGTTTATGCTGTCATTTTCTACAAACAATTCAACATCCAGGAACACAATTTTCTCAGTACTGTGAGACATAGTAAATTTCATATTGTACATGTTGGTATTAAGGTACCCAAAAAATCATACAGTGCACTCTCACTCCCAGTCCAAATTAAAAGGCAATCATCGATGTATCGACCAAAGTACACAATATAGTCATGCCATGCGGCACCAGAGGGGCCCCAGACATGCGCCGCCTCAAACCTCCCCATAAAGAGGCAGGCAAACGACGGCGCAAATCTGGAACCCATCGCAACCCCGCATGTTTGCTGGTACCATTCTCCATCAAACAGGAACACATTATGTTCTAAAATCATTTTGGACATTGTTATGATCATTTCAGAGTGTTCCAGAAGTTCCACTGGTCTCTTATCAAGAAAATGGCGGAGTGCTGACAGTCCCTGCTGATGTAAAATATTGGTGTAAAGAGACATATGTGGCTGACCGCGATGAATTTTAATTCATATTACTGATCGTTGGACTATGGGTGCTATTAGAAGAAAGGACACATTTTAATTTTAGGTATGAATTGTAAAAAAATTCTTTATGAGTGCACAATTATTCATGCACGCATATGTGATATTTATTATAGTTACTATTATTCGTTTAGAAATGGATATAGTTCAGGATATTAGGTGTGGAATATTATTGTATTTTATTCTTAGGTGCGCTTATTGAATCATGTACTCAATTGAGAGAATTTAGAAGAGAGCTTATGTAATCTCGGTTATTTATATAAAACCTTAGTATAGTTGTACCACCAACTACGAAGCTTTTACTGGACTATACTTTTCTTGTTATTATAACAGACATTAAGGAATCGTGTTCCCTTAATTTTATAGGTTTACTACGACCTCTTTCTTGATGCGACCGTCAATTATTTAAGGGTTCTTGTAATACTGATCTTTGGTAAGTGGTAGTCAATTTGACTTATCATGCATTAAGGCGCATGGGTGTTTATTATCTTAAGTTGTATTAGTCTTGCTGATTTTTATTTGAGGTATCAGCATGTCTTAATCTTTTCCCTTCTTTTTTTCCTTTCTACTTTGGGAATGTATATTCACTTTGGAGGTGATCTTCCTTTAAAATTTACTGGCACTTGGTACTATCTATACTCTCAGGGACTTTCTGAGTAACAGATAGTTGCCCTGTTCTGTTGACTTGGAGATATCTCACTTGTAGTATAAAGTACCATGTTCACTGCATTGGTGGTATTTACACTATGGGAGAAGAATGTATATTTTCCCATATGTTTTAAACAGAGTACTGTATTGTAATTAGGTCAATTTTTTCTTGTTTTAGCCCTGATGAAGTCCTAGGCGTATAGCCGTATGGACGAAACACGTGTTGGCATGGCTTGTGTTTTAAAATCATGTTGCTAAAGAAGATGGATACCAGTGAATGATATCTTGTCAATTTTGGAATAAACAAAGAAGAATACATTCAGGACGGATATTTGGACTTTATTTTGTTACTACTACATGCATGCTATCTGCTAGGGCTGCCAATTATTTACTTTGTACCCTTATGAATATTCATTCATACTGTGTGAGTCTATTGATGGAGTTATAGGACTCTATTGTTAGGAGAAACCCTCCTTCTGCACCCAGGACTAGAACTAGGTAAAGGTTCAATCCTAAAAGGCCCGTGACATTGTAATGTAGGGGAGATAATGTAGGTGATGGGGTATGTTGTTACCCGGGCCTATATTAGGGTACCTATATGGAACATAACATGAGCTATTGGCATTGTAAATGGCAATGCCTTTTATAATATTAAAAGGCATTGTCATTTACAATACCAATAGGTCAAACTTCGGCAAAAGCAAGACGTATTGTATTGTAGAGCGCGGTGTCCGTGAAGCGGGCGCTGAGCTCACCAATAAAGTTAAAAAAAAAATAATAATACCTGAAATGGGCGCCGCACTCACCATTAAAGTAAAAAAAAAAAATAATTAAACAGAGCGCGGTGTCCTGAAGCAAGCGCTGCACTCCACATTATAGTTTCAAAAACAAAAAATGAAACTGAGCGTGGTGTCCCTAAAGCGGGCGCCGCGCTCAGCATGCAAATTTATTAAAAATAAATAAAAGGTGAAAGAACATCGCCATTGTGCCGTGAGTGCTGTGGGGGTAGTGGGCAGCCACTTTTAAAGTTAAAGTGGCATAGTCCTCTATACGGAAAGCGGCCACCATTGTCCTGTGTGGGCGCGCTGCAAATACAAAAAAAAGGACTCGCCATTGTCCCCATTAGTGAATAAACAAAATAGTGCTCATCCACTTATAACGCAGACCGTGTAATAAGCCAAGTAAAAGGTCCAGTCGTTATGGGAGGTAGCAAATGCAGACAAGGCAGTACCAAGGAGGGACTAACAAGCCTATTTACGGATCAGAAGCCAGCATTTACAAAGGACAATGACACAAGCCAATAACAAATATGTGCGGAGAGTGGGAGGGGCTTACAGTGCATACTCCAATACAGCATGCCTCGCAGAGCGAGCAGCGCATTCGTGCTGCCCCAAGGCTCGACCTAAAAAGGGAGACTTAAGGGGTCAGGGTGAATGTGCCCTGACCACCAGGCTTAGGTGGGGGGGCCAAATTGCCCACCAGAGATAAAAAAAAACACATGTGAACCTGTCTCGAAGTTCGTGGTCTCTAAATTCAGTTTGCAAACTGTGAAACTTGTGCATTATGTTGGTCCCTGCTGTGATTCGTAGACTTGACTATGAGATTCGTGAACCATTGTTAGGTTCCCTGCGACAGGTTGCAAATTCTGTACAGAATTATTGAACTATAAAACTTGTGGACCTATGATAGCTTCCCTGCCATGGTTTGCAGACTGTAGAGTTCAAGGACTACACTCGCCTTTTGGGTGTGTTGTGTGTCTATAGGCTTAATTTCCAGTCCATGACCCGTAGACACACTTGGGCACAGTTTAAACGTAAAAAATACATTATTTCCATGTTATTTTTTTAGGAGTAGATTGCTTATTTACAAACCCCTTGCACCACCGGTACGTCACTTTTCACTTTTAATGTGGGACGTACTGATGGTGCAAGGGGCTTGTAAATAAGCCACATTGTGTTTGAAGGGGAGAGTTTGTAGTACACAGAAGCTTTGTAAAACCATGCTGAGTACCTGTGCTTAGGTTTGAGTCCGTGAACATGCACACATAGCAATCAGTGTCAGACTGAGACTGAAAATAGGCCCAGGCACCAAATAAGAGTAGCCCCCATTAGTGAATTAGATAGCTTAAAAAAATGGCCCATGTTTGCAAATTGGGGCAGTTCTGAACTTGTAAAGACACACTGTATAAGTGTTTTGCAAGGTATGAAAACTGCATGGATTTGAGCTTCCTGCAGGCAATGTTTGTTTTATTATCAGGAAAATCAACAACAAAAAACTGGCCCAGCAGACCATAAAACAGGCACACAACCAGCCAAAAATACATGCCCACACACTGACTTGTCAGACCAGTCCAACAGGCACTGCCTGATTGCTCTCTAGGCCAGTCCAGCCCTGGTAGCAATGAAGGAAGAACTTTCTCTAGAGTATGGGTGGTAGTATCTGGCTTCTCCATGCAGTACTTTCCAGTTGGTACCAAGCTTTAGGGCCTGTATCCCAGGTTTGGCTGGTTGTGGTAGAATGTTTCGTGCTATGGGGGTCCACACAAGCCTTGAGACATCCACCATACTCATCGGTTCCCGGGGTTAAACAACAATAGCTTTGGAGCCCTTAGGGTCAAACGGTGGGTTAAAGGCTGGCTGTGCACTGTTTAAACTGCACATATCTTTTTGGCCGGCCCTCTTGCGATGGCCAGCCACACATGCGCACTTTAAACAGCTCTAACCCAGCTGTCTTCTGTCTTAGAGCAAGCCAAAGCCTCCAGAGCGCTGTGGAGCGCCGAGTGTGGCCACTCCCTCCAATCAGGGTACTGCTCTCATGCTGCATGAGAGCATGAGAGCAGCGCCAGGATTGGGCAAGGCAGTTACTGCTTCCAGTGGTGAGAAGAGGACCCGAGCGGAGGACGTTGCGTCGCGTTCAGGTACGTTTTTATTAATTTTATTTTATTTTGAGCGCCCCCACACCCACATGTAGATGCCAGCCGCCACTGTTAAAGGCTCTCGCTGTGGACAGAGGGTAATAGTCATGCTGCACTCAGGCTGTATGTCATTCACGTGTCCAACCTTCCAACACACAATGCCTGTTGCACGGCACACAGGCTACTGCAGGAGTGAAGGCCCACAGCTAAGACTGTTCGGATTTTAAGAGTTCTGGGTGGGAAACATTTTCCCTACACAGAGAAAACAGACCCCAGTAGCAACCTTCAACTATTTATCTAGTTCCCACCAGCTATCAGCCTGATAACAGGCTGCTTCGAGGGAGCAGCGGTGCCAGATTGGAATCCAAAATCAGCTCTTTGCAAAAATGTTCAAAGCAGTCAGTCCCACAGTGCAGGAAGCCACGACGAGACTAAGGCCCTATGACTGGGTCATACCAGCCCACCTTACTCTGAAAGTAGCCCCCTAGCCTGCAGCCCACCAGGGGAATGCGGCTGTCCGAGGCCCCTGCAGGGGGCCACTAAAGAGGGCAGCCCTCTAGTACCAGCTGGGCACCCCACACCCCCGTAGGGGCAGGGACTCAGGGAGGAGTCCCCCAAGCCTTGTCGCAGCGCGATAGGCGAGCATCACGTCCGGGCGCGAGGACAGGGGAGGGGTATATAGGCCTCCCCCCACCATCTTGTCGTCCTCTTTCGCGCGCCCGGACACGCCGTCTCTTTGTTCCCCGCTGGACACGCTTTGTCCATAGGTGTCGCCTTTGCTGTGTTGTGTCGCATCGCGCGTTTAACCAGGGAGCAGTATCGGTGATTTCTCGCGGTGAGTCCGGGGCCCACTGGGTCATTTTCAATATCATAAGTTGGCTCATTGATTTATACCGTGAGCATTGGTGCACAGCGAGGTGAAGGTTTAAGACCCCTATATTTCCGGGCGGCGCCATTTATGCCAATTTATACTGCCCCAGGCGTTTTGGGGCACGCCTGGTCTAGCGGTATGTGGGGGAACAATATGAGCAGCTGCAGGGCAAGGTTTATGAATTTTAAATAGCTGTACAGTCTAACATCACTTTCACAGTGACACTGTAATTAGCTTTAAGAAAGGGCTCACTCAGAGCGTGGCTCTGTGGTGTGGCTCGTTGGTTTGTACCACAAGCATTTGGTGTGTGGTTAGTGGGCGGCGCCAGTTTGGCCTATTGGTCCTGCCCCGGCCGTTTTGGGGCACGCCTGGTCTGGCTTTGCATGGGGTAATAGTGAGAGCGGAGCAGCCCAGGAGCTGTTGCTCCAGGGCAGGGTTGGTACATTTGAGGCGCGGGCGCCTGGTGATCGCACCGCTTGGCTTTGGGAGGGCAGCTTTGTGCCTCGGCAATGGAATTCATGGGGATTTGCATTCACCTATGTCGGCGGAATCGGGGAGGTGCGCCTCGCAACATTAAAAGAAATTGGGAATTCCGCAATGACACGGGAGTTGTGTCCCGTTGCGCATTTCGGCCGCCCCAGTCGAGTCCGTCCCGGGGGAAGAAAGTTGGTTTTGGAGGCCCTCGCGCCCTCACCCTTCCTGCTCAAGTAATGGAGCTATACTTTATGCCTGTTGTCCGGGGGAATCCGACAAGGGTGTGGGGTCGATGCATGACCTAGCATACATTTGAGCCCACCCTCAGCCAAGAATATGGCTCAAGGGAGCAGAGGCATGCAGATGGCCAGGTGGAATCCCTCGTGTCGTTGGTTCGGTCCCGTTCTAGGAGCTAATGTGATTCAGAGAACGTTGATTGTCTGGCGATGTGTCCAGAGCAGAGGATTGCTCTGCATTGTTTGTGCCGACAGGGTTTGTTTCCATTTGCGCATCGGATTGATGATGTACCGGACGCGGTGGCTTGGGTGGGGCTGAACAGTCCGGTTTCGAAATAAAGGGAATATTGGTCACTTTAAAATGAGTTATACTGTGATGGTGCCACAAACTGCTACCACCACTTGGTGGCACTGTTACTTACTTTGGCTGAACGTGGACTTTTAATGCAGTTTATTCACCAATATCATTCAGATGGGCATTGCCCTAACCTTTTCGGCAGGTTAGGCTAGAGTGGTTCGGTATGTTCTTTTATTTTGTTGGCTCAAGTACGAACACCCTATTGTTCGTCGATGTATATGCCAGAGGCTATGAGGTGTTTACGCCACCGGGTGGCACTGTCCCGCGGTTTTTGTTGATTCTCCTTTATCGCCAGCTTGTTCTTGTATAAGGCCATGCTGGTCTTGGCATGAGTGGGTCTGCTTGCTTGCCGGCGGGTTTTGGGTGAGCCCGGTGTTAAGGTGGCCTGGTGCCCCTGCGCCCATAGGTGGCAGGGTGCTTCAGCAGTGCTGCTGCCCCTCCCTTGTGTTAGGGCTGGGCCTCCATGTGCAAGCTCGCCGCTGCAGCTCATCTAGGCTTGGACCTGTGGGTGGTTTGGGGCTCAGGTGGGAGAGCAGCGCCTTGCTCTACTTGGCTTTCAGTGGCTCTTCCTTGGTGTTTTCACGTTTCCTGCGCATGGGAATGTTTAAATAATGGCATAAAGGGTCTTGGTTCGACCTCACTTTCCTTTAATTTTATGTCGACCATTTTACGATATTTTACTTTGCGCCATTCCACAGGGCCGGGATGCGGATAAATTGCCAGCCCGCGGTGTAACGCATTTTCCAGCGGATGTTGTCCTGTGTGGGTATATCATTTGGACGGGGCCCCTACGTCCGTTTTAGGTGGCTGCCATTTGCGTTTTGCACACTTGGGGAGGGGCGCTCTGCGAGGCCCGGTCTTTCAGCCGTATGTGCAATTTGAATGTAGGTTGTCATTTGTGGGGCTTTAAAATCCTAGGAGCCCATATGTGATATGGCGGGTGTGTATTTGTCCCCGGTTTGGCGACACCGCGTGCCTTTCCTGCCCAGCATGAACATGCCGTGACTCTGGGTTGCTTTCCGCTGTGCCCCAACCTGGCGGTGTTAGACCTCAGCTTCTAGGCACTTCAGAGTTTGGGGCTCTGAGTGGGGGTTGTCCTTTGCCCCGGGGAGGCCGGTTTGGAGGTGCATTGTGGTCATAGCCGCGTCGCGTAGTTGTGGAGCCGGGCGGCCCCAGGACAGCTTGTGTGCGGCTCGGTGGGTGGGTCGCCGGTGAGCTCTCGCACAACTTCTAGCCATCAGCCAGGCGGATGGTCCCTGTCGTTCTGAGCTGCCTCAGTTTCCTCCACAGGCTAACTCTGCGAGGAGGCTGAAAGGAGCAGAATAGATCAAGGGTAGCTGCAGTTATTATTATAAAGACTCTCAGATGGTGCTCAGCTTGCTTTCCACTCCTTTTCAGGTCCCCATGGCTTGTAGTGTGCAGGTGCCCAGCTCACACCACAGAGGACAAAGGCAAGGCCTTGGCCCCTGATGGACTATGTTTAAATTCCCTGTGTGGGATGGGGGCTGGCAATCTCCCACTATGGTAGTCAGAAACGGTAATGGTAAAGGAATTTGGTAAATATATAGGGCTCACTCTGCAGCGTAGTAAGCAAGAGATTCAGCACTTCCTCGCGCTATGACTGGTCGAGGCAGCAAAAATGTGCCCTCTGTAAACAAGGGCAGGTTACAGGTTGCTTCAGTTAAGCCATATTCACCCGCTCTTTAGCCAGGGCAGCAGGCGGGTTGTGATAGTTGTCATCTATAGTGTGCAGCGGTTCAAAAAGTTTGGTAAACTCTGTGTTAGAGCACAAATGGCTGATAAAAGGTGATAACGTCAGCAGAGTGAAAACATATAATATTATGGTCATGCTATCACATGTACAGCTCAATGTCTAGTAGTTCACACAACAGAAATTGTAGGCCTTTAAAACAAAAGTTAATTTAACAGTCAACAGGAAGGTATAACTGTGTGACAGGCCTCTGGAGTCAGACAAGCACGACGCAGAGGTGTGACACTCGCCCCTGGGTAACCTTTTCAGATTTACGTCCCACTTCTACATCCACACAAAGCAGGATACAGAGGTACACTGAATTAACGTAAAGCAAAGGGTGAAAGTAGTGTTACTGTTGTCAAACTATATATGCCTGGTGCAGTGATAAAATACAAGACAAATCCATGTATTTTGAGCATAATGGCTGGGTATGTGCAGTGCAAGTCCATAAACATCCACATTTAGGAATGGACCGCAACACACCACCTGGGAACCCATAATTCACAAGACAAGCAGTCACTTGGGAAGGCATTTCTGACAGAACAATGTACTAACGGCAGATGTGCACTATAGACATACTGATAACATGACGTAATGACGGGCCTGTCCAAGCAAGGGTTCAAGTGCCAGAAGTTGGCACTGGGATACAATTTCACAGGTTTGTGGAGCGGCAGAACAGAGGGGACTTGTGTTCGTCCTCCTGGTCGCAGGTACAGAGCCCGGTAGGTCCACTCAGCATGTCATCCTTCAGAGGTCGATAAAACAAGTACCATTGAGTTGGGTAAAATAACCGTGTTATTCAGCGCCAAGATACCATGGGGTGAACGTATTCACAATCAGTCAGATATGGAAATTTTAAGGAACTTTGCGAAATGCTGTGGGCCCACTCAGCAGTGTAGTAAGCGACAGTTTTGCACAAATTCCATAGGCCGGCTGGGTGGCGCAGGCAACAAGTTTAACCCAGCCGAAACATAGCAGGGCACTCAGTGTCTGATTCACAATAGACATACATTCGCCAACCAGAGTGACACCATTCAATTGGCGCCGTAGTTTACCACCAAAATTGCCTGCGCTGATGTCTGGTCGATGCCACTAATGGTGGGCACGTTGCTTAAGTTAAGCTATAATCACCCGTCCTTTAGCTATGGCAGCCTGGCGGGTGTGGGAAGTTGTCCCCCCACAAGTGCGCTGTGTTTTAGAAAGCTGTGGGTGGACGATACGAAGGGTAATTCAAATAACCTTGTATGGAGTCTCTGCTGTAGTGTGCCACTGTGGGAGTGCGGTTGGCACATTAAATTTACACTGCCTCTGGGATAAGCCAAAGTCTCTACCTAGCCACCCAGGGGTGGGCAGGAGTCAGCCTAAGTGTGCAACCCCTTCTCCTGACTAGAGAGGTGGGTTCGGCCAGGCTTAGGCGCATACCCTAGCCAACCAGTAACTCCATTTCAACATGAGTAGAGAATGCCTAGGAGTTGTTTGCAGTCCATTCGCAACCGCCCCACAGGGCGAATGTTTTAGGCCACAAGGTTGTGGATGGCTCTTGTGTGGGAGCCTGGTGAAGAGCTAAGGTCAGGCTGGGATGTCTCGGGCTTTCGCCGCACTGTTGAGTCCCAGTCACGAGCGGATTGTATCAGGGTGAGCTGGCTGTGGGTCAGGAAGCGCCAAGGCATCAGTAGCACTGAGCGGCTTACAGCCAGAGGCGGTATCCGATGTACGGGGCATTTGTTAGATTAGAGCCCTACTCAGAGGTACCGCCTTAAGTGCTTGGAGGTCTGTTGGCACCGCCTTTCAATGGAAGCCATTGTCTGGCGGGCTGCTCTGAGCAGAGCATTTGCAGGCGTAAGTAACAGTTTCCGCTACCAGTTCAAATGTGCATCTTTCACTAAGGGCCATATGTATCAAAGTTTGTGTTTGCGATTCTCAAATAGCGAATTTTTGAGAATTGCTATTTGAGAATCGCAAACGAGATGTATGTAGGATTCGCAAGAAAATTTGCGAATCCTACATATTCCTTAATTGCGATTCGCAAATTGCGAATCGCAGTTAAGGAAACCCTCCCCATTAATTTCTATGGGCCTAGAGGCCCATAGGAATGAATGGGAGGACATTCTCAATTTGCGATTAGCAATTAGAGAATCGCAAATTGAGAATGCAATTTCAAGGTTGCAAGGGTGTCCAAAGGACACCCTGTTGCACCCCTGAAATGAGTATGGGTGCACATGTGGCGCACATACATGCCCTAAGGGCATGTATGTGCGCCACATGCCACTTTGGAAAATGCAAAAAAATGCATTTCTCAAAGAAATCGTAAGTTACCACCAACCTGTAGTTGGTGGTAATTTGCGATTCCTTAAGCCATAATCGCACAACTTAGGTGCTTCATACATTTCATTTAAGGAATCGCAATTTGCTATTCCTTAAATGCATTCGCAAAATAGAGAATCGCAATTTTTGCGATTCTCTATTTTGCGAATGCCTTTTTGGATGATACATCCCAAAAGGCTTGTTCCCGTTCGCAAACGGGCCGATTCTGAGAATCGGCCCGTTTGCGAACGGGAAATGGGCTTGATACATATGGCCCTAAGTTACTCAGATCACTGGGACAGGAAGTAAGGTGGGCTGGATAACTCTTGCTTCTACCTGCATTGGCACATCTTGTCAGGAGTGATTGTCAAAGGGATTGCACTTCAGCCAGATATTGTTAGCACCCATCCACACCAAGCCGAGTGTTTAAGGTCACCCTGGGCCCCATTTACACAGCCCAGTATTAGGCCCTTGTGGGTCAGTGCCATGAATTACTAAAGTGAACTGAACAGGAGGCGTGACCGTGGGTTACGCTAGCAGAAGTTTGGGGAAGAGCTAAACTCCACCCATGGTCTTGGTGTAGTCTTAAGTAAGTTGGAGTTGTCACTCTTATTTGACCAGGGGTTCGATGCTACACGAGGGCATCGCTGCGCTGCGGCCAGAGCACTGTCTTGTTTCCCAGGGGGCAGCTAGTGAAGGCAAGGCTCTTCCCAAACCTGGCACCAGAACACAAGGTAGTCAGGGCCAACTTGTCTGTTGGGTGACTTGGGTAGGCACCTGTGTAGTTGTCACTCCACGAAGGGGTGAGTTGTCTCCAATAGTGGGCACAATACATATAGGTGTGTCTGTTTGTGGTATCTCCTAGCGGACCCACTGAAGGTGTACTGCAGCTAAACGGGGAACTGGGAAGCTTGGTTTCCGTCACTGTGGCAGGTTTAAAGCATCCAGGGTCGGAGATGCACAGTAGGTACTGTGCATCTGTGATCCGACGGCAGTTAGGCAAGCGGGGTGCGCTGCGTAAGTTGTAATTGCACGAAAGGGTGAGGTGTCTCCAGTAGTGGGCGCAAGACATACATTGTTTCAAACCAGCTTTGATACCATTAAGGTGTTCACCAGGGTAGCAAGCAAAGGGTTTGTGCATACGTCTGGGCAACAGGGCAAAATAAGTGCACCCCAGAACCAAGGGCAGTTGACTATGATCCTGCAGTTAGGCGCAAACGCAAGCCAGGTCAGTAATAGATGCAACACTGGGTGGTGACGCTGTCAGCCAACAGTGGGCTGCCGTCCCAAGTAATGGGGACACAAGGTGTCAAGCACAAAAGGCTACTATGTAAAAGAACATTTGGCATGTCCAGTGATCAACAAAAAGCAAAATTTAACTGAGCAGGTAATTTTCCACCGCTGGGGTTGCCCTGGGGTGGGCAGTGTGAACGCCCCTGCCCCCTATTTGGGGGCTCTCGCAGGGAGGGTTCTAGCCTGTCGACTTTTCCTGCAGTTAAGGTCAAATGCCCTGCCCGGTTAGCTAGATTAGCCTCACTGGGCGGGGGTGCTGTCAGCTAACACATTGTGCTGCGTCCCCAAGAAAGGTGGGAACAAGGTGCCAAGCACAAAAGGCAAGGCGAGCAGTGTGAACCCCCCCTATTCGGGAATATTCTGGGATGAAGTGCAAAGTAGGACTTAGCCAATCCGTAAGGTTAGGCACCATATGGCAGCCAGTGCGCACTGCATTAATCAGACGGATTCTCTAGCTGGTATCCCTAGGGGGGTTCACCATGAAGGGAGCTGGGCTGGCGAAATTCCCATAAGAAAAAAGGGATGCACGGCAAGGGCAGGAGGGCACCCTGGCTCATTGTCACACACGTCTAGTTATGGACATTCCTGTGCGTCATGAGTTAGAAAGCAAATGGACGGTGCAAAGGTTAAAATATAATCCTTCTCGCCCGAATAGCCAAAAGTAGGCAGGTGGGTGTGGGAGCGGTCTCCCAACAAGCGGGCAGCTGTCCCTTAAGTGGGGACACAGGTGTGCTAGACACACCGTCCTAGTAGGACGGCAGCTAGGTGAGCTCAGCAAATTAATGGGGCAATGTGAGCCAGGGAATCATCTGCCCCGCCCAGAGTTGGCACGGGGCTGAGTTATGTGAAGTAGTGGAACTTTCCCACAGGAGGGTGGATAGTTCTTGGCACAAATTCACAGGGCAGAAGGGCCTTTGTGTTGCATTAGACACTAGCTGATCCAGGCTACCGGCAAGGGCTATTGTGATATAGATGGGGTTCATCTATCACCAGTGGGAGGGATCTCTCCCCTAGCTTTGCAGGAGGCCTGGAAATGAGAGGTTGCAGGTGAGAAAGGAGCTGTTTTGGTGGGGGCTCTGGCGGCGACGGTGGCCACCTCCAGAGCTGTGGCGGAGTTACAGGGCGATCTGGAAGCAGAGGGGTACAGAAGGGTACCTCTGCGCGGCACCATGGTGGGTGCCAGAGCCAAATCCTAGGAGCATCATGGGAGGTTCCTAGAAAACCGTGTCGGCGCCCGTTAGTCCTTCGGGCGGTTGTGGGCCTGAACAACCGGGGGTTTGCTATGCTACGCTCCGCCCTGAAAGGGGCGTGAGTAATAAGGAACCATGTGTCACGTGATCCGGGAAGAGGATCACCAGAAGTGGCAGCACAGATGGGGTTCGCCCCAGTGCTGCTTGGCTCATCAGGCGGGCAGGCGGCCCAGACGGTTGCCTGCCCTTGGATCGCCCGTAAGATAACCCACCATATTACATAACGGTGTATGTAATAAACCTGCAGCAATTTTACCCAAACAAGAAATGTGTTGTGTGTTTATTTATGAGCATGCATGTTACGTTGGAGGGGTGGGGTAGGTTGCCAATGCTGGTACTATGCGGCTGTCCGAGCCCCCGCAGGGGGCCACTAAAGAGGGCAGCCCTCTAGTACCAGCTGGGCACCCCACACCCCCGTAGAGGCAGGGACTCAGGGAGGAGTCCCCCAAGCCTTGTCGCAGCGCGATAGGCGAGCATCACGTCCGGGGCGCGAGGACAGGGGAGGGGTATATAGGCCTCCCCCCACCATCTTGTCGTCCTCTTTCGCGCGCCCGGACACGCCGTCTCCCACCCTACCGCTTACCCGGCGTGGTTCGTGGCAGGCAGGAGGCAGAGAATGTTGTAATGTTGTCTTTTTTTTCGTTGCAGGCGGAGTTACAGGGCGATCTGGAAGCAGAGGGGTACAGAAGGGTACCTCTGCGCGGCACCATGGTGGGTGCCAGAGCCAAATCCTAGGAGCCTCATGGGAGGTTCCTAGAAAACCGTGTCGGCGCCCCGTTAGTCCTTCGGGCGGTTGTGGGCCTGAACAACCGGGGGTTTGCTATGCTACGCTCCGCCCTGAAAGGGGCGTGAGTAATAAGGAACCATGTGTCACGTGATCCGGGAAGAGGATCACCAGAAGTGGCAGCACAGATGGGGTTCGCCCCAGTGCTGCTTGGCTCATCAGGCGGGCAGGCGGCCCAGACGGTTGCCTGCCCTTGGATCGCCCGTAAGATAACCCACCATATTACATAACGGTGTATGTAATAAACCTGCAGCAATTTTACCCAAACAAGAAATGTGTTGTGTGTTTATTTATGAGCATGCATGTTACGTTGGAGGGGTGGGGTAGGTTGCCAATGCTGGTACTATGCCAGAGTGGTTGGATGGGCAGCCTCTGGGGCAGTGCTTAATTTAAAAAACAATAAGTGACAGGGCCCTCGCCAGGAGGCCACAGCAGCTTGCACCACCCATTGCCTTAGCCAGCGCTGCCAATGATAGTACCTGCACAACTACTAACCATCACACTGCCACCACTTGACACCAGTCCACCACTTGACACCAGTGTCACAATTTTGACTGTTGGAGCCCTCAAAGATATAAGTATGAGTTGGGCAGCTGGTAATAGTTATTTGAAATGTATATTGAAATAATAAATAACTGTTGTCCTGCTCATCTCTGAATGACACAAACAGCACCACCATGCGGCAGCTGTCATATGTGCCGGTGTTGACAATTAATGCCAGTGTCGAGCACAGGAAACCACCGGCACAAATTAAGTACTGCTTTGGGGGTGGGGTATCTCTAGCCAATGGAACCTGGGGCTCTGCTGGGTGTTTATCATAACCGCATAGCACCTCGGTGGACTTGGAGATCTTTTGGCACACTGAGGAGCAAACAAGGAAATAAAAAGATACGAAAGGACCGGATGGCAGCTGTGCGTAGTGCGGGGCATACATACTTACATTCTTATCACAGTGGCAGAAGTTTTGTGTCTCCTAGTCACGATGTGATGCCATTTTGCCCAAACTCCTGGATCAGTCAGTGACATCAAGAAAGGACCAGTCTGTCCTTTCTTTATGTCACTGTCCGAGCCCGACAGTCCCCGTGTCAGTGTGTCCCACTGTCAGTGTCAGCGTACTCCGCTGTCAGTGTTTGTCTCCCTGCCATAGTCAGTGCTTAGGTGTCCGTGTATCCAAATGGCAGTGCGTCCTGGTGACAAGTGTATCCAAGTCAGTGTGTCTAGATGACCAGGGCGTCCGAATGTCAGTGTGACACATTGCCAGTGGTCATTTTTCTCTGCCCTCCTGACGTGTCAGTGTGTTTTTCAGGGGGTGTTAATCTACCATGTATGTGTACACCTTTCATGCCTTTAAATTGACCGCTCTGTCTCGTAGGTTCAAAACACATGTACATGCGTGGGTGCGTGAAGTGTGCGTGTTGTAATGTGTGGGTACAGTCAGTGTATGTAGATGTAGATAGGCATGGTGTGTGGTCATCTATATATCATTTCTGTGCATACAAGTGTGTGTGGTTGTGAACAAATATCTGCGTGTATGTGCGTAAGCATGGTGCATTTGTGCGCCCACACTCGTGTAGGTAGTGTGAGTTTGTGAGTGGATGATGTACAGGTTTGCATTCAAGGGGCGTGTGCCTATCTGCGTGATGTGTAGGTGTGAGTGTGAGTGTGGGCGAGTGCGCACGCATGCGCACATCGGCGCCCCAGGTTTATTAGCTTGATTCCAGCATTGTGATGCAGGAGCAGTCGGGGCACCAGCTGCTCGTGGCTGGCAGTGTTTATTGTTACCTGGAGACAGCCCACTGGCACCTTCCCAGCTCCCCCTGACACCCGCCCAGGCCCGCTTCTGCACAGCACAAATTTATAACATGTACATACCGTGCGATTAACCCTTCCGCCTCCAGGCACTAGACGTGCTCACGCGCGCACTTGACGCTCCCGTGCACTTGCGGTCGGTGGCTTTTTGCACGTGGGGCTTTTTTTGTTGTCTGGGGGTCAAGGTGAGGCTAATGCCCCTCGACAAGGTCATGGGGCAATCTAACGCATTTTTAAGGGCAAACGGGGGTAAAAGAGGAGGGGGCAGCCCCTGCAGTCTCAAAATAAAAGACACTGTTTCAGGGCTTTTACCACGATTCTATTTCCTGTCCGCACTTGTTAAGGGCTGCCGACCACTGACTTGTGCCAGTCTGAGGAAGAGATACAGCTCTGTGCTGGGACTTTACCAATCTGAGGAAGAGATACAGCTCTGTGCAGGGACTGTACCACTCTGAGGAAGAGATTACAGCTCTGAGCAGGGACTGCACCCATCAGCGGAAGAGATTACAGCTCTGTGCAGGGACTGTACCAATCTGGGGGTACCTCTCCCAATCTGAGGAAGAGATTCAGCTCTGTGCTGGGACTGTACCAATCTGAGGAAGAGATACAGCTCTGTGCTGGGACTGTACCAGTCCGAGGAAGAGATTACAGCTCTGTGCAGGGACTGTACCAGCCCAAGGAAGAGATTACAGCTCTGTGCAGAGGCTGTACCCATCTGAGGAAGAGATTACAGCTCTGTGAAAGGACTGTATTAGTCCTAGGAAGAGGTTACAGCTTTGTGCAGGAACTGCACCCAGTAGCAACACAAGAATGCAATGGGGCCAGGTGAAAACAAGGAAACATTCCTCTTCAACTGCTATTGGAATAGTAAAATGCAGCAATTTTTAGGGTTCAAAGGCCCCTCAGGGCTCTGGGCCCCAGGGCACTACATCGGATGCACCAATGGCAGCTATGCCCCTGACTGCATAAATCCGAAGAAGAGACAGCACTGCGCAGAGATGTGCACCTCTGAGGAAGATATTGCAGCTCTGTTCAGGGACTGTACCAGTCCAAGGAAGAGATTACAGCTCTGTGCAGCTCTGTGAATTAAATGGTACTAGTGGGCCCGCAGCACTGACTGTGCCACCCACTTAACTAGTCTTTTAAACATGTCAAGGGACTACCATTGCAGCCTGTGTGAAGTTTAGACTACCATTTAGACCATGCAAAATAAACCCTTTACCAGACCTAAACCTTCTTTTTTAATAAATAAATGTCACCCCGAGGGTAGGTCCTAAACAGCCCTCTGGGCAGGGTGCAGTGTATTTAAAAAGTTGGGCACATACTTTTCACTTTCATATGTCCTGGTATTGAAAAACTCATAAATTTGTTTTTTCCTACTGCAAGGCCTACCTCTCTCATAGCATAACATTGGGTTAACTTATTACATTTAGTAAGTGCTAACTTCCATTTGGGAACAGGTAGAAATTTCGAGTTTGGTGTCTAAAGAGTCAGAAAACTCAGAAGGACTGCTACTTTGTTGCCCTGCTGCCTGAGTGAAAGGATGGACCTACATATTGAATCCAGGACCACCAGAGTGACTCCAAGGTCTAGTTGCCTGGATTCCTGATCAGAACCTCAAGGACAGAAAAGGTCCCAACCACCTTGAACCCAGCACCTGGATTCTGCCTTCTGTGAGTCCTAACCCCCAAGTGGTGCCACCCCAGTCCTGGACGCTTGGAAGTGGGCCTGAAGGTGCTCTGCCAGTCAAGCTGAAATCCTGTAAACAGAACCACAGCAGCATGACGCATCTCCTCGCAGCCGCATCAAACCCCCGCAGGTGATGCATCCCTGATGCTGGACCTCGCATCGCAGCATTCTGCACAATGCATCCGTGACCCGGGAGTTTGCAAAGCTTCACAAACCAGGGTTTAAGAGACTTTTGTTCAGCTGGCCTAATTTGGTCCCTGTATGTGACCCACGCTCCATCATGGTCAGCCTGAACTGTCTGGCATGAACATATAACCATAGTTAGCACTTTGTGCTTCTACCCATTGCTTTTATCTACTAAAACTTTGAAACTGCATATCTCCAGTTCCACTGATCGGATTTTTGTTGTTTTGGTCTCAAATAATTTATTAAATTTTACTCTATATTTCTAATTTGGTGTGGGATCTTTCTTGAGTTGTACTTTCACTTTATTACTGTTTGAAGTGCTGCATAAATACTGTACATATTGCCTCTAAGTGAAGCTTGACTGCTTTTGCACCAAGCTACCAGAGCGTTGAGCACAGGTTAATTTGGGGTTTGCTTCTGTCTCACCCTGACAGAGATTGTGGTTGCTGCTTCAGTAGGGTTTCACCCCCCTCAACCAGTAACTCAATTTCCAACATTGGTGGTCAGCAGTGAGATTTGGACTTGTGTTTGTGCAGTGCCATACAGTGACTTAGTGTTACATTAAAATCCCAGATAAATAATTTGATTCTAATTCAAGTTTTTTTTAAATTCTCCTTGAATGGCTTTTTTGCTTTTTCCAGATCTACTCTCATTGCTACTTGACTGTCTGTGACCATACCTGCAGTAATGGAGTTTGAGCTGGCCAACCTGGAAAGTTACACTGTGGTTGAGATCAAACAGTTCTGTAAGGAAAGGGAACTGCATACCAAGAAAGGCACCAAGAAGTTGGAGCTTCAGAAAGCTCTGAGGCGTGGACGGAAGCCCACAAGTTGCTGGCGACAACACAGGATGGGAATGAGGAGATAGATAGGGATGAGCAGGAGCAGGGCCTGGATGACAGCCCTGAGATACAGCACGTAGAGAAAGGGGATGACCCATCTCCTATGTTGGAACTCCCTGCCAGAGCAGGAAACAGTGTATATACGCATTGCCTGTCCCCAGAGGAGCTGGCGGACAGGAAGGCAGAACGGGAGTTTAGGCTGCAGATGGCCAAGCTCAAGTTGGAAGAGAAAGAAGCTGAGGCTTAGAGAGCCTTGACAAAGGAAAAGGCAGAGGCTAAAAGAGCCTTGGAGGAAAAGAGACTAGCCATGGAGGAGAGAAGAATGGCCTATGAGCTAAGTCTCAGAGAGCTGGACATCAGAGCCAAGTAAGTTGAGTACAGCAGTAATGGTGACAGCATACCCGCAATGTCTGAGGGGGACAAGAAAGTTCACATACCTAAAGATATGGTGCCCAATTATGTGGTAGGGGATGCCATAAGGAAGTGGTTTTCTGCTTATGAGATGGCCCTAAAGATGCACAGGGTCCCAGAAGAGTTTTGGGGCATCACTCTGGAAACACATGCCTACAGTGGGGAGGGATACCTTGCTTACACTGGAGGTAGGAGACCAGATTAAGTACATCCCAATGAAAACCATCCTTGTCACCAAATCTGGACAAATTCCAGAGAAGTACTGGATTAAGTTCAGGGGTAGCCAGCAGATGCAGAACCAGTCTTTGGTGGATTTTCTTTATTACACCAACAAGGCCCTGAATAGTTGGGTGCGGGGCAGCAAAGTTAAAGATTATACTTGGTTGTTTAATCTGATACTAAGAGAGCACATGCTCAGTACATGTTTTGAGGAGCTGCACCAGCACCTGGTTGACAGCAAGCTCATTGACCCCCTGAGAGCTTGCAAAGGAGGCGGACCTTTGGATCAGTACCAGAGTGTTGAGGAAGGTACCTGGTAGTGACCCCAAGAATTGTGGTTCAGGGTTCCCCCAGCAGAGTGAGGGGTAGGTCCAGGCAGACACAGGCATGTCCCAGAACAAGGGGGGAGGGAGAAGGGTTCCCATGCCCCTTCTGAGAAACAGGGAGGGAAGGTTCTGGTGGGCGGTGGCCAAGGGTGCCCCATTTCAGGCCTGATGCTTTGATTGTTCTGAGTTAGGACACAAGCGGGGGGACTCTGTCTGTCCAAAGAAACCACCCACTGGTAGGACCTCTACAGCGGTGGCCAAATTGGCCTTAGGGGGAAGTGGGCCCCAGGGTCTGGTGGGGAAGTAGTCCCCAAGGTCTGATCATAGACCATGCCATTATCTCCCTTAGCTGTGAGATAGACTCAGAGGGTGAGCTTGTGATCCCTGAGGGTGGAAGTCGTCACTTCCACCTGGTGAAAGTGAATGAGATCCCTGTCACTGCTCTGAGGGACACTGGGGCTAGCCATACCATGATAGTGGAAAGGCTTGTTCCCCCAGAGCAGTACACCTGTCAGGTGTGTAAGGTAACTTAGGCCCAGGGGTAGGACTTTTTCAGCCCCATGGCCTTGGTATCTCTGGAGTGGGATGGGGAAGTGACCCAGAGGTGGGTCATAGTCTTCAGATGCCCATAGACTGCATTCTGGGGAATGAGTTGCCCCCGGTGTCTGGAGAGCTGAGAAGAGCGACTGCACTGGGAGCCCTGACAGTTCCATTTTCTGGGGGTACCTCTCCCAAGCGGAGGGCACGGGAGCCCAGATGAAGGGGCAGGGTGAGTGAGGTCTCACACCTCTCCCCTGTTCAGCCTCACGATACAGACCATAGGCTGTATAACCAGTCTCAGGATAGCACCCTTGAACTGATGGGAGGTAGAGTAGAAGTAAGGTGTCTAACACCTGTGACTGCTGCCCCCCTCCCCCCAGTCTGAGAAGCCTCAGAGGTCAGAGAACCCTCAGGAGCCCATAGGAAACTCCTTGCCAGCCCAAGGCTGGAAGAGAGTCCTACCCAATGTCCCTGCTTGGAGCTTCCACTTGCCAGTGAATGGTCTGGGGCCTGACTCTGGACACTGACAGCTGTCAGTGGCCTCTGTTGGCTGCTGTCCTTATGGAGTGAAAGACACACAATTGATGGACGGAATGCTGAACAAATCAAAACATTCACCCCCAGTCAAGAGATCTGGGTTAAATCCATCATTCTTTTGCTCACCATGCCACCCCAGTTTAGACCCGGCCATATGCAAATCAGCCTTGACCCTGTGCCTCATGGGAACAGTCCAGCCCAAACTGCCAAGCCAGGTCCTCCCTGGACCGGATACAAGCATCCTGGGACCGGTTTCTGGGTAACACCCTTCATCAGCCAGGCTAGCTTGATTCCAGTGGCACAGTGAGCCCAGGACCCACGTCTTGGCATACCCGGCGCACTTAGAGCGAGAAAGCAAAAGACACCCAATTGATGGACGGAATGCTGAACAAATCAAAACATTCACCCCCAGTCAAGAGATCTGGGTTACATCCGTCATTCTTTTGCTCACCATGCCACCCCAGTTTAGACCCGGCCATATGCAAATCAGCCTTGACCCTGTGCCTCATGGGAACAGTCCAGCCCGAACTGCCAAGCCAGGTCCTCCCTGGACCGGAAACAAGCATCCTAGGACCGGTTTCGGGCTTTCAGCCCTCATCAGCCAGGATAGCTTGATTCCAGTGGCACAGTGAGCCCGGGACCCACGTCTGGGCATACCTGGCGCACTTAGGGCGAGAAAGCAAAAGACACACAATTGATGGACGGGATGCTGAACAAATCAAAACATTCACCCCCAGTCAAGAGATCTGGGTTAAATCCATCATTCTTTTGCTCACCATGCCACCCCAGTTTAGACCCGGCCATATGCAAATCAGCCTTGACCCTGTGCCTCATGGGAACAGCCCAGCCCGAACTGCCAAGCCAGGTCCTCCCTGGACCGGAAACAAGCATCCTATGACCGGTTTCGGGCTTTCAGCCCTCATCAGCCAGGATAGCTTGATTCCAGTGGCACAGTGAGCCCGGGACCCACGTCTGGGCATACCCGGCGCACTTAGGGCGAGAAAGCAAAAGACACACAATTGATGCTTGTTTCCGGTCCAGGGAGGACCTGGCTTGGCAGTTCGGGCTGGACTGTTCCTACAAGGAACAGGGTCAAGACTGATTTGCATATGGCTGGGTCCAAACTGGGGTGGTGTGGTGAGCAAAAGAATGATGGATTTAACCCAGATCCTTGTGACTGGGGGTGAATGTTTGCATTGTCCAGCATTCCGCCTATCAATTGTTTCTTTTGCCCTTAGTGGGAAGGGTATGCCCAGACGTGGGTCCCGTGCTCACTACACCACTGGATTCAAGCTAGCCTGGCTGAAGAAGGGTGATGCCCTGAAACCGGTCCCAGGATGCTTGTTTCCGGTCCAGGAAGGACATGGCTTGGCAGTTCGGGCTGGACTGTTCCCACAAGGAACAGGGTCAAGACTGATTTGCATACGGCTGGGTCCAAACTGGGGTGGTGTGGTGAGCAAAAGAATGATGGATTTAACCCAGATCCTTGTGACTGGGGGTGAATGTTTGCATTGTCCAGCATTCCGCCCATCAATTGTTTCTTTTGCATTTGTTGCCCTAAGTGGGAAGGGTATGCTCAGACGTGGGTCCCGTGCTCACTACACCACTGGATTCAAGCTATCCTGGCTGATGAAGGGTGATGCCCTGAAACCGGTCCCAGGATGCTTGTTTCCGGTCCAGGGAGGACCTGGCTTGGCAGTTCGGGCTAGACTGTTCCCACAAGGAACAGGGTCAAGACTGATTTGCATATGGCTGGGTCCAAACTGGGGTGGTGTGGTGAGCAAAAGAATGATGGATTTAACCCAGATCCTTGTGAGTGGGGGTGAATGTTTGCATTGTCCAGCATTCCGCCCATCAATTGTTTCTTTTGCAGTCCTTATGGAGTGGCCTCTGTTGGTTGCTGTCCTTAAGGGCAGAATTTTCCTTGGGTTGGGGACAGAAGTCTGATCCAAGTGGCGAATGTGCCACGTCACTTTGTTGGCCATGGTGGTACTGTCTGCCTACTGGGATTAGTCTGTGAATAACTTAAGGTTTGGTGCTTCACAGATGGGGACCACAAGTGAGGAGAAGAGTTCCCCATGTGTCAATCCAGTGGCTCAGTAGCGTGTAGACAGAGGGATCCAACTAAGTTCAGAGAGACGTAGAACTGACAAGTGCCCCTGCATAACAGGACCTTCAGCAATGTTCTATTGCCTAAGCTGGGAAGCCCATCAAGGTATTGATTAGTCTACTCTGGCTTTTGACTGGATTCTTTATATTACTCATGTGCATAGTGACCCATGTGAGAAAGACGGAACAAAACAAAACTTCACTAATAATACACAGTGCACACATATAACAAAAAAGCAACATAAACATATATGTTCAATAGAACAACAAACAACCATATGAAAATCCGTATGCAACAGGAATTATAATAAATCCATACCCTAATGTCAGTTAAGGGTACTTTTTAGTTGGTTTGTTTGTGTTATATAGGTGTCATAAATACTTTACATATTGTCTCGAAGTTAAGCCTGACTGCTTTTGTGCCAGGTTACCAGAAGGTTGACCACAGATTAATTTGGGGTTTGCTTCTGTCTCACCCTGACAGAGATTTTAGTTGCTGCTTGAGTAGGGTTTCACCTCCCTCCACCAGTAACCTAATTTCCAACAACGAGCGAAACATGAACCTATCCTTCTCTGGAAGAATCTGGAACTCTCTCCCACCGTGCCTCCACCTGCCCACATGTCATTTCACTTCCAAAAAAGACCAACCTCAACTGGCACGACTGACTGATGATCCTCATGTGGTACTGTACCACCTGTTTTTCATTGATATGTTTTGCTATGAATATGTGTGAAGAGCTCTACCTCCCCTGCGAAGATAACCTGGTGGTCACTCTGCCTTTAATGTACATTTATGTTTTCCGTTTGTTATTGATATGTTCTGCTTTATTGTGAAGCGCTCTTATGGCTCTGGGCCATGTCCGCACTATTCAAATCACAAAAATAAATAAATAAATAAACTACTCCACCTTGGGACTCAGTCATGCTTTCACGGTCTCCTATCAGCATCTTTCTGCCCCTTTAAACTTAACTACCCCTTACCATGATGTAGTGTCTGGAAATAATCGCGTTGTGCCCCAAAAAGTACAGATCGCCACCTTGCCTATGTTTATTGTGTCTTGAAACAGAGCCCGGAGTCAGTATGAGCATCTTGGATAACAGATGAGTGCAGGACCTTAACCTGCCATAAGAGTCTATACATTGCAGATCTATGTAGGACCTCTACCAGCATGAGGAATCTATACATTATAATTATTTTCAGGCCCTGTACCAGACAGAGGAATTGATACATCTAATGGGGTGCCGCAGGGCTCCTCGCTGAGTCCACACTGTTCAACGTTTATATGGAGCCATTATCACGGATTGCCGAAGAATTTGACATCTCCATCACATCCTATGCTGACGATACGCAGCTGGTGATTTCCTTAGACCCTAGAACCAACGGGGATTCCGACAGGTTATCTCCCTGTATGGAGAAAGTTATGGAATGGATGACTAACAGCCGCTTAAAACTAAACGGGGACAAAACGGAGCTTATGGTCCTCGGGAATAAGACAATCCCCAGGCTGTCATTAAACTGGCCCAACTGCCTGGGCAGCCCACATATGCCGAAAGACTCCATCAAAAACCTGGGCTTCTGGCTCGAAAAGGATCTATCAATGACGACTCAAGCCAAGAAAGTAGTAAGCACCTGTTTTGGACTATTTAGAACACTGCGGAAAATACTGAATCGGATTCCCATACAGCTCAGAAAGACTGTAGTCCACTCCATGGTCACGTCACGTCTGGACTACGGAAACTCACTGTTCTTAGAGGCGCCAAAATACGTGATCAACAGACTGCAGGTGGTCCAGAATGCGGCAGCAAGGCTGCTGTGTAAGGCCCCAGCTCGGGAGTCAGCTAGAAAACACCTCAAAACACTTCATTGGCTCCCGGTGGAGGCCAGAATCAAATTCAAGGTACTGGTTATAACGCATAGAGCATTACACAACCTGAACCCTAGAAAAATCAGAAACCTGGTGACGCCATACGTCCCAAATAGGAGTCTGAGATCTAGCTCCGAACGACTCATAAAACCAACTAGTATCAGGAAAGCCAGGTGGGGAGGCAGATCCTTCTCCCACCTAGCACCTAAACTGTGGAACTCTTTACCACGTGAATCGCGAATCATGAATAAAGAAATAGAATTCCGGAAGTCAATAAAAACGTGGCTGTTCAAGCAGTACCTCTAACTTCCGTACAGCCTCAGCTAGAATCCTGTCTCTTAGAGCTGGGAAGCCCTAGGGCAGCCATGCGCTCTACAAATCTCAAATAATAATAATAATAAGACCTGTGCAGGACCTGCAATAGCCACAGGAATCTCCACATTGTAGATCTGTGCAAAACCTGTGCCAGTCTGGGAAATCCATACACCACTGCTGCATTCATCTATATCTTTCTGGCTGGTGCGGGACCTGTACCAGCCAGAGGAATCTATACATTGCAGAGCTGTGCATGACCTGCACCAGCCAGATGGATCTATCCATTGCAGACCTGTACACAACCTTTGTGAGCCTGGGGAATCTATATATTACAGCTTTGTGCAGGTCTTGTGCTAGGGAATGGACCTATACATTACAGATCTGTGCAAGGCGTGTACCAACCAGAGGAGTCTATACATTGCAGACCCGTACCAGCCTGAGGAATCGATGCATTGCCAACCTATGCAGGACCTGCACCTGTCATAGAAATCTACACATTGCAGACCTGTGAGGATCTGTGAAGCAGCTTTATATTGAAGAGCTACACAGAACCAGTGTCAGTCTGAGGAATCTATACATTACAACTTCGTGCAGGAACTGTGCTGGTGAAAGGAATACATTACAGACCTGGCAGGACCTACACTAACCAGAGGAATCTATACAATGTAGACCTGTGAAGGACATGCACCAGCCAGAGAAATCTTTACATTACAGATGTGTGCAGGATCTTTACCAGCCAAAGGAATATAAATTACAGCTCTCTTGTGGTAGCCAGAGAGAATCTATAAGTTACAGCTATGTTCATGGCCTGTGCCAGCCAAATGAAGCTATACATTACAGTTCTGTGCAGAGGTTGTGCCAGGAAGCGGATTCAATACGTTATAGGTCTGTGCCAGGCTTTTGCCAGCCATAGGATTATATACATTACGGCTCTATGCAGGGCTTGTGCCCTTCAAATGATTCCTCAGGTTACAGTTCTCTGCTGGGCTTGTGCCACTGAGATGATTCTACAAGTTATAGCTCTGTGCTGGGTTGTGCCAGCTAGAGAGTTCTATACATTACACCTCTGCTCAGGGCTTGTGCCTGTCAGATAATTCTACAGATTACAGCTCTGTGCTGGGTTGTGCCAGCCAGAGAGTTCTATACACAGGGCCGGCTCTAGGGCGGTGCGACCGGTGCCACCGCACCGGGTGCTGACTTCGCATGGGGGCGCCTGTTTGCTAGTTTATATTGTGCGTAAAAGCACCTGCTGCCGCGTTCCTGGCCTCCAACAATTTTCAGGCAACAATTAATATGTCAAGAAAACTCCGGTGAATAATGTTCTTCCAGGCGAGATCGGAGTTTTGTCTAGTAGAAGTTTTGACTCGTGGAAGATTTGATTATTGGTAAGGTAGCGCAGAGGGTTAATATGCCTGCTGCAAAGAACACGTACCATGCAGATCACAAAGTGAATGTAATGTAAACAGGTCAATGGGTTACTGCTTTTGTCAGAGACTTCCTTTTGTTAGTTGCAGTTTACAGAGAGCTATTAACTGTCAAGGAACTGCGTGCAGACTTCAAGGTATAGATTAGAGTGTGTGGATTTTTCCCCCCAGACTTTCATTATTCTAATGTTACAAAAAGGGTTCATTTGGGTACAAATCAGTTCTTGTTATTAAAGAGAGCCCCAATCCATTGTGTTACATTTTAAATTCATAGTTTGTGCTTCTCCAGACCAAATACTCTTCAACTATACTCCCTACCTGTATGGATAATATGTGAATCCACCCCTTGTTGTCCTCTGTCTTATGTAACATTTCCTATACACTGATTTACACACCTATGATTGATAGTCTCTGTGTAACGTGTGTGTTATGTGAAGTGCTCTGACACCCTTCCCTTTTATGAGTGACGCTATAAAATTAATTAAATGCATCTGAGAGAGAGTGCTTATGGAGACTGTTAAAGGGTGGTGGGGAGGGAATCCGTGGTGGAGGTGGTCATTGGTGGGCGCCAAAAAACATTGTCGCACTGGGCGCCACCAGTGCTAAAGCCGGCCCTGTCTATACATTACACCTCTGCTCAGGGCTTGTGCCAATAAGATGATTCTACAGATTACAGCTCTGTGCTGGGTTGTGCCAGTCAGATGATTAGGGTTTTAGCTCTGTGCAGAGGATGTGTCAGTCAGAAACATCTTTGCATTACAGTTCTGTGCAGGACCTGTACATTGCAGAAGAGTGTCTGGCACCAGACAGATGAGTCTATGTGATAAAGCTGCGTGGGCAGGGCTTCTGCCACTCAGAAAAATCTATATGTAAAAGAATATGCAGAGACCGTGCTAACAACTACTGTGCAGCTCTGTGCAGTGCCTGTCATCAGAGCCTACATTACAAGCATCTGCATGGCGGGACTGTGCGAGCCAGAGATTGCATATATTACAGATCTGAGCAGAGCTGGTGCCATTATTGCATCTCTGTGCTGAGCTAGTGCCAGTCACAAGATCCCAAGACGTAGGGCAGCTAGCTGACTCTATACATTATAGGTATGTGAAGAATATGAACCAGTCACTTTTGCCTCATTTCCCAGAGAAAAATACTGGCCATTTGTAAAAATTTTATGACTCTGCAAGAACCTGGACATGACACAAATAGGAATTTATACAAAAGATTCTGTATTCACTTCTAAACGAGGATTTTCTGTTTTTGTTTACCTAATAATTCAGTCTGGGATCTTTGAGGCTGCTCTAGAACACATTTAAAAGTGCGTTCTTATATTTTCTATTTTGATAGTGTATTGATAAGGAGAAACAATGGGGAGATGTTACCATGCAGCGAAACCTCAAATTCTGTATGGATTGTACTCATGCTGGCTAGAATAAATGTTGTTCAGCGCTGGGGCACGGTGTTCCCGCCACACCTGGACAAATGGAAATAGGATATGGACTGGTGCTCAGTGGCTGAAAAGCAGAATTATGAAAGCAGAGGGTACCCAAAAAAATGGGACATGGTTTGGCACCCATGGTCGATGACCTGGCAGGTGTTTTGGAATGAGCCAAAGGGTCCTGCTGAGATAGGAGGAGAGCGGAGGTGTTTCTGTAATGATTTTTGAACGGACAACAGCATACATGCCAACATTTGTGAAGAGGAAAGTGGGATATTTTAAAAATATAATCGAGGGAATGTATTTTTCCCAACTGACCTCTATTGAATCAGAGGCAATTTCAGGTGGTAGACAACCAAAATTAAGCTTTTTTTTTTGCTTCAAAACTCGGGAGTCTCCTGCCAGAAACGGGTCTATTGGCATGTATGCAACTTGTATATGTATGGTGATCCACTCGACCTATTCTACTAACATACAGAAATGTTGTGCTGTTTGTTATTGTTTGCTACGAATTTACAATAAAAATACATTAAAAAAAATCCATGCTTTAGATGTTTTTCCTAATTTCCTAAATAGTCATGATGGAAAGGTAAGGTGGCAAGGTTGCAGCCTCTATCCAGGGCAGTGCTGTTGTACTCTCCGTCCTTGAATGACAGCCCGACACTTCCGGCCTTTCAAGGATGGCGCGGAGCGTCCCGGAAGTTCTGGGAATGTGAAAGGTTCTAAAGCCACCCCGCAGACCGAGGCTCCATCTCAGACGGCATCCGGCAGCAGCACGTTTCTAAGAACGACACCCCGAGCCAGGGACGGGGACCAGGCGCAGAATGTCACGGGTGGGAGTAAGTGGAAGAGGGCGCAGGAGTTGATTCCTGGAATCTGCCATCGAGATGCTTCTGGGAAGAGATTTCCATGACAACGCCACCGTGGATGACAATATCGCAGATTTTTCACTTCCTCGTCGATGCAACACGCTCCCTGTGTGAAAGAAACAGAACTTTTGGCCCGCTGTCCTGCCTCCACCATCGGAGCAGCCTTGGCGTGCTTTTATTATACGTAACAACATGATTTGTAGTAGGAAAGCTCAGGGACTGGATGAATAGCCCTTTCACTCGTGACCATAGGGTCGCCGTATCTGCACCCACCCCCTTCTGCCCTTTTAGCACCTGTTAAGTGATCCTTCCTATAGGGCCATGGAAGACAGAGGCCCCTGGTTCTTCAGTGATCTCTCGATGGGCCTGTCCCCAAACAGCCTCAGGGTCTGTAGTCTATGTTATCACTACCGCTATGCAATGTACAAAATGGAGGGGCGGTGGTGGCAGCACCCAGGGCCTGAAGTCCTGTCCATCAGTATAGGGCTGAATCACAGATGGGACTTCTCTGCGGGTCCCTGGATCCTCAGTTGATGTACCAGTGAGACAGGAGCAGAACTGGTAAACATTGATTGCAGATAGGGCTGGTTCTAGGGTGGGCCACTTATGTATTTCAGGCATCAATAGCCATGACGTGCCAGTGTGCGCTTATATGCCACAATTATGACATGTTGCTAGGAGGCTTGGACAGAAAATGTCATTTTTTCCGGATGGTAAGTTTCTTGCATTGGTACTCATCTAGGCTGAGGTACTAATTGTGTTGTTGTTGAGAACACAGAAGGTCCTTTGATGGTCAGGGCTTTCCCTGCTTCCTTTGTCAGGAATATGAATGCGTGTGATTAATATAGAGGAAACCTAGCTACAAAGCGACAGAGTGGTGAATAAGAGCTGGGGTTGATGTGATGGGAGGAAAAGGGGTGGCTACAGGTTTGAAGTGCCACGCTATGCCAGTTGGTATTTTCTTTAGGGAGTGGTTGACAGTCAGGTGGATGCACGAAGAGGTGGGTCTTCACCTCCTTCCTGTAGAAAACAAAGGCGTATGCTGTGTCGGGGTTCGGAATACCTGATCTCATGGTAGAGAGTGAAGCCCTGAAACTAGTGTGCAGATCCAGGCCTTTAGAAATGTATTTTGATGTGTTGAGACTCTGATAACCAAGGATGTCTGCATACTGGGTCATACATCTGTAGATGGTTTGGAAGGCGGCTGCTTGTCTCTATAGCAGCTAGAAACACATTCTGCTGCTTGAAGATCTACATTCTCCTCCACTGATGTTCAAAGCCTATATGAAACTAGCACTTCCATTTATAACACTCTGCATAAAAACCAAGGGCAAACAATGTATTTGAAATCTTTCTCTACATGTTTGATTTTCATAGTCCTTAGAAAAACTTGCAGGAATGGGAGTACACGTAGAACCAACCTAGAAGGTGATTGACATTGTCAGGTTCTCGCTTTTGCCTTCAATTCATTTCCAAGGTGGTTTACGCTCACAATTTGAGATACCAGCACCAAAAATGTACTTACATTAAAAATAACTTACCAATACCTATTACATTGCCAACCAATGCAATTTCTCAGTTAGGACAATTTGCGAGATCAGTTCTCCTAAAGAGATTCGGAGTTTTTGCACCTTTTGTGTTTCAATATGAGGGTTTTTGATTCAAGTCATGTGACCCCTCCCTCACAGCTGAAAATTGCCAGCTCTTCTCAAGAACAGGAGAGCCCTCAGGCCCAGATGTCCCATTGCTGCTTCAAATAAGTCTGTGAGTTTTGGGGTTCTGCACTTGTTTTGGCCTTGGAACACAGTTCCACAAATCTACCTATCAGATGAAGAGTCTGAGATTCGGGGTGTCCTTATAATGACGTTCTGCAGCACCCAGGCCCCCCACATGGGCGAAACTGAACCCTGTCCTTGTGTGCAGCTAGCTGCCCTTCCAGGGCTGCATTGCAGAGCAAAGAACAGGCTGCCATTACCAGTCCACACAGTGCCCTAAAAGAGGGACTGGGCTGTCTTCCTACCTCCCAGAGCTGTGGTTTGATAGCATCTCTGGTGCTAAAATAGGAAGGATCTCTTGTCTTGTGTGTTCCAAGTGACCCAGTCTGTGCCTTGCCCCGCCCCCCCTTATTGATTGAAGGATGCAGCCATGCCTCAGGGTCTTGCATGCCTCTCCATCAGGCACGCATGGCTCCTGTGCTGTGTCAGGCTGTTGTACATCCTATGGAGGAAGGTGGGTTTCTCTATGAGGGACTTGACCAGTCTCCTCTGACTAAAATGTTGCTATGCCGCACTCTGTCCGAATATTAGGGCCAGACAAAATCTGACTGGTTTAATAATTTTTATGGGAATCGTTTGGCTGTTCTGTCTACTACTCCAGCTCAGTGTTTTATTTAATTTTTCAGTTTTAGATAACACCAATTCTCAGAGCTCTTTAGAGTGGGATAAGTGATTTTACATTGAAAACAAAGCATAAGAAAGTCAACCTAAAGAAGGGGATATACTGCAAGGGAAAGCAAAACAAAGAGAATCAGAAAGAGGTCTAAAAAGCAGAGAACTATATACATTAAAGTCGAGCTGGCATAAAAGTTAGTGCATTAGTACATAAATTGCATGGAAAGGCAGTTAGATCATTTTGTAAAGAATACAAAAGATTTGAAAAAAATATCAGAACATCCTAAAATGGAGAGAAAAATAATGAGTAAGATGAAGGAGCATAAGAAAGGAAACCTGCACTGAAGACAGTGTTGGAGCAGACGACATTTTGACTTCTTTTGTGAACGGAGGATAGGATGATCTGTGCACAAGAAAGTATGGTAAAGCGTTCCCAGTGTTTGATGCGCCCTCTGTGCAGTTGTCTGAAGGGTGGCATCTGAAGAAGAATGTTCTCAAAGGTGCTTAGATAGCGGTTACGTTTCTGGGTCAGGCAGCTGAGCCCAGACTTATGACTTTGTGAGTCAGGAATTCCAGTTTAAAGATGCTTCTGGCTTTAAATGAAACCACATAAGACCCACATGACTTCCTCCACTTACATGGTTATTGTATTGACAGTGGGACTGGACCAACCCATATATCGCTATATATTAAGATGTCAGACGCTAACTAATAAGTGATCAAGGGGCACATTATCTACCATGGGTTGGCTACATTAAAAGCAAACACTTTTGATTTAAAGCTAGATTTTGTCTGGAATGCTCCTGAGCCAATTCATCAAATCTCATCTTTTATACAGATAGTCTTATGTGAATATTTCTTCCCCAATTCACGCTCCACGTAACATTACTCTGGGGTGTGTAACTGCTAGCCAGAAGGTCGAGTAGGTGGAATTGGTCTGTATCTGATAGTTGAATGTGTGGTCATTCCGAGGAAACTCTAATTCATTTTCTCTTGCTGTTCCTGTTTTAAAATGTTATATCCTGCCAAAGGTTGTGAACTATTGCTAGTCATGGATACCGGATGCTACCCCTGCACTGCCGGGCTACTCCTGGCCTCAGGGGTCGTCAATGCTGTGTCAGCAAATAAAATTGAGCAGGGCTCTGAGACCAATGTGTATTTTCTGCAGTTTCTACACCTTTCCTTTTCCCCGTTAACAGCAAATAGGAGGCTGTTGAGATGCTAGCGGCATGCAAAGGGGTCCACGCCGTAATGCTATTGTGCGTCAAAAGGTACATGATGGTGCCTCCACTACCCCAGGCATGTTGGTGAGTAGACAGCTACGATCCAGGGAAAACTGGGCATAAGACCTGTGAATGCCTCATTTAAACTCTGTCAGATGACAGATGTTCCCAATCAAGCATCTAACACGGAATTTTTAATGTACTGTGTTTTATATAGACTTGCATGTATGTTTTTACTTTGAACTGTATGCACTTTGTGTATTACCTATTACTTAATTCAACTATAAATACAGAGGCTTAATTTCATTTTCATGTATTCTTAATTTGGATTACAAAGAAATGTACAAAACAACACACCACTTCTAAAACACAAAAGCCCATACCCTGCCATAAACTACCAAGTAAAAGTGCATACAGTTTTGATAAAACCACCCATAGATGTCCCGTACTCGAAAGGTAATAGTAACTGGGTGCAGCCTTGTTAAGCGATTTCCCGATCAGAGATTACTCAATGGTGCACAACCGCCTGTCTACAGCCCGCACATATTGGGAAACATCCGGCTGCAATCCTCTCCTAAGACACAGGACATTTCTAGGTGTTTTCACACACCTCCCGGCAGAGCATGAACAAGTGCTTTCTAGCACTGCCCCATCCCACATCAGTTAGCATACACCAGTCTGAAAATTCCTGGTGTTCTTCCGGACCCCCACACGCAGCTTACTACAGTGGTCTTTTAGCAAATGTGGCTAGACCCTGTTTAGCTATACAACCATCCCCCAGGTTCATTTCAGTCCTGATGAGACCCTAGTATCTGGTAAAGGGTGGAAACGCCGTCGACACCAACAAAAGACAGACCCTATTTTTGTATAAATTACACACTGGGACCCTACTCTTTGTGTTTAAGTATATGTAATGTAAATGGCTGTCTTTTAAAACAATAACCAAAATACCATGTATGGTCACTCAGATTGTCACTCTTGTTTTCTTTATGGTTTTGGTTTCTTTTTACTTGCGGTTCTTGAAAAAAATCTCTTCATTACTCACCTGATTTCGACTTCCTAATCATGATTTTGTTTTTCCTAAAGAAATACATTTCGATTTGGCTGAATCGAATATAACTATGAAAACTGGTTGTTTTTTCCTGATTTTCCTGTAGATTAATTCTAGACAGAACTTCTTCTGTCCTAAATGTAATTTGTCATACTTAGATTAAGTTTATACAGGATTTCCTGTGTTATTGCATTTAGTTTCTTAAAATGAGTTCCATGTGAACACTAGTGACAGATCTATGGCATGAACCTTTCATGTAACATACTATTGTTGCTCCTGTGAATGGTGAGATTTCCGCTGTTATTTGCTGTTTTATCAAAAAGCCCAATAAAAAAATGTAAAAACAAATCTTCACATCTACGTACCTCGAAAATAGATATGGAGCTAAGAATGATAATTTTATAATTACCTATAGCTATCCCGACCTTCATGATATGTGGTTGTCGATACTAAGGCCACCATATTTCTGCACCATGATATTTAAAACTCGATAGCCTGCTGGTATACCAGTTTGAGATGCGTTTAAAGAAATAAGACACCCATAAGCATTCAAAGTAGACGTCACTTTTTCTGAATCCTTTCTAGTATACTCACGAGAAGAATTTGGCTTGTAACATGAGAAAGATGTAGGAGGTTTCTAGGTATCTCTTATGTCAGGGTCCAGGCATACAGGAGCTCATGGAACACAAAGAAACTGTGTGGAATTGCATTTTAAAGTTTATAGCAGAAGTAGGCAGATGTTCCCCTGAAGTACCCCCACCGTGGTTGGATCCGGGATCTTCAACGGAGTGTTTCTGTAGTGAAAGAAACAAAGAAGGAATTACTATCTACACTCACACAGTGATCACTTAGTGCAAGGATAGCTCAGGGAGAGAAGCTAAATTAAATGGCTTGGGGGGGTTAGCGAGTATTTAAAGTACTTTTCAATGCTTGTATATCTATATAATACCAGCCAGCTAGTACCAGCCACCTGGTAGACTGTCACTGAAGTAGGGATAGCTTCAGAATTACAAGTGGATTCAAGGAAATTATCTTGTTTAAGTGTGGAAGCTTCAGCAGTACGTGAAAGTTGGTGCTGCATAACACCCTCTAGTATGCAAAAGGAATTAAATGAAACAGCTAATCTGAGTCAAGTGAACATGTGTTGCAACACCCTAAGCAATACTTCAATTAAAACATCTGACTTCTATAACTCTTTACCCTGACTTGTGAGGGGCTGGTGTGACACATCCACTGAACTGTCTACGACTACCAGAATAGTCACGGAAGAAGGTATAATTAAAGGCCATGTTGCATATTAGGAAGTTGTCCTTAGTTGTGGTTATGCCAGATCATCCTTCTAAGTGGCCAGAAGTAAGATGTACATCAGAGATAACAACAGATGTGTTAATTGCATTTAGGAGAAAATGTTTCCATCTCTGTACAACTGACCTCTACCATTTTTGCAATTGGTGTACTGTCCCTGTTTGCATCACAGCGCACCTTAAAGCAAGTGCACCAAGCGCAGACAAGGACAGTTTTCATTTATTTGCCCGCCGGTGAGCCAAGAACTCGCAGCTGCCCTGAGGGCAGCACAATCAGTGAAAGACAGCAGCTGACTGAAGCAGCCGCTTCATGTTTCACAGTGCGGGTAGCAGCCAGATGAACTTAAAAGAGGGGACAGAGATCCCTCTGTAGGCTGGTGCAGTGAGTGACTGCTTCATCCTGCGGCAGGACATCTGGGGGTGCATGGGACTCCCTTTCACCCCTTCAGAGGGTTGCTCTCACTTACAGTGGCCTGTTTGCCTATGCACCCCCTTCCGTAATAGGGTGAGGGTGCAAAGGCAAAGTGATTCTCTCATTTGCATGGTGCACTACCCAGGCAAATGAGGGCATGCCCTTTGAAGGCAGTGCTGGTGCTACATGTGTGCTAGCTCTATCAATATTACAGAAGGGGCTGCATAAGTGTCTGCAGTCCCTTTCGTAATACCATAGTGCTGTGTGGGTGGACGAAGCAAGTGCACACGCCTGTTATACCCAGAGCCCTATGTATAATACGGCCCTTGGTGTCTAAAGAGATTACACTAAACAAAAGACTGACACAATATCACATTAAAGGAATACATAATAATTATAAATAACCCCTTTTCTGTAATTACAAGAAAACGTTGTACTTCTTTCACTGTTGTAGGCGCATGCCTGTCTTGTCTAACATGTACTTTGACATTATCCATCATAAAGGCAACCGGAGCAATCATACCTCAGGCATTCCACATAATTGAACTCATGTTTGTCTAACTTGTCTTAAAACTTCTTTTGTCATAAGTTTCATTACATTTGTTTAATGTGTTGGTGCTGCTGCATATTTGTAGAGAACACCAGATTAACACATTTTAAGGTAACAAAAGTATTCAGCAGATCATAGAACACATCACTCACATAGCTATTTAGGTCCTAAGGTCATTACTTTATATTAAATATGACCTAATCAGGATATGATGGTGTTGTTCCATTCATGAGTAGATTTGTTTCTAGTCAAACTGTACACATTTTGTAGATATAACACTGTAGCTGCCTGCTGTAAATGATCTAATAGTTCACTAATTAATGTTATAACTATGTGTTGTGATATAATTTGACCCACAATAATCAAAACAAGGACTGAGGTCATCCCCTCTCTTTATTAAAAAAAGTAATGTAGCTCTAAAATCCATGTCAAACCCATCTGAAAGGAGGCAACTTCATTCTGGGTGCTCCTCCATACTCCACACTGAAAGACCGAAACATATTCGATGCAGAGATATGATTACTTTTCTAAGTTAAAAGAATAGCCAAGGGCTTCAATTTGCAGATCTCCCAGCTCTTGAAAATCCCCCTACTATTCAGTACTGAGCATCAGTACTAGACCTGCAGGATAGTCTGTACAGAGCTTTCAGAGTAGCTCATTTTCATTGAAGGGCAGCAAAGGTGCTAAGAAAAGGCACATGGACAAAGTGTGCCTGAACTTGCAAACACAAACATTTCAATGCACCAGACTGGCTCCCTGTGGATGTAAGAATTCTTGCAAGGCTTACTAGAGCAAAGGATCAAGATGCCTTTACAACCGTGCACCACATTGTGTCCCCAACAGATACTTACGCTCATGGGCTGCAAAACATCATCACCCAATAATAGTAGAAAAGGATAAAACATGGAGGGATTATTGCTGGACGTCCACACTCCAAAGCTGTAGAACATATTGATCCTGAGCTTGAGGGGAGAGCCAAACCATATGCAGTTAAACGAAGGCCTGACAATTGAGCTGTTCCCTACCGCTTTTACCTGAACTCTTCACAAATGGGGGGAGCAGCCGAAGAATTTTGGACTTCCCCTCCTCTACCCCCATTGACCATTGGATGTTAGCCTCTCTCGTTGCCTCAATACCAAGTTCTCATTCAATCAGGTGTTTTACCTTCTTTCTTCATGGAAGAGAGGTAGTGCAATGTGTGCCCTTTACTTCCTCTTCCTCTGTTGGTATATATGGCGTCCCACAGGGATCCCCAATGTTGTCATGTCCGTTCAACATCTATTTGAAGCCCATTACAATGTTCTAACAAAACACATACTTTAATTCCCATGACACACCAATCCCAGTAAGACTCTGAGACAAGCTTCCTTGGTGTTTAGAGGAACTTTATGGATAAAGCAGAAATCTGCAGCTTAACGAAAGCAAAACCAACTTGGTAGTTGGAACGAATCATGAATACTATGGGGCCTCTTCACAAACTCAATCAATTGATCAGTATATTTGTAGAGCGCGTCTTGTCACCGGTGAGGGTATCCAGGCACTGGCAGGGTCCAGTTGGTAAGCCGAATAGCCAGGTCTTCAGGGACTTTCGGAACTCTGAAAGAGATGAGGAGGTCCGTATACGAAAGTGTAGCTCGTTCAATGTCTTTGCTGCTAGGTAGGAGAAGGAGCAACCTCCACATCTACTACGTCCGATGTGGGGCTGAGGGTCAGAGAAGGGAACGTAGAGCGGAGGTGGCTGGTGGGCTGATGGAAGTTCAGGCGGTGGTTCTTGGTTCTAGTAGGCGAGTCTGCAGTTGTGTTGGCCCTTGTATGCATGGGTCAGGAGCTTGAACTGGCATCTTTTCTCTACAGCGAGCCAGTGGAGTTCCCTGAGGTATAGGGGGATGTGGGTTCGTCTAGGGAGATCCAGGATGAGTCTGGCTACGGCGTTCTGTATGGTCTGTAGTTGTCGGAGGAGGTGAGCTGTGATACCTGCTTAGAGCGTTGCCATAGTCCAGTCGGCTGGAGATGAAGGCCTGGGTGATGGTGCATCTTGAACTTTGGGGCAGCCATTTGAATATCCTACGAAGCATGCAGAGGGTGAAGAAGCAGGAGGAGGAGGCAGAGTTGACCTGTGTTGTCATGGTTAGCTTGTTGTCCAGAATGATGCCTAGGTTCCTAGTGTGGTCAGTCGGGGTAGGAGTAGGTCTGAGTTCTGAGGGCCACCAGGATGCAGCCCTTGGGGAGCTTTCATTTCCGAAAATCTGTACCTCTGTCTTGTTCAAGTTGAGCTTCATGCAGTTGTCCTTCATCCAGTTGGCGATGTCTGTCATGCAGTAGTGGAAGTTGGTCTTGGTGTTGTCTTCGGAGAGGGAAAGGATGTGTTGTGTGTCGTCGGCGTAGGATATGATGTGGAGTCCGTTGGTTTTGGTGATGCTGGCCAGAGAAGTCATATAAGTGTTGAAGAAAGTGGGGCTGAGCGAGGATCCTTGGGGTACTCCACAGATGATTTCCTTGGGTTCAGAGGGGAAGGTGGGAAGGCAGACTTTTTGCAGTCTCCCAGTTAGGTAAAAGGGGATCCATTTCAGAGCGGCTCCTTGGATGCTTATGTTGTGCAGCCTTGTGATGAGTGTATTGTGGGAGACCGTATCGAAGGCTGCAGAGAGGTCTAGGAGGATTAGAGCTGCAGTCCTCTCCTTGGCGAGTAGGGCTTGGATGTCGTCGGTAGCCGCGATGAGGGCTGTCTCGGTGCTGTGGTTGCTGCGGAATCTGGATTGGAAGGAGTCGAGTAGGAGGTTGCATTCTGAATTCACTGGGGTCTGCCAATGGTTACTTTAGTAGGGCGTTGACTTCTGCATGTTTCCAGTCTTCTGGGAATGGTGGCTGTGGCAATTGAGATGTTGAACAAGGTGGTAAATACGTGGCTGATATTGGCTTGGCCTAGGTTGAAGATGTGAGGGCATGGGTCGGTTGGGGGCCCTGAGTTGACCGAGTTCATGATGGAGGCGGAGTCCTGTAGGGCGAGCTGGGTCCATTCAGTTAGTCGGATGTCTGTGGTGGTAGCGGGGTCTTTGTGTTGCTTGAAGAAGTCGGTGACCTAGGGATGGGGTTTCAGGTTTCTGTAGATGTTGGTGATCTTGTTGTGGAAGAGGTTTGCAAGGTTGTCGCAGAGTTCCTGTGAGGAGGTAATGTTGTTTGTTGCCGCTGAGGGGTTGGAAAATTCTTTGACAATGTTGAAGAGTTCTTTGCTGTTATTGGAGCTTGATTCGATCCCTGGCTAAGGCCCTTTTTCTTCGATTCTCTCAACTGTCTGTGGTAGAGGTTGAGTGCTGTCTTGAAGGCGGTCTCATCAGTTGTGTCCTTGCTGGTGCGCTATTTCTTTTCCAGTTGTTTCCAGTGTCATTTAGCAGTTCTGAGCTCTTCGGTATAACAGCTAGCCTTCTTGGTGGATCTTCTTTGGGTGTTGTTGCTGATGGGAGTGATGCTGTTGGCGCAGTTGGTGATCCAATTGTTGACTTTCTGACATTCTGGTCTAGGTTGTTAGAGGAGATTGGGTGGATGGTGTTGAGTGCATTGATCCATGTAGCCTTTGAGACTTTGCTCCAGCTGCGTTGGGGGGTATTGGGCAGACTAGGGGCAGAGGGCCGTGATCTGGTGATGTTGAAGTGGACAATGGAGTAGTCAGTCCAGGTGAGTTCCGTGGTGTGGCTGTAACTGAGGCGGTCACTGGAGGTGAAGATGGGGTCTAGCATTTGGCCTGCGGTGTGCGTGGTGTCGGGGACGAGTTGGGTGACTCCTATGTTATTCATGCTGTCGAGGAGATTGGTTGTGTTGATGTCCTTGTGGTCGACGAGATGGAAGTTGTAGTTGTTGGAGTCGAGGGGGGTGTTGAAGTAGGTGAAGAAGTTGCAGAAGGCTGGACGTGGTCTTGGAGAACGGTAGGCCAGGGTGCCCGTTATGGGGGGGTTTGCTGTCTGTTTGGAGTCGGAAGTTGAGGTGTTCCATGGCTGGGTTGATGTTGTCATTTTTTGTGGTGCATTGGATGGATTCCATGTGATAATGGCGATCCCTCTGCCAGGCTTGTTGATGCAGTCATGGTGGGTGATCCTATATCCTTCGGGTATTGCGGTGGCGATGTCGGGCTCGG
Source organism: Calotriton arnoldi (assembly GCA_963921515.1). Taxonomy (NCBI): domain Eukaryota; kingdom Metazoa; phylum Chordata; class Amphibia; order Caudata; family Salamandridae; genus Calotriton; species Calotriton arnoldi. Next base: position 306,951 of record CAWUFW010000634.1, on the reverse strand, counting down.
AAGTGGGGTTGAGCCAGGTCTCAGTGAGGAAGAGGATGTCGGGTGTGAGGGTGGAGATGAGTTCCCAAATCTCTGTGGTGTGTTTGCATAGTGAGCATGTGTTGAGAAGGGTGCATACGAGTTGGTATTTTTGTTCAGGTTGTGTCTGTGGTGTGTTCGGGATGGGGATGGTCAGTGGGCTAGAGTGTGTGCTGTGCCAGGTGAAGTGGCAGTGGGTGCAGGTGAAAGGTCCAGCTGTGGAGTGTGGGTCAGCGCGGTGGAAGTGTTTGTTGCAGCGTCGAGGGTGTAGAGCTCGGCGATGGTGTATCTGTGAGGGTGGGAAGCCAGGGGTCGTTGCGCTGTGCACGGTCCAGATGAGGACATGTGCAGATGGGCTTGCCTTTGATGCGACAGCCTCGCTTCTGCTGCGCGGTCACGCTGTGGCCTGCATTAAGTAGGTCCAGGGGTGGGCTTGGCTTCTGTTGGCGGGAAGAACAGTGAGTGGGAAAACCCAGTCGGGAAAACCTGGGCTGGAAATCCCAGGCAGTGGAGGTGTATAACTGCACTTAAAACTATGGGTGAAGACCTCTGCCTCTGCCTCTCCCATCTTATCTGTGTAAAGATCTAACAAGTAGGCATGGATGTCATTTAGGGGTCGCAGTTGCTTGCCCCTTGCAGCCCCTGGGATGCCTTTGCGAATCCTGCCTCAGAAATGTCAAATGCAGTGCCAATCACAGAATGTAAACAGTGTTTTGAGGAGCACTGTTTACTTTTAGCAGCAACTGCTGGGAGGTAGGCCAATACCATTTCTTTTATGTAAAATAAATAATGGGTGTTAATAAATTTTCAAGGCATGTCACGCGTTGAAACACCCAGGGATGCCCTCAGTCTCACCCCTTGAGTGAAATTTATGGCAGGGGATAGCTCCACACTCGTGGCATAAATATCTGCACCAATAAAAGGGTTTAAATCTGCACACATCTGTGAATTCCTGGCAGGGATCAGCGAGGTAAATTCATTTGAAAATTTACGTTTACAAATGTATTTACCTTTGTGAATAGGCTGTGGTCAATATCAATTAATTCAGGGTAAGAAATACTATTGTTTTTATAATTTAAATTTTGCCTCTCCTTGTGATTTATCAATACATTTCTCATTGAGGGATGTACTAGAGGAATTGTTCTAGTATGACAGTTTGTGAGATAAATAATTTAGGTTCCCAGCATTGTTCTATGTATTGTGGCACTGTATTCTCTTAAAAAAACCCATCATTTTTAATGTAAGACAAAAAAAACGTGTAATGCTCCGTTGGCATACTATGTCAGTAACCTTATTAAAATATAGATGGTATCTAAAATACACATTTATCAGTGTTGTGTTATTATATTAATCTTGCAATTATAATGGAACTTTAACAAAGTCAGTTATGGTGATAGCAGGGGGTGATTAAGGTCACGTGACATCACTTCTTGCGAAGATTCAGAGTCCTAGGTCATATGACACTTCCTGTGATATCACTGAGGTAAAAGGGTGTATGATGTCACTTCCGTTACCCCTGACATTTTGGTGAATCGATGTCCATGCATGCAGGTATGCATTTCAGTAGTAAATGTGGGAGGGACAATGGGGAAGGGGTGAAAAATGGAAAATACTCCTAAATTGGAGGAACTTTGGGAAATTTAAAGAGTGGCTCATGGAGGGAGATGCTAGTACAAACAAACCCCCCACACCACAAAATAGTTTGCTATTCTATAGGTGCCAAAGAAGTGTGAATGTATTCCAGCCCAGCCTTGGAGTAAGTTAAGTGCCACACGTGGGCACTCACAGGTACTCTAACACACTGCTATAAAAAACAAAGACAGCAGGGAAATAAAATTGCATCCCATAGGAACTAATATTAAAATAATTACATTATTTTGAAAACTGTGTCAGCAAATATATGAAATTATTAATAAAACTATGTTATTATTCTAAAAGATAATAAACTTAATTGAATTAAACTTTTATTTAAACTAATTTTAACAAAATGCATTACATATTAAATACAACATTTTGTGAGGATGAGATTTTTTAAAATTATTGTTTAAACATCATATATTAATTACATTAATATGTTTAAATTAATTATTTAACACACTTCCTTTTATCAGGTAATGTGATGCAACTTTGTATTTTCTTAGTTCTGACTTACAATTAAATATTTAAAATTAATTTATATTTTTCATTAAAATATGTTTAATGCTTTTTTTTAAAAGAATAATAAACTTTAATATATTTCCCTACTTTTTCCTACAGGGAGATCTCCACCACGGTAGAGGGAATCTCCACCTACGTGTAAAAAGTTACCATTAGTAACTTTACCTCACAAATTCTGTTGTAGGATGCTCCACCCCTGATTTGAGGGAGTAGAGACATGTAAGTCTACCCTTAGCTGCAAATTTACACTAGGAAATGGTGACTAGCAAAAACGGGTAGCAGTAAGTATGCACGTATGGTAAAACAACCCATGGGACAACATTATGCAGGAAATAGATTTGATAAGATACAAGACTAAACTCAAACACTCTGGGCCCGATTCACAAAAGTAATCTGAGACAAAATCCTAAACTTACTACTTTTGGTATTCACAGAAGTCATTTAGTAGTAGTAAAGTTAAGAATCCTAACTTTTCTACTACTAAATCCCTTTTGTGAATACCGAAAGTCGTAAAGTTAGGATTTTGTCTCAGTTTAGTAGTAGTAAAGTTAGGAATCCTAACTTTACTACTACTAAATGCCTTCTGTGAATACCAAAAGTAGTAAGTTTAGGATTTTGTCTCAGATTAGTTCTGTGAATCGGCCCCTAAATCAATTAGGTCCCCGCTCTGTGGCAATGCTACCAATGACCGTCACTAAGAGGTCATTTTTTGTAGTAATGCTCCTAACAATGTACAATAATAATAATACCATGCTGAAAAATGCTGGAAGCGGGACATCCACCAAAAATTGGCAGATGTCAAGTCAACTCCATTTAAAACCATCCATGCACTCTGAATAGGGTGCAGTGGCCATCTGCCAATTTTTGGAAGATGCCCCACATCTGCCAAACACTAAATGACCCCTTAACTGCCTACCTTAGGTAGAAGCTCGTTTCAACGCCCTCAAACTACAGAAGGCCTTTTCAAAGAATGCTCCTTTGACACTGAGCTCTATGCAAAGTCCTTGAACTCAAATTTCTTGAAGGGTACTAGCGAAATCACCAGCTTCTTGCTGCACGCCTGAATCTAAAGCAAAATAATTGTTTTTGGGGAACAGATCTTAATTTTCTCACTCGCTACATAGGGAAGGAATGTCTTCTGCTCATTTTATGAATCAGCACCTATTTCCTGTGCCTAATGGGTTCTGGAATTAAAGTTTAATGGTTATTTGTTTCAGGGACATTTTCTTTTTAGGTCTGGCATTAGTCAGATCTAAAAACATTATATGCTTTGTTAATGGGACTTTCAGCCAATCCTCCTAATTAATTTGTTTGCTGCTGTCATTCACATTTTTGTTCCACCTGCTAAATCATACTACATGAGGCAAATTGTCAGCCCACTTCAGCCACTGGCTAACTGTGAGTGACAGCATTTTGCTCTTTCGCAAGAGCACATCCACACACAAAGCAGTTCCCTTCAGTACCAGGGATTACAGACGGCAAAGAGTGGTTTTGAGACTAAAACAATATTTTTGCTTTTAATATTTAAAAAAATATATTGGTGAGGGCCTGACAGCTTCCCCATTTGTAAAGGTTTATAAAAAAATTACAAAATAAAACAGGAATTGACAAAGCCAAAAGGCTTGCAGTCAATGTCAAACCTAGTGACTTTGCCAGTGCGTGCTTTCATTCCTGTCATCCATTCTTAGAACATCGGAAACCTTCATATTTATAGTCTGTGCCGAGAGGCCAAGGCTTTGCACATCTCTGCTACACTAGATCAAGTCTGCCCTCAATAAAGGGACAGCAATCTTGCTATAAAATTTAATATGGCCGCTTTGGCCCAGGTTTCTACAGCCAAAGAGAAGGTGAGTGGCGCTCTACCTCTGTAATAAAGGATGTCTATTTTTATATTCCTTTAAGGACTACTCATCGCCTAGTTCATTTGCCATTATGGGTTCAAAAATGGATCAGCCATCCCCTTTTCTGCCTAGTAGTACTGAAGTATTCTTTGTGATACGCTACGTACTATAGAATGAAGTTGGGATGAGATACTCCAGTTAAGATGACATGATGCATAACTTCTGCTTGGAACTCTCCCGGCTAACAGTGGGTGCTCCTCTGTCAAAGTATGCATCCCTGCAGGGGCCAGAGTGTGCTCACCAGAGACAGAGGTCTCTGCAAGAGTGAGCTACGAGCACATGGCCTGAATGCATGCTTCAGTTCGGCTCAAGGGACAGGATGTATGCCAGTAAGAGTCGCTCTTGTGAGGGGAGACTCGTTTCAAGTTCATGGGTGAACAGAAAATGCTTGCTGACTAGCTAATTAAATAGACTTCTCTGATCCATGGATGGGGCCTCAGTCATCCAGAGCTAGACATGTGCATGTCTTTGGATGATGCCAGTTGTCCCCTTACTATGTAATCATGTGGCGCAATAAAGGGAACTTCTACATAAACCTTGGATGCTCAGTTTGGTATAAGAGGCAGCTCTTTACACTCCACCATTCTTCTACAATAATTTCCCCGACAGTTTATGTCCCTCTTAATAAGCAGATTTTTAACTCAGCCCTGGGATCTTTACCAAAGCCCCTTTTTCACCCAAAAGGTGCCAGTCATCTGAAACCTCTGCCACTTCACACTACTTTCTGAGTAGCTATCATTTCAGCTAGGAAGGTAAGGGACCTGCATGCCTTTTCTTCTGAGCCCTCTGGTCCCTTGTTCCATCCTGTCTCGATGGTCCTTCTTAGGGCCATGTACAAGCAAAGAGGTTGGAACGATTTTAATGTAAGATAAACCTCATACATTGTTTTACCTACACAGAACTAGATTTTTAAGAACTACCAAGCTAACGAATATGTTTTTTTCTTTTAAGATTTATAGTGAAGTGCATTTCCATGAGATGCCAATCATTCCTGCATCTATGGATGAATCGGCATTCAATAACACTGTTATTTGACAGACACTGCCTTTGGAGATCTGCGAAGCAGTCACATGTTCCTCAGTATATACATTTACCAAACAATTTTGCTCTCACTCGGCTGTAGAGCGATGACTGGATATTCAGATCAGCACCCACTATCCTTGGGGAGGTACTGTTATGGTAAACACGCTAAATGGGAGAACACGTACAAAATGGGATAAAGAACCTGTGATTGTTGCTTGAGTGTTCGGTTCCACCACACTCTCCTTTCCTGCCCTCTGCCGAGTGAGACCCGCCTGCCTTCAGAAGAATCTGACGTTTCGTGTACTCAGCATACTTCATACTCCTGTTGGTGGTCTGCCAGTTGAGAGTGATTCAAAAGGGACCACAGAGATGTAATATAAATCTTGTCACTCTCCCATGGTCGCCATTTTGAGTTAAGTCAAGATTGTACGTTGAATACAGACTCAAAATGGCGGGAGCCAGCTGGATACAGATCTTGGGTTTGAAGCATTCCAGATGATGTAATTTATCTTTTTTTCTGCACAGATGGGAGTGGTGCCTGTTTGCCTGCACCCTCTTGACAGGTAGACTCTCCAAACCCCCAGGACTTGCCGCGCTTTGGCCTAGAAGAAGGAGCAGGTGTCAGTGGGGCTGATTATGCAGCAGGTGCTGCTTGGCCTAAGGGCCACTTCCATCGCATGTGAGGCAGAAACATTCCCTCCAGATAATACCCCAATCCATCTTTTGAAAGTCTGACCGAGCAGGGAGTGTGGGGAGGAAGTGCCAAGAGAAGGGCTCTTTTACTGTGCGTTGTCCAGAAACCTGTACGGGCAACTAGGCCCTTTCCTCTTGGACTTGCATGCACCTCTTTTGCAGAGACATTTTGAGGTCTCTTTGCCCCTAGCAGCACCTCACTCTGCATATCCCCCAACTTTTACATATATGCTGCAATAAGCCTAGCAAGGCATGAGGGGGCAGTAATTAACAACACATCCTAGTCTGTTCACCAGCAAGTAGTACTAGAAGGATGCACACTACCAGACCTCCCCAAAACCTGGGACCCATGAACAACCTGGAACCTACGAACAGGAGGTCACAGAAAGGGCTATCTGTGTTGCAACAAGCCCCATCATCTTTTCTCTCCTCCTTTTCTCCTTTCCTTTCCCCCTCTCTCTCAGCAAGTTTTTTTTTTATGTGATTACAAGGGCTGCATGATAATTACTGTTAAACTCATTTGCACAACCACAGTTAATTGGCTACAACAATTAATTAATGTGTTGGAAATTTGGCACCAGGAGGAAAAAAAAGTTTGTCATCAAGAAAAAAAAAAGAGGAAAAGATTGGAAAGAAGTTCTGAGGCGAAAAAACTGGGAATGACTTCTCCAAAAATACACACTTTGTACTTTTTTTTAATCCCCCTCCAAGTGTGACGCGAGTTGTGTTATCTGGCGCCTTTCTTTCTTCTTATGCGTTTTTTTCTTCCTGTTTTGTTCTTTTCCCCCTTTTGTAATATTATTATTATTTTTACAACTTAAGCGAACTCCTTTCCTTGATAAAATATAGCATGACTAATGGGAGGCATGTGAAAATCATTGGAAAAAATGTCCTTGGAAGATGAATGCATTTTCAGCAGAATAATTAACTTAATTAACAAATTCGCATGCATATTCATCAGCCTATTAATGTCTTCTCAGCTCAGCTTGATGAGCTTTGCGGTAATAACCAACTCATTAACATACTGCATTCTACTGCGCTCCCAAAAAATGCAGGGGGGGTTAGACATGCTCAGAGATACATAGCCCCCCGCCTCCCCACCATCCCAAACATACAGCCTCAGGCGGTGGAGAGCTGCATGTTCCCACAGCTTGCATCTGCAAAAGGCTCTCTCTCGACTCTCGGCAATATGTGCAGAAGCTCTGCCTACTTGTCTGTCTGTCTGTCTGTCTGTGTGACTGTGAGACAGGGAGTGGAAGGAGGTGCTATTTCTAACCCCTGCCCCCTCTGTCGTTTTCCTTTCCTCCATCTCTCTCTTGGGAGAACCTGGCACGGGTGCCAAATTTCCATCTTCCTTCCCCCTCCTCCCCTCTCTCACTCTGTCCCTCTGTCTCTCTCTCAATCTGTCTATGTTTTTCCTTCATTCTCTCGAAGGTTCTTTCTTATGCCAGTTCCTTTCATATTTGCATTCCTCCCATTCTTTTACTTTTCTGTTTTTTATACTGTCCTTCCATTTTTCCATTTTTTCCATCTCTTTATCCTTAGTTCGTGTCTTCCTCCGTTTCTCTCTCCTTTTCTTTCTTTCGTTCTTCCTCATGTTCTATCTCATGTCTTTGTCCCCAAGGTGCATTCGTCATCTTTCAGGTTTTTTTTCTTTCCCCTTCCTCTGCTCTGTTTACATTTTTTTTGTATTGGATTTTTTCCAGTTATTTTATACTTTATTCATATTTCTTGAGATTTCACAATTTTTCACATTCTGCTTTCTTTTACAGTGTCCTTTTTCCATCTTCCCCATCCTTCCTTCCTTTTTCCTCTCACTTCCTCCCTCTCTCATTCATCTTTTCTCTGCCTCACTTTATTTTGCTCGCCCTCTTTTGTGTCCTGCCATCACTCCCTCGCTTTCTTCCTTTCTATGTCCTCGTCATGCCTTATTGTCTTTTCTTTTCTGTTTTCCGCGACCTCATTTTCTTCGCCTTGTCGTTCAAACCTGCTCATCCCTTCCCTTTCTTTCCATCTATCATCCTTGCCCCTCTCTCTCCCAACATATCTCTCTCTAGGGAGAACTTGGCAACAGTGCCAACTTTTCACCCCCCCCCCCGCCCCTTCTTTCTCGCTCCTTCTCCGCGTCGAACTCCTGCCAACCCGCATCAACACAAAAATTGCCATTTTGTGGCTGTCTCTGCGGAGCAATCTATACAGGCAGTAAGGTGTGACGCCGGGCCTGCCAGCTTGGAAGCACAGCCTGCGGAAAGGGCTCAGGCTGGCGGAAGATTAGGGGGCCGCGCGCCGTTTGCGCCGGCGTGCGCAGCGCGCGCCGCCAGAAGACGCGGGCGGAAAAAAACCCACCAAGCCAGCAGCTGTCGGCCTAATTCCGCTAACACTCTGCTTGTGGTCATATTAGAAAAACAGATTAGGCCCCGCCGTGACACTCATTTACGCCTGACATACGTTAATATTCCATATCTTCATTCCAGGGCCTTTCGGCGACCGCGGGCCTTGACTGGAGTTCGGAGGTGGACTGAGGAGAGAGAGAGGAAGAGGAAGCCAGCAGGTCTTGCCCCTCCCTCGCCTCCTCGCCAGGCCAGGCACGTGTAACGTCGGGCTAGTAGTACCTGGCACTATCGCTTGTCCTGGTGCACCTGCCCTTTCCGCATCAGGAACAGCAGATATTAAAACCAGACCATGTTTGGCCTGGGCAATTTTTTTTTTTGCTAAACGTAAAAAATGCACCAGACCGTGGTTTGGCCTGGGCAATTTTTTTGCTATAAGTCAAAACGTTTCTGCACCTGCGAAATTTTGCTGATATGCGTTTCGTGATGTTTTGCGGTGTTGCGGGTGGGGAAGGCAGAAAGCCTCCAAAATTGCATGAAAATGCAAAATTGCCTGAAATTTTCTGTTACTGAAGTCTCTCCCTTGGGTGAGCTTGGCGTTTTGTTGCAATGTTTTGCCCTCCGCTATTCCTGGCATCATTGAACTCAAAGCCAGGCATGTTTTTACATGAAATGACAGTTCCTAATTATAAAAGGCCAGATTTCAGCTGCAGGGTATACAGACAGAATGCTACACAATCCTGCTGGAAGCGTGGCATGGGTGTGGCTGGTCTTGGACAAGCCATGGACAAGTGCCTCTGTTGAGACCATAGACAGGACGATTGTGGTTTCGCCAAGTATCTGGACTCCCAAACACCTACACTGACACAAATTCACACAGTCCAATAACATGCCACACAGCCATCCTCCAGACTACATCAGAATTCCCAAAATCAGGATGAGAAGGTACTGTACCCCGATGGCTCAGTTTTATGATGTCACACATAAATACTTGTATTCTAGTCCATATCAAAGATTCTGGATTCAGGCCAAGTGCAGGACAGTACTGATTGGCTCAATGATAGGTGGGCATTGCCTATGTGCAGCCTGTTTGTACCTGTTGAAGGCTAATTTCAGCTGGTGGCCAGGTACAGTGTCCTGCCACCTGATGTACTGCAGCAAAATAGTAAGTCCAAAGTAGTCGTATATAATGAAGTGGCCTGGAATAAGGGTTCTTCTGAAAATAGGTATCTCATTGCAAGTAGGCACCATTCCTACCAGCAGAGGCATTTTTTCTACTGTCCAGACAGCAGTCTATATTTGTGCTTCTCTGTCGCCCAGTACCTAAACAAGAAACAAATTCTATTTGTATTCGAACAGGAAATTGTTCATAATCCTCTGGAGATCATGAGTTTGCGGACCGTACTCTAGAGCACGCTAAGGAGCTAGACGGTGTTGGAATAAAAATGTTTTAGCCGTGTTGTTTATGCATTGTACGTCTTAAGTTAGCATTCCCGACACCATTTTATGTTTAGCCGCTATTTTGAGCCATGATCGAAACTAGCTTCTGTCTCTCTGCCTCTGCTTAAAAGCAGCTGCAATAGTTTTCGTTTCTCCACGGTTGAGCTCTGCTGTACTAATGAATACACTGTTCTTATTAGCCCATACCTTTCCCACTAGATAGGCCTGCTCCCACCATTCGAGCGGCGGGCACAGGCAGAGTGACCTTGGCATTGAGATAGCATGTGCCCGGTCTCAGGATCGAAACTCATACTTCTGTTTCTCCTTTGTTCAACTGCTACCAACTGGAAATTTCCAGTCAGGGCGTGTCTTTATGGGTTCTGAATTGTACATAATGTATCACCATGCTTGCTGAACTCAGTCCCTCTGCAGCAATCCTAGGAGGCTGGTCAGACTGGACTCCACTCGAGTGTACCTGAAATAAATATACTTGGTTTGTATTCTCTACTGTCTGACCGACTCTTCATTTGTATGGAAGGCTGAGAGGTGGTCGCGAGTGACCCGGGTGGCCCTAATCGGGTCATTTCCTTCAACGGCGGAAAAAGAACTGAGGCTAAACGTAACCACATTGACTGAAAGACTGCACTGCACACTGGTGACCCCAAGATCTGCGCTACAATATGCACAGCGTAGATGTAGATTTATTATAGATCACCAGATGAGATCATGTAGTAGTCACACTTATGCTACCAGGTTACTACTTGTTAAGAAGGGCACAGAAGAGGACGTGGGTTAGAAGAATGCATAAGGATAGCGCCACAAAGACACAGGAGAGATCTATACATTAATTCTCATAACAGCCTCTGATCTACCATTTCCAATATTAAAAAAGCATTACACTTTCCCATGCAATAAAGCAATGGACACAGTCTCAGCAAATAAAGAGCCCTATCCAATGATATTCCAGGGGCTGATCACAACCTCACCAATCACAAGAGCATCCCTACCACTCTGCCCCACTACCTGTAGGGTTATGCCTCATGTATGCCTTTTTCTACCACCCGCTATTCCGTAGCCCACACCACTGCCTGGATATGCTTTTCTCCTCTACACCATGCCCAGTGCCCGCCTGCCTGTCTCTAATGTATACTTGTCTCTTGTACAGAGCTCCATTGCTTTGCAGCTATATTTGAGCTATATGTCTCATTCAAACATACTCCAGACTTAAAAAAACATTGAAGCAAAAGAGTATGTAATTCGAGGCAAAATGGCGATAATCATCTCTGAATGCATCAAAGAAAAATACAAGGATCATCTTAAAACCTACTACAGAGCTGCTGAGGAGACCAAAGTGCAATTATTGGAAAATAAGATGTTAGCAACTAAGAACTAGTTAATCTCGCCAGCTGAGTGATAGCTAATGTTCTGTCTTTTTCCAATTTTTTGGGAATATGTTGGAAAACTTTATTTTATCCGTGATGGCTATGATTAGAAAACATATAGGTGTACAATGTAGTTCCAGAAGGGCCTGTTCCATGCTATATTCAGATAAAATAAATTTACAAACAATAAATCTAGGTAGACCTAATTTCCATAGCGGTTATCCAGCAAATGTGGCCTTCCCTCCTTACCTTTGGCGATTCTTAATACGAAGGGTCACTGCTAAGACCCATTTTGGCTCAAATACTGTGGTACATTTTCACCATTCCATTGGGTCAGTTGCTAACCTACCCTTTCTCGAAAATAGTGATGTATAGCAAACCAGAGTTCAGCCAGTTCAAGCAATCTGTATTACAGTGATTTCAACAACTGAAGTTAGATTATCTACTGCATGGTGGAAGATGAGCACTCTGCCTCATTGGATATGGTTATTTTATTTTTTATTATTTCACAGACAAATGTAGGCAAGATTGACATAAGTACATTGACTGAATATGAAGCAGTAATTTCGACAGCAAACTTTACGGAAACCCCACCAATAGACATCATGGTACAAGCACAGTATACACCATTTTGATATAAACGTATGAGTTGACCGCATACCTATCATCTATTTCCATCTCCCCACGAGGGACCAGGTTAGGGAACAGCACATAGAGATTGTCATGACTAAGAGATCTGTATCTTTTGAGTCCAAGACCAGTCAACTGATACCCACCCAGTGAATGCGTCTTCATGCATCGTCCGTGACTCCGGTGGGGGGGGGGGCGTCACGTCAGAAGCATTAGTTGAGAGGGCTACACAATAGGTGTTGTCTGAGAGTCAGTAGTCATTAATGATCGTACACCATCAGTAGGGGGTTCATCCCGTTCCCTGAGCCAAGTTATGAAAGACTCCCATATGTCTTTGGGACGGGACGCCATTGGCATGAGGTCCCAAAAATTTGCCAGCTGCTCTTGACAGTAAGTGATGTCATGGATCCACTCAGGAAGTCGTGGGTGTTTGGGGGCCCCCCAGTGTATGGCAAGTCGTCTTTTCGCTAGCAGTAGCAGCATTGCAGTGAGCCAACGGGCCTCAGGAGGAATCCCCTCCACATATCCAAGTAATGCAACTATTGGGGAGTATTCCAATGTGTGCCCAGTGATGGCTTGTACAGTTGCATAGAGCTCCCCCCAGAACTTGGAAGCCACAGGACAATCCCATGCAATGTGCAGGAATTTAGCAGCCTCTCGCTTACATTTCCAGCAACGTGAGTCCGGTCTGAGCTTTAACTTAAATAACTACAAGGGCGTTCGGTAATATCGATGCAGGAACTTAAAATGTATGAGTCGTAGCTTGTAGTTCGGGGAAAGGTATTGTGTTTGCAAGCAGCAGAACGCCCATTGGTTATCAGTTGGCGCTCCATCCAACTCGACTCTCCACTGTTCGAGAGCACACGGAGCAGGCCATGGAGTGTTTGCTTGCGTGATGGCATAAAGCCTGTTAACCAGTTTTCGTGGGGATGGCGTCACCAGCAGATGTGCTAGTGGCTGCATAGTAGTCGGGGCTGTCGGGAAAGTGGGATGCAGTGCTTTACAGGTGGCTCTCAGTTGATAATATAGGAGCACATTTAGTAGTGGCGCCTGTGTTCCATCATGACTCGCGGGATGTTCTAAGAATGTTCCCTGTGGGTAAAGGTCCCCTACCGTTGACAGGCCCATTTTGCGCGCCCTATCTACAGCTCCACTATCTTGTAAGCATGGAAAGTGTAGGTGAAATGCCAGTGGAGCTGCCGGTGCATGTAGCAGGGAGTTAGTTGTCCGCTTCCTTAAACCCTCCCATGCCCAGCGTAAGGTTTCCACCATGTTGATTTCTTTAGTGTTTCTGTGATAAGATTGATAGACAGCTACATGCAGTGGAGTGGGGTCCGCTATGTCTTTCTCGGTAACTACATGTGGTTGAAACGGGGTGGGATGCACCCAATAATGCAAATACTGTGCCTGCGCACTTAGCGCATAAAGTTCAAAATCGGGTGCACCGAGCCCGCCCTTTGTCAGTTGTCTAGTTAACAACTCCCAGCTCACCCTGGGTTGACCTCCAGCCCAAGCTACCGCGATCGCAAGAGATCACAAAGACTTGAAAAATGCGCCAGTGAGGGGATTGGCACATTGACAAAGAGGTAAAGCAGCTTAGGGAGGACTATCATTTTTAGGATGGCTATCTGGCCCGCAAGTGTTAAGGGCAAAGCGGCCCAGAATTTAGCCTTGTCTCCCAACCAGCTCATCAATCTACCGAAGTTTAGGCTCCAAATCTGAGACCGATCCCTACTCAGCCATATCCCTAAGTATTTTAAGGCGTCGTCTGCCCATGTCAGCGGGAACTCCAGGTCGACACTCAGTGGGGCGTCAGTAAGGGGCAGTAGAGAGGACTTTGGCCAGTTTATGTTTATGCCGGACATCCCACCAAAGCGGAGAACCTCACGCAGTACGTTGTTTAGATTTTCTTCCGGCTTTCTGACATATAGTGTGATGTTGTCCGCATACATTGAGACAACCAAGTTTCTATCTGTGAAAACCAATCCACAAGACGAGTGGTGCTGGCGAGGTCTGGCAGCTAGGGGTTCCATTGCCCCGCGAAAGTAGCGGCGATAAAGGGCAACCCTGCCTGGTTCCACGGGTGATGGGAAAAGGGTCAGATATCAGCCCATTCACCCTGAAGCGTGCCATTGGTTTGGTATATAGTAGGCTAATTAACTTAACAAAGTTAGGGCTGAAACCTAGTCTAGGCAAGATGGTAAATAGGAAGGGCCACTCTAAGGAGTCAAACGCTTTGGTAGCGTCCAAGAAAGCTGCGACGGCTGGAAGCTTAGGATCAATTTGATGGAGCACGGAAAAGAATGTGCGTAAGTTGTGAGCAGTTGACCTACCTGGAATAAATCCAGACTGATCCGATCGGGCAATGAGTGGCATTAGGGGCTGCAATCTATTCGCTATTAATTTAGCTAAAATTTTGGCATCAACGTTGATCAGCGAGAGGGGCCTATATGAATCGCACAGCTTCCCTGCTTTATCTGGCTTCAATAAAGTGATAATAACTGCCTCTCTCATAGTTGGCGGAAGTTCACCTAGTTCCAACGACTCTTGGTACACATCAAGTAAACGAGGCGCAAGCAGAAAAGCATATGTCTTATAGAATAAAGTGGTTAAGCCATCCAATCCCGGGGCCTTACCACTTGCGAGGCTCTTAATCACCTGGATTATATCTTCAACTGTGAACGGTTCGTCCAAGTACTCCCTGTGGCCAGCACTTAGCCAAAGTAATTCTATTGAGTCTAGGTATGCGCCTAAAGCGGGATTGTGTACCTGTTGCGTGGCGGTGTACAGATCGGAGTAAAAAGCAGTCAAACGCTGATGCGTAGCCACTTGCCCAGTGATAGATGCCGCGTCATCGTCAATCAGCTCAGCAATGAATGAGGGCGATGTGTGGTGTTTTAGTGCGTTGCCCAGAGTCCTACCAGGCCTATCCCCTTCTCCATAGCATCTTGCTTTCGCGTGTTTTCCGAGGAATCTGGTCTCCCTTTTCGCTTCCTCCTCAAAATCAGAAATGGTGCTCCGCACTGCGGCCAGCAGTTTGGGGTCCCCAGAATCAAAATATTGCAGCTCAAGAGATTTTATATCATGTTCGAGTTTGGTCAACTTCGATCGAATAGACTTAAGTACCCCCAACTGCTTAGAGATGCAGGCACCCCTTACCACCGCCTTGAAAGCCTCCCAAAGCACAGAGGGAGAGTCCACTGAGCCCTCACTAGTTGCAAAAAGATCAGGATTTCAACTTTGATCTCCTCTTTAAAAGCTGCATCTAGAAGAACATACGGAGGAAGTCGCCAACTGAATGCAGGAGGAGAAGTGTGCGGTATCCTCCATGCGAGCAGAACTGGGCAATGGTCTGAGAGCGTGTGCAGCAGCTGCTCGACGGGAATAGTCCAGGACGCGACCTCGCATGTTACGAGCCAATAATCTAGTCTGGACCAGGCGTTACGAAATGAATTAATGCAGGTGCCCTCACGGACAGTGGGATGCCAGCTGCGCCATATGTCAAAAAGACCAAATTCCGATATTATTTCGTTCAGCTGCAGTGTCGCTTTTTGGTGTGGATTACGAGGGGAGCCCAATCTATCATACTCGTTATTCAGAATCACATTAAAATCCCCTCCCCAAATGACAGTGTCCCCTCCCATAGTCATGACCTTGGCCCACAGGGTGAGAAAAAAATCAGGGTCATCAACATTGGGGCCGTAGACGGCCACCAAGGTGACCTGCGTGGTCATAAACACCCCCGTCACTAACACATAGCGCCCGTCCGGATCTGTATACACGCGGTCGGTAGACCAGCCTATACCTCTCCGTATTAATACCGAAACCCCCCTGGCATAGCTTGAAAATGGAGCTGAGTGTACCTCACCCCAGTATCTATTTTTCAGTTTGGGGTCGTTGGCATATTTCAAATGAGTCTCCTGTAAGAAACAGATGTCAATGTGATGTCTGCGGAGATAGTTGTGCACTAATCTCGACTTTTTAAAATCAAATCATTAAGCCCTCTGACATTCCAAATTAGGAACTTAGTGTCTGTCATGATAAGGTCCTAATGGTCCAGTGGAGCGACAGCAATGTAGGCGGAATGTCCTGGGCTCCACCAATAGTCAGGGTAGTGGTATCTGTTGCCATCCTAATTGATGTATCCATGAACTCGGCTGTCCGCTCAACGTGAAGTACCCATGTGTCATCCTGCCTATACAAGTGTGTTACAATTGTCAATCTTGTGTCTGTCAGTACTATTACTCCCAATCTCCCACCCCACCCACTTCAACCTCCCAATTAGGTTGAGTATTCGATCCCCCACCCATCTTTGATTAACCCCAATCATCAAAACAAAACTGATAAACATGGGAGTTCTCCCTGTGGGGCCTGGGTCAACGGCTTGAACCTGCCAAATGGCCGGGTGGCCAGACTTGCGTGTACATAACAGTTCCCGCTACATGTGACCAAAAGAAGGTTAGTAACCCAGGAGTGGACATTAACCAACAGCAAACTAACGAGTATAGATGCAGAAACGGGATGCAAGACAAGATGCAGTTACAGTTGGTGTGGAAGCAAATCTGTCTAAGCAAATACAAACAGTTTGGATGTCTTAAACAACAGGATGAAAGGTGATGAGACCTAGTTAGTCATTGTCGCTTAAGTTCGGGTCAGCATTTGAATGGTGCACCGAGTGCGGGGGTGATCGCCGCGGGCAAATATGCTTGGCAAATTTCAAAGCAGATTTGGCATCTGTAAAGAAATGGGATTGGCCTTCATGAGTTATCTTCAACTTAGCTGGGTACAGCATAGCATATGGAATCGATGCAGTATGAAGCAGACGTTTTGTCGGCACAAATTTGCGGCGAGCTGCCTGCACGGTGGGAGTATAGTCCGGGAAGAAGGACAGCTGATTTCCTTGATGCGTGATGGGGCTCTTTGCCCTGGCTTCTCTGAGAATCGCATCTCTGTCACCATAGTTCAAGATGCGTGCAATAATGGGGCGCGGCGGAGCCCCTGGTGGCGGCCGGGGTGCAAGAGATCTATGGGCGCGCTCCACTATCATGACTTGAGACAGCACTGGACCAAAGAGTTTGCGTAGTAAATTTTCTATGTAAGGTTCCATCTTTGGTATGGCTGTGGATTCCGGCAGGCCAAGAATTCCGAGGTTGTTGCGCCTCGAGCGCGCTTCCAAATCTTCATTCTTGGACTTAATTACCGCTAGGACTTTCTCCATGTTAAGTATTTGCACCCTAGATTCAGTGTGAGATTCCTGCATTTCCTAAAGCCTATTTTCCAGTACATCTAGCCTAGTCTCATGCACCTCTACTTTCTTCTTAACAATGTCCAGTCCTGACGTGAGCGTATCTATCGTTTTGAGGCTTGTGTGGACATCTAGCAGTATAGTGCGCAGATCTTCCTCCGGTTGCTCCGCTGCCTCGCCGGGCCCCTGGGCCTGGTCTGGTCCCGTAGCTGTGTCCATGGTACGCGTTTGTCGCTTGCTTTCAAATGGGATTTTGGGTTGTTTGGGGTCCGTTTTGCCCATATTTCCAAGTTAGGTATCGCCTCCCTGTGAGGTCTGCCTCTCGACGGACGATGCTTGTTAGGGCAGATCACCTGCGCAAGTCTCAGGTCCAGCAGGGACTGTGGTGCTGTAATCTCCTCTTTCACCCTACTTATGCCCCCCTTGGGTGTAGGCACGCGCTTACTGGCATTCTCACAGTCCAGGTCGTCCCTCAGATCAGGGTGTACGTGTGTCGCAGGTCCGGAGTTCACTCTACGCCTGAGGTAGCTGTGGGTGAGCTTGGAGAGCCTACTTGGCTTGTTCAAAGGCAGGACCTGTCCTAGCTCTTACCACAAGAAATCGTGAGTGAGTCCACAGTTCAGTCGCAAACAACATTGGTAGGGTTAGTGCTTGTATTCTACCGCGTCAAAAGTACTGTCTTCTAAGCCAAACTCGTGAGCGCCTCTGACTGCTACGTGCCCGGCAGGGCCTCGTTGATGTCTGAGTTGATTGTCTGCTCCGGAGACACCACGTCATATAATGTGTGGCACGCAGTTCTTTGTCGCCCTGGGAGGCGAAGGGCAAATCAAGAAGGGTGCAGCCGAATATCTTGGGCCGTTGGTACAGGGCAGGGAGGGGGGAGGACACCACGCGAATCACCCCGCGAGTCAGAGAGGCCCCCGCGGCCCTCACAAAACCAGACTCTCCGTCCCGCAGCTATGCGAGGGAGCGGTATGGTCCGCAAAGGTCCACTTCGGCCTACTCCGGCCCACACGGCCCCTTCAATCGAGGCGGCTCCCCCTAGCTGATGTGTTCATCCGGGTGCACCACCCGGCGGGAGGCGCCCAGGAGCGCTGCGGCCCCAACCCCGCAACCTCAGGTCCTGCGGGATGAAGGCTCGCGTAGCACAGCCCAGCGCAGCCCCCCCCGGGCATACCCCAGGTCCCAGTCACCGCTCTGTTACGGGGTGTCATTTCCGGGGCCTTACTCCGTTTCTCAGCTGCCTCGGTGTGTCTCGAGTCTTCCGGCAGGCGGTGCAGGCAGCGGATTCCCGGTAGCTCTGTTCCTCTCGCCACCGGCAGCAGCAGTTCAGACTCGCCGCCCGCAGCACCACGCCCAATAGGCCTTCGTGCTCCCGACTGCCGATGTGGGTCCGGCGTCAGTCACAGCATGCCCGCAGCCTCAGGAGCAGGTAGGCTCCTTCCCTCTCGCCGTCCGTCTCTCCCGGTGCCAGTTAGGGCCGCTGGTCGTTTAGTCGTTGTGGTAACTGCTCCGATCATAGGTTAGGCCGCGTTTAGTGCGGTGGCCATGTTGCGTGTGCACCGGTCCGGCCTCCACACTACTGTTCTGGTTCTCCGGTTACCATGGATTTCCCGTAACGGCGGAGTCGGATGACTAATGTTACCAATGTCCACCCTTGGTAGCGTTATTTCTGCCCGCAGGAAGCTGTAATTAAGGATGGCTTGCGAGGATGGAAAAGCCTGGCCTGCAGAGCCCCTTCAACAGGCGGCCATCCTGCAGCGCGTCGAAGCCACGCCCCGCCTCATTGGATATGGTTGATCCAGTATTTCTTGACTAGTTGCAGCTCTGCAGAATTTTATATGGTTGTATCAGTAATCACTGGCTTGTTGCCGATCTGCTAGAACTATCAGGAGGGGGTAGACCATCAAGAAGTGTAAATTCTCTCCTATTGAAACCTCAGACCTTTTGCAAAAAGAGAACGAGGCTCAGAGCTTTCTCTGGCTCGGCACCGAAGATCTGGAACTCTCTTCCACCAGAAGTCCGCAGAATCCCCTACACGGCTGCTTTCAAACATGAAGTAAAAATAATCCTAATGAACAAGTTCTTGCCTTAAATGGTCATGGATCGTCTACTTTCTCAATGACCCCTGACTACACTCTTTTTGGCCTAACAACTGTAATGCTCAGGGTTGTCTGTCATACCCTATTAAGTAATGTTTGTTCTCATCCTGGTACATTGCTATTAGTTCATTATGTTATTCTCTGTTACCCCCTCTGCAATTTCCCCTTTACTTTGTTCTTCCCTTCCATTATGTGACGCACTCTGATACCCTTCGGGGTCTTGATCGCGCTATACAAAACTTATAAATAAATAAATCTGCCTTCTTGAATGTGGTTGATTCTGTAATCTCTGCCTAGTTGCTGTTCTGCCACATTTGATATGGTTGAATCAGTAATCACTGACTAGTTGCCTTTTTGCTACATTGGATATGGTTGGTCCAGCAGTCACTGACTAGTTGCTGCTGTGCCTCATTGAATATGGTTGACCCAGGAATCACTGAATAGGCCCCACCCTGCTGCAGTGTATATAGTTGATCCAGTAATCACTGACTAGTTGTGGATCTGCCCTATTGGATATGGTTTATCCAGTCTTCACTGACTAGTTACTGCTTTCTGCATTGGTATGTTATGTTATGCAGATTTGTAGAGTGCACTATCACCCGGGAGGGTATCCTGGCACTGAGCAGGTGGGAGTCTAGCCACATATAGGACCTAGTGGGACTACTTGAAAAGCTAGGTCGTCAGCTTCTTGCTGGATTCACAAAGTGAGGAAAAAGTTCACATGTGTAGTGGCTGGTCATTCCACGCTTTAGGAACGATGTAGAAGGTTCAACCACCAGATCTGTTTGTCTGTGTGCATGGAATTTGTGCATGTAGGAGTCCGGATGAGCAAAGGTGTCTGGAAGGTTTGTTAAAGCAGATGCGATTTTTGAGGTATGCTAGGCCAGAGTTATGTAGTGCCTTGTAAGTGTCTGTGAGGAGTTTGAATTGTGCCTGTTTGTGTATGGGAAGCCAGTGAAGCTCCTTCAGGTGTGGTGTGATGTGAGTGAGGCATGGTAGGTTGAGAGTGATTCTGGCTGCCAGGTTCTGAATGGTCTGCAGTTTTATGGTGAGTTTTTCTTGATCCGGGCATAGAGGGTTTTTCTTTAGTGTAGCTTGCTTGTGACCAGGACGTGTGTAACTGTTTTCTGGGTGCTGTTAAGGAGAAATTTGAAAATCTTCCTCAGCGTCTTCAGGGTTTGGAAGCATGAGGCAGTGACAGCATTGACTTGAGCAGTCATTTCTAGTTTGCTGTTGATGATGATCTGAAGGTTCTTGGCATGGTTGGGCACCAGGTGGAGTCCAAAGGTGATGGGATCTTCCCACAGATCACAATTGGATATAGTTGACTCAGTAGTCACTGACTAGTGGCTGTCTGCCTCATTGAATATGGTTGATCTAGTAATCCGTGACTAGTTGGTGCTCTGCTACACTGTAGATCATGGATCCAGTAATCACTAACTAATTGCCTCTGTGCCCCATTGGATAGGGTTCATTCAATAATCAATGACAAGTTGCCGCTTTGCCTGACTGGAGATGATTGATGTAGTAATCACTGACTAGTTGCCACTCTGCCTCATTTCATATGGTTGATCCAGAAGTCACTGACTGATTGCTACTCTGCTGCATGGAATATGGTTGATTCGGGGATCCAACTGCAATTGCCCCTGTATATTTTCTCTACCACTTAGCTACTTCTGATGACAGATTTTTTTAACTGATCTAGCGTACCCCTCAAATCAAGGTTGATTTTCAAAATCTTTGTCTTGCTTTCCGATGATGATGCATCATTGTTGTCTTGTAACAATATTCTCTTCTAGTCCTCTTGGACGGTTTTCTTGACTTTTGCAAGAAACATAGCTAGACAATAATCTAAATTGACATTGATAAGCCCCCACATGGTTCATAAATGTATTCGTCAGGAAGAGTAAGCATAATAAGTTTCTTAATGTGTTTATGAATTATCTTGTGATTAGATGGACCAGAAATTGGAGTTTGACCACACATATTAAAGAAAGTTACTTGGCTTTGGTTCAGGCATGAGCAATAATATTAATAGTCCATAGTTTGTGTGGGGAAATTAATGAAAGAGTGCCTTTAAGAGCTCAGAAACACAGGACCCAGTCAGCAGCAGAATATGGCGCTTAGCTATGTGGTTTTTTCATGTGCCTCACAGGAGGTTAAACAGAAAACGTTTTTCTGAGGTAAATAGAATTGCAACCCATATTATTGTACTTTAGATCTCAATTTGATATTCAACCAATGAATATGTCCCTAAAATATCCATATACTGTTCCCAATATGTGTCTTATATAATCAGATCAAGTTAGGGTAATAGGGTCAACTAATTGACCACATCACAATTAAGTAGTGGGTGCAACAGGAGTGTGTTTTGGCCCCTGCTTTCTTCTCCTTCTCTGACTGTGATGATCCTTGGAAGATAGACGGGCAGAGAGATCTGGCCCTCTTGTTCCTTAATAATATGCTGTTACTCTCCAAGACTCCAGCAGGAATGCAGCGGCTTATTTGGTTTGTGGGCTTTTGTACTGAAAGAGGATTGGAATTAAATCCATCCAAAACCAATAGCCCACAACCCTACACTTAAAGTTGGGACCAGTTGAGATAGAGCAAGTCACTGATTTTGAGTATCTGGGGGTTAAGCTAACTCACAATATGTCTTGTTCACCACAGCTAACAAAAAGCGAAGTCAAACTACAGCACTACGTAGGGGCGGTGATAAAAACTTTTAAAGAAACTACAACCAGAGCGATTTCCCAGACACTCAAAAATTATAATGTGAAAGCTTTAGGTGCTGCCTGATATGGAGCCGAAATTTGGGAGCACAGTATGATCTCTAATTTAACAAAAGCAGAAAGTAGATTTTTGAAATTCCTCATTAGCATGCCCAGAGTGTCCCCCTTTTGCCTATCTACCTTTGTCCTAGGACACAAACCAATTTCCCAAAGAGTAAAATTGTGCCCAATTTTATATTGGTGTAGATTTTGGGATATGGATGAGCTGGGTCCGTAAAGAACAGCACTAGGAGAAGTGTTAAACCCAGCCCATGTACAGAAGGTTCCTTGGCTGAAGCATGGTAGGACTATATTGCACTCTGTATCACAAACTCCGTGCCACAAGTATTAAACCAAGTATTACAAGTCCATCTCATCAGCATGTTTGTAGCAATAATGTTCCAATGCTTAAACAGCAAGATATGTAGTATTACTGTAATGTCTTTATTGTTATTGTTTTGTGTTCTTTAACACTTATGCCAGTAATGGGCTTCACTTGGTGGCTTATTTGTTTGTGCTGACACATTCGCTATTTCCCTTTGGAAGCAGGTGTCGGTTCTGGAACATGCATCAATAACCTGCTGACCCCGATGACTGATTTGTTTGTGCCGACTCTGGTGACTTCATTGTCGTTTCCCTTTGGCAGCAGGTGTACATTCTGGAACATGCTCAAATGACTTGCTGACCCTGATGACTCATCTGTTTGTGCTGACTCTGATGATTTTATTGTTGTTTCCCTTTGGCAGCAAGTGTAAATTCTGGAACACGCTTGAGGGCACCGCCTTCTGAGATAGCACCTCTATTTAAAGAGGCGTTATCTTTTCAGCTGCGCTTGCTGTTCATGTTTGGTTTTGAAAGGACCTGCCCGTCGAGGAGCTAACACCCAAGAGGTTTTCTTGATTACAAAGAGCTGTTCCTGTCTTTCTACAGATCAAGACTGCGTGTGTTTCCTGACACCGCTCTCTAACTGCGTGCTTTCAGTCCCTGCTAACCTTCATACGTTTGGATGAGGAACTGCCTTTGGTGCTCGAGCAGAAATTCTTCTGGCGCATTGGGAAAAACAGCACTCTGGTTGGGTGGCAAGTTTGGGGGCACGTTTAAGTCTACACTAGTGGTTGGTGAAGGGAGATCAACCAACCATAGCATGAGGGACACATTGGGAACTAACTCCTAGTTCTCCCCTCAGTAGAGATTTGTCTTTGGATATATATATATATACTTGTTTTGAGAACTCGCAATGATCCTTGAAAAGAACTTTGTGTTATTTAACATAAGGCTCTGTAATTCTGAACTTTGCTCTTTTAGTGGAAACAACCAGCATTTTTTTGTGTGAAATGTAAAAACATTTCTTTGTGAAAGTAGAACTTAGAATGGTTGACTAACCTTTTTCCTTCTGGGTCTCCTTCCCTGCAGTTCCCACCCTAACTTCCCTTTCTCCTGTTTGGCCACATTGATACTCTGGTAAAATACACAACTCAGATTCTGTGCTGCCAGAAACAGGGCATCTTGACAGCATTACTTCCGAGTAACCGGGTCTGACAGAATAGCAAGCCCAACTGTATTTGTTTCTCCGGAGCTGGCTTTTCTAGATGTAATCCATGGAGGACTTGTGTAGAATGCTTGCAAACATGCAGAAACGTCTGGCGGGGGCCTGCACAGAAACTTCAGCTCTTGCAGTTCAAGTGGCTCAAATCCAGGGTCATTTGAGTACAGCTAGAGCCTCTCCAGTAACTCCTGTATCAGTAACTGTTGCATCAACTCCCCAGACGGTCTTAGTTACCGTTACCGCTGCAGAACCTTGTGCTCCACCGGAGAGGTTTTCCGGGGACCTGATTCAAACCCAGACCTTCCTTACCCAGGTACAACTCCGTTTTGTGGTTCAACCAACAGTCACTTATAGCCTTCATGATCTCGTACCTGAGTGGGGATGCTGCCGCTCTTCTTTACAACTGGAGAGATTTTAAAAGGCAATTTGCTAAAATGTTTGGTCGACGTATTGCCATAGGATCAGCCAAAGGAGAGTTGTTAGATTTAAGACAAGGAGTTAAGAAGCTGATGGCATATATTGCACAGTTTAACCGCCTGATTGCTGAAACCAACTGGCTGGAAGCTCAAAGATCCATAATGTTCCATAGCAGACTTAGAGATGAGCTAAAAGACAACATAGCTCAGATTGAGCCTCAACCTCAGAATTGCAATGATTTGTTTAACCTTGCCCTACACTTAGACCATAGGCTATCCATTCGGAAAGGTGGAAGGAGGCGGCCTGAAACTCGAGTCTTTCTTTACTCCAGGGGCAGGGTTGCTGAATCTTCAAATAATGAAAATACGGAACCTACGGAAATAGGGGATGCCCGTGGTCCTCTTTCTGTAGAAGAAAAAGATTTACAGCGTAAGAGCAGCCACTGTCTGTATTGTGGAAAGAAAGTTCACTTTGTTCTGGAGTGTTCAGCCAAACTAAAGGCTTGAGCAATCTCGAAGCAGAATGTTAGCATCACTGTGTCTAAAGAGGTGCAAAACTAACCAGTACAAAGAATAAGCAGGAGGACCCTTTTAGCTTGACTGAAACACCTCCGGATCAATCAGCAGCTAACACTCCACAGAGCTCAGTACTACATCTCATCTTGAATGCCACTCTAAAGTTCAAACAAGAGGAAGTAACTGTAGTGGTCGTGCTAGATTCTGGGGCCACAGGCAATTTCATAGATACTACCTATTGCTCAAAATTAGGGATCCCTATGATAAAGAAAAAGGGACCCCAAACAGTCAGGGCTGTAGACGGTTCTTTGTTGACTTCCAGTCCAATCACCCGCCAGACTCAACTGGTTCAAATAACCTGTGACCATGAATCTCAAAATCATGAGGAATAACTAAGTTTTTAAATAATTGACGCACCACAATTTGAAATAATTTTAGGAATGCCACAGTTAATGGTTCATAATCCCAGTATAGACTAGGCTAAAATGAACATGACTTTTCTCTCAAATTGGCATCGCCAATCTTGTCTAAAACCGGTACCCTCGACAAGCAGGGTTCCAGTGATCACACATTTCATCTCAACAGCTGCTAAGCAAGATATAACTTAGCCTACAGGATATGAAGAATTTCACGACTTCTTCAGTGAAAGTCAGGCAGAGAGTTTACCTCCTCATCGGGCATGTGATTGCCAAATTGATCTGGTTCCCAGCGCAAAAATACCGTGCAATCGGAGCTATGCTCTCACAGAGCAAGGGAGCATATACCTACGGAGTTACTTAGATAAGTATCTCCAGAATGGATTTATTCAATCATCAAAATCTACGGCAGCCTCACCCTTATTTTTTTTTTACCTCAAACAGTGGGGAGCTTCGGACCTGCATTGATTACAGGGCTCTCAATAACATCACTGTAAAGAACCGGTAGCCCCTTCCACTCATTCCAGTACTGTTGGATCAAGTTAAAGACACTAACTTCTACACTAAACCTGATCTAAGAGGGGCATTTCATTTGGTCCACATTAGGCCTGGAGATGAATGGTGGACAGCTATTCTGACCTGTTGCGGGCTGGTTGAGTACTAGGTGATGCCGTTTGAACTGTGTAATGCTACTGCGGCATTTTAATTTTTGTCAACGATGTACTAAGCAAATTTCTAGATAAATTTGTTATTGTATACATTGATGACATTTTTATCTATTCACAGTCCCAAAATGAGCGAATCGTCAATGTGAAAACTATCCTAAACTTTAAGACAACATGCCCTTTATTATAAACTCACCAAATGTGAGTTTAACACTACCAAGCGTGGAATTCTTAGGATTCATCCTAACTCCTTTAGGCATCTCCATGACAGAATCTAAGATTAAGGCCATTACTGATTGGCCACAACCTCAAAATATTAAAGATGTCCAGTGGTTTTTGGGGTTTGCTAATATTTATAGGAGTGTCATTGATAATTTTTCTTCTAAAGTCACCTCCATTACTGACTGCTTAAAAAGAGAGTACCATTTGCTTGGACACAAGAGCAAGACCAGGCTTTTCAGGACTTGAAAAAGGCCTTCACTAGTGTACCAATTCTGTATCATCCAGAGTTGTCTAAACCATTTATAGTTGAGGTAGATTCCTCTGATGGGACCAATGGAGCATTTATTTCTCAGCGGGATTCTGAGAATGGCCAATTACATCCTGTTACTTATCTGTTTAAAAAAATTGTTACCAACTGAAACAAACTACACCATAGCTGTAAAAGAATTTCTGTCTATTTACAGGCTTTCAAGGAATGAGGACATTATTTGCTTGGGGCCAAATTTCCTGTTACAGTTTTTACCGACCACCGTTGTTGGGCCTGATACTTGTCAGTTCCTGGAACTGTTTGCTTTTTCCACCTGGGTTTTGCTGATTCTTTTATGTGGTTTCTGGACTTTGGTCCCTTTTGCCCCACAACTACGGTGTGAAAGTGCGCGCACCCTTCCTATCCATGTTGTGAAATGGTGCTTATTGCATGTTTTGAAACACAGGACAGTCTGTCATTGCAGACCGGTGAGTGCGCATTGGTATCTATCGTGGGTAACCTGATGAGTAGCTTGCCAGTGTAGGCCGCTGTGAGTGCGCACCTGCATCTTTGGTGCCCGTGATTGCATGTGCCGACTGCCAACGCAGGTTAGTGCGTGCGCACAAACAAACATATTGGTTAAACCAATGTCCAGTCTACTGTGCAGACTCGGATGGGCTCACTGGCACTACTGGTGCTGGGAACTATGTGTCACTTCTGCCATTGCAGGTCGGGGTGCACAATCACGCACATGCGCGCAAGTAGTGAGGAATACCTATGCATGTTTTTACTACCTGCTCTGCCCAACAGTTAATATGAGGAAGTGGCTAACAACACTTCGCACTTCAATGGTGGATTGCAGGGGAGCAGCCTCATGATGTTTCATATCAATGGATTCGCAGTGCCAAACACTTTGCATTGGTAAAGGGGATTTTGGCATAGCTCGCTTAGAAATGCCACTTATAGAATATGGACATTTCTATGCTCCAAGAGTCTCAAGGACCATGGTGTCTGACTACAGTGGACACCAGGGGTCAGGGGGTGCACATCTGTGCATTCCCTAATTGACAGCTATAAAACTTGGGCTTCCCACGGGAATGGCAGACCTCTGCCATTTGAGGGCCGAATGGGATAGATTAAAGATAGAAGTTGTGACACTTAGCCTCTAGGGTTTGGATCATGGCCCCACTAAAGATTAAGATCTGCATTCCAAGGCCACATGGCAGACAGGCCTACAATTTAGGAGAGACATCTGTGGTTCGAAGGGAAAACCCTTAAACCATCCCGATTTCAAAGACACACGACAGTATAACTACAGATGCCATCCTCCAGCAAAGGGTGAGATACACTTGGCGGGATGTCGGACCGGAGATCCTGGACTGCGTGGTGCACATTGTCAGAGGACTCTGTTGTGCACATGGAGGATAACTGTCCAAATATAGACTGGCCTGGGACGAGGACCTGCTGAAGTGTGGCGGCATGATGATCTCCAAGGGCCCAACAGTGGGCCTCCTGTTCTCCTGGAGATCTCAGGGACATCAAAGATCTCCCCAGAGGGACCTACACCATCTACCTGTGACATCTGGAGAGCTGTGCCCTCTCAAGTGCCCACCTCAGCTACTAAATTCAAACTGGTAGTGTGGTGTGAGCGGGGACTTAAGACTTGTGTCTAGAGACCGGATTGCCAGTGCAGAGCCCCAGAAATCTTGCCTGCATCTGAGGCATGTGGTTCCCGTATGGTGGGGACCGCGACACTCGTAAGTGTCTAGTGGTGGTGAGCAGATTCACCGGTTGCGGGACCCCACGTGGCCCGTTTTGTTGACACGCCGACTACATTCTCATTGCGTGCGGTGTATGATTCACAGGATGCAACCCTCGGAGGTGGGGGTGTACCCGGCATAGTGCCTCATTCTACCTCATGTGGCTCTGCTGAATTTGCACACTGTTTGTGTGTGACTGGACTGGTCTGGTGCAACTTGTATCATCGTGCACCGGACTTTGTGTCTCATTTCCAGAGAGGTACGGAATTGCAACTATTCACTGTTTGTCTGACCAGAATTGCCTGGTGCAACCCAACTCGACGTGCACTGGTCATTGTGCCTCCTTACCAGGGAGGCTCGGAATTTGCAACTTATCATGTTTGAAATCTGAAGTACCTGGTGCGACTCATCCCTATGCTCAGCAGTGGCTTTGCCCAGATCGCCTGAGCATGACCAGGATCATCGTTTACCGATCAGGACACCTCATCCTACCAAGAGGCTCCCCTGTGTTACTCCCCATTCATCAGTTGTTCCCTTGCTGACCCTCATTGTGGCAGACCAACTGCCCTCTCCACACCTGGCCCCTCCCAAAGACATCTTGGCACCAGGTAGTAGCAAGAGAGATTAACTGGGTTGAAGAAACGCTTCCGAGACAGTTTGGAAGTGTGTCAATTGACTGTGTGACTCCCTTGTGTTTTGAGACCTGTGGGTGAACTTCCCGAATGGCTGCAAACCTCTCCCTTGTTTACATCTACCTCATAATTAAAACTGTTCCATATTCCCCTCTGCTTCCTGAGGACACATACTAAGTCTTACTTCGCCCAGTGTCCGGTAAGCGGGTCTGGTTATCTTCCCTCCGGTGGTATAGAACAATAGGGGTGAAGTTGCGGGCGGAGGGAGGCATGGGCCATGGAGTCTGCATAGGCTGAACCATCTACCTGCTGGGTAGCAGTAGCAGAGCATTAGGGTGCTGAGTGCGTATGTGTATGTAAGAGCATGCCGTACATATTGGTTGACACTTGTCGCACAGCATAGTGGTGCGGAGTGAGTGTGGGTGAGTGGGAGGGATTGTGTGCGGACCGCCTGTGATTCACGACACTGGCTGGCGGTGCCGCCTTATATGTTGATTGGTGCCAAAAGCACAATACCTTTTGAGATTGGGTTTCTCCCGCGTGGCTTCAGCCCATGGTGCTGCTAAAAAGTGTTTTGTGTATGTACATAATCTTGATATCATGCACCACATAAGGGTGCTCTTTCTCAATTGGGGCGGGGGAATTACATGAGGATTTGCTCATAGTGTGCATACTAGTGAAATCATAACCATATGAGTGGGCCTAGTACTGGTAGTAATATTTTGGATTGTGTTTTGTGCCCAAAAGTATATCATGGTCATGTTATAATGATTAAATATGTGTGTTGACTATAAACGTTTTTACATACATCCTGTGTGAAGTCTCTTTTGTGACTCTCAGTGCATTTATCGCGAGTGACTGCTGTGCCTTTGCTTTACACATTGCCTCTGTAGTGAGCCTGACTGCTCAGTGCCAAGCTAACTAAGGGTGAGCACGAGGAAATGGGGAAAGACAGGCCGGCCATGGTGTGCAGCAGACCAAGATGGACCAGTTCCCGGCTCCTGGGGGATCCTCCCTGGGAGGATTGTGTGGAGGACCGAGGAGAGCCGCAGGGCCCCACCGGTGCTCAGATACTGGCTGCAATTGTGGCGTCCAGTACAATGGTGCAAGCCAAGATAGATACTTTCTCACTGGACGCTGGCCTGCTGCGAGCAGACCTCCGTAAAGTGGCAGAGAGGTCGCTAGCCACTGAACAGGATGTGACCAAACTTCAGGAGGAGGTCGCCGCCTTGAAGACTGCACTGACAGACCTCTTGGCCAAGACGGCCATGCTAGAACACAGGGCAGAGGATACAGAGGGACGCTCCAGATGTTATAATCTCTGGTTTGTTGGCTTTCTAGAGGGTGTGGAGGGGCAGACCCCAGAACTCTTTCTTGAGCTCTGGATCACAGAGACAATTCCATCTGCCAAATTGTCTTTCCTGTTTGTGATCGAACGAGCTCACCGTGCCCTAGCGCCGAGGCCACCGGTAGAGGCGCCCCATGCATGATAATTGTGAAGATGCTCAATTTGAGGGATAGAGATGCCATCCTGCAGGCGGTCCAACAGGCTGGAGATCCCACCTTCGAGAACCATGTGATCCGCATTTTTCCTGACTATATGCAGCAGGTACAGCAGATGGGGATGTCCTTTGGGGGGGGTGAAGCAAAAGCTGAAGGCAATGGGCCTGCGCTACATGCTCTTCTACCCGGCAAAGATGAACATGCTCCATGCAGGCCGTACGCATTTCTTCAATACCTCAGAGGCAGTGTGGGACTGGCTGGACGTGCGGGGAGAGGGTCAAATCACAGCCCCGGCCACCCACGGCTCTGGAGTCTGGGCCCATGACACATACTGCTTGATGCCGGCGCGGAGACACAGGCAACGTGGCGGGATAGCCTTCCAGTCCTCCTCCCAGATGATGGTCCATCAAATTGATGACGCTAGACCTGGAGAAGTGAGCTAAAGAATGATGATGGATTCAACCCAGATCTGTGACTGGCGTGAGTGTCTGAAAAGTTTCAGCGCTCTGTCCATCATCTCCTTGTGTTTGCTTTGTTTGCCTTAAGTTGGCAGGGTATGCCCAGACGTTGGTCCCTTGCTCACTTTGCCACTGGATTCAAGCTAGCCTGGCTGATGAGGGCTGTTAGCCCGAAAACGGTCCCAGGATGCTTGTTTCCGGTCCAGGGAAGACATGGCTTGGCAGTTCAGGCTGGACTGTTCCCATGAGGCACAGGGTCAAGACTGATTTGCATATAGCTGTGTCTGAACTGGGGTGACGAAGTGAGCTAAAGAACGATGATGGATTCAACCCAGATCTGTGACTGGGGGTGAGTGTCTGAAAAGTTTCAGCGCTCCGTCCATCATCTCCTTGTGTTTGCTTTGTT
The DNA here is from genome assembly GCA_963921515.1 of Calotriton arnoldi. Lineage (NCBI taxonomy): Eukaryota > Metazoa > Chordata > Amphibia > Caudata > Salamandridae > Calotriton > Calotriton arnoldi. The sequence continues at coordinate 276,472 of CAWUFW010000634.1, read as the reverse complement.
TGCCCTAAGTTAGCAGGGTATTCCCAGACGTGGGTCCCTTGCTCACCTTGCCACTGGATTCAAGCTAGGCTGGCTGATGAGGGCTGTTAGCTTGAAACCGGTCCAGGATGCTTGTTTCCGGTCCAGGGAAGACATGGCTTGGCAGTTCGGGCTGGACTGTTCCCATGAGGCACAGGGTCAAGACTGATTTGCATATGGCCATGTCTGAACTGGGGTGGCGTGGTGAGCAAAATAACGATGGATTAAACCCAGATCTGTGACTGGGGGTGAATGTTTTGCCAATGTGCAACATTCCGTCCATCACCTTGTGTGTTTTTTTGGCATACACATCTGAGCAGTGGGTGCTGAGTAAACGGGCAGGGCCACTCACACACCGTGGTATTAGCTGTTGGGGGTTGACTGGGTGTGTTTAGGGTGTTTAATTGTGATAGTGTGGCATGCTTGGAGTGGGGTTGGTAATTGTTCCAGTGAGTGTAGAGTGAACGGGCAGGTGTGTCCCCGGAGATGAGACACTTGGGGACCAGCTGCAGTTGTGGCAAGCACCAGGCGTACACCCCCAGATATATATTGAGACTGAGTGTTGCAGGCATGTTTGAGTGAGATAGCTGAGTTGGTTATTTGTTTGTTTTTTGACGTGACATGGGTGTGTGAATATTTGTTAACCGGGTGGGTTTAGCGGGGATTGAGATATTTGGGAAGGCATGAGATGTTTTTATTGGTATTTGCCCGGTACGTGGGACATATTGGTACACTTTGGATCGGACAACAGCAGCAATGGGGTTGAGGGGTTGTGGTGGTGGGGGGCATGGGGGTGGTGGGGTGTGGGGAAGGGGACAGACAGAGGTAGGATGATGACACATTTTAAGCTCTTTAAGCTGGTGACGTGGAATGTCCGTGGGCTCAATTCATATGTGAAACGTTACAGGATACAGATGTGCCTTCACAGGCAGGGTATACATATTGCTCTGCTACAATAAACACATTTGATGGAGAGTGAAGTAGACAAGCTGCACAAGAAATGGAGGGGCAGCTATATTCTGCCACATATTCCAACTATGCACGTGGGGTTATGACTTGGGTGGACCTGCAGGTTTCATTTTCGGGTTCATGGCTTTATGGCAGACATCGAGGGCAGGTACCTCTCACTACATAGTCTGCTAGATGGCGTGGAAGTATATCTGTTGAATGTGTATGCACCGAAATTCGATGATGGAGGTTTCTACCTAGAGATGGAAAGTGAGCTACTTCCTTATGTCGGAATCCCTTTGCTATGGGCTGGGGATTTCAACTGCATGTCGGATGTGCAGTTAGATCGGCTTACACCATCCTCGCACAAAACCGAGCATGTCAACCGCCTTGCGTGCCGTGATGGAATAATTAAATTGTACCAATATATGGCAAGTGACCTACCCGGGGATGTGGGAATACACATGCTAAGCACCAACACATCAGATGCATAGCCATCTCAACAGATTTCTGGTGGCGGGGGACCTGTCGGCTGACATACTAAATGTTCATACCTTGGGTAGGTTCCTTTCGATCCACGTACCACTGTTGTTGGAGTGGGGTGCGGGTGAAACTAGGTCAAGGGTCCCCTTGTGGTGCCTCTGCCTGGAGGTGCTGGGAGACATGATATTTTGTGAGGAACTCCGGGAGGTGACGGCCGGCTACTTCGAGACTAACTGGTTCTCGACGGCTTGGAGAGGAGTGGAGTGGGATGCCCTGAAGTTAGTGATCCATTGGGAATGTATGTCCAGCAGCAACGGTACGCGCCGCTGCCTTGAGGTGTAGCTGACTGGGGAAGAGAGGGTTCTGGCGGACCTTCATGGAATGCACATGTGGTGGGGAAGCGACAGGAAGCCTTACTGACAGCACAGCGAAGAATTGGGGAAATATGGGATAGGCTGGATCTTCTGATCTGGTGTGACTACTGACAGCGGCTACATAGAGAGGGGGATAAGTTGGGGAGGATTCTGGCATGGCTGCTGAAAAGTGAGCACCCACCCCCGCTGATCCTATCACTGAAGCACCAGGATGGCACTGCGGCCGGAACACAGGCCAGCATCAGTTCGCTCTTGTGAAATCACCTGCCGGCGGTATACCGCGCGGGGACACAGGATCGCCTGGTAGAAGTCAGACAATTACTGAATGACTTAGAACTCCGTATTACGGAGGCGCAGGGGAGAGGACTGGCTGAGAAGCTCGAGGCGGAGGAACTGCAGGGGGCGGGCCATGACATGGCATGTGCAAAGCTCCGGGCCTGAGCGGGCTTCCAGTAGAGTATTACCAGACATTTGCTGGACTGCTTTTGCCCCACTTGCTGGAGACTGTTCAGGAGTCCAGGCACAGCGGTGTGCTACCGCAGCCATGCGGGAGGCCCAGATTGTCATGCTCTCAAATGGACCCGAGTTTGTATTGGCCCCGGTCCATAGAGAGAGTCGACACCAAAGTCCTGGCAAAGGCCCTGGCGGCATAATTAGGTGGGGTGGCGACTCATTTGATGCACGAGGACCAGAGTAAAAAATTCGGTTTTGACTGTTTTCTGAAAGCAATAAGAATGGGTTGGGGTCTTAGGTTATCAGGAAGAGATTTCCAGAGGGAAATTGCTGTCCCTGCAAATGTTTTGGCTGTACATTTCAAAGATTTTGAAAGTAGTCAATCCCGGATATGAAGAACTCTTTAGAGGTACACAATTCTGTGGACTTGGGGGCTAGGGATTACAACTTTCAAATACTGAAATATGTGTTTTATTTTATAATCATTTGTCTTGATAATAAGATGTATGTTTAACTGAATTGGCTAAATTATAGTACCTGGCCATATACTAAAAGCGACAGATACTTTTACTGTTTTGAGGTATTTAGGGGTTGATGTTCATGTTCGGGATTGCCTTGTTGTTTTAGATAATTGCTGCGTGGCGAACAAACTTTCAGAGTGCTCCAGTCCAGGTATGTTCGATACAATGATTCACCTTGTCACGACACAATGTCGGCAGAACCTATAGTACACTCCTCGGGGCATATAGTTAGCTGGAACACTAGAGGCATGCTTGATAAGATTAAGCGGGGTGCGGTCCTTAGACAGGCCAAGCACATCGGTGCCGATGTTCTTCTGCTGCAGGAGACCCATATGTTGGGCACTAAAGCCCCCTGTTTGGCCCGATACAGCTTCATTCATTCCTTTCACGCAGGGTTTGCCAGGGGCTCCAGAGGTGTCGCCATACTGATCCATCGGAGAGTACCCTTCACATTAATGCAGAAATGGACTGATATACATGGTCAATATATCTTTGTACATGGGTCGGTGGCTGGGGAGGACATTGTGTTTGGCAGTATTTACGTCCGTCGCCCCTCGGCCAGAGCTTTGCGGATCACCTAGTGGGAATATGGAGTGACTTACCGGAAGCCTCTTGGTAATTGGTGGGGATTGGAACGATGTCATGTCCCCATCCAGGGATAGATGGAGGCAGGCGGGGGCGGTCGCAGGGACCTCCGATACTAAGCTACAAACTATGGTGAACATGCTGGGATGGGTGGATACCTGGCGGGTCCATAACCCCACAGGGGCTAGCTATACTTACTTCTCCCTTACCCACACTTCATACTCAAGGCTTGATTATATATTTATCCCGGGCACGTTTGTCCATAGGGTCCCTGCGGCGGCGATTCTACCTTGGGGCTTGTCAGACCATTCACCTGTTTCCATTCAGCTTCTGATAGGTCCTGATCGGCCTCCTTTCAGGTGGCGGCTCTCGACATGGAATTTACAGAACCCAACATATCGCACTCAACTCCACTGCTCACTCTCAGAATATTTCTCCCATAATGAAGAGACGGTAACCTCAGCATGTACTACCTGGGAGGCCATGAAGCCCACAATGCGCGGGTTTGATATTAGTTTTTGCTCGGCCGCACGCAAACTTCGTAGACAGTCGCTCATCCGGTTAGAAGCACAAATTATAACCGCTGAACGTCAAACCCGGGGTGAAGACGGAGCTGTGGCGCGCCGACAGCGGCGCCTATTTCAGCAACAATATCATAATATATTGATGGACGAGGCTCGGGTAGCATGGCTCGGTACACAAAGCAGAATTTATCAGTGGGGCAATAAGTCCGGGAGACTTCTGTATAGCCTATGTCAACCAGCACAAGCTCATACCCCACTCCCGGGGATCCGCGATTCCACCGGGGCAGTGGTGACAGACCCAAAGGTACTCGCAGATAGCTTCGTGGGCTACTATCGGTCCCTATACACGGACCAGGAAGTCCTTGATGCTTCTGTTATTGAGCAGTTTTTCATAGACCTCCCTCTGCGGGCCCTTTCTGATGAGGCTTGGAACTCACTTGAAGCACCGCTAACTATGGAGGAACTCACCACTGCTATAGCCGACTTGCACTCGGGGAAAGCACCGGGTCCAGATGGCTTTCCCTGTGACTTTTATAAAGCCTATATGACCCAACTGGGCCCACTTTGCCTCGCGGCTATACTTGAAGCGGCACAGACGGCACTCATGCCCCCAGACTGGAGGCACGCAGAAATCGTTGTGTTTCACAAACCGGGGCGCCCGCCGGAACTGCATGCTTCCTATCGACCTATCTCTTTACTGAATATAGAGGCAAAACTCATAGCCAAGGCTCTTGCCACCAGGTGAATATTAATAAATCTATACTATGGCCGTTGCACGGGCCCGCGTCTGATTACACATGGGCCTCAGATCTTTCCCAGACCCGAGAGGGCAGGAAATACTTGGGAGTCTTTATAACGGATTGACAAGAGATATCCAAAGCACGTAACATTGACACAGTCTTTGCCAGGGTCAAAAGGGAACTCAAGTCGTGGGCGGGTTTACCTTTATCTCTGTATGGCTGCTCTGCCATTTTTAAAATGATCTCCCTCCCTCGGCTTCTTTATCAATTACACAACCACCCCTACCCCATGCCACAGCTCTGGTTCGGGCAGCTGAACACCATGCTTAAGGAGTTTCTCTGGGGTGTAGGTGCGATTAGAATAGTGCTCCGTACATGTTTCCTCTCTACCTACTGCGGGGGCATTGCGATTGCCAACATTCAGTCATATTACGCTGCTTCTCACTTACAGGTGCTTAATGACTGGTGGTATTCCCCAGAGATGAACCGGTCTACGCGCTAGAGCGATGGCTTCAAGGCGATCCGTCACTCTATAAATATCTGTACGATCGTCCTAACTCCCAGGACCTTCCCCTGGCCACTAAAGTGGTTCTAGCATTATGGCGACAGTCACTCCGTCGTATTGGCTGGCTGAATCGCCTGACAGGTGCAGCCCCGTTATGGTGCAATTGTCTCCTTCCCCAACTGCTACAAGGGTTCCAGGGTTGGGATCGAATCGGTATTTCTACACTGGCCGACGTCCTCCAGGGTCTAACACTCAAATCCTTCTCAGATCTTCACAAAGAATACTCCATCCCACACTCCCAGTTCTATAAATATCTTCAATTCCGTCACGCTACTACTCCCCACCTCAAGGAGATTTCCGGCCTTCCTGAATTTAACCCACTGGAAAGGAAGCTCCTTATGGGCGACCGGATTGACCACAAAATATCTAAAATATATCAAACATTAGTCACTCATAATGCGTCAACATTGGAATCCCTTAGGGAAGCCTGGCAAATGGATCTAGGTCCCCTAGACAACGATGATTGGAGGTAGGCGCTGGAGTCCCCCCGTGGGGCTGCTGTCTCCTCGCGACTGCGACTTATACAGCTGAAATACTTACACAGAATATACTTCACCCGATTGCGACTCCACAAGGCAGGTCTTGTTGCCTCCCCAGAGTGCCTTCGCTATGGAGCGGAAGAGGCCACTTTTATTCATACAGTGTGGTCATGCCCGGCCCTAGACAGGTTCTGGAAGGGTGTGAATGGATGTCTGCCTGAGGTACTGGGGTGGGCTATACCAAGTACACCACGCTTAGCGTTACTACACATTGCAGAAGATATTGGGGGCAACCAATATAAATGTCATTTACTGTTTCTCGGCTTGACTATCGCCAAGCGTGACATAGTCCGATTATGGAAGGCACCTTCCCCACCCCCACTGGTAGCATGGAAGACCTTCCCCACCCTCACTGGTAGCATGGAAGCGTGGATTGGATTTTTGCATGGGGTTGGAGGAGCCGGTCTTCAAAGCTCGCGGCTGCCCTCACAAACACACATGCATATGGCAGCGCTGGGTGGATATTAGAGGAATTGTCTTGACACCGCCATAACCGCCCACATCCCCTTTGTTATAGGTTGTGCCCCACAGTTAAAATTGGCGTTTACACATTGCTACCGAATGTCTGAGGTGACTAGATCAGCTAAATTGCCTTTGGAGACCTGGACATTTTATAAGGACAATATTCCAATGCTCCGCAATGCAGCCGTTTTTTTTTTTGTTATGTTCAGCTTTGTTTCATTTCCTTTTTTGTAGTCCTTCTCTTTCACATAAATTGCATGATATAGCTCATGACAGGCAATACTATTTCCTACTATGTACAGATACATCATTGTCTGTGGTTATCATGTGGACAAAGAAAATACCAATAAAGTTTGTTCTTAAAAAAAAATAATTAAGATTTAATATCAAACTAGACAAAGTCAAATAAAAAAAGTAGTTTATTGAACAATATGGAAAAAGGATGGTTCAATTAAAAATGTTAAAATACAATTAAACAGTTTGAAGTGATGTTGAATCACACTTGTCTATTGAATAAAGAATCCCTGCATCTCCACAGTTCTCCAAGTATTCAACTCTTGATGACTAAGTATAAACACACTTATACTTACAGAGGTTCTTGCGTGCAAGGATTTTTGTTGGCACCTCGCCCCTGCCCATCTATCTGAGTCTTTAGTCTAATCTGAAGAGGGGTCACTTTCCCATTGTGGTCCTTGGCCAGACTGGAAAATCAAGCTTGTTGAACAGAGTCTGAACACGGAGCATGAAAAGTGAGTATTAAGAGGGACTAAAGCAAGTGGGCTCTAATGTATGAGCCCCAATGATGTAATTCCTGCTCTCTGATGTAACAACCACGTGCAAACCAAACCGACTGCTACTAATAATGCTCCCAATACAACCCGGTACAACACTAAGTAGACAGAGAGGAGAAAACAAAGACAAACTCTATAAGGTGTAGAGATGTATGGACACTCTGTCAGCAAACAAAGCTGTGAAGTTACACTCACAGTTTTAGATACCATTTTCAAATATTTAATTTAGATTGTTTATTCTCTTGTAGTAGAGGACAAAGGCCCAGAGCTCCCTGCCACATCTCTACCATTCACTGATTCTTAGTTTTTACTCGAATACCTTTCTCTTCTCTTTTTAATGATTTTTACCTTGTGATTTATGCTCACCTGGTGCAAGCTCTGTTGTATCTCTGGGGACAGTTGCACTCAGGTTAAAGACTACTAAAAGCCTCTTAATCTCCCATAGGGAATAACGGTAACTGCCTAGTTGGTGGCAGTATTATTTCTGTACCACTGGGAAATAATAGGCACGTTGACAGTCCATTGTGTTTTCCCTAAGTTCAGTTGTTTTTCCCAGCACCGTGTGTAGCTTGAAATGCTCCAGATCCTCCAGAAGGGATCATTGGTGTATGTGACCTTACTCTCATCAAGAGAGGCTCCTTTTGTTTCCGTATCCCATTAACCCTCCCTCCATATTAGACTTTGGGGAAAGGCTGTGTGCAACTCTATGGGTGATTACCTGGGTGTGTAAGTTGATGTATGGGTAAGTGACTGGCTATTTGACTGGGTGTATTGGTAAGTGAGTGGGTGTGTGAGTGGCTGTTTTGCACAGTATTTGTTTGAGTGGCTGTATAGATGAGTGAGTGGGCACGTACGTGATTGAATTGATGTGTGAATGGGTATGTAAGTTATTTTGTGGATGAGTGAATGGATGTGTGAGTGGATGTATGGGTGATTGAGTTGCTCTGTTAGCACTATGAGTGAGTGAGTGGCTGTGTAAGTGAGTGGCTGTATGGGTGAGTGAGTGGTTGTGTCAGGCGCTGTGTGGGTGTGTGAATGGGTATGTGAGTGGTTGTATGGCTGTATGAGTGAGTGTGTGTATGTGTGTATCAGTAGTGGTATGGGTCTGTGAATGGGTATGTGAGTGGTTGTGTGGGTGTGTGAGTGGGTGTATGAGAGGTTGTAGGGGGGTGTGAGTGGGTGTGTGAGTGGTTCTGTGGATGATGTCATCAGTGATGTCATTTGAGATGTATTCAATGATGTCACCAGTGATGTCGCTGACCATGTCATGAATAATGTAGTATGTGAGGTCATAAGTAATGCATTGTCGGGGCGTAGGTTATAGTTAGCTCAGGTAACTGTAACTGCTGAATTTCTCTGGCTTTGTACGAGTGAAATGTGAGCCTAACTATTTTTAAGGTTTTTTAAATTCTATTTCCTAACTACAACGCCCCGGTAACCTCTGGAATTTGAATTTCTATGTTTTTTTTTAACACAAAATAATTTGAACTATTATACACTAATCCAACCAAACCTTCGGCCGTGTGCGGCAGAGGTTGGCCAAAGGCCAAGCCCTACGGCCAACCCCATATAACCACACAACCTTGCGCCAAGTACAGCCTTTAGCCGTGCACCACAATGGTTGGCCGCAGGGACTGGCCTGCAGCCAGTCCTTGCAGCCAACCCCCTATAATCACCCAACCCCACGCAGCACATGCCCTTCGGCCATGCGTGGTGGGTGTTGGACACAGTGCTTGCCCAGCGGCCAGGCCCTCTGGTCCACCCCGTTTAAGCTCCAAACCCCGCTCCACGCACAACCAAAGGGGTTTGGAGCTTAAAGGGGACAACATTAAATATATATATTTAAAGGGCCGCTCAGGCCCCCCGGGACACCACCTTCCCGGGGCTTCTAATTAAAAATAATTGGGGGCCCTTAGCCCCCCCGATGTCCTGGGGACCACCACCTTCCCAAGACCTAAAAAATATAAGGGGGGGCACACCGACCCTCCCTGGCCCCGGGGACCACCACCTCCATGGGGCTACATTTTATAAGCATATGGGGGGCAGCGCGAACCCCCACAGCCCCGAGACCACCACATCCTGGGGGCTACTTTAAAAACTATTTATAAAGGAGGGCCACAAGGACTCTCCGGGGCTCCAGGCACCACCACCTCCCCGGCGCCAAATACTTTTTCAAAAGAGAGGGGACCAAATGGCCCCCTCCATAGGCTGATTTTGGCCCCAGGGACTCCATCACCTGGGCCCAGCCATATTTAAAATGGTGCCCAGGGCATTCATGAAAGCCTATGAGGACGGTGGGAGGAGAATCAAGGCCCTCGCGGCCCCAGCGAGCTCCCGTCTTCTGCGAGAGCCAGCATTGCTTCCACAGGCAGGGAGCAGCTTTAAATAGCAGTTCTTTGCTTGTGGGAGCAATGTTTTTATCTGTTTCCCTGCACTCAGATTTTCGTGCAAGGAAACAGATGAAAGCTCTACTTTCTGCAAGCCAGAGTTGTTTGACAAGTCCAGTTGCAGAAAGCAGAGTTATGTTTGCTTTTGCTTGATTGGAGTTGTCAGTCAGCTCCCACAACACCAAAAGCATACACCTACCTCCCGGGGGTGGGCACCTCGGGAGGTAGCAGGAGCCGCCCTAGGGAGATGGCGGTCCCCAGGACCATAAATGGCTCCACGAGGGGGGGGGTTGTGTGGCCCCCCCTCCATCGTAAAATTTGCCAGAGAGAGGTGGCGACAGCCCTTCTACATAAATTTATTTCAGCCCCAAGGAGGTGGCAGTCCCTGGGGCTGCGGGAGAATGACCCTCCCTTAAATTCAATGAATTGCCCCTGGTAGGAGGTGGTCCCTGGGGCTGTGTAGGGGGGGCAGTGCGGGCTCCTTGCATAAATTTCATATGTTTTGCCCTGGGGAGGTGGCGGTCCCCGGGCATATATATTTTTATAGTGCCCCGGGGAGGTACCTGGGGCTGCTGGAGGGCCATGAGGGCCCCCGGAATAATTTAACTTGATTTGTCCAGTGGAGGTGGTGGTCCCCTGGGCGCTGGGGTCCGCACGGACCCTCCGCATTAATTTAACTTCATTTGCCCCAGGGAGGTGGTGGTCTCTGGGCTTTCATAAGCAGTAGGTGAGGGAGCCTCGTGCAGCACTCTCCTTTACATATTTGCTCATGCACCCAGGACCTGCCCACCCGGTGGCTCAACATTACAGAAGCGTGGGAGCCTGTGCTTTTTTTTTCAGCAGGAGCCGCGGATCCTGACTGTCTCCCGCCAAAAAAATAAAAATAAAAATGTTTTTTTTCCTCTGCGGGGTCCCTAAGAGCCCTAAGGGGTCAGTGTATTCCTACCCTGCCCCTTCTCTTTTTGTTTAAATTTTTTGGGGGGGACTCGGCTGAAGCCAGTCCAAAGATGACTGCCAACACTTCCTGGTTGAATTGTTGGCAGCCAGTCACTTTTGAGCACGGGGACTGTTGGATCCTACGAGGATCTGCATCCCTAGATATACATTTTTTAAAATTTCTCCAAAACTACTGAACGGATTAACGCCAAATAACCAAAAACACTCTTTCTGGACCAAGAGCTAGCTTTCTGCCAAGTTTGGTGTAATTCTGTCCAGCAGTACGGGCTGTAGTCGCGTTTAGAATTCCCTATGGAAATTACCATGGAAAAACACTTTTTGCCCCACCTTTTTCTCTGCCCCCGCCTGACGGATCACCCTGAAACTTTACATGCACAACAAGAATCACTATGACACCTTTTTTGGGAAATTTTGTGAAGATTCGTCTAGTAATATATGTATATAAATGTATATATATATATATATATATACATATATATATATATATATATACATATATATAGTTAAACCTGTCAGCCTTAGGGTGGTCTTCTCCCTGACTTTTTGCCTTCCTCCTCCACTTTTTCTGACCTCGTTTTTGCTGGTATTAGGACTCTGAGCACTTTACCACTGCTAACCAGTGCTAAAGTGCATGTGCTCTCTCCTCTAAACCTGGTAATATTTTCTCACATCCAATTGGCATATTTCATTTACTTATAGGTCCTAGGTAAAATGCACTACATGTGCCCAGGGCCTGTAAATTAAATGCTACTAGTGGGTCTGCAGCACTGATTGTACCACCCACTTAAGTAGTCCTTTAAACACGACTCAGGCCTGCCATTGCAGAGCTTGTGTGAGCAGTTTTTAACTGCCATTTATGCCAGCAAAATAAACTTTTTGCCCGGCCTCAATTGGTTCTTTTGATACATATAACTCATCCCTACGGTAGGCCCTGGACAGCCCAGAGGGTATTTAAAAATCAGGACATGTACCTTTAATTTTTATGTGTCCTGATAGCGTAAAACTCTTAAATTTGTTTTTCACTACTGCATACCTATATTTCCTATAGATTAACATTGGGATTGCCTTATTACCTTTACAAGTGTATATTTCAAATGGGAAGATATGACTGGTTCATGTTTGGTGTCTCTGGAATCTTAATTTAAAATCCTAATCTTAATTTAAAATGGTGGTCGGATTTTAACCTACAATTCTGAAAATTCCACTTTTAGAAAGTTGGCATTTTCTTGCCTTAGCCATTTTGTGCCTGCATCCTGTTTCTGGTCACTTGACTGGGTGTAGTTGGCAGTTGGGCTTTGTGTTATCCTCCTAGACAATCACACACAATGGGAGCTTAAGTGTGTCTCAATGGGCCATCTTTGGCTGGATGGGAGGGAGGAGCTGGGCACAGCCTCACTTACACCTGAAGATGCGGTATTCTGCCCCCACACAAAGGGCTGCATACCTCCTGTAGTTATTCTGGAGCCAAGGCAGGGGAGGCAGGATATCTATGCACTTCAAAAGCATGTCCTCTGAAGTCTACTCCACTTCAAAGGCACCACTGGGTATAAAGACTGGACCTCAGTTCACTCCTGGACCTGTGGATACTCTGCCAGGATGAAGGACTGCTGAACTGCTGAAGGACTGCCAGTTGGTTGGACTGCGCTGTGCTGGTCTCCTGCTTTGCTGTGCTGATCTGTTGCCTGCTGTCCTCTTGCCTGGGTGAAAAGGACTGGATCTGCATCTCTTGACCCCAGTACCCACAGCGACTCCAAGGGCTAGTTGGCTGGCCTCCTGATCTGAAACCACAGGGACATAACAGGCCTCCAACCCCTGCACCTGGACCCTGACACCCAGCTCATCCTCTGCCTCACCAATGAACCCAACATCACCAAACACAACTTCCAAGAATCGATGAAAGCTGTCGCCACCTGGATGAAGAACAGCTGCCTGAAACTCAACTCAGAGAAAACAGAAGTCCTCATCCGTAGCTCCACCCCCTCCATATGAGACGACTCCTGATGGCCCCCCGCCCACGGAAATCCTCCCACCCCGAAGGAGCACGCACAAAACCTCGGCATCATTCTAGACTCATCGCTCACAATGAACCACCAGATCAACATTGTCTCCTCGACTTGCTTCAGCACCCTCTGCATGCTTCGAAAGACGTTCAGATGAATCCCATCCGAATCCAGAAAAACTTTCACGCACGCTCTCACCAGCAGCAGACTGGACTATGGCAACACCCTCTATGCCGGAATCAACAAGAAACTCCTTCGCAAACTCCAGACCATCCAGAACGTCGCAGCCAGACTGATCTGTGACATCCCCCATTGTAGTCACATCACCCAACACCTCCGCGATCTCCACTGGCTCCCAGTTGAAAGAAGAATAACCTTCAAACTCCTCACCCACTCAATCAATCAATCAATCAGGGAATTGTAAGCACGCTACTCACCCATGAGGGTCTCAAGGCGCTGATGGGGGGGGTCCGCAGATCTGTTTAGCCGAAGAGCCAGGTCTTGAGGGTCTTCCTGAAGGTGTTCAGGGAGGGCGCGTCTGATGTCTGCCGGTAGCTCGTTCCAGGTCTTGGCTGCGATGTGAGAGAAGGATCTTCCGCCTGCTCTGGCTCTGTGGATGCGCTGGGTTTCGGCCAGTGCGAGGTTGGAAGATCGGAGGTTTCTTTTGGGTACGTGGAAGTTGATTCTGTCATTGAGGTATTTGGGTCCATTGTTGTGTAGGCATTTGTAGGCGTGAGTGAGGATTTTGAAAGTGACTCTTTTCTCCACGGGGAGCCAATGGAGACTTCGTAGGTGTTGGCTGATGTGTTCGTGTCGGGGGATGCCGAGGACGAGTCTGGCGGCGTTGTTCTGTATTGTTTGGAGTTTGCGGAGTAGGGACTTGTTGATGCCGGCGTAGAGTGCATTTCCATAGTCCAGTCTGCTGGTGATGAGTGCATGGGTGACTGTCTTCCTTGACTCATGGGGGATCCACTTCAAGGTCTTGCGGAGGATGCGGAGGGTGTTGAAGCAGCTGGAGGTGACGGCGTTGACCTGTCGGTTCATGGTGAGTGATGAGTCGAGTACGATGCTGAGGTTCTTGGCGTGGTCTGAGGGGGTAGGTGGGCTTCCAAGGGCGGTCGGCCACCAGGTGCTGTCCCATGCAGAAGGGGTGGTACCGAGGACGAGGACTTCTGTCTTCTCGGCGTTGAGCTTCAGGCAGCTGTTGGTCATCCATCTGCGACATCTTGCATTCCTTTCTGGAAGTTGAGTTTGGCAGTGGTGGGGTCTTTGGTGAGGGAGAGGATGAGCTGGGTGTTGTCGGCGTAGGATACGATGTTGAGGCCGTGTTGTCAGACGATGGCTGCGAGGGGGGCCATGTAGATATTGAAGAGGGTGGGGCTCAGTGATGAACCCTGTGGGACTCCGCAGGTGATTTTTGTGGGGTCGGAGAGGAAGGGTGGGAGTCTGATCCTTTGGCTTCTTCCGGTGAGGAATGATCGGATCCAGTCCAGGGCTGTTCCTTGTATGCCTGCGTCGTGGTAGTCTGGCGACTAGTGTGCGGTGGGAGATGGTGTCGAAGGCTGCTGATAGGTCGAGTAGGATGAGGGCTGCGGAGTGGCCTTGGTCCAGGAGAGTGCGGATGTCGTCTGTGGCGGTGAGTAGGGCGGTCTCTGTGCTGTGGTTGCTTCGGAATCCGGATTGGGACGGGTCCAGAACATAGTTCTCTTCAATGAATCGTGTCAGTTTCCTGTTGACTGTTTTCTCTGCAACTTTGGCTGCGAAGGGGAGGAGCGAGATGGGCCGATAGTTCTTGAGGTCGGTGGGGGTCAGCTGTGGGCTTCTTGAGCAGGGGTCTGACTTTTGCGCGCTTCCAGCCATCTGGGAAGGTGCCTGTTTTGAAGGTGGTGTTGATGGTGCGTTGTAGTTCGGGTGCGATGGCGGCCGCGGCTCTGTGGTAGATGTGAGGGGGCAGGGGTCGGTGGGGGCCCCAGAGTGGATGCTTTTCATGGTCGAGGCGGTGTCTTCGGCTGTGATCAGTGTCCAGTTGGAGATGGTGGGCTGGCTGGTGTTTCTGGGGAGCGGGGGCCGTCTGTGGCACCTGGTGGATCGTCGATGAAGTTGTCGTAGAAGTTTTTGATCTTGAGGTGGAAATAGGTTCCAAGCTTGTCGCAGAGGTCTTGGGATGGTGTGATGTCTGTGGCTTCGCTGCGTGGGTTGGTGAATTCCTGAATGACACTGAAAAGTTCCTTGAAGTTCCTCACACAAGGCCCTTCACAACACTGGACCAATATACCTGAACAACCGCCTCTCCTTCCACGCACCCAAAAGACACCTCCGATCAGCCGACCTTGCTCTGAACTCTGTCCCATGCATCTACAAGACCAGAATGGGAGGAAAATCCTTCTCTTACTTTGCAGCCAAGGCCTGGAACGACCTCCCCTTCAACTCCAGCAAGGCCCCTCTCTGCCCCAGTTCATTAAGGACCTCAAGACCTGGCTCTTCGGATGAGCCCAGCACTCACCTGAGCTGCCCCCTCTCCTCCAGCGCCTTGGAGACGCTCAAGGGTGAGTAGTTGCGCTTTACCAACCCTGATTGATTGATTGCCATCTGTGAGTCTACCCTGCCAAGTGCTGCCACCCTAGTCCTGGACCCTTGGAAGTGGGCCTTGAATTTACGTACTTGACAAAACCCGCCTTCCGAACCGCCACTGTATGACGCTTTCCTGGTGCAGGGACTCGCATCTCTCGGCGACGGTAGCCTCGATGACAACAATGAAACTCCACATCACAGCTTCACCTCAGCTGCGCATGGCAGCCTGACACCGGACTTCACATCACAAGCCCGATGACAGGATCCTCAATGCAACAGGATCTCGCACCGCAGCCTCGCTGTATCTCGGAACCGACACATTGCTGCCTCGGCAGCACAACACATCTTCAGCTCGGATCCACGTAACTCTCTGCAACCAGAATTTAAAGTACTCCTGGGTCCCTATAGTTGCAGTCGGCCAAAACTTGTGACTTTGTGCTTTTTGGGGCTATTTCTCACTATACACTTTAAAATTCAATAACTCCACTTCTACTCATTGGATTTATATTATGTTGGTCTTGTTTTATTTATTAAAGTTAGTTCTATTTTTCCAACCTGGTGTGGGATCCTTTTTATGTGGTGTTTTTACTGTTTGAAGTGTTTCACAAATACTTTACATATTGCCTCTAAGTTAAGCCTGATTGCTCTGTGCCAAGCTACCAGAGGGTGAGCACAGGTTCATTTAGAGTTTGCCTGCCCCTTATCCTGGCTAGGATTATGGTTGCTACTTGACCGGGGCTCACACCCCAGTCAACCAGTAACCCAATTTCTAATATATATATATTTCCATAGGAAAAGCATTTTTTGACATCCCTATAACTTTGGCGTCGTTTGACCAATCTTCATGAAATTTTCCCAAAAAAGTGTCAAGGTAGGTTCTGGTTGTCATGGAAAGTTTGGGGGTGATCCGTGCAGTGGGGACTGAGAATTTGGGGCACGAAATAAGGGTGCGTTTATGTTAATTCCCATAGGAACCTTTAGCCACACCTACAGCTCGAACTGCTTAACAGATTTACACCAAATTTGGCAGGGAGGTAGATGTTGGTTCAAGGAAGTGCCTTTTGCCTATTTAGTGTAAATCTGTTTAGTGGTTTTGAGAAATTGAAGCCAAACATTATAGTGAAATCTGTGGTCGTGGATATTTCGCGACGGTTTCACGACTAATCGCGAATGCACGCGCCAACGGGAATGCTCTGATTGGCTGGAGGGAACCTGAACAGAAAGTTGCGGCCGCCATTTTATTGATTTGGAACGGTACCCGGGGCTGAAAATTTCAGAAAAAGTTAACTTAAAGGGTCAGAGTGGAGGTACTCTGACCCCATGTTTGAGAACAGTTATGTGTCTAAAATAGATTTTTTTAATCGCGCACGATATTCGTGACGACGACGCGACCACCAGCGCGGCCCCCGTGTACCGTCGTGGGGGCGTCGTGAGTATCGCGAAGTCATCGCGAAGATTGGCGAAAACATAAAAAAATATATCAGTGAATCATTAATACACATTGTTATAGAGATATTAAGATTCTGATAAATGTTTTTATGGAGTTATTTATAGAGTGAGTTATCTAGTGTGATGGTTAGAATTAATTATATAGTAATAATTTTTTTATGTGGTGGTGGCTATTGAATTCCTACTTTTGCTTTCTACCTTCGCGACGTAACTGCGGGGATCGTGATGACCAACGTCTCACCGCGAAAATAGAAAATAGGTTTTAGAGATGGTTGTTCTAGAAATACACTAGAAAAACATGAGTTTGAAGTGTACAGTAATAAACCCCTGGTGTGTAAAATTCTGTAATATGTGTGCATATATGTGTTTTTCACTTTATGTAAAAGGCGGGATCGTCGTGGTTAACGGCAACGTCGCGACGCCCCGAATAACCGCGAAAACTGAAAATAGGTCTTAAAGATGGTTTTTAAAGAAACTTAGTACAAAAATATGAGTTCAAACAACATGCTTTGAAAGAAGAAGGTATATAGAAATATGTGTAGTGCAATGTACAGAATGGATATTTTTACATATTATTTTTGGATGTGTTGGTGGTCATTGAGTGTCTGCTTTTGTTTTCCATTTTCGCAACGTGTGCACGGGGATCACAACGTCGTTGCAAAGATTGTCAAAAACTAAAAAAAAAAACCTTTAGAAAAACAAGTCACAATATTTTGGGTACTAGGGTGGCTCCGACAAGAGCCATTGCGTTGGTTGTGTTTATATGGCTGTTACAAATAAGAGCAGATGCAGAGTTTCAGGTTACTTAGAAACACCATGTTGCCTTCATCTGTAAAGTGCACTCCATCATTTCTATAAATTCCATGCATGTCAAAACGCAGATTGTTGTTATAGATACAACCCATGCGATGGTTTCTGACGAATGCAGAAACAACTCGCTTTGTCAATCTGTGGACAGAATTGATTTGACCACTTCAATTTCTGTCTTTGGCATATATTAGAGTATACTAAGACAGTGTGAGGGAAAAGTGATATCAGTTTTGCAAAGGTTTCTTTCATTAGGATTTCCAGCCCTATCCCAGTCAATGTGCCTAGGTCATTGTCACAGTGCACAATCATGAGGTGAGGAGCTTGGGAACTCACAATTGATTTAACCAAAGCTAGCAACTGATGAAACTTTAACCCTCTCTGCCAATCCAAGTAATCTGCACATTTGGCAAATCCAAGTCCCTGTCAATACCTCTATTTTTGCAGCCTCTTTAGCCCAATAGATATAGCTGTGGCCCACAATCCATACTCTAAGCATTTTGAAATGAAGGAGCAATAGTAGTCAGGACTCAGGAGAAGCCTGGAGCTGAATGAGATAGTTTTCCAAAGGAAAAGCAGTTAAAATGGAGGTGTTTTTAAAACAATATATTTCATTGGTTGCTGTCAGCATGAAAGTGAATAAAATTAGGTAGTGTTTTGGATGCCCTAGGAAGTAGTCTTATTATTGGCTGTTGTTTAAAAAAAGAAATTTAATACAGACATGGATACGATTTTTAATCTGTGGAGAAAACCACACCTGCTGTATCTCATTTGGAAGTAGCATGTTCCTTACAGAATGTGCTGTGAACTTTTGACCTACTGGCTCCACTGGGTTGTTAGGTATACTGAGATAAGAGTGTAATGGGGGGAAGGGTGTTAAAGAGACAGAATATTTTTTTTAAAGTTGAGGAGTGATGAGACAATTTAAGTAATGGCAAGCTTTAATTTCCAACTCAGGACTATGTAATAAACTGTTGTGTAGTATTTACCACACAAAAAAAATGAAGCTAGATATAGGTTTGAACTCCCTTTTTTTTCTCGACAGGAACTTCGTTTTGAAAGAGAATGAAAGGGTTAACAGATGCTAACCATTCACAAGTAGAGCTAGAGTAGTCTAAAATGAAAGACATGATTTCATTTGCTGTCTTTTTTTAATGATGATAGAATGGAAAGTTGAAGAGGTTGCCATTTTATAGTTGCTTTCTATGAGAGTGGTGTACATTTTTACTAATCTTAACAGTGTCAAAACTATCCAGAAAGAGCTAAAAGAACAATATAATCTACAAGCTCAATTCACTGGTATGTATGTAACTTTTTAAATATAGAGAAAATGTACAGCAGAAATGAAGATGTATATGGGAGTTTGATTAACAAGAGTATCACAGTGATGTAAAAAGAAATATATCAGATGAACTGTACCTGGCAGAAGGTATGTGTTTAAGATGTTAGTACTGTTGAAAATTACCATGAGCAATGCCTTTAACAATGACAATGTTTTAAATGTCCAAGCATTATGTGCAGAATAGATACATCTATATTATTTGCATTCTGGGAGTTGTGGTAGTTTTAGTCACATCATTTAATAGGAGTACTGTAGTCATGAATAAAACATAACAAAATGTGATGTGCCTGTATATAAATTATAAAGTAGTAATACTTGTTAGGTATGTATTAGGATGTGTTTGTCAATGTGGTTTTTAACTTATATGATCGGTTTGCATATGTTTAGATGGTGAGATATGTTTTTTCTGGTTGCAGATAGTTATAAGTACGATGAGACTGTTTAGTTTACTTAAAGATGCAGAGAACTATATATTTTTGGAAAGATGGCCTGAAGGTTTATATCTTTTATGAAATCACATATATGTTTACATGGTGATCTATGTTATTCAAGGCTGTTGAAAATTTCATGTATATAGTGAGGGTGGTGCATTTCTTTCAACATGCTCTTTTTAAAATTGGGGAGGGGTAATAGTGAATAATGTCTTTTGAGAGTTTGTGTGCGAGCTTCACTTGGCATGTAAATTTTCTTTGAGAAATTCTGAATATATGTTTTAAAGACACAAGAAATATTTGCGAAATTATCTTGGTATGCCATTAGGAAAAGGTTTTGTGCATTCAAAAGGTGAGAATTGTTGTTTTCAGTTTTAGAAACTTACTGATGCATGTGGACGCTGAGTAACAGAGCAATGTATACTTTTAGAGAGCCATGTATGCAATTTTATATCAAGTGTGATATCTAGACTTATTCAATCTCCCAGGTACTACACATGAACTCTTCCAATCACACAGGCACTAATTATGTACTCATTGAAATACGCTGGCAACACCCATGCGTTCATCTAATCACCCAGATAGTAGCACGATAGTTATGTGAATAAACAGGCACTACCTATGCAGATATGGAACCATTGATGTAGTTCCTTTATACTATGGGAATCATGCAGGCACTACCTATATTCTGAGGGAATTACGCCAGCACTATCCATGCACTCATCCAATCATTCAGGGAGTATTGTTGTACTCAACCAGAAACACATGTATTTACAAGTCTTAGTGAGGAATATGTACTCTTTTAGAACCATCTGGGGAATTATATATGTAACCTGTCACACACTGTTTGCATGTACTTGGAAGAATTAGTGAGCTATATACTGTGATACACATTAATGTGCAGACTTATATATGGAGTGTATACCAAAATTTAAATCTGACACATCTAAGTAGAAAAGTATTGAAACACTAAATGTACCGGTGACACAGTTGTAGAGAGGCACAGAAATAGGTCTTATGTTGTGTTTTTGGATATACAGTATTGAGACATTGTATGTACTTTTACACTTTGCTTGATGTTTATTTTAAAATTGAGTGCATAAGGTATAAAGTGGTCTTTTAGCGTGTATAAGTAAGAACTGAGATATGGTTCAGCTGTGTTGTAGGAGAGGGTGCTATAATATTAAAAGGTAAGTAATAAATTAAGCTTTGTGTTTTGGTTTTGGATTCGTACATTGAAGTAAGTGCTTGTAGTTATGTAGGTAGGTTGATTTGTACATTTAAAACTGCAACATAACATAAAAACTATTTTTGTATTATGTGTAAGCCAGTAGTAAAGTAGCTGGTACATTGGCTAGAAAAAAATATATAGTTTTTTTTGTTTTCACAGAACAATATCTGCATAATTACAGACAGATTACATACAAAAGCTCGGAGGGGAAAGGAACAGAAGCAAGTACAGTATCTATGCAGAACTGAGACTCTAAAGGGGCAAAATGAAAAATAAGGGGTGAATGAAAAAAGAGCTATTGGTAAGAGGACAAACCCATTTCTTAAAAATATATGTGGAAATTTCCAAAGATTATGAAATAATGAAAATAAAATTCAAACTATGAGAAAGAATAACAATGGACAACATCTATATAGCAAAAACAGGAAAGAATGTAACAAAGATGTATACATCTTAACCAGGAGACAGAAGCAGTTTGAGGAAATCAGAGCTAGGATGTTTCGGTAGTAGAGTAGTTATAAATCTGCTGAGAAATATTAAGTATAGAAGAAGGAGACATGCAGGGAAACAGAAAGAACGAGTTGAGAGAGTAGCTGATAAGGCCTTTGCTTTGAAGGTGAAGGTTTTTATTTTGATTATAAATAGAATGAAGACTCTTCACAAAATGGTGTTGTACTTGAGGAGATAAAGCCAGAAAAAAAGATTAGTCAATAGAAGTAACTTTTGTACAATGTTTAGTGGAGAATGCATACATACTTCTACAACAGAATCTTTCTTTAATAAAGAAAGCTATCTCCAGGATACTAGATTAGCTCATGCTATTGTTATAGACGACGATGTTATCAAATGAAGAATGGCATTCCTATAATGAAAGAGGTGATGGTACCTACAAATGTAGAACAAGTTATTGGAGTACAGGTACAAAGAAGGTGGAGTCAGGTGCCTGTATCGAAATGGAATTCTAGTAGTGTTTGTAGTATTCGACAGCAATTCATTTATCTATTAAGGACATTTCTACATATCTTTCCAAGGCGCAGTTTAAAACAGAAAATAAGTACTTTACCAGGATTGGATCCTTGCAAGATTAGAAAGCATACAAATTTGCAGTGACGCTGACTAGCTTGTTTATCAAACAAAGGGGGATATTCTCAAGAACGTGCGATAATCATCGCCAAAATAGGTTAACGCAATTTCTCACATCACCGTCTATCGCGGGAAAATAACTCCCTGTTAACGTTTTATTCTCAACACGGCGGTAACATGCGATAGTTTCCCTATAACGCGTCAAATGTCCGCGATAAAATTACCGGACGGCGATAAAAATCTAAAGCCGTACGTGAAAAAAGTTGCGATGGGCCCAACTGCGATAAAAAATCCAGCGATAAGCAGCGCCAGGCCTGCAAGTCCCACAAGTCAGGCGGGAAAAACCACTATAAAAGCTGCAACAAAAAACACAAACAAAACACAAACAACTGCGAAGCACCATGGAGGTAGCCGAAGCAAGTACAGAGGACAACCAGAACCCCACAAGCCCCACGGAGGACCAGCCTGGGACCTCGGGGTCAGGAAATGGCAAGGAGAAGAAGAAGAGGAACCCGCCTTTCAGTACGCAGGAAAACCAGATCCTCATTACGGAGGTGATAGAACACCACCACCAACTGTTCAACACCTCAACTGTGTCATTGGCAACTAAAAATACTATATGGCAGTCCATCTTGGCCAAGGTGAATGCAGTCGGAGTGAAGAGAAGGGAAGTGGACAACTGCAAGAAGTGCTGGACTGATGTGAAGCGCAAAACCAAGCTGAAACTCGCAGCCAACCTCAAAGCAGCAATGCAGACTGGAGGTGGGAGTCCAGCGACACACCAGGAGCTGGATGAGATGGAGGAAATGGTGACCCGAGTCATCATTGGGGAGACAGTGGCAGGAGTTGGGGGACCGGACACTGCACAACATGACCTGAGCCAACAGCAACAGGGTGAGTAACGACCAGGGACTGGGGGGACGGGGGAGATGGGCACAATGGCACACATGCACAATTAAGTATAGCACATCTGCGGACAAACCATGCCCAAGAGTCACAACTCCGACCAAGAGACCAATTTACCCAAGTCTGCAATAGCTCAGCACTGTATAAGCACAGAAGTGAAAGGCACACCACCTGAAAGGGATAAGGGCCATCAAAATCAGAGCTGAAGGGGCAACACACCCACAATGCAGCACACACACATGAGAATCAAAGCACCTCAACATTGACAACAATGTGGTACAAACTGCAACACCTTCACAACAGAACAGAGGACACAACTGCTGGCGCTTGTGTGCAGAAAATGGCCATTCGCATTTGGCACAGCAGGAAACTGTGAGATGATAATGTACAAGTACAACCTCACATCCCTGATGGTGTAGAAATGTCAACTGTCCCGCAACAAATAGGCATCTCCTCACAAACAGTCACAATGTACATTGTCATGCAGTCTGTAAGTAAACTTGTACAATGCGTGAACATACATGTGAGCACAATGTCAATCTGCATCTCCCCTTCACATTGCAGAGGGAGAATCAACACCTCCTGCAGAGCAGACCCAACAACTCAGCACTGATGATGAAGAGGACCTCCCTAACATCGACACCGACGCCCGTCAACAGCTCACGGACAGCTTCCGCACACCACCTCCAGGAGCAGGGCAGCCCAGCTGCATCGAGGAGACCCCACCCCCTGCACGGACCACACAGCAGGAAGCACCCACCACCACGGCTGTCTCCCAGGACCCCCACAAACAACACATGGCATCCCAACGCCGTGTGTTAGGGTGCCAGGAGAAGATGACTGATCAGCTGCGGGTGGGGTTCGACCTCATGGCAGCCAAACTAGATGCCATACGTGGGTGTCTAAGTCCCATCAGGGACCACTTACAGTCCCCAACGGACACCCATTGTCCGCTCCATGCTCTCCAACAATCCATGGCTGACATCGCTGGAGTCATGACTCAGAGCCAAGAACAACTGTCTAGTCAGAGTGGCTCCAGCGATGTCAGCCGTGAGTTGGGACACATAAGGAGAATGATGGAGAGCTTGGAGCGGATGCAGGCGGAAAGAATGTTTGCCACGGCTGCACACCAGCGAGATGTAGCTGTGATCTTCCATGCCCTGCAGATCCTCGTCATGGCTTTGCCGCCACAAGGCCTGGCGCGGATGAATGCTGCTGCTACTACTCCATCCACATCTCCGCCCCCTGAAGTGTCAGTGCCACACAGTGCGGCAGACATTCCACCTCCGGCCCCTGATGTGTCAGTGCCACACAGTGATGCAGACTAAACACCACCACCCACATGTGAGGCACCTGACACATCAGAGGACGAAGATGATGATAAATCTGGCTTTGTGGTAAGAATGAATTGGTAGCATTCATCGCCGCCATATGGCCTGTCTCAGCTTGGTTCTGCCCTCTGCATCATGCCCTGGAATAACACCTTCCACTGTCCCCCGATACACTCAGTGACACTCACCTTGGACCCCGACATGGACTGCCATATTTTCTTTGGTTACCAATGACACAGCAATCAGACTGCGGACTGAAATCTTCCTCTTCCGATGAACTTGTCAATCCCTAAAGGACTCTGGCTGGCCCTCCACGGGTCAACAATGTAAAGTTGGGTTTGCATGGCCCTGTACTGGTCCAGCTTCAACACTCCACTGAATGCGAATAAAACATTCTAATTCACACAGATGTGTCATTGCTATGATCAATCAAGTATGAAAGTATGGATGAATGTAGGGACAGTGATTCCACAAAAATGTACTCCCTGGGTAATGCTATCAATGCGCATGTATGGCCGTGACCGAGATCGGCAGTGAGACACACATTGTCATTCAAATCAACACTCATCACAGTTGAATACAAGTGAAGGTGCGTAGCCTTTATTAGCATATGCGTGTCACCACGGGCAAGATAAGTGCCACAACATGCAGACCAATGCAGCAGTATGTGAGAATTTTGGAACGTTGCCAATCGCTGCTGTCCACTCCGGGGGAGTGCCTCACCTTTCACAGGTGTGCGTTAACCCGAGTTGTTGTCCGCTTATGTATTCGGAGTCCAGGCGAATGCAGCCATGTCCACTGTTGTCGTGGGATATGTGACCAGATCTCCAAGATGCAACAAGGTGTTGGGACATGTGCAATGGCTTCCAATCTGTTGTGGCTGCAGGTACGTAGTTACTCGTCCATGAAAGCGATTGCAGCTTCGTAGGCTATCATTTCCAGCATGAGGTCGTTGTCGACTTCATCAAACAGGACGGCGAGGCAATCCATTAGCAGGTCCGGACAGATGTGCTGCGTCCACCCCCTTTCACCAATTAGCACTACAGCCCAATATGGGAGCGGTTCAATGTGGTCACTGCACACGAGGAGTTGTGCAATCTCCCAGGTCCAGCTGCCAGCATGTATGCCAAGTACCAAGGCATCCCATAAACGGGTATCACGGTGACACTCCTGGTCGTGGTCCAACAGAGGGCGCACACACATGTCAAAATCCAGTTCAGCTACCGTCCCGTTGGATAGGCAGACATCCATGGAACACTCGAATATGCACGATCGACAATGCAACACAGGCTGAACGCAGGTGATGTTGGCAAGGCGGAAGCTTAGCCGGTAACTGATATGCAGCACTGCCAATGGCAGTGCCCCCAGTAAATGCAGCATACGTGCACGGTACAGTTCCACGTGACGGGTTGTGCATGTGTCCGGGATGTTCTGCCATTGCGTCAGTGGCTCTGGTTGAAGCGGCACTGTTCTGGCCTGCGCCAGTTCTGTCGATGAAATGCCATAGCTCGGATCAATGAGTTGTTTTAGTGTGCAACGGTTATACGCCTGGGATGGTGTGGGAGTAAGTGTGAAGGCCATTCCATGCAAGATAACTTCGAGCAAGGACTTCTGTGTTTGGGTTGTGTATACGTTAGTCTTTCGTCGGGATGTGCGTAGTGTGGGAGTCGTCATCAGCATCTATAGTATCTGTCAGGGGGTGCCAGGCACATGCAATTCCGAGGTCGGAGGTGCAGATGTGCTTCAGCCTGATAGCTCAGACAAAGGAGCTTTCATCCCAATGTTATTTTGTCATCTGCTTGCATTCAGGAAATGTGATGTGGCTTGTTGGGGGTGGGGTGGGATGTGTGCGACTTTAGGATTCATGTTTGACATGTCTTGCATGTGGCACATGAGCGGCATCACTGTGTGTTACGTTGCCTCACAGCTGCTCCTCCCTCCCCCTGGGCCTATTTACTTGTGTGCGCTGCGCGTTTGCATCACTTGCACTCCTATGGCACACCATTGTCATGCCTGTCTGCGCATGTCCACAAGCCTGACAACAACACTGTGATGTTGGCAGTTGAAGGTGGGCGGCCACGTGAGTGTAGGCCCATGGTAAGGATCGGGCGGACACAGATGTAGAGTTCGTGCCTGGCTGTACTCGTGCTGCGATTAAGGCTAGGCATTTGGCTCATGCTGCGGCAATACAGAACACACAACACTTGGCATGTATGAGCCAAGACCTCGAGCGGTCTTGCGCTCCTTCATTTCTCCGTTCGTGCGAGCCCGCCCTCCGGGTGCATGCTACATTGCAACATTGTCGATTGCGGGCCGGGTGGCACAGACACTACAACAGAGACACACGCATTGTTAACTTCCTTGTCCAGGCCAGCACTGAACCACGCCCAGAGCCCCGGGCAAATTCTTCACATCCCTACGCTGGACTGGCGTATGCCGGCCCAGCCCACTCCGCTTACGCTTACAGGGGGGGGGGGGACAAAGCTACGTGTCCAAGGTCTTACCCACTGCCTGAGGTGACATGGTTGTGTCCGCTGTCCACAGCACAATGTAATGTGGTAGGGCCCTGGGCAATCATGCATACATAATGACCACACGTACACACTTAGATAGATAGTGGAACTGGCTATGGGCACGTGCGCCCGGCCCCTTTTATTACCAGGGTCACATGTCCAGTGACGCCTGTGCTGGATGGGTGTGGGGTGAGTGTAAGCCAGCCCTCAGGGAGTGGTTGGTGCTGGCAACAACTAGAACAGTGATCATCGGATCACACACACAAGACTCAATCATGAAGGGTCCATGACTTGTGGTGCACTGAGGTAGGGGCCCCAGCTCTGACATCACACACACAAGATTCAATCATAAAGGGTCCATGACTTGCAGTGCACTGAGGTAGGGGCACCAGATAAAAAATTACACACACAAGATTCAAACATAAAGGGTCCATGACTTGAGCTGCACTGAGTTAGTGGCACCTGGAGCGCTCAGCGGGTGTGCAGCCTGCGATGATGCGTCGTACGGGCAGGCCGCACTGGAAGCAATGTCTGTTGCCTACTGGACTGCGCCATAAATAAATCAAGACTCCATTTGAATTGTGAGCCCTGCTGACCGCAGTGTAGGCCGAAGGCAGCAGTCAGAAAGGGCCCACAGCCACGTGGCGATGACTTGAGCTGCACTGAGTTAGTGGCACCTGAAGCGCTCAGCGGGTGTGCAGCCAGCGATGATGGCATGTCCTTGCAGGTCAGGATTGGATCCGATATGTGTGAGCCCTGGTGACCGCAGTGTAGGCCGGAGGCATCAGTCAGAAAGGGCCCACAGCCACGTGGCGATGACTTGTGGTGCACTGAGTTAGTGGCACCTGAAGTGCTCAGCGGGTGTGCAGCCAGCGATGATGGCGTGTCCTTGCAGGTCAGAATTGGATCCGATATGTGTGAGCCCTGCTGACCGCAGTGTAGGCCAGAGGCAGCAGTCAGCAAGGTCCCACAGCCACGTGGCGATGACTTGTGGTGCACTGAGTTGGTGGCACCTGTAGCGCTCAGCGGGTGCGCAGCCTGCGATGATGCGTCGTCCGGGTGGGCCGCACTGGAAGCAATGTCTGTTGCCTACTGGACTGCGCCATAAATAAATCAAGGCTCAATTTGAATTGTGAGCCCTGCTGACCGCAGTGTAGGCCGCAGACAGTAGTCAGCACACACATAACTCCGCGGTGCTGTGCCGCTGGGTGCGCTGGGGGCCTGTGTCGCGGGAGCCAGCGATCTGCTGAGGAGGCTGGCGGGCATGGCGGCAGACTCGTGGCAGGGTGAGGGGCGCCGCCCTGGCAGACGCATTGGCCATCCCGGAAGTGAACCACGCCCAGAGCCCCGGCCTATTTATTCACACTCCTACGCTGGACTGGCGTACGCCGGCCCAGCCCACTCCGCTTACGCTTACAGGGGGGGGGGACACAGCTACGTGACCGAGGTCTTCCCCAACACCTGAGGTAACATGGTTGCATCCACTGTCCACAACACTACAAACACCAGCAGTATATGTCCACATGGACATGTCTGTGCTCTGCATACTGAAGTCTGTCCAGCACATCACCGCCACACTTGGCATTGTGTACATTCTTTTTCATGGGTGACTTGCCTCCTTCACACATACTTGGTTCCCACCTCTCCCCACATTCTGCAATTGTGTGGCTGAGGGACCATGCCGTTTTCGGAAGGTCAGCTGT
Source organism: Calotriton arnoldi (assembly GCA_963921515.1). Classification (NCBI taxonomy): domain Eukaryota; kingdom Metazoa; phylum Chordata; class Amphibia; order Caudata; family Salamandridae; genus Calotriton; species Calotriton arnoldi. The sequence continues at coordinate 248,758 of CAWUFW010000634.1, read as the reverse complement.
CTTCTTCTGCGCTGCCTAGGTGGAAGTCCTGGGAGGTGGTCCGGGGGGGGGGTCCTGGGGGTGGTGGTGGTGGGTGTTGTGGCCCTCTTGGGTCTCCAAGCTGCATGATCATTGGCTCTATGGCATCTGTTGGTCTTCAGATGTGGCTCTGGGCTGGGCTCCCTTTCATACTGCAGGTTGTCGTACTGCTTAGCACCAGTAAAAGGCAGGTGTTAAATCCCTGCTGCTAACGCGCCTTATCGCCTGTTTTTGGGTCACTTCGCCGATCTGGCTGGTCATTGGAAATATCGTGAAGTGGTGTTTTCCTGTGTTTTTGCACGGGAACGCCTACTCTGTAAATCATTAGCGTTAGTTGTCGTTCTCATCCGTGGCGATGTTTTTTGCGCCAGCTATCGCTGGAAAACTGGCAATATCGGCAGTTTGCACCAGCTTGAGAATAGGGCGATAAATCTATCAACACTTTTGCGGCGCTAAAGTGCCGATAAATCGGCGATAAGTCCTTGAGAATATGCCCCAAAGTGTGCCAAAGCACTTCTCGTCATTTCAGGATGTTAGTTGTACACCACTCAACAATGCAAACTTTAGTTAGGAGGCTGTAATATCTAAAAACTCCTGCTTTATGTTTAGGAGAAATGAATAGAGCACTTTTGTATGGTACTGTGGCAGATGCATAAAAGGTTTGTGATGATGTGCAGTTTCGTTTCTTTGGTCCTCAGCAGGATTCTAGGGAACATGAAAAGTTGTTAAGAGGAGGAGTTGTAGAACAGAACACGGATATTACAGTTGATAGTTTTGAAGAAAAGATTACAACATTTTACACAGTGTGGTCTAAAAACCAGAGTATGTTTGAATATGTTGTCGATGCACTCACTAGAAGGTTTAAACACAGACTGTTGACTTGTATTTAAAAGTGAAAAAGTAAATAATGATAACTGGCGAAAGTTAGCTGTGTATTTATTTATTTCTTATTGACATGATTTTCATTTTTTTGTTGTTGGTTTTTTTTTTGTGCATTTGTATGTGGCCATTCTTGAAAACTCGGGAGTCATATCTGTTGCAGTAGTCTGGACTGCTTGGGTGGGAATTGTTGCTGGTGCCACTAATGTAGATGGTCCTCCAGCTTCCCTCTACTTGATTGCAAGTTAGAGATGTTAGGTTAGAGATGCTAGGTTTTTAGATGATAGACCATGGACGTCATCCCACATGAATATTTTTTATTCGTTCCTCTAGAGTGGATCCTTTTACAGAGTGTGCATTGTACTAGTTTTGGAGCAGTTTTTGATTCCTGTTGAGTTTGGGTAAGAATGAGTAGTTTTATGGGTGTTTTGTAGTTATGTTCTATTCGTGAGTTCAGATGTTGAAAGTTATTTTTTGAAATTGTTGCTTTTGTTAAATCTGTTGTTAAAATAAAGTTTAACAATTATGTTACTAAACAGCTAGACTCAAACTTTGTGTAAAATATGTTTAAATATCTGTTTTACATTTTGTCAATTGTATTTGTGACTACTGATGTCATTACGGACTTCGGTGTTGCTGTGAAGAAGGAACATTTATTTTTGATGTAGTTATTTTAACAAATGTATACAAAGGGGAAAGTTAAATTAGTATCTTACTAAAAAGTAACACTGAAACTTTATGTAAAATATGTCTATATATGTGTTTTACACTTTGTCAAAAACACCCGGTATTCGCAGTGTGTCCTTGGCAATGGCACTCATAGAATCACACAGGCACTACCTGTGCAATAATCAAGGATGTCTTTTCTCCACCACTCAGCAAATGCGCCTCGTGGCACAGTACTATTTGGAGGATGAAGTCCCTTGGCTATTGAGCGTCGTTGGTGGCCAACTACCCCTTCTGTTCCCTCCAGCAAGTCCCACACAGTCAGTTTGCTAAGACGTCTTTGGAGGCCACACCCACTTTTTGCACCACTCTGCAAACGCTTCTCCTGGCACACTACTGGTTGGGGAATGAAGTTCTCTTGGATGCTAAGGGACCTTGGGGACCCAGAAGCCCTCCTGGTACTTTCTGTAAGTCCTACACAGCGGGATTCTTAAGAACTGGTCAGAGGCCCTGCCCCCTTTCCCCACCACTCTGCAAACACCATTGCTACTTAAAAAAACATAGAAATTCCCTGAAAAAACCAAAGGCTACAGGGATGTTATAGTTAGGAATTAGCATTTAAAAAACCTTAGACATTCACTGAAAAGACCAAAGGTTACAGGGATGTTATAGTTAGGCTTAGATTTCACATGCACAAAACCATAGAAATTCAGCAGTTATAGTTAGCTAAGCTATCTATAGCTTGCGCTCCGCAATGCACTGCTTATGACCTCACATATTACATCACTTATGACATGGTCAGTGATATCACTGATGACATCACTGATGAAATTTCAAATGACATCACTGATGACATCATCCACAGAATCTCTGATGCATCCACTCACACCCCAATATAACCTTTCATACATCCACTCTAACTTCTACACAAGCATTCTCAAAACCATTGACACACCCATACCAGTACTTACACACCCACTCACTGATTCATATGTCTACACACACATCCACTCAGTTACCCATACAGCCACTCATACACCAACTCTCTCACTAATACAGCCACTCATATATCCACTCATACACCCATACAGCCACTTACACACAGTCACTCAGAGCTACTCACACACCTACTCACTCACCTATAGAGTCAATCACACAGCCATTTACTCACCTATACAGTTATACACACACCCACTCATTTATTCATACAGATACTAACATATACTCACTCACCTATACAGTCACTGACACAAGCACACACTCACCCATAAGACCACTCTTGCAATCACTCAGTCACATATACAGTCACTCATATACTCCCACACTCACCTATACTGCCTTTCACATATGCAGTTACTCACCCATATACCACTGACACATCCATTCACTCACCAACACAGCCATACACACACTCACTCACCCATACAGCCCCTTACACACACACTCACTAACCCATAGAGCCACTGACTCACCCACGCACTCATCCATACAGGCAGTTACACACCCCCTCACCCACCCACACAGACAGACATTGAGACACCCATACACGTACTCAGACAACCAATCACTCACCCATACAGAAACTCATGTACCCACTCACACACCTATACAACCACTTAGACACCAGCTGACAGACAGACACAGACATTCACACAACAATTCACTCACCCATACATTCACTGAGACACCTAATCACTCACTTGTACAGTCTGTCACGCGCCCACTGAATCTTCCATACAGGCACTCATACACCCACTGATTCATCAATACACCTTGGTATATATATATATTTAACACTCATAAACATTTTAAAAACACTCACAGTCACTGGATGATGTCATCAGTGATGTCATTTGAGATGTCATGAGTGATGTCACTGACCATGTCATGAGTGATGTAATATGTCAGGTCATAAGCAGTGCATTGCGGGGGTGTGAGTTATAGTTAGCCCAGCTAACTATAACTGCTGAATTTCTCTGGTTTTGTGCGTGTGTAACATGAGGCTAACTATAACGTCCCTGTAACCTTTGTTTTTTTCAGTAAATATATATATATATATATATATATATATATATGTCACACTTGCAATATGAATCTCGTCTTGCATCGCATCGAGAATCTGTACCCAAAGAGAAAAGCGGCACAGCTCCGATGAGGTTATGTGCTTTTTTATTGATGTATGTCACAGGATAAGAAAAAGACCTACACACATATATCTATCTATATATGTATCTATATATATCTATATATCTATATATATATCTATATATATATATGTATGTATGTATGTATGTATATATATATATATATATATATATATATATATGCCTTACATCTGTGAGGCGAAGGAGGGGCGAGTGGTCACGAGATGAGGAGTGGCCACAGCGTTAACATCAGAGCAACGGACCCCCTTGAACACCAAGGACACATCTGAAACGGGCACTGAAGAATGACATTTAAATTCTGAAATGCATCTGCCTAGCGTTTCAGGGACCCTTTGCTTGCCTGCACAAATTGCATCAATAAAGCCGTCTGTTTGTTACCCCCGGAGCTGGTCACACTCTTTCTTTCTGTGGAGAGAGACTGGTTGTGATATATATATATTTATATATATATATATGCTACCTGCTGGCGATAGCCAATATGTAGTTATAGTTAGGACCAAAGTTTCCGTAGAAAATGCGTTTTTTGTTTTGCCAATAATTTTGGTGCAGCGTCACGAATCTTCATGAAAGTTTCACAAAACATCCCCTTTTTGGTTCAGCTGCTGTGTTGAAAGTTTCAGGGTGATACGTTAATCGAGGGCCGAGGAAAAAGGGGGGTCCCAAACGTGTTTCCCCCATGTTATGTCTATGGGGATTTTTCTTTTTTTTAACTCGACTACAGCCCGTACCGCTGAACAGAATTACACCAAATTTGGCAGAAAACTAGATGTTGGTCCAGAAAGTGTGCTTTTTGTGATTTGGTGTAAATCTTTTAGTAGTTTCAGAGACATTTAAGTTACAAAATATAGATATCTGGGAGCCCAAAATTCTACTGAAATCCTACTGAAATTGATTGGCTGCCAACACTTCAACCAGGAAGTGTTGGCAGCCATCTTGGAACTCTGCTTGAAGCCGAGTCCCATAAAAATGTTTTTTTTTAAAAAAGGAAAAGGGGGCAGGATAGAAATACCCTGACTCCCTAAGCCTCTTTGGGGGGGGGGAGGGAGGGACACAGAGAAGCCGCAGGGCCTTTAAAAAAGGTCAGTGCGATCTATGGATCCTGCTGAATTCTTTTTTAAAAACTACGTGCGGCTCCTGTGCTTCATTTCTATTTGACCCCCAGGTGGGCCAGGTCCCAGGGTCATTGTAATAAAGGGGGGGGGCACATGCTCCCCCTCCTGGGGCTCATTGATGCCCCGGGGACCATGACCTCCCCCGAGGCTTATTTATTTAACAATGGGGGGCCTCCTGGGCCCCCAAGCCCAGGGGACCGCTACCTCCCCGGGGCTTTAAGTTTAAAGAATGCAGTGGGCTGCATGGACCCCCCGACAGCCCTTGGTGCTGCCACGCCCCCAGGGCTTTCATTTTAAGTAATGGGGAGGACTGCGTGGACCCCAACAGCCCCGTGGACCACCACCTACCTGTGGCTACTGTGGGAGAGCCGCACAGCAGCCCCGGGGACCACCGACTCCCTGGGGCAAAATTGAAGAAGGGAGGGGTGCTGCCCATACATGGCCTTTGGAACCACTTCCTCCTAGGACCGGCTCCTGCAATGTCCTGGGGTGCTCACCCCTGGGACATGACAGTTTGCTGTGGCTTGGCGGGAGCTTCTCGCCAAGCCGTAGCAAACGCTCTGCCTTCAGCAAGCAAGAGCTCACAAATGCTCTCCCTTGCTGAAAGTGGAACATTGTCTGTTTCCCTGCCCACTGTCAAGCTAGCAGGGAAACAGACAAATAGCTTTGCAAAGCAATGCTTGCTCCCGCTGGAAGCAAGGAGCCGGCAGTGACCATAGGGGCCTTTAAGCTCCCCTCCACGGTCCCCAACGGAGAGGCCAGGTCCCGGGTAATGGGGTTCCCGGGGCCGAAATTGGCCCGGGGAGGGGAATCACACGAGCCCCTCCCCTTTTTAAAAAATAGTTAAATAAAGGCCTGGCCCCAGGGAATGGGGTCCCCGGGACCGAGGGGAGACCATGCGCCCCCCCCAGTAAGTTTAAAAACATTTTCTTTAAAAAGGGCGGGCCCCGGGGCATGAAGTTCCCGGGGCTTAAATCGGCCTGGGGAGGGGGGCCGCACAGCTCCCATCCTCCATTCAAAAAATGCCTGGACCCGGGGGATGGGGTCCCCAGGCCCCAATCGTCCCAGTGAAGGGGGGCCACGTGCCCCCCTCCCCTAATACACAAATTAATAATAAAAAAAGGACCTGCAAGTGACCGGAGGCCTGCCCCCTTTCTCCACCACTCTGCAAACTTGCCGCCTGGGGCACTTCTGGTTGGGGGATGAAGTCCCCTTGGCTGATGAGGCTCCTTGGGGGCCAACAAGCCCTCCTGTTACCTCCAGTAAGTCCCACACAGTGGGATTGCTGAGAGCTCTTGGGAGGCCACGCCCCCTTTCTCCACACTCTGCAAACGCGCTTCCTGGTGCACTGCTGGTTGGGGGATGAAGTCCCCTTGGCCCTAGAGTGTCCTTGGGGGCCAACAAGCCCTCCTGTTATCTCCAGTAAGTCCCACACAGCGGAATTGCTGAGAGGTCTTTGAAGGCCACGCCTCCTTTCTCCACCACTCTGCAAACACACCTCCTGGCGCACTGCTGGTTGGGGGATGAAGTCCTCTTGAATGCTGAGGATTCCAGGGGGCTCAGAAGCCCTCCTGTTACGTTCAGTAAGTCCGACACAGCAGGATTCCTGAGAGCTGGTCGGAGGCCCCGCCCCCTTTCTCCACCACTCTGCAAATGCGGCTACTAGTTAAAAAAAACATAGAAATTCACTTAAAAAAACACAGGTTACAGGGATGTTATAGTTAGGCTCAGATTTCACTTGTACAAAACCAGTGAAATTCAGCAGTTATAGTTACCTGAGCTAACTATAACTTACGCCCCCGCAATGCACTGCTTATGACCTCACATATTACATCACTCATGACATGGTCAGTGACATCTCAGATGACATCACTGATGACATTACTGATAACATCTTCCACAGAACCACTCCCTCCCCCATACAATCTTTCAAATGCCCACTCACACACCCACACAACCACTCATATACCCATTCACAGACCCATACCAGTACTCACACACCCACTCACTCATCCATAGAGCCCCTCACACACCCACTCACTTGTACAGGCACTCACACAACCATTCACTCACCCATACAGCTACTGATACAACCAGTCACTCACCCATACAGCCACACACTCAGCCATACAGCTATTCACACACCCACTTTAACACCCTACAGCAACTCACACACCCATACACACAAGGATACATACAGTCACACAACCACTCACATAATATATATTAAAAATAGTATCACTCAGTAGTAGTGCACCTAGTATACTAATTTAACTTTGTAGTAGGTTAGTATATCTGTTTAACATCCATAATGCACCATCTCCGTGATGAAAGGAGAGGCTGTGTCATGGAACTGCTCCGTGAATTACCAGCGCTGTAAGCCTTATGTAAACAGACTCACCGTGATGCTCCGAGACCTACCAAGGTAAAAAGCTTTATAAAAATGTGCAATTTGTCAACAGCAATCCACTAAGGATGAAACTACGCTCGGCATTGGACTGCAATTCACAGCATGCCATAATATGATGCACTAAGCAGAAACCCACTGAGGGTAATTAATCAATTGAGCATGCGGCCATGAAAATAAAAGAGAGCCTGGCTGTTGAATCTTGTGAAGCAAAGCCTATGATTAAGATGCATCTGGCATCGAAACGCGTCAGGCAGCAAAATCAACTTGTGGGTGTCAAGGAAAGTCGGAAATGAAGGCCGGATGGTCGACTTGCAGCCGAGTGCCTTCCTGAAGCTGCAGGGCATTTTGGTGGACCACATTTTTACACGACGGTCCGGTCGTGAGGAAGAGCACCATCTCCGTGATGAAAGGAGAGGCTGTGTCATGGAACTGCTCCGTGAATTACCAGCGCTGTAAGCCTTATGTAAACAGACTCACCGTGATGCTCCGAGACCTACCAAGGTAAAAAGCTTTATAAAAATGTGCAATTTGTCAACAGCAATCCACTAAGGATAAAACTACGCTCGGCATTGGACTGCAATTCCCAGCATGCCATAATTTGATGCACTAAGCAGAAACCCACTGAGGGTAATTAATCAATTGAGCATGCGGCCATGAAAATAAAAGAGAGCCTGGCTGTTGAATCTTGTGAAGCAAAGCCTATGATTAAGATGCATCTGGCATCGAAACGCGTCAGGCAGCAAAATCAACTTGTGGGTGTCAAGGAAAGTCGGAAATGAAGGCCGGATGGTCGACTTGCAGCCGAGTGCCTTCCTGAAGCTGCAGGGCATTTTGGTGGACAATATATATATTTAACCTCACATACAAGTGGTCCGTGTCCGTGTGTTTTGGAGAGGATTGAGAGCAACGACGGCGATCGTGATATATATATATATATATATATATATATATGTATATGTGTGTGTATACACACACACACTACCCAGTGGCCGTTACCACTGGGTAGTTATAGCTAGGACTCCATTTCCATAGAAAAAGCATTTTTTTGGTTTGCTTATAAATGCGCCGCTTGACAAATCTTCACAACACTTTCCCCAAAAAAGTCTCATCCACCTCAGCTCCCTCCTGGAAAGTTTCAGAGTGATCCACGAAGCTGCAGCCAAGAAAAAGAGGGTTACCTAAATGCGATTTCCCCATTCATTTTTCCATAGGAAAATTAAACACAGCTACAGCCAAAATAGCTGATTGGCATTACACCAAATTTGGCAGAAAGCGAGATCCTGGTCCAGAAAGTGTGCATTTTGTGATTTGATGTAATTCCGTTCAGTAGTTTTTGAGAAATTAAGGTTAAACAAAATGATATTTCATACTGCAGAGGATCTGTGAAGCCAAAAGATCTCGAGACAAAATCTGATTAGCTGCCACCACATCAACAAAAATGTTATAGCAGCCTTTTTAAGGACTCGGGGACTGAGTCCCCAGTCTTGAAAAATGATTAAAAAAGATATAAGAGGCAGGGTAGGGATACTCTGACCCTAGGCCTGGTGGGAAGTTCCAGAGCAAACTCCCAGGGCCAAAATGGACGTACATTTTTTTTACGCAAATTCATAGTGGATCCACAAATCTGCAGTAGATTTTCTGTTTTTTAAGTGTGGGCTCCCGTGCTTTAAAAAAGCCCTCTCAGGTTGGGCCAGGGTCAGGGGGGGTGGAGCACTGCCCTGCATAGGGGAAGGGGGAATGGGGGCCCCCACCCCAAGCCTCCCAGAGGAACATGTTGATTTTTTTTATAAAACATTGCTAATAAAATGTATGACACTCACTTTTATTAAATATTGGACTGTGTGATGAAATGAAAAAAACATTTGATTTTGATTATTTTTTTCCTTTTTTTGTCCTCATTCCACCAACTTTCTTGCTGGTATAGTCCTCATCCCCACAATGAGAGAGGATAAGCCTGTCCCCACAAAGAATAATGCTGTTTCCACGTTCATCCCCCTCCTATAGAAACAGAGGCGGAGGAGAGCTGGGACCTCCAGCATATATGGCTTAATCATTGGACCCACTTATTTGTTGTCTCCAATTTACATACGGTGCCCAGACCCTCTCTAAGCTTTTTGCATCACAAGCAGTATCTGCTTGGCTTGTATATTTATTACTTCTAAGGCAATCAGCAATGAGTGGGGTGTTTTCCGATTTCCAAAGCCTGCATATCTCCCGTCCCGCCAACAGGATCACATAGAAAAGACGAATTTGATTATGATGGAGTTTACTCGTACACATGCTTCTGGATGCAGCCCCAAAAATATAAGTCGAGGGCTTACCTCTATCTGTTGTCTAATCACCTCCCTTATGAAGTTACAAACCGATATCCAGAAATAGGCAATCTTTGGACACTGCATGAACATATGCACATCGTCTGCCGATGAAGACATACACTTCGGACAGCCAAATGCTTTCTCGGTTACTCTTGAGAGCTTGGCCGGAGACCAGTATACCCTGTGGGTGGTAAACAGGTGATTTCTCTTAAGTGAGGCGGGTTTCACCACTGCACGTAGAATGGAGAAGGATACTTGCCATACTTGCTTTAGATTTCCTTCCATGTCTCCCTCTTCCCACATATTGATAATGTCTGACAGGCTCTTATCTTCTGCCTCCAAAAAGGCCCAGTACAAGATTGAAACTTCCTTCTTTAGTGGGCCAGTTCTCATCGCCTGTTCTAGCCATGGCTCATCTTCCTCTTCAGCCCATTCTTGAGCGGCCCACCATGAACGTAACTGATAGTATTTAAATCTCGTTAGCTGACCCATGGTACAGTTTCTTAACACCTCCCAGCCCACTAAACTTGATCCCGGTCTGAGATCTGTGCAGTAGTTTAAGCCCGCAGATTTTAGGGGTTGACTAAGCTGGTCTATCAAACATTCTGGAGTGCCCGGGAGTCCCAAATTGGTGCTGAGGACGAAAAGTATGGTATACCCAACCTCTTCCGAAATTATGTCCATGCTCTAAAGGCAGTTTTCAAAACCTTCAACCTGACCTTTTTGAAATATTTTGGGTCCTCATATTTAAACAGAAAGTGACACTGACCCAAATCTCCCAGCATTGCCTCAAATAATCTCCCCATTGGTGAGCTATCTGGCCTATTTGTTAACATACGAAAATTCTTAAAGTGGAAAGCGTGACAATATATGAGCAGATCTGGGAGAGCAAGCCCACCCCCGCCTCCAGTCTTCTCCTCAGTTTTTTCCAAGCAAACCTGGGTCCCTTTGACGCCCAAATAAAACTACCAGTTTTTCCCTGGAGCTTAGCTATATCCTCCCTCCGAAATGTTAATGGTATGGAATTGAAAAGGAACGTGATTTTGGGAAGAATAATCATCTTAATAAGATTAACTCTACCATAGATATTTAATGGTAAATTGGCCCATCTTACCAGAAGTCTCCCCACCTCCTGACTAACTTTTTGTCCATTTAACTCTAGGAATATTATTGAGCCTCTGTGTTATTAAGATGCCAAGGTATCTCATTTGGGATTTTGCCCCGACTGCTATTTCCCTGGTTCCAATCCATGACTTCAGTTTTATCGACATTTACCTTATAACCCGATATCTTGCCAAAGTTCTCCGCCCTCGCCATCAGAATGGGAATTGCAACCTGTGGGTTGGTGGTATATAACACCATCTCTTCCGCATATAAAGCTAATTTCGACACTAACCCAGCTGACTTGAAGGGGATTATAGTGGGGTCCGCTCTTATCTGATGTACTTGGGGCTCAATATACAAGTTAAAAAGAAGAGGAGACAGAGGCATCCCTGACTCGTACCCCTGGTGATGTGGAAGCAATCAGAGAGCTCCCCATTAACCAGCACCCTAGCTTTGGGCAGGCAATAGAGATTCTGCACGGCTGTTACCACGTTCTGTGGGAATCCAAAGCTTTTAAGGGTTTCCCAATGATACACCCAGTGTACTTGATCGAAAGCTTTAGCTGCGTCTATGGCCACTACAGTTAGAGGCAATTTCTGAGCTTCCGTCATGTCAATGACCCCCATCATCAGATATGTAAGCTCATTTAGCTGCCTGCCTGGAATAAAAACCTCTCTGATCAGAGTGTACAATGCCCTTGATGACCTGCGCCACTCTTGAAGCTACTATCCCTGAGAAGATCTTATAATTCGTATTCAAGAGCGATATTGGTCTATATGAATCTGCTCTTGCCGGATCTTTATCCGGTTTCAAAATCAGGACCACCATTGCCTCTGACCAGGATACAGGCGCTCCCTCACCCCCTACATGTATCGCATTAAATACATGTTTAAGAAAGGATATTAATTTATCAATAATTCGGGTATAGAGCTCTACTAGGAGGCCATCTGGGCCAGCCGCTTTCCCAGCACTCATTTTTCTACATTGTGCCCTGATCTTCTCTTCAGTAATGTCTGCCTCTAAAATGTCCCTTTGCTCCCTCGTTAATTTCTGAAGCTCTAACTCCCTTAACCAGGCCACTATACACTCCTTTCTTGGTTGTAGATCTTCTCTATATAAATTCCTCATACAGCTCCAAGCTTCCCCTCTGATGTCTGCATTTGTTTTTAGGAGCAGCCCCGTCCCTGCGTTCATCAGATTCAGTATTGAGTTCCTGGCTCTATCCATCGTAGCCTTCCATGTCAATAGCGAGCTACACCTTTCGCCGTAAGAAAAATGCTGGAGCTTACTAACTTTCCATCTATCCTGCATTCTTTTACCCAACTGAGTTTCGTATTCTGCCTGCAGGTTACTCAATTCCCTACGAAGTGCTGGTACCCCAACGGTTCCCTCAGGGAGGCCTTCTGAAGTTCGCTTTCTTTAACCTTAATTTTTGTGATAGCCTCCTCATCTCTCAACCCTGCAGCTCGTCTCTTACCCATCATAGTGGCACTTATTATTGCCCTTAAGTATGCTTTTAATGCATCCCAGACAATTTGTGGTTTTGTAGAGTCACTGTCAAAGTGAAAAAAGTCAGCTGTCTTACCCGCCAAGTAAAGTACCACCTCCTCATCTAACAAGATTGTCCTATCCAGGGTCCACCTTCTTTGCCCCAGTTGTTGATGATTTTCTAAATACAGGACCACAGGAGAGTGATCAGAAAAGACTGCGGGGGCATGAGTTACAGCCTCAACCTCACCATTCAATTCCTGATCCACCAAAAAATAATCTATACGAGAGTGATGGACATACTTTTTGCTATAAAATGTGAAACCTCTGGCTGTCCCCATCCACCTTCGTCAAATATCTACCAAATTAAGTTCGATCATCATGTTTTTTAAACTGGAGAGTGTCTTAGGGGAGCTAACATATTTTACTTTTGATGTTCTATCCAGATCTTTATTTAGAACTATATTAAAATCCCCTCCAAGTATGATCGGGCCGTAGCCTCCAAAAGGCAGGATTGCACCTTTATTAATGCATCCGGAGTGTCGTTATTTTGACCGTAATACGTAGCACATTATACCAATCTACCCTGAATCTCTATGTTAGCCATCAACCACCTACCAGAAACATCAGAATCATACTTGGATAGCCTTATTCCTGAGTTGTTTCTAATAACTAAGGCTACTCCTCTGGTGCTACCTCTCTCATCTGAGCACACTACATCCTGTACCCAATGTAGCTTACTAAAACAGGACCTACACTCCTTCCGTTAAGTGAGTCTCCTGGAGCATTATGATATGCGCCTCACTATTCTTGAGATATTCCGCCACCAATGCAAACTTCTTCCTGGATCTCAAACCATTTACATTCCAGGTTATGAACTGAATCTTACCGATTTTATTCATATTTGATTCTCGTTATCAGGTACCAATTTAGCACTCCCTGCAGGTACTCCTGTTTAGGCATGCTCAACTGATGAGTCCCTGGGACAATCTTAGGTTGACAACAAATTAGCAAGAAGAGGATAAATTTGATCTTTTTTTCCCTATGCTCCCACCACCCTGTGCACCCCTTCACCCACCCCCCCTGAGGAACCCCCCTCCTATCCTTAGGCAATAGAATCCGTCCTTCGCAACCCCCCCCCCCAAGGAGAGATGTTCAAAGTAAACTAAACAAACGTGAACCTAAGTCGGGCTGGCTTCATCTGTGAAAAACCTCCATTTAATATTACTTAACTAGTGAGACTAGTAGTGGACCACTACCAGCTGGATGTGGCGGCTGTGGTTCCCTCCATCTGTGCTAAGAAGGAATCCACCTCCTCAGGGTCACTGATATTATGCAACCTGTTCCTCCACATGATTTTTTTAACATAGCCGGGAACTTCATCTGGACCTGAGCACCTTTACCACGCAGATCATTCATTCTGGTGCCTAACTCCCATTGCCTCTGTGCCGTTCGCTCTTCTATATCAGACCTCGCATGGTAGTTAAAGTCCTCGAACTTCAAGGATCTCTCCTTCAACGCATGACCCAAAACCAGCTCTTTAACCGCATAGGTGAGAAAGTTAATCAGAATTTTCCTAGGAGTCTTTCTGTTGGGATTTAATTTAAATGGATCTCTGTGAACACTTTGGATTTCATTCTCGATATTGAGATCGGCCTGTCCAGTAATATCCCTTCTCTTAATAATTTACATATAAAGTCTTTTATGTCTCCTTTTTCTGCACCTTCCGGAATATTGAGAACCCTCAGATTGTTCTGCCTAGATTGAGTTTCTAGTCGTTCCAGATCATCTTGTAAAGTTTTGTTTTGCAATTTCAAAACCTCAGTGTCCCGAGAATTCCTGCTGACAAAACTTTCACCTCTTCTTCTAAAGTTGCAGTGCGTTCTGCGATACTGTCCAGCTTTCCCACACATTTTTCCTGTATACCTCTTTGGTTGACCTCTGACATCTCAAATTTCCTGAGGATGTCTGACCTTAGACTCAGTATTATGTTTTCCATTTTGATTTTGAAATAAGAATTGAGTGAAGGTGAGGGTTTAGGAAATGAACGCACTTCTTTCAGTCCACAACTCTTAGGTCTCCCCGCACCTTACCTTGATTTTCTGATGGGAGACATGGTGATAGTCTCGTAAGCCGTCCGCTCCCTTGCTCTCAAACCCTTAGCTTTTCTCTCTGGATCAGATTTTAGTTGATACCTATTTCTTGGTTGCGGTACCTGAGGTGTATCAGCTGGGGTATCTCTCTCTCCTATACTCCACCTCACTCCAATACCCGTGCCTTCGCCTTCCAAACCCTCCAAAAGTCCCTTAGATGTTAGAAGGTTCTCTGACATAATATCGATGTTAAAAATTTCGATGACAAAAATATCGATGAAAAAATATAGAATGCAAAAATATCAACTCCCTATACTTAAACAGGTAAGTACAAAAATATTGATTCAAAAATATCGAAGTAAAAAATATAGATGTAAAAAATATTGATGTAAAAATATATATAAAATAAAATATATTAAATGTTAATATTATTTTTAACAAAATAAATTAAATTTAAAATACACTTTAACTAAATATAACAAATAAACGTAATTTAAAAAAATATAAACACATATATACATATATTTAACTATTATCTTTTGTTAATTTTTAAACTTTGAAACTATGTAAAAATAATATATATATATATCAATAATTTAAAATGAAAAAAACCATTCTATAATAAATTAAAACATTAAATTATTAAAAAAATTAAAACTAACATTTCGCAATACAATAAATGCAACAGTAGGGAAAATGTTGGATAGCAAAATAATTAAATTTACTATTCCAACTCCAGTGAGTGCAACAGTAGGGAAAGTGTTAGATAGCGGAGGGGTAAAAATTAATATCCCCACTCCAGTAAGAGAAACAGTAGGGAAAGTGTTGTATAGCGGAGAGGAAAATATTTCTATTCCCACTCCAAAGATTGCAACAGTAGGGAAAGTATTGGATAGCGAAGGGGTAAAAATTACTATTCCCACTCCACTGAGTGCAAAAGTAGGGTAAGTGTTGGATAGCGGAGGGATTAAATTTACTATTCCAACTCCAGTGAGTTCAACAGTACGGAAAATGTTGGATAGCGGAGGGGTAACAATTACTATTCCCACTCCAGTGAGTGCAACAGTAGGGAAAGTGTTGGATAGCGGAGGGGTAAAAATTACTATTCCCACTCCAGTGAGTGCAACAGTAGGGAAAGTGCTGGATAGCGGAGGGGTAAAAATTACTATTTCCACTCCAGTGAGTGCAACAGTATGGAAAGTGTTGGATAGCAGAGGGGTAAAAATTACTATTCCCACTCCGGTGAGTGCAACAGTACGGAAAGTGCTGGATAGCGGAGGGGTAAAAATGACTATTCCCACTCCAGTGAGTGCAACAGTAGGGAAAGTGTTGGATAGCGGAGGGGTAAAAATGACTATTCCCACTACAGTGAGTGCAACAGTAGGGAAAGTGCTGGATAGCGGAGGGTTAAAAATTACTATTCCCACTCCAGTGAGTGCAACATTAGGAAAAGTGTTGGATAGCAGAGAAACAAAATTTACTAATAACATTTAAACAATAGAATTTTCTTTTTTAAATCATAAAAATAAATAAACAATATTAAAAAAACATACGATTAAATATACTAAACATATAAAAAGAACACATATTATAATATAAATTACATATAACAAAAAGCTACAAATATTATATAAAATAAATTAATAAATACATTTATAAACAATAATTATTTAAAAGGAGTAAATATTAACAAACAAAAAAATGATTTAAAACATAAATGTATTTATTTTATTTCCTACCCTATAACACCACACCAATAAAAAACACTTCAAAAGTTTTATTTAAATTTATTTCCATAATTAACATAATTAATAATCAATTAAAAAAATATTAATTAAAAAAAACATGCATTGAATACATATGCTTTAACACTATAATATCCACAACACACACCTAAAATTCATTACACAATTACCATAATTAATTTCTACTTAATTAATTAAAATTAATTAACAACTAATTATTAATTCATCAATTAAAAACAAATTACTTCCCACCCTTCCCACCTACAAACACCACAACACACACCTAAAACGAATCACACAATAACCATAATCAATTACTAATTAATTAATTAAAATGTATCAACAACTAATTATTAATTCATCAATTAAAAATAAATTACTTCCCACCCTTCCCACCATTTACACCTATAAACACCACAACACACACCTAAAACTAATTACACACTGACCATATTTAATTGCTAATTAATTATTTAAAATTAATTAACAACTAATTATTAATTCATCAATTAAAAATAAATTACTTCCCACCCTTCCTACCATTTACACCTATAAACACCACAACACACCCCTAAAACTAATTACATAATTTCCATAATTAATTGCCAATTAATTAATTAAAATTAATTAACAACAAATGATTAATTAATTCATAATAAGGTACTTTACACATTTAACACTATAACATCTCAATTAAACAAATATTAATACATAAAAAATATTCAATACATTCAATATAATTAAATTACTTCCCACCCTATTCCCCTATAAACCCACAACCCGCTAAGAAACTAAAAACGCAAAATTCAAATAATTTTTTTTAATAACAACTAAAAATAATCAATACATTTTATATAATTAAATTACTTCCCACCCTATTCCCACCCTATCACCCACAACCAGCTACGGAACTAAGAATGCAAAATTCAAATTAAAAAAATTAATAACTACTAAAATTTTAACGAATATAATAAAAATACAAACAATTCTTATACAAAAAAAAACATACATCACATACTTACAAAATGTATACTAAAATACATAACATTAATAAAAAATCGATATTTTTAACAACTATATTTTTGCAAACGATATTAAACACTTCGATATTTTAACCCCTTCGCTGCTAGGCCTTTTCCCCCCCTGTGCTAAGCTTTTTTGGCTATTTGGGGTAGTTCGCGCTTAGGCCCATGTAAGTTTTTGACCACATAAGGTATCCACGCCAAATTTTCGTCCTTTTTTTCCAACATCATGGGGATTCTAAAGGTACCCAGGGTTTGTGGATTCCCCCAGAGGGGACCCAGAAATTAGCCAAAATACAGGTACATTTTTTTTTGGGGGGGGAAAAATGGGAAAAAAGGGCTACAGATGAAAGCATCTGATTTTTTCCCTGCAAATGGTATCAAAAAAGGGGTTGTGGTGCTGAAATCACCATCTGCCCAGCTTTCAGGGACAAGCAGACTTTTGTCAGAAAACCAAAAACTTTTACACAGTTTTGGCATTTTTCTGGGACATAGCCTATTTTTGCTATTTTTTGCGCTTTCAACCTCTTTCCAGTTAATGGTAGAAATGGGTATGAAAGCAATAATGGATCCTGGAAAGCTATACATTTTAAAAAAGTAGACAAAATTCTGAATTCAGCAAGGGGTCATTTGTGTAGATCCTTCAAGGTTTCTTTATAGAAACTAACCGTTGAATATAGGAAAAATTGAAAATTAGTTGAAAAAAACAGCCATTTGTGTCAACGTTTTCACCTGTAACTTCTTCTACTTATGACAGCTGTTTGAAAGCAATATACCGTTACATCCGCTGGACCTTTCTGGTTGTGGGGATATATAGGACTTGTAGGTTCACCAAGAACCCCACGAACCCATAGCCAATAACTGAGCAGCATCTTGCAATGGCTTTTTATTATGTACCGGGTATATAGCAATTAATTTGGGAAAATATATACATGGAAAAATCGGTATGAAAGACACCTATGTATTTCTGAAATTGGAACAAAATATAGAGTTTAGAAACAGTAGATATTTGCACATTTCCGAAATTGTGAGTACCCATACTAGCATGAGAATTATACGTCATTTTTCAAAATGACTTCTTTTTTATACATTGGGGCCGATTCCGATTCGGGCCGGAAATCTCTCCGACCGGGAGAGATTTCCGACCGAATCGGACCCGTGCAGCCCGACCGAACGAGTACGATGCGCACGTATGCCATCGGACTCGAGTCGGTCGGACTCCCATTGAAGTCAATGGGAGCCGGTCGTACAACGCGTACGCGGGCTCCCATTGATTCAATGGGTGCGAGGCGGACAAGGGCGCCCCCTACAGCGTGTACGCGGCGAAGCGAATCGCGCCGTACACGCACAGTGTGTGCGACTCGCGCGGCTACGCGTACAGGGGGGTCCGACACGGACCCCCAAAGTACAGCTCCGACTGCTCTTTCGAGCCGGAGTGCGCGGCTCGGTCGGACTGCTCGCGGCGCGCATCGTACTTACCCGGCCAGGGAACGTCTCCATTGCGCGGTGCGAGTCGAGTCCGAGCGAGTCGGTCGGTGCGGTTAGACCCGGGAACGAGTCGGTCGGATCGGTCGGGACGCCCGGACGAGTCGGTCGGCGATTTCGCATCGTACTCGCTCGCCCGGACGCAATAGGGCTCCGAATCGGATCCGGTTAAGCCGAATCCGATTCGGAGCCCTACCGGCCGAGATCGGAATCGGCCCCATTGTCTTTCATTTGGAAGGCAGAAATGCATCGAAAGTCAGTAGGTAATAACAGTTGCTCTACAATTCTGTGTTACCCTAAGTCTCCCGATAAAAATGGTACCTCACTTGTGTGGGTAGGCCTTGTGCCCACAACAGGAAACGGCTCAAAACGCAACGTGGACACACTTTATTTTTACAGTGAAAACTGACCCTTTTTTTGTAAAGTGCCTAGCTGTAGATTTCGAACCCTAGCTCTGCCGGCACCTAGGGAAACCTAGCAAACCTATACATTTTTGAAAACTAGACACCCAGGGGAATCTAGGATGGGGTTACTTGACTGGCTCTCACCAGGTTCTATTACCCAGAATCCCTTGCAAACCTAAAAATTTGTTTAAAAAAACCACATTTTCCTCACATTTCTGTGGTGGAAAGTTCTGGAATCTGCGTGGATCCACAAAATTCCCGCCACCCCGCGTTTCCCAAAGTCTTCAGAGAAAAATTGTACCTCACTTGTGTGGGTAGGCCTAGTGCCCGCGACAGGAAACAGCCCAAAACGCAACGTGGACACACCACATTTTCACAGTGAAAACAGACCCTTTTTTTGCAAAGTGCCTAGCTCTAGATTTTGAACCCTAGCTCTGCCGGCACTTAGGGAAACCTAGCAAACATATACATTTTTGAAAACTAGACACCCAGGGGAATCCAATATGGGGTAACTTGACTGGCTCTCACCAGATTCTGTTACCCAGAATCCCTTGCAAACCTAAACATTTGTCAAAACAAACATATTTTCCTCACATTTCTGTGGTGGAAAGTTCTGGAATCTGCGTGGATCCACAAAATTCCACCTACCCCGCGTTCCCCAAAGTCTTCAGAGAAAAATGGTATCTCACTTGTGTGGGTAGGCCTAGGGCCCGCGACAGGAAACGGCCCAAAACGCAACGTGGACACACCACATTTTCACAGTGAAAACGGATCCTTTTTTTGCAAAGTGCCTAGCACTAGATTTTGAACCCTAACTCTGCCAGCACCTAGGGAAACTTAGCAAACCTATTCATTTTTGAAAACTAGACACCCAGGGGAATCCAGGATGGGGTGACTTGACTGGCTCTCACCAGGTTCTGTTACCCAGAATCCCTTGCAAACCTCAAAATTTGTCCAAAACAACACATTTTCCTCACATTTCTGTGGTGGAAAGTTCTGGAATTTGCGTCGATCCACAAAATTCCCCCCACCCCACGTTCCCCAAAGTCTTCCGAGAAAAATGGTACCTGAATTGTGAGGGTAGGCCTAGTGCCCGCGACAGGAAACGGCCCAAAACACAACGTGGACACACCACATTTTCACAGTGAAAACGGACCCTTTTTTTGCAAAGTGCCTAGCTGTAGATTTTGAACCCTAACCCTGCCTGCACCCAGGGAAACCTAGCAAACCTATACATTTTTGAAAACTAGACACCCAGGGAAATCCAGGATCCGGTGACTCGACTGACTCTCACCAGGTTCTGTTACCCAGAATCCCTTGCAAACCTACAAATGTGTAAAAAAACTCCACATTTTCCTCACATTTCTGTGGTGGAAAGTTCTGGAATCTGCGTAGATCCACAAAATTCCACCCACTCGGCGTTCCCCAACGTCTTCCGAGAAAAATGGTACCTCACTTGTGTGGGTAGGCCTATTGCCAGCGACAGGAAACGGCCCAAAACGTAACATGCACACACCACATTTTCACAGTGAAAAGGGACCCTTTTTTTGCAAAGTACCTAGCTGCAGATTTTGAACCCTAGCTCTGGCGGCACCTAGGAAAACCTAGCAAACCTATTCATTTTTGAAAACTAGACACCCAGGGGAATCCAGGATGGGGTGACTTGACTGGCTCTCACCAGGTTCTGTTACCCAGAATCCCTTGCAAACCTCAAAATTTGTCCAAAACAACACATTTTCCTCACATTTCTGTGGTGGAAAGTTCTGGAATTTGCGTCGATCCACAAAATTCCCCCCACCCCACGTTCCCCAAAGTCTTCCGAGAAAAATGGTACCTGAATTGTGAGGGTAGGCCTAGTGCCCGCGACAGGAAACGGCCCAAAACACAACATGCACACACCACATTTTCACGGTGAAAAGGGACCCTTTTTTTTGCAAAGTGCCTCGCTGCAGATTTTGAACCCTAACTCTGCCGGCACCTAGGGAAACCTAGCAAACCTATACATTTTTGAAAACTAGACACCCAGGGGAATCCAGGATGGGGTGACTTGACTGGCTCTCACCAGGTTCTGTTACCCTGAATCCCTTGCAAACCTAAAACTTTGTCCAAAAAACCACATTTTCCTCACATTTCTGTGGTGGAAAGTTTTGGAATCTGCGTGGATCCACAAAATTCCCCCCACCCCGCTTTCCCCAAAGTCTTCCGAGAAAAATGGTACCTCACTTGTGTGGGTAGGCCTAGTGCCCGTGACAGGAAACGGCCCAAAACGCAACGTGGACACACCACATTTTCACAGTGAAAACGGACCCTTTTTTTGCAAAGTGCCTAGCTCTAGATTTTGAACCCTAGCTCTGCCGGCACCTAGGGAAACCTAGCAAACCTATACATTTTTGAAAACTAGACACCCAGGGGAATCCAGGATGGGGTGATTTGACTGGCTCTCACCAGGTTCTGTTACCCAGAATCCCTTGCAAACATCAAAATTTGTCCAAAAAAACACATTTTCCTCACATTTCTGTGGTGGAAAGTTCTGGAATCTGCGTGGATCCACAAAATTCCACCCACCCCGCATTCCCAAAAGTCTTCAGAGAAAAATGGTACCTCACATGTGTGGGTAGGCATAGTGCCCGCGACAGGAAACGGCCCAAATCGCAACGTGGACACACCACATTTTACAGTGAAAACTGAAACTATTTTGCAAAGTGCCTAGCTGTAGATTTTGAACCCTAGCTCTGCCGGCACCTAGGGAAACCTAGTAAACCTATACATTTTTGAAAACTAGACACCCAGGGGAATCCAGGATGGGGTGACTTGTCTGGCTCTCACTAGGTTCTGTTACCCAGAATCCCTTGCAAACCTCAAAATTTGTCCAAAAAAACACATTTTCCTCACATTTCTGTGGTGGAAAGTTCTGGAATCTGCGTGGATCCACAAAATTCCACCCAGCCCTTGTTCCCCAAACAAACAACCTGGTTTTGCAAGGGGGGTCCCATGAGTTTTTGGCCCCGGGCTTGGCGGCGATCTAGGGAAACCTACCAAACCCACACATTTTTGAAAACTAGACACCCTGGGGAGTCCAACAAGGTATTTCTTGCGTGGGTCCCCCAACATTTCCCTACCGAGAATCCCCTGCAAACCTCAAATTTAGCTGAAAAAATCACTTTTTTCTCAAATTTCTGTGTGGGAAAGTTCTGGAATCTACGTGGATCTAAAAATGTCCTACCACCCAGCGTTCCCCCAAGTCTCCCGATAAAAATTATACCTCACTTGCGTGGGTGGGTCAAGTACCCGCGACAGGCAAGGGCCCAAAACGTATTGAGGAGACATCAAAATGACCTATCACAAAACAACCTGGTTTCGCAAGGGGGGTCACCTGGGTTTTTGGCCCCGGGCTCGGCGGCCATCTTGGAAAACTACCAAACCCACACATTTCTGAAAACTAGACACCCAGGGGAGTCTAGCGAGGTATGGCTTGTGTGGATCCCCCAACGTTTTCCTACCCAGAATGCCCTGCAAACCTCAAATTTAGCTGAAAAAATCACTTTTTTCTCAAATTTCTGTGTGGGAAAGTTCTGGAATCCACGTGGATCCACAAATTTCCTACCACCCAGCGTTCCCCCAGGTCTCCCGATAAAAATGATATCTCAATCGCGTGAGTGGGTCAAGTACCCACTACAGGCAAGGGCCCAAAACGTATTGAGGAGACATCAAAATGACCTATCACAAAACAACCTTGTTTTTCAAGAGGAATCACCTGGGTTTTTGGCCCCAGGCTCGGCGGCCATCTTGGAAAACTACCAAACCCACACATTTCTGAAAACTAGACACCCAGGGGAGTCTAGCGAGGTATGGCTTGTGTGGATCCCCCAACGTTTTCCTACCCAGAATGCCCTGCAAACCTCAATATTAGCTGAAAAAAATAACTTTTTTCTCAAATTTCTGTGTGGGAAAGTTCTGGAATCCACGTGGATCCACAAATTTCCTACCACCCAGCGTTCCCCCAGGTCTCCCGATAAAAATGATATCTCAATCGCGTGAGTGGGTCAAGTACCCACTACAGGCAAGGGCCCAAAACGTATTGAGGAGACATCAAAATGACCTATCACAAAACAACCTTGTTTTTCAAGAGGAATCACCTGGGTTTTTGGCCCCAGGCTCGGCGGCCATCTTGGAAAACTACCAAACCCATACATTTCTGAAAACTAGACACCCAGGGGAGTCCAGCGAGGTATGGCTTGCGTGGATCCCCCAACGTTTTCCTACCCAGAATGCCCTGCAAACCTCAAATTTAGCTGGAAAAAACACATTTTCCACATATTTTTGGGTGGAATCACCATGCAGGCACAAATGTCCTACCCCACAGCGTTCCCCTCAGTCTCTTGAGTAAAATGATACCTCACTTGTGTGGGTGGGGCAAGGGCCTGTGACTGGGAAGAGCCCAAAACATAGGGAATAAGGGTATAGCACAGAGCATTCTAAGCGCTACATTTTTTTAAAAATACGTCTTTAGCCAATTCTGCATTGGACACCCACATAAGTGACGTATCATTTTACTCGGGACACTAAGGAGAACGCTGTGGGATAGGACATTTGTGCCACCACGGTGATTCCACACAAAAATATGTGGAAAATGTGCTTTTTTCAGCTAAATTTGAGGTTTGCAGGGGATTCTGGGTAGGGAAGCGTTGGGGGATCCACGCAAGCCATACCTCATTAAACTCCCCAGGGTGTCTAGTTTTCAGAAATGTGTGGGTTTGGTAGGTTTCCCTAGATGGCGGCGAGCCCGGGGCCAAAACCACAGGTGCCCCCCCCCCAAAACCAGGTAGTTTTGTTATAGGTAATTTCGAACTCTCCACAGTACGATTTGGGCCATTTCCTGTTGCAGCCTCTATGCCTACCCACACAAGTGAGGTACCATTGTTATCGGGAGACCTGGGGGGACGCTGGGTAGTAGGAAATTTGTGTCAGCCTGGTGATCCTACAACCTTCCCACACATAAATGTGAGAAAAAATAGATTTTTTCAACAAAATTTGAGGTTTGCAGGGGATTCTGGGTAGGGAAATGTTGAGGGACCCACGCAAGCCATACCTTGCTGGACTCCCCCGGGTGTCTAGTTTTCAGAAATGTGTGGGTTTGGTAGGTTTCCCGAGGTGGCCGCCGAGCCTGGGGCCAAAACTCATGGGACCCCTTGCAAAACCAGGTTGTTTTGTGATAGGTAATTTTGATGTCGCCTCAATAGGTTTTGGGTCCTTGCCTGTCGCGGGAAGTTGACCCACCCACGCGAGTGAGGTACCATTTTTATCGGGAGACCTGGGGGAATGCTGTGTAGAAGGAAATTTGTGGATCCACGCAGATTCCAGAACTTTCCCACACAGAAATTTGAGAAAAAAGTGATTTTTTTCAGCTAAATTTGAGGTTTGCAGGGGATTCTCGGTAGGGAAATGTTGGGGGACCCACGCAAGCCATACCTTGCTGGACTCCCCAGGGTGTCTAGTTTTCAGAAATGTGTGGGTTTGGTAGGTTTCCCTAGATGGCCGCCGAGCCCGGGCCAAAACTCATGGGACCCCCTTGCAAAACGAGGTTGTTTTGTGATAGGTAATTTTGAAGTCGCCTCAATAGGATTTGGGCCCTTGCCTGTCGCGGGTGCTTGACCCACCCACACAAGTGAGGTACCATTTTTCTCGGAAGACTTTGGGGAATGCGGGGTGGGTGGAATTTTGTGGATCCACGTAGATTCCAGAACTTTCCACCACAGAAATTTGAGGAAAATGTGTTTTTTTTAACAAAGTTTGAGGTTTGCAAGGGATTCTGAGTAACATAACCTGGTGAGAGTCAGACAAGTCACCCTATCCTGGATTCCCCTGGGTGTCTAGTTTTCAAAAATGTATAGGTTTGCTAGGTTTCCCTAGGTGCCGGCACAGCTAGGATTCAAAATCTACAGCTAGGCACTTTGCAAAATAGTGTCAGTTTTCACTGTAAAATGTGGTGTGTCCACGTTGTGTTTTGGGCCGTTTCCTGTCGCGGGCACTAGGCCTACCCACACAAGTGAGGTACCATTTTTCTCAGAAGACTTTGGGGAATGCGGGGTGGGTGGAATTTTGTGGATCCACGCAGGTTACAGAACTTGCCACCACAGAAATGTGAGGAAAATGTGTTGTTTTTTACAAATTTTTATGTTTGCAAGGGATTCTGGGTAATAGAACCTGGTGAGAGCCAGTCAAGTCACTCCATCCTGGATTCCCCTGGGAGTCTAGTTTTCAAAAATGTATAGGTTTGCTAGGTTTCCCTAGGTGCCGGCAGAGCTAGGGTTCAAAATCTACAGCTAGGCACTTTGCAAAAAAAGGGTCCGTTTTCACTGTGAAAATGTGGTGTGTCCACGTTGCGTTTTGGGCTGTTTCCTGTCGCGGGCACTAGGCCTACCCACACAAGTGAGGTACGATTTTTCTCAGAAGACTTTGGGGAATGTGGGGTGGGTGGAATTTTGTGGATCCACGCAGATCCCAGAACTTTCCATCACAGAAATGTGAGGAAAATGTGTTTTTTTTAACTAAGTTTGAGGTTTGCAAGGGATTTTGGGTAACAGAACCTGGTGAGAGGCACACAAGTCACCCCATCCTGGATTCCCCTTGGTGTCTAGTTTAAAAAAATGTACAGGTTTGCTAGGTTTCCCTATGTGCCGGCTGCGCTAGGGCCCAAAATCCACAGGTAGGCACATTGCTAAAAACAAGTCTGTGCCTAGTGGGCTTTCTGCCGCCCTGGGGGGCGTTGCCCCGATATGCCCCCAGGGGGGGCAGAAAGACTGTGACTATGTTTTTGGGGGGTGGAGGCATTGGTATGCCCATTCTGGGCAGTCCCCACGCATAAAAAAAGCCAGCGTAATCTCTGGCGCCTAGTGGGCTTTCTGCCTCCCCCAGGGGCAGATCAGGGGCCACTGCCCCCATCCGCCTTCGGGGGGGGCAGAAAGACTGGCTTTTTTTTGGGGAGGTGTGGGCATTGGCATGCCCATTCTGGGCTGACCCCAACCCTGAATAAAATAAAAAAAAATCCTGAGGCCTAGAGGGCTTTCTACCCGCCCCCCGGGGGCAGATAAGGGGCTATTGCCCCAATATGCCTCCGGGGAGGGGCAGAAAGACTGTGGTAATTGTTTTTGAGGTGGGGGAATTATCATGCCTAGTGGGCTTTCTGTCTGCCCCCCCCGGGGGCAGATCAGGGGCTATTGCCCCCATCTTCCCCTGGGGGAGCAGAAAGACTGTTGCATTTTTTTTTTGGGGGGGTGGGGGCATTGCCATGCCCTTTTTGGGCAGCCCCCACCCCAACGTCAATAAAAAACAATCCCTGGTTTCTAGTGGGCTTTCCGCCCCCCCGGGGGGGCAGAGTGGGGGCTACGGCCCCCATCTGCCCCCCAGGGGGGGCAGAAAGACTGTTGCCAACAAACAAATATGGGGGGAGCAAAGGCCCTTGCCCAAGGGGACGCTCCCCCCTCCCTGGTGCTAGTGGGTGGATCCCTGCTTGGGGATCGCCCTCCTGGGGTGATCCCCAAGCAGAGATCCACTAGGGAAGGGTACCATTGGAAAGGGGAGATTCTCCTCTTTCCAACAATACCTCTCCCATCTTTTTCGGTGCTCGGGGGGCTGAGATAGCCCTACAAGCACCGAAACTGAGAAACTGAAACTAAGTTTCAGTTTCGTTTTCGTTGCAATGACGATAGTGCGCCATGCGCGCGATCGTCATTGCAATGAAAATCAAAAATAGGCCTGGGGAGGTTGGGGAAGCTCTTCCCCACCTCCCCAGGCAAAAAAAAAAATGGGAAATCCCTCTGCTGCAGCAGAGGGATTTCCTGAGCATGTGCTCATGATGGAATGGTTCCGTCATGAGCACACTAGAACTTGTGCTCATGACGGAACCATTCCGTCATGAGCATAGAAGGGTTAAACATCGATATTACTTACCTAAAATCGATATCCTTGACTACGATATTTTGTCTGTCGATATTTCTGACCCATGATATTTTTACCTCGATATTTGTGCAAGTCGATATTTTTGCATCGATATTCTGTCTCTGCACCATGTTAGAGGTACCTGTGGTGGGGGGTTCCTTTCCATCGATAACTGCTGTACCTGCAGAAATTGCGCGCTGCCAACTCCCTTCTGCCTTACTTTCTTCAGCCTCCATGCGCCAGAATTTGCAACCTGCAAGAGGCCATTGGAGACCCTCTGTTCCTCCTCCCCAAAGCGCTGCTGCCTGCCTGCGGGATGCTGTGCAGTGCTGACTCTACCGGAGCCCGCCCGGAAGCCAGCTCGCGCCACTGCAGCCCAGGATCTCTGCCAAAGAGCCGACACCCAGCTCCACGAGACCTGATGCTGCCTCATGTCGGATACCATCGGCGTCCACAGCAAAGAAGCAGAGACAAGGTGAAAGTTTCCCCAGAAACCCCCACTCTCGAGACACCCAAAAAAAACCGATATTGATATTGCCTAGTCCGGTAAGTTTATCTGTGTTCCAGCCCGCATCTCTCTCCTTGACTCGGGAGCTCCCGCGACTGGCGTCAACCCGCCACCGAGTTCCCCTGCGTTTCTGGGAAGGCCATTTGATTATGATTATTGGTGATTTTGTGACATAGACAATAGGTCTGCTTTATATTTGGTAATATGCTAACCCCTTCATAAATCCAATAGGCTCACTTTTTATTTTGTGGTGTTCTGACTCTTTTACAAAGTCAGTAGGTCTGCCTTGCTTAAAATGACACCCTATATATTGTCACATCACATAGTTACCCGTGCTTTGGGGGTTTAAGTAAGTACCAGGGCCTGTGCCCAAACCCTGCTGTGTAGGTGGGTTGGACGCAGGCCCTGGCCTGCTGGGGGTGGGGTTTGAGCACCAAGTCCTGCGTCCACCCCCCACAGTGCATGGGGTTGACTGCCTGCCAGAAACCAGGTCCTGCAGTCCACCCCACGCCTTGGTTGTGCACTCTGGGGGATTTGGCTTAGCGCAGGTTTTGACGCAGAGCCTGGCCTGGGGTTCGCATTACCTATGAAGGTAAAATATTACCTTTTGTTTAAAAAAACCTAGAAATTCATTGATAGAAACAAAGGTTATAGTGACATTATAGTTAGATATAGTAATAATATCTTGCTTTGCACTGAAAACAAACCTTAGACATTCACTGAAACATTATTATTGGGTGAAAATGTCAGTTGAATCATACCATTTTAAACAATAAAAATCACCATTATAGTTATCGCAAGTAACTATAACTCGTGCCCTAAAGTAGTATAACTTGCGTCCTCGCTATGCACTCCTTATGACCTCACATAGTACATCACTCATGGGCTGTTTGGATGCTTTGGCAATATGCTAAACCTGAGGCTGAGCCAAACCCCGCCTCTTGATCCGGTGACTTAAAAATGTCCTTAATGGACTTCTTGCACATGTGTACACCAGAGCTGTCACCATGTTCCTCATGCACCCATTTCTTACTGACCCCCTCACATCTTCTATAATTCTATTTGTACCTACCTGTGAACATTTTGAATGACAGCTGCCCAGTGCTTAATATATGGCGGCGCTTGCCGGTGTTCTGCACCAGCACCTAATTTTTAACACCAGCACTTTTTTATTATAGTTTACCACATGGTGGTGCTTTATGTAAATTTTCTGCAGAACCCAGTTTAGCAATTTAATACACAATAAAAAATAATAGTATAGCGCCAAGGCCATTGGTACTGAAATTTGGCCTGGGGCAGTGGGTGGTGCAAGCTGCAGTGGACTCCTATGTGATACCCTGGGCCGTGGGACTTATATCTTTACAAGTTAGGCACTGCTGATGCTTGCACTCCTAATGTAACGCACACGCACAGTATAAATTACTCACACAGGATTTTGAGTGACCAGTAGTTACCTGTGTTTATGTTATAGCTACCCATGAGCATTTTGAGTGAATGGTTTCCCCTTCATGCACCTATCCATAAACCTTTTGAGCCGTTGATGCCCCCTGTACATACTGTAGCTCTGCCTTTGTCTACTTGTGCATATGTTGCATCTGCCTGCACTGTACCTACCTGTATACTGTTTGAGTGAACTGTGTCAGCAAACACATAGGGCCTGATTACTAGTATAGGTGCTAATTATTGCACCTGGTAAACAACGATACCATGGGTTCGTTATTTATTGAGTGCGATAAATAGTTCCTATTACAAGTTTCTGGGGAATAACATGCAGATTTTGGTGTTTCACTCACCAAAATCCAGCTGATGTGGTATATACCGTATGCTTTTCCCCTGTTAAAATTTCGCGAGGTTTGACCTGCCGAAATTTAACAAAGGTTGAGTTATTTAATGCATCCGATAATGCTGATGCGTTAAATACCTTCACACTGGTAATTGCGACCCATTACGCATGGGTAATAAAATTACTAGGAACTCGTAATCAGGCCCTTACCGTGACTGCTGCTGTATCTACCTTATTAGACCTGTCATCCCTAGGGTGGTTTACCCCCAAATGTTTTGCCTTACTCCTCCTGTTTTTTTGCTGAATTTGTTTTTGTTGGCTTAAGGACTCTGTGCACTTTACCACTGCTAATCAGTGCCAAAGCACTTGTGCTGTCCCCTTTACTCATGGTGAAATTGGCTTACACCCAATTGTGACATTTAATTTACTTGTAAGTCCCAAGAAAAGTGGCACTACATGTACCTAGGGCCTGAAAATTAAATGTTACTAGTGGGCCTGCAGCACTCATTGTGGCACCCACTTAAGTAGACCTTGAACCATTTCTCAGGCCATTGCAGCCTGTGTGTACAGCTTTAAACTGCCATTTTGACCTGACAAAATAAACCTTTTGCCAGGCCTAAACCTTACTTTTTAATACATTTAAGTCACCCCTATGGTAGTCCCTAAACAGCCCATAGAGCAGGGTGCAGTGTATTTAAAAAACTGGACATGTCATGGTAGTAAAAAATTCTTACATTCGTTTTTTGCTACTTCTAGGCCTGCCTCTCCCATATGATAACACCGAGTTTACTTATTACATTTAATAAATGATAACTTTCAATTGGGAGCAGGTAGGAATGTCAAGTTTGGTCTCTAAAGAATTGTATTTTAAAACCCTCTTTAATGTTAAAGTTGGATCTTAAGTAACAATTCTGAAAATGGCACTTTTAGAAGGTTGGCATTTTCTTGTCCTAAATATTTTGTGCATGCAGCCTGTTTCCTGCATCACAGACTAGGTGTATCTAGCTGTTGGTCTTTGTGTATTACTCCCAGACAGTAAGACAAAGGGGGATAGGTGTTGGCAGGATGAAAGCTCCTCCTAGGGCGAGAAGCTGTCACCTACCACGTTTGCACATCACAAAATCTCTGCTTCAGCACACTCACAATGGGTTTCACATTAGTCTTTTGCGCCCCCAGACAAGCTGGGGCCAGGGCAAGGAGGCAGGAAATTCCAAACAGCTCTGGGGGTGGAACCCTCTAGAAACCTCTTCTACTTCAAAGCTAGCACCAAGTATAAATATTGGACCCTCACACCCAACTCTTCAGATTCCCTTCTGGACTTGTGGACTCTGCCAGGGAGAAGGACTGCCAAGCTGTGAAGCCTGCCCTGCTGACCTGTTTGCTGACCAAGGACTGCTTTGCTGCCCAAGGCCTGCTGTTGCTGCACCAGGACTCATCTGCTGTTGTGAGCTGCCCTGCTGAATCCAGCCTGCCTGTGTGGACCCAGAACTCCAGTAAATCTCCAAGGGTCAGTTGGCTTCCCCCCTGTTCAAAGCCATGGGGACATAACAGGCTTCTTCGATGTTGATGCATCTCCACACATCTCGACGCAGCCTGTTGACTCCGGCCCAGCTAGACGCAGCTTGTCCTCGATGTGGCGCATCTGAGCGCAAGTCCTTGCAAGCACCTGCGGCTTCTACGATGTCAACGCAGCCTGATGCCGACACCAGCCCAGCACGATGCATCTCATCCCCTGTGCCAATGAATCGCAGCACAAGTCTCCGCAAGTCTCACAAGCTTCCTCAGTGACAATGTAGGACGTCACATCGTAACTCCTTGTTGATGGTCATTGACTCTGCGGCTGCGCGACTCATCTCGACACTGGAACTCGCATCGCAGCTAGCTCCACATTGATAGCTCCTCGACGCCGGCCCGCGCATCTCAATGCCCAGGCCAACATGGAACTTTGTCAGCAGATTGAACTTAGACCTGTATCCGGCCCATGTTCCTTTGCGGTCGGTCTGAACTTATGACTTGGACCCGGTCTACTGAGACCAGATAACTGCGGGTAGCACTTTTGCTTCTTAGCGCTTGATTTAAAAAAAAACAAAAAAACTTTATACTTGCATAACTCTAGTTCTACCAATTGGATTTTTTTCATTTTGGGAGTTTCACCCCCTCAACTAGTAACCCAATTTCCTACATACCTGTACCTACATTACACTGACCTGTGAATATTTTGTGTGACGGCACCCCAATAACCTCTACTTAAACTCTTTATATCAGCCTGTGCTCACATATCCAAAATATTTCAACCTGCCACCTCCGCATTATCGTACTCTGTTGTGTCCACAGTCAAAGGACTCATCTAACATTCCCACTTGTCCTCCCCTCACTACTACCATCTTTAAATCTCACTAATTATGCTCACCAAGCACCATCCACACTCAGCCACTGTCCTACAGCCCGATCCCACCCCATCTCTCTAGACATGGAATCCTCCCTCTCAAGTAGATATTGTGTTTACACTCCAGTGTAATTAGATGCGTCAATAGTGACACAATTTGCTACAAGTTTATTTGGTGTATCATGTTTCAAACTTCTTTTTTACATTTCTGTGAAAAATATGAACTCTCAGCCAACATGTTTTGCTCGTGCTAAAACTTGTCAATGCTGAAATTAAGAGGGAAACGAGTGTCTACCAAGTGATGAAAAAAGAGTAAACATTTAACACTTCAATGTTCATAAATGTATTATTATTATTATTATTAATAATTTATATAGCGCTGAATCACCCCAAAGGGGTATCTCTGCGCTTAGGACGGTGTGCTGCAGCCAGACCCAAGGAATCAAAAAAGATAAGTTTTCAAAAGCTTCCTGAATTGAGAGAGGCTCTGACAATCGCGAAGTTGGAGGGGCAGTTCGTTCCAGAAAGCAGGGGCAAGATGAGTAAAAGCTTTGCCACCCTTGCGCGCCTTTTTAATTCTAGGGGTGCAAAGAAGAAGCTTAGAGCCTGATCGAAGGGGCGGTGGGGGGGTGTACTTGATAAGTTTAGCGGATAAGTAGGAAGGCCCCAGTTCATTAAGGGCTTTATAAACAGTGCAGCCTATCTTAAATTTCACCTGCTTTCTCACAGGGAGCCAGTGGAGTTTCTTGAGAAGTGGGATAGAGGCCATTCTAGGTGGGGCGTTTGCTACTAGACGGGCAGCCGTGTTCTGCACAACTTGTAACTTGTTTAAGGAGGCTTCATTGGCCGATGCCAACAGAGCGTTACAATAGTCCAGACGACTTAGTACTAGGGCTTGCATCAAAGTTTTTTTGGTGGAGGAAGGTAACAGAGGGAAAATTCTTCTAAGTAAGCTGAGTGTGTAGAAGCAGGTGCGAGCAGTAGTAGTGGCATGAGCGTCGAGAGTGAGGTTCTGGTCGATCCTGATTCCTAAATTCTTGACCACTTCCTTAGGGGCGGGGGCATTACCCAGCTCCTCAGGCCACCATCTGGGAGTCCAGTTTATAGCTGCTCCTCCAAACAGCATGATCTCTGATTTTTCGGCGTTCAATTGGAGAAAGTTAGTTCTCATCCAGGCAGCAATGGTCTTCATGCCCTCAGAAAAGATGAGTTGTATATCAGGTCTGTTTTTATCAAAGGTGAGGAGAAGCTGGGTGTCGTCCGCGTATGAGATGGGACTGAACCCTAAGTTCCTCATTAGTTTGGCCAAGGGGGTGACATAGATGTTAAAAAGAGTGGGGCTCAAACAAGAGCCCTGCGGTACCCCCTTGGTAACTTTGGTGGTATTTGATCTAAAGGTCCCCACTGTAACCGTCTGGGTTCTATCAGTAAGAAAGTCTGTCAACCACATCAGTGCAAGCCCCTGTACTCCAATGCCCTGAAGTCTCTCCAGTAGGATCTGGGGCGAGATGGTGTCAAAAGCCGCCGATAGGTCAAGCAGCACCAGAAGTGCCGCCTGACCATTGTCCAGGGCCATTCTGATGTTATCAGTTACCTCAATCAGAGCGGATTCGGTACTGTGCTTGGCTCGGAAACCTGACTGGGAGACATCAAGGCAATGAGAGGTTTCAACAAAATCAGACAGATGTCTGTTTATGTGCTTTTCAATAAGCTTGCTTTGAAGGGGGAGCAGAGATATGGGACGGTAATTGGAAAGCTCAGTTGTAGAGATCTTAAGATTTTTACGAATGGGTACAACTTGAGCAGCTTTCCATTCTAGGGGGAGTCTGCCTGTACTCAAGGAACTGTTAAGAATGGTACAGATGGGTGTGGCTAACTGTGCGGAAAATCTGGATGAGATTTTGGCAGGAATAATATCAAGGGGTGAGCCAGATTTAGTTTTGGTAAGGAGAGATTCAACCTCTACCGGAGTGAGTAAGGGAAAGCAGTGGAGCTGCGAGGTATTGTTAGGGGAGACAGGATAAACTGCTAAAGAGTGTGAAGAAATTTCATTGGCCGAGATAATTTTCTGATAGATGTTTTCGATTTTTTTGGTTAAAAAGGAAGCTATATTATCGCACAGCAACTGTGAGGGAGATTCAGCAGTTTCGCAGGCCCTAGGATTGATGTAAGACTTCAGGATCTGAAAGAGGGTTCTAGAATTGTTCCCAGCTTGCTCCAGCTGAAGAGTGATGTGTAGCTTGCGGGCGGATTTAATATTTTTAGGATATGAGGACAGTGCAGCTTTGTATCTCTCTTTATCTTGCCCTCTGTGAGAGTGTCACCATATCCGTTCTAGTTTTTTACATAGACTCTTTTCAGTTCGTAAGGCTTGGGAGTACCAGCTAGTGGGTGTGTGTTTTGGGGAGTGGGTCTGTGGCTTCATGGGGGCTACATTAACTATAGTGTCTTGAATAATGGAGTTAAAATGAGCTAGCTGTTCTTCTACACTATAAGTGCTAGTTTCGGTATTCCAGGAACAGAAAGGGGACAAAAGTAGGCCGGGCTTCAGTTTATGCCAAGGTCTGTACCAACGTGTGGCGTGAGGTGAGGGGGTGGGAAGGCTTCTGGGACTCATAAGTTGGAAATTCACCAGAGAGTGGTCAGACCAAGTCAAAGGGCACGTTTCCCCACAGAGGATATTCGTGGAATTAGATAGGATGAGGTCTAAAGTGTGCCCTGCCGAATGGGTAGGGTCGTTGTTAATCTTCAAGAGACCAGTAGTGGACAGGTCTTTTAGGCAAGCTGTGGCGTCACGATTGAGGGCATCCTCACTGTGGATGTTGAAATCTCCCAGGAGTACGAAGTTTCGGGTGGAGATAACATGTGGGGAGATAAATTCCATCAGTTGGCTTGTGAAACCTAGTAGCGGGCCCGGGGGTCTATAAACAAGAGCCCCTTTCCAGCTATGTTGGGGGTGCAGGTCGAGTCTGAAAACAAGGCATTCTATATTGTCTGTGCACAACTGATCAAAAATAGCGATGGATATAGATTCTTTGTGAATTAAGGCTATGCCGCCCCCTGCACGTCCTGTCCTGTCTAATTTTTGGAGACGGTAGCCATCCGGGAGTGCCAATGCAATAGCGGGGCTAGAAGAAGGTTTGATCCAGGTTTCCGTGAGGAATCCAATGTGAGGATCATTTTCAGTCAAGAGATCCCATATATTTACAGCATGTTTGGGGAGGGATCTGACGTTAGCTAAGAAGCAGTTCCAGCCTATGTTGGTGGGTTGGGTCTGGGCACAGCTATAAGGAATACTCCCGCGAGACCCAGGTCCTTTAGTCTGTTCCGGGAGTAATCCAGAATGAGGGGGAGCAATGCTTTGATATCTGCAAGCGCTGCAAGCAAAAGGGCCTTCAAGTAGGCTGTATGAGTGTATCCGGAGCTCACAGGGGTTGTATGTAATCATGAGCAGCTTGTCTCGGGTGTAGGAGCACCGTGGATTCGCAGCATTGCAAATATCTGAGGGGAAACTAGCAGGAGTCCTGGCTCCTGGCGACGTCCAGCTGGGCGCGTCCGCTGCGCGTCTCGCCAGCCATCAACTAAAGTAGGGATTCTGGCCACTAGACCGTTACCCTCGTTTCCGGTCTCCGCCGGAAATGCCCCGGTCACGTCTGTCAGCACAGCCTCCCTCCACTCAACGGGCAAGCCCGTGTTGGACCAAGGAGGAGTACTTGGATGGCGACAGAGAGGTAGGAATTAAAAGCTGTGAGTTTTAAAAAGGTTTTAATGTTATGTAGCTGTCTGCTCATCAGTATGTAAAGATACTTGAGTCTCGTGAGAGTACTCTGCATTACTTCTTTGAAAAGAAGCAAATATGACAACCTTGTATCATTGTACACGTCTGAAATTGTATTCAATTGCACTTGTGTATTTTTGAATAGTTTAATGATGTAGTGTTTTGTTAATTAATTACTTAAGTTACGTCCCTGGGTATAATAGAACAGAAAAAAAACTATTTTATTTAGTAATTTATACCTTTCATAAGAAACAATAACCTGATTGAGCACAGACAATTTACTGAATTTTGGGCCAGATGTACAACGGTTTTTAGCGTGTGCAAACGGGTTTTAGACACACCTCGGTGCATGAGCAACCTTGGCCGATGCCCGGTGGAGCTGTCATATGCAGCTATAGAGGAGTCTGGCCCTGGTTTCACCCCCTCGGCCGTCACCTACCCAGCCGGTCATCTGACATTGTTTTCCTTGTTTCCCTGTTGTGTTTCCTTCCCTCCCCCACCTCCTCCCTCCGTGATTCTTTGATTTAATTGATGTAACTATGTAACCTGTAACTCGCTGATCCTCTTGTAAAGCGCTCTGATACCTCCGGGTCTAGCCAGCGCTATATAAAACTTTTCAAATAAATAAAATGATGTTTGTCAGCTTATCATTTGATGTAGTCCTGTGATTGTCACTTGGAACAAATACAGCCAATCATGAGACATGTTTAAATAATAAACAAGTTTTCAAATAATTTTTGCTATATTCTGTTCCTTGTGAATGCTAGTATTTTAAAATGGAGACCTAAATTCACCTTATTTGCAATTTTCTTGCTTTCTGTTCACCGGGTTCTAATGTACGTTGTAAAGCTTGTTTTAATCCACAACTGCGGATATTACTTAGAGTCTTTGCTGAGAAAGGCATTCTAAAATGTAACAAAGAGTAGTTGTTCTATTCTGTTCATTAGAACCTTTGTTGTGGTCCAAGAGTGAGGGTTTGATATCACGACAAATATTAACACTAAAGGTGTTGATCATAGTGCATGGAAAGTCTTACTGTCAGAAAAATGGTCAGCGGAAGGGACTTCTGGGGCATCAGATGCATATAGGATATCACATTGGATGGATTATAGGCCTGGGTGGTGAACTCCGCTCCGTTTTCCGCACTCCACGGAGCACGCGGTGTTCCGAAAAAAGGAGCAGAGTTTTTTTCCTAGCTCGTCCTCGCCAACTTTAAGTTGGCAAGCGCGAGTGAGGAAAATCTAACGCTAGACCACCTCCCAGCGGGATTTCTCAAAGTAGACGTTCGCGGATGGTTGCGACCGCTCGTGTTGAGAAACCATCCGTTCGCATTGAGATAGCTCCTGCTCGAGTAGAAAATCTACTCGAGTGGCAGAAAGAAGCAGCGCCCTCTTGCACTGTGCATAGTGCCGTTGACGCTGATTTTCCAGTGCAGGACAAACACTCGGCGCTAAACATTAGTGCGAACGGCAGGACCTAACGCACTGAGGGGCCGATTCCGATGTCGGACGGACTCAGGTCCGTCCGACATTGGTCAGGAGCCATAACCGACCGACCTGCTGTCGTCGTTTACGGCCCTGCAAGTACGATGCAACCGAACCCTGTTCGGTCGCACTCTTATACTACACAATGGGAGCATGCATTCCGAGCGGAATGCATGCTTGCATTGTGGAAAGCAGGGGTGCAGTTCATCCCTGCACCCTGTGGCCGGCACCCCAAGGTGCCTGCCACCGGGTGCAGGGATCAACAGAGGGGCACCATAGGTGCCCCCAGGCCGCCATTCAGCAGCCTCGCACCCATGGGGGCCCTACTGGGGGCCCCCAAATAAGTTACCGACTGCCTTTTCGTACCGGAAAGACCGGCACGAAAAGGCAGTGAAATACTGCCATCGTACTCCCTCGGTCGTGAAGAGGCGGCCGGGGGAGTACTGAAGGATTACCGGACAGCGGACGGGCGTAAGCCATCCGGAAATCCCAGTCGGATTCCTTTCCGACCGAGCCCATTGGAATGGCTCGGTCGGAAAGGAATCCGGCCGGCACGTTCCGATTCGGTCGGAAGGGCTCCGACCATCGTTCGGTGCCCTTCCGGCCGAAATCGGAATCGGCCCCTTTGTCTTTTCATACGCGGAACTCCGCAAACTCAATCCAGGCCTAATGGATTACTGGCTGTTGGAGTAGTTTTGTTCACCGGTTATACCTTCGTGCACTTTTGGTGTTGTGGCTCCCTCGGTTCCCCCTGGGTTTTGTTTAGAAAAGGGCTTATTTTTGAACTTCATGCATTGTTTTTGTGATATGTTGTCCCCTTTCTGGGTTTCTTTCCCCTCCCAGGAGGCCTTGGTTGTACTTGATCCTGTTCCTCAATATCCAATTATTCTTGCCCTCATCCTGAGCTGTGATGAGGAACAGGGACTGCCCGTTAACCACTGCAAATTACCAAATCTGTGGTGGTTGCAGTCCTGGATGAGTTACTTACCATCAAGGTGAATGAGGAGATAAGGTGCCCTCCGCTGCTGGATCCCTCCACCGCCTTTGATCTGGTTGACCATAAGATCCAGGTTGGGTGACTGGCCTGGCTGATCCAGTCTTGGTCTGGTTTCAATCTTTTTTTTCTGTCCACTCATAGGTAGTGTCCCGGTCTCTCTTTAGAGCATGGGGTGACTGAACTCACTCTGGGATGCCAAAGTGATCAGTCCTCTCACCGGGATTGGTCAACCAATTGTTCAAGTCAATAGGAAGGATTGTGACATCATTTGAATTTGCAATTTTCTCCAAGGCTAACAACAAACAACTAAGATTCAAGCCAAATTGTCCTACCTCTAGTTGCTTTGGTGATTGCCTCTGTGCCAAACAGGAATGGATGGCTGCGTATTTCTTAAAGTTTACAAGGACAAAACTGAGGTCTTAGTAGTAGGCAATGGCCCCCTCTGTTGGGCCTCCACTCGGTCAGATAACTTACCTTTAAAGCTCTAGGAAAAAAAAGTGTGGCTGCTGGCTTTCTAGAATAAAAATTCCTTTCTAAGACCCTTCCTTTTTTAACTCCTTCTGTATCTTCCACAGTGGTTGGGGCTTGTGTTTTTTCGCAAATTGACTAGTGCGATTAATCCACCTGGGGGAGTGGGGGGCTACCTTTAAAACACTGAATAAACAGCTGTAGAATCACAAGCTCAGAGTAATCTGTGGCCTCAGGTATTCAACCATGTATCAGAGGCTAGGAAAGGATTACTGTAGATTCTGGCTAAACAATGCATTCAACTCAAAGTGTTGTGTTTGGTACACCAAGCATACAACTGGACTTGTCCACACCTTCTTTCCATCCTGGTAATCGCTACTTCCTGAGGCAGAGTACTAGAAGCGGTGGATGTTCCTATCAGGTTCTATGTCCTCAACTGTGGAAAACTGTCCTCCAGAACCTCCACTGTCTTTCTAATTTCATGTATTTTAGCAGCAAACTAAAAACATTTCTCTTTCTCAAAAAAGGTGTCCTTTCTTTGGTTGTTCATCGTGTTCCTTGCACCAAAAGAAAGGCAGGCAAACACTGTAGAGGGTCAAAGGCAAAGATCCAGTCACAAATCATTAAAGCAGTAGCATGGTTGTAGGAGCAGAAGTGGAAATTACTAGATTGTCATATAATATTCTTTAAAGGAAGACATCTTCAGCCCTTTCCTAAATTGGATTAGGGTTGGGACAGTTCTGATGGATACAGGGATGTAGTTCAAGATACTGGGTGCATAGAGAAGGAATGTTGTCTTGTTTGTCCTTTTTTACACTACTAGGCCCATATTCTGATGTTGTTCTGGCTACAGGGGTGCAGACAACTAAAGGAGATGGTGAGCTTGTAAGTCAGACAGGTGGGTGCTTTTCTGAATGGCTTTGCAAATAATGAAGTTAGCTTTGAAGATAATGGGGGTGTTTTGTGGCCATATTTCTTCGAGCCCTGGATAACATATGTTACAGCAAGTAGGATGCAGTGGGGGCGGGGGGTGACAGTGTGGCATCTAGGAGGCTATGTATGAGGGGGCGACAGTGTGGTATCTAGGAGGCTATGTTTGAGGGTGTTGCTATCATCGAGATGCAAGAGTACAAGGGTTTGATCAGAAAATTTAAATTCGCTTTCTGGGAGGAAAAATTTACTTTAATTTGTCATGGGTTCTGGGACAAAGCCATCTTTGTTTTCTTGGCAGTGTTTTCCATGAGGGTGAGGTTTGTGTTTATGGAAAATTCAAGTGGCTTCTCACTGGGTGAAAGTTGGGATTCCAAATCATCATGGTCCATGTCATTGAGGATGATCCTCTTGTTGCCTCTTCCTTTTACTGGTTGAACATTTTTTAATCAAATAACTTAAAAGTAATTGTATCTGGCTAGACGTTTTGAAAATGATGTGCTATTCGGTATCTTGAGTCATGGTTTAATATTTCACTTTGATGTTTCTGGATGTGGCAAGAAGAGTGTGGCAGTGTTTCCCACATATTTACTATTTCAGGGCCCAGCTAGAATATCTATTAGATTGAATGATAGACAGGCAATTAATGACACTTTCAATTCTAAAATGCCTGAAAGCAGGTGAATTAATTTTATGTATTTGTGCATTCTGTAATTCATTCAGCAAATTACGCCAATAGCGTACAAATGCTTTGCTTTATTACGGTCCATCCGCAAGCGCTCCATTATCTTACAGTGTTCATAATAAAACAGCAGTCCAGGACTTTGTTGCTTCATGATTGGACTGTTCTGATTCTTTATATCTTGGTATCCCAATTTTCTTCTGAATAAATGGCAGATCAATCAAAATTCTGTGGCCTGTGTAATTCCCAATCTTTCCCAGAGGATGTCTGTTAGATACCTTTTCCCCACTTGACATTGGTTGCCTTTCCAACAAAGATATTCTTTGAAAGCTCTTTCCCTGGCTTATAAAGCCTTTAAGGGCATTGGTCCTATTTATTTGTCAAGAAAAGTGCACATTTATAGGCTGGGGAGTCCCCGTCTCTCCTCAGCCTACATGCTCCTGCAGGTGCCGAAGATTTAGAAAAGCCGGATAGGGGGCCTCTCTTTTTTTATGATCTGGCTTGACAGCGAAGCTGTCACCAGACAATTATGTGATCATCACGAGAGAGGGGTTTTGGCTCCGGCCAGATGTTGGTAGCCAGGAGTACATGTTTTGATTGGGCAGAAGTTGTGTGCTTCCACAAAAAAGTGCTTTCCCTCCTCGCAACTGTGATCATTTTGTTTATTTATCCACCTGCCTAAGCTTGAACTTTCAGGGGCACACACATGACATCGGAATGCTAGTAAAGTGTCTAGATAATTAATTTATGTTGTTTTTCTCTGGCAGCAGCACAGATGGGAGGAGGGCGGTCATTAACCTATATGGATCTTTAGGTCTGGCTTGACAGTGCAACTGTCACCTGGCCTTTTAATTATACCATTATTATTCTACAGTTCTTTGCGTCCACACAAATACATATTTATTCCCATGCTACTTATTTGTAATGCTTCACATTGCCAGGCAGCACTCCTTTAAAGCCAGACCTTTTGGCATTGCTAATGCTTGTTCTACTGTTTTGCTAAAGTATAGAATTATCTCCCCTTCTCTCAGGCATTCACCTACCTACAGTGTATTCAGAAAAAACCTGAAAAAGTCAACAATCACAACTCTCTTCTCTCACTTTTCGTAAAATGTGGGGTAACAGTGAGCATTATAAGTACTATCTCATTCATGCATTCATTATTAGTTGCAAATGCTACATTTTGTCCACTTAAAATTAAAGCAAAAGGTAACCAGCTTGTATCCTTATTACCTTTAGAGGGGTGAATTAAAAATGTTCTTAAATGTGGGCCCCTTCTGTTTGACTCCAGTCTCTAATGAATTCTTGAATAACAGAATTAGATGTAAGGTGATGCCAATATTTTATTTCATGACTGCAATTATCTTACTATTTTGATTCTTGAAGCCAGTTTTTGAACTGATGGTCTCTGTTTTTTTACATTTTGGCTTTGAGGTTAATGGTTCGATCATTTTTTCGAATCTAGTTGTTGCCTTGTTTTAGTCTATTTCCTCGCTTCCTCGACATATAAACTTTCCTTTTTATGTTACAATTCTAATCTGTATGGCTCATCCCCATTTCAGATCAGGAACAGCCGGTGCGTATTCCACAAACCCTCGTTTCTTTCCAGCGTCTTTGACTTCTGCTCAAACTTTTCTGCCCTTCATGGTAATCACTAGTACCTGGACTGACCAAAAGAACACCACCAAACCCGTGACTCTCCACATCGACCCCAGACGGCGGCCGGAGTCCCTAATGAGTACTCCTGGAGCACTCCTTTACGTACTATTGCGAATGGGCCCCAAACATCCAAAATGGAAATAAAATGGGACTATTCAAGGAATATTCATATACAGTTAGTACAACCTACCTTTAGTTATAGGCAGTTGTATGATGCGGGACATATGAGACATAAAAGAGTACTCCTGCAGTACTACTTGCCATACTCATAAAATTGTTTGTGAATCTGTCCTTGGTTCTCACACAGCCCTGTGGTGCTATGCCTTGGTTGAGGGACTAATCCCTGTTACTCACATGCTCTTGGTCTCCACCAACCCCCCCACTCACCATCTCACAGTCACTGCACTTGCTGCTTTCAAAGAGCACTATGATATCCACCCCACGAAGCAATGAGATATTTTTTTTAACTTTCACACTAACCTCCAGTTATCCCACCATTCTTCTTGGTGTATTGAACTATGACCTAGAAATCAGCAGGTCCCAAAAACCCAGGTGATGTGGTCTAGAAGCTACATTCCTGAGCTTGTAACCAGAAAGAAGGATTGGTTCTTAGGTTCGCTTCGCAACTGAACAAAACTCATGTAATTCTGCAAAAATGACTGTATCTCTCTGTGCCTCAATTTTTAAATATTTGTAATATAACTTAAGTACGTCTCTTTGTATAATGTAAAATACATGAATAGTGTATTGTCCAGTGCTTTAAATGGGCAGGTACTGTCTAGTACTGAGCACCTGCATTTGAAATGGAGAGTACCTGCACTTCTCAGCACCGCTGTACTACATTTAGGGCCTAATTACGATGCGGTTGGAAAAGACTCCGACCATTGGTCAGAGCCTTTCGACCACTTCGTAATATGCTGGTCGGATTCCTTTCCGACCGCCTCATTACGATGGAGGCGGTTAGAAAGGAATCCAAACGGTCATTCCGACTGGCTTCCAATGGGCTCGGGGAACCGATCCGCCAGTCGGAATGAGACCAGTAATCCCAA
Organism: Calotriton arnoldi; assembly: GCA_963921515.1. Classification (NCBI taxonomy): domain Eukaryota; kingdom Metazoa; phylum Chordata; class Amphibia; order Caudata; family Salamandridae; genus Calotriton; species Calotriton arnoldi. The sequence goes on along the minus strand of CAWUFW010000634.1, from coordinate 206,190 downwards.
GGGCGGCTCTTTCTGCCCTTGGGATTACGATGTCGGGTTTCGGCAGCCTTTCCATGCCAGCCTTTCCGACACAGAAAGGCTGTTGGAACTCGACTTTGGGGGCCCCCAGCAGGGCCCTCTTGGGTGCACAGACTCCGGCTGGAGGCCAAGGGGGCACCCATGGTGCCCCCCCTGTTGATCCCTGCACCCTGTGGTAGGCACCTTGAGGTGCCTGCCACGGGGTGCAGGGAGGAACTGCACCTCCTATTTTACAATGGAAGTATGCATTCCGGTCGGTTTACAGCCGGAATAAATGCTCCCATTGTAAAGTATACTATTAGTCGGTTAGGACCGCCGACCAGGTGTCAGTTTGTCCTATGACCGAGACAATCCTCTGCCCGACATCGTAATCAGCCCCTTAGTGCGATAATATCCCGATTACATGTTTCTGCCGCACCTACTATCACAGTTTTGTTTCTGTAATGTTGGTTCAACTGGATTCCACACACATTCTACTGTTCTGTGAATAGCACATCTGTTTGAGATGATATTGCTGCAATAGAAATATCCTCTTTAAAGAACTCTGATATTCTTTAGAGCAGGGTTCTCCAACCTTTTCTGAAATAAGAGCTACTTATGTTCAATATAAATCCTCCTGAGCAACTAATATTATTAGAGATGTAATAGTAACCACATAAGACAAGATTACATTTATTTGTGGCCACCATATGCAAGATTATCAGCTGTGATCACCTCAGTGCATCAGGTAGGATAGTCAACAATTATATAAAAATGCTTTGTCAATGTGGAATGCCTCTGCATGTGTAAATTATAAAAGCCAATCCTGCATTGCACCTAGTTAATATTAGCAATAAGTCCCCCTATACCATTTTATTTTTATCACTCAAATATCCACTTTAAATGTATCTTGGAAACTCAACAATTTTTCCCCAAACATCAGCTAATGAGTTCTGAAAACACACATTTTAGTCGCAAAATGCATGCTGTTCAATGTCAATATATATACACTATTTCAGCAAAGCAAAAAAGCTTCTAATTTAGTTCACAGGGCTGCCCACAGAAAAGCTACTTACAGGTAGCTTGAGAGCTACCAGTAGCTCACAAGCTACTCGTTGGAGAAGCCTGCTTTAGAGCTAAGGTAACCCGCTCCCATACCCACGACAAACCCCTCAACCCGATTCTCTAGGGGCGGCTCCTCCGCTATGGCGAAGGAGCATCGCCCCACTGCCCGCAGAGGCAAACGATAAATAAAATGATCTAAGTGCAGATTATTTTATTTTTCGTCCTGCGGCTGACTTGGGGGGGCACAGCATTCCAGTAGGGCGAGGAGGAGCGTTCTCAGGCCAAACCGTTATGCGCACTGACATCTCTCCAACCCAGCTGTGTTGCTGTGTGGAGTGATCACAGGCTCCCAGGTCCTAATGGAGTGCTAAACCAGTGCGCTCCTCCCAATCTCTACACTGCTCTAATGGTGAGAGCAGTGTCAGGATTGGCCGCAGGGGAAGCTGGGAGCTTCAGCCTGTGACAAGAGGAGAAGCCCAGGGAGCAGTACGGCAAGCAGAAGACCGGCAGGCAAGTTTTCTTTAAAAAAAAAATATTTTAGCCCTACTCGTGCTGCGTGCTGCGTGCTGCCCCCTCCCCCAGCGGTCCCCCACGTGCTCCTCCCCCTCTGTACTGCCCCACCACATTTATCTTACAACAGCCGGTACAGCGATTCTTATTTCTTTCTTTCTGAAATACCCTCCTCCTACATTCAACCCTTACTCACTTGACCATGCCCAAACGCATACAACTACCCCCACTGTTGCATCCCACATGGCGCTCATAGCGCCCGGTGAGAACAATCTCATCCCCTATCCTATTCCCTACCTTGCACTGATTCCCCAATCTTCATTCACAGCAAATGACTTTAATATATTGTGAGGACTTGTCTTGTCTTTGGGTACCCTGCATTGTACTACTGACTATCAATGCTAAGAATATTGAGATACAAGACGCTAGTGGACAAAATATAGAAGATCAGAATATTGAAAGGTAAGTGCATATAGAGGAAGTATAGATTTACAATTCTTATCTCCACATCTACATACCATAAAGATAAATATTTCATCAAGCTACATATAAGTGAAGTTAGGAATAGACAATCTATACTCACCATTTGATATTTTGCATTCAATAGTATGCCCTGGATATTTGTACACCTTGATATTGTAGCTTTGATATTAAGGGGGCATACTATTTTCATAGTGTCCTACAGTTTGGCCGACTGTGCTCCGAATGATATTCTCCCAGGTACAGTTTTTGGTAGCTGGGGATATGAATTGCCATCTGAGCTGTAGATCTGAGACTCCTGATGGACTGGTAGATAAGGAATTTATCCTTGACGAAGAGTGGTCCGGTGCTTATAACTGCCTTTGCGTGATGCACAGAGCTTTGAAGGAGATCTGCCTGTCGACTGGAAGCCAGTGTACATCCTGTAGTGTCAGAGTTGCAGTAGTGGTCTTGTGACAGTTTTATATCCTTTGGAGCTTCCACAGTAGGTATGATGGTGGTCCAAGGTATACCAGATTTGCATTGTTTACTCTGGCCAGAACTAGAGCCATGGTAACATAAACACTTCGAAGAAATCCAAGAAATGGGATTACCCTATGCAGAAGCCTCAGCAGGAGAGGAGAACATTGCTCTGTTGACTCCACATACAAGAGAGAGATTTGAGTTCAGTTTTTACATCACTGCCTGGTACAGGTGCATCACCCAGTTCCAGTGGTTAAGTCAGGGTCCCTTAATGGAAGCATGAGTCCATGCATGCCAGGATTCCAGTTATGGAGACTTGTAGTTTGAGGTGCCTCACACTCTTCCAGTTTTCAGTTGCTAACAGGCAGGGCTGGAAGGAGCAGACCTTCACGTCTTTGCACTTTTAAGGATGACTTGAGCATCATTGATACAGCTGAATCAGGTTAGGCTGAAAGACATGACATTAGACAAGCACTATTATGGATTCCTGAAGTACATCTGGAAGTATATACCTCGCTTTAAGGACTATGGTGGGATAGAGACTATCTGTGATCGTTCAGTGACGTAGGAGACAAGCATTTTTCTTGAATGAGTAAGATCTGAGGCCTTCTGACAAGGGTGGAATGATGTACCATACTGAAGGTTGTGGAAAGGTTCAGTAGTACCAGATGAACCTCCTCATTTTTTCCACAGTTGTCTTAAGGACGTTCCAAATCAAGTGTAACTCAGTACCCTTCCGGGCGGAAGCCCACTTGGACTGCTAGAGACGGTTATTTTGTTGTATGACCTTGCAAAGCTGCAGGTAGGCTGGTTTATAATTAATTTCTACTCTTAGAAATCGACCTACATTCTTTCTGGAACTGAGGCATACAGTCCTTTGTTTTTTTGGACAGGTTTAATGGGCGACGTTACATGATCTTGCGTAAAGAGTCAATGTTGGAGTGAATCATTACCAATGCTTCTCAGAAAGAAGGCCTCTCAGTGCATATCATCTGTAATATTTCTCTGAGGCTGTGATATCAGTTTTACCTATCTGATTTGGGAGAATTGAAAGTACATTCAGCACATCTGCCTGGTTGAGTACTTGGAAGTATCAGTGCTGGGCACTCTCTTTTTTCCTGTAGTTGCTTCAATTCACCATTTGTAGTTGTGTGTGTGGGGGGGGAAAGGTTTACCCTGAGGATGTGATATGTATGTTGGTCTCAGAGACAATATAGCACAGTTATACCAGTGAAACGTAATGATTATCTTTCCAGATGTATTTACTTGCAAAAGTATGCACAGTTAATACAAGGTTACAAATGAAACAAAACAGTAAAAATCAGAAAGCAGTTCCGCATAATGTTGTTGAGATATTATGCAAAATATAACACAATGTTCTTCTAAGTGGCAAAACATAACACAAAGATATTGTAGTAACATTTAGCAACGGCAGTGGCTGTTGATTCCCTGACTGTAATCAAATTAGGGTACTGCCCATAACTAGCCATTGCTTAAATGATAATATACATATAACGCATGCACACTTAGATAGTACTCCACATAGAAACATTTACATGAATAAACAATGCAATTTTAATTCCAGCAAGCCAAATTATTTACCAATGTCCCGTTCAATGCGCTGTGAAGAGCTTACAATTTACTTAAGGGCTGATTAAGAGCTTGGTTGAAAGAGTACTCTGTTACTTTAGTCGTATCCATGGACCCTATGCGAGAGTAGGAAGAATGGTCTGGATGGGTCACTGGCCCCTTATGCAAAGGGTGATCTTATTCCTTTAAGCAGTTCTTCAGGCACTACTAAGTTATATTCATTAGCCAATGATTTATGAGATCTGGGCGATCCCCTGCGCCTATTCCCAACTTGTCAGACCCCCCCAGGATTTTGAAACTTCGGGTAGCACATTTTTCAGCCAAAATAAAGCAAAAAATGCGGGCAAACACCTCAAAATGTGTTGTATTTTTGCAGCAGGTAGAAAATGATCTGGACCGAAAAAATAATGCACAGCCTGTGTTCTGTCACTGCTGAAGACTGTGCTATGTCACAACCTGTCACCTCACAGAGTCTCCAGCAGCACAGTGCCTGGAACCAGAGGGAAGACCATAATGAGCATGACTGAAGAAAAAATGTTTTTAAGGCAATGCGAAACGAATCATAAATCTTGATGTCTTTTTCATTCATAGGTGCCTAGGCCAACATAATCTCAAGGATACACCTGAATAAGAAACCATTTTGGTCTGTGAGTCATAGAGCTTATCCTTGCTGCACACGAGGCCCTCTTCACAGTAGACCTTAAGAGTGCTGTAGCTAGGTTGCATTGGGCCCTAGTGCACGCAACGTAATGGGGGCCACTGACTAGGGTGACATCTCAATCGTCAGGTGCCCCCAATAGTCATCAACCTCCTTCCACATAGTCTGCATCTGCCATATCAAAACTCACCACCATCCTCATATACACACTATTGTATTTCCTCTCCCTGCACTGCAAGTCAGAGCCATAACTCTAGAGAGCATTATCAAAGCCAATAGGTGTGGCCTTCATAAAGTGCATACACACATAGACATAACATGCAGGGACCCCACACTCATACTGTTGCCCTCACATAGGCTCACACCTCCCATGCTGCACTCATCCATGCAAATGCCTCACTCTGCACTGACACAGGCACAATCTGTAGACCACTTACCATGCACTCACCAAAGACAAGGTTAATTCTGCATTCACAAAAGGACACCCCTCACAATGCCCCCACAAAACATGGTGGCCATATTTCACTCACGCAAGCACATTGCTCACACACAGGTACACCACTCACTAGGAAGGAGAAGAGTTAGGACAGATGGTGGCATAGGAGACACAGGTTGAGTATTTGGTTCATCGCTCTACTCATGCAATTCAAAGCTGTTGAGGTAAGCTACCCTGCAGCCTAAATGTCCACTAAGGTTATCTAATCTACCATCAGCCACACTTTGACCAGCACTGCAGACTATTTGGGTCTGATCTTGGTGGGCTTTTGCGTGGAAGACTCTAGGCATCAAAAAAGTTCCACTTGCCTTTTAAAAAACAACATGGTGGTTTCTTTGTAGTGCAAGCGTATGCTAAAATAACAAAAGGAATAAAGAAAAAGAGTGGAATGCATGTGAGTCAATAAATAGATTTAAAAAAAAGTAAAGTTGCTCACTGGTCTGCCATTTTGAAACAGTAGAAAATGATAGAATATGCAGGCAACCATTTCAAGATGATGGCATGGTTTTGAAGTTTAAAGCAGTGATAACTGACTCTCTCCATTAGAAAGTTGTGGTCCAGTAGCATTGGGAGAGGAGCATCTGGTACTCTGCTCACTCAATGTGCATTAGTCTGGGGGGCGTGGTCTCGCCAGCGGCAAGATGGCTGCGCTTTTGGCGAGCTCTGCCGGCCGGGCGGAACAATCCTTCTAACATCCTGCAGCTGCAGAGGGGCTGAACCACACACAAAGTGGGCTTTTACTGCGCACTGTCTGGAGACTCAATACTGTTGCCACTTACTCACCCTGGTGCCCCAGGGCACCGGAGAGCTGTGCGCGCCTGTCCCGGTGGGGACGCCGTCTGGCCTGCGCGCGGGGAGAGGCCCACTGATCCGGAGCTGCCTGTTGCTCGCCTCCTGGGGCTGGGCTCGCTGGGAGGGGGCTCGCTGCCCGCGAGAAGCTGCAGGGTTGCCGCCGCCCGGCTCCGATTGGTGCTGCCGCCGCCCTCCCTTGGTGCGCGGCTCGGAGCTGGGCCGAAGATCCTTACCTGCGACGACGCTGCCTGTGTGTGGCGCATGGGCCTGGTGACCTGAACTGCTCGGCTCCGGTGGGAGCCTGCTGCCTGCCTGATTGGCGCGATTCCCGTCAACCGGCCTCAGTCCTACTGCCGCCGGTGAACGGGCGTGCGCGGCTGGGGGCTGGTTCGTGAACCACCTCCGAGATGGTGCGGCCTTGGCCGAGCCCGCGGGCCTGAGCGGGCGGCCTATCCTGCGCTGGGCGGATGCGCCTGCTGCGGCTTGGGAGCGGCGATATCGACTGCTGGGACCGAGGCTGTGGTCAAGACTGGCACCATACACAAAGTAAGGAGCTGGGCAGGGGAGGGAGCGTGCCGAGGGCCTGGAAGGCTATGTGGGCTGGGACTCTGGTCAGGCCGGGCCTCTCCCCACGCTCCAAAGTGCATTGCAGATATACTTGCCTCAATCCGGGGTCGGCCTGGCCTGGCTGCTCGGTGTGTCTCCTCCCGTCGCTCCCCCGCCCTGCAGGCATCCTGTGCTGGCGCTGTGGGGGGCCATGCGGGCCACTAACATTTCTACCTGACTTGCCCCACCTGCTAATTCCCGCGGGGGCCTGCTGGACACGAGTTGCAAACTTATCTGGTGGGACTGGGGAGAGCTACCCCTCACAGAGCGGACACAGAGACTGTGCTAGATTCTTCTTTGAGACCCCCTGAGGGTCTGCTGGCTGGATCCCTCTCCTGCGCGAATAGACAGACTATGAGGGCACTGACCGCTCTGCCCTCACTCATCGGCTGCAAACCAAGGGGGCAGGCGCGTTTGGTCTGTTAGGCGCGCACCGTCCCGCTTCTGCCACAACCTCAAATTTCTGACCCAGTTATCTCTCCTGACACGGCGACTGGGCTAGCTGGGGACCACTGCAATGGGGAAGGCTGACGCGAAGCAGCCCAAGCTCAATTTCGAGGGCCGTAGAACCGGCAGGACCGGTGAGCTGTCCTTGGAGGCCGGCGAACAGGCCGCACAGACAGATACAACCGACTCACAAGATGACAGCATCCGCTCCATACTCCTTGAAGTCAAGTCAAGCCTAAAAACTATCGATTCCAAGATTGATACCTTGACGGCCTGCTTGGACCAAGTCAAGCAGCGATTAGACCCGCATCGCACAGCTTGATGAGGCGAGGGTCTCGGGCGCTGACGATGCCGGTGCGGAAAATCACCAACGACTCTTGAAAATGGACAAAGTGCTTGAGATCATCCGTGCTAAAAACGAGGACCTCAAGTCCCACTCCCGCAGGAACAACATTCGAATCATAGGTCTCCCCGAATCCACCGCAATCGACAAAATGGAGACCTTCCTGGAGTCCATGCTGTGCGAACTTTTCGGCACGGCTTTATCAGACATTTTCATTGTTGAGCGGGCGCACAGATCGCTTGGCCCACGACCGCCACCGGGGACACTTGCACGGCCAATAATAGCCCGCCTGCTGAACTACTGTGACCGTGATTCCATCCTCCGGAGGGCAAGGGAGATGGGGGAAGTCAGACACAAGGGCAACACACTTTCCTTTTACCCTGATTTCACGCTGTCTGTTCAGGCCTCGCGCAGAGACTTCCTCCCAACCAAGCGCATTCTCCACCAGCTCCACTTATCATATGCCCTCATGTATTCCGCCAAGCTGAGCATTGACTCTGGAAATAAGCCTCGCTTTTTTGCGGACCCTAAGGCGGCCTTGGAATTTGCAAAACAGCTCCAAAAGTCTCTCCCTTGTTATCGGCGGACCCCTACCGAAGGCAGCCACGCAAGTGACAATGACTAACTTTACCAATGAATGCTGGCGGCCCCTGCGTGACCCTGTTTAATGCCTGGCTCTCACGAGCTTTGTGCAATAGCATGATTGTTTGTCGTTATCTAGCTTCGCCCAAAATGCTGTTAATTAACCATACGTTTTCCCCCTCAAGCTGGTAATGGTCGCGCTCGGCCACCCTGCCAAACGGCATGGGAAAGTCTGGTTGACCCCACTGGGATAATTCCTACATCATGTTGGTATGCACCAAGTTGGGGTTCCTTGGGTGGGGGTGGCTTGATTCTCAACCATGTTGGGGGGTTGGAGTGGGAGGGGGGATTGTCTCAAGCATGTGTGACGTTACAGATTCACACCCCTGGGCTATGTTCAACTGTTTTACCTGTTTTACTTTAAATTCGACTGAAATTGCATTCGATTATGCCATTGCCATGTATCACGCTATACTTTCCCTCGGCGTCTGGATGGATCATAAACTACTCGAGCCTAATTCCCTATTAGGCATTGAGCATGACTGAGCTGACCTTTCTGACGTGGAACATTAGAGGCATGAACGACTACCGCAAAGCACGTCTCATACATTCGTACCTCATTAGGCATAAGACCGACATCTGTTTTCTACAGGAGACTCATCTGACGGCTACTAGCCCAGCTAGGTTGCGCTCCAGACATTGGGGGGACACATTCTCCTCATTTTACTCTAATTACGCAAGGGGTGTCACCATTTTAATCAGGAAGGGTCTGCCATGGTGCACTTCACATTCTCACATTGATACTGAAGGCAGATATGTAATTCTTTCAGGGACCCTATACGCTCAACCCGTGATACTTGCAGCTATTTACGGCCCGAACACAGACAACTCAGACTTCTACATCCAAACATGGAAACTCATCTCCTCCCTCGGCCCATTGCCGTTGATATGGGGAGGTGACTTCAACATTGCCCCGCAGAACATGTTGGACCGCTCGGGCGCTCGGCAATTACACCCACAGGCCACCACTACATTACGCACCCTTATGCAGGACAATAGCTTAATCGATGCCTGGTGACATCTCCACCCTGACAGACATGAGGGCACTTGCATTTTGAATACTCATGGCTCCTGGTCCCACATAGGTCTGTGGGTGGTCACTCGTGATGTATCGTGCTGGGTTACCTCCGCCACGCATTTGGCATGTGCCCTCTCGGACCACTCGCCGATGAGCCTGACCATGCGGATTCGTGATGTCGCATTCAGAGAGGAGCTTCGCGGCGCCATTATTGAATACTTTGAGATTAACACCGGCTCTGTGGACTCCCCCTCTGTCCTCTGGGAGAGCTTTAAGGTGGTGGTTCGGGGAGAATGTATTGCACGGCAGGCCGGTGTGCTAGGGGCAATTAGGGGCACCTTGGAGAAGCTGGAAACAGAACTTAAATTACTCGATCAAAGCTATGTAGACAACCCTTCCCCTGCTATACTTGCAGATATAAGATCAAAGATGACTGAATATCATGCAGAGGCCGAGCGAGAGGTAATGTACCTCAGCTGAGAAACACAGGCACGCCAGGATGGTGAAGGCGATCGACCCGGCAAAACGCTGGCAAATCTATTGAGCGCGCCACATGCCTCCTCCTACGTAACAGAATTACAGGATGACTCTGCGGGAAGAATCACTTCCCCCAGCGCAATAATTGAGAAAATATCCTCATTCTATTCCCAACTCTATACTGCCGGTGATTATACACCCCCAGACATTATTGAGCAATATTTTGATACTATTGAGCTGTTATGGCTCCGCGATGAACATCGTGAGTATCTGGACGAACCATTTACCACCGATGAGATCGCACAAGTGATCTCCTGTCTCCCGGGCGATAAGGCACCTGGGTCCGATGGATTGCCGGCCGCTTTTTACAAAGAATATGCGCCCCTCCTCATTCCCCACCTCACGGAAATGTACAACGAATCCGTCGCGAGTGGCATATTCCCTACCACCCTCCGCGAAGCGCTTATCACTCTTCTCCTCAAGCCTGACAAGCCACCGGAATGTTGCGATTCATATCGCCCGTTATCATTAATCAACACAGACAACAAGATATATGCCAAACTGTTGGCCAATCGTCTCCTCCCCCTCATGACACTTATAGCTTGTCCGGAACAATCCGGATTCATCCCACGTCACATAATCTGCGCACCATTTTTTCTATAATGCTCCAAATAAATCCCGATCTGCCGGCGGCAGCGGCCCTGCTGGACGCCACCAAGGCTTTCGACTCACTAGAATGGCCCTTCCTTTTCGCTTTGCTTAGCCGCCTCGGCCTCAGCTCAGCCTTCATAAGTAAGATCAAGCTACTTTACACGCTGCCCTCAGCACGCATATGCATCAACGGTCAAATAACTGAACCCATATTCATCACTAGAGGCACTAGGCAGGGATGCCCTCGGTCCCCCATGCTCTTCGCCATAGTGATGGAGCCACTCGCGGCATGGCTGAGACAGCACCACACGCAACGAGGCATCGGGTTCTCTACCTGCGTCTTAGTGACCTCTATGTACACTGACGATGTGGCACTATATATCCGCGAACCCCTTGAAAATCTGGCCCCTATGACCAGAGAGGTCATTAGATTTGGAGCCTCTCGGGCATTAAAAAAACTGAAATAATTCTATTCTATTCCCGTTAACGGATGCAACCCAACCCTTCCCCACGGAATACCCGATTAAATGGGCTGCTGGGCCGACTAATATCTCGGCATCTGGCTGAGCAGAGATACGGAGGAGCTTTGGAAGGCCAACTATGGAATGGCTAGAATCCAAAATCCTTACATGGAAAAATCTTCCGTTATCCTTAGCGGGACGCATCGCTATTGCCAAGATGGTGGTCCTGCCTAAGTTTCTTTACCTATTCCTAAATATTCCACTTCCGCTCACCTCCCATTTGTTTAAACGTTTCCACTCCAATATGATTACACTCCTGTGGGCGGGACATCAACCACGCATCGCCTACGAAACCCTTACACTGCCGTTTTCGCCGTTTTTGCGTGGAGGGATGGGTGCCCTAAATTTTAAACTATATGCGTACGCCGCTCAGGCCAGTTTTCTCCACTTTTGGCTGCATCCCACACCTTTTCAGCCTCACGTGGCTGTAGAAACAGACCTCGCCTCCCCATGGCCGCTACAAACGGCGATATTCTTGCCACATACGGCCAGAGAGGCGAAATAAACACGTTCAATGCACGCGCTGGGCTTGGGCGGGAGTCCGTAGACACACAGGAGTTAAGGCTTTATACGCACCAGCGATGCAGCTCGCAAGCAATCCCTCCTTTCCTCCACTGCAGACCAGCGGCATGGCACGCCGAGCCGTGGCGCTGGGCATTCGCAATAATGCCGATCTGTACCCAAAAGGTCAGTTTCTCTCTCTTGCGGATAGCGCCACTCCACTAGATGACCTTCTATACTATCGGATAAGAGCGACCTGCAGAAATATGCATGACACATTCCCCAGCCCCCCACCGCCAAACGTAGCACTGGAATACATCCACACGACACCTACTCTGCGCAAGCTCGTCACCAGACTGTATGGGCTGACTCTCGCTGCTTCAGCTGTGGAGACTGAGTGGGCGCGTTGCGCTTGGGCGGCGGGTTTATTCGACAGGCCGTCACCAGAACAATGGCAGTACTGCTGTAATCAATCCCGAAAACACTCCCCTGATACATTTTACATTTTTACACAGACTGTATCGCACCCCTGCAGCACTTCACAAAATGGGTTTGGCAGAGGATGCAAGATGTATGAGATGCTCCGCTCCTGACGCAACCTTTGTACACTTGCCTGGTATTGTCCGAAAATTGCAAATTTCTGGCACGATGTTTGCAGAACTATCAGCGCCATCACCTCTAACACCCTCATGCCTGATCCCCTTACATGCCTTCTGGGATATGTCAGGAACGTCTCGGACGCTGACCGTAGACTGGTTGCGATGCTCCTCGTGCTGGCCAGACGCAGGGTGGCGATTCACTGGAGCCGCAAGCCGGCACCAGTTACAAAAAACTAGCTGGCGGACGCGGCACACAAGTCACACCTGAGCGAATACTGGAACTTAATGCCACTGGCTAGCAGGCCACATGACATCTGGGCCCCCCTGGTGGCCTATCTCCGACAGATAGACGAGGCTGACAAATCCCCTGACCACCCCCCAGACCCTTTAGCTGAAAAACGAACAGATTAATGATGACGGCCGTTGACACAGTTTCCATGACGATGCGATGTTGCGAATAATGTATAAGTCAATTCTAGGTTGCCTCTGTGCCCAGTTTATGGTTGTGCTATCTTACATTCCGAACGCCTTGATATCATTCAAGTGGTTTATAAATGCATCCCTGCTTACACAATGTAATTGAATGCATAATATGCAATGTGCTTTATTCTCAATAAAGTTTATTAAAAATTTTTTTTTTTAAATATGCATTAGTCTGAGTAACACAGAGTAAGCAGGCAAATTACTGTTACTCAGACTACATGACACCCTAAAGACCATTGGCTGGCTACCAGGCAGAGCCAAACATTGGCAACATTTCCAATGGCTGAAGAGGGCGGATCCACTGCCCAGTTATATGTATGCTGTTCTGAAGGGCTGAACCAATCTGGGATTGACACTCTGTCTCATGAATAACCGAAGTGGGCTTACCCAAAGCTCATGTTCTCTAAGCAAGATTATGTATTATTTGTGAGACAACATGAAGCTGGTAATGAAGCTAAAACAGTTTTTTGGTTAGACCTAAAATACACAGAAATAGATCGAGCACAGGGAGCAAGAGCACAGGGGATCCTTGGCTCACATGCATAAAATATATAGCATTGATCAAGAGCATCACAATCTTCCTTGAAAGACGTGAAATAAGTGTGGCACTGCAGGACCATTCAAGTTTCCTTGAAAGACATGGAACAAGTGTGGTACTGCAGTGCCAGCCAGTAAAAGCTTCCTACAAAGATGTGAAACAAGTGTGCTACTGCAGGGCTAGTGCAAGCTTCATTCAAAGAAATGGAACAAATGTGGTACTGTAGGATCAGCCAGTGCAAGCTTGCTTCGCAGACATGGAACAGGTATGGCACTTCAGGTCCATTGCAAGTTTCTTTCAAAGAAATGGAACAAATGTGGTACTGCAGGACCAACCAGTGCAAGCTTGCTTCAAAGACATGGCTACAGTTGGGCCATTGCAAGCTACCTTCAAAGACATTGAACATGCTTAGCACTGGGTAGCACCATTTAACGCCTCATTTAGAATCAACGAATAAGCAGTATTTCAGATTTCGTACCAGTGAAAGGAACCACACTGGGGTGTATGAGTGTAAGCTTGGCTCACACACATGGAAAGATTACCACACACAAAACAGGTACAGCACCAGCGAGGAGTACGCACTTCCTTCACACCCATAGAACACATACCAATCTGGCTAGAAAAAAATGCAAGTTTCCCTCGGATTCACAAAGAAAATAGACAGCATCTGGAGCAGCCGTCCAAGTCTGTGTGTAAAAGCACACACACAACGTGCAGCATTTGGCAGCAGTGTAAGTTCCCCTCACATGCAGCACAGGTACAAGATGGTCAGCAGCAGAGCAAGTTAAGATATCCTCACATACAGGTATCACATTGGCTGCAGGCACACAGAATACCCAGAGTAAAGTATAGAGGTGTGTGAGCCACTGAAGACTCGAGCCAGATGCTAAGCTCTGGTTCAGCTCAAGGTCATCTTGAGCCCAAAATGAACTAAGCTTACATGTGACTTCTGCCAACTACCCACGCTATAACCTCATGTACTAAAAATAAAAGACAAGCAATAATTTTATTGTCAAACAGGAGCAAGAAAGGGATACCAATCTAGGGGCTGAATTACACAATGTTAAACCAGAAAATGTGGGATCAATCTCGGCTTGGTCACTTGCCCAAATTGTGTGATCCTAGACAATTATTTTACTTTATCATGCCTCCTAATTTTTCATTATTGCATTTGAGAAAACCTTGAAATACTTGAGGATGTGTGCTGTACAAAAATCCCTCTAGTGATTGACTTGGTGGACTACAATGCTGCTCCATGTAAAATAAGAATATAGCTCACAAATAGGGTGTACATGACAATTTACTTGCCTCTTAGTTCGCTAATGGTATTGTCATCAGGGTCGGGAGTGGTGGCATTAACGTTTCTAAGTTCATATTTAAAAACTATCACTTGAAATAAAATGCCTCTCAATGGAGTAATATAATCTGGTGTACTAAGGCATGGGTACTCACAAACATTTTCCAAGGGGCCAATAAGTTTGGTCTGTGATGTGACCAAGGGCCGCATTGATGCCAGAGGGGTGGCGGTTGGGCAGGGGAGTTGGCGGTAAGGTGGGTGTAGGGAAAGCGAAGCATAATTGCACAAGGTGAAACTAGAAAACCTGTGATTAATCCCACCTTTCCCACTTTATTAAGTTGTGTGACGCTAGGCAATTGTTTTATTTCACTTTCCCTCCTTTTTCCTCATTATCAGAAATAAGAGGACCCCAAAATAAATGACTTAAGGATGTGCTCTGTACAAAACCTTCTACTGTGTTTGATTTAATAAACTATAATGTTATTCATTTATAATAGGAACCCAGGTCACCCGAAGAATTGACATAACAACTGATTTGCCTCTTTAGTTCACCATTGGCATTATTGTCAGGGTGGAGGGAAGAATTAATGTTTATAAATTCACGTTAGAAAACTATAACTTTTAAAGCAATACTTCTCAATGCTCTGACTTAATCTGATAAACTAAGGTGAAAAGGTTCTGCAGGTTAATTAAATACACTTTTTGGATTTTAAAGAGACTATCATATTTTTACACTTTTGCTGCAAGATGTCTTTAAAAATGAAGATGTTCTTAAAGTTGAGCTGTGCAGGACTCCCTAGTTACTTCCTTTCTTTAACACAAATTAATATTTAAATAAATGTTTGCCTGTTTATTTAGCATCTTTTTATTGTTAGTGCGGAGACAAGTAAACAGCAGCCCAGAGCTGTTGTTGACCAGGGGGTCGCATGTAAAGGTCAGGAGGGCCGCATCCGGGCCCCGGGCTGTACTTTTGAGCATCCGTGTACAAAGGTTAAAAGTTTGTTAAAGAAAAATATTTTTTTCAATTTTTAAGACACTTTATCATAATTGTACATAATATTTGTTGCACAGTTTCTATGCCAAATGTTCCCATTGCTCAGCTCGTGCCTGGGCTCTTAGAGCCAAGATAGACTCTTAGAGCTAAGACAGACCCTTGGCTCTGCTATCCCTGTTAATTTGTTGGCTTGCTCACCTCTACTATGGTATTGTGTATAACAGTTACTCGAGTTCCCCCTCTCTCAGTTTCTCGCTCTGAGAAGCAACATCTTGTTTTCTGAGATTCTGGCTGGTTTCCATGCATCCTAGAAGGATAACTATTCCTTCTTCTGGTTTCAATAAGGTAGAATTGTGAATTAGCGATGCCAAGAAGTGGTTTTAAAGTCACCTACACATTTTTCAGCGGAACATGACTCAAACTACCTTCAATTAATTAATTTTCCTAGTTCCTGCACTCCATCATAGCTAAGTGTATGTTCTTTTACAAACCTCCATCATCTGCCATCCACTTGTCAGGCTGAATACAGTGATTACTGTTACTGTCTTGTCTCCAGAAGCCACACAGCAGCATGGGCATAACTTCTTCTTTGACCTTTGCTGCCGAAGAACAGCCAAGGCAACATGGCAGACTCTACATTTACAAAAGTGATCATGAGCACTGCTTGGCCATCCAGTGTGCATGCAATGAGTCCTCCGCAGTTCCCCTGCAGGTGCTTCTGTATATTCTGCTGCTCAGAGTATGACTCCTGCAGCTGAGGGAATCGGACGAAGCTAACAGCAAGGTTCCAGAGATGTAAGAGCTCCTGTGGGCCTAGTAGCAGTGCTGCTGGAGCAATTTTCAGACTGGGGGTACC
Organism: Calotriton arnoldi; assembly: GCA_963921515.1. Taxonomy (NCBI): domain Eukaryota; kingdom Metazoa; phylum Chordata; class Amphibia; order Caudata; family Salamandridae; genus Calotriton; species Calotriton arnoldi. Next base: position 190,167 of record CAWUFW010000634.1, on the reverse strand, counting down.
ACCATCAATTTTACATCACTGAACTCACAGAGAGTCTGAAAAATCCAAACATCACACAGAGAACAAGTATTGAAAATAAGCCACGCCCATTAAGTAGGAGAGTAGTAAGAGTACAGTATGTGCCTGGTGTAGCATTTAGGAGCACACTGTCACAATTATATTACTAAAGCATGGTCTGATAGCACACTTTCATTTACAGACAGCACATTCTCCATTGAAATGACTACTACATCTGCACAGACGTGCAGTTTTAGTGATAAAACTACATAGCACACGAACAATTATGCTAGGAAATTGGGTTTCAGCGAATATTTGTCATTTGTGCATCACCAGCTAAAGTGTCTTGATTTGTTTTGACCCTATTAAAATCTTTGTTTTTATCACACTTAAGAATTAGAAAACAATGCTTAATTTGTGCTTTTCTAAGTGTTTATTTATTTTGAAATATTTGTACAGTTCATTATAGGTATTTGAATTTCTTGTGTGTTAGGAGGCAAGACTGTCACATAGTTCATCCTACAAAAATCTCACACTTTGCAGTAAGAGAAATAAAAGTAAACACCAGTTTCCATGTCAAAAGAATAACCATCAATTTATCAGAATACTTGGTTGACATTTGACCTCTGCGTTTGAACACACAGCAAATCTGACAAGATAAAAACAAACCGTAAAGTCATCTTTAATGCCAATTCACCTTCGGAAGTCCAGCATGTAGCCCTCTCCCACCTCTGGGCCTCGGTGCATTACACCGGCTGTGCCATGGTAGCTATGCCCCCAGGCCTTAAACAACCATGGATTTCATCTACTCTTGGTGGCTGCTACTGTCAGTGGTCCCTTAGGGTTCACACTCATTCTGGACTCTGAAGAAGCATCTTTCTGAGAGATGCTTCTTTACAGGCAGCTCAAGCAAGTCCCTAAAGATAAAACTGAGATCCTCATCTCTGAGTGGCTCCTCCTCAGGTTCAGATAATTCTGGAGTCTCAGGGACTGGTACCTCACTTCTGGGGCAGCTTCCTGCATGCTTTGCTAGAGGCAGCGCCTAACAGTGCCTTGTCCATGCACTGGTCACAGCTGCTGTATCCTCAGCATTTCAAATGCTTTTTCTAGGGGAAGATCCAACTTTCAACAAACAAACAACTTCCTTTTGACGATGATAGTCCAAGGATGCCTCTGCCATGGCACACTTTCCATTGTGACCCACGCAACTTTCAACAGGGAACATACAGTTATTGTCCTGTTGAGAGTGGCCATCCTACAAGCAAGGAGCTGCTCATTCATTTTGTATGGGATTTTAAGCAGTACCATAGAGCGCATCTTGGCAGGTGACAGATCAGTAGCAAAGGGCTCATTTAGTGATGAAGGGTGGCCAGAAATCTTATAAGCATAATGTCATTTTTTCCTGTCTCAAAGGCAGTGTTGTTCCATGTGCATGTTGCCTCTAGCCTCTGGCACAAAGGCTTGGCTGATCCACTGTGCATGTAGCCTCTGTGAATGTGGCAAAGACAAACAGGTCCAGTGTCAGAGACGGCATATGATTGGCAGGTGGCCAGGCTCAAATGTGTCCAGTCGTGAGTCCCTGTGTCTCCCTTCGGAAATTGAACCCATAGAACCATATCCAGGTAGAACCCCATTTCCAGCTTTCCATTTAATCTCTGAGACCAGTGTTGCATTCCTGCTTTGACCTTGAGTGTCCAGTGATCTCTGATACAGATGCAGATTAGTGTACAGGTTGATAAGTTCTATCCAGAAGCAGCCAGATTCTGTGCAGGGGTGTCCAGAATGCTCTTTAATCTTGCCAAGTAGTTGCTTACTCCAGAGGTGCACGTGCCTTGGTCTTTCATCATGATTGTTTTCCTGGATCACCGCATCCAAGTTTTTGCCATTGCTTGCCCTTCAATCCCAAGGCAGTGTCCACGCTCCTTCAAGCCCTTCAGTATGCAGGCAGGACAGTCCCTACAACAGAACATTTCCAGCAGCTGTGGGCAGACGGGTAGTCTAAAGGTCCAAACTTCCTCGAAGCACCAACACAAGTCCAACAGGTCCAAGTTCAAGGATCAGATGTTAAAAATATTTGGGCAGAGATCCAATGATTTCTGTTTTCAGGGAACTTGGAGATGAGTGAGAGGATTTGTTCAAACTCTGCAGTCATCCTTTCAGGAGGAGGGTTGCTTTGTATGCTTCCCTTGTGGGAGGACCCTGATAGGTTGAGCACTCTCTTGCGAGATATGGGGAGCATGAGGTCTGCAGGTGCATCTCTCTGGTTAGTTCTGGTGGATGTGTTCCAGGGGACGACGAACCACAAGATGTTCCAGATTATCTCCAGTGGGAATCAGTAATGACAATTCCCTTGACCTCCATAAGTGTGAGAGGTAGTAACTTATAGGGCATTCAGAACTTTCATTTTGGCTGGCAGTCTTGCTCCTGGACATAGTCACTTACTTAAATAGGAGGCAGGTGGGCTGGTCTGTTAGTTGTTCTTCCAGCAACAGACCTCTGTGATCTGGGTGAAGGTGTGGAATTGCCCATTGTGATCACGCGCCCCATCGAGGTGGTTTTTGGGGTAACAGTGTGGTGGTATGCAGAGCGACACAGTATTTCAGGACAAACTGGAAGACTGGCATCTGGGTCTCTTTGCTGTTCCAGGACTATTCATAGACTTTTCTTTAGGGCCCTCTTGAGGCATTAATCTTCTCGATCGCTTGCGGCCATCCGAGGAGTCATACATACATTTGGTGTGTTACTCTTAAAATCTCAGAGAACCATTGTCTTTATTCAGCTCCTATGGCAGTCCATGAGTATCCAGGATTTTTTGCATTTAGGGTAGGGCACCATCTGCTGCCACAGAGTTTATAAACTCTGTCTCAGTGTATTGAGACTGTTCATCAACAACCACCAAGTTGCAGAAGCCCACATTCATGTGGTTTTCTGAGTTTTTCAGTAATGATTGAGAAATGTTGTTCAATCTACTATGGGGCCTGGCACTTCAGAAGGATTACCACTCCCTGTATCACCATCTGTTCACGTTTCAGAAGCTAGAAACTGATGATGGCTTTTGGCCCTAGAGTCTTAAGTGAGCTAACTTGTAGGTGCATGTGGCCAGAGAGGCTGACATGACTAAGCAGGAGCAGCTAGTTTATTCTCTTGACTGTTGTGGGTCAGCGGTTTCTTGTAATTCATTCAGACTGATAGTCCTCGGCAGGGCAGTGCCAATGATCATTCTCTGTCTGGACAGTGTTGCCTGTTCTTTAGCAGTTGCCGGCCGAGGTTGTTGGAAAAGGCAGTTGGATGGATTGTCTGCAATTTTGTGCCATTCTGCGGAGAATTAGAATTCTTGCAGCTTTTGTATTTAATTATTTATTCTCAGTGGTAGATGGGGTGCAGACCCCACAACAGGTGTGCCAGCAGGTTGAAGAAGTAAGTAGTGGTGCTTATACAGCATGAACTGAACTAGAGGATAATGAGGAGAGCCCAGGATATGATTCAAGATTGTTTACAATGAGGCAGGTTACATGTACATAGATATTATGTAGGGTGTGGCTCTCTTAGGATATGTTTCTTCAAGTCTTTTCTGATTTGCTGGCGGGTAGGAACAGTTGTGATGCTGATAGGGATATTGATTCAGAGCCTAGGTGCTTAGATGAGAGGGCCTGCATTGGGACAGAAAAGGTCCCCTGCATGGCTCAGAAGAGCATACACCGCTGCAGGTTACCATTGCTGCATAGTAGTTGGAAATCAAGTTGCATCAGCTTAGAGTTGCTGAGATCGTATCGTATGCCCGGCCATCGAATGGATCAAATAATCAAAATTCACTGTGTTGCTGGTAGGATTGTTCTCAGCCATGAGTTGAGCAGCGCTGATGGGTGAAGCATTTAGTCCTGTCAGAACCGGTTGGGATATGGTTACAGTAACTCTAAGCTGATGCAACTTGATTTCCAAATACTATGCAGCAATGGTAACGCACTTTCACCCCTGAAGAAGGTTAAGGTGGATGAACTGTTGAACAGTCATCTTAAGACTCCACGCATAGTCCTCCTTGGTGCCCACAGTGAACTTTGAATGATCCTGACATATGGCATCTAGCCAAAAAAGGGGGTGTCACTTAAGAGCAAAGAGAGCATTTTTCACTGTATCATTTCCCAAGGTCAACTTACCTTGCACAAAGGTCTAGCACCTACAAGGACCACCTAGACCATGCATGCGGGTTTACCAACACAGCGATTATTCTCCATATATCGCTGTGTCCAGTCTGATGGCCTTTTGAACTTTCAAGTACAGTATTGAGTTGTATGTACGGATTTAAAGTACTTTTTCTTTGTCTAAGAAAATTCACTGGTTGGCCAATAAATTATTGACTGAGGGTATTGACTTTACTGAGCCCTGTGTGTCTACCCCACAACACACCCGTGAGTAAACCTTGAACCGCTTGGTGCTGATGATCAAGTGCTAAAAGAATGAACGTAGTGCTTGGATTTGGGCTTAATAGTAGGGCTAGGCACCTGCACACCAGTAGTAGAAGGCCATGACTGACCTGGGACTCCCAGAAAAGTTCCCACAGTCTGCCTTCTGGTCGGTTCCTTCTTGTATTCATGCATCACAGGTCTGGCCATGACTTGTCTCCTGGAGTGGACGTGTCTGCCTGATGTGGTGATTTTCTCAAAGAGAACATTGAGCAAAGTGTTGGTTCCTTCCAGATGAGACAGGACTAAGGCGTGTACTATTGTTCTGAATTCTGTATCACTTAGGAAGGGCTTCACATTTTGAGGAGCTGATACTGCGGTCTTTATTTTATTGCAGATAGTTTCTCGAGGAGAGGGCTAAGTCGAGTATGAACCCAGATACTTTTTCATTGGCTGACAGGTTAGGGGTAGGGGCAGTCATAGATAAATGGATAGCCAATCTTGAATCTGTAGTTGTTTGGTGCTGTCTGAGAGAATGAGAAATTCTACTTTGTAAGGCTGAGCTTCAAATAGGTGCAAGACATCCAATACGGAATTGTTTTCGGTTTTGTTTTGAATGTCATGAGCTAAGAAATTTTGAGTCAGAATTGTGATGTATAGATGAAACTGGATGCTAATGTTTTTATTTATTATTCATATAGCCAATTAAAACTAAAAACAGTTTAAAAGAAGACCTTGGTACAACTATCTAAAACTTCATTTCCAAATCACATCATCACCAACAATAAATTAAGATACAATAAAAGGCAAAGAGAAAAATCCTGTTGGTTGCAACACTGACCCTATTCTAATACAAAAAATAAGAATATGTTAGTCACGGTGTACATTGAGTAGAGCTGCATAACCAGATCTATGACGAGGCTCGTGCTGTCAGTGTGTTAATAGCTGGAGATGTCATAGCTCTGCAACTACTTGGTGCCATTTGCAGTTTCTCGGCTGCATTCATGGACTTAACAAATATGGCTGCCAAGTGCGGGCACTCGCCTTTAAGGTAGAGTATGATTGCCCGTTGACATTTGTAAGCTTCCCAACAGCTCAAAGGATCACAGCCATCTGTCATATTTGTTTAAAAGAGGAGGATAAGCACATAAAATGTGTCTGATGAACTCCTGCTTGTAGTTACACGGTCTGCAGCTTGTAGCCTTGTATGCCCTAATCCAGGGTGGTGTAAATGCAATTGTAGAAAGCAACCCACCTGGAATTTCACTAAATTCAACTTGAAGGTCACTGGGTTGTCTCTGACGGTGGACATATGACTTTATAATAAGTGTTTGTTTGCTAAATGTAGATGTATCCTCTATTTGTGATGTGACTTTAAGGGATCTATTTACAACAGATGCAAATGCAGCATCACTCATTATTAAATGTCATTGCTCTTTGAATTTGTTGGGTCAGACTATAGTCCAACCCTATCTGGGCCTGTAAAGTAGAATTCAGTAGACCATATAACGTTCTATGGGTGTTACACTGAGCTAGGATAAAAGACCAGCACATTTCCAAAGGGGCACCTGGGAACCAAAAGTCAGTGAGGGTACAAATTTGCTTTTACCCAGCCTCAACAGCGATTCTAATGAGGGACTAGTTATTGGAATTGGATGCTCGTGTCAGTGAGTATGGATTCAAGGGTCTCCATGTAGAGCAGGGGCGTATAGATATATATGAAAGTGCCAGCACCATCACAGAAAGGCAGCCACCTGCTTCTCAATCTGAAAATAGTGCTATTCCATTGGCATAAGTGCTGGCCTGCATAGGCAACAAGAGAACACCCTTCTCAAAGTCCACTTGAACAAGTGCAGCTCTAACCTCAAAGGGACTATTGTGTACAATGATTTCCGTGGACCTATATGCCTCACCACAAGCCACAATGGTGGCTTTTAAAATTGTATTTTTTGAGGCCTAGAGGCCTCTCCATACTTCTCCTTCCACTCCCACTCAGAGTAATTCTTGATCTGATCTTGCAGTGCCCCAGTGATTACAGTGAGGTTAGTAATGAATCATGTGCAGTAGATGTCCATGCAAAGGAAGCTGTGCACTTCTGTGACTATTTGAGGCATTGCTCCCTTAATACCCTGTACTTTCCATGCATTCACATTGCTGCCGCAACAGAGAGCATGTATCTTCAGGAATATATGTGTTTTTTCTTGAACTGCTGCTTGTCCCTGTGTAGGTTGAGCCAGCAGTCTTGCAGGTACTGAAGCCTGGCTCAAGGGAGCTGGATATGTTCTTCACTGTTTGCCATCTATGTGCTTGTCATTGCTGACATTGCAACGCGGCCGCGCAGGTAGCACACACCTGTCGCATGCTAGATGGAAACCGTATCTCCAAATCATATTTAGATTAAGTACTGTGAGCCCATGAGCACTTTAACTGAAATTGTGTTTTAATTGTTTAGAAACCTTTTAAATCTTGACTTGCTTTTTAAACTCTATGCTACTTGCACTGAATTGGTGGGAGGCAACCAATCAGTGCCAGGGTGGGAGGAGCCAGTTAGAGCTCCCCAGCCTACTTAATGATCATTACAGTAAGGTTGCGCAGGTTGCGCACCGCTCCAAAGGCAAGCCCGTCAGCACCCGTCCGTGGCCGGCTGGGGCCAGGGGCCAGTCACTATATCTGAAAATGTACCTACTTCTCCGACGACCTCAGACGCCTTTTCTCAGTAAGCCACCAATTAGACCCCCTTCTCTTGCCGAAACTTCGCAATCTTAACCTATTAAACAAGAACTTTCCTGCCATAGAACCAGTCACAACGCTCGACCCCCTCATTGCCCTCACAGTCAAAAAATTCACCCCCACGCCATAAACTTAATATTAATCTATGGTATGGTATGATATGGTACCAAGGGCGAAGCTCTGGAGGGTCTTGAGGGATCTTGGGATTCCCTCGTACCTGCTCGGGTCTATCATAAAATTACACACTGATAACTTCGCGCAGGTCCGATGTGGAAAATTTGGCGAGCTGTCTGCCCGGTTCCCTGTCCTTAACGGTGTCCGACAGGGATGCGTCCTTGCTCCCACCCTATTTTGTCTCTTTATAAACGGGCTCATTGAATTCCTAAGGAAAATCAAGGATAGTGATGTCCCAAAGTTAGCTACAGGAAGGGTTCCCGCACTAATGTTTGCGGATGATACCCTGTTACTTTCTAAAACCCCAATGGGCATCCAGCGGATCCTAGATGGGTTCGTAGAGTTCTGCATGTTGTGGGGATTGGAGATAAACCTAGCAAAGACCAAGTTTATGGTCTTTAATCCCCCCAAACTGAAGCGTTCCAACCCAGACTATTTGGGTGTCACCCTGGCTGAGTATTTTAATTGGGAGGCATCAGTGGCAAAAGCTAGACTTAGGCTAACACAGATGATTGGTGGTATCCTGAAGCTACATAGAACTTCAGATTCAAAACCCATTGCCCCTGCACTTGAAATTTATACTGCCCAAGCCAGAGGGGCTGCATTATATGGGGTGGAGCTGTGGGGCCATTGCCAGGTTTCCAATCTAACACAGGTAGAAAATAATTTTATAAGGCAACTTTTAGGTCTACCAAACAGTACTCCACTTATTCCCCTCCGTATGGACTTGGGCATTAGGCCTTTGGGCGAAGAGATAGCACTGAGACCCCTTACATTTTGGAGGCGACTCTGGGTGACACCGGAACTGTCTGACATTAGGGCTGAGCTAAAAGAGATATTGCCCCAGTGCCACAATCAGGGAATTCCTTGGCTCTGTCACATAAAGGACCTCACTTTGAAATTAAAGAACCCAGATCTGTGGAGTTCACCGGAAACTTCACGTATTTTGATTTCCAGATTGGAATTAATAAGACAATACAGAGCAATGAAACTTACCCAAATACAAAATAATTCTGCACACGGGCGCCTCATGTCAGAATTTCTCCTTATAAAAGACATGTATTACAAGGAACCCCTCCTAGATTTTATTCTACTTCCCAGGGCTAGGAAATTATATCTGCAATTTAGACTAGGGACCCTCCCAATTCATGCATACACTAGTAGATGGGCGAAAGACTCAAAGAAGGAATGCCCTGTATGTAATTATAAGGAGGAGTCTGAAATCCACGTTCTTTTTCTCTGCCCTGCTTACCGGATACAGCGAAAACGCTGGTTAACACAACTTTGTAAAAATCTGGGTTTTAAGCAATGTACAGCGGCATTGAGAATCTTAAAGTATGACACCAGCCCTCCAATTGTATTTGCGGTTTCCCGTTTTCTAAACAGTATGTGGTATATCAGGCAAAATGCTAAGCAAAATTGTACTGGAGGGTCTGATAGCACAGCTTGATGTCCGCTATTTTTATTACTGTAAATCCTCTTGTCTTCACTTTTTATGATAGTTTTAATATTCTTTTAATGTTTTAACTTAGTAGCTTTTTAGGGTTCCTTTGATTGTGTTGCTATGGAGAGGCTTGTCACGTAAGGATGTAAATGGCTTGTAAATATATTGTACTTGTGACTTTTATTTAAATGTAAGCACTTTTATGGCGTTGTGCCGAAATAAAGTTTTACTGACTGACTGAATATTAATCAACTTACGGTCATCTACTTCAACACTCGCTCTATGGTCAAGCACAAACTTGAAATATTTCATCTACTTGATTCCGAATCCCCAGACATACTAGTGGCCTTCCAGAAAGCTACTACTTACTCTACACCAACAGGCCTACAGGCAAGAAAGGTGGAGTGGTAGCAGCTGTAATCAAGAAATAACTTATTTTCTCTAGACCCACCTTAATTAACATCCCAGCTGTCGATAGTTTGTTGGTGAAATTTGACGCTCCAATCTCCCCCTTGATATGTGCCCTCCTGTACCGGCCCCCTGACCACTTGCCACAATTCCCTCAACTCCTGGCAGATATAATCGCCCCACTAGTTATTGACCACGCAAAAATATTGCTAATTGGCGACATCAACTATTGGGCGAATGTGGAAACCGGCAGGCATACACCACAGAACTAACCGATCTGCTGAGCAGCTTAAACCTAGACCAACACGTGTTCGTACCCACACATATTAAAGGTCACACAATACACCAGATTTGGTCCACCAATTTATCTATATCTAATCTCACTGTCTCCCTCTGTGTATGGTCAGACCATCACCTAATTAAACTCTCTTTGACCGGCTTGAACCCACTCAAACCTCCCCCATGCCCTGGAACTCTTTCCAGAAACTGGACCCGAACAGACCTAAACACCTGCAATTCATTGGCATTCTCTCTACCTGACCCTTTCTTCTTGAACAAAATTCAAAATTCTGTGGACAAAACAAAGGAGATCTTCGGAATCGTCTCAGAATGATCTAGCCCTGACAGAGTGACCTTACCTATCCTACCCACTCAAAATCTATGTGATGACCTCAATTCCTTTTTTATTGACAAGATCAAGGTGATAAAAGATAGCATTCCTCCAAGTTTACTAGTCATTGTAACCCCATTAGAAAACAGAAACGCCATCACATTCTCAGAGTTTCCCACCATCAGCAAAGATTGCCTTGTGGACCTGCTGACCAAAGTTAAATCTGGATTCCCTAATGACACATGCCCTCCACAAGTCCTAAAAACAGTCTTTCTCTCTTCCATCACCATCTCCCTCCATAACTAGTCCCTCAGTCAAGGCACCATCCCTAGCCCCTTCAAGGAGGTTATAGGGTTCCATTACATAAAAAAAATATAGAAAAGACCCACTAGTCCTGAAAAATTACCACCCCATCTCTTTACTTCCCTGCTTAGTAAAGTTTCTAGAGCAGAGGTCTTCAAACTGTGGGCGCGCCCCCCTGGGGGGGCGTGGATGGATTCCCAGGGGGGCGCAAAGGCCTCTGCAAGTACATGCAAATGAAGATGGCCTGGAAGTGCGGCAATGTTTATTTGCTGCATTTCCAGGCTGTCTTCATTTACTTGGGGCCGGAGGTCAGTGAGTGAGCTGCTGGGGGCTGGGCTGTGCAGTGTCTAGAGTCTTATCTCCGGCACAGTCTTTTTCACAGGTCTTTAAAGACCATTTGCATACCTTTGTAAACTGGTTACCGAGGCTTAGTTTTTTTTTCTGTTTCCAGTACCCCTGGGCCCCCACTCTGCCTATTCCTTACATTTGTATTTTACATTTACTGCTGTAGTGTGAAGATGCATTTCATATAAAGTAGGGTTGCCAATAGAAACAAGCATTGGCAGAGCCAATAGGTCTCGCCTTTGGGGCGTTATAAGTGTTTAGACAGAGCTATTGGCTTTGTTAACTTTTGCAGTGGGGTGAAGGAAACACGCACCACAGCTGTGCACTGGGGTGAAAGGAGGCACACACCACATATCTGCACTGTGCAGTGGTGTGAAAGGAAGCACGCACCACTACTGTGCAGTGGGGTAAAAGGAAGCACTCGCCACAGCTGTGTACTGTGCAATGGTGGGAAAGGAAGCACGCACCACAGCTGTGCACTGTGCAGAGATGTCAAAGGTAGCACGCACCACAGCTGCGCAGAGATGTGAAAGGAAGCACGCACCACGGTGATGAAAAAACGTGAATGTTAAAACTTGCGGTCCATTTTTAAGCTGTGTACTGTGCAATTGTTGTATTCCTCTTAGGGTGTCCATAAACGGGCTTTCCAGTATCATGTCCTTATATAGGCACAATTCGCCCTGCCCTTATATAGGCATAAAATCCCAGCCCTTATTTAGGCATTAAACCGTGCACTCCAAATACAGGCATGGTCTCCGACATCCGTCCACCCTAACGTCACAACGAGTACATGAAGAACAGACCCTTAGGCTGCGGGAGTTTCCCTAGTCCAGGACTATTGATTTCTTCAAGGACTCATATATTATGCATGAACCATTATTCCTTAGGGGTTCATTCATGACGTCTTTCGCTGTCCGACTCACGTCAATACTAACATTCCTAGGTACTCTCAGGTATAAATATACCTTCCCTAGCCCCTGTAAATCAGAGGAGACCTCGACTTCAGAGGAGCCCGTTTCCCGGCCTGACGCACTGAGAAGACGCCGTCATCCCTGCACGCAGAGAGTCCAGCTTCCAGTGATCTGACTTCCCTTGCGGGGTGTTGGAGTTCGAGTCTGGCAAAGAGATTCCTACCTCTCTCATTCTTCAGGTATGGAGCTGATAAGAACCTAGAGGGACTCTTGGCATACTAGGCATACTAGGCTTAACATACTCTTAGTATACCATAGTAAGGAATACTTCACCTACTTCCTACCTCTCCCTACACCTAGGTTAGGTTAGGTACATTGGGGTAGAACTAGATTAGAAACGCATCGTATGAGTACTCGCATTTTTAGGCTGTGTTATTTATGTAAAGGCATATGTACTAAAAGATAATGCTCTCGCAGTATTATTTATTTCTACTGCTCACACTGTACATTATTTATCTCGCATACTGTCTTGTGATCGTAACAGCACATTTTACTTACACCAGAAACAAGACTGTTCAATAAATCTTTTATTGAAACGCCCGTCTGTTCTTTCTGTGTAACTAGGAGAAAACTAAGCATGCACGATTGAGCTGAGTGAAATAGTTATCTATTGTTTCCACGACTCTGGGACACGTTCTGATTCTAAAGGGAAACAAAGTGGTCATGTTTTGCGGCTGCCAGAAACTACTCCCTTCTTGTTGTCAAGGAGTTTCTAGTGGCCTCTGAGCTAGCTGGCACAAGTAATTAAGTTTAATATACTCGATAGGGACATACTGACCTTAGTCCTATGTCAAACCTATAGGATATATTATTCCAATGCGCAGAGCCTATTAGGGAAATAGGAGCTACACTACATGGCGCCCAACGGTTTGGTAAGGCGGTAATTCAACGTTAGATACTGAGTAACTCAGCCGTGCTTTTTCTCTCAGAGACCCCTACCCATATACTCCAAAAGACGTCTGGAGTGGGCAGGGTTAAGTATCCACCACGGCTACATAGGGAAACACCCTATATATTAGCTGTTTGGTTTGCTCAACGTTGAAGGATACAGTGTTCCAAAATATTGTGCACCTAATCTTTGTTTCCTTGAAACTTGTTCTACATTTTTCAAAAAACAAAATGATTGAAGCCGGAAACGGTGAAGCTGCGGCTGATCCAGCCCTAGCAGCAGCTTTTAACATTACAGGTTTAAATGAAACCGAGGAGGGTGTCATAGACATCGCTCCAAACTTAAGAAGAGCCATCACTCTAAAACTTATAAAACATGGCCTACCGCCAAGAGGCGGTAGAGCAGTTTTCGTGATAGAGGCACATGAATCCTTTCAGACAGAGGTATTCCATTCATGGGTAATATTTCCTGAATCCAATTCAGTAACACACATGTTTCACTTCTACAAAGAAGATGAACCACCAGAGGAATACATTCCTTTCGAGGATATAGAAATTCTATTAACATACCAGGAGCATCAGCTCTGGTTTAAAGGCGCCCTAAAACATCACAGAAACATTATCAGGCTCGGTCCACTAGGTAGAACAGGAGCAACATGGCCGATTCTAGCCGGCTACACACCTCATCCTGACCTGGATATAATGTCAGATGAGGACTTACTTGTTCAAATACAAGAATTAATAAAAATTTACAGACAATTGGTCCAATTTGTCATGCAGACTTTTACAGTCCAGCAACCATTAACACTTCCAAATCCAACTCCCCATACACTAAAAATTACACCACAGACTCTATACGCAGTCATGGGTCAAATGCCCACAAAACGTGAGCAAATTCCATTCTGGATAGCTCAAAAAATTACTCAAATCGAAGCAGTATTTTCAAATACTAGCCCGTATGAGAAACACAGAATACTGACAATCAGTTTACCAATGGGGATCCCACCACAACTGAAAGACTGCACCACTTGGGGCTCAGTCTTTGCTGCCATCTATACTAAAACACATGGCATTCCGTCAATTGCGGTAATACCTAATGTCCTGAAACAAATTCAAAACGAATACGGGGCAGAGCCTGCTCTAAATTTAGGTATGAAATTACTGAAAAATTTCGACCAGGTCTCAACAATAATATTATCTAATATTAAAGGGGAGGCAGCAGCAGTGGCAATCCGCCAAAAATTAAGGGAATTTGATGTTACAGAACATCAAACTGAGCTACCCAGAATAATTGAACATTCTTATGCAGAATTAGGCAGAGATAGTTTGGGTGGAAGACCAGTGAAGCCGAAGCTATCTGAAAGTACTGAGAAGGACTCTATTAAACAAACTCCTACATCTTCTAAAAAGAAGTGGGAGACTACTAAACAAAATTCAAACGAGAAACGTTCTCAATCCCGAGGTAGGTCTCCTCAAAAGGAGCCCTCTGAAAGGAGGTATAACCTCAGGAATAGGGATAATTTGAGAAAACCTGACAGGTATCAAGGATCAAGATACTGATACACGTTCCTCTCGTCCCTTTCAGATCTCGTCACAGACTTCGGAAAGAAGAGGACGATCGGAACATAGAGAAGAACGCGTGAAATCGAAAGACGACAAACACGCTCCAAAAACTAAAGCAAAACCTCAATTCTCCAAAAAGAAAGTAGCAGGTCTAAAGATCAGACACGCCGAGAATTCTGAGAACACAACTCAAGAACGGAGAATGGGCTCAGACAATGCTGGACAGTGCAGCAGAAGTCACAATAGTTCGCCAGAACCTGAAGGAACTTCTGGAGATAGTGGACTTGAATGAGTACATCACAGTTGAGACTGTAGACACCAGGGTTAGTACTCCACAAAGGTTATATGAAATAACACTCCGGATGGAGGGAGACAAACCTAGACAGGTGAAAGCACTTTTTGGGAAAGACTATCAAAGGGCTATGACATACTTCTAGCAGAAAAGACTGGCCACCACAATTTGTCAGGGAGTGCCCACATGGTGAGGGCATTATTATGCCTGCCTTCTCCAACCATATTCCAATTCACCTAAAATATACATATGCCAGGAAATGGGCAGTGGCCCAGGCCCCAGCATTATATAAAAATCATGTAGGATGGGATGAGGACTCACCTCACCATAAAATACATCTGAAACATGAACCAACTGCACAACGGCAGTACCCAATAAAGCAAGAAGCTAAAAAACAGGTCAGGGAGATCTTAGATCAACTTGAATATCAAGGGGTGATTGAAACATGCACCTCCTCAATGAACAATCCTTTGTTTCCTGTCTCCAAACCAGACAATACATATCGTCTAGTTTTGGACTACAGACACCTAAACACTTGTTCTAAAACTTTTGCAGTGCAAAATGCACATAGCACAGCATTAATGAATAACATTGTGCGTAAAAAATATAAAACAACATTAGACATCTCAAATGGTTTCTTTTGTCAAAACATAGCACCTGAAAGCAGGTACTTAACAGCATTCTCCATAATGGGGACCCAGCGTCACTTTTGTCGACTCTCACAAGGGTTCAAGAACAGCCCAGGTTTATTCTCAGCTAGGGTAACGGAGTTACTACAAATTTATGACAATGAGGCATTGTCCTATGTCGATGGCATTTATCTGACAGACGATGACCTGGAAAAACACTTGAACAGGGTGAGCACCATTATACTGGGTTTCGCCTCTGAGGGCTACAAGTTCAACTTTAAAAAGTCCAGAATTGCCCATCTCAATGTCCTATTTCTAGGATATGAGCTTTCAAGTGAAGGCAAGAGCTTGGCAGCTAACTTTTTAGAAAAGTGTGCGCTGCTCCAACCTCCAAAAACGCTAAAAACTTACAATCCATCCTGGGTTTCCTAAATTTTGGAAGAACATACATTCTAAATTACGCAGAAAGGGTTAAACCTCTCTACGCATTAATCAAACCTGATTTTTCGATCAGAAACTGGACACAGGAACACACAGAAATCTTGCGTTCACTCCAGGCTAACATGTTAGCAACAAATCACTTACAAACACGCGTAAGTCAATGTAATTTGGTGATCCGAATAATTTCGGGTCAATGCGGATTCACCTCCTTAACATTCAATGAGGGTGAGAAAATACCAATAGCATACAAATCTCATTTGTACACACAAGCAGAAATGCGCTTCAGTTCAACTGAAAAAATTCTGACAGCAGTTCAAACCGCTGTAGCAAAAGAAAGAGCCTTAGCCCAAGGGAAACGCATTATTGTCGTAACCCCGGTACCAGCTTTAGAAGCGGTCACAAAAGCTAGCATTCCAAATGCTAAAGCATTACATCCAAGATGGATACAATGGGTTAACTCTCTTGCTGCAACAGATGTTGAATATGTTTTTGATCCAGATTTAAAAACACAAGCATTCCTGCAATACGAACATGAATGTCCTCTGCCTACTGAAATTCTGCCTCTCGATCAGTACGAATTCATAATTTACACTGACGGATCCGCACAACCCGCAACAGGGGGTAAGCAAGCTTACAGTGCAGCGTGTGCAATCGTTAAAGGTCGCATGCGAGGTGGCATCTTCAGACCTATGGTCACTAAAACACAATCTCTAGGGGATTGTACAGCTCAGCGAGCTGAACTACAAGCATTCAAACTGGCACTTGAAAGTACAGATCGAGAATTCCCCACACTAATAGTGTGCGATTCCTTTTACTGTGTTCAGTCGTGTAATGAATATATACAAAACTGGCTTGAAAATGGTTTCAAAGATGCGAAAGGTGGCACAATAAAGCACAAAATGCTTTGGGAACAAGTAGTTCAGTTGAAAAACGAACTACCAAAGCCTCACGTGATCCACACACTGAGTCATCAACGTGATGGCGTTCACGTTGCAGGGAATTCATTGGCTGATGAAGCCGCAAAGGGGGCTGTGCAGACGGCTTCTGTAGCTGCGATCACTCGTTCAAAAACAAAAATAGACGGTGAGATAATGTTGGCTGTCAATGCATCAAGCAAAGGCAGCAGTGCAGCGTTACCAAAAAGTTTCCACTCAAGTACTCTTATGTAATTGATGCGAACAACGTTCCTTTTGCTCGAATCCCTGGAGTGGGGGATAGGGTAATTCCAAACATGGAACGTAGAGCAGCCTTGATTTATGAAACACATTTGGGGGAGGGTCTGTCACATCAAGGGATCTCTAAAACAATTTTGACGTTAAAAGAGATGTACTGGTGGCCTGGAATGAATACAGAAATTCACATATTCATCAACAACTGCTTAGACTGTAAATTACAGCGAGAGAGCCACCAGACACCATGCTGCGAATGCGGCAACCCAGTACAGACACCATTGTTAGACAGCATTAGACTATCTACGCGCCTGCGTCCTACTGGACAAAGGCATTCCCACAAATAATGAATCTAGGTTCCTATGGTTATGGCCTCAGCGCTCAGCTGACGCTCGAACTGTTATAAAAGATTTGCGAGTCTTTATCGGCACATACGCAATAGGCACGCTACATTCTGACCAGGGTCCTGTGTTTAGCTCTCGGGCTTACAAAGAAGCCATGGCCAGTCTGGGCGTTGCATTGCGGTACTCCTCACCATTCCATCCTGAGGGAAATTCGGTTGTGGAAAGGAAAAACCGGGACATAAAGCAGTCTATAACAGCTAGGGTATTAGGTTCGGGTGATGGGTGGGTCAAACACCTTAGTGGGGTCCAACGCTCATTGAATAATCTGCCAAGAAGTTCTCTAGGGGGTCACTCCATATGAGGTCCTATTTGGGACAAGAATGTGGGTACCAGACCTTGAACACGTAGGCACAGTGGTGGAAAATAAACCCTTTGATATCAAAGATCGTTTGGCTGTTTTACAGGAACTCAATAAGTTAAGAACGAAACAAAGCAACGTATTCCTACAGCCAACCACCACTGGGGAAAAATCAGCGGTCCCAGCAAGGCCTGTCTGGATTCCAAAAGTTGGGGATCTAGTCAGAGAAAAAATTGCGGACAAGAAGGAATTTGGACCTTCTTACAGACAACCAGTACCTGTCCTAGCAGTTCAAGGAACAAGAACAGTACTTCTGCCGCCCCTTGCTGGAAGAAAGGAGAAAAGATTTGTGTCCATCGACCTGATCAAACCACAGTATGTGGCCAATACTAAATAGTAGGCCTCGTGGACTCCGACCTAGTAGCAGACGCACTCCTCTCGCTACTATCCAAGAGGTTCAGACTGAAAGACTGATAACAATCGAGAATTCAGCTGTAACAGATGGAGGACTAAGCAACAACGCTATGGAACTCATCCCTCTTGACAACCAAGTAACAGTTCGTCCAAATACACCTGTCTACACCAACATGGCAAGTGATGAACTGGTTCCAGTGATTTCTACAAATCCTGATGCAATTCCAACAATTGACAGAACTGCTTCTGGCTATTTCATTAACTTTGATACGTTCGCAGAAGATCCGAGTGAACCTGAAACGACGCCAGCATCATTCAAATTCAAGCAGCAAGTACAAGACTTTCTTCACTTTCTGAAAAAGACTTATTTGGTTTCTCCATGGATTGAACTCTGCATTATATCTGGACTTTTTGTTTTCCTGCTCTGGCTAGCTTTGGTTACAACTGTGAGCGTGCTTATAAGTGGCAGATACATCCATGTGAACACTGAAAGAAAAGACGTGAACGTACTTTTGAAACCTCATAAATCTTCCCATCGTGAAGCAAGAGACTTGTCATCAGTGAACATCACAGCTGTTCCTATACAGGATGGTATAGTGTGGGACAAAACAGATTTTGACATCTTCGGTCCGACGGAACAATTGAACATTCCACATTTGTTTAAAATTTCACTAAGTGATCTAATTTCGTCCAGTACCTATTCTGATGATTGGGACTTTGAGACTGTTAATGACATAATGTTTGACTTAGAAAAATCTGCTGCATTTTCTAAAAATGAATATTTAGAGGGTTCATCAGACTATGAACAACTGTATTGTTATAACCACTATGGTCATCATTATTTGCATAAATCTGCATATCCAAGAAATGTGTTTATGTTTAACCAATGGGAACATTGTCCTACACCACCTAAAGGTAGTTCAAGAACATTTGCCAACAAGTTTCCATATTTTTCAGGTTACAATACATCTGATCCAGAAATGTTTTACTATAAAAATGTAAACAAGACAGGACTGAAAATTATGTTAACAAATACAAAACAGATTTACTCTGCATTATTTAATGCCCAACTGTCTAGACAGGGTTTCGACTTTTGGAAAGACACAGTAGACACCAAAACAGTCTGGGATACTAAAGATTGGCAAGTGCAGGGGATAGAAGCTTTATTTAGAGCCTGTATCATCCCTGAACAAATAATGTTTTTGAATGAAACCATCCAACAAACATCTGGTCTTGGATTAGCCAAGATCAAAGAGATGAACACACCTTCTGTACCAACACCTGCAAGTGATAACGATACACAGGCAGTGGTGACAGTTGACAATATACTACAACTCAACAGATCTAATCCTGATTGGAAAAATGGTTGATCTGGCCCACAGACACGAATAACTGTCAGGAAAGATTCCTGAATAAAACTCAGGGCTTTATTACTCATAGGCCAGACCCAAGATATGTCCAAAGACAACATCCGGGGGTAGTAACAACATACAGTGTAGGACAGTTATGCCTCGATTGGCTGCATAAGTCTACACTACAGGATGTGAAACAACACTTAACCTTACTTAAAAAGGACGCAGACCTTAGGGAATTCTTGCTTGGACCAAGAAAACCGCGTCAAAAACGTTTCATATATGCCGGCATTTATGCTGCCTATAATGAAGCATGGAAAGTATCACAGATGGAGGCTGCAGAACGAATACGTGAACTTGATCGTATTAATTTAGAGAAAACACTCTCTGTGGTCGACAATGGGTTAACAACTTTGTCCTCCAGAATATATTCATTGGATGGCATTGTATCCTCTGCTATCGACATACTAGAACAAGATTTGGCGATGTTACAGCAAGGCCAGTCTCAATTACGTTCTATTGTGTTATTAAGCTGGACGCTGCAATCTTTGCGAGCGGGCTATGTGCCTTGGCATTTTATCAACCCAACTGCTCTGTTTGCAGAATACAATCTCACTGATAAACAGATCGAATTGGCACAAAGAGGAGCAAGGTATACAGTGCTAAGCATTGAAAAACTGGAAAAGTTACCATTCACAGTGGCAGAAAAACCAGCTACAGAATGGCTTATTCATGGCAAAATAACATTACCTGTGAGTACTTTTCAGTTTCAGTATTGCCTCAAACAAATGCAAGCAGACAAATATGAAAGGTTGGGTAAGGAATACATTAAGATATCTTGGGATTTACCTTATATATATAGATGTTGGAGTGGGGATCGTGAAGTGTTTTTGAGTGGTACACACTGTAAACGTGCACTGAGCGGTTCGCTTATATGTCAGGACATTTCTTTACATGGGGCTTGTAATAGTTCTGTGGCAAATTTGTCTTGCCATCAGCAGGGTACACCAGCTGCTGTGATTAATCCAACGTTTGGACAACTTTCTAATGGGAGTTACCTCATGTTGAATGATCAGAGTTGCTGCGGCATGCTGCCAGGCATCCCATATCTAGTAACGGTCAACTCCAGGGTCACTTGCTGTATGCAAGTATTGTTTGCCCCAATAGACACAGTCAGGGAGTCGCCTCTATGGCCTTCGCTGAACGTCTCTTTTATAAGATTTGATACTTTGAGCAGAATGAAAGCCATGCTTTTACAGCAAACAGTGCCTTTGACCTCGGCCAAAGAAACCTATGATCTACAAGTAGCAAGGACTTCGGCTGAGATACAGACTTTAATACGTACAAACTGCCCTATACATTTCGTAGAAATGATAACACGTATCTTCAACATGTCTGATACAACCGGAATTGTACATGTATTTAAGAGCATCTGCTCCGGTCTGTTAGCACCTTTCCAGGCAATACTCGGAATCATCCCGAACTTTGCACATTCGGTGTTTGGTGGCATACCATTAATTCTAGCACTTGTTGCCGGAATTGTATTTCTCTTCCTGCTATTGCGCTATGGCCAGCCTATTCGCAGACATCACTCCGAGCGAAATGGAGAAAGCTCTCCTTCAACGAAAGTGCAGTGAGCGAATAGTACAGCTTTTGGGCATGACTCGTCTACGGGACCTTAATACAACTTGGTTCCTGTCATTCAGACCAATCTGGCAAGATTGCATCTTACCTGTTCTACGATGCCTGCTATGCGGTGAAGAATGCGTGTTGGACACCTGTCTAACATTTCCATCAGCTACGCCAACGGATGTCAATACTCTGCTGGTCCCGATAACGGCCCATGCTCTGTGTTGTCCCCAGAGGCTACCAATCCTGATGTCAGCATTCATTGAGATCTCACAGACGCCTCCGGCTGCTGCTGAGGTACGAGAAAGATCTACAGGCACACAGGTAACAACTGACGCGAACATTGCTGCTGCGACCAATGCTGAAAGCAATGCTTCCCATCTCTGTGCAATTAATCTACTTCACGAGGTGTTCCAACTGACACCAACTACAGTGGATGATGTTTTGTCTATAGAAATAGATGATCTCATGTTTACACCAGACCCGTAAACTGACTCTGATTCAGCATACAGTGTTCCAGAGATGCAGTAACAATTTGGCCTTCATTCTACAAAAACTTGGAACTCTACCAAAATTGAACTTTTTCCCATTTTTTTTAACGAAAATGGCACTTCAATCTGCTTAAAGTAGAACTAGCCTTATGGTACAGACTTGGCGGTACTTCCACGGACACTTAGTCATCTTGTGTGTCTAAAACAGTTCATTAATTTTCATGACATGAAATGACTTTGATTTTTGAACAAACTTATCGATCATTTTCTGTCACATGTAAATATTACTGCTTCTTTCATTCCAATTGCATTTATTTTCGAACTTTATGCCTGAAATGAAAAGCATTTGCTTCAAATGTACAGTACCTTTTGCATTTTTTACTATGTTTTTTAATGCTTTTAAGAAATATTTTTAAATATGCGGTACTCCATTTAATGTTTAGCATTTTAAATGTTTAGCATTTTAGTATTATCGTACACACGAAAGTGGAGTGGGTGTTGTATTCCTCTTAGGGTGTCCATAAACGGGCTTTCCAGTATCATGTCCTTATATAGGCACAATTCGCCCTGCCCTTATATAGGCATAAAATCCCAGCCCTTATTTAGGCATTAAACCGTGCACTCCAAATAGAGGCATGGTCTCTGACATCCGTCCACCCTAACGTCACAACGAGTACATGAAGAACAGACCCTTAGGCTGCGGGAGTTTCCCTAGTCCAGGACTATTGATTTCTTCAAGGACTCATATATTATGCATGAACCATTATTCCTTAGGGGTTCATTCATGACGTCTTTCGCTGTCCGACTCACGTCAATACTAACATTCCTAGGTACTCTCAGGTATAAATATACCTTCCCTAGCCCCTGTAAATCAGAGGAGACCTCGACTTCAGAGGAGCCAGTTTCCCGGCCTGACGCACTGAGAAGACGCTGTCATCCCTGCACGCAGAGAGTCCAGCTTCCAGTGATCTGACTTCCCTTGCGGGGTGTTAGAGTTCGAGTCTGGCAAAGAGATTCCTACCTCTCTCATTCTTCAGGTATGGAGCTGATAAGAACCTAGAGGGACTCTTGGCATACTAGGCATACTAGGCTTAACATACTCTTAGTATACCATAGTAAGGAATACTTCACCTACTTCCTACCTCTCCCTACACCTAGGTTAGGTTAGGTACATTGGGGTAGAACTAGATTAGAAATGCATCGTATGAGTACTCGCATTTTTAGTCTGTGTTATTTATGTAAAGGCATATGTACTAAAAGATAATGCTATCGCAGTATTATTTATTTCTACTGCTCACACTGTACATTATTTATCTCGCATACTGTCTTGTGATCGTAAAAGCACATTTTACTTACACCAGAAACAAGACTGTTCAATAAATCTTTTATTGAAACGCCCGTCTGTTCTTTCTGTGTAACTAGGAGAAAACTAAGCATGCACGATTGAGCTGAGTGAAATAGTTATCTATTGTTTCCACGACTCTGGGACACATTCTGATTCTAAAGGGAAACAAAGTGGTCATGTCTTGCGGCTGCCAGAATGTACTCCCTTCTTGTTGTCAAGGAGTTTCTAGTGGCCTCTGAGCTAGCTGGCACAAGTAATTAAGTTTAATATACTCGATAGGGACATACTGACCGTAGTCCTATGTCAAACCTATAGGATATATTATTCCAATGCGCAGAGCCTATTAGGGAAATAGGAGCTACACTACACAATGGGGGGAAAGGAAGCACGCACCACAGCTGTGCACTGTGCAGAGATGTCAAAGGTAGCACGCACCACAGCTGCGCAGAGGTGTGAAAGGAAGCGCGCACCACGGTGCTGAAAAAACGTGAATGTTAAAAGGTGTGGTCAATTTTTAAGCTGTGCACTGTGCAGTGGGGTGAAAGGAAGCACGCACCACAGCTGTGCAATGTGCAATAAGGTGAAAGGAAGCACGCACCACAGCTGTGCACTGGGGTGAAAGGAGGCACACACCACATACCTGCACTGTGCAGTGTTGTGAAAGGAAGCACGCACCACTACTGTGCAGTGGGGTGAAAGGAACCTCACCACAGCTGTGTACTGGGCAATGGGGGGAAAGGAAGCACGCACCACAGCTGTACATTGTGCAGAGATGTCAAAGGTAGCACGCACCACAGCTGCGCAGAGATGTGAAAGGAAGCACGCACCACGGTGATGAAAAAACGCGAATGTTAAAAGGTGTGGTCCATTTTGAAGCTGTGTACTGTGCAATGGGGGAAAGGAAGCACGCACCACAGCTGTGTACTGTGCAGAGATATCAAAGGTAGCACGCACCACAGCTGCGCAGAGGTGTGAAAGGAAGCGCGCACCACGGTGCTGAAAAAACGCGAATGTTAAAAGGTGCGGTCAATTTTTAAGCTGTGTACTGTGCAATGGGGGGAAAGGAAGCACGCACCACAACTGTGCACTGTGCAGAGATGTGAAAGGTAGCAAGCACCACAGCTGCGCAAAGGCATTATTTAGCAGCCGGTGCCAGCAAGCATGCACAAAAAGCAAGTGCTAATAATTAAGTGCCCATGTGCGCACCGGCAGACACCGGCTCAAATTAAGCCCCCAGCAAGGGCCTGCATTACGCCCCTGGATCGAGCCAGTCCGAAATGTTAAAAGGTGTGGTCCATTTTGAAGCTGTGTACTGTGCAATGTGGGGAAAGGAAGCACGCACCACAGCTGTGCACTGTAGAGAGCCCCTGGATCGAGCGAGCACCAAAAGCAATGTGGGGAAAGGAAACACGCACCACAGCTGTGCACTATGCAGAGATGTCAAAGGTAGCACGCACCACAGCTGCGCAGAGGTGTGAAAGGAAGCGCGCACCACGGTGATGAAAAAACGCTAATGTTAAAAGGTGCGGTCAATTTTTAAGATGGTACCGAAAAAGAGGCGACTATAGAGGCCAACTACAGAGTACAGCAAATGTCTTGACAATAACATACTAATACAAAGATAACGGTGCAGGAAGAGAGTGCTGACATAGATGAAATGCGAGTGCTGGAAAAAGAAGCGCGCACTCTTGTGGCAGTGGGGTCTGTCCCTTGGCCGCGGTGGAGGGGACGCGCCTTGTTAGTATCTTATTGTCATGAATGCGAGTGCTGGAAAAGAAGCGCGCGCTCTTGTGGCGGTGGGGTCTGTCCCTTGGCCGGGGTGGAGGGGACGCGCCTTGTAAGGAAAGCTGCAAGGTCTTGAAATGAAACATGATCCACAACAGATGGCAACCTGCGCGCCGCTGCTCGCTCCCGACAGCTAAACTCTGTGGGAGTAAACATTTTCAGAAAAGGTGGGACATGCACCCGCCTTTGGCCAATTGCGTGCTTTCATTTTTGAAAGCCACACGCAAAGGCCAATAGCATGTGTGGAAAATCGAACACCACACGCACGAGTTTGCAGAAAGTCTGAAGAGATTCCAAGAGGCCTTCTCCTAGAGGAGCGCAAGCGCGCTGCGCTAGGCTCGACCTAAAAATGCCAGCCATGTATGTTTAAATATCCTGCAAAGACCTTGTCTTGACACTAAATAGGGTTATCAATAAAAAAGTATTTATTCATTTGTAATGTGACTTTTCTGTCTGTTCCCTTTAATTGTCAGTCATGAATCATTCAGGCCACCCTAGAACACAATTAAAAGTGCTTTCTATTTATATTTGCTGTTCGAAGTATGCACAAAAAAGTGCTGAAAATACTGCTTTACGTGACTGTTTATTTTTGTACCGTCTGCGGCATCAAAATAATGAGCTGGCAATCCTAATCAAAAAGACTGGAAGTTTGTTGCAGGATCAGCACATTATTTATTTCCTTCACCCTCGATCCCTGATTAATGCCATAATAGCAATAGTTTAACTTATATCTGAAACCCTACGCCGCCGTCAATAACATGCTGATTTACTTCAAGTGTCTGGGAATGCACCCTGCATTCAGACAACTCACTCCTCATTCTCACCCTTCACTTTCACGCTCACCCTGCACTCACAGCGCATAGTTATGGATTTCCCGCATTTGCCACATAATTCATCATCTGCTGCATAATTTGCAGATTAAAAAAAACAACTTCTTTCCGGCTCAAACGGTTCAAAAGTTACTGAAAATGCAGCAACACATGTTATCTCGCAGTGGAAGGCCCTTTCTAAAGGTTGACTAGTCTCCGTTCTGTTGCTTATTGCTATATGTGGGTGTTAATGTGGTACTTATGAGGGGCAATAAAAGCCAGGACAGTGTTAACAAGTGTAAAAATAGCAAAATAATGCAGTAATGCTATCACAAACTATGCAGCATTATGCAGCATAATTCGCCTTTGCTTGCTGCAGAATTTAGTCAACCATGCTGCATAATTTGGCCTTCTCCTGCCGCATAATTCCAATGGCCCTGTTATAGTGCTATGAGGTCCCAGCCTGTGGCAGAAAGCACTGTGAATATGTAAGTCATTATTTTAAAAGAGCATTTACTTACTCTAAGCTAGGCTGCTGCAAAATGATGCAGTGATTGAGATAAAGTTCTTACAAAATTTACTTTTAGTAATAAGTAATCAAACTGTATCTAATGCAGACATTTTTGTAAGTATATCCACTATTCCAGATCTCGGCTGATAACACCCTTACATTACATCTCAAAAAGAATAGATCTTTGCCACCATGAAGCTTTAAGCAGAGCCACTGGAATTATTCAGCAGAAGAGGACATCATTATGCGGCAGGTTTGACTAAATTATGCAGCAAGAAAAGGTCAATTATGCGGCACAATGCGCCACATTTTGTGGTTAGCATTACTTCATTATTTTGTCATTTTAACTCAAGGTAACGCTGTCAGGGGAAATATTTCACCTCATTAGTACCAGTTTAACACCCAAATACAGCAGTAAGCAACTACAAGATTACCAGTCAATCTTTGCAAAGGGCCTTCCACTGCTTCTGAACACTTTGTCACACTTTAAGTAACTTTTGTTCCGTTTGAGCTAGAATCAAGTTTTTTTTGTTGAAATCTGCAGATTATGTAGCAAATGCAGTAAACTGATAATTATGTGGAAAACGCTGCTGCTGCAGAAACTCATAATTCCAGTGGCCCTGGCTTTAAGTGACTCAATCAATTAATGGCTGGTAAGGCGGCTGGTTTCTTTTTTAACTTTCTGCACTACCACCACACCCTTCTATTTCAGGCAGAGGCATCTCAAAGTCAGTATTAACCATTCAGGGGCATTGTGAAAGCTGAGTCCATGGGGTGGCAGGTAGGCGGCCAGCAGGGTTGCATTCAGATGCAGAGCCCTAATCCTCTCGATCCCTGGGGCCTCACAGTAATGGTCTATGAGACAGAGAAAAGGAGCAAGATTCATAGATATTGTCAAAGAGAAGGCCCAGAATAGGGAGCACTGTATGGGGACTCATTTTTGAATTTACAAATGGCCAGAGACAGCTTCTTCAGAGAGATACCCCAAAAAAGGGGACAATATGTTTTTTTTTTTTAAAGCAGATGCGGCAGGACTGGGGCCAGGGATTTGAGGGGCCCACTGCATCACAGTTATGACTGTCTACCTTTAAGAAAGGGGCATCAGAGCTTATTTTCCTTTCAAGCATTAGGACCGAGGTGATGATCCGTCATGGTGGGGAAGAGGTAAAAGATGCAGAGGAGATAGCCTGCTACTCAGGACTGCAGTTATCATTAGTGCAGCAGGTATAGTTGCATTGGGGTCAAAGAGTGTGAGGGGCTCACAACACCCCAATTATGGGGAGCAGTTTGTTTGGGATAATATCTGTTTGTGTTTGATGCATTTGCCGTTTTACAAGTCTCATATTTAGTGCGGTCCATAAGCTATAGAAAAAGTATTCCTGAAATCATCTCATAAGCCCCGCTCCCTGCACGCAGCCATGTCCCTCCCGCTCCCCCAATCCTTGCCATAAAGTTTTGGAGGGGGGCCCGACCTCAAAACATTTTGCTTAGGGGGGGGCTCAGAGTAAAAAAGTTTGAAGACCTCTGTTCTAGAGGCTCATGTTGCTTGACATCACTGCTCCTTCCTAGAAGAATCCAACCTCCTTGACTCTCACCAGGCGACTTTCCAGCCGGCCCATTCCACAGAAGTGGTCATCCTCTCTTTAGTGGACAACCTGCGAGAAGAAGCAGACAGATGCATCACTCAGGCGCTGGTCCTCCTGGATCTATCAGGAACCTTCGACACGGTTGAGAATGATCTCTTAGTGGACCGTGTCGGAGCAGCGGGCCTGCAGGGCACAGCGCATGATTGGATTATATCCTTCCTCAAGAACCACTCACAATCGGTCCGGCTGTCTCCTTTCAGTTCCTCCAAGGTTCAGCTGAACTGTGGAGTACCCCAGGGATCCTCCCTGTCCTTTCATCTTTTTAACCTCTACATCAGCCATCTGGTACATTCCTTTAAAAAAATGAATGTCAGTATCTATAACTACGCTGATGACATGCAGTTACTTTTTACCATTAATAACTCCCCGGAATCAAAGAAAGCTTTCCAAAATACAATGCTGTACATTTGTGACTGGATGAACAGCAACCAGCTAAAACTAAATTCCGATGAAACAGAAGTTTTCGTCACTAAAAACAAGTTTAATCTATGGAATCCCTCCTTTTGGCCGCCCGAGATGGGCCCCACCCCCCACACCCAAGAAATCAGTAAAATGCCTCGGAATCCTCCTTGATGAGGATCTCTCTATAAAACCCCAACTAGGAGCAGCAATCTCCTCCAACTCCGAAGAATTAAGATTAAGAAAATCAGAAAATATTTTACATTTGAAGCCAATATCCAAGTCATCATCACCTCAGTCATTTCTCGGATAGACTACGCAAACTCCCTTTACCCGTGCCTCCCAATAAGCCTCAATCACCAACTACAAACAGCACAGAACCAGGCAGCCAGGTTGGTTTCCCAACAGCCCAGGCACTGCCACATAACTCCGCTGATGAGAAAGCTACACTGCCTTCCAGTAGCGCTAAGGAACGATCTTCAAAAACTGGATGTATTATCTTCAAATCCCTCTATGGAAGTAGCCCAGCCTTTATATCCTCCAGAATTCAGATATACACCCCCAGTCGAAACCTAAAGTCCATTCATTTGAATCTACTGACAATCCCAAAATTTAAAAAGAAGAAATTAGTTGGAGGTAAATTCTCTGTGTTTGCCCCACGCATTTAGAACTCCCTTCCTTTTGACATCAGATCCACCTCCAATTATGTGAGATTCAGGCATCTCCTAAAAACATGGGTCTTTATACAAGCATACAACTAAACCTCTGGTAGCATCACGCGCCCTGTTACCCTAGCACCAAGAAACCAAGCAGTGTACATGCGCTCTATAAATCCCGAGTAACATAACACAACATAGCTGACATAAAGTACCCCTAGAAGGTCAGGCAGTACTTCCTATATAGAATTATAGAATGACTAGCTCACCAATGACACACCGAAATTGAGACTGATATAAGCGATGTGTGTGGACAAGGTGATAATGTATCTTGAGTCTATGCAGTTATAGCTGATAATACCTGGTGTTTGCAGTGTTGTTTTTGAGATCCACTGGACCCTATTAAAAAATGACATACGTTTATACATCTCTGATGTGACATGTTCCAGCCTCTTGATTGTCAGATGTATGTCACCACAGATTCTGAGCAGTCCAGGCTGCTTAGCTTTTCAAGTGACCACTATGGACAAGATGTTGCATCTTCTCAATTACTACTCCTGCCTTCGAGCTTCTACAATTCAAATTCCACTTGTTTGCTTACTTGTAAGGAAAAATGTATGGTGTGGCAAGGCCACAGATTATACTGTGCAGTCAGTCTATAGTTTGACACTTTTTTTTCTGTAAGACATCCTGTGGGCCCTGTTCACAAATTGCAGTAGTACTGCTCACGTACTGTTAAATGGTAATCACAAACTTACATGCGGAGGTCTCTGTCTCTCCTGTCTTTTATGTGCAGAGATCTCCCACCCAACTGCAGATAACTTTACACAGGTAGGTACATGTTTTTGTAGTAAATGTGGGAGCATTAGAGGAGAGAGACTGTAAAATGGGGAATATTTATGACTTAAAGGGAGGGAATTAGGAAGGAGTAAAGAGGCGTTAAGGGAGGGCTAAGGAAGTGTTTAAGGAGGGACTTGTACCCCTCCACATAAGAGTATGCCCATTACTATTCACAAACTGCACTTTTATAGTTGCTATAGCTAAAACAGACTCAAAACAGTTGTAAATGTACACTAGTTCAGATCTGGAGTATGTCTAGCACCACACATAGCCAACCACTGGTACTGCAACACACTCCGATTGCAAATAATGGAGTTAGGGACTTAAAATGAAACCCCATAGGAAGTAATGTAAAAATAAATGAAAATTTACTTTTTAAAAATGTATATAAGTTTAATTTAATGTTAAAAATATATATAAATACAAAAGAGGGTATTTTATTTTAAATTATTTTTCAATTTAAAAATAAGTGTAACTTTATTGCTTAAAAAATGAATTAAATTAATTTAAATTAATTCTAAACAGGCCTTGAGAAATCTACTCACCCACACACTATGGCAAGTCAGGTTTTATGAAGGTGAGCTATTTTTAGGGACTACTGGACCAGTCTGGTGAGAGACTTGAGCTGACAAAGAACAGGTGTTGTGTTCATTTAGAAAGTTAATGAGCAATAAAACTGCCTTTAAATCTTGTTTTTATCATATTCAGTTTGCTATGTGGTCAAAGACAGAGGTCAGATGCCAGCTCATGTCTTCTTACGAATTGCTGTTTATTGTATCCTGAAGGATGGTGTTTACAAAAACCTCTATCTTTACAGTCAACAAAAGAAAAGTAAAGTGAACTTTTTGAAAATCATGCTGGGGTACAGGTAGTGTGAAATGAAAGGCTGTAGGATGTCAGTTATTTTTTTAACACATATTTAAATAGCTTGTAAATGAACTGTACACGTATTGCAAAATATATTTTTCGAGTGGGATAACCACTTTTTTCAATTCTGAAGTGTGATGGAAACAACGTTTTTAATACAATCAAAACACATCAGAACATTATACTTGGTAACCCGATTTCCACACATTCTCGTTTGTACACTCTATGGTTTTATCAGTAAAACTGCATGTTAGTGGGAAAGTTTGTGGCCCTGAGCACTTGAATTTGTGTACCGCGTAGCTTGGCCGCATTTTTCTCTAACGTGCTTCCTTTTAAAATAACGACTCAATTTTAACTGTACTTTTAAAATCGGTGTGGGAA
The DNA here is from genome assembly GCA_963921515.1 of Calotriton arnoldi. NCBI lineage: Eukaryota > Metazoa > Chordata > Amphibia > Caudata > Salamandridae > Calotriton > Calotriton arnoldi. The sequence continues at coordinate 159,976 of CAWUFW010000634.1, read as the reverse complement.
ATTTACTTTGCTGGGTTTTACTGTGCTAATTTTCTGTGTTTTACCTCGCGCTACCTTCGGCCCTCACTTCCGGGTTGTGCCACTTAGAGCCGCCATTTTGACGAGTGCGTGCTCTAGTGGTTGAGAAGGGCGGAGGTTTATAATGCGCGCTGCGCGAGCGGCAGCTGCCATGAGCACTTGAATTTGTGTACCGCGTAGCTTGGCCGCATTTTTCTCTAACTTGCTTCCTTTTAAAATAACGACTCAATTTAAACTGTACTTTTAAAATCTGTGTGGGGAATTTACTTTGCTGGGTTTTACTGTGCTAATTTTCTGTGTTTTTACCTCGCGCTACCTTCGGCCCTCACTTCCGGGTTGTGCCACTTAGAGTCGCCATTTTGACGAGTGCGTTCTCTAGTGGTTGAGAAGGGCGGAGGTTTATAATGCGCGCTGCGTGAGTTTGCAGCGGACGCGCGTAGAGGGCGCGCTGCTGGCGCGCCAAAGGCAAGCCCGCCTGCGCCCCTCAGCGTCCCGGAGGCGGCCAGCGCCAGCCACTATGCCGGTGATGCTATCCAAAACTGCGCTAGAACTATTCAGTATAACAGTAAGGAACTGTTAGCCCTTAACCCCCTTAATTGTAGAAATTGTGTGAGATGGGATGCTGCGTTAAACAGCTCCTACTCTTGTGTTAAGTGTGAACTTGCTTTTTCCCAGTCCCCCATTTCCTCTGTTGATCAGCTCAGAGTTTCGTATCAATGGGGTAACCCGAAAGACCACTGGACTCGGGTAAATAGTGGTACACAAAAGATAGTCACAGTGGAAATTATTCACAATGTATCTGCAACCAATACATGGTCTATATACAAGGAATATGACAACACCAAATGGCTCATTCAATAAATGATTATGATTTAATAAATATCACAAAAATTGTCATCATAGATCATAGGCTCAAAAATTGTGAACTGAATATCACATTTAACATTTAGTAAAAACAGGTGCATACAGCGTGAAGTGATAGGTGCGTAGTTAGGATAAGTGAAAGTGATGTGCAAGGGGAAAGGTGGTGCATATATATACATCAATATACAATAATGATAACCTAACCTGCCAAATTACTGGCAAAACATAGAAAGGAAAAATCATAAACAAAAGATGCAGATATAGATCCTCTGTCATCCAGGTTTGATAAGTGAAGGGAAGGAGATGTCGACGTTTCGACCCCTATAAAAACCAGCAGATTTGACGTCTTGGAGGTGGGGTCTTCATCAGGACCAACGGGGAAGAGGGAAGGGAAGCGAAGGGTATATGTTGCACCAGTGACAGCACAGGTGTCTTCAGGCTGAAAGATAGTGATGTGGGCCAGCAAGGCTCTCACGATAGGTACAGCAGTCCGAATAGGAATAAACCAAAGGTACGCAATAACCTAAGGCCGCGGATGTATCCGTATAGAAAGAGCAAGGGTTCAAACGTAACCCATAGCTCTGGGAAGCGTCGAGACTTCTGACAGGAAAGGTGCCGGTCACTATTAAGGCCGCACTGATAAATGCCCGCTCTATGTCCTAAACATTGCCAGGACATTTTTGAGCTACTCACTGATACGTCTCTTGACATACTCTTCTTGACTGAAACTTGGCTTACTCCATCTTCTTGTCCAGTCATTGAAATGGCCATCCCCACCGGCTTTAAAATTGCCCGTGCGGATCGGAAAAACGGGCGGGGGGGGGGTGTGGCAGTGGTGGTTAAAGAGGAATGGGAGTGTCTTTTCACCGAACTTACGGATTCTCCTGATGTTGAAGCTTTGGAGTTTTGCATAAAAATTTCCCCCCACTACTGCCTGGGTGGGATTGTGCTGTATCGTCCTCCTGGCCCTATTGGCCCCTTCCCAAAGTTGCTGGATACTTGGATCATACCCAGAGCTTTGCGTTACTCTCACTTCCTGCTCCTCGGGGACTGTAATATCCACATGGATAACTTAGATGGGAATGACACGCGTGATTTCTTAGCCTTGCTGCATTCGACCGAACTTAAACAATATGTCTCCTCTCCGACTCATAGTGGAGGCCATACGCTTGACGTAGTCTGCTCCAGTTTGCCACTGCTGGTGAACCCCCCGCAGCCCGTTACCTGGTCAGATCACTATTTAATTTCCTTTTCCTGGAATATTGCCAAGTGTCCCTCCTCGTCTAGGCCGCGCTGTGCTGCTACACGTAGTGCGCCCCACAAAATCGATCCTACGGCTCTGTGCATTGCACTGGCCGACTGTCTGCCACATCTCCCTGAGGATCAAGACCCGGCTCTGGGACAGTTTAATAATTGGATTAAGAAGGTGGTTTGTGATCCTTCGCCACAAGTCACACCTCGACGCCTTAATACGCCTCTGTCCAAACCATGGTTTACGCCTTTGCTTAAATCTCAGAAACAGCAGTGTAAAAGGCTGGAAAGAAAATGGAGACAGAACTACAGCATAGCTGACAAGACTGAATTGAAAAAAGCCCAAAAATCCTACTACACGGCGATCGTTGCAGCAAAACGTTGTTTCTATGCCGATCATATCGCCATGTCGGGCAATAATGCCAAGGAATTGTTTAATATTGTTAAAAGTTATGTCTCTCCAAAACCCATGAACAATGCCCACACACCCTCCCTTGCCTGGTGCGAAGAGCTTTCTGACTTTTTTATGAATAAAGTTAGATCACTCCAACTGCTCTTTAATACACCAATAGCCCACACCACGCAGGTGCTCGCGGATTTTAATTTCGCTTCTGACACCAAAACTGTTTTTTCCTCTTTCTCCGTCATACCCCTTGCTGAGTCCCTTGCTGCCTTGACCTCTTTAAAATCTGGTTCCCCTCTCGATCCATGTCCCGAAGAACTGAGGTGTCTGGAAGGATGGTGGAAGTAAATGCGGCTGTTCAGGTAGACATGGCCAGTGTTTTGTAGGTGTGGGTGAGGAGTTTAAAATGCACCAGTGCTTAATTTGTGCTGGTGGTTTCCGATGCTCAGCACTGGCACTTAATTGTCTGCACCAGCTCTAGAGACAGTCCTCCACTTGGTGGTGCTGTCTTTTTAATTTTTAGATGATCACACCTGTGTCTATTAAGTCAATATATAATGAAAATTAATAATACCAGCCTCTCATGCCATTATTACAGCTTTGTGTGGCCTGAATTAGGCTGAATTGTCAGACTTGTAGGAGTGCAATGGTTAGGTGTTATATTAGTACTGCCATTGGCAGCGATGGCAGGGTATGGGTGGTGCAGGCTCCAGTGGCCTTCCGAGAAGGGTCCTGGCACTTAATTTTTTTTACTAATTAAGCACTGGTGTGCACGCTTGTGTATCAGGAACCAGTGGAGTTCCCTATGGTGTAGCGTGATGTGGGCTCTATGTGGGAGGTTGAGGACTAGTTTGGTTGCTGCGTTTCGGACAGTCTGCAGTCTTCTTGGGAGCTGGCTGGTAATCTCTGCGTACAGGGTGTTTCCATAGTCTAGTCTGCTGGTGATGAGGGTTTGGATGATCGTTTTCCTGGTGTTATCTGGGAGCCACTTAAATATCTTCTTCAGCATCCTTAGTGTGTTCAAGGCAGAGACCACTGCGTTGACTTGGGCGGTCATGTTCAGTTTGTGGTCTATGATCAATTAATCAGTCAATCAATCAGTACTTGTAGAGTACAGCTATTCACCTGCAAGGGTATCCAGGTGCTAGGTTGCTGAGTTAAGTCGAAAAGCCAGGTCTTGAGTCTCTTCTGAATTCTGCTAGAGAGGGTGCTGACCGGAGGTGGAGGGAAAGACCGTACCAGGACTTGGGGGCAAGGTAGGAGAAGAAATGGCCTTCATAGAAGCTTCAGCGGATGCGTGGCGTATATGCAAGGACGAGGGAGGTAGAGCGAAGGTCCCTGGAGGGTTAGTGGAAGTTCAGGCGGTGGTTGATGTGTGCTGGTCCTTGGTCCTGCAAGGCTTTGTAGGCGTGTGTCAGCATCTTGGATTGGCATCTTTTCTGGACGGGAGCCAGTGGAGGTTCCTGAGGTGGGGGATGATGTGGGTCCATTTTGGCAGGTTGAGGAGGAGTCTGGCCGCTGAGTTCTGTATCGTCTGGAGTCTGGGTGGTGATTCCTGAGTACAGTGCGTTACCGTAGTCCAGCCGGCTGGTGACTAGGGCTTGAGTAACGGTTTTCCTTGTGCCGATGAGAAGCATTTTGAAGTTTTATGGTGAGTTTATTGTCCAGAATGATGCCAAGGTTGCGGGCATGGTCTGTCGGTTTGGGAGAAGGTCCAACTTTGGCGGGCCACCCTGTGTCGTTCCATGGCGAGGCGTTGTTCCCAAAGATCAACACTTTGGTCTTGTCAGTGTTGAGCTTCAGATAGCTGGTCTTCATTCAGTCGGCGATATTTGTCATGATAAATAATAATAAGTTGTATTTGTATGTATTCACACAAAATAAATTAGCTATCATATCAGGAAAGGGAGTGAGATTATGACAAAACCTAGGTATATTTAGATTCTATTTGTGTTTCTGTTCCAGGGATGTCAGGGTCCCATCAATACCCCAAGAGAATCTGAAGTATAGAGATATTCTGGAGGTATATAATTTTCTATAGCTAGGGTAGAGGACTCTATGGAGATAATCTATAAAAGCCTGCATTTAGATTTCCACTACAAACCAGCATGCTTCAGCATCCGCAGAGTAGATGTCCGTGCTCAAAATAGTGATAATATCTAGTGTCTGTGCATCTCTGTCTTTTCCCATTACACTTTGCCTAGGTCTACTCCTAACATATCACTATTGTTCATGTGGATACAGAAAGATTTGCAAACCTACGTTGCTTGTGTTGTATCTGGAATTCATGTTAGAGCATGCTGACAGACTGCCGAATACATGCTATCGTTCAACCTGAGCGAGGAGTTCCAAAATTGTGTCTCAAATTTTACTTATAGTAACTAAATTACAATTGGAAGTCAGTTTGTTAATTCAAAACAAAGCCATCGGGATTGTTGATTTATGTTATAGCGTTTAACTGTTTAGTTATTGGGAATGGTAGGCTTAAAGAGAAAAGAGCATCAATGTTTTATTAACAGCTATAAATTGAACTGAAGGACTTCACTGGCACAGGTGGTAGATTATCTTACTATGTGTGGAGAACTTATAGTCTTAGTGGTATTTATTTTTTTATTTTATTTTACAGAGTTATATATAGCGTGAACTTGACCCGGAATCAGGTATCAGAGCGCTTTACATAGCACCAGTTGCATTACATGAGGACACATTCATTTTTTTTGTTAGGCATGGGGAGATTAAGTGATTTGCTCAGAATCACAGGATGTTCAGCTGTCATTGCCAAGACTCGAACCCAGTTCCCCAGATTCGAGTTCGACCGCCCTAGCCGTTAGGCCAACTCCTCTCCCTATAGGTATAGTTAGACTATTGTTTAGCTGAACAAAGTTCAGAAAAAATACAAAAGTAGATGCTAAGGTACTGATAGTATTTCAAAGTTGGAAGAGAGCAGAAACTCCAAACTTCCTGAACCTATGCAATTAGGCAGCGAGAAGGCCCTATCTCGAATGAAGACAGAGAAAGAAATTATGCTTGTACTTTGTGAAGTTGTGTCATTTTGTTAAGGACTGTTGAAGTAAACTTAGGATATCTAAAAATCAAGCATTAGTAACATCACCTACAAAGTCAACAGGCGGTTGAAAATTAAATTCCTCTACAATGAAAGGAGCAGCCTTTTTGAGTGAAGAAATTGAGTGAGTTCCAAACTGGATAGTGAATACCATATAGTCTTCTGTAGCCCATATGATTATACCAATGAAAATTGTGTTTGCAGATGGAGAAGAAAATATTGTTTCAGTGCTTTTAGATCACTGAGCTTCAGGAAATTATATGGACATAAAGTTTGCCCAATCTTTACTAATATCTGTGATTAAAAAATGGGCCCCCGAGAGGCTAAAGCAGTCAATGGTTACATTTTGGGCCTTATTACGAGTTTGGCGGTCCGACTGCCGAAGGACCACGTCCGCAACTGCTAGGAGACCGCTGCGCCTTTGGCCATACGATTGCCGTATTACGAGTTTGCCGAGGAGTCGGCGGAGTGGCTGCTGCGGTCTTGAGGTGGTAGGCAATGTATTTCAATATATATCTATGCTTGGGTGACATTCCGACTGCATAGGTGTCAGATGCATATATATGCATGATATATGTTGAAAAATACCACCTACCCATTGCCAGAGTCCGACCCACATGTGGGCAATTCCAGTAATGAGTATATGGTTCCAACGCACTTACCTGTATTTCGTCGCAGACAGGGTCGTATTCCTCGGGGTGAAGATGCTGCTGTGTAGGGGGGGCCTGGAGAAAGGGATACACTTCGAAATCAGCTGGGAAGAACTAGAAAGGGGTGAGAGTATGCACCCAAAATACTTAGTCTCTGCTGACCTTTAGGTGGCGGTCTGACCGCCGCGGTCGGCTCGTGGGAAAGACACGGCGGTGTTGCATCTCTGTACCACCCAATGGAGGCTATCTTCTCATGATCGCAACCCCAGCGGTTGGCAGTGTGCTGGCAGTGCCGGCGGTCAGCAGCAGTCTCTGCACAGGCAACAGTCCCAACTCGTAATACGGCAGATGACTCACTGCCGCTGGACCGCCGGGGCGGTGGTCCACAGACCACCAAACTTGTAATAAGGCCCTTTGTCTTCAGGTCCAGTAAGCTGTCATAAATACCATGTACAGACAAAGGGAGCAGTTATTATAAAAAATATATTTTAATTATGTACACTGAAAATAATCTTCATTCATGTATCTTTTTCAATGATTTATTTGAATAGCGTGTAATTATTATTTTCCAAGTAACAAAAAACACAATGACATTACTAAAAACAACATGTACAGTACCTATCAGAAAACACTGGTAACACAAATTCTTTGTATCAATGATGTCAATCTTCAGCACATGATCCTCAGTGTTTACACTATTGTTTAAATCCTCTACAGCCAAGACGTTTTGTAGTTGTGAGCCGCTTCTCAGGGATAAACCTCAGAATCCCATCCTCATCCTTTGATTATATCTTAAAGCAGGGAACAGATACTCTTGAGAATTCACAGACCTCCTTATTATAAGTGAATATTTATCATTTGCTAAGCAGTGACATGTCAACTTCTATATATATGCTTCAACTTATGAACATCTGGGCTCATTATTCTGATTCATACTATTACTTCATCTAACACCAGTATCGCAAAACCATTCTGCCCAATTCTCATGGAATCAACAAAGACTCAAAACATCAGTCTGTCTTCTCACCAGGAGGACAATACCATTGAACATTTTTGATGTTTAATTGTGTTGACATTTTTGATGGATTGTGATTTGTAATTAATTACAGGCCAGGTTCTAACAATGGTAAAGCAGATGCCTTGTCTTGGCAGAATCAACAATGAGAATAAACTGATGAATGATCCACCATTAATTTTGTTATCCAAAATTTTGAACAGTCATTCTATAGCTTTAAATAATATGGAATCACTCTTGGGCAAAAGTATTACAAACATACTACAAAACCATAGCCTGTAGATAGAGAAGCTTCAATAAAAAAGTGCAAAGATAGAAGTAAGAAGTATGAATTATTGAATCAGGGTAAGACAAATAATTGCCATCTGTTCATGTCAGACAGCAAGCTGTGAGTTGGCATTATGATTCTAAAACTGCTAAGCACCCTGGAATAGCTAAACCACTAGCAGCAGTAAGGAGAGATTTTTGATGGTCAATATGTTCAGATGGGTTCCATTTCTGCTCGGACAAAGTGTTCCCAGATTTAACCCATGGGTCTTATGAGAAAATTACCTGTTCCACTCAAACCTTGGCTTGTGGTATTAATAGATTTTGTGGTAGTGTTACCTAAAAATCTAAATTGCACTGTAATTTTTTGGTTGTAAACCATGTAACTAAGACTAGCTCATTAACAGGATAACCTACTTTAAGAAAGTTAGCACAATTCTTTGTGTACCACATGATTTGATTACATAGTACTCCACAAGTCTTAATTACTTACAATGGGTTCCAACTTATCAAAAGATTGTGGCTTGCTTTGTGTAAGGAATTAGATAGAGAAGTCCATCTGTCTACACCCTAATTGCCATCAGCACCCACCTCCATATCATGATCATTTCACCATCTGCTTGTTGAACTTCTTCATCCTTCATGAACATGAAACCACTGCATCCTTCACCCTCTTCCCTTTCCTCACCACCCCTTAGACCATCGTACTTTGCTACTCTTCTAAGATTCCATTGTTGACCATTTGACAACACAACATGCCATTTATGTACCTCTTTGACCTTAAATGGCCCTAAGAAGCTGTTGAACCCCTTTTTTCCCTCTTCCAGATTTTATCTTAACCTAATCACCAGGGGTAATCCTAGAACTGACTATGGCCTCATAACAAACATGGTTACGTACTGACTCATCAGACACCGCCTCATGACTGACACTGCAACCCATACAAGCACTCCTGACATCCACACTACTCTTTCCCTCAATCAAATCATGCATCCAATAAGGGCAAGTTTCTAAACAGGTTTCCTTCCCCGCATTACACAAAATTCAACCTTTCCAGTTGCAAAATTTTCTGTGGTGTGGTAGGACCACATCAAATCATAAATGATACTCTCTATGTCCAAATGATTTGACACTGCCATTTTCCAAGCTCCCTTTATCATTCAATTCGCCCTTTCCACCTTTCTGTTGGCACAGGGATTATAAAGGGCAGTACGCGAATGTCTCACACCACAAGACAACAAAAAGTTCATCATCTCTCGCGAGGTAAGTTGCGTTCCATTATCGGTGATGAGTTGAGTCGGTAAACCCTCTTCACCAAAAACTTCACGCAGAGCTCCAATAGTCGCACGTGTGGTAATCGCTTGTAGAAATTTCCCCAACCATCTGGAGGGAACATCAACCAACACCATGGCAAATTTTCTGCTATGTCTCAGACTCCACATGGGATAATGAAATCTAGACACACACTGTGCCACTCACATCCAGGATCCATGATCCTGCCCCCTCCTGAACTCACACCTAACTTCAACCTTTTTTCACTTTCTTTACACTCACAACACCTTTCCACCCAATCCACAATGTCCCCATCCATAACTGGCCACCAAAACTCCTTCCTGATCCTTTTCTTGGTGGTGGTCTGCCCCAAGAGCCACTCATGAGCTAAATCAAACAACCTTTTGCTTACTCCAGAAGGAGGAACCAACCTGCCCCCTCTCAAAACTATGGCACCATCACTTACAGAAAGTTCATCCACAACTTTACTATATGGTCGCAGGGCAAAAGAAAGGGTACTCTCCCTCCTACTTCCACTCCCTATCATGTGCATAACCTCATCACCTTTCATTGCCTCAATCCATTCATGTTCACTAACCACTCCACCACAACTCTTGACAACATCCTCAATACTTGTTAAAGCTCCTTCATTCTCTCCACATACAACCGCTTCACAATCCACATCCTTCCAGTCAAGTGACAACCGGGAAAGACAGTCTGCCTGGACATTTTTCCACCCAGGAATATACTCAATAAGATAGTCATATTCTTGAATGCGAAAGGTAGTCTAGCCAGTCTTGCTGACCCTTTGCCAGTACCTCCTGGAATTAGAACTTTCAGCAGTGGTTTGTGATCTGTTTGGAGAGTCACCTGACTGCCTCTCACATACGTACGAAAATATTCTAGGCCCCACGTCGCAGCCAATGCTTCTCTTTCAATGACAGCATAGTGGCGCTCAGTATCAGTCAAAGTGTGTGATGTGAACGCAACCTTTTTTTCTGTTGGGACAGCACAGCACCTATGCATGTTGCACTTGCATTCACAGTGACAATTGTTTTGCACTTTGTGTCAAAAGGGACTAGAATATGAGCATTACACAGATCATCCTTGATCCTCCGAAAGCAATCATGTTGCAAAGTACCCCATTCGAAACTCACACCCTTTCTCATTAACACTTTTAAACATTCTGTCTTGCTTGCAAAATCTTTGAAAAACTTCAAATAGTACTCTATCAAACCAAGAAACAAACGCAATTGCTCCTTATCTTTAGGGGAAGGTGCAGGCCTAATGTAGGATACCAAATCACTTTTCGGTCTTACATCATCTGCAGATGGAGTGTGACCAAGGTATTTAATCAACAAAACAGAGAAAAAGGATATTTTTTGGGAATACTCCCAGTCCCCTGAAAGTACTACAAATAATCACACAAGGGAGTTATCCCAAGCAAATTCAGCAAGGAATGCGAACGGCGAAAAAGAAAAAAGAAAATCAAAAGGGAAAAATTATTCCTTTTTTCTAAAAAGAACCCTCACTCACCAACCTAGTTGGTGACATGCTTCATAATCGGGTTCCCACCCGAGTAGCCGTATGCCACTCGGGTGTGCTTCGACGCCTGATTACAGTGGAGCGGGTTAGTATTTGGTGAAAACAGTGCAAGTGCGTGAAGAGGGAAAGTGAATAAAATTGTCTTTATTGTTCCCTAAGATTTATATAATGGAGCAATAAGACAAGGTTAAAAGCAGAGGTGGACGTCTATGTAGGTTAAATTGACCTATTGCATCCAAGAAGTGAAATAAGTGAAAAAATGCAAGGTCTACATGTTTCAGCCTTCCAAGGTCAGTGCGAGGCTTTCTTCAGGACCACGAGAGTGACACGAGGGGTATGCACACGCTAAGGTGCACCAGTCTCTGAGTCACACACACATACACTAACGCCTACTTACGGTACTCATTTCAGCCTTCTGTGAAAGGCGCAGTTATCTGGAAAACAAACGTTGCAGAATTATCTGTCATCATAATAGTGTATTGCGCAGTATGGTAATACAACACAGACCAATGCTTACGCATCATCCGCATTCCAATGGACATGCAAGAAATCCATGGCTATGGTGGTAGATGTACACTTCGTGCATACATACCATGCATGCAGCTAACATGGTGACTGGCCGCCTTTTTTAGGGAGGGGCAGAAGGGGGAGAGGAAGAAGAAAAGGCCAGAATCAAGTCCATTGGGAGGAGGAAGACCCTGTGGGGAACAACATGAGGAGCAAGACACGGGACCCTCCGGCAGGAACGAGCAAAAGCAGTGTTTAGTCACAAATCTCTCTACAATGACTCTCACACAAACCGAAGAAAGGGTTTTAAACAAAGGGCTGGGGTTTGTCACAACTGCAAAACTAGACAAGTTCAGTCTACACTGCGAACTTGTGGAGTTTTTCAGGAAGCTTAGATTAAAAGCTTTCTTTGAAAAACAAGGGCCCAGAGAGAACACCTCTGTTCCATGTGAAACAGGTCTGCGTTTAAAATCCACATTTATCCCACCCCCCCACGCGACCCCTGTGGAGGTTATGACTTTCGAACAAGCCGTCTTTAACGATGTGGAGATAATGGAAGACTAACAAAAGTTTTTCAATATGAGCAGAGAGGAGAATCTGGCTCTTACAAAATTGAGGAGTTGTGATACCATCGTTATAAAACAGGCAGACAAGGGCGGTGGGGTGGTGGTGCAAGACAAACTGGCTTAACAAACAGAATGCTGCCGCCTTCTAACAGACAGAAAGAACTATACACCCCTTCCTACTAATCCTACTAAGGAACTGAAAGGAGAAATAAGATCTCTGGTCGATTCTGCTGAAGCGAACGGATACATTTCCAAACTAGAAGCAGATTTCCTTACAACTAGTGATGAGAAAATTCCCTATTTTTATACATGGCCTAAAATGCACAAAAACAAACTTCCTCACCCTAGACCGATCGTCTCAGGTATAGGTTCAGTGTTGGAACCGTTATCACGATTTTGTGATTTTTTCCTAAAAACATTAGTACAAAATACAGAGACATACTTGAAAGACACAAAATGCCTACTCAATCTCCTGAAGGAAATCACTGTCGATGAGTCCACCATTCTGGTTAGCTTTGATATTGAAAGCCTGTACACCAGCCTTCCACAAGACGATACTCTGGAAGTACTCAGTAGAGCCCTCAATGAGGTAGAATGGACATACAGGACACCAAAGCACTTCATATTGGAGTGCGCTAAATTGGCACTCAAAAGAAACTTTTTTGAGTTTGAGGGGGACTTGTACCTCCAAACCAACGGAACTTCCCTGGGAGCACATTTGCCCCGAGTGTGGCTGGGCTTTACGTTTTTGATTTCGAAAAGAAATACATTCTACATGAGAACAACCCGTACAGCCTCCACATCTCTTTCTGGAAGAGATACATTGATGATGTCCTTGTCATTTGGCAAGGACCGAAGGAGGTGTTGTTAGACTTCTTCAACTGGATCAACAACTGTGACAAAAACCTAAGGTTCACTCCCTCTATGGATTCCAACGCCATGGTGTTCTTAGACATCACCAAAGAGAATGGCAGGTTGGAGAGTAAGACACACCACAAGCCAACCGCAAAAAATAACCTCCTTAGGTTTGATAGTTTTCATCCCAGGCCCCTCAGGGAAAATCTCCCGTACGGACAATACCTCAGACTAAGGAGATATTGTAGTAAACTCTCTGACTACCGGACACAAGCAGCTGACCTATCAAAGAAACTATCCTTTAGAGGATACCCTGAAAAGATACTAAATAAATGTAAAAAAGGGCCAGGAACCAACCAAGAGAGGCCCTCTTGGAAGAAAAAACTGTATCCAAGAAGGACATACCACTGACTTGTGTTATGACATACAGCACGGTTTCCAATCAGGTGACAAAATCAATCAATAAACATTGGAAGATCCCCCAGACTGGCATCCTCAGATGGGAGAAACCCTTGTTCTCTTATAAAAAAGCAAGGAGCTTGAAGGACTCCCTTGTCGCTACCCGCCCTAGGTGGGAGGAGAAGGAGAAGACACCCACGGTATTGAACGCGTGGGGCCTCCCTAACATTACTGGACACTACCCCTGTGGAAATTACAGCGTGTGCCATTTAACAACAGCCACTAAAACACTAAGGGGCTCATTACAATGGCGGAAAAATAGCCGGCGGTGGCGATCGTTCCGCCATCGTCATGAGATTTACCCCCGCCACATTATGATGGCGGTGGGTATCGCGGCGGACGGAAAGTCCATCCGCCGCTTTTCCACCGGTAGCAATCGTCACGATTGCCTGGCGGAGCGGTCAGCATGCTCACAATGGTGGTGGAGCCTAGCAGGCTCCGCCGGCACAATTATGATGCCGGCGGAAGCCAGCCTTTCCGTGGCGGTTGAACCGCCATTGAAAGGCTGGCGGAGAATGCCTTCAGGGGCCCTTTGCGGGCCCCCCTTGTGTTGGGGGAGGTGTGGGTGCACTTGGGGGGTACCCATGGTGCCCCACTACATTTCACTACACCAAGTGGCAGGCACAGTGTAGTGCCTGCTATGTAGTGCAGTGAAATGCACAACATGCTCTTTTTAAAATCACGGCGGTGCTGCTGTCGGCAGCCACCGCCGCAATGTTAAAGGTGCGGAATCCGACCGCAGCGGTGGCGGTCCCATCATAATTGTATATGCGAGACCGCTGCACGCATGGCAGTCGGACCCAATCACCGCTACGTGGCGGGCGGACCAAGTCCGCCCGCCATCGTAATCAGCCCCTAAGTTTGGAACCTGGAAAAGTCTGGACATTGAGGGCGCATACCAACTGTAATAGCATGAATGTAGTGTACCTCATAACATGCCAATGTGGCCTTCGTTATATAGGCATGACAGGCAGGAAGGTGAAACAACGAATCTGTGAGCACCGGAGCACGATCAGGTGTAAAAAAATCACAACCAGACTCACAGAACACTTCCTCCAGGCCAACCACACCACTAATGACATACGGTGGACTATCATAGAGACAGTGAAGACAAAAGAAAACATCCAACAACGCCTACTAGAGAAAGAACAACGCTGGGTATATAGGCTTTCAACCCACAATGAAGGTTTAAACGACAACATTCCGTGGAACTCTCTAAAACACAATTAATGCACCCACGGTTTGAGTTTTGCCTGACAGATTAATGCTGGGTAAGGGCCATTTGGCATGAGGTGCCTCCTTAAAATGTTCCACCACCCTAGGTTGGGTCAGGTAGGAACACTGCCCCCCATTATCACACCTCTGTAACACCCTCCTGTATAACTTACACGCGATGTATATTTATACATAAGTCACACTTAGGTCTTTTAGAAACATTCATGGGCTAACAAAAAACCTCCTCTTGAGCAACGGTCCTGAATATGTTTATCTTAGAGGATACCATACTGCTCCTTTTTGCTGTTTTAAAAAACTTTTTAACACAATAAAACTTTAATGACATCTAACACGCGCTGTGTAATCCCCTGCAACAAGTAGCATGTGTCATAACAACATCCTTTTATTGACCCAAATCCAACACATGCTGTGTAATTCCCTCCAACTTGATTATTATATTATTTTATGGATTCTGCTGTACATTCTGTCAACATTTACTGAAGATTTTTCTTTCGTCTATTGCACTCGCCGTTTTTCGCAACTGCGAGGACACGCCCACTACGCGGTCACGTGGGGGCACGCGCCACGTCACAAACACGGAAGTGCTCCCTCTTCACATTTAAAAACGCCGCAACCACGGACCGAGATATCCTCGGGATTCCGCACTGACGGTCACTAGGTAGGATGGTGGGCAGTCCGGTTTGACAAAGTAAGTTAACGCTACGCTGCATGTTGCCTCCTTGATCTTGATCTAGTTTCCAACCAGGTATGACAACTAACAGTATGCCACGCATTGTCTCCTTTATCCCGCAGAGTTTGACTATAACCGACGCCCCCCGCGGTATCCAAGGGGTCCGACTAACTTTTGTCCTTTGTAAGCTATGACTCCTTTGGTTCATTGTAACTCTCCCCCATGTTTGTCTCTCATATATACACAGGCACAAGTACGGTTGTACTTAGGGCATGTGTGTGTTTTTTTTAAAACATGATCTCTAGTAATTGCTTTGCTCACTGAACGTGAGCGCACTGACATCCACATGTGAATTATAAGTGTGGGTATGTGATTTAAATGGAGGGTGAACACTACTCCCCTACGTGGGTTTTGACCACTTAACCACTACGTGTGTTGAAAACCACCAGTCACCATGTTAGCTACATGCATGGTATGTATGCACGAAGTGTACATCTACCACCATAGCCAGGGCCGGCGCTAGGCATGGGCAGAGTGGGCAGCTGCCCAGGGCCTCGCGCTCAGCTCAATAACAGGGGCCCCGCTTTCACACTTTCACAGTCAGCTCGTCTACTCCCCCAGGCCCCCCTCCCCAACCCGATCACATTGCTAATGTATTTGTGAGCGAGGTGTCTTGAACTCGCTGGTCAGGGCATGGTGGCATTCCTGGGTGTGAAAGGTGGGGGGAGGGTAAACAAGGGGTAGAGGACGTAAGAGCAGCAAAGTCAGCAATTATGTCGGCTCTCAGGGACGAGGGCGGGGCAGCACCTCTGTTTAAAACCTGTGGTGAAGAACTTGTCTGCCCTTTGTGTATTCTGTTTCCAGGCGACAGAAGGCTCTTTTGTTTCCACACGAGCCGGACATTAACAGGTAAGAAGAGATTGATGAGGGGGGAGCATCCAGCTCAGACTGCCACAGTAGGGCAGTGTTTAGTAAAGTGTCTCCCTACCGCTTTGAGGCACAGAGGAGGTGGTCCTTTTCCCCTGGGCCACGAAGCACTGAATCAGGCTGCAAGGTTAGGCGTGGGGCCCCTTTCACTGGGACTTGTGACATTATCTTGTGCTGCGAAGTCCAGGGCAGGTGGGCCTCACAGCTCTCCATCCATCAGGCTGCAAGGTCCAGATGTGGGGCCCCGTCGCAGGGCCTTGTAGCCATTATGTAGTGCTGGGAGGCCCAGGACAGGGGGCCCTGTCCTTTGCCTCACAGTGCTATATTGCTAGATCATTTCATTTTATTTCCCAGAGAACCTACCATGCTTGCTTCCCAGCCTAGGCCACCAGTGATGAACTTAGAGGGCTGTAAATGCAGCTAAGTGCGTAAAAATTGATTACCACCCAATTTCTCCAGCAGGGAGCTCCGTGGCCCCTCTTATCGCGAATGAAGCAGATTGACTGCTTTGTGACCCACTTTGAGTCCCTCACTTATGTCCAAGCGGCTGTGAATTTCTTGTCCATTTAATTACTTGTAGGGGAATTCATAGATACTGTTTTGACAGCCCATGATTGTGCTGCACCTGGGTCTTGTTTAACAGGGCAGGGATGGTGGGGTGTGGTGGATGGCGGAAGGGAAGTACTGTAGCTAGACAATGCTTTAACACATAATCGTTCAGTACACCTCCATTCGGTCCTACTCTAATGCACTCTAATCCACGCCAATCCACCCCTCCTCACCCCACACCAATCCGCCCCACTTCATCCATTCCACCCTACACCAATCCAAACCACCCCACTGCACCACACTCCAATCCTCCCACCCCACATCCCAATCTGCCCCACTTCAATATGCTCCAATACAATCCAGAACAATCTGCCCACTCCAATCTCCGCACTCCACTCTGGCAAACTCCAATCCAAAACAATTTGCCCCACTCCATTCTGCCCCACACCAATCCAAAACAATCTGCCCACTCCAATCTGCCCCACACCAATCCAAAACAATCTGGCCCACTCCAATCCAAAACAATTTGCCCCACTCCAATCTGCCCCATACCAATCCAAAACAATCTGCCCACTCCAATCTTCGCACTCCAATCTGGCCCACTCCAATCCAAAATAATTTGCCCCACTCCAATCTGCCCCACACCAATCCAAAATAGTCTGCCCCACACCAATCCAAAACAATCTGCCCCACACCAATCCAAAACAATCTGCCCACTCCAATCTGCCCCACACCAATCCAAAACAATCTGCCCCACACCAATCCAAAACAATCTGCCCACTCCAATCCAAACAATCTGCCCCACACAAATCCAAAACAATCTGCCCACTCCAATCTGCCCCACACCAATCCAAAACAGTCTGCCCACTCCCATCCGCCCCACACCAATCCAAAACAATCTGCCCACTCCAATCCAAACAATCTGCCCCACACAAATCCCAAACAATCTGCCCACTCCAATCTGCCCCACACCAATCCAAAACAATCTGCCCACTCCCATCTGCCCCACACCAATCCAAAACAATCTGCCCACTCCAATCTGCCCCACACCAATCCAAAACAATCTGCCCACTCCAATCTGCCCCACACCAATCCAAAACAATCTGCCCACTCCAATCTGCCCCTCACCAATCCAAAACAATCTGCCCACTCCAATCTGCCCCACACCAATCTGCCCCACACCAATCTGCCCCACACCAATCTGCCCAATCCAATCTGCCCACTCCAATCTGCCCCACACCAATCTGCCCCACACCAATCTGTCCCACACCAATCTGCCCACTCCAATCTGCCCCACACCAATCCAAAACAATCTGCCCCACACAAATCTGCCCACTCCAATCTGCCCCACACCAATCTGCCCACTCCAATCTGCCCACTCCAATCCAAAACAATCTGACCCACACCAATCTGCCCCACACCAATCCAAACCAATCTGCCCCACACCAATCTGCCCCACACCAATCTGCCCACTCCAATCTGCCCCACACCAATCCAAAACAATCTGCCTCACACCAATCCAAAACAATCTGCCCCACACCAATCTGCCCCACACCAATCTAAAACAATCCGCCCCACACCCCAATCCGCCCCACACCCCAATCCGCCACAATCCACTCCAATCTACCCGACCCCACACCAATTTAATCCACCCCAAACCAGCCAAATCCAAACGACCCACTTCAATCCTACTAACCTCACCTCACCTCAACCCAATCCAATCCACCCCACTCCCTCCCCAATCCATCCCACTTAATTCCAATCCACCCCATTCAAATCCCCCAAAAATCTGCCCCACAACAATCTGCCCCCTCCACTCCAAAACAATCTCACCCACTCAATCCAAAACAATCTGCCCCACTCCAATCCAAAACAATCTACCCCACTCCAATCCAAAACAATCTGCCCCACTCCAATCTGCCCCGCTCTAACCCAAAATAATTTGCCCCACTCAATCCAAAACAATTTGCCCCACTCCAATCCAAAACAATCTCACCCACTCAATCCAAAACAATCTGCCCCACCCCAATCCAAAACAATCTGCCCCACTTCAATCCAAAACAATCTGCCCCACTCCTATCTGCCCCGCTCCGACCCAAAACAATATGCCGCACTCAATCCAAAACAATTTCCCCCATTCCAATCCAAAACAATCTGCCCCACTCCAATCCAAAGCAATCTGCCCCACTTCAATCCAAAACAGTCTGCCAGCTCCAACCCAAAACAATCTGCCCCATTCCAATCCAAAACAATCTACCCCACTCCAATCAGCACCAATCCAAAACAATCTTCCCCACTCCAATCTGCACCACTCCTGTCTGCCCCACTCCAGTCCAAAACAATCCGCCCACTCCGTTCAACCCCACTCTAATCCACTCCACCTCACCCCTATCCAACCCACCTCACCCCAATCCAGTTCACTCCACCCCAATCCAATTCACCTCAATCCAATCCACCCCACTCAATCCAATCCATCCCACTGCAATTCAATCTACTCTACTCCAATCCACCCACCCCAATCCATTTCACCCCAATCCATTCCACCCCACCTCACTACATTCCACCCCACTCTAGTCCACCCCACTCCACTCCAGTCCACCCCACTCCTGTTCACCCCAATCCACCCCACCCCAATCCAGTCCTCCCTCCTGTCTAATCCACCACATTCAGTCCACCCCACTCCAATCCACCCCACTCCACTGCAGTTCATTCCACTCCATTTTACTCCAATCCACCCAACTCTACCCCAATCCAATCCGCCGCAGTTCAGACCACCCCACTTAGTCCAATCCCTCCAGCCCACCAAACTCCAATCCACCCCACCCTAAACCAATCCGATACACCCTACTCCAATCCGCCTCACCCCATTTCAATCCATCCCTCTCCAATCCACCCCACCCACCCAGTCCACCTCACTCCACTCACTCCAAGTCTCTCTATCCCAATTCAACCCAATCCACCCAAATCTACTCCAATCCAATACACCCACTACCTCAGTCCACCCAACCCACTTCACACGATTCCACCCCACTCCAATCTACGACACTCCACTCTACGACTCTGCACTTGATAACACTGCACTCTACGACATTCTCTGCCACTGAACCACTGAACTCTACTCCCCTCTACTCAAGTGTATGACACTCTACACCCCTATTCCACTCTACAACTACTACTCCAACAAATCCAGTCTATGATACTCTACTCCTACCACTCCACTCAAGGACACTCCATGCCACTAACTTTTAACCATGCTGAACAGCAGCCACACTGGTGTACAACACAGCAACTCAACATTGTCAAAGCCAATATTTCTTATAGGCGAGACCTATTGGCTTTGCCAATGCTTGTTAATGGTGATGTTATTCTGAGCTTTTGCCTATGATATTTAGCATGAAAAGAGGCACACAACACATTGGATATTAGCGCAGTGGTGAAACACACAATACCCATGTGGTGGTGTGACAAAGGTATTTTTAGCTGTCATTTGAATTATCACGTACATATAAAGGTGTTTCATTCCACTTTTTCTAAGGAGTTACTATTGTACTATTTAATGATGCTCAGATAATGGATCTTGGAAGGACGATTGTGCCTTGCATAGATTCAAACTGCTGATCTGCAGTTATACAGCCAGGGTGCAACTCACAAAACTATTCTGCTATCAACTGTGAACAAACTGAGGCCTTTGCTTGCCTCCTCTCCAGTCTTTGTTTGTCAACAGATTTACTATCCAATCCTAGGCCCCAATTATTAGCGTCAACACACAATGATAAAGGCCCGGCACGTATTTAGCCTTGTTTGCTGCATGTCCTGAGCACAAATCCAGTTTACCGAGGGATCAGAAAGAAGATGGACATTGTGCAAGGGGTTCCTATTGGCCTCGCATGTAAAGGTGTAGCCATAGTATGGCAATGATGCTCACTAACTCATTCCTTAATCCCCATCTTCATACTTTGGTTTTGGTGCATTGGCAAGATGGCAGCCCTTTGGAGCTTTCCTTTTCACAGGTTTATCCTTGAGAAACGTAATTTGTTGTGTTGCGAAAAGCATACGTTACTGTTACCCAGTTTAAGGATATGATAATCGTAGGCTGGACAGCCTGTTAAGTGAGAAATTAAATAGGTACACTAATGAAATTCTACATGAAAGTTGAGAGGTCTGAACTTCACGCCAACCTTATGTCAGCTAGCCTGCTCGAGGTTGCACAATGATCACAATAGAAATCACGTTACCCCCACCAAGCAGCCTTATAGATTAATATTCAATGCTGTGTAACCCACAGCAGCAATTTGGAAGCATTTCTAATTCATTTGAATGGGATTTTAGCTTTTCAAGTGTCTTACTTGGATGTGTCCAATTAAGATATTGTATGGTATTGTAGCATTTGTTTAGCGCTTACTACCCATATGTGAGGCGCTGAAGCACTTACCAACATAGGTATCAAGCTACAACATGTAGTTGGAAGTGTGTGGTTGGAAGGGTGTTGTGTTGTTTTGAGCTTATGTGTAATGTGTTTTATGTCATGCATGATGGGCAACAAGGTACAGCTTAAGTTATGGGAAGCAGCACCAGGGGGTGAGATGGGTGAGGGTATGTGAGAGGGAGACTCACCAACTGTAATTATAATTATGAATTCCCAGCTTAGCCACAGTGATAGTGGAATGATGTGTGCCTGTACCCCAAAAAGGGTGATAATCACAGAAGGCCCAGTAATCCACATGGCGACATGTGCCTGGAAGCAAAGGCTTTCAATGAATAAAAAGATGCCAAAATCGCTAGAATGGTAATTGGTGACATAAGCTGTAGCCATGCACTATTTTATTTATTTATTTATTTAGAGGCAGAGATATGGCCTAATGCTAAAAAAAGTACACCTGATGAAGGAAGAAGGAAGCCGAAGAGAAATCAAGGCTGACAACCTCAGCAGAAACAACACAAACTTTATAACATCCAAATTCCACCTACTTCTACGGGCCCAAAGGAAGCCAATATTTTTAGCAGGATTTCACACAAGCCTCTCTCAAGCTGCAGAAGGCTGTCAAAAGCAGACAATCACCAGTCGGACGGGTCTTATTCGGATTGTGGTTTAGACCCCAGCCACACTGGTACCCTGCACATGGAAAGGTGAGTGACAAAGCGCTTGATAGGTTTTTGCCCTGAGAGCACAAGAGCAAATTGTGCTGCCTAGTGTTGCCTTGTGGCATCACCCCTCCATGCAAGCCCAATATTTTACTTGGAGTCCCAGGTACCCTTGTTCATTCTAGCTAACATGAGGAAACATCCTCATGACCTTTAGGAATTTCCTCCCAGAAATGTTCACCTTCATTATTAGTAGTGAATGACATATCAGGGTAAAAAAGACACAATTGAAGAAATAAGACTTACCCTGCTTCCATTATTTTGTCTAGGAGAGCATCATGACACAGATTTGTATTTCTCACTTTTTTCAATCTTGGCACTGCTCTTATCTGATCCAACAAGAGTATGCAGTTCCTTTTAAAGACGGTGGAATAAGTGTGTAGGAATACCGTTTATCAGAGGGGGAATATGCTGTAATAGGAGCAAGTGCCCTCACACACCTGTATGCGGGTCATGCTTCATCATCGGGCAAGCTTCTTGTCAGGCCAGCACTGCAATGCCCAACGGGCACCCACAAGGGGGCACTTTACCGGAGATCTTTTCATAGAACTGTTGGACCATTATATATAGTAAGGAGCTTATATGCTGGACCTAATGACTCCTGGTCCCCCCCATTTGATATAACTGCCCTTCTCTAACCTGAGAGCCTTTGTGTGTCTCCACAAGTTAACTTTACTTCTGATATCCAGTGTCTTGAGGAATATCCTGATCGGCTCAGAGGATCGTCACCACCTAATCATTGAAGGAGAAGGTAAGTATAACACTAATTTTGTTGCCTTGTATTATTTCACTGTTAGTTATGAATGAGCTTTCTGATAACCTGTTATATGTATATGTTTGTATTAGGATGTAGGCGAAACAGGGCACATTCTACCAATAACTTCCAGATGTGTACAGGACATAATACGAAGATGGCAATTTCTTTTTTCACATTCCTGCCCTACCCCATATTTTTCTCAAATTGGACGACCACATAAAGTTGTGAATATATAGAAGAATAGGACTATCTTTTTGGGGCGATTGATGGATTTTCATCAGAATAATGCCATTCTGCCACTACAACTTTCAACTGGTCTGACACCAAATGAAAAACCTTGGTATGAAAACCCCTTAAATCTGCAGCATACCTTTACTTTAAACACACAGATACTAAACTTTACGTAATGAATCAATACCAGGGAGCCACCCAATGAGAATAATCTAGAACTTTGAAGTTACTCTATTTATGTTTCACTGGAATTGTCTTTTTATGTACTTATCAATTTACTTATCTCCTCATTGTCAGATTGTAATGTTTCCTTTTATCTGCTTTTTATAAGAAATGTATATATTCCTCACATGGCTTACATCCTCTGTGAGGAGAATATAATCATTCTGAATCCTAAATCTGAAAGCTTTTTTCTACAGAACTCTGCTGTCCTTTTTTGTTCTAGTCTGATTTATGAAGCTCTCAAAAAGAATAAAAAGGTATTTGTATATGAATTCAACTTCATCTCACTATACCCTGTTGCATAATTTTTACCTGGGATGCCATTCAATTTATTTTCTGCAATGCTCTCTAATTATTACTATGCACTAATTTGTTAACTCACAGTTAACTAGGAGTTAGAATAGCCATCTTTGCGAGACCTGCGTCTAGCTTTCCCATCCAATGTGACTATGTAATCCACTTAATACAGTTTCAAAATAGATAGACGTATTTCATTTGGATATTTATCTTTTAATTCACGTGACTGATATCAACACTATGTCTCTTCAGCAATGACAAAGATTAATAGTCTTGTGATGTCGGTTTTCTATGATGTCACTTCTTGTGATGTCACATGCAAATTAGAGGGGCCTCACATCTTCCCTTTCGCCCAGGGCCCCACAAATCCTAGGACCGGCCCTGACCATAGCCATGGGTTTCTTGCATGTCCATTGGAATGCGGATGATGCATAAGGATTGGTCTGTGTTGTATTACCATACAGCGCAATACACTATTATGATAACAGATAATTCTGCAACGTTTGTTTTCCAGATAACTGCGCCTTTCACAGAAGGTTGAAAGGAGTACCGTAAGTAGGCGGTAGTGTATGTGTGTGTGACTCAGAGACGGGTGCACCTTAGCGTGTGCATACCCCTCGTGTCACTCTTGTGGTCCTGAAGAAAGCCTTGCACTGACCTTGGAAGGCTGAAACATGTAGACC
Organism: Calotriton arnoldi; assembly: GCA_963921515.1. Taxonomy (NCBI): domain Eukaryota; kingdom Metazoa; phylum Chordata; class Amphibia; order Caudata; family Salamandridae; genus Calotriton; species Calotriton arnoldi. Next base: position 136,526 of record CAWUFW010000634.1, on the reverse strand, counting down.
TTGCATTTTTTCACTTATTTCACTTCTTGGATGCAATAGGTCAATTTAACCTACATAGACGTCCACCTCTGCTTTTAACCTTGTCTTATTGCTCCATTATATAAATCTTAGGGAACAATAAAGACAATTTTATTCACTTTCCCTCTTCACACACTTGCACTGTTTTCACCAAATACTAACCCACTCCGCTGTAATCAGGTGTCGAAGCACACCCGAGTGGCATACGGCTACTCGAGGGGGAACCCGATGATGAAGTATGTCACCAACTAGGTTGGTGAGTGAGGGTTCTTTTTAGAAAAAAGGAATAATTTTTCCCTTTTGATTTTCTTTTTTCTTTTTCGCCGTTCGCGTTCCTTGCTGAATTTGCTTGAGATAACTCCCTCTTGTGATTATTTGTGTGACCAAGGTACTCAATTTTTTCCACAAACAATTCACACTTTTCCTTCCTTAGTGTCATTCCTGACTCCGCAAGATGATCCAAGGCTAGCTTTAAGGTAACATTGTGGCTGTCAATAGTATCACCAAATACTAATATATCATCCCGGAAATAGATGACATTGTCCAAACCCCTAAAAATCTCGTTCATCATCCTCTGGAAGACACTTGCCATGGAGGATAAACCAAACTGCATCCTCGTAAACTGGTAAGTGCCTTCCTTGGTGATAAACGCCATTAGAGATTTGGAACTTGGGTGGAGACATATCTGATGACATGCATGCTTGAGATCCAGTTTGGAAAAGTACTTCCCACCTTTAAGTAACAGAATCAATTTATTGATGTTGGGGAGTGGAAAATCTCAGTTTTCCGTCCTTCTTCTTCGTAATAACAACTGGAGAGATCCAACTTGAAGCTTCTAGGGGCTCAATCACGCCTCTCTCCAATATTTCACCCAACAATTTCTTGACTTAATCCCTCACTCTTATGGGTACTTTCCTAACTTTGTGTTGTACATGGACAACACCAGGCTTTAACTTGATTTCATGTACATAACCATTTAAATCTCCCATATCCTCCCTGAACACTTTTTTTGCACCTTGCAATATATCATGCTAAGATGAGTCCTCAACGGCCATGATCTGGTTTGGTGCACGTGGATTTATGATGATCTGTAGATCATACTGATGATACCATCCTAGAATGGGTAGTCCAGATTCAACCACGTACACCTTCCTATTGACACACCTATCTTTAAACACCACATTAGTTTTCATATAGCCAATGATTGATGTGTTCACTCTAATAGCCTTGATGTCTTTTGGCAATAAATGCACATTTGGCCACTCTCTGACAAACATACTTTTAGGAATTATGGTGTAAAGGGCACCGGAATCTACCATCAACTCAACAGTTGTGATCCTAATGGTAAACTCCGCTTTAGGCCTCCTGAGCCTGGCTGTTCCAACATCAACGCCTTGTTCTTCAGAAATACATAGTACCCTGTCACACAACCCAGCATCAGATAGCTCATCTGTATCACCCATCACAAAGGCCACCTTCCCTTTGACATTGCCCCTACTCTTACGCATCCTAGCAAAATGCCCCTTATATCCACATTTTCTGCATTCTTTCCCAATTGCATAGCAATTTCTAGCTTCTGAAGAATGATAGCTACTACCACATCTGTTGCAGTTCTTATTACTGAATTTACTACCACTACTAGTTGACCTACTACCTGGCCTAAAAGACCACTTGGTCATAGCTGCAACATCACCCTCCACCACTGATATACCTCCATCTTCATTGGTACCTTTCTGCTCCATCTCCTTCATGCACAACTCGGACTCTTCGACTACTTTTGCTAATTCGATAGCATCCTTCTACGAAGGGTCTTTAGCCGCCCACAACCTCTCTTGCATCTTCCTACTCCTACATTGCACAATAAGCTGGTCTCTGATCATTTCATTGGCCATTGCCCCAAACTTACATTTGACCGATAATTCTCTTAACCATGAGATGAACTCATCCACAGACTCCCCCATACCTTGAGGTTGTGTGTAAAACTTGTGTCTCCTCTTGACAACATTAGTACTTTTTGACTAACCTGGTTTGTAATCTTTTCCTTGCCTCAACGTATACATCTTCAATGGGACGCCCTGCCTGATTACCTTCTTTGGGTAAATACTTGAATACATGTTGGCCTTCTTTTCCCAATGCATTTAATAATAAAGCCTTTTTCCTACCAGCACTGAACTCCAATCCGTCTAACGCTTCCAAATAATCGTCAAAAATATCTATCATTCTTCCCATTTCAATGGTGGAACTCCAGACTGAGCAAGAAAAACTGGTGGTGGATTTAACGCCGTAGCTTCCATAACTACTAATAACCTCCAACCAGATATAGTTTAGAGATGGAACCCTTGATGAAAACAAGCTCCTAGTGCTAAAAAAACAAACAGAATGTCACCTTAGCAGAAAATAGACAAAAAAAAAGCAGTGCAAGAGAAATAAAAACAAATATCTTCTTCTTGACTTCCTCCTGTTTATGTTGATTGTAGCCTGTTTGATCCCCCAGGATGCACAGTTTTAGCGATAACCACTTGCAGACACTAGTTCATGGTGTGCCTGTCTCCGAATATAGGAGCCGACAGCTTCTAAATCAAGACCAATGCGTATGGGCAATGCCTGGAAACCAGCGTCATATGCAACACTGTAGCCCCGCTGCGAAGATAAGTAGATGCGGGCGTAATCTGGCAACCAGCGTCAGCGAAAACAAACCAGGAAAACTTTCCACCATTGTCCAGGGGATGGCGTCACAAAGGCTTGTGATGCTCTGACCTTCATGGCGTTTCTTAGCATCTCCCTTTCTTCACCACAAAACAATCCAGGAGCATGCCTACACTGTAGCCGGCAACGCAATGACATCACTCTAGCTTCATTGCCTAGCTACGCATGCGTGATAGTCAGGCAAGATCAGTCAAATTTAGGCCTTCAACGGATGATCGGAAGCCAAAAGATTTCGACGGGCCGCCCCCACTGCCTGCGCTGTGATCGGGCACGCCCTCTGACAAACAACGACTTCCTTGTCCTTGGCGCAGCACTTGGAGTCGGTTGCGTTGAACATGATGAGGATTCACTGCCAGCACGCCGATCGAGAGCTGGGTCTTTGGTTGCTGTCTTGGCAACACGTTGCCACAAATTGTAGTAACGCATTCCTACAGGTAGGATTTTCCTGTAAGATATTTATTGATAGGTACAACAACAGCTCTCGATGTGGTGCTCCTCGCCAAGCAGCCAGCAACTGCTGACCGGAGAACACCGCACCAATGCCATCACAGAAGACATAGAACACACGATGGGCTCACAAGATATACACATCTCGAGACCCCACATTAAATCACAACAGTAACTAAGTCTAGCTCATTAACAGGATAACCTACTTTAGGAAAGTTAGCGCAAATCTTTGTATACCACTTGATTTGATTGCATAGTATTCCACAAGTCTTAATTACTTACAATGGGTTCCAACTTATCTAAAGACTGTTGCCTGCTTTATGTAGGGAATTAGATAGGGATTTCCATCTGTCTACTAGATATCACCTCCGACAGACAGACTGAAATATTAAACCAATGTGTTGAACAGTATTTAAGATGTGAAGCTTTACAAGAAGAAGTGGATTTGAGTTGGGTGTTATAGGTAGCAGAATTAACATAGAACAATACTGAACATTCAGCTACTGGGATATCACCTTTGTTTGATGTGCACACCATCATAAGAAATTACATTTGAAAAAAATCATCTAAACTACAACCAAAATTAAATGCTCCATTTTCTATTGAGGAGGTTGCTAATCAAGTAACTGTATGGTTGAAATTGCCCCAATTCATGAAAATTCATCTTGTATTCCATACATCTTTGTTGCAATCCTGTTCTGTGCAAGCACATATTGCTCCAGATCCAGCACCTATTCAGGTGAATGTTGAAAAAGAATATGAGGTTTATCATGTTCTAAGTGCAGAGACTGTTAGAAAACAATTGCAATTCCAGGTTTGTTACAAGAATTTTATGCCACGTATCCAGGAAAACCAGGAGCTCCACTGCAGACCCAGCGGTCTTTGGGGGAGTGCTGTCACGGTCTGTGGTATAGACTTACCTTCTTGTGGTGGCCACGTGCAACATTACATTTATTCAAAGTCTGGCAGTGCTTCGGAACATCGGCTCCACTTGTCAAAAAGGCTTTCCATGCCTGGAGGAGGCACTATGCGTAGATGCAAAACTTCATTTCTCATGAATCCACTGAACACTCACTTTGTTTCCTTGTGGTTCAAAGAATCCCTGCTAGGAAATTGAGATACTTTGTTGCTTAAGCCAGGACCTTGTTGCCAGACATACTGAAATCCACGGAGAAGGTTTCTTTTTTATCTAAGCATGTTTTGAAGTACAAGCTGAATACAGAGAGGTATTCTAAGGAGGGCTCACAGTGGCACAAGGGTACATAAGCCATACACCGGAAGCCTGAATAGAGAAGGCGCATGCCCTGGCGGCATCCAAGTTACAAGTGGCACCGGAACATGCCAGCCTGACACCAGGGCTCCCACTGACACATGAGCATGCATGGTGGTGCCAGGTACGAGGGCTCCCACTAGCACAGAGGCATGCTAGGAGGAATCCAGGGATTTCATCTGCACAACCGCAGGCCAGCCTTATAACAGGGCTACCAATCACAAAGGGCATGCCAGGAGATACAATTGCGTTCATAAGCATGGCACAGTGGAACCCAGTCTGATACCAAGGTTACCAGTGACACATGAGCATGAAAGAGTGGCACCAGCAATTCTTCTCGTATGGGCGCCTTCCAGAGAGATACCGAGCCTCTCGCTGGCCCATGCTGCTGAGCGCAGCTGCCAGTCTGACAGCTGGGCTCTCAGTGGCACATGAGCAAGCCCTGGTAATACTTGGGCCGTTACTGGGGGTAGGAAAATAGCTCACTGACAGCCTGGCTGCCATCCAGCATCTAAGGGAACTTTGCACCTGTGAATAGCACGCTGACACCATAATGGGCACCGCAGTACGATAGGCGTCACTAAGCCTGGGAGCATGCCAAGGTGACACAGGGGCGAAGTCTTCAGGAGTTTGTCATGGTGATAGCAGGCCTAGTACAGGGACGTGCCAGGTGACACCAGCAGTTAGGAGGCAGCATGTCTTCCACTTACATACGAGAATGTCAAGGCGACACCAGGAGTTTCTCTTTCGCAGGCCAGGCACATGCCAACGAGACAACAAGCTGGTCTCAGACCGGGGCAGTGTTTGGTAACCGCGGGTACATTCAATGTCACCGCCTGTGTCTACTGACGCTCCTGAAGTAGTTTCCATAATCGTCCACCAGAGGGCGCGTGAGTGCCGCAGCTGCACCTTCCCGGCTCACTCATGGCACGTACCTGCGTTGTCAAACACCCGGGATCCTTACTGCACACACATCGGTCTCATCACACCGCTGCCTTCTGCACACCGCTTCTACCGCTCTCTCCCTGATTTCCGTACACCGTGCATCTCACATAACCCCTTACCGCAGCACGCACACCTGCCTCCCTCGCACAAGCCCACCCTCCCATCCTACCACCTGTACATTCCCAGACCTTGCCTTCTAGTTCCCCCGTGACTCTTGCACACCTCTTGAACACACGCCCCTGTCTCCTGCTCATTTGGCGGGCGCAGCTATGTCACTAAGAGCCCTGGGACCCTTTGGTGTCCATAGCCGAAATACAAGGCATGTGGATAGGGTGAGCGAAGTTCGGCATTACAACAGCAGTCCCAGTGCAACAACGTGCAGAAAGAGAGGCACTTAAGGATACATTAACCAGACTAAAAACATTAAGTAGTCAGATATGTACAAAGTAGAAAACCAAGTCTGAATACATCGTCGTTCTCCGAAAATAACCTTCAGGTGTGAAAAAACACACTATATAATTTATTAGGAAGTTGTAATGGGAGAATATTGTGCTGCATCATTAATTTGGCGCTTTCTTGACGCTTCTGAGACCTTCCCGTGCTTTTTGAGTGGTCGGGTAAGTAGCTACTCAGTTTGTTTTGCTTGGTTTGCTGGGTGGTGGAGTGAGGTGTAACGTGGGAGTTGGTATGTCTGGTGTCCTGCATGAGGTTCAGAGGTGTGCTTCAATCGTGTTACAGCGGCTTCAAGCAGTGCTTATGAATGAAGTGTGAATACGAAAGAGAGTGGGAGACAGGATCTTTGGTTGACTATAAAATGTGTACACGGGGTAAATAAGCATTCGCAAAAACAATAGGTCTCGCCTATGCATGAGCTATTGGCTCTGCCAATCTGTTTTAGCCATGTTGTACTCCAGCGTGGCTGCTGTTCAGCATGGCTAAAAGTTAGTGGCGTAGAGGAGAGTGGTGTGCAGTGAATTGTAGTAGAGTGGAGTGGCGAACAGTGAAGCAGAGTGTCGCGGAGCGGAGTGGAATAGATTGGTGTAGAATTGAGGGGCATAGAGTAGAGGGCGTAGAGTGGAGTGGCAAAGAGTGGCATAGAGTGTTGTAAAGTGGAGTGGTGTGGTCTAGAGTGGAGTAGTGTCTCATACAGTAGAGTGGAGTAGCATAGAGGGAGTTGAGTAGAGTGGAGTAGAGAGTCGTAGAGTGGCATAGAGTAGAATATAGTGTCAGAGTGGAGTGGCTTAGGGTTTAGTGGAGTGTTGTTGAGTGGAATGTCATAGAATGGAATGTCGTAGAGTGGAGTGTCGTAGAGTGGAGTGTGTAGAGTGACGTGTCATAGCGTAGAGTGGAGTAGAGTGTCATAGAAGGAAGTGTGGTGTGAAGTGGAGTAACGTAGAGTGGAGTAAAGGCGTAAAATGGAGGGGCATAGAGTGTCAAAGAGGGGAGTGGCATAGTGTCATAGAGTGGACTGGCATAGAGTGGCACAGATTGGCGTGGTGTAGAGTATAGTAGAAGGGAGTGAGATAGAGTGGAGTACATTGGTGTGGAATGGCGTAGAGGCAGTAGCATAGAGTGGAGTAGAGTGGAGTGGCGTAGGGTGGGATAGAGAGTTGTAGAGTGGAGTGGCATAGAATGGTGTAGAGTGTTGTGGAGTGTCGTAGAGTGGAGTGTTATAGAGTGGAGTGTCGTACAGTGGAGGGGCATAGAGTGGAGTAGAGTGTGGTAGAGTGGAGTGGCGCATAGTGGAGTGTTGTAGAGTGGAGTGGAGTAAAGGGTTGTTGAGTGGAGTAGAGTGGAATGGCATAGAGTGCAGTGCCATAGAGTGGAGTAGAGTGGGAAGAGTGAATTGGCATAGAGTGGAGTAAAGTGGCGCGGAGTGTAAAGAGTGGAGTGTCGCAGAGTGGCATAGAGTAGAGTGTTGCAAAGTAGAGTGAAATGTTGTAGAGTGAAGTGGCATAGAGTGTCGTAGAGTGGAGTGTCGTAGAATGAAGTGGCATATAGTGGAGTGACGTAGAGTGGCCTGGGGTGGAGTGTTGTAGAGTGGCATAGAGTGGAGTGGTGTACAGTGGAGTATGCATGGCTTGGTAGCATACTGCTATTACAGACAACACATTTTCAATTGAAATGACCATTACATTCGCACAAACAGTTTTACTGATAAAACTATACAGCACACAAATAATAATGTATGGAAATGACATCACCTAGTATATTGATTTCTTTTGATCTTAGTCAAATATTTGTTTCCACCACACTTCAGAATTACAAAAAAAAGTGTTTCATTTGTGCTTTCCTAATTCTGATATAGTCTAAAATATTTGCACAGTTCATTTACAGACATTTAAATATATGTTGTTGTGTGCTAGAAAAAAACCTTTCCTTTCCCACCCCCAGTATCTAGGAAAATTGTCACATAAATCCTCACACTTTGAAGTCAGCTGAAAGAAAAGTAAACACCAACCTCACTTGAAGACAGAGCTTGACATCAGACATCTGTCTTTGAATGCACAGCAAATGTGACAAGCTAAGAACACAATTTAAAGGCCTGTTTACAGGAAGCAAGCACTTGTGGAAGAATACAAGGAGGGATGATAAATAGGCTATGCTCCCCGGGCAGGGGAAAGACATGCTGGACTGCCTAAAACAAAGCTAGCAAATAGATAGCAAGAAAATGTGAGTTACAAACCACAAAGCCAATGGTAAGCAATGGGTGGAATGCCATCCCAGGGAAGTTTACAGATTGTTCCCAAGATGTCTTTTTACAGCGAGACAGCTGCCCTGTTTGGTAGGTTTTGACCTAAAAGGGGAGTAAGGTCATCCTTTGCTATAAACCAAAAATTTGCATTTTCAGCACTGGAACCTTGCACTTCTACCCTGCTAAAGTAAGGGGATTGGGAGGGTCTTTAATGTTCTGGGATCCCACCATGTTTATCCAATGAATGGGGCAGGTCCTGGGGCAAATAAATCAGGGATTCTGACCCACATAATGTCAACAAAAGCCACCAGTCTCCAGCCTATCCTAGCTTAAGATGTGTGGGCAAGAGCCACCACTGGCAGTCTGCCCTGGCAATGCTGGCAATAGAGACTGCTGCACCAGGACTGCAGCACCTTTAGCAAGACAGTCCCTTGACTTCCAGACACCCCAGCCATTAGGAGGACGAGGGGAAAGTGAGCAGGCCTCTCCAGGCCTAATGTACATTTGACAGAGCGCAGGGCAGTTGGAAAGAACGAGAGAGAGGGGCAATGTTTACAGATTACTTTTATTTGGGGCTGTCAAGAGTGAAGAGCATGGTGTGCCTTTTCAGCTTATCCTGGACATTCCTCCCACACCCCCTATACACATCTACCTACTGTACCTTGTTCAGGTCTCATGTTTTCTTTGGTCATGCATGAATTAATGCCAATTTGACTGCTTTTGAACAGGGGCCGAGAACCTCTCCCCACTTCCAGACCACTTAGGCTCCTATTCTGAGTGGCCCACTGATGTGGGAGGTAATACTGCCCCCAGAAAGCAGTGATATTGATACTGCAAGGTGCACTATTTTCTTGGTACAGTATTGTATATATGTGATTTTGTATAGTGCGAACTTAGCCAAAAGGCAGCAGACGCTGTACAGGGTCAAAGGCAAGCATACAATCAACAAGGAGAGGTAACATTGTGATGTAGTGTTCTTTAAAGCGGTGCATATTCAACATTTTCATAAATTGGAGCAGCATTGGAATGGTCCTGATAGATATGGGGATGTTGTTCTAGATCCTGAGTGCATTAATGGAATATGCCTGCTGTCTTGTTCTTTCTTTTTTACTCTTATTAGTCTCCAGTCTGATGGTGTCCTGGCTGCAGGTATGGAGAGAGACACCAGAGATGGTCAGCTTGTCTGCAAGGTAAGCGGATGTGCTGGTCGTGATGGGTTAGTCAATTATGGAGCTGGTTTTGAAGATGATGTAAGCTGGCAAGGGGAGCAAATGGAGCTCCATCAGGAGGGAATTGATCTGGTCATATTGTGCTGTTGCGTGGAGGATGCCGCTTAAACAGGGGCTAATATAGTATTTGGGAGGCGATGAAGCTGGGTGTTTCCACCATCCAGATGCCACAGTGTGGGTGCTTGAACAGCAGTTTGGAAGTTGCTTTCTGTAAGAAACAGATTCACTTTCTTTACAGAGAGCTGGCAGCACGCAGTCTTTGTTTTTTTGGCAATGTGTTCCTTGTGGGTGAGGTTGGTGTCCAGTTTGAATCCAAGGGACTTGGCATTCGATGTTGTGGTTCAAAGCCTTCATGATTCATGTCATTGAGCCAGGTTTGTTCTATTTATTGCTTGTTAATCTTAGAAAATAACAGGAATTCTGTCTTGGTTGGGTTGTGATTTAAGTAGACACTAGACATCCAGGTCTGGATGAAGTGCAGGAAATGTTTGAAACATTTGATGTCTGGAGCTGAGGAGACTTTCAAGTAGAGTTGTATGTTCTTGGCATATTGTTGAATTCTGATGCTGTTCTCTATAGGCAGATCCCCAAGTGACTCCATGTAGAGGGTGAAGATTATAGATGACAGTATGGAACCCTTGGGGGCTCCGGAGGTGATATAGGTCTTTTGGGACCGGAAGGTGCGAAATGTGGATCTCTTACCTCCACATGTAAAGTCCCATGCCTCGAGTGTGGGATAAGGAAAATATGACTGCTTTTTTCCCCCACTCCAAGCTGCAAAACTTAGAATGTTGCAATGTTTCTCCATTCAACTCCCTCCAGGATTTATCTGGTGCAATTTGTGCTGCAAAATGTATTATTTTCACACTTCCAACCAAAGAAATCTGAAGGGAGAATAGAGAGCTCTTTTAGTCAGTTTAAAAAAACCCACAAAAATACCAGTTTGATTAGGATATGAATTAAGAGAAGTGTACTCTGTGAGGTATGTAAACTCTCAAAAGAGGCTTAGGAATGTATTGCAGTGTTCTGAGGAGGGAGCTTTTGAAGACTTAATTGGATCTAATAGGAATAATGAATGAATATACTGTGGTTTGTTATTTATTAACTTGTTTGTTGAGGTGCTGAAAAGACAAATATTAAAAAATAATATAAAAAATATTAAAAGGACCACTGTTTTGTTTAAAAAATAAGATTATCTTAGCTCCACATCGATTTACCGTCATAATAAGTTGGTAGCCAATTGATGAATCTGACTCATTGATTTTTTGTTTTTCTAAAACAAGAAAAGTTTGCAGAGCAGTGCCAAAAGACATGTGGTGCCCGCTTAAAAACTGCTCTACTTACAGTGCATCTGCCATACCAGGAAGATAGGTGGAGATCTCAAAATATTGCTGCTTTTCTCCACCAAGGCCTCTGCTGACATGGAAGGATAGCAGACCTGCCACAGAGGTATAAATGATATCCTAAATCGAATATTTCCTTTATTATTGAACATGAATCAGATTTCTAAACTTTTAGGGTCTATTCACAAACATAAACGTGGAAGTAAATTTACAAGTGTAGATTTAATTTTACACTTTGTAGTAAATGTACTTTTTTTGACTATTCTCCATTTAGGAGTGTATATTTACTACAAAGTGTAGGATTACATTTCTCCACCCCTGAAACCAGGGGATGGAGCCTAATTTATGAGTATAAAGCTCCTATTTGTAACTTATCAAAGGCAGGTGGAGATTACCACCACTGCAGTGGACATCGCCTTATGGTAAAATGTAGGGAAATGTTTAAAGGTTTATTAAACTTTAAAAAAACACAAAACATATTTTAATATAAATATGAATGTAAATTAATGTATTATATTAATTTAAATATAAAAAAATGTTACAGCACTATTAACTTAATTTTGAATTACATTTTAAATAATTTAAATATATTAAACACAATTACAATTATTTTTTGAAGATATATTAATAAACACCTAAAGTAAAATGCTTAAATCTATTGATTATGTATAAAAATAATTACAATTCATGTACAAAATCATGTTGAATCAAATCAATTTTAACCAAATTAAAACTACATTTATTTTTTATTAAAAAAGTAATTAAACAAATGTTACTTAAATTGATATATCATTTTTTAACATTTAATTAAAAGTATACATATTTTTAAGAAGTCTAAATACATTTATTGATTTTATCATTATTTCCTATGGGGTGGTTTCTAAATCCCTACCTCTAATATTTTCAATGGGATAGTTTTGCAGAACCAGTGGTTGGCCATGTGTGGTACTGGATAGGCCTGGGTGAAATTTTGCACTCCGCAGGAAGAATCGGAGGAATTTTGGTAATTCTGCCTTACTCTTGTAACACAGAATTACTTGATAAATTAAAATTCCTCCTCTCCACCGGCAGAATGAAAAATTATGCAGGTTTGGTTTTTAACGTTTTGAACCCAATGCATTCTACTCGGCGACTTTGCAAACTCTGCAGTTATTAAAAGTTTTAATCACTGCTCAGTATGCAAGGGCGAAGAGTGATATAGGGCCAAGCTATTTTGTTAGGCAAAATGCATCTTGGCATCCATTTCTGGGCACAATGGTGCATTTTTCACTAAGAAAAAAGCCCACTCCGCCCCTTCATGGAATTCTGTGGAATCTGGCGAAATTTTAATGTAATTCTGCGTGATTCCGCAGAATCAAACTCTGCAAATTCTGCCCACCTCTAGTGCTGGACTTACTCCAGGACTGAGCTGGTGTAGAATTAGAACATTTTTATGTCCTTTTAGGCTGTAGTAACTTTAGAAGTGCAGTTTGTGAACAGCAATCGGCTTACTCTTTTGTGGGTGGGTGCATGTACCTCCACAAACTAAACCCCCTCCCTATTCTGGTGACATTTGCAATCCACTTGGCCTTTGGTGTTGTGGTTTATGATGTCACCAGAACCCCTCCACACACGCATACATGCTTAAGAGAACCGACCATTGACGGTCATAGCATGTGGATTTACTATTCTAACTTCATGCACGCTTTGATCGTGGGGTAGGTTATAAAGCGGACTGAAGCAAATATAAATGCAAGTTTAGTTTTTTGATACACTTTCATGAAAGTACCTAAAATCACTTTGGGGATCAGTCCTGATAACACATTTGTCCTCGAAGAGATGGTGGTTGTCTACTTCTGTTCGGGTTTAATAAGACTACAAATACCGGTCCCTTCTTCACAGTATAGGTTAAACATGCCCAAACACGCACTCACACAAACACACACACACACAAACGTGTAATATGCTATTTATTACCATTGTTGAGTGTAGCGAGTGACTGTCACTCACAAGAGGTGAAGCTTCAAGTCCTGATTATATTTCCCCCCCTCAACAATCGTAATAAATAGCATATCACACTCTGTGCATCAGAGTGTGTGGTTTATTTCATGCTGTATAGTTATATCTATGTTCACATCTTTATATCAAGTAAACTCAGTAAACCAGCAGAGCATCCTCTATGGGGAATTGTTGGGAGAATGGAGAAATTGTTCTAAAGATGAGGATTTTGTGATGGAAATAAAATACATGGCATAGAGGTTTAGAGAAAGAGGTGGCCGAGCGGGTGTCAGGTTTGGCAATATTTTTTTTTTTTTTTTGCCCCAGCAGGCAAATCTAGTAGCCTGCCCTGGAGGTTGTGTGGTAGACGGGGCATCAGGTCAAAGGTTTGCGACAGTGAAGTCAGTCGAGGCTCCGCTGTCAGAAACCCTCCAGTTTCCCCACAGGTAAATGGGGCGAGGGAACAGCAAGTTTGACAGGTGTGGCATCTTCATAATAGTTCACTGACATCTGAGTTGCCATAGGGCACAGACGGAGGAACATCTCAGCGAAGCTGGCCCACGTGCATTGCATGTTGGCACCATAGTATACCAGGCACCACTAAGGTTGTCATGGGAGCATGCCAGGGTGACACAAGGGCTGCAACAGAGGAGTCTCCAGGAGTTTGAGGTGGTGATAGCAGGCCTAGCACAGGGACATGCAAGGCGACACCAGTGTTTATGGTGACAGCATGGCTTCCATGACACCGAAGATTTTTTTTGTCAGATGCACCACATCCACCAAACTCTAAGTTAGGGCATTAGTCCTAAGTCAAGGGGGATGCCTAAGGCATAATTTGCATAGGTTGTGGAAATCATAAGAAAATGAGCAGTAGTGACTTTTTGCACATTTTGTGCATGAGATGATAATGCCACATATTGCAGTTTTTCAGCTTAAAACACTCTCTTTTCACTAGATGGAATAATGATGCACACAATCAGGAGCTGCGAATTGAGCCAGACATTCAATTAAGAATGAACCTATTAAGGAAATTCAGGGTTCTCTTCCAAAATCAGTAAGTATACAATATTTTAAATAAAAACCTAATTTTTACAATCAAAAATCTAAAACAACTGAAAAGTTTCAGATTTAATGAGCCATGAATTAAAAGCACCCCCAAATCCTCTACCCGTGATCCCAATCATGATGTTGCAAATAACATTACAAATGACACCATTAATGACATCACTGTTATGGTAGCATCATTCAATCATAAATGACATCAATGAAGCCACATACTATTGCTGTTGCCTTTTGTCCTAAAACTACAGCCTATCTGGCCTTAGTAGAGAAAAATAAATCTCAATGCTTGGGGGTTTTGTTACCACATCTTAAAAACTGCTTGGAATTTGGCTGTAACGGTTGCCTCAGTGCCCCCTTTACATGACTGCCTGTACGTGTGCTGCCATTGTGCATGGGTGCCTGTATGGATGCACGGCGGAGAACATGGCTGCCGGCTGAATGGCCGGCTGAATGGCCCGGTCGGGAGCTCCCAAGCTCTCCAGACGTAACACTGCACAGAAAGAAACGCCGACCGTAACCCTGGGATATTTTTCCTCCTACCTTTGAGGATATGCAGCATGGTGCTTGATGCCAGTCAGGACTCTCGCGAAGAGGAATTATCTAATATCCTGGAGCTTACAGTTAGAAACAAGTGGGAGGCAAGCAAACTCTCACATTATGAATATGGGGAAGGCTGCGGCAAACTGCTAGCCTGGAAACTTAAAACAGAACAAACCTGGAATAAGATCACTGCCATACAACTAGAAGATCGGATTAGCCCTAGCACAAAAGATTTAGAAATTGGGAGAGCCTTCATGAATTTTTTCCAGGACCTATATTCGGAGGACACAGTAGCCACAGAGTAACAAATAGATGATTATCTTACAAAAGTAACAACTCCAACACTGTCACAAGAACATAGAGACGATCTCAATTCGGAGATAACAATTGAGGAGGTGACCAGCTCGATAGCAAATTTAAAAAAGGGGAAAGCACCGGGCCCAGACGTACTACCAAACAAAATCTACTGCATCCTAATAGAGGAGCTGGCCCCTTTCTTGACAGAGCTATTCAATGCCATTTTTTTTAAAAGGACAACATATGCCAAAATCATGGGAGGAGGCAATTATATGTCTAATACACAAACCAGGAAAAGATCCTAAACGGTGCGAGTCGTATAGACCCATATCCCTATTAGATTGTGACTACAAAATATATAAACAAATACTGGCCAGAAGGTTAGGGGAAGCTGCTGGACAGCTGATACATCAAGACCAGAAGGGTTTGTCAAAGGAAGACAAATTCAAGAACTGACACATCAATTGGTTGGAGCAATAGATGTGGCTTCCCAGAAGATGATCCACATGTCGATTCTTACCATTGACGCAGCAAAAGCTTTCAATAGGGTCAGCTGGCCCTTCCTGTTTAAAGTAATCGATCGGAATAATCTAGGAGGGGTATTCTCAGGGGCGGTAAAAGCTCTGTACAGAAATCCAACAGCGAAAGTTCTAGTTAATGGTAACCTTACAGAGAAGATAGGCATAAGAAGAGGCACCAGACAGGGTTGTCCACTCTCCCCGTTACCTTTTGAACTTATATATAGAACCCCTAGCCTATGCTCTTAGACATAATCATAGACTCACCCCCCTTCTACTATCAGGGATGGGAAAAGAAAGTCACCTTATACACTTACGACTTAATGGTCTTCACAAGCAACCTCCCAGCCAAATTTCCAATAAACTAAAGGCCCTGGAGAAGTTTTGGAAAGTCTCTGGCTACCAAGTAAATCAACAAAAAACAGAAATCATGGAATGGAACTCCCAAAGTAATAACCCCCTAGTAAAAGATAGGATAAAATACTTGGCATTCTAATAGTACAAGACATAGACAAAATAACTTGTTTGAACTTTAATAAACTTATCTTTGAAACCAAGAAGCTATTAAAAAGTTGGGGGCTCTCCCTTAACCTTTATCAGTAGATCTAACATCTTAAAAATGTCAATCCTCCCAAATGTATGTACATCTTTAACCCTATACCACTGGAGTTTGGGAGGGAGTGGTTTACAAAATTACAAGGAGAGCTGAGCAGCTTTATATGGGCTGACAAGGGAGTTAGAATAGCCTGGAAAAAGCTTAGAAGGAAAATAGAATATGGAGAGATAGCCACACCAGACTTTTATCAGTACTATAGAGCCTTTCAATTCAAGAATGTGAGTACTATTAAAGGAACATCAAATGTACCCCTCATACCTGCGAGCCATGACGCAGCCGGAAGGTAGCTTTTTCCTACAAGTTCGGTCACCCAAAGTTCTTTAAAAAATGAAATTGAAGATGCTGCGGTCTGCCTGCAAGCTATGGTACCAGATCAGTATGCCACAATCTGGGACTCCCCAGGGACTCCAGGTTGTCTGAAGGACATACATGCAATCCCATTAAAGAGAGAAGGCATAATAAAATGGGGTCAGCTATTAGAGGAAAATAATCTAATAGGATGGGAGCAGCTCTCAATAAGGACCAACGGTAATATATCAAAATTTAAATACTATCAGTTAAAGAGCTGGGCGGATTCATTAAGAAATGAGGGGTCAGGGAATAGGAACCTGGAAGAAGGGATGCAAGATAGCCTGAGGCAAAAAAAGGAAGTTTCAAGATGGTACTGGAGCCTAATATCAGCAGAGGATGGGGACTTTACCTTGCCAACGGAGATCTGGGGGAAAGACCTGCCGACGCTGGAGCTACTAGACTTATGGCAAGTATCAATGTCTACATGTTGGTATATTATTAAATCTGCACCCCTCAGAAAGAATCATTTATTTACAGCACACAGAGCGTACTGGACGCCCCAAAAACGAACAAAGCTGAACAAGCAAGAGGCGAAGTGCTGTCCCAAATGCAGAGAAGAAAGACCAAACGATATACACATGTTCTGGCAGTGCCCCCAGCTCCAAGGTTTCTGGCAAGACGTGGGTAAGATACATACGGAGGTGATGGGCCAACATATAGAGGTAAGCACAGAATTAGTAATATTTGGGGTATTTAGCCGTAATGAGGAGAGAGCGAAATTAAGTAATAAAACATAGAAACCTACTTTTTATATTGATCTTACTGGCTAGGAGGGAGATCTGCATCAAGTGGGTACTTAATATCTCGCCCACACAAGAGGAGTGGGTAACCTCAGACCAGAGAGTTAACAAAATGGACAAAGATGGGACGCAAAGCAAGAGGGCAAGTTTCTGGGACATTTGGGGGAAGAAATATAAAATAAGGAATTGGGGGGACAAGGAACAAGAACGATGTCCAATGATTATGCAATACAGCAATAATCCACAAATAAGCTAGTTGCACTGGTGGCCACAGAAAGCAGCCCTTTTTGTTGGAATCAATGGGATAGGACGATAGGGGTCTATCGGAGTGAAGGGCCCCCTGGAACCAGAAACAGACTCAAGACGGCACAGAGAGAAGCGAGACCTTTATACCCTGATATCTCCTCAAACCCTGTTTATTGCACAAATGAGGACAAAAAAAAATGCGTGCCTGTATGTGCTTTGCAATTGCCTTTGTGCCTGTATATGGTATGTGTGCATTACACCTGTAACTGCCTTTCCCTGTCAGCATGCATGTAAGTGCTATAAACCTCTGTTTGGTGTTTGCTTCTGTGTGCATGCACTATACAAAAGCCAGATCTATTGCTTTTTAAATATTTGCCCTTCATGTCACCTACATGTTAGATCTTAGCCGGTGTCATCTTAAGGATTTGGGGGCCCCCAGGCAAGCCATATTTTGGGGGCACTCGCGAGGAACACATTTTGAAATTTTTGGTAAACTTTAAAAGGATCACAAAATAACAGTGGAAATATGTCTTACCCTGGACCCCAAAAATCTTTAAGATGACATGGGATAGAGAGACAGAGTCAGATGTGAGACAGGCAAAGAAGGAGAGAGGTTTAGCTAGAGAAACAGAATAGGTAGAGATTAAAGAGAGAAAGCTCACTTTCCCAAGGGGCTCCTTGGAAGGGCAATTAATTGACCATTTTCCCCATGCCTTAAACATCTCTGATCTTAGCATTGAAACCTTGCTGTTTTATAAAGGCTTGTTATTTTAAACACTCACTGCTGAGATCAGTGCGTGAGCTAAGAGTCATTCACCTGGATCTCACCAC
Source organism: Calotriton arnoldi (assembly GCA_963921515.1). NCBI lineage: Eukaryota > Metazoa > Chordata > Amphibia > Caudata > Salamandridae > Calotriton > Calotriton arnoldi. Next base: position 118,695 of record CAWUFW010000634.1, on the reverse strand, counting down.
GGCCAGATCCTCCTTCCAGGTATATCCTTCTAAATCCAATCCTTCCAACCTGTTACGCCATGTTGATTTGTATAGCGCACTAACCACTCGAGAGGGTATCCAGGCGCTGCCCAGCTCATCCTTCCGGATTCAATGAAATAAAGAACATTTTAGATTGGCTGACACTAAGAGCATGCAAGAATGTTGTATAAGCACTGTCGATATAAGCAGGAAAGAAGAACATGTTTTTGTTTTGAGAAAGGAGTCATTCTCTGCAACGTGAAACTTTGAAGAGTTCACTCTCTGAATTTACGTATCCTAGTCACACTCCCATGTTATAATTTTACTTAAGTTCAAAGCAAAGCTGCTGGATGAAATGTAGTGCCACCGTGTAGTCTTTCTTTGCAGGTGTTGATGGAAGTTAGGCGCTTGCCGGCTGGGGCGCTACAGTCACCTATGACAGGTCCCAGTCATTTTAGGAAATGCCAGCGGATTCTCAAATGCCAGGCAACATTAGCATGTTGCATGGCCCTGCGTTTTAGTTCCCTTACCCGTATCCTCCACCTTGGGGGTTCCTTCTTCATAATGAAATTGATGTTTTTGCTAGTTTTCAGTTTAATTTTACCTCCCCTCTTTCCCTGCACTTCTTGGTTTGGTTCTAGGTATTGGATTGGTTAGTTGTAATCTCTAATGCTCGACATTGGTCAGCACTATAGAGGAACCGGTAAACCTGTAACCATTGTACTTTGCATTGCCTTTACTTACCAGTCTGTTTTCCTCTCTCAAATATTCGTAATTGTCATGGTAGCTTTTCACGTTGTATTTTCTAGTGTTCTACTGCAGCAACCTTACCTTCCATATTGAGTCCATATTATTGTGAAGGCCATTATTCAACGAGACTATTATCAGCTATTGTTCCCTTTGTAAATTAGGTTACTGGTTGATGGGGGTGACACCCTACTCAAGCACCAACCACAATCTCTGGCATGGTGAAACACAAGCAAACCCCAAATTAACCTGTGTTTAACGCTCTGTTAGCTTGGCACAATAGCAATCAGGCTTAACTTAGAGGCTATGTGTAACTTATTTATGAGCACTTCAAACAGTAATAAAGTGAAACCACAACACTATAAAAATACCACACCAATTTAAAAACAGTAGAGTAAAATTTGATAAATTATTGGAGATCAAAACAACAAAAATCCAATCAGTAGAACCGGAGATATGCAATTTCAAAGTTTTAAGTGAAACCAGTGCCTAGAAGAACAAAGCACCAACTGTGGTTCTCTGATCACACTGGACTGGGACAAAGTCACAAGTTCAGGCCAACCACGATGGAGCATGGGCCGGATACCGGGACCAAGTTAGGTAAACAAAGTACCTTAAATCCTGGTTTGCGGAGCGTTGTGAGATGACCCCCGTCGAGGATGCTTTGCACAGAGGTGGTTCCGAGGAGCTGCGGGCTGTGATGTGGAGTCCTGCGTCGACATCGAGGGTGCCGTTGACAAGGGGCTTGCGATGGGAGGTTTGGCGTCAAGGATGCGTTGTGCAGTGCCGGTTCCGAAGAGGCTGCGATGCGAAGTTCTGCATCATCGTCACGGAATTCGTCGACAAGGGTATTGTGATGCAAAGGCCAGCATCGAGGATGTGTCGTGCAGCAGGGGTTCTGAGGCGAGTGTGGACTGTGATGTGAAGTCCAGCATCGGGATGTGTTGTGATGTGGCGGTTCCGAAGCGGAGATGTGAGGAGATGCATTGGGCTGTGTCGGTTCTTCCCACAGGACCACAGCTGGGCTGACAGGGCACCTTCAGGCCCACTTCCAAGGGTCCCGGACTGGGATGGCACCACTTGAGGGGTAGGATTCACAGCAGACAGAGTTAAGGTCTAGAGTTCAAAATGGTTGGACACTTTTCTGTCCCTGAGGCTCTGATCAGGAGGCCAGTCCACTAGCCCTTGGAGTCACTTTGCTGGTCCTGGGATCAAGATGCAGGTCCAGTCCTTTAACTCAGGCAGCAGGGCAACATAGTGGAAATCCTTCTTATAGAGCAGCACAGCAGTCCTTCTGAGTCTTCCACAGGTCCAGAGGTGTACTGAAGAATTGGGTCTGAGGGTACATTAATTATAACTGGTGCCAGCTTTGTAGTAGGAGAAATTTCTGGAGGTTTCCACCCCCAGAGATGTTTGGAATTTCCTGCCTCCCTGCCCTGGCCCCAGCTTGTCTGGGCCAGAGTAAATAACAAGGACCCCCTGCTAATATTCTAGATTCCTAGGGCAGGGCAAATACATAATTGGCAAGAAAATCCCTAGGCAACTATCGGTCTCTAACGATTTAACAGACCATACCAGCTGAACACATGATGTAAGAACTCGGTGTGCACTACAAGTACATTTAAATTTTTTTTAATTATTTTTAATACATAATATTTAAAAACATATTGGAAAATCTGGTATCGTATATTTCAGTGCATACATAATTTGATATCATGATATGAATAACAAAAGTATATAGTACAGTAAACTAACATGAGTATGGACAGACAAATACACACAAACAGATACAAAAATTGTCAAAGTACAGAGTGATTGGGGAAAGAAAAAGGAAGAGAAATAACTAAAGTGGCTGGTTGATGTATCGTCTTCGACGCGCGTTTCGGCGTGGGTTACGCCTTCGTCAGGAAAGCCACGATAATTCCAAATATGGAGCAAAGATGGAATCAGCTTCGGAGTTTATGAATGATGCCCACTTATTGGTGATAGAGGTGAACGTGATCGTGGACAGTAGAAGGAAAGCCTCGACTTGGGTGTTTATTGATACAATGCCGCCACATGGCGATCAGGAAACAGTGAATTCTTGCTGTCAGCGGCACGACAGAAAAATATTTTTAAAAAGTGCACACCGGTTTTTAATGCGAGAATGTTGAGTAAGTAGTGGCCGTAGACTGATGAATAGGGCGTACACCAGGGGCACAGGACGAGGTCTGGTCGTCGTGCTAAGCAGGTGTGTAAAGGCGTCGACTCCTGCCCTCAAACTGCTCCGAAAAGCAGTGTGCACTTTTTAAAAATATTTTTCTGTCGTACTTTTGTAAATCATATCATGATATCAAATTATGTATGCACTGAAATGTACGATACCAGATTTTCCAATATGTTTTTAAATATTGTGTATTCAAATAATGAATTTTTTTAAAAATGTACTTGTAGTGCACACTGAGTTCTTACATCATGTGTTCAGCTGGTATGGTCTGTTAAATCGTTAGAGACCGATAGTTGCCTAGGGATTTTCTTCCCAGCTTGTCTGGGGTCACAAAAGACTAGTGTCAAACCCTTTGCGAGTGTGCTCAGACAGAGCCTTTGTAATATGCAAGTGTGGTAGGTGACAGCTCCCCCCCTTATCAAGTCAGAGATGGCCCATCCTGCCAACACCTATTGCTCTTTGTCTCACTGCATGGGAGCAAAACACAAAGACCAACTCCCAGCTGCACCAAGTCATTCGACCCAGGATGCTGGCAGCAGGCACCAAATGGTTGGGAAATGAAAATGCCAACTCTCTAAAATAAACGTCATTGTCTGAGGGAGATGGACTGAAAAATTATCCCCAGCTTGCACGCACAAATTTGTTCCCTGTGTTAGGCATTTCTTTGGTTTGGAACAATAGATAGTTCAAAGATTTGCCTGTTTGATTGATTTGGTGTATATAAAATGATGTTTTTGAATTACTGCACCTAATGATGTCGGACTTTACTGTTTGTCCATTAATGTTTTTCGTGAATTGTTTAAATGTATTCTGTGTAGATGTGATTTGAAAATTAGTGATTTCTTTTCTGTTGCATTTGAAATCTCTGAAAAATATACAAAAATAATGTGAAAAGGAATGGCTAAATAAAACCCCATTCAAACAGAAAAGGTAATTGTTTGAGTGTTGCTCTAAAGTTAAAGAGCAGAAGTTACGAAGGAGTCAGGTCCCCTTTTTTGTACTTGATAACTTTCTAAAAGTGGCATTTTCAGAATTGTAACTTATAATCCGAATTTACCATTTAAGAGGGCTTTAGATTACAGTTCTTTAGACACAAAACTCAACATTCCTACCTGCTCCCAATTGAAAGTTATCACATATTAAATGTAATATGTTAATGTTAACCAAATGTCATCCTATTGGAGAGGCAGGCCTTGCAGTAGTGAAAAATGAATTTAAGAGTTTTTCACTACCAGTACAAGTAAAAGTTACAAGTAAATATCCACCTTTTTAAATACACTGCACTGTGCCTTATGGGCAAGTTAGAGCCTACCCTATGGGTGACATATGCATTAAAAAGGAGGGTTTAGGCCATGCAAAAGGTTTATTTTGCCAGGATGAAATGGCAGTTTGAAACTGCACACACAATCTGTAATGGCAGGTCAGAGACATGATTAAAGGGCTACTTAAATGGGTGGCACAGTGCTGCAGCCCACTAGTAGCATTTAATTTACAGGCCCTGGTTACATGTGGTGCCACTTTATTAGGGACTTACAAGTACATTAAATGTGCCAATTGGGTGTAAGTCAATCTTACCATGTTTAGAGGGGAGAGCACACACACGTTAGCACTGGTTAGCAGTGGTAAAGTGCACAGAGTCCTAAGGCCAACCAGAAAGAGATCAGCAAAAATGGAGGAGTAAGGAAAAATGTTTGGGGGAAGACCACCTAAGGCTATCAGGTCTAACAGTTTCCCTGAATGCAAATTCAAATCTGATTTTCTGAGGTAATTTTTTCGCCTGTCAGCAATTTTGCAGTTTGTTTACAGGACGTCCAAGGTCATGAATGTCACTGTTGAAAAATATTAGAAATTTTGATCTATTTTATCCTAGGGTAAACAAAATTCACAAAAACGTGTGAGTTATTTAGACTGACTTTCAAACTTAAATTGTGTTTAAAAAAGTCCCTGGGTAGCTTGCTAGGCTTCTCCTTTGGGTAGTCTTAAAAAAAGGAGGAGACAGGAGGCTGATGTGGTCCATCACACATTCTCCCAGCACATAATGGTATATCCAAATGTGAGATAAGGTAAAGAATGGATCAAAGTGTCCAGCGCAACAAAAGTGCCCCTGAAGTGGTAGTTGTCCACTAATAATGAAAATTAAAAATGTAGGTGGCACCAAAAGAACAATATACAGGATACAATTACTTCTGAGTCTTTAAACAATAATTTATTATAACATCAATTCCTATCTCCACATTTTGTAAAATTACACAAAATCAATAACAATTCATTAAACATAATATTCTCTTCCATTGTTGGTGAAGCAATTCATGTTGTATTTCTTCAAAAGCAAGTACAATTCTATACAGCCAACACGTGTTTCGCGGCCTGTGCTGCTTTTTCAAGGCTAAGGGGCCGATTCCGATTCGGGCCGGAAATCTCTCCGACCGAGCCGGATCCGGAGAGATTTCCGACCGAACCGGACTCCCGCAGTACGACCGAGCGAGTACGATGCGGCCGTATGCTGCCCGACTCGATTCGGTCAGACGAAGTCAATGGGAGCCGGTCGTACAACGCGTACACGGGCTCCCATTGACTGAATGGGTACGTTGTGAACAGGGGGGCCCCCTACAGTGGGTACGTGTCGGTGCGACTCGCACCGTACATGCGGGTCCCCCCTGTGTGCGACTCGTGCGGCTACGCGTGCAGAGGGGGTCCGACACGGACCCCCGAAGTCCGGCTCCGACAGCTCTTTGGAGCCGGACGCTACGAGTCGGTCGGGCTGTTTGAAGCGCGCATCGTACTTGCTCGGTCGGGAAACGTCTCCATTGCGTGGTGCGAGCCGTGTCCGTACGAGTCGGTCGGAGCGGTTCGGACCCGGGAACGAGTCAGTCGGCGATTTCGCGTGCGCTCGCATCGTACTTGCTCGCTGGGACGACTGTACGAATCGGTCGGGAAAAAGGCCTCCGAATCGGATCCGGTAAAGCCGAATCCGATTCGGAGCCCTACCGGCCGAGATCGGAATCGGCCCCTAAGTATTCAAACTAATAAGTCTAATCACCACTCTTAGACCAAAGGTAGATATTCCCACGTTCTGGTCTCCATTGATGTTATCCTTAGTAAAATATCACCACACCATAAACGTTTTGTTCACTCTCGATCTTGATTCGTTATTGTTATATATGCACAGTCGCCCATGAAAATCAACCATGGGTATCCCCTGTACAATTTTCAGTAAGCGTTCTCATCTGTCGCTACAAATACATATTTCCAAAATCAATATCTTATACAAAAACCCATGATAAGGTCTTTCTACACCAGTATCCTCCTCCAAAACCCATGATAAGGTACCTGTCTCTTCAAACCGGCATCTCCGCAAGGCCTCTTAGTCGTGTTTAGACGTATTAGTTTCATGTTCCTTAGAAGTCTAAGTTTGAAGATATTTTCATAATATGATTTATGATATTTTTTTGTAAAATGTAGTGGTGTGCCAGTGGGTAGAATTGTATTTGTTTTTGAGATGAATAATCCTGAGCAGCTAAATGTTTTTACCTGAGCATGGAAGTGCGTGATCGGGCATGAATGGGAACCATGGGAAAGGGGCCATCTTGAAATAAAGTACTGAGAATGCGCTGTATGTATCATGTAATTGATTATTACAAGTACCAAACATCACAGTATGTGCTGCTGTCATAGACCCAGTAAGAGCTCCTCTCGGGTACTTCAGTTACCCACGATAAAACAGTGGTAACTTGTGCAGTTCCCATCTCGCATGTAGGGCACTTATCTTTTGGCCCCATCCCCTTTAACAATTAGGGCTAACTGTTGTTTACATCCAATGTTGTTTTGTAGAATTATGTGCCAGTCATATGGGATCTTCTAGCACATTTCCTTGTTCCTTATGCATAATGAATTACCGTGTGTATCTCTGCATAGGAGTTCCATTCTTTTGTACCTATGCCAATTCGGGGTTTACTCTGGAGTCTTAAAGGAATCAAATGTTTTATGTGTTTTAAGAGTATACACACCTGAAGCCAAAAAGACCACTGGCCTAAAATGCTTACCTAGAGGTAAAGAACCATATGTATGTATTTCAATGAGCTGCTCTGATGAAATATCCACAAACTTCCCCATTAAATGTACGTTGGCCTAGCTGAAAAGTTCGGTGTGTTCTCGTACTGCCCACCAGTGTGCATCACACCTCCTCAGTAGGGTAAGTGAAAACTGAAGCTCACCGACCATTCAGCAATAGCCCTCTGCTGAGAGAATCAACAAGTGTCCCTATCCTTTTAATATATGCAACCTTTTACAGCAGAAGACCTAAACACCTTTTCCTCTTTTCTGCTCCTCACTCCTTGATTGTTTAATCTTTGTATTTGTCTCTGTATCAATATTTTTGCTCGCTTATCACTCTTCCCCTATGTTTTCTCTTTACCCGTCTTTCTTTTTCTCCAAACTCTGCCTGCCTATCCTAGCGTGAGGCATTGTAGCTTAGTGTAGTGTTTCTATAGCTCTTTCTTACTCCTTGCCGTGGTCCCAACGTGCTTTGTAAATGTGTTGTCAATTGGTCTGATTCTCAGTTGCACGAATAAGAGAAGGGTGTTAGTGACGTTGTGAACTATTCGTTTTGAGTATTTGGTGTCGCATGAGATCCTCAGAAAGTTTGCCCCGGACTTGACGACACAGCAGCATGCAATCCTATTTTTCTTGTGTGGCGGAAAGCAAACTACTCTAAGGATAGATTTACAAAGAACATATCCACACTAGTCAGTCTGAGTTGTGACATAATATTTGAGGTCTGGTAATGGGAAAAGCCAGGACTTAATGGTTCTCAAGAATAGCAAATGATTTTTGATAGAATATATTTTCTATTTGATCATTTGCATGTCTGTACTGAGAAACCACAGTCTCTTTTGTGTTTTTTGTTTTATTGTAAGTAGGAATGATCAGCAGTGGGGCCACTCTTGATCTCAGGTTTATTTTTGGTTGTACAGTTTTTGATTCATTTGTAAGAAACAAGGTCCTCAGACTGTATTGCCCGATGAGCCATACAGAGGCCCTTAAAGGACATTGTTCTGGCCACTGATAGCCGCCAATGTGGTGCTTTGTTGGCAGTAGTAATGTGGGGTAACTATTTTTATTTTCATAAGATCCTTTTTTGGTATAGGCACTGTGTTTTCAGCCACAGTTGCAGATCTTATTTAGATTTTATATTGTTCCTTCCAAGGAGGACTGCAAACTGCAAAAACACCTCATAAGCAGTAATTTATAAAATAAGCCCTAAAAAGCATATACAAGCCTATTATAAAGTAAAATAAGGCCGAAGTTAAAAATACGTTTTAAATATCTATCCCCTTAGAGCTTTTAAAATGCTTGTTTTACATTGGGGGAAAAGTCAATTAGTTCAGTCACAGTATATTAATTAAATATGCAGTAGGTTACTGTTTACAGTTTTGTTCCGTGTATGTAGACTGCATCTGTTTAATGCGTCTGAATGTATTGTTACCTAAATTACTTTATGGTAGCAGATCGTTTTAAAGTAGTGATAGTAATGTGTTTCATCATGACCTGATGTAGATAGACTTTTAAGCTAAGGTGGCTCCATGATGAACTGGGTTCTCCTCCCCTGTTGGTTCGGTGGATCCCACCAACCCTTAACTCCACCAGTACAGTCCATGGTGGTACTGCTAAGCAGGGTTCCATGTCAATGCGTGGGTCTTTGGGTGTAGTAGGCACATGCTGCAGACTTTTCTTCCGAGGCGGGATGGGGAGGTGAGGGGACTTGTGGAGAGAGAGCTGGAGGCTGGGTGTGGGGCTCAGTTTTCATTGTTTTTAAGTCCATTGTGCTTTCGGTCTCTATTCATTTTTTTTGCTGTGCAGTTTAAAAGTACTCCAGGATTCCTGTACGTTGGCAGGACTAGTCGGTGCCTGTGACTATTGATGAGGATCCTCTGGAAGAGAATATAATATATGTAATATAAATTATTTACCATCTGTTAACACTACCTTGTACCAAGGACATCAACATTTGATGTTAGTTTTAAATAAAGCACTTGTAACCTCTGTGTAAACCCTTATTCCTACAACACAGTCAACTGTATAGATAGTCGATCAGGCTGCAAGCTTAGACTGCATTCCAGGCATTAGCTACTGATGGGGCTCTCAGTTTGGGCATTCTTGTCCAGTTCATTATTGGTGGAATTATTCTGCTGCACTGCATTGACAGATATTTTGTTTTATGAGTGCACTGCCAGTGGATATGAACAAAAACAACTTTGCATACTTGTTTTTTTGTTTGTGTAGAGGTACCACAATCTTAATTCACCTCCCAATAGATTTCAATACTTTGGAGCGGGCACCAGTCACAGTTGTGCTGACAAGGACCTCACAAGGGGTATCATGTAGTGGTTGTGTGTGAAGAGAGCACTGAAATGGCAGGCTGGACCTACCCAACCTGCTGTCAGTCTGCCTTTCTAACTCCTATTCTCATTTAAAAAAAAGTTTTCTATACGAGAAAAAAACACCCAGGTGACCTCTGTGGCAAATTTGATTCTTTATTTCCACGTGTACCTGTTTTTGGCTTCAAATTTTCCAAATGGGCAGTTAGACCTCTGCCACTGGCCAGACAGATTAGTGATGGGGACAGTACGTGGTGAATGAGCCCTGTGATGCTGTGGTTCCAGAATTTCTTTGATGTAATATTGTCTTCCAAAAATATGAAATCCAAAATATTGACTACTAAAAGATAAGAATGTTTACTTTAACTTCACATATGTGTACGTTGACTAGCTTCTACGTACCTAGAATTAAGAATAGTAAGTGTATACTTACCTATGGATATTTGCCTTTACAATGTTTTGGTAGTCTATTTTTTGGCTGCTATATTTTTGTAGGAAATTAATATGGCTGACATTCTGACAAACTATCACGTGTGATGGGACCATTGTGCTGTAACTTTACTGAAGCATAAAGCTGCTAATCAACAAGGATCAGTAGATGCACTAATCAAATATCTAAAATATGAGGCAGGCCTAAATCCTGACAATTGTTCAGAATTCCCAAGAACTACATTACATTTCACTGCATGCATAAAAACATTCATTTTTTTATTTATTGATATCAAAGAATATACTTTTTCTTTTTATAAAAATTATTACAGTACAGAGTAACACAAATTCATATTTAATACACAGTACACATCTCTTAAAAAGATCTTGTTGTCACCCAATTTTTACAACACTCAGTTCATTTTCATGTCTCATAAACACATTAAAAACACAGTCTGTTTCCTATCATCAAGACATATTAAAAAGTTATTTTTGTATTTTCTGTCGACTTGGCGTTTCGGTGGTACACATAGTGGTTCACTCCACCTTCTTCAGGACTTATTAATACATATTGTAAAATATCTTCCTCTTTTTGTCGTGGGGCTATTTCAATGTTTTTTATTTTTTATCCCAACGTAGACCCCCAAAGTTCAGATACTAATTTCTTATTCCAGTTTAAATTCTTATGTGCAAATTTGTACCACTAGGTTTCCATAAAATTGGGGGATTAATTATGTGTGCTCTTTATATAGTCACCGCGAATCCTGGATATTCCCATAGGATAATTTTAGAGGAATTAAAAACAATATTCCTGTCCTTTGCAGTACAGATTTCAATTCAAACACAAATCTGCATATTCAGTCAGTCAGATCGGGACCAGTAATGCACTTACCCTGTCCCTTTTGGCACAGACCGGTATCTCTCCTTGTTTCGTGGAGTGATGGCAGCATTGGCCTGCATGTTCTACAGAAGACTGCAGCTTGGCTCCCTTTTGTGCAAGTGTCCGTGTCAATCGCAAACTTGGAGTTTTACGGGGGAACTTGCAATTGGTTGCCCAGCTTTTATTTCTGATATCTCAGGTTGCTGCTCTTGTAGTTCAGTAACTTCCTGGTCAATGTAGGGGTTGCTATTTGGGTAGATTAACACAAGTTTGCACTGAAGAATTCCACACCTGTGAACTGTTGTAATGTGAGGGGCTGGATGATTTGGGGCAAATGTGCTTGGGCATGTCATTGCAGGTAGTTTCATCTTGGAGCACAAAGTGTTAGTTATGCAATTAGGCAGTGCTTAATTTGGACGTGAATTAGTACTGGTGCCCAAAGCTCTGCTCAGGAGCCTGGCCGGCACTATTCAATGTCCGCATGCTGAATAACAAGACTCCGTAGTCCTGAATCCACCTCAGGCCTCTTAAATCCACTGCCAGACATTGCCTGCCAGTTATCTCACTCTTGCAAGTCCCTGCTTTCTCCCTTGATGATGGTTTCTCTTTCTCCTTTTTAGGTCGAGCCTAGCGGAGTGCGCATGCGCTGCCCTAGGAGAGGGCCTCTTGGAGTCACTCAAGACTTCCAAGAGACTTCTCCGTGTGGATCGGACTCCTCCCACACATTCCATTGGCCTTTGCGTGTGGCTTTCAATAATGAAAGCACGCAAATGGCCAAAGGCGGGTGCATGTCCCGCCTTTCCTCTAAACTATCACTCCCATGGCCTAGGGGTCTCGGGAGCGAGTAGCGGCCCGCAGTCTGCCAGCTGCATTCCTTGAATTCCTTGCAGCGCGCGCACCACTCGCGGGCTTGTTATTCAACCTGTGTCCGTGTCGTGTTGCCTTTAGCCCCTCCCTCGCAGCGTCAGTGTCGCAGCGCTCTAATATAATTACATATAAGGGATTTATAAATACCTCAGACATCAGTTGTCCGAGAGCTTAGTAAGCCAGTTACTCTCGCCAGCAGCCTCGGTCCGGAGTCGCGCAGTATGATCATGAGCAGACAGGCACAAGCCTCTCACTGGCAGCAGCACGTCGGACTCGAGAGGCAGGCGGCTGGGCTGCATGGCTTAATCTCTCTTGACGAGAGGGGCTACAGGGGGCACCAAATGGCAGCACAAGTTAGCTGCGGTACGAGCAGCAGCGGACGGGCTCCAACCAAACTAAACTCAGAGTGCCGCCTGCTCCCGCCGCCTATAGTCAGCAGTCTCTGGCTCAACGGCCCGGGTCCGACCGTGACGATTATGTCTCGTGCTGCCGCCCGCGGTGATTGGATCCGGCGAGCACATCTCGGACAGCCCGAGCCTGCAGTGCAGCAGCCAATCAGTGGTCAGTCACAGCAGCGCGCACTGAACTTTGTTTTGCTCAGTAGTACTAATAGCAGCGGGCGCCCGCTTTGACAGACAGCTTCAGCACCAGGCGCTATAAATGCGTGACTTACCATTTCCCTGGGGCGGTGTCGCATTCCTTTGAGTGAATGTTTGTGTGGGGGTGGAGGGGAGCTGAAGCTTGGAAAAAGTATTCTGCTCAGCCATCAGTGGTGTAAGTGCTCACGGGCCCCATTCTCTGCTTTTCTGCACTGTATGGTAGATGTTTGCTCCCGTGTGGCGCACTTCTCTCCCCTGCTCTCTTCTGTTGACATACATCTCCTCCAGCCCCCGGGGACTTTACGGGCGCACTGATCCGAGGGTCCCTTTTGGGGGCAGTGCCGCATAAAGCGGCGTGTGTTTTTACGTGTAACAGGATTGCTCCAATTTGAGGTGGCGATGGAGTTCTGTATATGTTATTATGGCAGTGGGGTCACGCTGGCCCTATTGTCTACACCCCTACCCTACAATGCAGTTTCATTGGCGCTCTACGCCCCCCACACCCCGAGGGCCCCCCCGCCGAATAGTGCTATTTTGTCGTGCTAGTATTCCCACTCCCCTCGTTAGGGTAATGCAACCCACAAATGTCCCCCGCTGCATTTGTTTGGGGTAAGCTTTCGCACTCTCTTTGGTGTTAGCTTAGAATAGACAGACTGCTTTACTTCGGGGTAAGCGAGGCGTTTTCTGTTTATAGCCCAGCGTGATACATTTAAGTTCAACAGAGTTCTTAATGTATTGCAGTAAAGCAGTTTTTATTTTTGTCCCCGAATATTTGGCCGTTATGCTAATTTACGTTAAACGTTGCAGGCCAGGGATCAGAACTGCAGGTCTGGTTTTTTTCTGCCGTGTTCCTCGTCGATTGACAGAAACGTTGAAGCTGTGCGTTTGTGCAGCTTCCAAGTCTGGACTTTCACAGCCTTGCACATTAAACACAGAACTATGCCAAATGCAGATCTCTCTTCCTGGTCTGCGTGTATTAAAATGTAAAAAACCCCAAAAATAAATAGCACAAACTGCCACGTGCCTTTGCTGGCTGAAGGTTTCACTAAATCTGCGTCGCTACATCTGTGTGTCTGTCTGTGTGCTGCTCCTGTGATTGTCTTCAGATGTCGATCTACCCTGCTCTTGCGTTTCGCCAAGGCTCCATTAATGTTAGCCTTCAGATAGGGGCATTACATATGTGCATGTCAAACTGGAAGCTCTTGTGATCTTGGAATTCACATACACAAGAAGTGTATGTAGTCGCTAGGGGCGTTGCTACAGGCTACTGTGATGTTGGGTGTCCATATGTTCATGCTACATTACGTGTAGGAGCAAGGGGGGCATGCAGACTCGTGTGATGGGTTTTCATAGATTCATGTTGCTGCTGTGTGTAGGGTAACATAAGGCCTGCATGCGCTTTTGTTTTCACACATTGTACTGCCCATATTCTCCCTGATTGCCCAGACCTCAGTGGAATGAAGGCATCCAGTTCTTTCACCTCTCATATAATTTTTGATCGCATGTCTGTGCGGCTATAAGGCTTATAAGGTCCCAAAGGCGAGACCTATTGGCTATGCCAATGCTTGTTCTGTCTTGGCAGTAAATTGTTCTTTAATGTCAAAAGGGATTTGCTAGAGCGCTATCGTTTGCAGCTCGTGGCATCCGTACGTGTCCCAGCTGAGTCAAATGGGGTAGATAGGAATCTCTTAAATGTACTTTGTGTTTAAGCCATACCTTTAATTACATAAGCCATGCATGCCCCTTTAAGAGACCCCCACCCCCCTTCTTTCAGCCAACTTAGTTAAAACCCTGATGTCAAGCTCTTCCATTTCTGCTGCTTTGTTGCAGTTTTAAAATGATCTTGAGAGTTTATGGTTGCTCAAATAGGTGTTATTTATATGTTTCCCTCACCTTCATTGCTTGGTTTTGCGCTTGAGAAAGTGTCACTCATAGACGTTGAAATGTCACTCATAATTACAATGAAATTCTGAAAATGTCACAGATAGCAATCTGAAACCTTGGCAGCTATGTGTTGGGATTCTGGATAGTTAGAGGTGGAGGGGTTTCCGAACCAGCCCCTGCTTAGCCTCTATGTCTGAGGAGGTTTCATGCAAAGACGGCGGAATCAATCTCTCCGTCTCACGATGCGAGACGCCCACTCCGGACCGTCTGCGAAATCTGCGGCCAGGTGGTGGGCCCTGGGGGCGTGAGGCGAGAGACGGAGAGATAATGAAATCAGCGGGGGAAGAGCGATCGCCCACGGGACAAGTATCCATGCAGGGCGGGAGCCGGAACTAGAGCGCGCGCGAATCAAGCCAGCCACGTGACATCAACTGGAGAGGAACTGGGCCGAAACCCAGGGAAGAGGAGCCGAGCGACGGCCAACTACCGCAAGGGAGGTAAAGCAACCAGGGAAGAGACGGCATACAAATAGGGTATGGGGAGCCAAATAACTACAGCAACCAGGGATGAGAAGGATAACAGCTAGGGTTAGGGGAGCCAAGCAACTACCGCAAGGGAGGTACCGCAACCAGGGATGAGAAGGATAACAGCTAGGGTTAGGGGAGCCAAGCAACTACCGCAAGGGAGGTACCGCAACCAGGGATGAGAAGGATAACAGCTAGGGTTAGGGGAGCCAAGCAACTACCGCAAGGGAGGTACCGCAACCAGGGATGAGAAGGATAACAACTAGGGTTAGGGGAGCCAAGCAACTACCGCAAGGGAGGTACCGCAACCAGGGATGAGAAGGATAACAGCTAGGGTTAGGGGAGCCAAGCAACTACCGCAAGGGAGGTACCGCAACCAGGGATGAGAAGGATAACAACTAGGGTTAGGGGAGCCAAGCAACTACCGCAAGGGAGGTACCGCAACCAGGGAAGAGAGGGCTGACAATCAGGGAAGGGAGAGCCAACCAGGGAAGGGAGAGCCAAGCAATTACCGCAAGGGAAGTCCTGCAACCAGGGAAGAGAGGGCTAGCAATCAGGGAAGGGGGAGCCAAGCAACTACCGCAAGGGAGGTACCGCAACCAGGGAAGAGAGGGCTAACAACCAGCGATAAGGGAGCCACGCAACTACCGCAAGGGAGGTACCGCAACCAGGGATGAGAAGGATAACAGCTAGGGTTAGGGAAGCCAAGTAACTACCGCAAGGGAGGTACCGCAACCAGGGATGAGAAGGATAACAACTAGGGTTAGGGGAGCCAAGCAACTACCGCAAGGGAGGTACCGCAACCAGGGAAGAGAGGGCTGACAATCAGGGAAGGGAGAGCCAACCAGGGAAGGGAGAGCCAAGCAATTACCGCAAGGGAAGTCCTGCAACCAGGGAAGAGAGGGCTAGCAATCAGGGAAGGGGAGCCAAGCAATTACCGCAAGGGAAGTCCTGCAACCAGGGAAGAGAGGGCTAGCAATCAGGGAAGGGGAGCCAAGCAACTACCGCAAGGGAGGTACCGCAACCAGGGAAGAGAGGGCTAACAACCAGCGATAAGGGAGCTACGCAACTACCGCAAGGGAGGTACCGCAACCAGGGAAGAGAGGGCTGACAACCAGGGAAGGGGGCAGCCAAGGAACTACCGCAAGGGAAGTACCGCAACCAGGGATGAGAAGGCTAACAACCAGGGAAGAGGAGCCAAGCAAGTACCGCAAGGGAGGTACTGCAACCAGGGATGAGAAGGCTAAGAAGCAGGGAAGGGAGAGCCAAGCAATTACCGCAAAGGAGGTACCGCAACCAGGGAAGAGAGGGCTAGCAATCAGGGAAGATGGAGCCAAGCAACTACCGCAAGGGAGGTACCGCAACCAGGGAAGAGAGGGCTGACAATCAGGGAAGGGAGAGCCAACCAGGGAAGGGAGAGCCAAGCAATTACCGCAAGGGAAGTCCTGCAACCAGGGAAGAGAGGGCTAGCAATCAGGGAAGGGGGAGCCAAGCAACTACCGCAAGGGAGGTACCGCAACCAGGGAAGAGAGGGCTAACAACCAGCGATAAGGGAGCCACGCAACTACCGCAAGGGAGGTACTGAAACCAGGGAAGAGAGGGCTGACACCAGGGAAGGGGGCAGCCAAGGAACTACCGCAAGGGAGGTACTGCAACCAGGGATGAGAAGGCTAACAAGCAGGGAAGGGAGAGCCAAGCAATTACCGCAAAGGAGGTACCGCAACCAGGGAAGAGAGGGCTAGCAATCAGGGAAGATGGAGCCAAGCAACTACCGCAAGGGAGGTACCGCAACCAGGGAAGAGAGGGCTAACAACCAGCGATAAGGGAGCCACGCAACTACCGCAAGGGAGGTACCGCAACCAGGGAAGAGAGGGCTGACAACCAGGGAAGGGGGCAGCCAAGGAACTACCGCAAGGGAAGTACCGCAACCAGGGATGAGAAGGCTAACAACCAGGGAAGAGGGAGCCAAGCAAGTACCGCAAGGGAGGTACTGCAACCAGGGATGAGAAGGCTAACAAGCAGGGAAGGGAGAGCCAAGCAATTACCGCAAGGGAGGTACTGCAACCAGGGAAGAGAGGGCTACCAATCAGGGAAGGGGGAGCCAAGCAACTACCGCAAGGGAGGTACCGCAACCAGGGAAGAGAGGGCTAACAACCAGCGATAAGGAGCCACGCAACTACCGCAAGGGAGGTACCGCAACCAGGGAAGAGAGGGCTGACAACCAGGGAAGGGGGCAGCCAAGGAACTACCGCAAGGGAAGTACTGCAACCAGGGATGAGAAGGCTAACAACCAGGGAAGAGGAGCCAAGCAAGTACCGCAAGGGAGGTACTGCCACCAGGGATGAGAAGGCTAACAAGCAGGGAAGGGAGAGCCAAGCAATTACCGCAAGGGAGGCACCGCAACCAGGGATGAGAAGAATAACAACTAGGGTTAGGGGAGCCAAGCAACTACCGCAAGGGAGGTACTGCAACCAGGTAAGAGAAGGCTAATAACCAGGGAAGGGAGAGCCAAGCAATTACCGCAACGGAAGTACCGCAACCAGGAAAGAGAGGGATAACAATCAGGGAAGGGGAGCCAAGCAACTACCGCAAGGGAGGCACCGCAACCAGGGAAGAGAGGGCTGACAACCAGGGATAAGGGAGCCACGCAACTACCGCAAGGGAGGTACTGCAACCAGGGAAGAGAAGGCTAACAACCAGGGAAGAGGCAGCCAAGGAACTACTGCAAGGGAGGTACTGCAACCAGGGAAGAGAGGGCTAACAACCAGGGAAGAGGCAGCCAAGGAACTACCGCAAGGGAGGTACTGCTACCAGGGAAGATCAGGCCTACATCCAGGGAAGAGAAGGGTAACAACCAGGGATAGGGGAGCCAAGCAACTACCGCAAGGGAGGTACCGCAACCAGGGATGAGAAGGCTAACAACCAGGGAAGGGGAGCCAAGCAACTACCGCAAGTGAAGAACCGCAACTAGGGAAGTGAAGGCTAACAACCAGGGAAGGGAAAACAAACACCCAGGGAAGGGGTGCCAAGCAACTACCACAGCCAGGGAAAGGAAGACAAGCAAACAGGGAAGTGGAGCCAAGCAACGACCGAATGAAAGGTACCGCAACCAGGCAAAGGAACACAAACAAACAGGGAAAGGAAGAAAAGCAACTACGAAATACCACAATGGAGATACTACAAACAGGGAAGAAGAGCCAAGCAACTACCGCAAGGGAGGTACCGCAACCAGGGAAAGGAAAACAAACCAGGGAAGGGAGGGGAGCCAAGCAACTACCACAAGGGAGGTACTGCAACCAGGAAAGAGAGGGATAACAATCAGGGAAGGGGGAGCCAATCAACTACCGCAAGGGAGGTACCGCAACCAGGGAAGAGAGGGCTGACAACCAGGGAAGGGGAGCCAAGCAACTACCGCAAGGGAAGTACCGCAACCAGGGATGAGAAGGCTAACAACCAGGGAAGGGGAGCCAAGCAATTACCGCAAGGGAAGTACCGCAACCAGGAAAGAGAGGGATAGCAATCAGGGAAGGGGGAGCCAATCAACTACCGCAAGGGAGGTACCGCAACCAGGGAAGAGAGGGCTGACAACCAGTGAAGGGGAGCCAAGCAACTACCGCAAGGGAAGTACCGCAACCAGGGATGAGAAGGCTAACAACCAGGGAAGGGGAGCCAAGCAACTACTGCAAGGGAGGTACCGCAACCAGGGAAGTGAGGGCTGACAACCAGGGATAAGGGAGCCACGCAACTACCACAAGGGAGGCACCGCAACCAGGGATGAGAAGGCTTATAACTAAGGAAGGGGAGCCAAGCAACTACCGCAAGGGAGGAACCGCAACAAGGAAGAGAGGGCTGACAACCAGGGATAGGGGAGCCAAGCAACTACCGCAAGGGAGGTACTGCAACCAGGGAAGAGAAGGCTAACAACCAGGGAAGAGGCAGCCAAGGAACTACCACAAGGGAGGTACTGCAACCAGGGAAGAGAGGGCCTACATCCAGGGAAGAGAAGGCTAACAACCAGGGATAGGTGAGCCAAGCAACTACTGCAAGGGAGGTACTGCAACCAGGGAAGGATGGGAAGACAAGCACCCAGGGAAGGGGTGCCAAGCAACTACCACAACCAGGGAAAGGAAGACAAGCAAACAGGGAAGTGGAGCCAAGCAACGACCGAATGAAAGGTACCGCAACCAGGCAAAGGAACACAAACAAACATGGAAAGGAAGAAAAGCAACTACGAAATACCACAATGGAGATACTACAAACAGGGAAGAAGAGCCAAGCAACTACCGCAAGGGAGGTACCGCAACCAGGGAAAGGAAAACAAACCAGGGAAAGGCGGGGAGCCAAGCAACTACCGCAAGGGAGGTACTGCAACAAGGGAAAGGAAAACAAACCAGGGAAGGGGTCCAAGCAACTACTGCAACCAGGGAAAGGAAAGCAAACCACGGAAAGGAAGCCAAGCAACTACAGCAACCAGGAAAAGGAAAGCAAACCAGGGATAGGGGAGCCAAGCAACTACAGCAAGGGAGGTACCGCAACCAGGGAAGAGAAGGCTAACAACCAGGGGTAGGGGAGTCAAGCAACTACCGCAACCAGGAAAAGGAACGCAAACCAGGGAAGGTGAGCCAAGCAACTACCACAAGGGAGGTACCGCAACCAGGGAAGAGAAGGCTAACAACCAGGGATAGGAGAGCCAAGCAACTACCACAACCAGGAAAAGGAAAGCAAACCAGGGAAGGTGAGCCAAGCAACCACCGCAAGGGAGGTACCGCAACCAGGTAAGGGAAGACAAACAACCAGGGAAGGGAAGACAAACACCTAGGGAGGGGGAGCCAAGCAACTACCACATGGAAGGTACCGAAACCAGGGAAAGGAACACAAACAACCAGGAAGACAAGCAACTACAAAATACCACAATGGAGATACTACAAACAGGGAAGGGAAGACAAATAACCAGGGAAGACAAGCCAAGCAATTACAGCAAGGAAGGAACAGCAACCAGGAAAAAGGAAACAAATAACCAGGGAAGGGGAGCCAAGCAACTACCGCAAGGGTGGTACCACAACTTGGAAAGGGAAGACAGGCAACTACCACAAGGGAGGTACAGCAATAAGGAAAGGGAAGACAAACAACCATTGAACAGAAGATTGGCACTAGGTCAAACTCCTGCAAGAGAGGTACCGCAACTACGGAAAGGAAACAAGCAATCAGGAAAGGGGGCCAAGCAACTGCCACAAGGGAGGTCTACACCCTAGAAAGGGAATACAAACAACCAGGGAAGGGGAGTCAAGCACATACAGCAAGGGAGGTACCGCGGTCAGGGAAGGGAAGATGGGCAACGGTCAACGAACGCTAGGGAGGTACTGCAACCAGCAAAAGGAAAATAAGCAACCAGGGAAAGGAACACTGGAAATGGTGATCTACTCCAAGGGAGGTACCACAAATAGGGAAGGGAAGCAACCAGGGAAGGGGAGCCAAGCAACAACCGCAAGGGAGGTACCACAACAAGGAAAGGGAAGACAAACAACCAGGCAAAGGAAAACCAGAAACGGCAAACTACTGCAAGGAAGGTACCACCACCAAGGAAGGGAAGACAAGCAACTAGGGAAAAAAGATAGGCAACAGCGAAATACCACAAGGGAGATACCGTGACCAGGGAACAGAATACTAACAACCAGAAAAATGGAAAGAGAAACCACAACCAGGAAAAGGAAAATAAATAACCAGGGAAGAGGATCCAAGCAATAGGGAACTACTGCAAGGGAGATACCGCAACCAGGGAAGGGAAGACAAACAACCAGCCAAAGGAAGACATGCAATGGTGAACTACCGCGAGTGAGATACCACAACCTGGGAAGGGAAGAAAAACTACTAGGGAAGGGAAGCCAAGCAACTACCACAAGGGAGATACCGCGACTAGGGAATGGAAGACAAGCAAGGGCGAACTACTGCAAGGAAGCTACCCCAACCAGGGAAGAGAAAACGAGCAACCACAGAAAGGGATCCGTGCAACTGCGAATGAATGCAAGGGAGATACCATGACCACGGAAAGGAAGAAAAAGCAACCAGGAAACAGGAACCAAACAACAGCGAACTACTCCATGGTAGATACCGTGGCCAGGGAGGAAGTGAAACAACCACGGAAGGGGAGCCAAACACTGGTGAACTACCGCAAGGTAGATACCCTGATCAGTTAAAGGAAGACAAGCAACCACGGAAAGGAAGCTAAGCAGCAGTGAACACCAGCAAGGAAGATACTACATCCAGGGAAAGGAAGATAAATAAGTAGGGAAGAGAAGTTAAGTAACGGAGAACTACTGCAAGGGAGCTACCACAAGTAGGGAAAGGAAGACAAACAAACATGGAAGGGGAGCCATGCGCAAACCACAAGAGAGGTACCATAACCAAGGAAAGGATGATTAGCAATGGCAAACTACTGCAAGGAAGTTCTGCAACCAGGGAGGAAAAGACACACAACCACGGAAAGGGATCCATGCAACGGAGAACTACTGTAAGGGAGATACTGCAAGCAGGGAAAGGAGAACACACCTGGAAGGGGAGCCAAGCACCTACCACAAGGGAGATACTGCAACCCCGGAAAGGATGATAAGCAATGGCAAACTACTGCAAGGAAGTTACTACCACCAGGGAGGAGAAGACACACAACCACAGAAAGGAATCCATGCAGCGGAGAACTACTGTAAGGGAGATACAGCGAGCAGTGAAAGGAGGACAAGCAATCAGAGAAAGGGAACCAAGCAACGGCAAACTACTGCAAGGGAGATACTGTGACCAGGGAAAGAAAGACATGCGACCAGGCAACAGGAGCCAAGCAACAGCAAACTAATGCAAGGGAGATGCAGTAGCCAGGGAGGGAGGGAAAGCAAACACGGAAGGGGAGCCAAGCACTGGTGAACTACCGCATGGGAGATACCACAGCCAGGGAAAGGAAGACAAGCACTGAAGGAAGGGGTGCTAAGCAACTGTGAACTACTGCAAGGTAAATACTGAAGCCACAGAAAGGAAGTAACCAGGGTATGGAAACACAGCAACAACAAACTACTCAAGGAAGATACCACGACCAGGGAAAGGAAGACAAACAACGAGGGACGGGGTTGAGGGGTCAGGCAATGGCAAACTACTGAGATCAGGGAAAGGAAAACAAGCAACAAGGGAAGTGGGGGCCAACGATGACCTACTACAAGCGAGATACCACAACATGGTATGGGAGCCAAACAATGGAAAACTACCACAAGGGAGATACCACGACTGGGGAAAAGAAGACAAGCAGCCAGGGAAAGGAAGCCAAACAACTGCGAACACCCACAAGGGAAAAAGCATGACCAGGGAAGGTAAACATGGAAACAAGAGAAGGTCAGACACAGCAAAATAGAGAACAATAAAGAACAAGATATGATATGGAGAACAAGAGTCGCCAGTCAAAAGAAGTAGATTCCAAGCCAGATAAATAAAACACAGCCATAGGTAGATACTATGAGAGAGAGAGAGCTGTAATGAATACAAACAAAACAGAGGCATGGTGGAGCAAGAGTCAACAACTAGAAGCAAGAGATAGCAACAGAGAGTGCAATGAGAGGACTGTGGGAGAGGAATTATGGGGTGACTCCATCTTGGCTCCTTTACATACAGCTCTAGGTCTGATTGTCTAAGAGGTCACAATACCAGGTTACTAACAACTAGCACACATCCTGGCCTACACTGTCACCGTGAACACTATCAAAATGGTGCTGGTCATGTTGGAAGCAAAAATGTCTGTCTGCATATGTCAGCTATTGTAATTTCTCTTCCAGCGGTCTCCCTCAGAGTAACTGGGCAAACACATTTTGGTGGTGGGCAAGAATCTACATCATAAATTGCTCTTCACCATATTTCAGTTACCTTTTAATACTGAAAATCAATTTTGCACGTGCCCACTGCAATTATGTGTCTGCAAATATAATAATTAGTCATTACTAAGAGAGTGCATAGAACTACAGAGCTATGGGACACAATTTTAATAAACCCCTGTATTAGGATTGAGGATAGCTCCATGGCGACAGGCATAATTGCCTAGTGACAGTGACAGGGCAGATTACATTTCTATCCTATGATTTTCTTTTGGTCCTTACAACTTTTAGAGGAACGCCCACTAAGAAACTGTTGCTTGTTTGTCACTTGAAGCCTTAGCAAAATGTATTGTAACACATCTAAAGTGCTTCTATGTCTGTAACTTTGCTTATTTAAGGGTCTGTGACACACTGGTTCTAGACTGCACTATGTAAAACCACAAATATATAGATAAACATGAAAGGGAAAAAAAAAGAAAAATGTATTTAAAAATGTAAATTAAAAAACAATAAACATTAAAAATAGATTCCTCAATAAAGTAGACAATATAAAAATATAAGTATTTAAAAATAAAACCTTTAAAAATAATGTAAATATGAATAACATAATAAAGGTAATGTCTGAAAAGCACATTTATATTAAATAGTAATTTCATTCTGAAAATTTAAATTTATAGCACTTTAAATTAAAAAAATATCAATTTTTAAATACAAACTAAAACACATTTTATCAGAAACTAATTTCTTAAACAACAATCGTTATTATTTTTAAAACAAATAATTAAAAACATTTCAAAATTGTTGGGCAAAAAGATAAGTTCACAAAAACATTAGAAACAGATTGTTTGAAATATATACATTTTAAAATATTACTCACCTAAAACAACCAACAATCCCAAACATTAATAACATAAATAAAATGTATATATTTTTTAAATTAGTAAATAAAAAGTAAAAATAATATAAAAAATATAATCAACTTAAACCCCAAAAATTATTTTAAAACTCCCCCACCTAAAGCGCCTATAAGCCCAACGTTTTGAAAAATAAATAACATTACATTTACACACAATATATATATATATATATATATATATATATATATATATATATCAGAAAAACTCCGCCAAACCTTGGATTGTTTTCCAAATAACGGAGCACAGACCTCAATTTTGGTGCAGCAAGGAATTAAATTTATTGCTCTCCAACCTTTACAGCCATGACGCGTTTCAGCCCCTCCTCGGGCCTTGATCACATGACACGCTCTGTCAGGTGGGTAGTTAATTTATACTCTTTTTTAAAGTGAATGCTTAAAGTGACAGTGACATAAAATTAACATTAACATTGACAACCTTAAATAGTAAAAATAGAACTATTTGATTGTAAAAAACTGGTGTCAACACAATAAAATGTCATCATAGATAGCAGAAAATATTAGAATAGCATTGAATTGAGTAAAATTGAACACCAGAAGAATAATAGAAAAGCAGTAAAATAGTAAAATGACAGTACAAAAAGAGAGTCCGGGTAAAATACCAAAGCAATCTATTGTCCTGGATAATTGTTAAACTGCTCAAAATTCTCCTCAAAAATCTGTTTGCTGGTAATACATCTGCTATGTGTGTTCAGGCTTGAATGCCCAATTATGTTTGACACTTCCAAAAGGAAACAAACTTCTCCTGGAAATACTGTAAGGGTTGTCAATTGCTATGTTGTTTTGTTGACAATAAAGTGCCTGTGCTTAAAGTTAAAAAATCTATAAAAAAAGTGTTAAAAATATCTAAAACCACCTATGACTTCTAATAAAAACACCCAATGTGTGAGGCTTTGATTTTAGCAGCATATTGTTGTCAGTCCCTTAATGACTTGGTTTGACTATCAGATTCAGTTAAACTAGAGAGGGACCCAAAGGCCTGACTGTAATATAAAACTCATCCTTAATAACTCTGTCAGTTTTAAAGACGTGTGCATTTCCTCTGTGACGTTCAAACCCCGTGGATACATAGTGTCGAGGTTAATTATATAGTTAGATTCTAGAAGTCTCAGAGTTTTGACCCTGTCACCTCCTCTATATATATATATATATACATACATTTAAATTTAATTAAACAATAAAAATGTAATAAATAATAATACATTTCAGAATTATTTAAAACTGTACCCACCCAAAATCCATAGGAAACCAACTAAATATTACAATTACAAGTGTAATTAAAATGAAATGTAATATTAGAGTAAACAAAGTTTAAAAACACCTTAATAAAGAAAAAAAATAAAACAACATTATTTAGAAAAACAATAATTGAATACATTGAACATTAACATAAAATCGACCTGAAACAATATAAGAAACCACACTATCAAAGAAATAGACATTTAAAATTCAATATTATTGTTAAAAAATGAAAAACAATAGACTTGCCATCGATACTCAAAACTTAGATATTATGATACCCACAATATTATGCCTCTGATATTAAGTAAAATCAGTATTCTGCCATCGATATTAAGGATCCACACTGCCACCAGCAAATATTAAAGAAGGGGAACCTTTAAACAGAAAACCTTTCCCATCCAGAATTTTTATCACAGAGTTAACATTCTGCAGCTTGTTTACCAAATACAAATAATATCAAATTCATTATTCAAAACATAAGAAATCTTCTGGCCTACACCCATCGCTTGTAGACATTCACACTCTCAAAAAAGGTAAGAGTTTCTTACTCAAATACTGAAAAGTTGAAGCATGTTTTTGGTGGGTTCAAAACCAATATGCATCACTTTTTTGTAGGACAGCCTTTGATGTTAAACATTTACACATTCTGAGAGTAGTAACAAGCAACATATTGCGGTCCAAAATTACCCTTATACTGGATTATCCAAAGTACCTTTATCAAAAATGTTTCGATTGCCCCTTAAGAACATTGATTTAACCAATTAACACAGAAAATATACTTATAAAGGTTCCTATTATGAGGAGGTAAAATGTAGTAACAGCCTTATAGTCACACAGCGAAGTCTGCCATCAAAGGATTCCTTTCACCAACAAAATCCAATAAATAAATAAGAATTACAACTCACTTAAACTGAACGAAGAACAGCTTTCGTAGTCCATCAAAGCCCACCTACATTAATATTCCAATAATTTTTATGACATCATGTCGGACGTCTTGTGTAAAATCAGAGTCCACGTTGGCTTACGTTCCAATGTGCTTAGATCATGCCTTTATGTTATTCAGCCAACACGTTTGTAACACAGAATTCATATTATTCAACTAACTCTTCATCTCTGTACCTACAGTATGTGTACATTTCATAAAGGAAACCCTTGGGTCTGTAGAGGTTGCTATCATAGCTGGAGTCCTAGCCGTGGTGGAATATTCATTTAAAAGGACGATTTCCCTCACCCACTGTAGGTGGCATGCTTCATCATTGGGAACCTCCTCGTACCATGATGCCTAGTCACAGTACAACGTACAACCCCTCACTGAGAGGGAGGAGGTCAGGGATGTTTTTATTGAAAGAGCGGTACACTAAATACCCAAGTGGTGAGCTTGGGGTAGTGCAGGCAGCAGAGCAATGTGATAGTGAAGATTAAAACTAACTACAGAGTCTGTAAATTACTACGGGTGGGCGGCAAATTCCGTTCCGCTTGCGGAACTTGCGAAATTTCGGCATTTCCGCATTCCGCGCGGAACGCGGAAATGTCGAAACTTCCTCGATCCGCGGCGGAACGGAATTCGGGTGCATGAAGCACTTACAGATTTAAATAAAGCAGGTGCCCGAGTTGAAGCTCAAATTCTGTAACGCATTAATCAGCACAAGAAATTCGTGAGCAAGGTCGAGGCTAAGCAGGAGTGCTTTCTGCCCAGATCTACCGCCAAACATTAGCTGTAATCCCTGATGGAGGTCTTTGCATCCTTGATTTTCTCGAGCGCAATCCCCGTGTAGGTCCAGTGGCCAGGAGGTTCTTTCTCCTCATCTGCTGCTCAGATCGTGCTCTGACCCTTTATAAACAAGATGCATGTGAACTCGCATGGATGCCCCGCCCGTTTTGCCCTGCCCCACATACACTAGCGGTATGCAACGTCTTCCCGCCCTTTCCCCACTATGATGGACAGCTTACTCAAAGGACCCCGGCGCCTTTCCGGCGCGGTGGCAAAGTTACAGACACACAGGTCACTGGGGACAATTCTTCTGGTCCTTTACGCTGCTGTAGTGTAGGAAAGGCACTATACATTTACCCAAAGAGGTAGCACTTACTGATTACCCAGTAGAAAGTACTCCAGTTGAGTAGAGGTATTGCACAAAACGGTGGCATCTTCGTGGATAAATAAATATGCAGGGCAGGTGTGCAGAATTCGTGAGCGTGGTTAAGCAGATGTGCCTTCTCTCCATTTCCAACGTGAAAAGTTAGCTGTAATCCTTGATGGAGGTCTTTGCATCCTTGATTTTCTCGAGCGCAATCCTCGTGTAGAATTCGTGAGCGTGGTTAAGCAGACGTGCCTTCTCTCCATTTCCAACGTGAAAAGTTAGCTGTAATCCTTGATGGAGGTCTTTGCATCCTTGATTTTCTCGAGCGCAATCCTCGTGTAGAATTCGTGAGCGTGGTTAAGCAGACGTGCCTTCTCTCCATTTCCAACGTGAAAAGTTAGCTGTAATCCTTGATGGAGGTCTTTGCATCCTTGATTTTCTCGAGCGCAATCCTCGTGTAGAATTCGTGAGCGTGGTTAAGCAGATGTGCCTTCTCTCCATTTCCAACATGAAAAGTTAGCTGTAATCCTTGATGGAGGTCTTTGCATCCTTGATTTTCTCGAGCGCAATCCTCGTGTAGTTCCTGTGACCAGGAGGTTCCTTCTCCTCGTTAATCAAAGGACCCCGGTGCTTTCGGCGCGGTGGCAAAGTTACAGACACACAGGTCACTGGGGACAATTCTTCTGGTCCTTTACGCTGCTGTAGTGTAGGAAAGGCACTATACATTTACCCAACGAGGTAGCACTTACTGATTAGCCAGTAGAAAGTACTCCAGTTGAGTAGAGGTATTGCACAAAATGGTGGCATCTTCGTGGACAAATATGCAGGGCAGGATTCATTCTGGGACGATGCTCGTCTGCCCCTGAGAGTGACCCTGCATAGATTACAACGGGCGCAGCGAAATCTCCGCGAGCACGCGAAATTCCGCGTGCTCGCGGAGATTTCTTGCCGTTTCGCGGAATTTTGCGGAACGCAACTCCGCAAATTCCGCCCACCCCTATAAATTACTTTATTCGTGCGTCCTGGGTAAGGATTAAAAACAGGGCATTGCGGGAAGAAATTAAACCCGCTTTTGGTGTAAAAAAAAAAAGGTTGACATGTTTCAGCCTCTTACCCCTCAGCAGAGGTGTTGCAGCTTTCTTCAGGACCTAAAACTCAGTGCTGCTGCTCAATGTGATTAATGCACTCCCCCCCCACTTTTTGCCTGGTATCTGATGCAACTTTGACTCGGTGTTTACTGGGTCCCTGATAACCCCGGTGTTCTTTTCCCTAAACTGTACTATTGTTTCCACAATTGGCACTCCTCTGGCTCACATATAAGTCCCTTGTAAAATGTACCTGTGGTACCAAGGGCATTGTGACCAGAGAGGGTCTCTAAGGGCTGCAGCATGAATTTTGCCACCCTAAGAGACCCCTCACCTAACACATTCACACTACCATTGCAGACTGTGTGTTTAAGTGCAGCTAAAACTGAAGAGTCGACATGGCACACATACCTGTGTGCCATGACTACAAACCACTGCCTATGGCATAGGTAAGTCACCCCTCTAGCAGGCCTCAAAGCCCAAAGCCAGGGTGCACTATACCATAGGTGAGGGCATAGCTGCATGAGCAATATGTCCCTACAGTGTCTAAGTCCATTCTTAGACATTGTGGGGCTTATTTATGAGCATCAATGGTGTCGCTAGGAGGGCGCACTGAGAAGTGTTGCATCGCTACTTTGTGGCAGCGATGCGACACTTCTCATAAATAAGGCCCTGTAAGTTCAGTTAAGCCATACTGAGCACATGGATTGGGAGTTTGTCATTACAAACTCTACAGCTCCATGATGGCTTTACTGAATGCTAGGACATTTGATATCCAACTTCTCAGCACAATTAACCCACACTGAGGCCAGTGTTGAATATATTGTAAAATGCACTCAGAGGGCATCTTAGAGATGCCCCCTGAAAACGACCAACTCTCTTTTGGGCAGCTGACTAGTCTGCACCAGCCTGCCACTTCCAGACATGTTTTTGACCCCTGAGGTGGGAACCTTGTGCTCTTGTGGGTCAGAAACAAAGCCTGCTCTGGGTGGAGGTGCTTCACACCTACACCCAAGAAGGAACAGCATTCAGGGCAGCAAGCCTCAAAGGCTTCCTGCCCTTTGTTATGCTAGCCAGGGCCACTCCAGCTGGTGGAGATGCCAGCCCCCTGACTAAGCCCCACTTTTGGCTGCAAGGTCGGCTGGAAAATTTATAAGAGAGGTGTGTCCCCTCCCAGCCAGGACCACCCCTAAGCTGTCCTGAGCTGAAGGGACCCACTCTTTGAAAATCCTCCATATTGGATGGAAGGATATTAGCCAATAGGGTTAGGGACGGGTTCACCCCCCATAGGGAGTAAACACATAGAGGGTGTAGTCACCCTAAATGTAAGTAGCCCATTGGCTACTACTTGTAACTCTCGGTAACGCCCCTAAAGTTTAGTACTTTAGGGGCATTCCTGAACCAAGGAATTCAGATCTGCAATGACCTAAGAAGAAAGAAGACATCCCTGAAGCCGACCCTGCACAGAAGCCTGAATACGATGACTGCCTTGGCCCCAGCCCTACCGGCCTGTTTCCAGCTTCGAAGGGCCTGCAACAAAAAGGCAACCTGTTTTGCAGCCAGCAACCTCTGAAAACCCTTGGAGGTCTGCTGCCTTTAAAAAGACTCCAATCTCCCGTGTACAGCGAACCTGTCCCGAAAAATCAACTCCAAAGACTCCTGTGCCATCTAGAACTGTGAGTCATGCCCACTCTGCACCCAACGCCCATGGCCTGAGCCTGTGTGACTCACCTGTCCAGTGAAGTCTCCCCAGCGATCCCGACCTCGAATCCAACGTTGGCTGACCTCTCCTGACCTCCAGAACGGCATCTGCAGTGTGAATCCAAAGGGTCCCCCAACCGTGACCAGCCGGGTAAGAAGAAATCCAACAACTAAAGGCACCCCTGCACCCGCAGCCACTGGACTTTGGGGAGCTTGACCAGCTGTGCCCCTGTGACCCCCAACATCCCAACTTACCTGTGCTGTTGCTGGTTTGCTGCCTGCACCCTCTGGTTCAACGCCTGCAGCCTGTGTCCACAAAGAAGAATCTACCATAGGATTGCATTGGATGCCTGATGATGTGCTTGCAGTCTGCACCCGGCCGCGTCTGTGCCGCTGGTGGTGTAGCTTTGGTGCTGCCTTGTGGCCCCCGTGCTTACTGAAAGACCCTGGGCCTGTGCCCTGAAACCACGGGTACATACCTGCACCCAGTATCTCTCATGGGTGCCCCCAGTCTCCACTGACTACCATTGGGCCCAGTGACCTCTGCACCCGGCCGCCCCAGTGCTGCTGGTGGTGCAGTACCAACCTTGATTTGACCCTTGCCCAGTGTTGGTCTAAACCTCTGAAGACTGGATATATAAGTCAAGCACTTACCTGTAAATGTACATAACTGCTTTTCTCCCATGGGATTGCATTTCGTTTCTTGGTATTGCACTGTCTATTTTTTACATTGCTGAGTTACTACTTATGTTGATTTGACACCACAAAGTATTTTCAGTATCACTGTAAAGTATTTTCATTGCTTTTGCAAACAAATTTTTCTGCACTTGAAAAGTATTGCTATTTTAAAACTGGTACTTACTGCAACTGAGTGTTCTCTTGGTTCTAAAATAAAAGTTACAAAGTAATATTTTTATATAAAACAATTGGTATTTGTTTCGGTCTTTGAGTGTGTGTAATAATTTCTTGCCTAAGTGTGTACAACAAATGCTTAACACAGCCCTCTGATAAGTCTGACTGCTCATTCACACTACCACAAAAGAGAGTAAGGTATTATCTACTTTAACCTCTGTAAAGCCTCTGGGAACCACTGGACTCTGTGCACACTATACCTTACTTTGGTATAGTATATACAGAGCCAGCTTCCTACTACTATATGTATATGTAAGCATAGAAAACAAACCGTCCAGTGATCCTATGAGTCGTCATAAAGTGAAGGATTCACTGGCGGTACCTGCAAAAACACATATACAGAAGATTTTTGTGAGAGCAAAATAAAGAAAACTGCTAGGTTAACAATTATAACAGGTTAAGAAATAGGATAGTTCTATATGTAGAACAATGAACGCAAGGACATCAGACAGATTGACGAATCACCACCATGCACCTTCAATATATTACATGCTCAACGACCCCTTATTCCCTACGGTGGCGGAGTTAGACATTAAGAATGACATTCAAAACATTAGTGCTATACAACGAGTGAGACTTACCCGCTAGTTTCGGGGGTCGTACCTCTGCTCACCCTGGCATGATCTCAGGGTACCCTCTGTCCTATATGGAAAAACCAAAGAATCCTTTAGATAACAGAAGGAGGTTAGGGGAACTCAAGGTATTTAAAGAAAAAAGATGTAGAGGCATTGTATACCAATGCCCATTTGTGCTGTGTGGATGTTCTAATATCCAATATAGAGGCATAAGCCTAGTAGCAGGGATGCACTCACCACTACAGTGTGTATGCAGGGATAGGTACAATAGGGGGACTGGGCAAAAGCGATTCAACATGACTATTCAATGCAAGTCGTTCTCAGAGTTGTAGAAACAACTCCACTGAAACAATGCGGTCACAATTTCACCCACTGAGTGTACAAGATAACGTGTCCCCTCCATTGAAGTGTTACGGTTTGCCACTCCCGTATCGGGTGTGCAGAGAAGCGAGGTGAGGCAGATCTAGGGAGAAAAAGGCAGCAATAGAAGTACTTGCTTCGTGTTCCTAGTGCATGAAATGCCAATAGTTAAAAAGGGTTTAAGATTAGTAAGGCAGGTGTATTTCACCCATACCTGTTCACAGAGATCCGACTGGCCGCTTTGCCATGCCAGAAGAGAGGACACTGTCCGAGGCGGTGGCAGGAACCTATATAGACCAATGAATTAGCCTCAAAACCAGATCAGATGTGTCCGGAATGGCACGGTCACATGATCAATCGCACTCATTCTGGTCACGTGCTGGAAATTGTACTAGCAGTCCAATGTAGTTATCGTGATGGGCTCTCGCTTGCTTGCCAGGTGTCAAAAGATCCTATTTGCACAATCCGCTCTCTCACCAGGAGCCATAGAGACAACCTGCACAACCCAGACTTCGGGAGCGAATGGAAAGGGGTGGTGACATAAGATTGAGTGACCCAAATATGTCAAATGTTTGTTGACATCTGAAAACAGTGTACTTAGGAATAATACATGTAGTTAGGGTATACCAAAGAAGAAGTATGCAGGGCAACACAGCTGGAAGTCATAATTTGGACCATGTATATTAAATCCAATCGGCATCTAGAAAATGTACTCAGGAATGTAGAAGGTGTCAATTACCCTTGGATCGGGATACCAAGGCAGGGATATGTAGAGCAGCATGGCTAGAAAAGTCATGGTGGAAGCGATACCTTTTTGTAAACAGGTCTACCTAAGGATATGGAACAAGGTTAGAGTGGGTGAGCCAGAAATATGCAAAGTCTCTCCCACTATCATGTCACTGAAGCTATCTGTGAGTGCAAACTAAGGTAAATAGGCCCCCTGTTTCAGGGGATGGAAGACCACGGGATCTTATCAGTCAGCCCATCACTATCACTGTGTACTTTGTACACCCACTTCTATTCTTTGATGAATAGAAATTGGGTAACGTTGGTGACGGATGTTGGTATATTGGGTTTGTCAAGAACCGTCCACCTCAGTTCATCTGATTAGTGTCCCTTTTCGATGAAGTTGCTCGTAAGTTTGGTCGCTAGTTTTCTGCATCTTATGGTACACTTATGCTCCATGATGTGGGTTTTCACTTTGCACCTTGTCATTCTGTCATATCGCAGGCCACACGGGCAAGTGATCAGGTATATCAGTCTCTCGCTGTTGAAATTGGTGTGTTGTCTCTGTTCCCGTAGCTTTTCTGTGCCAATATCGGTCTCAGTTGTATGTGCAGTTTGTGCGCACACACCGCAGGACCCACACGGAAAATGTCCTTTCACAATAGGGAGCCACCAGAGTGTATCTTGTCTAGTGTTCTTAAGTACTCTTGCTTTCATGTGCACCAGCTTATCTCTTAGGTTGCTGCTCCGCTTGAAAGCAAAAAGTGGACATTTGATCAATCTCTCCTCTTTATTCAAGATGTGCCAGTTCTTGCAAATTGATTTTTTAATCGGACCAGAGAAAGTGCAGCATGTGTTTATGCACGTCAGTCTCCCTGTAGGTCCTTTTGGGTTACGAATGTCCAGGAGGGCGTCTCGGTTATTGTTACACGCTTTCTTAGCTAATCTTCATATAAATGACGAAGGATACTGTCTGTTCAACAAATGCCCTGACATAGTTTTGGCATGTTCCCTATATTTTTGGACATTGGAACGGTTACGCCGAAGTTTCAAAAATTACCCAAAGAGGATATTATCTCTCAATGATTTCCGATGGTAACTTGTGTATGGTAATAGGGCATTTCGAGCCATTGGTTTCTTGTATATTTCTGTCTCCAAAATTCACGCAGAGGGAAAGATGAGCAAATCCAAGCAGGGAGGTGCTCTTTAGTGAATTCACATGTAAACTTCAGGTAAGGATTCAATGTGTTCAACCACATTTGGAAGGAGATGATGGAGTTAGCCTCGCCACGCCAGATGACCAAAATGTCATCAATTTAGCGCTTCTACAGGATTATGTGGGAGCGGTAGGGGTTATCAGGCACTAACACTTTCTCGGTTTCAAAAGAGTGCATGTGCAAGTTCGCCAGACTGGGAGCGAATGTACTGCCCATGGAAGTACCGGACATCTGGAGATACAGACAGTCCTCGAGTCCAAAGAAATGTTCTTTCATTGCTAAGCATGAACAGTCCATAACGAAGGAGACTGGAGTGATAGTGTCGAGATTTTTGGCTCAAAGTACGGCCTCTACAGTGGTCAGTGCCTGCTCCTGAGGAATACAGGTGTACAGTGACTCAACGTCAAAGGAGACCAAGTAATCAGTTTCAACTGCAAAGGTCACATTGGCCATTAACTCCAGTCTGTTGGTCACCAGTGCCACATCGCATGTGTGACAGGTGCTATATCTGTGATTGCCCCTCATCCAGGGCAACCCACAGATTGTACCCTGAGTTGATCACAATCAGTCAGGGGACAGTATATCCCAAGCTACCTCTCAGATTCCTACGCCTATGAAATGCAAAGCGGGTTTCTGTATATTATCACCCTCGGCCGCATCCATAATACGCCACTTTGCATTGGTCAAGTTTTCAGTACTGTTGGTCATAGATCTGTAAATAATGACAGCAAACACAAGCATAGGGTAGCAAGAGAAACCAACCACAAAGAAGATACAGCATCAGAAGGAGATAGAAAGCATGACAAGAAAACACAATCGTAGGGGCAAGAGGCACCAGCACAAGGAAGCCACTGCTTCATAGACAGCTGTAAAGAATGAATGCCATTGCTCAGTGTCCCAGCTCTTGGTGGTTAGTAAATGGGAGGATCTTGAGAAAGAAACTGAGAGTGCTTGCTAAGGGGAATTGAGCTGCTTGGCTCATGCAAAATGGGGCAGCAATGTTTCTTTGGAAATATCTCAGAGTTTGGAATCTTCACCAGCCCCTTTCTCCAGCTCGCAGGGAGTTGTATCATTG
Source organism: Calotriton arnoldi (assembly GCA_963921515.1). NCBI lineage: Eukaryota > Metazoa > Chordata > Amphibia > Caudata > Salamandridae > Calotriton > Calotriton arnoldi. The sequence continues at coordinate 84,433 of CAWUFW010000634.1, read as the reverse complement.
CAGGAGAAAGTCAAACCCTAGATTGGCACCTGGACTACACCCTCTGCTTTTCAATGTATAACTATCTCTCTTATCCCTTCATGTTCAAAAATTCAAAGTAACAACATACTTTTATGCAGATGACACACAATTTATCTGTTGCCTGCCCTCCAATCCCCTTCTTTCTCAGGTTAACCTTCCCACTATCCTTGAATCAGCACAAATCTGGATGCAGAATCATTTTTCAAAACTGAACCCTGGAAAGACACAAATTGTGGCCCTCTTTAAGAAAATTAACAGAGACTTCCCCTTTGGGCCAATGTCCTCAACCTGAAACCTTCTCTCACAGTCTTGGGATCGTTATGAATGCTGAACTCTCTCTGGAACCACAGATTTCTTCTATTACTAAAAGCTCTTTTTTCCAGCTGGAACAGTTAATAAAAATCTTTCCTTTCTTTGCTTTTCCCCATAGAGCGAGTGACAGTTACTGACTCTTTCTATTAAACACACCTGGATTATTGCAATGCTGTATACTTTGGATTATCTAAGTAAAGAATAGATCACCTTCAGAAATTCCAGAATGCTGCATGTCAGAACCTCGTTCAGAGGTCCACAGGGCAAGCAGGAATCAATGGCCCACAACCATGGTGGTTTAGGTCTTTTACTCCTGATGTCCTGAGGCCCGGCCTACTATGGGCCGGATTGATAACCTGCAAAAGATCTTTGCACGACAAGTTCTGGACAAACTCCAAATTTGGATAGAAGAAAATGCAATATTGTCCCCTTACCAAGCAGGCTTTCGCTCCAAAATTAGTACATGCTACCAGGCTTTTAGATTCGCTCTGCTAACATGGAAATACGTGCTATTGAAAAAACAAAAACTCTATGTAGCATTTGTTGACCTAAAAGCCGCATTTGACTTAGTACCACGCAAAATGCTATGGAAAATAATGCTCGATCTAGGGACCCCTATAGATCTGGTGACCCTGATAGCTAGACTTCACGAGAACAACTACGCCCAGGTTAGATGGGGAAATAATGGTGAACTAACCGACAGGATACCCATACAGCGTGGGGTGCACCGGGGGTGCGTGCTAGCTCCCACACTATTCTCCCTGTTTATCAATGACGTGGCCAGTAGCCTACTGGACTGTAACAATGACTCTCCCGTTATGAATGGCACAAAAGTCCCAATCCTGCTCTTTGCAGATGATTCTTTACTTATTTCCACAACCCCAATGGGCCTACAAACGCTAGTAGACAGGTTTTAGAATTCTGTAAGGACAGGAGTTTGGAACTGAACGTTGCCAAAACCAAATTTATGGTGTTCGGGAAAGCGAAGGGGAAATCGCGAGAGGTCAGGATCGCATTCGAACCATTGGAGAGGGTGAAAATTTTTGACTACTTAGGGATAAGATTAAGCGACACACTTGGTTGGGAGCAACAACTGGACAAGAGCTATCTTACCCTCTGTCATAGGTCAAAATCAATATTGAGATATCATAGGCAGTCTTACAGTCGACCGTTGATTCCAGCATTAGAAGTGTATCGAGCAAAGGCCCAGAGTGGAGTTTAGTATGGAGCAGAGATATGGGGGTATATTAATACAAACAAATTGATGATATCCGAAAACATCTTCGCTAGGTCCCTTATCTCAGTATCTACCACTACCCCTCTCATTCCCCTGTTGTTTGATTTAGGGATAAAAAGAATAGGTGATATGGCATCACTGAAACCCCTAATGTACTGGCTACGTCTGTGGACAACACCCCAGCTCTCTGATTACAGTAATTCCCTGAGGGAGGTTCTGATGATCAGTGGTGCCAAAAGTCTACCCTGGTTTTAACATGTCGCAAGCTGGTACAAATCACTTGGCATGTCGGAACTATGGGAACAACCAGAGAGGGCAACCAGAGGAGATCTACTGAGGCTCAAGACTAGGTACTGGGTGACTGTGGGAGAGCGCTATGTTACCAGATCAGCAAATGGCCAACTAACCTCACAATTCCTAAGTGCCAAGTCATGCCCCAGTTTTGAACCCTTCCTGGACCAAATTACTCCCCCACTTGCCAAAAGTCTATATGTTAGATTCAGGTACAGCAACCTCTTATTAAGGTTCCCTAGTAATCGGACTGCTGGATTAGCACCAGAATTATGCCCGGCCTGTGCCACAACACGAGACAGAAGAACACATATTCTTCTTTTGCACTAAATACAAATTGATCCGCAGGAGGTGGATACGACCGATCTGCCTAAATTTTGGAGCCAGGCAACACCAGGTTGCCTACAGAATTCAAAAAACAGATACTACAGGACCAGTAGTTTTTGCAGTCAGTCGTTTCTTATTCTCCTTCTGGATCAATTGACAGAAGTTTTTATCTTAGGCTTTGTTGACTGTTATTATTAGAACCAAAACTTGTGATTGTGAAACGTTGGCTACCAGAGGAAATGAATTGTGAGCTGTACGCAAGATCCCACTCTAATGCCTCCCAAGCGGTGTGTCTTTTAATCGTAAAGCTGTGAATTGGATGCCCACTTGTTTTAACGTTTATAATGTTTTATCTCTGTGTTTTAACTGTATATTTTATATGCAATCCAAGAATTTTATTCTTGTATCAAATTGTTGTTTTAAATTGTATATCTTGGATTCATTTGTATACTTTGATGGTTTTAAGTAAACAACCGAATAAAGTTATTCTACCGATTATCCAGTCAAATACTTGTTTTGATGTAAAAAGAAGTATTTATCTACAAAAAGAAAGTAAAATACAACGCATTGCAAACATACATAGCCTTCTTCAAGCAAGCTCACTAGCATTACCCAGGTCAGCTTTCCAGTCCCACTTCCCTATTTTGGCTGATTGCTATTCCCTATTCATGTGTGGTGGCATCCAAGCTACATCCTGTTAATGTGGTCAGGTTTTAGAAGTTCTATGAGGTAAATTCAGAGCAAGTTCCCCCAGGGCCCAGCGGCCCATTCGACAGTCTTATCTATTGTTGCGGAGCGGCACTTCAGAGTCCCCAGGTACTCCTCGGCCACCTGATGGTATCCAGACAGCTGGAACTCCGGTAACGGTGGCCACTGTCCTTGGCGCTCCTCAGATGCAGTAGGCCTCTCCTGGGGCCCGGATTTGGGAGTTGAAGTTGTTGCTCCACCAAAATCTCGCGCTCAGCCCCGTGGTCCACGCAACAGGATCCCCATCTGACCTCGCTCTTTCCAGTTGATTTCCTTCACCTCACTGGGCCCACTGGTCTTGGGTCAAGCAGAAGCTGGTACTACAGGCTCCAGGCAAGTATTCTTTATCCTCCAGGGTGATGTTCCCTCACCCAGCATAGGAGACTGGCAGACCCCCGGTCCTGGTCACAACAGGCAGAGCTTGTGCTGAGCTTCTCCACGCAGCTGCACAGCTTCAGTTTGACCACTTGGGAGTCTCAAGCTCCCTTTTATAATCCGTTTCCAGACCCACTTGTGATTTAGTGTCTCGGCATTTGAATTTTGTGTTCTTGGGGTTGGTCACTTTAAAGTGCCCTCTCCTTTGTTGTGCTCTTCCTCCAGAGAGCAGTCTATCACAGCGGGACAGTCTCCAATCCTCATAGCCCCAAACAAAGGCCAAAGGAGTGTCTAGAGGTTCACACCTGGATGTCAGCCTCAGTGATATGTGCTTTAAAAAGGTTAGCAGAGGGCCCTACCCCTACTCTTTATGATTTTCTTATCCCCATCTCCTTCATTAGATGTGCCCAGGCCCCTTTGACCTCCTTTCAGAATCAAAGAGCTCTCATTAAAATGTACCGAATAGCCTGGCTCTTCTTTCCTTCCATGTGTGTCCCAATCAGCTCGAAGTAAAGCAGCAGTCAACTCTTCTGTCTGGGGGAACCTCCGCCTCTTCCGGCTGCTCCAGCAAGACCTGGGTCTCGATAAATGGAATCCAGTGTTTTCTGTGTATTGTGCTTTTCCCAAGTGCACACATAAACTTGTACACACATGCATTCAGACGATCCCAGACTCCAATGGGCACACATACATCCTAGGGTGCACATGCACATCACGTAATCTCCCATGTGATATACCTTTCCTCAGGCACGCTCACATCCTACCGTGCTCACGTGATGGGTCGTGCTATTCCTCCTGCACTGTATCATCTCTTAGGCATACATACTTCTTCATGCACACACAATAGCTCACATCATTTGTATAACACTGTATCAGGCACAATTTCCTCCTGGCGCTGCACACAATCTAATGCAGGCCAAGGGTTGAGTTTAGTACGCAACGGCAGAACTTTACTGGAATGGGCCAGGAGGCACCACTCTAGTGACACACGCACACGGATCTGTTCACTCTACTGTTTACTAAAAACACGGTATGCAGTCACCTTCGCGCTCTTTCTAATTAACTCAAGGTGAAGGCAGTAGCCTTACACCGGCACTCAAAAAAAGTATCCCACCTTGGTATTTATTGTGTTGGGCACTATTCTCTTTTGGTGATATACCATCCGCTCATAGGCGGGGAAGGAAGCAATTCCTTTTTGTTAAATAACCCTCACACACTCTAGTAGTGTCATGCTTCATCATCGGGTTCACCCTGACTCCTAAAGGTCAGGGTGGGCTCGACCGTATTTCAGGGAGCACTTAGGAGAATAGGCCAGGGGGTTCTAAAGATTAAAAATCCTCTGAAAACTCCAGGTATCCCTTCATTTGCGGAGTTTCAGGGGCTATTAAAAGAAAGAAAAGTAACGGGGTCATGAGGATTTAGTGGTCCTATGACCCTAATGTCGCTGCCAACATGTTTCAGCCTGTTGAGTTTGGCCCATCTTGGTCCTAGGCTTTCTTCAGGGCAAAAAAGAGATTCCTCCCTGGATTGCAGTAAGGTACTATCTTATTGTGATATAAAGTGCAGATAGCTGCACCTAAAAGCCGGTCTGGAATATACTTATCCTGGATCCGGTGTATCAGCTTTATGTGTCCAACCTGAAAAGAGAACAGTAACTCATTGTTAGTTCAAACATCCAACTCACGCTGCGCCATATTATCAATATAACCTGTCTTATATGAAAGACTCAGCGCACTTTTATGCAAAGTGCAACATGCACCCTCAAGCTAATACTGGTGCTCCTAGTGGAAGAACCGGATCTCCCACGGACCACCGTGTGGACGGTACTATGAATTTCACAATTACCACACAAAACGTGAATCTTAGGTTTTTCAAATTATTTCTAACTCGTTGCCGTGCTACCATGCACCGTTAAAAGAAAGCACTATAAAACTAAGTAAAAACACCCAAGTGTGAACCTGTTTTGCCAAACACCGGTAGTTGATCAGTATCATGCGTCCTTACCCTCCTGTGGTTGGCTAGTCGTATCTCATAGGAAAACAGAGTAGGGCCTAGTACTGTAGTCAAACACTATTGCGTGTGACCAGGCGAAAACAGTGAGAGGATAAAACATGTTTTTATCTTTCCTAGTCGAGAGGCCATCAAAGAACCACCCGACCCTGTCGGGCGCACTCACATAAGCTTCCATTCTACTCACGTCATCAAGGATCCTGCCCCGCTCAATCACCTATTAGGGTCCGCGTATCCCGGCTCTCAGAAACCTCTTAGTGAGAGCGACGCGTGTTTATATGTGCGAGAGAATCACAGTGTTTCACGCTCAGCCATTGGTGAGGCCACGCCCCGGCGCTGCATGTGACGTCACTTCGACATATGGAGCGACGAACTACAGAACTCCCAAGAATCATGGGAATTGTAGTTAAGGAGCTTTTTTGGTCATTTGTGTGTGAACATGAATGGTTATATGAGGCATTTAGTACATGTAAGCTCAATGTGAGACAAAAAACTTTTACTGGATTGTATACCATCTAAGGGAACCCTGACCTTACAATATTTAGTATGCAGAGATATAAATACAGTTCAAATCTATATAACCCGTGTATCTCGGAGAGAGCTCATAGAGATACTGCTGAATTTGACGTGACATGTGGGTCTAGCATACATGTTTAGAAGTGGAAAAAGCCAGTAAATGATGCCTAAACAGTGCCCAGGGGTCTAGGGTTACCAGGTGTGACACATTTATATGTTAGTTGGCCCCATGGGATGGAGTCATTGAGTCCTTGTTCATGAGTCCTAAGGCGGTACACCCATCTTTGTTCTTTCTCCAATAACCTTTTGGACAACCCTAAACCTCCTCTGATTTTTTCAATTATCGTCCATTGGAGGTCATTGTCTAAATGTTGCATTTCCAGATAATGAGATGTAAGTCTGGTAGCTGTTACACCCCTACGTATAGTGCTTCTATGCTCACTGATACGTATTTTAACTTTCCTGGTGGTCATTCCGATGTACTGGCTTTTGCCAGGGCACGTAATTATATAAATGACGTTCTCAGAATTAAAGTTCGTGTGGCATCGTTGTTCTCAGATCCGGGGTAGTCCGAAGTCAATTTTGGCGGTGTGGACTGTAAAGCAGCATACAACACATGAGCCACACGGGTAGTGTCCCCTCACCTGAGGTTGGTTCCACAGGGTTAACTGGGTGTTCTGTTGGGGTTTCCAGCTGTCAATGTGGACCAAGGTGTTTCTTAGACTCCTGTTGCATTTAAAAGAAAACATTGGTTTCTCAAACTTAAGTCAGTATGTTCCACTTGGTATTTATGATCTTCTTGATTGCGTTTGATGACGAGTTAAAAGTCTTGACGCATATCAGAGAGTTATTTTCTTTTTTGTGGTTGTCTCCAGTAAAGCAGAGCAGGGAGTGTTACGCGATCTCTTTCGGGCTTGTTCTATTATCTTCTTTGGATAGGCTTTATCCTGTAGTTTTCTGGTAAGCTTAGCTGCTTCTTCTTTGTAGCTATCCAAGTCTGAGCAGTTTCTGCGAATTCTTAAAAACTGTCCCACTGGGAGATTTTCTCTCAAAGCGCGGGGATGAGCGCTATTGGAAGTGTAGCAGGCTATTTCTGTCTGTTGATTTTGTGTAGAGGGTGCTTTCCAGTTTACCACCTCTGGCTACGATGTTAACATCCAGGAATGATATCTTCATGTTGTGGGTAGACATGGTGAAACGAAGAAAAGGACTAAGTTGGTTCATCCATGTTTCAAAGGCTTCCGTGCTTTCTCGATTACCATGCCATATAATCAGGATGTCGTCGATATATCTCAACCAGCTCCGGATTCTGTTGGAGTATGGATTACACCTCCTGAGGGTAACGCTTGGGGGCCCCTTCTGGTCTAAGCAAACCACAGTCCACGAGACAGGCCTGGGTCATAGCGCACACGTATGATTCATGTTTGCTCATGACCAAATATAATTACCTAGGATCCAGATATCACCACAGCTGGGGCACTCAGGGGAGAGGAACATGTCTATCACCATGTGAGGGACTTTTCCATCCTAACACTTTGGTCAGACTTGTTTTCAGTCTTAAGAAGATTGAACATGTCTCCTCCAACCTTGCTCAAGAGCCCTGGTACCTGTGAACAAATGTGTGATTTTTAAAACCCTGTCTTATGAACAAGGCATTCTACGGTGACAAGGCATTCCATGGTGACCTCCTCTCCTATCTTTCTGACTAGTTTAAAAATTATACCCCCCCCCATGGCAATTGAGAACATCTTCCTCCTTTATCTTGCTGTTCCGAACTGCAGGTTGAAAATCTGGGGAGATGTCTTTCCAGGTTCGGGTCTCATCTATATGGAACTCCGTACCTTTGGATCTCGGTGGGAAACCCAGTCTGCTCCGGTTCTGCAAACTTCTTAAAACATGTTGGTTTTGATTTTCTCATTGTCGCTTTTTGCACATCAGTTTTTAGCACCAAGAGACTCTGTGTGCGAGTGGTTGAGCGGCTTTACAAATGCTAAGACTAAGTTAATACATAGTTCTGTCCACCTTCGTAATATGCCTCCTTGAAGCTTATTCTCATTTCCATATCCACTTGAAATCATGCTCTTTAAGTAGTGGCCTTTAGAAGCATTTGGTTTCCTGTGGCCTCCTGGCCTCAAAGCAGTCCATTCTCCTGGCTCTCTGTCGCATCAGTGCAGCTCCCTCTGACACAGAAGCTGTGTCCTAGCCCTGGAAGATGTTTGCTTCCAGTTCGTCTATGGCCTAAAAAGCTTTCTCTTATTCCTGTCTCATTGGCACAAATCAGAAAAGATCTCACATCTCCACCCTTCTATAATCTTTCAATTACCCAACATAATGTTTTCTCTCTCCCCTTTCTTCCTTCTGAGGTACTAAGGGGCTGATTAGGATGTCGGATGGATGCCACCGGCAGGCCGTTGGTGGCGGTTCACCCGACATCCAGGCCATCGATCCAACTTCTGCATTATGATACAGGCGGTCAGACCGCAGAGGTTGGGGGGGAGACCGCCACCTCCAACAGGATCCAAGATCCCACCAGGGTTGCGGTTGGAATCGTATCCCTACCAGGGAGGCTGTGCCTGTGCAGTCACCACCATAGCGATTACGATGTCCCTTTCCGACTGCCTTTTCATTGTGGTCCGACCGCCATGAAAAGGCAGCTGGATAGTGACTTTAGGGGCCCAAAACAGGGCCCCCGTCCCCTTGGCAACTACAAAGTGGCCCTGGGAGCACATGTAGTGCCCCCCACACATCCATGCACCGTATGCCAAGCACCACATGGTGCCTGGCACACGGTGCATGGATGTGCACAAACTGCCTTTTTCCACTGCGGCTTGTGCTGCGGTCCTATTCCTGGGCCGCAGCTCAAGCCGCAGTGGAAAAAGCACTTTTCCCACTGCCACCACGGCGGTCTGATCATAATTGGGAGGGCAGACCGCTGACTGATTGTCGGGCGGTCTCCTGCCCGCTCCGATGGCGGTCGGCGGTCAGTCCGACCGACATCGTAATAAGGGCCTAAGTTTTATTCTGCATCTTCGATTGTATCTTAACTTCTTGTGAATATGTTTGCATGCCTTTCACATATGCATCCTATTTGCCATGTACAGCGCTTCGCTGCCCTCCTGGGCATCACATGGTAATCCTGGTGTACTTAAATATGAACATCATCTACGACTCCAAAGGAGAAAGGGTCCTAGGGAAAGTTTAACGACCAAACCACAGACTTAATCCCAAATACAACTTATAACAACAACAAATAAATCTGGTGGTCTACAAAAGGGAGCAAGAACTGAATTATCAAATCACACAAACAGTGCCAACACCCAAGAATACCAAAAAGCATAAAGCAAAGACCTTTGCGAACTAATCGGATTTCCATCAACTACCAAGAGAGGTCAGTGTCATCATTTGGATATCCTTCCTTCCTACCACTACTCCTCTAGATCACAGAAGAGGATCATGTGGATCGGATTTCGACCAGGTCACAGAAATCACGACAGGAGGAAGTGAAAGCAAAAAAGAGAGAGAGACCATTTGTTCACCTAGTAACAGGCCTCAACAATGGATATTAAATGCTTTAGGGTGATGGAATTATAAGTGCAGTGCATGTGAGTGAAGTTAAAAAGGATTTGGAAGAGAAAAACTCCTTTTAATACAAATATCTCTGCCAATCCTGCATTAAAAATAGTGCAGAAGCAGCTTTGAACACATAGGCCGCTTCACAATATGGTCAACAAGTTTCAGCCTAATAGGCCACTTGTCCAGGCTTTCTTCAGGACCTAAACAACAAATTATATTGCTACTGCATTACCAATTAGGTCATAGGACTTTTATGTGTGTAAAGTTGTCATAAAATACAACCTTCTACATGATCATTCCTCAGTACAAGCGGAGTGTTCTTCACACCTGTAACAGATAAACACATAAAGCCTAATTGTGAAATAATAAGACAGTTGCAAAAGCTCCCCAACAATAGTTCATCTTAACAAATGACCTTACTGGTTACTACATATACCAATAAGTTATTAAAGTTACACCGCTATATCCTTTATTCAGCTGGTGCACTCACCTGTCTTGTATGAGGTCAAAACCTCACCTCACCCGGTAACAACTCAGGTATGGGAGACCCCGCCCTGTAAGGAGAGGGAAATCACTTTTAAGGGAAGAGGACTTCTTTTATCTATCCCTCATTGAGTATACTTCATGTTATACTTCACAGCTCAAAAACGGACACCTTCTTTAAAGAGGATACTTAAAATCACAATTTCAAAATGCGGAGCAGACTTCTCTTGTTCGCTACAATGTCTCTAAAGGATTCTTCAATGATTGAAAGACTATCATTAGTACCTTGTATCACTACGATAGAATCCTTTCCTCTGTCTGTATGTAATATGCATGCCCACATTTCGCTCATATCTGTGGGGCTCTCCTCGGAGACATGCATTAGCTATTACGCCTAGTTGTTACGCACGCCCATGGTAAAGTCTCCATAATTAATAAAACTGCTTTTGAAATCATCGTTGTTCCCGCATATAAATATTCAGGGTATTTAGCCTTTGGTACATCAGAAACCGCAGTGCGCGCTTTGCTAGTTGGCACACGTGCTTTAAATGGGATATTGACTGTCTCCCGGTGTCCAATGTTCTCACAAGCTTGACCTTTCTCCACGCATGTCATAAAATATATATGCTCAGGAAAACCTCAAGTATAACCTTCGCTCTGCTCACAACTCTGTCCAGTGGGTACCTCGATACCTAGATTATCAAAAATAGTACCTCATGTTCCTTACTCTACGTGCATGCCAGTATAAATGTGGCGACAGGCACTAAACAGCTATCACAGTTCAGAAGCCACTACGCTCAGAAACTGATCATACGCGCAGGAACAGTCAACGTGGGCATACGCTCTAAAACTAATGAGGTATGAGAAAGTCGCATAGTGTATTAACAGCGCAGGTAAGCCCCAAAATCTTAAAGTCTTACCTGCGCAAGCACAGCAAACGCAGACATGCGCTCTCCTCTGGCAACTAATAATGTACGCGAAAGCCAAATAGTGCAATAGCGACGCGGGCAAGTCTTGAGGTCTTACCTCTCCGTCGGTGCCTCGGGCTCTCCTGAGTCAGTGGGAGGTGCGTCGGCGCCTCTCTTTCCTGGCTTTGTATTCTACACGAGACTACCGGCAACTGAAAATGGCGTCATTCTGGACTACAGAATGACGTCATAATACCCGGAAGTTGTAGTTCTTTTCTAGAACTCGCGGGAGTAATGATTAGAATTGTTCTCACTGCCTCTTATATGCGAGTATCATTGCCATTTTATTTATTTATTCATTCAGTAGTGAAACCTTTTTAGTTAATGTATACAAAAACACAGAAACTGTATAGGGGTACGATACTTCTTTTGAACTACAGGGTGGCCTCACTACAGGAGGAAACTCTAGTCCTCCTCAAATCTTTGAAAAACAAAAGATCTATTTAGAAGGATACATCTGTATATCCATGCATCAGCAAGCCAAACCTAATGCTGTAGATGAATCGCGATAAATGATCATAGCTACTGCAGAATCAACATGACTGATGGCTATAACTGCCTCATTCTTATCTACACTGGAATATTATAAGGCAGTCCAGGGTATACCATCGTTCAGGCCTTTGGTGTCACTATGCAGTTTGAACACCCACTTTTGTTCCTTATTGAAGAGAAATCTGGCTTTATCACCAACATGAGATGGTATATATGGTTTTTCTAAAACCGTCCATGTGAACTCATCCGCCTGGTGGTCAAACTCAGCGAAATGCTTAGTTAGTTTAGTGTTGGTTTAGTGTTGGTTTTACTGCATCTAAATGTGCTTTTATGTTCTAGCATCCCTTTTGTAGACCACCAGATTTATTTGTTGTTGTACTTAAATATGAGTCATTTTCTCGTGTTACCAGAGTAGGTTGAGTGAAGAATGCGACTCACCTGCAGCAAATTTGTCACCACCACAGTTGTAGAAGGACTGTCACTAATTTTAGTCAACAGCAAAAAAATTGAAAGAGATACGTTTATGACATCTTTTGCAGGGTAAAATCTGCTGCAGGGCGGCTGATGCTTAGGTGGATCTCCTGCAATTATGCGCGTATGCTTCAAAATGGTGTTCCGCATATTGTGCATTTTTGCACATTAATGGATGGATTTGGGCGTGGTTTGCTACATTAGGCACGAAATGGATACCCAAACGTTTTCCAGATCCACGTGCCACTCAAGACTCCTCGTTAGGGCTGTTGACTTGTGCAAATTTGCACAGATGAGTGAGACACCGGTGTTCTGCTGCGGCGCCCACTGCATAGCTAGGCTCATTTTCAGCATCAGTGAGCTCTCTGCCATAATACAATACCATACACAGAGATACAAATAAATATAGCCATAAAGTCTTGAAATCTTCAGGATGAAAGGCGGCTCTAAGGAGAGCCACATCCACCCTGGACAGGGCGGGGGAGGCCTGATGTACACGAAGGAGCTGGGTGGCTGCCTCTCATGCATATTCCTTAGGGGCGGACTCTGCAGTGATGCACAGCACATCCACGACACACACGACGAGCCTTCCCCTCTGGGAGACACAATTTCCATCCATAACCTGAGGCAACTAGGTACTCAGAGTGTAAGGAAGCATCTAAGCACAACAAAGCATGGTATGATGGTGAACAGGAGAACCGTTTTTCAGTGGTCCCTTCCTAGGAGGGAACCCCCAGCAAATGGCAAAGACAGAACAAACCATGCACAAAGAACCATGGCTCCTCTGAGCAGGATGCTGCTCACAACCAGTGGGAGCTGAATCCTTCTTACCAGGGTCAGGAGCTATGGTCGAAACAAAAGTGTACTTTGTAAAAAAAAGTACGCAAATTCTGCGTGGTTGAACTTTAGCATACTTTGAAAAGCTTCATATTTCGTAGAAACTCATGACACCAACACGGAGGCTTCTAAAGATGCTCAGAGTTCACCCAGCCCTCCTCCCACTCTGCAGGATCAGCCTGTGCCCTTCTGCTCCTGAGCAGAGGGCCTCCGAGCACAGATTGTGCCGAGTGCCCCTGCCCTAGCTCCTGCTATGCTTAGCCTTCAGCCATGCTGAGCAGATATTGTGTAGGGTGGCCTTTAGGCACGTCCCCTGGACAGTACACTGACGTTCTTGCTAAGCACTGTGGGGCTTATTTACAAGCCCATTGCGCCGTCGGTGCATCACTTTTTTGACGCACCGGCAGCGCAGTGTGCCTGTCTATATTTATAAGGCCACGTAAAGCCACCCTGCGTGACTTTTCATGTCCTTGTAAATATGGTCCCCTTTCACTCATTACTCAGCGTGAAAGGGGGTTCCATGGGTATTGCTGTGGGTGTTCCCACGCAACATCCATGGAACCTGACGCATTCACAGATTTACAAGGTTTTTAAACCTGGGAAAGCGCAGATTCCTAAGCCTCCCAGGGGGGCATAAGGGAGGCGCAAATAACTTTATTTCTCCTCGATTTTCCTTTTTCTATGTGTGCAGCATTCTGCAGCACACATAGAAGGTGAAAACACCTCTTGTGATTGTTTTTGTGCAGGAAGGTGTCACTTCCTGCACAAAAACAATCACCCTTACAACGCAGACACCCTTGCACCATGGCGCAAGAGTGCTGTGTTGGCGCATGGCAGCCCATTGTGCGCCAGTGCAGGGGAAAAGGACAGGAATGCACCGTATCTTATAGATACATCGCATTCCTGACCTTTTCTCTTGACACACGGCAACGCGCAGGAAGGCTTGCTGCACTGCCGTGCATCAAAATATTGTAAATGAGGCCCTGTCTGTGGATGTGGCCAGGGGCCACTGTGCATGCTCTGTGCTCAGTACCCATACACCCAGTCCCTACATGTCAGGACCTGTAGCAATGTCCAGCTTGTATGGGTCATACGGAATTTGGGCATGCACTGAGCCCATATCTTCTGAACATGCTGGTACATAGTGCATGGCTTTTAGCCACACTCTGTGCTCAGTGCTCTGTTTCCTTTCATTAATGAAACGTTTCCCAGGATCTCCATCACGCGTTGACACCCTAAATCCCTGATTACAAGTGGGATGTAAAATTTTGATTTCTGTGTAAACCTTTTGTGAATTTTCAAGTTTTCAAGCAGTTTTCCACTGACAAATTTCGGTAGGTCAAACCGGTTGCCATTTAAACAAGCATTTGCAATACAATAGGTCTCGCATTTGTGAAAGTTAGAGCTGTTTGCGTTGAAAATGACAATTTTTTGGACTTTTGTTTTTTTACGAGCTAAAAAGTGCACCTTCATTTTTGGGAATGCAGCGCACAGTGGTCGGCAACAGAAGGACTTTGCCAATAATCGTGCACCTAGTTATAAATAGGTTTGGTGTTTAATTAACAACAGTTAAACACTTTAAAAAAATTGTTACACCCAATGCATTGTAGTACCATTTTAAAAAAAAAAAGCGATAGAAACTGGTAAACGCACATTGGCATTTCACATTCATATTTCCTGTCTACCGTAGAAATATCCAGCGTCGGCATTTTGATGGACTATAAGGCAAATATCTACAGATGAGTACATTCCCAATGCGTGCAATTAAAAGCCCTTACAAACATAAAATAGTTTAAAATACATGACAAAATTGCCTTTTCCCAAGACTAACACTTCAGTGGGCAAAACATATGAGTAGTTTAATAAAGAAATATTAAACAGCCCTAGCAGATAACATCTTCACTTTAGCGCCTGTATTCATAACCGGGCTGGGAACTGCTCCATTAGTCGTGTGAGACGGTTGGTACAGTGGGAGTGAAGCGCTGCAAATTACACTCACCGCCCTTGTTGAGGCCCTAGCCAGTGACAGAGGGGCCGAGGTGGGTTGCAGCTGTGCAAAATGGTTTGCGAGCTGCGGACGCCGGCTTGAGCCGTGCAGAAACCAGTAGCACTTTCCCGCGGCAGCATAGGGTGGTGCCTGGGCCCGGAGAAGATGACGTGTTCATGACATAAGTAGACACCGTATTGTTCTAGTCAGAGGATGGCTGAAGCGCGGTGTAGCACATTAGAAAAAAAAGCAAAATATAAAGTTAAAGAGCAAAGTTGCGGCATGCACTTTTTGTGTAAATATTGAGCAGCCGCACAAGAGGTGCTGCCACCATATTTAAAGTTAAAGCGCGACGTCGCGACGTGCGGCGAGAGCTTTTTGTAAATATAAAGTGGACGCACAAGCACCCAAATAAGTGCCCGTACGTAGTAAATTGTAAAAAAAAAACAGCGCCACCACTAAGGCTCAGACACTATGTCGTACCTAGAGAGTAAGGTATCATGTAAGAGGGTCTGTCCTTGTGGGAGATAACAACAGGAGAGAGGGAGGTATTAAGGAGGGACTACTAAGCGTATTGACAAATCAAAAGCCATCATTGACAAAAGACAGGAAGAAGACCCAATTGTAAAGATGGGTGGAACAAGGGCGGAGCTTAATGCCCATATCTTGAATACAGCATGTCTCGAAGAGACAGCGCAAGCGCTGCCTAGACGAGACCTAAAAAGGGTCTGAAAAAAATGCAAGAACTATGGAATTCTGAGTTAAGTACAGATTCTGTAGGTTATGCCTCATTTCTAAGAATTGGAGGTATTTAAAGCACTTGGTAAATACTTCACTTTTGCAAAATGGTGGCAAATGCTTCACGCTATTCTCCACAACTTATTATCTGGGCCTAAGTGTACTAGTTTCTTTAAAATTTCACGTCAGTTCACAGACTTGCATTGTAAAGTTTGCACTTTTCCAGAAAAAATACGACTTTTTTCAGACTTCTGAAGTGTGTCTTTATCTACACTTCAAGTTGCTCAAGGCAAAAGTGGCTTCTGTAAGTGAAGGCTGGGGATATCTACTTTGCCTGTGATTTGTTTGGAGGAAATCGATCCACGAAAAGGGTGGTTTTGGGCCTAGTTTGGAAATGGCAAAAAGTCTGCATTGGGGCCTATGGAAAGGAGCGGTTTTGCACCTTTTTCAGGGTGCGATTAGAGGGTGTTCCAGGTGGTTCCGAGTGGATCTGGTTGGATGGGCGAGTAGCTGGGATAGTCTAGCTTTGATTTTACCACACATATTCCTTTAGCAATCATGCCTTTACAACGAATATCTTTGGAAAGGCATGCGTGGTACAGTGAGACGCCTTCGTGGTTGGGACTGCGTTGTAGAGGCACGCGTGGTTCAGCCACGCGTACCTCTGTCATACAAACTTTCATGAGACCCCAAAGTGTGCCTTAGTTTCTTGGGTTGGAATGTGTAGGAGTGGGAGCTAGGTGAAGCTTTGCTGAGTGCGTTATCAGCATGTAAAGGCCTCACTTATGGCTGCCATTTCACCATCGCTGCTCCCCACCCATGTCCCTGGAGCTATGAGCAATCACCGATGTGGAAACGTCAACTGCGATTGGTGTTTTTGAAAATTTTAACCAGATTCATCAGTTTCTGAGATACTGTGATTCGACTAAGGGTGGGTGTAACTCTTGTAATTTGCTTTAGCTTAATTATGCAAAATAACAGCAAAAGTACAGCATAAGTATTACATGGAATTATACAAGGAGCTTAACCCTGCATTGAGCTCTACTTTGTTAATGCAAAATGCACCCTTGCATCGAAATTGGACACAGGGATGCATTCTGCACTAAGAAAATAGCACTAAATGCAACAGAACACGAACAGCAGTGGCCAGCTGCCACTCATGCTCTGTTCCTGTGCTTTATGTGGTAGGCATTTTTTGCTCCACATTAATCTAAATTATATGAGTGGGCATAGTTGCGTAATTTCTGGTAATTTCATGTGACAAGATTACTCTGGTGGAGTTTGAACAAAAAATCCACTCAAATCAAGGGATTCCTGGTATCCAGGTACAGGTCAGCTGTAGTATTCCATCATGTATGGCTTCCAGTAAATGAGGTTAAACATTGCACTCATTTACCCATCTTTCATTTGTTA
The DNA here is from genome assembly GCA_963921515.1 of Calotriton arnoldi. Classification (NCBI taxonomy): domain Eukaryota; kingdom Metazoa; phylum Chordata; class Amphibia; order Caudata; family Salamandridae; genus Calotriton; species Calotriton arnoldi. The sequence continues at coordinate 67,635 of CAWUFW010000634.1, read as the reverse complement.
CTAGAGCACTCTGTTGGGTGATATCAACCGGCTGATTTGGGTTGTGGGATTTGTTTGAACCCGAGAAAACTCCTGTGAGGCCCTGCAGGAGCCTAGTTTCATCAGAGAAGACTTGTGGTAGTGTCTTTGATCTAGCTGTACCTTTTTGTGTGAACCCTGAACTCTATTTGACTAAGAACGTATGTGCGTGCACTCATTTAACCATATGCTGGAGTTTGTTTTTGTAAAACAAAAATAATAAATCACCCTGACTGAGACACTCTGAGGGTGTGGAAGTCATTTTATATATTTTTTTAGGGACTGCCAGACTTATCCTGGTGGCCCTGAACAAAACAAAAAATTGTATGTCGGTCGGTCTGCTCTAAATAGGGCAGACGGTCTGCGATAATTAAACTGACAATCACAAGTTTGGTAGGCCCTCTGTCTAGGTTCCTGCCAGCTGGAGTACTGCCAACAGAAACATGACAGTTCACCTGACTCTAAATAGACAGGGCGGATCCTCAGTTTCAGTTTAATGGACAGGATACTCTGCTATGTTTGTGGCAGAGTGCCCTGGTCGCCACACTTTGAATGAGGCCCTTAGCGTTGTATGCATTGAGAAAACATAAACATGTCAATCAATCAATGTTTATTTTGTGTAATTACCCCATAAACACACACATATATAGGTAGTTATAGTTAGGACCTTGTTTCTATTCAAAAAGCGTTTTTTCTTTTGCTAATATCTTTGGCGCCGTTTGACGAATCTTCGCGAAAGTTTCAAAACTAATGGTTCACTCAGGTCAGCGCCTGTCTTGAAAGTTTCGGGGTGATTCGTCGAGCGGGGGCTGAGAAAAAAGGGGGTCCCAAAACGCATTTTCTCCATGTTAATTTCCATAGGAACTTTAGACACGGCTACAGACCGAACTGCTGAACGGAGTTACACCAAATTTGACAAAAAGGTAGCTCTTGGTTCAGAAAGCAACCTTTTTTTAATGGAGTAAATCCGTTCAGTAGTTCCTGAGAAATTCAAAAAATAAAAAGTGTTTTATTTTGCGTTTGGGTTTGCGAACCCTCCCAAGCACCAGCTTGATTTTGATTGGCTGTCAACACTCCAAACCAGGAAGTGTTAACAGCCATCTTGTGACTCGGTAAAACAGAGTCACAAGAAAAAAAGAAGAAAAAGGACCCCCTAGGCCTGCTTAGGGGTCCCACAGGGACCCCAGGGCCTAAAAAGGCAATTTTTATATTTTTGGCCGAATTTGCGATAGGTGCGTGAATCCGGCTGAAAAAATAAAAAAAAATGAAGCGCGGGCTCCCGCCTTTAGTTTCTTTAAGCCCCCCGGTGGGCCAGGTCCCAGGGGCAATGTTTTATTAGGGTGCGGAGGCCGCAGGGGCCCCCGCAGCCCCGTGGACCGCCACCTCCCGGGGCTTGAAAAAAAAATGCATGGGGGGCTCCTGCCCCCCACGCTGCCCCGGGGACCGCCACCTCCCCAGGGCATTTCTCATTATGGGCGGGAGGGCCTCGCGGGCTCCCCAAGTCCCGGGGACCGCCACCTCCCAGGGGCTTAAATTTAAATTATAAAGTGTGGGGGGGCTCCTGCCCCTCCCCACACTGCCCCGGGGACTACCACCTCCCCGGGGCATTCAGTTAATAAATGTAGGGGGGCCTTGCGGGCCCCCCCAAGTCCCGGGGACCACCACCTCACGGCGCATTGAATATGTAAATACAGGGGTCTGTAGTGGACCCCCGGCCCCGGGGACCACCACCTCCCCGGGGCTTCAAACTTGCTTGGAGGGGGCCGCGCAGCCCCCTCCTGGAGCCCTCTATGGCCCTGGGGTCCGCCACCCCCCAGGGCCGGCTCCAGCAATGTCCCGGGTGCCTAGCCCCGGGACATTGCAGTTTGCCTCGAGGACCGACGCCGATACGATGCCACCACACTCCATGCTCTCAACCCCGGACGGACACACAACTGCTTCAAGGCCGCCCCGAAACGCACCCATGGTCCCTTCACCTGCCGGAACTGCAGCTACACCAGCCTCAGAGCCACCAAAGCGCCCGCCAAGAAGGACCGCAACCACCTCCGATGCATCCTACTGAACACCCGCTCCGCACGCAAACACGCCGTCGAGCTCTGGGACCTGCTCGACACATCAGCACCAGACGTCGCCTTCCTGACAGAGACCTGGATGAACGACTCCTCCGCACCCGACATCGCCATAGCCATTCCAGACGGCTATAAGATCACCCGCAGAGACCGCATCATCGGAGTAGGAGGAGGAATCGCCATCGTCCACAAGAACTCCATCAGGGTCTCGACCAGCTCCGACGACTTTCTCTGCACCGCCGAACACATGCACTTCCAGATACACACGGACCCCAACACCACCCTTAGAGGCACCCTTGTCTACAGACCCCCTGGGCCCCGTCCCCAGTTCAGCGACTCCATCGCCGACTTCATCAGCACGCACGCCCTGACCTCTACCGACTACATCCTCCTCGGAGATCTGAACTTTCACCTGGAGAACAACAACGACAGCAACTCCACCACCCTGATCGACAACCTCGCCAACCTCGGACTGAGACAGCTCGTCACAACACCGACCCATTCCGCCGGCCACACGCTCGACCCCGTCTTCTCCTCAAGCTCCCACGTCTCCTTCAGCCACACCACGGAACTCCTCTGGACCGACCACCGCTGCATCCACTTCACCTTCCAGAAACCCACCACACACCACCGCACCCAACAGATCCCACGCCGCTGCTGGAGCAAAGTCACCGAAGACCAACTACGGGCAAACCTCGCTCTCAGCCCTCCCTCTGACCCATCCAACACCGACGACGCTGCCTGCAACCTCAGACGATGGATAGACGACTGTGCCAACACCCTCGCCCCGCTGAAAAAATTCACCCACAGTGACACCACCAAAAGAGCCAGCTGGTTCACCCCGGAACTCCTAGCATCCAAGCGTACCTGCCGGAAACTAGAGAAGAAATGGCACAGTGATAAGACACCGGACAGCCACGCAGCCCACAAAGACGCCATCCGTAACCACCACCACCTCATCAGGTCCGCCAAGAGAATCTCCTTCAAAGACCGCCTCGACAACAGCGCACACAACAGCAAGGAGCTCTTCAACATCGTGAAGGAACTCTCCAACCCCAGCTCCAACACCAACGACATCCCGCCGTCGCAAGCCCTGTGCGATTCCCTCGCCACCTTCTTCCACCGCAAGATCGCCGACATCCACGAAAGCTTCAACACCCAGACAGCCCCAACTAAGATCGATGCACCAGACCCGCCGCACACCATCGACCACGACCCCTTGCCAGCCTGGGCCAGCGTGAACATCGATGACACCATCAAGACCATGAGCACAATACACTCCGGCTCCCTGTCAGACCCTTTTCCGCACCACATCTTCAACAAAGCCAGCAGCTCCATCGCACCCCACCTGTGCAACATTATCAATCTCTCCTTCGAGACCGCGACCTTCCCAGAGAGCTGGAAACACGCAGAGATCAACGCCCTACTCAAAAAACCCAAGGCGGACCCGAGAGACCTCAAGAACTTCCGGCCCATCTCCCTGCTTCCGTTCCCAGCCAAAGTCATCGAGAAGATCGTCAACAAACAGCTAACCCGATACCTCGAAGAAAACAGCATCCTGGACCCATCCCAATCAGGGTTCCGCAGCAACCACAGCACTGAGACTGCCCTCATCGCCGCCACCGACGACATCAGGACCCTGCTGGACAACGGTGAGACCGCAGCCCTCATCCTGCTGGACCTCTCCGCCGCCTTCGACACTGTCTGCCACCGCACTCTACGCGCACGCCTCCACGACGCAGGGATCCGAGACAAGGCCCTGGAATGGGCCACCTCCTTCCTCGCCAGCAGAACCCAGTGAGTCCGCCTCCCACCATTCCGATCCGAAGCCTCCGAGATCATCTGCGGCGTACCCCAGGGATCATCCCTCAGCCCAACACTGTTCAACATCTACATGGCCCCGCTCGCACGCATCGCCAGACAGCACGACCTCAACATAATCTCCTACGCCGACGACACTCAACTGATCGTCTCCCTCACCAAGGACCCCCTCGCCGCCAAATCCAACCTCCATGAAGGAATGAAGGCCGTCACCGATTGGATGAAGATCAGCCGACTAAAGCTGAACACGGACAAGACAGAGGTCCTCATCCTCGGCTCCAACCCCTCAGCCTGGGACGACTCCTGGTGGCCTACGACACTGGGAGCAGCCCCGACACCCACCGACCACGCACACAACCTGGGAGTCATCCTCGACTCAATGCTCTCCATGGCCAAGCAAGTCAACGCAGTCTCCTCCTCCTGCTTCAACACCCTCCGCATGCTTCGCAAGATCTACAGGTGGATCCCGACAGATACAAGAAGAACAGTCACCCAGGCCCTCGTCAGTAGCAGACTTGACTATGGGAACGCCCTCTACGCGGGAGCCCCGGCCAAGCTCATCAAGCGACTGCAACGCATACAAAACGCCTCCGCACGCCTGATCCTCGACGTACCACGCCACAGCCACATCACCCCCCACCTGAGGAAGCTGCACTGGCTCCCCGTCGACAGGAGAATCTCCTTCAAACTCCTCATCCACGCACACAAGGCACTCCACAAGACTGGCCTAGCCTACCTCAACAGACGACTCTTCTTCTACGTCCCCAACCGCCAGCTCCGCTCCGCCGACCTCTCCCTCGCCACCGTCCCTCGCATTCGAAGAACAACCACCGGCGGCAGATCCTTCTCACACCTCGCCGCCAAGACCTGGAACACCCTTCCACTAAGCCTACGACAGACCCAAGACCTGCTGACCTTCAGGAGGCTACTCAAGACCTGGCTGTTCGACCAGTAGTAGCAACCCCCCTCTCCCCAGCGCCTTGAGACCCTCGCGGGTAAGTAGTGCGCTCTACAAATTCTGTGATTGATTGATTGATTGCTATGGCAGGGCGGGAGTACGGCTCCCGCCCTGCCATAGCAAACACTGATTTGCTTCATGGAAGCGAGAGCAGGAAACCTTCTCTCGCTTCCATGAAGCAAAGCAAATTGCTTGTGGACAAAGGGAGCTGCATATCAGCAGCTCCCCTTGTCCAAAAGCAATGCCGGCTCCCACAGAAGGCGGGGAGCTGGCTGGGACCACAGGGGCGTTGGGACTCCCCCACGGTCCCCAACGTTGAGGCCAGGCCCCGGGGAATGGGGTCCCCGGGGCCAAAGGTGGCCCAGGGAAGGGAGAATACACGACTCCCTCCCTTTATTAAAAAAAAAATGAATGGCCGGGCCCCGGGAGATGGGGTCCCTGGGGCCGAAATCGGCCTGAGGAAAGGGGCTCCTTAAAAAAATAAAATTGTAAAAAAATGGCAAAGCCCCGGAGGATGGGGGCCCCGGGGCCGAAAATGGCCCGGGAGGGGGCCGCTTGGCCCCTCCCTTTAAAAAAAAAAAAAGGAATGACCTAGCCTCGGGGATGGGTTCCATGGGGCGAAATTGGCCTGGGGAGGGGGCCACACGGCCCCCTCCCCTTTAAAAACAGAAAAAGAAAGGCCTAGTCCCGGTGGATGGGGTCCCCGGGCCATAATTGGCCTCAGGAGGGGGCGCACGGCCCCCTTCCTTTTCATAAAAGAAAAAAAATGGCTCAGGCCCTGGGGGATGGGGTCCCGGGGGCCCAAAGGAGTTAAGGGAAGGGGGGGCACGCAGCCCCCTTCCTAAAGTTAAAATAAAAAGAAAGAAACCGGCAACTCGCCGGAGGCCCTGCCCCCTCCCTGCACAACTCTGCAGTTGGGGGATTAAGTCCCCTTCCATCCTAAGGGTCCTTAGGGGCCAACTAGCCCACCAGGTACCTCCAGCAAGCCCCACACAGTGGGATTGCTGAGAGGTGGTCCGAGGCCATGCCCCTTTTTGCACAACTCTGCAAACACGCCTCTTGGCGATTTGAGGGCCACCACTGATTGGGCCTAAAAAAATTGGACTTTCCAAACAGCATAATTTCTGTTTTTGAGCAGTTACATTTCAGATGATTCAGTTTCATCCAATCCATCACTGCTGTTAGACAGTGGTGAAACTTGTCTTCCGCCACTGTAGAATTTTTATCAAGCGTGAGAATCAGCTGCGTGTCATCTGCGTATGCAATGGATTCAACATCAAAAGTGGCCATCAGAGAGAGAAGTGGTGTCATATAAAGATTAAAAATGGTGGGGCTCAAGGATGAGCCCTGGGGAACCCCCGATGACAGCCATTTTTCTCCCGATTTGTAACTTCCCAATGTTACAATCTGATGCCTGTTTTCTAAGAAAGATGTGATCCATGCCAGTGCCTTGTCCGTGACTCCGCTGTGTGCCAACCTGTCTCTCAAGATGCCATGAGAGACAGTATCGAACGCTGCCGATAAGTCCAACAGAACCAGTACTGCATCCTTACCCTGATCCAGGGCAAACTTTAGGGTGTCAGTGGTGTGGAGCAGCACTGATTCTGTTGAATGGCCAGGTCTGAAACCCGATTGTTTAGGGTGTAAGGTGTTAGTTTCTTGCAGGAAATCATTGAGTTGGATATTAACTAATTTCTCCGCGATTTTACTCAGACATGGCAATAGTGAAATCGGCCTGAGGTTGGAAAGAGTGGTAGGATTGGGAAGCTTCTTTTTTGGAGTGGCTTCACAGCGGCAGTTTTCCAGATATCAGGGATTTTTGTTAGCCTAAAGGTGGTATTAATAATCTGATTGATAACGGGATTTACAGTATCCACCAATGCATGTAGGATTTTTGGGGGCACGGATCGAAAGGCGATCCTGACTTACAGGGGAGGATGGCTTGCCTGGATTCTTCTAAATTGATCTCCTTAAAACATGTGAGTTCCCTTTTTGTTCCTAAGGCTTGGGCTTTGTTTGGCTGAGGTGACTTATTTGTGAAATCTTTCTTTAGGTCTTTGATTTTTTTGTCGAAGAACTCAGCGATTCAATCGCATATGTCCTGTGAAGGTTGAATTTCTTGGTTTAGACTTGTTGGATTAGTGAACGATTTCACGATATTAAAAATAGGTTTCTGATTATCTGCCCTGTTTATTAAATTAGAATAGTGTGTCTTTTTTCTATTCTAATTTGTTTATGGTATGATCTGAGTGCTAGTTTAAAAGCCCCAGGTCTTCTGCTTCATAATGTTTGCGCCATTGTTTCTCCGCTTGTCTACATTGTCTTTTTAAGGCTTTTAGATGGGGGTAAACCAGGGGGCTGACTTTTTGTTGATAGTATTTTTCTTTAGGGGTGCTAGAGTATTGGCCAATGACAACATCCAGTCATTAAAAAGGTTATCAGTTACGGGATTTCCTGTAAGAATAGGTTTTGTGGCTTCTGCCATGCTCCGTAGGTTGGAATTAGAGAGCATGCTATTCCACTTCCTTGTAGAACCCGATTTCCTGGGTTGTTTTTTTAATTGGACATTATCATAGACAAATTTGAAAGGAATTAGCTTATGGTCTGACCAAGTTATCGAGACCGTAGGGGCGACAATTAGATTAGCGGCATTGGTGCATATCCCATCAAGGGTATGTCCTGCACAGTGTGTGGACCCCTTTATCTGATGTTGTAGCCCCAATGTGTTTATGATTTCTGTAAAAGTTTTTGTGTTGGAAGTATCAGCTGCTTCAGGGTGAAAGTTGAAGTCACCTAGGATTGTAAAATTTGAATATCTAACCACCAGGGAACTTATACTTTTCCCCAAGGTATCTAAAAAATTAAGTGCTGATCCCGGAGGTCTATAAATCAGAACCCCGCAAATGTAGTACAACTGTCTAATTTAAAACAAAAGCAAAAACATTCTGCATCCTTTATTTCTGTGATATTAGAAATTGAACATTTCAAGTAGTCCCTGTATATAACAGCTATCCCCACTCCTTTTTGCCCATTTCTGTCTAGTCTGAAAATAGTATAGCCATCGGGGAGGGCTTGTACTACATCGGGATTAGAACATTCCGTTAGCCATGTTTCAGTGACAAAGAGGCAGTCAAGATTCCAGTCTGTCAGCAAGTCCTGAATATGTAATGCATTTTTTGCTAGGGATCTGGCGTTTATGAGGGCACAGCACACCTGTTTGTGATGCATCTTGCCCTTAGAAGGAACGGTGTGTCCAGCCGTAGTACTGAGCTCATGCTTGACAGTATGTTTACAAGTAAGGCAGGTAAGAGGGCCCTTAATGTTTTCCGTATATGGGGGGCTTGACAGTTATTAACTGGTGAATTGAGTGCTAATAGCTCTTCCCTGGTATATGGGCGATTCGGTCCGGAACCGGCAGCATTTCTGTCCCTGGCCGTGTTTCGTACGCGGACGGGCGCAGACGGGCTTGCCTTTGGCGCTCCGGCTGCACGCGTCCACTGCGCGTCCGGGCAGCATTCAACTTATATCCCCTCGAGGATCCCACAACTGACCCGGCGAGCTGCCGGAAGTGGGCGTTGCCTCTATGGGAGGGGCTGCGTTTCTCTGCTCAAACGGCACCAAAAAGCCGCGGCAGACCGGAAACGAAGCTTTGAACGCTGTTCAAAATGTGCAAAATACGCTCATACAAATGAAACATTAACCAGAGGTAAGAACCCCAAGTAATTTATAGTTGCTGGTGCAAAAAGCAATCAGTTTAAAAACGAGTGTAAAATCCAGTAAAACACATAGATACAAACGGAGTTTAAAACGTGTCTCTCTCTCGCAAAACAGACCTTGGCTCCGCTGCGCGTCCGGTGCAGCATTCAACTTATATCCCCTCGAGGATCCCGCAACTGACCCGGCGAGCTGCCGGAAGTGGGCGTTGCCTCTATGGGAGGGGCTGCGTTTCTCTGCTCAAACGGCACCAAAAATCCGCGGCAGACCGGAAACGCAGCTTTGAACGCTGTTCAAAATGTGCAAAGTACGCTCATACAAATGAAACATTAACCAGAGGTAAGAGCCCCAAGTAATTTATAGTTGCTGGTGCAAAAAGCAATCAGTTTAAAAACGAGTGTAAAATCCAGTAAAATACATAGATACAAACGGAGTTTAAAACGTGTCTCTCTCTCGCAAAACAGACCTTGGTCCGCTGCGCGTCCGGTGCAGCATTCAACTTATATCCCCTCGAGGATTCCGCAACTGACCTGGCGAGCTGCCGGAAGTGGGCGTTGCCTCTATGGGAGGAACTGCGTTTCTCTGCTCAAACGGCACCAAAAAGCCGCGGCAGACCGGAAACGCAGCTTTGAACGCTGTTCAAAATGTGCAAAATACGCTCATACAAATGAAACATTAACCAGAGGTAAGAGCCCCAAGTAATTTATAGTTGCTGGTGCAAAAAGCAATCAGTTTAAAAACGAGTGCAAAATCCAGTAAAATACATAGATACAAACGGAGTTTAAAACGTGTCTCTCTCTCGCAAAACAGACCTCTCAGACCTCAGACCTCTCAGCAATCCCACTGTGTGGGGCTTACTGGAGGTAACAGGTAGGCTAGTTGGCCCCTAAGCACCCCCAGCAGCGAAGGGGACTTCAATCCCATCCAAGAGCGCGCCAGGGAGCGCGTTTGCAGAGTGGTGGGCAAAGGGGGCGTGGCCTGCTATGAGAACTTAGTAATCCTGCTGTGTGGGACTTAATGTAGGTAATAGGAGGGGTAGTTGGCTCCCAAGGATGTCCTTGGGGCCAATTACCCCTCCTGTTACCTCCAGTAAGTCCCATACAGTGGGATTGCTAAGAGGTTTTCGGAGGCCATGCCCTCTTAGTCCACCACTCTGCAAACACACCTCCTGGCACACTATTGGTTGGGATATGAAGTCTACTTTACTCATGAGGGACTTTGGGGCCAAGAAGCCCTCCTGGTACCTCCTGTAAGTCCTACGCAGCGGAATTCCTACATGCTGGTCGGAGGCCCAGCCCCTTTCTCCACCACTCTGCAAACGCGACTACTAGTTAAACAAGGATTTGCAATGCAATAGGTCTCGCATTTGTGAGAGTTAGAGCTATTGACGTAAATGTAAAAGATTTTTACAAATGTTTTTGGAGTAGAGTGGATGCATGTTGTGTGTAGTGGAATTATGTGGTATGTTGTGCAGTGAAATTATGTGGATAGAAAGTATGTGGTATTTAGTGTATAGGAATTATGTGGAGTGGGATTATGTGTTATGGAGAGTAATTATGTGGTATTGTAGTCTGTGTTGTGGAGAGGTAACCTCAGGTTTAGTCTTCCTCGTTTCCATAGAAGCTAAACTATAAACGCAATGAGACACAAAAAAGAAGGAACCATTGAGGAGCACTTCTGGACCTAGTCAGAGGTATGAGCAGGGCCACTGGAATCATGTGACTGTTCGGCTGCACCAATTTTCACATAATTAAACATTTTCCGCACTTGCCAAATATTCCATCATGTACCGCATAATCTGCAGATTTGAACAAAAAAACCTTGTTTCTAGCTCAAACGGCTCAAATGTTCCCAAAAATGCAGCGTCACGTGTTACAGCATGGTGCAAGGCCCTTTGCAAAGCTGGAATGGTCACGTGTTACTTATTGCTAAATGTGGGTGTTAAATTGGTAGTAATGGTGCACAAACCTCTCTTACTTCTTTCTGTGCCCCTCTCGCCTCTTTCTGCATTTCTCTTGCTTCTTTCTGCACCTTTCTTCCTCTTTCTGCACCTCACTCTCTTCTTTCTTCACTTCACTTGACTCTTTCTGCCCTTCTCTTGCCTCTTTCTGCACCTCTCTTGCCTCTTTCTGTACCTCACTTGCCTCTTTCTGCTCCTCTCTTGCCTCTTTCTGCATTTCTCTTGCCTGTTTCTGCACATTCCTTGCCTCTTTCTGTACCTCTCTTGCCTCTTTCTGCACCTCACTCTCTTCCTTCTGCACCTCACTCTTCCTTCTGCACCTCTCTTGCCTCTTTCTGCACTTCTCTTGCCTCTTTCTGCACTTCTCGTGCCTCTTTCTGTACCTCTCTTGCCTCTTTCTGCACCTCAAGTGCCTCTTTCTGCACTTCTCTTGCCTCTTTCTACACTTATCTTGCCTCTTTCTATACCCCTCTTGCCTCTTTCTGCACCTCACTTGCCCCTTTCTGCTCTTCTCTTGCCTCTTTGTGCACCTCTCCTACCTCTTTCTGCAGCTCTCTTGCCTCTTTCTGCACCTCTATTGCCTCTTTATGCAACTCTGTTGCTTCTTTCTGCACTTCTCTTGCCTCTTTCTGCACCCTTCTTGTCTCTTTCAGCACCTCTGTTGCTTCTTTCTGCACTTCTCTTCCTTCTTTCTGCACCCCTCTTGCCTCTTTCTGTACCCCTCTTGCCTCTTTCTGTACCTCTCCTACCTCTTTCTGCACCCCTCTTGCCTCTTTCTGCATCTCTGTTGGTTCTTTCTGCCCTGCTCTTGCCTCTTTTGCAAATTTCTGTATCCCTCTTGCCTCTTTCTGCACCCATCCTCCCTCTTTCTGTACCTTTCCTCCCTGTTTCTGCACCTCTCTTGCCTCTTTCTGCACCCCTCTTGCTTCTTTCAGCATCTCTGTTGCTTCTTTCTGCACTTCTCTTGCCTCTTTCTGCACCCCTCTTGCCTCTTTCAGCACCTTTGTTGCTTCTATCTGCACTTCTATTGCTTCTTTCTGTACCCCTCTTGCCTCTTTGTGCACCTCTCCTTTCTGCACCTTTCTTGCCTTTTTCTGCAGTTCTCTTGCCTCTTTCTGCACCTCTTTTGCTTCTTTCTGCACTTCTCTTGCCTCTTTCTGTACCCCTCTTGCTTCTTTCTGCACCTCTGTTGAAAATGTATACATCCCTCTTGCCTCTTTCTGCACCCCTCTTCCCTCTTTCTGCACCTCTCTTGCCTCTGTCTGCACACTTGTTTCCTCTTTCTGCACCCCTTTTGCCTGTTTCTGCAACTCTCTTGCCTCTTTCTGTGGTTATTTTGCCTCCTTCTGCACCTCTGTTGCTTCTTTCTGCACTTCGCTTGCCTCTTTCTGCACCCCTCTAGCTTCTTTCTGCACCCCTGTTGCTGCTTTCTGCACTTCTCTTGCTTCTTTTGCTACCTCTCTTTCTTCTTTCTGCACCCATCTTGCCTCTTTCTGCACCCCTCCTCCCTCTTTCTGCACCTCTCTTGCCTCTTTCTGTACCTCTCTTGCCTCTTTCTGCACTTCTCTTGCCTCTTTCTGCACCTAAGTTGCTTCTTTCTGCACTTCTCTTGCTTCTTTCTGTACCTCTCTTGCTTCTTTCTGCACCACTGTTGCCTCTTTTTGCACTCATTCTCCCTCTTTCTGCACCGCTCTTGCCTCTTTCTGCACCCCTCTTGGCTCTTTCTGCACCTCTCTTGCTTCTTTCTGCACCTCTCTTGCTTCTTTCTGCACTCTTTTCCCTTTTTCTGCACATCTCTTGCCTCTTTCTGCACCTCTCTTGCTTCTTTCTGCACTTCTCTTGCCTCTTTATGCACCCCTCTTCCCTCTTTCTGCACCCTCTTGCCTCTTTCTGCACCTCTCTTGCTTCTTTCTGCACTTCTCTTGCTTCTTTCTGCACCTCTCCTGACTGTTTCTGTACCGGTCTTGCCTCTTTCTGCATCCCTCTTGCCTCTTTCTGCAGTTCTCTTGCCATTTTCTGTACCTCTCTTGCCTCTTTCTGCACCTCACTTGCCTCTTTCTGCACCTCTATTGCCTCTTTCTGCAACTCTAATGCCTCTTTCTGCAACTCTATTGCTTCTTTCTGCACTTCTCTTGCCACTTTCTGCATCCTTCTTGTCTCTTTCAGCACCTCTGTTGCTTCTTTCTGCACTTCTCTTCCTTCTTTCTGCAACCCTATTACCTCTTTCTGTACCCCTCTTGCCTCTTTGTGCACCTCTCCTACCTCTTTCTGCACCCCTCTTGCCTCTTTCTGCACCTCTGTTGGTTCCTTCTGCACTGCTCTTGCTTCTTTCTGCACCTCTCTTGCAAATTTCTTTATCCCTCTTGCCTCTTTCTGCACCCCTGTTCCCTCTTTCTGCACCTTTCCTGCCTATTCTGCACATCTCTTGCCTCTTTCTGCACCTCTGTTGCTTCTTTCTGCACTTCTCTTGCCTCTTTCTGCACCCCTCTTGCCTCTTTCAGCACCTTTGTTGCTTCTCTCTGCACCCTACTTCCTCTTTCTGCACTTCTCTTGACTTCCTTCTGCACTTCTTTTGCTTCTTTGTGCACCTCTCCTGCCTCTTTCTGTACCTCTCTTGCCTCTTTCTGCACTTCTCTTGCCTCTTTCTGCACCTCTGTTGCTTCTTTCTGCACTTCTCTTGCTTCTTTCTGTACCTCTCTTGCTTCTTTCTGCAGCACTGTTGCCTCTTTCTGCACTCGTCCTCCCTCTTTCTGCACCTCTCTTGCCTCTTTCTGCACCCCTCTTGGCTCTTTCTGCACCTCTCTTGCTTCTTTCTGCACTTCTCTTGCTTCTTTCTGCACCTCTCTTGCTTCTTTCTGCGCCCTTCTTCCCTTTTTCTGCACATCTCTTGCCTCTTTCTGCATCTCTCGTGCCTCTTTCTGCACCTCTCTTGCTTCTTTCTGCACTTCTCTTGCTTCTTTCTGTACCTCTCTTGCTTCTTTCTGCACCACTGTTGCCTCTTTTTGCACTCATCCTCCCTCTTTATGCACCCCTCTTGCCTCTTTCTGCACCCCTCTTGGCTCTTTCTGCACCTCTCTTGCTTCTTTCTGCACCTCTCTTGCTTCTTTCTGCACTCTTTTCCCTTTTTCTGCACATCTCTTGCCTCTTTCTGCACCTCTCTTGCTTCTTTCTGCACTTCTCTTGCCTCTTTCTGCACTCCTCTTCCCTCTTTCTGCACCCCTCTTGCCTCTTTCTGCACCTCTCTTGCTTCTTTCTGCACTTCTCTTGCTTCTTTCTGCACCTCTCCTGACTGTTTCTGTACCGCTCTTGCCTCTTTCTGCATCCCTCTTGCCTCTTTCTGCAGTTCTCTTGCCATTTTCTGTACCTCTCTTGCCTCTTTCTGCACCTCACTTGCCTCTTTCTGCACCTCTATTGCCTCTTTCTGCAACTCTATTGCTTCTTTCTGCACTTCTCTTGCCACTTTCTGCATCCTTCTTGTCTCTTTCAGCACCTCTGTTGCTTCTTTCTGCACTTCTCTTCCTTCTTTCTGCAACCCTATTACCTCTTTCTGTACCCCTCTTGCCTCTTTGTGCACCTCTCCTACCTCTTTCTGCACCCCTCTTGCCTCTTTCTGCACCTCTGTTGGTTCCTTCTGCACTGCTCTTGCTTCTTTCTGCACCTCTCTTGCAAATTTCTTTATCCCTCTTGCCTCTTTCTGCACCCCTGTTCCCTCTTTCTGCACCTTTCCTGCCTATTCTGCACATCTCGTGCCTCTTTCTGCACCTCTCTTGCTTCTTTCTGCACTTCTCTTGCTTCTTTCTGTACCTCTCTTGCCTCTTTCTGCAGCACTGTTGCCTCTTTCTGCACTCGTCCTCCCTCTTTCTGCACCTCTCTTGCCTCTTTCTGCACCCCTCTTGGCTCTTTCTGCACCTCTCTTGCTTCTTTCTGCACCTCTCTTGCTTCTTTCTGCACCTCTCTTGCTTCTTTCTGCGCCCTTCTTCCCTTTTTCTGCACATCTCTTGCCTCTTTCTGCATCTCTCTTGCCTCTTTCTGCACCTCTCTTGCTTCTTTCTGCACTTCTCTTGCTTCTTTCTGCACCTCTCTTGCTTCTTTCTGCGCCCTTCTTCCCTTTTTCTGCACTTCTCTTGCTTCTTCCTGCACCCATCTTGTCTCTTTCAGCACCTCTGTTGCTTCTTTCTGCACTTCTCTTCCTTCTTTCTGCACCCCTCTTGCCTGTTTCTGTACCCCTCTTGCCTCTTTCTGTACCTCTCCTACCTCTTTCTGCACCCCTCTTGCCTCTTTCTGCATCTCTGTTGGTTCTTTCTGCCCTGCTCTTGCCTCTTTTGCAAATTTCTGTATCCCTCTTGCCTCTTTCTGCACCCATCCTCCCTCTTTCTGTACCTTTCCTCCCTGTTTCTGCACCTCTCTTGCCTCTTTCTGCACCCCTCTTGCTTCTTTCAGCATCTCTGTTGCTTCTTTCTGCACTTCTCTTGCCTCTTTCTGCACCCCTCTTGCCTCTTTCAGCACCTTTTTTGCTTCTTTCTGCACTTCTCTTGCTTCTTTCTGTACCCCTCTTGCCTCTTTGTGCACCTCTCCTTTCTGCACCTTTCTTGCCTTTTTCTGCAGTTCTCTTGCCTCTTTCTGCACCTCTTTTGCTTCTTTCTGCACTTCTCTTGCCTCTTTCTGTACCCCTCTTGCTTCTTTCTGCACCTCTGTTGAAAATGTATACATCCCTCTTGCCTCTTTATGCACCCCTCTTCCCTCTTTCTGCACCTCTCTTGCCTCTGTCTGCACACTTGTTTCCTCTTTCTGCACCCTTTTGCCTGTTTCTGCAACTCTCTTGCCTCTTTCTGTGGTTATTTTGCCTCCTTCTGCACCTCTGTTGCTTCTTTCTGCACTTCGCTTGCCTCTTTCTGCACCCCTCTAGCTTCTTTCTGCACCCCTGTTGCTGCTTTCTGCACTTCTCTTGCTTCTTTTGGTACCTCTCTTTCTTCTTTCTGCACCCATCTTGCCTCTTTCTGCACCCTCCTCCCTCTTTCTGCATCTCTCTTGCCTCTTTCTGTACCTCTCTTGCCTCTTTCTGCACTTCTCTTGCCTCTTTCTGCACCTATGTTGCTTCTTTCTGCACTTCTCTTGCTTCTTTCTGTACCTCTCTTGCTTCTTTCTGCACCACTGTTGCCTCTTTTTGCACTCATCCTCCCTCTTTCTGCACCCCTCTTTCCTCTTTCTGCACCCCTCTTGGCTCTTTCTGCACCTCTCTTGCTTCTTTCTGCACCTCTCTTGCTTCTTTCTGCACTCTTTTCCCTTTTTCTGCACATCTCTTGCCTCTTTCTGCACCTCTCTTGCTTCTTTCTGCACTTCTCTTGCCTCTTTCTGCACCCCTCTTCCCTCTTTCTGCACCCCTCTTGCCTCTTTCTGCACCTCTCTTGCTTCTTTCTTCACTTCTCTTGCTTCTTTCTGCACCTCTCCTGACTGTTTCTGTACCGCTCTTGCCTCTTTCTGCATCACTCTTGCCTCTTTCTGCAGTTCTCTTGCCATTTTCTGTACCTCTCTTGCCTCTTTCTGCACCTCACTTGCCTCTTTCTGCACCTCTATTGCCTCTTTCTGCAACTCTAATGCCTCTTTCTGCAACTCTATTGCTTCTTTCTGCACTTCTCTTGCCACTTTCTGCATCCTTCTTGTCTCTTTCAGCACCTCTGTTGCTTCTTTCTGCACTTCTCTTCCTTCTTTCTGCAACCCTATTACCTCTTTCTGTACCTCTCTTGCCTCTTTGTGCACCTCTCCTACCTCTTTCTGCACCCCTCTTGCCTCTTTCTGCACCTCTGTTGGTTCCTTCTGCACTGCTCTTGCTTCTTTCTGCACCTCTCTTGCAAATTTCTTTATCCCTCTTGCCTCTTTCTGCACCCCTGTTCCCTCTTTCTGCACCTTTCCTGCCTATTCTGCACATCTCTTGCCTCTTTCTGCACCTCTGTTGCTTCTTTCTGCACTTCTCTTGCCTCTTTCTGCACCCCTCTTGCCTCTTTCAGCACCTTTGTTGCTTCTCTCTGCACCCTACTTCCTCTTTCTGCACTTCTCTTGACTTCCTTCTGCACTTCTTTTGCTTCTTTGTTCACCTCTCCTGCCTCTTTCTGTACCTCTCTTGCCTCTTTCTGCACTTCTCTTGCCTCTTTCTGCACCTATGTTGCTTCTTTCTGCACTTCTCTTGCTTCTTTCTGTACCTCTCTTGCTTCTTTCTGCACCACTGTTGCCTCTTTTTGCACTCATCCTCCCTCTTTCTGCACCCCTCTTGCCTCTTTCTGCACCCTCTTGGCTCTTTCTGCACCTCTCTTGCTTCTTTCTGCACCTCTCTTGCTTCTTTCTGCACTCTTTTCCCTTTTTCTGCACATCTCTTGCCTCTTTCTGCACCTCTCTTGCTTCTTTCTGCACTTCTCTTGCCTCTTTCTGCACCCCTCTTCCCTCTTTCTGCACCCCTCTTGCCTCTTTCTGCACCTCTCTTGCTTCTTTCTTCACTTCTCTTGCTTCTTTCTGCACCTCTCCTGACTGTTTCTGTACCGCTCTTGCCTCTTTCTGCATCCCTCTTGCCTCTTTCTGCAGTTCTCTTGCCATTTTCTGTACCTCTCTTGCCTCTTTCTGCACCTCACTTGCCTCTTTCTGCACCTCTATTGCCTCTTTCTGCAACTCTAATGCCTCTTTCTGCAACTCTATTGCTTCTTTCTGCACTTCTCTTGCCACTTTCTGCATCCTTCTTGTCTCTTTCAGCACCTCTGTTGCTTCTTTCTGCACTTCTCTTCCTTCTTTCTGCAACCCTATTACCTCTTTCTGTACCCCTCTTGCCTCTTTGTGCACCTCTCCTACCTCTTTCTGCACCCTCTTGCCTCTTTCTGCACCTCTGTTGGTTTCCTTCTGCACTGCTCTTGCTTCTTTCTGCACCTCTCTTGCAAATTTCTTTATCCCTCTTGCCTCTTTCTGCACCCCTGTTCCCTCTTTCTGCACCTTTCCTGCCTATTCTGCACATCTCTTGCCTCTTTCTGCACCTCTGTTGCTTCTTTCTGCACTTCTCTTGCCTCTTTCTGCACCCCTCTTGCCTCTTTCAGCACCTTTGTTGCTTCTCTCTGCACCCTACTTCCTCTTTCTGCACTTCTCTTGACTTCCTTCTGCACTTCTTTTGCTTCTTTGTTCACCTCTCCTGCCTCTTTCTGTACCTCTCTTGCCTCTTTCTGCACTTCTCTTGCCTCTTTCTGCACCTCTGTTGCTTCTTTCTGCACTTCTCTTGCTTCTTTCTGTACCTCTCTTGCTTATTTCTGCAGCACTGTTGCCTCTTTCTGCACTCGTCCTCCCTCTTTCTGCACCTCTCTTGCCTCTTTCTGCACCCCGCTTGGCTCTTTCTGCACCTCTCTTGCTTCTTTCTGCACTTCTCTTGCTTCTTTCTGTACCTCTCTTGCTTCTTTCTGCAGCACTGTTGCCTCTTCCTGCACTCGTCCTTCCTCTTTCTGCACCTCTCTTGCCTCTTTCTGCACCCCTCTTGGCTCTTTCTGCACCTCTCTTGCTTCTTTCTGCACTTCTCTTGCTTCTTTCTGCACCTCTCTTGCTTCTTTCTGCGCCCTTCTTCCCTTTTTCTGCACATCTCTTGCCTCTTTCTGCATCTCTTTTGCCTCTTTCTGCACCTCTCTTGCTCTTTTCTGCACTTCTCTTGCTTCTTTCTGTACCTCTCTTGGTTCTTTCTGCACCACTGTTGCCTCTTTTTGCACTCATCCTCCCTCTTTCTGCACCCCTCTTGCCTCTTTCTGCACCTCGCTTGGCTCTTTCTGCACCTCTCTTGCTTCTTTCTGCACTCTTTTCCCTTTTTCTGCACATCTCTTGCCTCTTTCTGCACCTCTCTTGCTTCTTTCTGCACTTCTCTTGCCTCTTTATGCACCCCTCTTCCCTCTTTCTGCACCCCTCTTGCCTCTTTCTGCACCTCTCTTGCTTCTTTCTGCACTTCTCTTGCTTCTTTCTGCACCTCTCCTGACTGTTTCTGTACCGCTCTTGCCTCTTTCTGCATCCCTCTTGCCTCTTTCTGCAGTTCTCTTGCCATTTTCTGTACCTCTCTTGCCTCTTTCTGCACCTCACTTGCCTCTTTCTGCACCTCTATTGCCTCTTTCTGCAACTCTAGTGCCTCTTTCTGCAACTCTATTGCTTCTTTCTGCACTTCTCCTGCCACTTTCTGCATCCTTCTTGTCTCTTTCAGCACCTCTGTTGCTTCTTTCTGCACTTCTCTTCCTTCTTTCTGCAACCCTATTACCTCTTTCTGTACCCCTCTTGCCTCTTTGTGCACCTCTCCTACCTCTTTCTGCACCCCTCTTGCCTCTTTCTGCACCTCTGTTGGTTCCTTCTGCACTGCTCTTGCTTCTTTCTGCACCTCTCTTGCAAATTTCTTTATCCCTCTTGCCTCTTTCTGCACCCCTGTTCCCTCTTTCTGCACCTTTTCCTGCCTATTCTGCACATCTCTTGCCTCTTTCTGCACCTCTGTTGCTTCTTTCTGCACTTCTCTTGCCTCTTTCTGCACCCCTCTTGCCTCTTTCAGCACCTTTGTTGCTTCTCTCTGCACCCTACTTCCTCTTTCTGCACTTCTCTTGACTTCCTTCTGCACTTCTTTTGCTTCTTTGTGCACCTCTCCTGCCTCTTTCTGTACCTCTCTTGCCTCTTTCTGCACTTCTCTTGCCTCTTTCTGCACCTCTGTTGCTTCTTTCTGCACTTCTCTTGCTTCTTTCTGTACCTCTCTTGCTTCTTTCTGCAGCACTGTTGCCTCTTTCTGCACCCGTCCTCCCTCTTTCTGCACCTCTCTTGCCTCTTTCTGCACCCCTCTTGGCTCTTTCTGCACCTCTCTCGCTTCTTTCTGCACTTCTCTTGCTTCTTTCTGCACCTCTCTTGCTTCTTTCTGCACCCTTCTTCCCTTTTACTGCACATCTCTTGCCTCTTTCTGCATCTCTCTTGCCTCTTTCTGCACCTCTCTTGCTTCTTTCTGCACTTCTCTTGCTTCTTTCTGCACCTCTCTTGCTTCTTTCTGCGCCCTTCTTCCCTTTTTCTGCACTTCTCTTGCTTCTTCCTGCACCTCATCTTGCCTCTTTCTGCACCCATCCTCCCTCTTTCTGTACCTTTCCTCCCTGTTTCTGCACCTCTCTTGCCTCTTTCTGCACCCCTCTTGCTTCTTTCATGCATCTGCTTGCTTCTTTCTGCACTTCTCTTGCCTCTTTCTGCACCCCTCTTGCCTCTTTCAGCACCTCTGTTGCTTCTTTCTGCACTTCTCTTGCTTCGTTCTGCACCCTCTTGCCTCTTTGTGCACCTCTCCTTCTTTCTGCACCTTTCTTGCCTTTTTCTGAAGTTCTCTTGCCTCTTTCTGCACCTCTTTTGCTTCTTTCTGCACTTCTCTTGCCTCTTTCTGTACCCCTCTTGCTTCTTTCTGCACCTCTGTTGAAAATTATATATCCCTCTTGCCTCTTTCTGCACCCTCTTCCCTCTTTCTGCACCTCTCTTGCCTCTGTCTGCACACTTGTTTCCTCTTTCTGCACCCTTTTGCCTGTTTCTGCAACTCTCTTGCCTCTTTCTGTGGTTATTTTGCCTCCTTCTGCACCTCTGTTGCTTCTTTCTGCACTTCGATTGCCTCTTTCTGCACCCCTCTAGCCTCTTTCTGCACCCCTGTTGCTGCTTTCTGCACTTCTCTTGCTTCTTTCGGTACCTCTCTTGCTTCTTTCTGCACCCATCTTGCCTCTTTCTGCACCCCTCCTCCCTCTTTCTGCACCTCTTTTGCCTCTTTCTGTACCTCTCTTGCCTCTTTATGCACTTCTCTTGCCTCTTTCTGCACCTATGTTGCTTCTTTCTGCACTTCTCTTGCTTCTTTCTGTACCTCTCTTGCTTCTTTCTGCACCACTGTTGCCTCTTTCTGCACTCATCCTCCCTCTTTCTGCACCCCTCTTGCCTCTTTCTGCACCTGTCTTGGCTCTTTCTGCACCTCTCTTGCTTCTTTCTGCACCTCTCTTGCTTCTTTCTGCACTCTTCTTCCCTTTTTCTGCACATCTCTTGCCTCTTTCTGCACCTCTCTTGCCTCTTTCTGCACCTCTCTTGCTTCTTTCTGCACTTCTCTTGCCTCTTTCTGCACCCCTCTTCCCTCTTTCTGCACCCCTCTTGCCTCTTTCTGCACCTCTCTTGCTTCTTTCTGCACTTCTCTTTCTTCTTTCTGCACCTCTCCTGACTGTTTCTGTACCGCTCTTGCCTCTTTCTGCATCCCTCTTGCCTCTTTCTGCAGTTCTCTTGCCATTTTCTGTACCTCTCTTGCCTCTTTCTGCACCTCACTTGCCTCTTTCTGCACCTCTATTGCCTCTTTCTGCAACTCTAATGCCTCTTTCTGCAACTCTATTGCTTCTTTCTGCACTTCTCTTGCCACTTTCTGCATCCTTCTTGTCTCTTTCAGCACCTCTGTTGCTTCTTTCTGCACTTCTCTTCCTTCTTTCTTCAACCCTATTACCTCTTTCTGTACCCCTCTTGCCTCTTTGTGCACCTCTCCTACCTCTTTCTGCACCCCTCGTGCCTCTTTCTGCACCTCTGTTGGTTCCTTCTGCACTGCTCTTGCTTCTTTCTGCACCTCTCTTGCAAATTTCTTTATCCCTCTTGCCTCTTTCTGCAACCCTGTTCCCTCTTTCTGCACCTTTCCTGCCTATTCTGCACATCTCTTGCCTCTTTCTGCACCTCTGTTGCTTCTTTCTGCACTTCTCTTGCCTCTTTCTGCACCCCTCTTGCCTCTTTCAGCACCTTTGTTGTTTCTCTCTGCAACCTACTTCCTCTTTCTGCACTTCTCTTGCCTTCCTTCTGCACTTCTTTTGCTTCTTTGTGCACCTCTCCTGCCTCTTTCTGTACCTCTGTTGCCTCTTTCTGCACTTCTCTTGCCTCTTTCTGCACCTCTGTTGCTTCTTTCTGCACTTCTGTTGCTTCTTTCTGTACCTCTCTTGCTTCTTTCTGCAGCACTGTTGCCTCTTTCTGCACTCGTCCTCCCTCTTTCTGCACCTCTCTTGCCTCTTTCTGCACCCCTCATGGCTCTTTCTGCACCTCTCTTGCTTCTTTCTGCACTTCTCTTGCTTCTTTCTGCACCTCTCTTGCTTCTTTCTGCGCCCTTCTTCCCTTTTTCTGCACGTCTCTTGTCTCTTTCTGCATCTCTCTTGCCTCTTTCTACACCTCTCTTGCTTCTTTCTGCACTTCTCTTGCTTCTTTCTGCACCTCTCTTGCTTCTTTCTGCACCCTTCTTCCCTTTTTCTGCACATCTCTTGCCTCTTTCTGCATCTCTCTTGCCTCTTTCTGCACCTCTCTTGCTTCTTTCTGCACTTCTCTTGCTTCTTTCTGCACCCGTCTTCCCTCTTTCTGCACCCCTCTTGCCTCTTTCTGCACTTATCTTGCTTCTTTCTGCACCTCTCCTGCCTGTTTCTGTGCCTCTCTTGCCTCTTTCTGCATCCCTATTGCCTCTTTATGCAGTTCTCTTGCCATTTTCTGCACCTCTCTTGCCTCTCTCTGCACCTCTATTGCCTCTTTCTGCAACTCTAATACCTCTTTCTGCAACTCTATTGCTTCTTTCTGCACTTCTCTTTCTTCTTTCTGCACCTCTCTTGCTTCTTTCTGCGCCCTTCTTCCCTTTTTCTGCACATCTCTTGCCTCTTTCTGCATCTCTCTTGCCTCTTTCTGCACCTCTCTTGCTTCTTTCTGCACTTCTCTTGCTTCTTTCTGCACCTCTCTTGCTTCTTTCTGTGCCCTTCTTCCTTTTTCTGCACATCTCTTGCCTCTTTCTGCATCTCTCTTGCCTCTTTCTGCACCGCTCTTGCTTCTTTCTGCACTTCTCTTGCTTCTTTCTGCACCCCTCTTCCCTCTTTCTGCACCCTTTTCCCTCTTTCTGCACCCCTCTTGCCTCTTTCTGCACTTATCTTGCTTCTTTCTGCACCTCTCCTGCCTGTTTCTGTGCCTCTATTTCCTCTTTCTGCATCCCTCTTGCCTCTTTATGCAGTTCTCTTGCCATTTTCTGCACCTCTCTTGCCTCTCTCTGCGCCTCTATTGCCTCTTTCTGCAACTCTAATACCTCTTTCTGCAACTCTATTGCTTCTTTCTGCACTTCTCTTGCTGCTTTCTGCACCCTTCTTGTCTCTTTCAGCACCTCTGTTGCTTCTTTCTGCACTTCTCTTCCTTCTTTCTGCAACCCTCTTGCCTCTTTCTGTATCCCTCTTGCCTCTTTGTGCACCTCTCCTACCTCTTTCTGCACCCCTCTTGCCTCTTTCTGCACCTCTGTTGGTTCCTACTGCACTGCTCTTGCTTCTTTCTGCACCTCTCTTGCAAATTTCTGTATCCCTCTTACCTCTTTCTGCACCCCTGTTCCCTCTTTCTGCACCTTTCCTGCCTATTCTGCACCTCTCTTGCCTCTTACTGCACCTCTCTTGCTTCTTTCTGTACTTCTCTTGCCTCTTTCTGCACCCCTCTTGCCTCTTTCAGCACATTTGTTGCTTCTCTCTGCACCTTACTTCCTCTTTCTGCACTTCTCTTGCCTTCTTTCTGCACCTCACTTGCCTCTTTCTGCACTTCTCTTGCTTTTTATGCACCTTGCTTGTTTCTTTCGACAACTCTCTTGTCTCTTTCATCACTTATCTTGCTCCTTTCTACACCTCTGTTGCTTCTTTCAGCACTTCTTTTGCTTCTTTGTGCACCTCTCCTGCCTCTTTCTTCACCTCTCTTGCCTCTTTCTGCAGTTCTCTTGCCTCTTTCTGCACCTCACTTGCCTCTTTCTGCACTTCTCTTGCTTTTTTATGTACCTCTCTTGTTTCTTTCTGACAACTCTCTTGTCTCTTTCATCACTTATCTTGCTCCTTTCTACACCTCTGTTGCTTCTTTCAGCACTTCTGTTGCCTCTTTCTGCACTTCTCCTGCCTATTTCTGCACCTGTCTTGCATCTTTCTGCACCTCTGTTGCCTCTCTCTACACCTCTCTTGCCTCTATGTGCACTACTGTTGCGTGTTTCTGCACCCCACTTGCCTCTTTCTGCATCTCTCTTGCCTCTTTCTGCACCTCTCTTGCCTCTTTCTGCACATCTCTTCCCTCTTTCTGCACCCCTCTTCCCTCTTTCTGCACCCCTCTTCCCTCTTTCTGCACCCCTCTTGCCTCTTTCTGCACTTATCTTGCTTCTTTCTGCACCTCTCCTGCCTGTTTCTGTGCCTCTCTTGCCTCTTTCTGCATCCCTCTTGCCTCTTTATGCAGTTCTCTTGCCATTTTCTGCACCTCTCTTGCCTCTCTCTGCACCTCTATTGCCTCTTTCTGCAACTCTAATACCTCTTTCTGCAACTCTATTGCTTCTTTCTGCACTTCTCTTGCTTCTTTCTGTACCTCTCTTGCTTCTTTCTGCGCCCTTCTTCCCTTTTTCTGCACATCTCCTGCCTCTTTCTGCTTCTCTTTTGCCTCTTTCAACACCTCTCTTTCTTCTTTCTGCACTTCTCTTGCTTCTTTCTGCACCTCTCTTGCTTCTTTCTGTGCCCTTCTTCCATTTTTCTGCACATCTCTTGCCTCTTTCTGCAGCTCTCTCTTGCCTCTTTCTGCACCTCTCTTGCTTCTTTCTGCACTTCTCTTGCTTCTTTCTGCACCCCTCTTCCCTCTTTCTGCACCCTCTTCCCTCTTTCTGCACCCCTCTTGCCTCTTTCTGCACTTATCTTGCTTCTTTCTGCACCTCTCCTGCCTGTTTCTGTGCCTCTCTTTCCTCTTTCTGCATCCCTCTTGCCTCTTTATGCAGTTCTCTTGCCATTTTCTGCACCTCTCTTGCCTCTCTCTGCGCCTCTATTGTCTCTTTCTGCAACTCTAATACCTCTTTCTGCAACTCTATTGCTTCTTTCTGCACTTCTCTTGCTGCTTTCTGCACCCTTCTTGTCTCTTTCAGCACCTCTGTTGCTTCTTTCTGCACTTCTCTTCCTTCTTTCTGCAACCCTCTTGCCTCTTTCTGTATCCCTCTTGCCTCTTTGTGCACCTCTCCTACCTCTTTCTGCACCCCTCTTGCCTCTTTCTGCACCTCTGTTGGTTCCTACTGCACTGCTCTTGCTTCTTTCTGCACCTCTCTTGCAAATTTCTGTATCCCTCTTACCTCTTTCTGCACCCCTGTTCCCTCTTTCTGCACCTTTCCTGCCTATTCTGCACCTCTCTTGCCTCTTTCTGCACCTCTCTTGCTTCTTTCTGTACTTCTCTTGCCTCTTTCTGCACCCCTCTTGCCTCTTTCAGCACATTTGTTGCTTCTCTCTGCACCTTACTTCCTCTTTCTGCACTTCTCTTGCCTTCTTTCTGCACCTCACTTGCCTCTTTCTGCACTTCTCTTGCTTTTTATGCACCTCGCTTGTTTCTTTCTGCAACTCTCTTGTCTCTTTCATCACTTATCTAGCTTCTTTCTACACCTCTGTTGCTTCTTTCAGCACTTCTTTTGCTTCTTTGTGCACCTCTCCTGCCTCTTTCTTCACCTCTCTTGCCTCTTTCTGCAGTTCTCTTGCCTCTTTCTGCACCTCACTTGCCTCTTTATGCACTTCTCTTGCTTTTTTATGTACCTCTCTTGTTTCTTTCGACAACTCTCTTGTCTCTTTCATCACTTATCTTGCTCCTTTCTACACCTCTGTTGCTTCTTTCAGCACTTCTGTTGCCTCTTTCTGCACTTCTCCTGCCTATTTCTGCACCTGTCTTGCTTCTTTCTGCGCCCTTCTTCCCTTTTTCTGCACATCTCTTGCCTCTTTCTGCATCTCTCTTGCGTCTTTCTGCACCTCTCTTGCTTCTTTCTGCACTTCTCTTGCTTCTTTCTGCACCTCTCTTGCTTCTTTCTGCGCCCTTCTTCCCTTTTTCTGCACATCTCTTGCCTCTTTCTGCACCTCTCTTGCTTCTTTCTGCACTTCTCTTGCTTCTTTCTGCACCTCTCTTGCTTCTTTCTGTGCCCTTCTTCCCTTTTTCTGCACATCTCTTGCCTCTTTGTGCACCTCTCCTTCTTTCTGCACCTTTCTTGCCTTTTTCTGAAGTTCTCTTGCCTCTTTCTGCACCTCTTTTGCTTCTTTCTGCACTTCTCTTGCCTCTTTCTGTACCCCTCTTGCTTCTTTCTGCACCTCTGTTGAAAATTATACATCCCTCTTGCCTCTTTCTGCACCCCTCTTCCCTCTTTCTGCACCTCTCTTGCCTCTGTCTGCACACTTGTTTCCTCTTTCTGCACCCTTTGCCTGTTTCTGCAACTCTCTTGCCTCTTTCTGTGGTTATTTTGCCTCCTTCTGCACCTCTGTTGCTTCTTTCTGCACTTCGATTGCCTCTTTCTGCACCCTCTAGCCTCTTTCTGCACCCCTGTTGCTGCTTTCTGCACTTCTCTTGCTTCTTTCGGTACCTCTCTTGCTTCTTTCTGCACCCATCTTGCCTCTTTCTGCACCCCTCCTCCCTCTTTCTGCACCTCTTTTGCCTCTTTCTGTACCTCTCTTGCCTCTTTATGCACTTCTATTGCCTCTTTCTGCACCTATGTTGCTTCTTTCTGCACTTCTCTTGCTTCTTTCTGTACCTCTCTTGCTTCTTTCTGCACCACTGTTGCCTCTTTCTGCACTCATCCTCCCTCTTTCTGCACCCCTCTTGCCTCTTTCTGCACCTGTCTTGGCTCTTTCTGCACCTCTCTTGCTTCTTTCTGCACCTCTCTTGCTTCTTTCTGCACTCTTCTTCCCTTTTTCTGCACATCTCTTGCCTCTTTCTGCACCTCTCTTGCCTCTTTCTGCACCTCTCTTGCTTCTTTCTGCACTTCTCTTGCCTCTTTCTGCACCCCTCTTCCCTCTTTCTGCACCCCTCTTGCCTCTTTCTGCACCTCTCTGCTTCTTTCTGCACTTCTCTTGCTTCTTTCTGCACCTCTCCTGACTGTTTCTGTACCGCTCTTGCCTCTTTCTGCATCACTCTTGCCTCTTTCTGCAGTTCTCTTGCCATTTTCTGTACCTCTCTTGCCTCTTTCTGCACCTCACTTGCCTCTTTCTGCACCTCTATTGCCTCTTTCTGCAACTCTAATGCCTTTCTGCAACTCTATTGCTTCTTTCTGCACTGCTCTTGCCACTTTCTGCATCCTTCTTGTCTCTTTCAGCACCTCTGTTGCTTCTTTCTGCACTTCTCTTCCTTCTTTCTGCAACCCTATTACCTCTTTCTGTACCCCTCTTGCCTCTTTGTGCACCTCTCCTACCTCTTTTCTGCACCCCTCGTGCCTCTTTCTGCACCTCTGTTGGTTCCTTCTGCACTGCTCTTGCTTCTTTCTGCACCTCTCTTGCAAATTTCTTTATCCCTCTTGCCTCTTTCTGCAACCCGTGTTCCCTCTTTCTGCACCTTTCCTGCCTATTCTGCACATCTCTTGCCTCTTTCTGCACCTCTGTTGCTTCTTTCTGCACTTCTCTTGCCTCTTTCTGCACCCCTCTTGCCTCTTTCAGCACCTTTGTTGCTTCTCTCTGCAACCTACTTCCTCTTTCTGCACTTCTCTTGCCTTCCTTCTGCACTTCTTTTGCTTCTTTGTGCACCTCTCCTGCCTCTTTCTGTACCTCTGTTGCCTCTTTCTGCACTTCTCTTGCCTCTTTCTGCACCTCTGTTGCTTCTTTCTGCACTTCTGTTGCTTCTTTCTGTACCTCTCTTGCTTCTTTCTGCAGCACTGTTGCCTCTTTCTGCACTCGTCCTCCCTCTTTCTGCACCTCTCTTGCCTCTTTCTGCACCCCTCTTGGCTCTTTCTGCACCCCTCTTGCTTCTTTCTGCACTTCTCTTGCTTCTTTCTGCACCTCTCTTGCTTCTTTCTGCGCCCTTCTTCCCTTTTTCTGCACGTCTCTTGCCTCTTTCTGCATCTCTCTTGCCTCTTTCTGCACCTCTCTTGCTTCTTTCTGCACTTCTCTTGCTTCTTTCTGCACCCCTCTTCCCTCTTTCTGCACCCCTCTTCCCTCTTTCTGCACCCCTCTTGCCTCTTTCTGCACTTATCTTGCTTCTTTCTGCACCTCTCCTGCCTGTTTCTGTGCCTCTCTTGCCTCTTTCTGCATCCCTCTTGCCTCTTTATGCAGTTCTCTTGCCATTTTCTGCACCTCTCTTGCCTCTCTCTGCACCTCTATTGCCTCTTTCTGCAACTCTAATACCTCTTTCTGCAACTCTATTGCTTCTTTCTGCACTTCTCTTGCTTCTTTCTGCACCTCTCTTGCTTCTTTCTGCGCCCTTCTTCCCTTTTTCTGCACATCTCTTGCCTCTTTCTGCATCTCTTTTGCCTCTTTCAGCACCTCTCTTTCTTCTTTCTGCACTTCTCTTGCTTCTTTCTGCACCTCTCTTGCTTCTTTCTGTGCCCTTCTTCCCTTTTTCTGCACATCTCTTGCCTCTTTCTGCAGCTCTCTCTTGCCTCTTTCTGCACCTCTCTTGCTTCTTTCTGCACTTCTCTTGCTTCTTTCTGCACCCCTCTTCCCTCTTTCTGCACCCCTCTTCCCTCTTTCTGCACCCCTCTTGCCTCTTTCTGCACTTATCTTGCTTCTTTCTGCACCTCTCCTGCCTGTTTCTGTGCCTCTCTTTCCTCTTTCTGCATCCCTCTTGCCTCTTTATGCAGTTCTCTTGCCATTTTCTGCACCTCTCTTGCCTCTCTCTGCGCCTCTATTGCCTCTTTCTGCAACTCTAATACCTCTTTCTGCAACTCTATTGCTTCTTTCTGCACTTCTCTTGCTGCTTTCTGCACCCTTCTTGTCTCTTTCAGCACCTCTGTTGCTTCTTTCTGCACTTCTCTTCCTTCTTTCTGCAACCCTCTTGCCTCTTTCTGTATCCCTCTTGCCTCTTTGTGCACCTCTCCTACCTCTTTCTGCACCCCTCTTGCCTCTTTCTGCACCTCTGTTGGTTCCTACTGCACTGCTCTTGCTTCTTTCTGCACCTCTCTTGCAAATTTCTGTATCCCTCTTACCTCTTTCTGCACCCCTGTTCCCTCTTTCTGCACCTTTCCTGCCTATTCTGCACCTCTCTTGCCTCTTTCTGCACCTCTCTTGCTTCTTTCTGTACTTCTCTTGCCTCTTTCTGCACCCCTCTTGCCTCTTTCAGCACATTTGTTGCTTCTCTCTGCACCTTACTTCCTCTTTCTGCACTTCTCTTGACTTCTTTCTGCACCTCACTTGCCTCTTTCTGCACTTCTCTTGCTTTTTTATGCACCTCGCTTGTTTCTTTCTGCAACTTTCTTGTCTCTTTCATCACTTATCTAGCTTCTTTCTACACCTCTGTTGCTTCTTTCAGCACTTCTTTTGCTTCTTTGTGCACCTCTCCTGCCTCTTTCTTCACCTCTCTTGCCTCTTTCTGCAGTTCTCTTGCCTCTTTCTGCACCTCACTTGCCTCTTTTGCACTTCTCTTGCTTTTTTATGTACCTCTCTTGTTTCTTTCGACAACTCTCTTGTCTCTTTCATCACTTATCTTGCTCCTTTCTACACCTCTGTTGCTTCTTTCAGCACTTCTGTTGCCTCTTTCTGCACTTCTCCTGCCTATTTCTGCACCTGTCTTGCTTCTTTCTGCGCCCTTCTTCCCTTTTTCTGCACATCTCTTGCCTCTTTCTGCATCTCTCTTGCGTCTTTCTGCACCTCTCTTGCTTCTTTCTGCACTTCTCTTGCTTCTTTCTGCACCTCTCTTGCTTCTTTCTGCGCCCTTCTTCCCTTTTTCTGGTCATCTCTTGCCTCTTTCTGCATCTCTCTTGCCTCTTTCTGCACCTCTCTTGCTTCTTTCTGCACTTCTCTTGCTTCTTTCTGCACCTCTCTTGCTTCTTTCTGTGCCCTTCTTCCTTTTTCTGCACATCTCTTGCCTCTTTCGGTACCTCTCTTGCTTCTTTCTGCACCCATCTTGCCTCTTTCTGCACTCCTCCTCCCTCTTTCTGCACCTCTTTTGCCTCTTTCTGTACCTCTCTTGCCTCTTTCTGCACTCCTCTTGCCTCTTTCAGCACCTCTGTTGCTTCTTTCTGCACTTCTCTTGCTTCTTTCTGCACCCCTCTTGCCTCTTTGTGCACCTCTCCTTCTTTCTGCACCTTTCTTGCCTTTTTCTGAAGTTCTCTTGCCTCTTTCTGCACCTCTTTTGCTTCTTTCTGCACTTCTCTTGCCTCTTTCTGTACCCCTCTTGCTTCTTTCTGCACCTCTGTTGAAAATTATACATCCCTCTTGCCTCTTTCTGCACCCTCTTCCCTCTTTCTGCACCTCTTTTGCCTCTGTCTGCACACTTGTTTCCTCTTTCTGCACCCTTTTGCCTGTTTCTGCAACTCTCTTGCCTCTTTCTGTGGTTATTTTGCCTCCTTCTGCACCTCTGTTGCTTCTTTCTGCACTTCGATTGCCTCTTTCTGCACCCCTCTAGCCTCTTTCTGCACCCCTGTTGCTGCTTTCTGCACTTCTCTTGCTTCTTTTGGTACCTCTCTTGCTTCTTTCTGCACCCATCTTGCCTCTTTCTGCACCCCTCCTCCCTCTTTCTGCACCTCTTTTGCCTCTTTCTGTACCTCTCTTGCCTCTTTATGCACTTCTCTTGCCTCTTTCTGCACCTATGTTGCTTCTTTCTGCACTTCTCTTGCTTCTTTCTGTACCTCTCTTGCTTCTTTCTGCACCACTGTTGCCTCTTTCTGCACTCATCCTCCCTCTTTCTGCACCCCTCTTGCCTCTTTCTGCACCTGTCTTGGCTCTTTCTGCACCTCTCTTGCTTCTTTCTGCACCTCTCTTGCTTCTTTCTGCACTCTTCTTCCCTTTTTCTGCACATCTCTTGCCTCTTTCTGCACCTCTCTTGCCTCTTTCTGCACCTCTCTTGCTTCTTTCTGCACTTCTCTTGCCTCTTTCTGCACCCCTCTTCCCTCTTTCTGCACCCCTCTTGCCTCTTTCTGCACCTCTCTTGCTTCTTTCTGCACTTCTCTTGCTTCTTTCTGCACCTCTCCTGACTGTTTCTGTACCGCTCTTGCCTCTTTCTGCATCCCTCTTGCCTCTTTCTGCAGTTCTCTTGCCATTTTCTGTACCTCTCTTGCCTCTTTCTGCACCTCACTTGCCTCTTTCTGCACCTCTATTGCCTCTTTCTGCAACTCTAATGCCTCTTTCTGCAACTCTATTGCTTCTTTCTGCACTTCTCTTGCCACTTTCTGCATCCTTCTTGTCTCTTTCAGCACCTCTGTTGCTTCTTTCTGCACTTCTCTTCCTTCTTTCTGCAACCCTATTACCTCTTTCTGTACCCTCTTGCCTCTTTGTGCACCTCTCCTACCTCTTTTCTGCACCCCTCGTGCCTCTTTCTGCACCTCTGTTGGTTCCTTCTGCACTGCTCTTGCTTCTTTCTGCACCTCTCTTGCAAATTTCTTTATCCCTCTTGCCTCTTTCTGCAACCCTGTTCCCTCTTTCTGCACCTTTCCTGCCTATTCTGCACATCTCTTGCCTCTTTCTGCACCTCTGTTGCTTCTTTCTGCACTTCTCTTGCCTCTTTCTGCACCCCTCTTGCCTCTTTCAGCACCTTTGTTGCTTCTCTCTGCAACCTACTTCCTCTTTCTGCACTTCTCTTGCCTTCCTTCTGCACTTCTTTTGCTTCTTTGTGCACCTCTCCTGCCTCTTTCTGTACCTCTGTTGCCTCTTTCTGCACTTCTCTTGCCTCTTTCTGCACCTCTGTTGCTTCTTTCTGCACTTCTGTTGCTTCTTTCTGTACCTCTCTTGCTTCTTTCTGCAGCACTGTTGCCTCTTTCTGCACTCGTCCTCCCTCTTTCTGCACCTCTCTTGCCTCTTTCTGCACCCCTCTTGGCTCTTTCTGCACCTCTCTTGCTTCTTTCTGCACTTCTCTTGCTTCTTTCTGCACCTCTCTTGCTTCTTTTCTGCGCCCTTCTTCCCTTTTTCTGCATGTCTCTTGTCTCTTTCTGCATCTCTCTTGCCTCTTTCTGCACCTCTCTTGCTTCTTTCTGCACTTCTCTTGCTTCTTTCTGCACCTCTCTTGCTTCTTTCTGCACCCTTCTTCCCTTTTTCTGCACATCTCTTGCCTCTTTCTGCATCTCTCTTGCCTCTTTCTGCACCTCTCTTGCTTCTTTCTGCACTTCTCTTGCTTCTTTCTGCACCCGTCTTCCCTCTTTCTGCACCCCTCTTGCCTCTTTCTGCACTTATCTTGCTTCTTTCTGCACCTCTCCTGCCTGTTTCTGTGCCTCTCTTGCCTCTTTCTGCATCCCTATTGCCTCTTTATGCAGTTCTCTTGCCATTTTCTGCACCTCTCTTGCCTCTCTCTGCACCTCTATTGCCTCTTTCTGCAACTCTAATACCTCTTTCTGCAACTCTATTGCTTCTTTCTGCACTTCTCTTTCTTCTTTCTGCACCTCTCTTGCTTCTTTCTGCGCCCTTCTTCCCTTTTTCTGCACATCTCTTGCCTCTTTCTGCATCTCTTTGCCTCTTTCTGCACCTCTCTTGCTTCTTTCTTCACTTCTCTTGCTTCTTTCTGCACCTCTCTTGCTTCTTTCTGTGCCCTTCTTCCCTTTTTCTGCACATCTCTTGCCTCTTTCTGCATCTCTCTTGCCTCTTTCTGCACCGCTCTTGCTTCTTTCTGCACTTCTCTTGCTTCTTTCTGCACCCCTCTTCCCTCTTTCTGCACCCTTCTTCCTCTTTCTGCACCCCTCTTGCCTCTTTCTGCACTTATCTTGCTTCTTTCTGCACCTCTCCTGCCTGTTTCTGTGCCTCTATTTCCTCTTTCTGCATCCCTCTTGCCTCTTTATGCAGTTCTCTTGCCATTTTCTGCACCTCTCTTGCCTCTCTCTGCGCCTCTATTGCCTCTTTCTGCAACTCTAATACCTCTTTCTGCAACTCTATTGCTTCTTTCTGCACTTCTCTTGCTGCTTTCTGCACCCTTCTTGTCTCTTTCAGCACCTCTGTTGCTTCTTTCTGCACTTCTCTTCCTTCTTTCTGCAACCCTCTTGCCTCTTTCTGTATCCCTCTTGCCTCTTTGTGCACCTCTCCTACCTCTTTCTGCACCCCTCTTGCCTCTTTCTGCACCTCTGTTGGTTCCTACTGCACTGCTCTTGCTTCTTTCTACCTCTCTTGCAAATTTCTGTATCCCTCTTACCTCTTTCTGCACCCCTGTTCCCTCTTTCTGCACCTTTCCTGCCTATTCTGCACCTCTCTTGCCTCTTTCTGCACCTCTCTTGCTTCTTTCTGTACTTCTCTTGCCTCTTTCTGCACCCTCTTGCCTCTTTCAGCACATTTGTTGCTTCTCTCTGCACCTTACTTCCTCTTTCTGCACTTCTCTTGCCTTCTTTCTGCACCTCACTTGCCTCTTTCTGCACTTCTCTTGCTTTTTTATGCACCTTGCTTGTTTCTTTCGACAACTCTCTTGTCTCTTTCATCACTTATCTTGCTCCTTTCTACACCTCTGTTGCTTCTTTCAGCACTTCTTTTGCTTCTTTGTGCACCTCTCCTGCCTCTTTCTTCACCTCTCTTGCCTCTTTCTGCAGTTCTCTTGCCTCTTTCTGCACCTCACTTGCCTCTTTCTGCACTTCTCTTGCTTTTTTATGTACCTCTCTTGTTTCTTTCAACAACTCTCTTGTCTCTTTCATCACTTATCTTGCTCCTTTCTACACCTCTGTTGCTTCTTTCAGCACTTCTGTTGCCTCTTTCTGCACTTCTCCTGCCTATTTCTGCACCTGTCTTGCATCTTTCTGCACCTCTGTTGCCTCTTTCTGCACCCCTCTTGCCTCTTTCTGCACCCCTCTTCCCTCTTTCTGCACCCCTCTTGCCTCTTTCTGCATCTCTCTTGCCTCTTTCTGCTCCTCTCTTGCTTCTTTCTGCACTTCTCTTCCCTCTTTCTGCACCCCTCTTCCCTCTTTCTGCACCCCTCTTCCCTCTTTCTGCACCCCTCTTGCCTCTTTCTGCACTTATCTTGCTTCTTTCTGCACCTCTCCTGCCTGTTTCTGTGCCTCTCTTGCCTCTTTCTGCATCCCTCTTGCCTCTTTATGCAGTTCTCTTGCCATTTTCTGCACCTCTCTTGCCTCTCTCTGCACCTCTATTGCCTCTTTCTGCAACTCTAATACCTCTTTCTGCAACTCTATTGCTTCTTTCTGCACTTCTCTTGCTTCTTTCTGTACCTCTCTTGCTTCTTTCTGCGCCCTTCTTCCCTTTTTCTGCACATCTCTTGCCTCTTTCTGCTTCTCTTTTGCCTCTTTCAACACCTCTCTTTCTTCTTTCTGCACTTCTCT
This sequence comes from Calotriton arnoldi, assembly GCA_963921515.1. NCBI lineage: Eukaryota > Metazoa > Chordata > Amphibia > Caudata > Salamandridae > Calotriton > Calotriton arnoldi. The sequence continues at coordinate 33,919 of CAWUFW010000634.1, read as the reverse complement.
TGCTTCTTTCTGCACCTCTCTTGCTTCTTTCTGCGCCCTTCTTCCATTTTTCTGCACATCTCTTGCCTCTTTCTGCAGCTCTCTCTTGCCTCTTTCTGCACCTCTCTTGCTTCTTTCTGCACTTCTCTTGCTTCTTTCTGCACCCTCTTCCCTCTTTCTGCACCCCTCTTCCCTCTTTCTGCACCCCGCTTGCCTCTTTCTGCACTTATCTTGCTTCTTTCTGCACCTCTCCTGCCTGTTTCTGTGCCTCTCTTTCCTCTTTCTGCATCCCTCTTGCCTCTTTATGCAGTTCTCTTGCCATTTTCTGCACCTCTCTTGCCTCTCTCTGCGCCTCTATTGCCTCTTTCTGCAACTCTAATACCTCTTTCTGCAACTCTATTGCTTCTTTCTGCACTTCTCTTGCTGCTTTCTGCACCCTTCTTGTCTCTTTCAGCACCTCTGTTGCTTCTTTCTGCACTTCTCTTCCTTCTTTCTGCAACCCTCTTGCCTCTTTCTGTATCCCTCTTGCCTCTTTGTGCACCTCTCCTACCTCTTTCTGCACCCCTCTTGCCTCTTTCTGCACCTCTGTTGGTTCCTACTGCACTGCTCTTGCTTCTTTCTGCACCTCTCTTGCAAATTTCTGTATCCCTCTTACCTCTTTCTGCACCCCTGTTCCCTCTTTCTGCACCTTTCCTGCCTATTCTGCACCTCTCTTGCCTCTTTCTGCACCTCTCTTGCTTCTTTCTGTACTTCTCTTGCCTCTTTCTGCACCCCTCTTGCCTCTTTCAGCACATTTGTTGCTTCTCTCTGCACCTTACTTCCTCTTTCTGCACTTCTCTTGCCTTCTTTCTGCACCTCACTTGCCTCTTTCTGCACTTCTCTTGCTTTTTATGCACCTCGCTTGTTTCTTTCTGCAACTCTCTTGTCTCTTTCATCACTTATCTAGCTTCTTTCTACACCTCTGTTGCTTCTTTCAGTACTTCTTTTGCTTCTTTGTGCACCTCTCCTGCCTCTTTCTTCACCTCTCTTGCCTCTTTCTGCAGTTCTCTTGCCTCTTTCTGCACCTCACTTGCCTCTTTATGCACTTCTCTTGCTTTTTTATGTACCTCTCTTGTTTCTTTCGACAACTCTCTTGTCTCTTTCATCACTTATCTTGCTCCTTTCTACACCTCTGTTGCTTCTTTCAGCACTTCTGTTGCCTCTTTCTGCACTTCTCCTGCCTATTTCTGCACCTGTCTTGCTTCTTTCTGCACCCTTCTTCCCTTTTTCTGCACATCTCTTGCCTCTTTCTGCACCTCTCTTGCCTCTTTCTGCACCTCTCTTGCTTCTTTCTGCACCTCTCTTGCTTCTTTCTGCACCCTCTTCCCTCTTTCTGCACCTCTCTTGCCTCTTTCTGCACCTCTATTGCCTCTTTTTGCACTTCTTTTGCCTCTTTCTGCACCTCTCTTGCTTCTTTCTGCACCTCTCTTGCTTCTTTCTGTACCCTTCTTCCCTTTTTCTGCACATCTCTTGCCTCTTCTGCACCCTCTCCTTCTTTCTGCACCTTTCTTGCCTTTTTCTGAAGTTCTCTTGCCTCTTTCTGCACCTCTTTTGCTTCTTTCTGCACTTCTCTTGCCTCTTTCTGTACCCCTCTTGCTTCTTTCTGCACCTCTGTTGAAAATTATACATCCCTCTTGCCTCTTTCTGCACCCCTCTTCCCTCTTTCTGCACCTCTCTTGCCTCTGTCTGCACACTTGTTTCCTCTTTCTGCACCCTTTTGCCTGTTTCTGCAACTCTCTTGCCTCTTTCTGTGGTTATTTTGCCTCCTTCTGCACCTCTGTTGCTTCTTTCTGCACCTTCGATTGCCTCTTTCTGCACCCCTCTTAGCCTCTTTCTGCACCCCTGTTGCTGCTTTCTGCACTTCTCTTGCTGCTTTCGGTACCTCTCTTGCTTCTTTCTGCACC